>CM064344.1:4690000-7090000 GCA_032595735.1 Pelochelys cantorii | reverse complement strand
TGGGAGGCTGCCAACAGGACCCTTCCTTCATTAGAAGCTCATGGTTAGATGCTGGATGCCAGTGGTGGGCAACCTGCAGCCCATCAGGGTTCTAGGTGTGGCCCAGGAAACATTCTGTTTACCACTGCCCAGGCGGAGGGTTGCCAAATTCTACCGGTTTCCATCTGCATAATTTTTCCCCTTCCAATATTACTAAAGTGACACTCACATAAAGCCAGGGCATGTGAAGCTCGGTGTGTGCGGATTGCACACAACCCTGCCTGTGGGAGCCATGTGCTCCCTCGGCAGCCAAACAAAGCGCTGCTATGGTTCAATCATCGCACCCTGCAAATTCCAGGTATGCCAGCACAGTGAGCAAAACTGCTCTATTCCAGGGGACCATCTTGGTTACAACAATCTTGTGGCCCACTGAGATGAAGGAGGGCCATTTATGCAGCCCACTACTAGATTAGATTGCCCATCGCTACTATATACTCTGGCCCTCATTCTAGTAAAGCACTCGAACCTGTGCTCAACTTTAAGCACGCTCACTTTCCTCTAACTGCTCATGTACTTGAAGTTAAGAATGTGCTTAAGGGATTCACTGGATTGAGATCAGAGTACTTGGGAAAGACAAGGTAGGTGAAGGTAATATCCTTGAGTGGACCAACTTCTGTTGGTTGAACAGACAAGCCTTTGGACTTTACATAGCTCATTTTTAGGTGTGGAGAAGGTAGCCAGAGTCCAGCGAAATAAAAGGAGGGACTGGCTGTTACACATAAGGGGTTGGTGCATGTTTCTCCCTTTCTGGTATTCTCACCTTCTCATTGAGTGTGTTGGAGTAGGGATGTTAAAATACAGTCAATTTACTAATCGAGTAGTCGATAAAAATTCTATCGACTGCTCGATTAGTTGATAAGAGAAGGCAGCCTGGCTCAGTCCCGGCTTGCGCCAGGTCCAGGACCAAACCCCACTGTAGCTCTGTATTTAAAAGGCAGTAGGAGCCAGGCTGACTGCCCGTCTGGCTTCTACTACATTTTAAATGCAGAGCCAAAGCAGGAGGTAGGTCCCCCACTGTGGTTCTGCATTTAAACGTGCATAGTCAATAGCATGAACTGATAAGCTTTTGTTTATCGGTTATTTGACTATACTATTACATCCTTAGTTGGGAGTGGGCCACATCCACCTGGACTGAACTGGCTTTGTTAGCACTGGCACTCTTCTTAGTAATGTAACACTCCCATCTTTGCATGCGTATCTCTGCCAAACAGAAGTTTCTACTTCATGCATCCGATGAAGAAAGCTCCTGCCCATAAAAGCTTATGCCTAAATAAATTTGTGAGTCATTAAGATGCCACCGGACTCCTCATTGTTTTTGCTAAAACAGACTAACACAGCTATTCCTCTGAAAGATTTTTTAGCATGTCTGACAGTGTTGTCTTCAAGTCGTCATTGTCAAGTCCAAGTCGAGTCTCACATCACTACAGTTCAAGTCTCAAGTCGAGTCTCAAGTCTTAATTAAAAAAATGTTAAGTCACTTTTGTACAAGCCATCAATATCAGCATTTTCGGACAATTTTTTCACCAAGTCGATTTAACAAAATTAGCGAGTTTCAAGTCACAAACAACGAACCCGAATTGAGGCTCAAGTCGAGTCACCTAGGCGACTTAAGTCGGACTCGAGTTCAAGTTGTGGGACTCGACTCAACAACTCTGATGTCTGGTGGTTATGGGATGTGTGGAGTAAGTGTGCTGATCCACAGATTTTGTGTATATAGTTGTCTGTAGTGTTCCACTATTGAGGCTGATCCTGTTGGCCAGGAAGTTGATGCTAACATGGGAATATTCTAGAGAGCATTTGATAGGCGGATGGCAGTTTTTAAAGTTGTAGTAAAAATCTGAGAAGTTCAGGTCATCTATCCAAATAATGAAAATATCATCAGTGTATCTCAGGTCCATGTTTTTATGGCGCTGTTTTCCAGAAATTATTCTACAAGGTGGCTCATGAACCACCTTAGTACCCATGGTATGTACAAAGTGTTTGTTGTTACACAGAAAATTGTTATGAGTGAGGGTGACTTGGATGAGATTGATAATGCACTTGAGGAGGATTGCTGAGTGTTGTCCATTGTCTTGTAGACATTTGAGGCATGCAGCTCCATCATCATTATGAAGAATGTTAGTATAGAGGGAGGTGACATCCATGGTGGCAAAGACAGTGTTTTGAGGAAAGTTTTTGATGTGGCAGAGTTTCTAGAGGAAATTGGTTGCGTCCTTCAGGAAGCTGTCCCTTTGTATGGTGAGTGGTTTGAAGATGGTTTCTACAAGTCCATATTTGCTCAGTAACAGAGCCATGGACAGATGTGATAGTTCTGCCTGGGATTCCCAGTTATGTATCTTGCAGAGCATGCAGAAGATCCCTGGGGTGGGTTTGTGAGGGATAACATTATTCTTGTAGTCATCTGAGGAAAAATTGATGATATGCTTCAAGACTTGTGTGAAGAAGAGCTCTATGAAGCTTAAAGCTTTCTCCTTCCCTGAACAGAATTTATTTCCATTGATAAAGATTTTACCTCACCTATCTGGTGTGTCTCATATGCTGGGGCTAACATGGCTACACCATCGCCAGAAACTAGAGTACGTGGCATTTTGGGAGGCTGAGCCAGACATGAAGTAGTGGAGTAAAATAAGCAGGAATAAACAAATCTTTGAAACATCCCATAGTGTTTGATTTTAACATATTTCTGCACCTGTGGTATTTCCTATTCAAAGTATACTAAATTTAGTAAACACTTCTGTAAATTTAAATACTATGGCACAGGAATCGTTGGGGTTCCAGTGGCCACATTAGCATATGTGACACTGAGAAGCAACATAAAAACTCCCAAAACCAATGCAAGGGAAGAAAGAAAATGGTGTAATAAAGGCAGCCATTTTATCATTTTGGGTAGGGCAAATGGCATTGGGAATGAGTCTGGAATGGGGGAAACAGTGCCTGGGAAGAAGCACATTAGAGAGAGTGACCTCAATGAACCACAAACAAACTGAATTCGTGAAACACTTACTGAGGAGATTCCGTACAGGAAAAAAAGAAAAAATATCACCACAGGGCTACTTTGGGGAAACAGAGAGGAGGCTGTTCCAATGACTGCCATGAGAACGGACATGACAAAAATCAGAGTTGTGTACAGCAGAACCCAGGACAGCCTGAAAGGGAAAAAAACAGGGGGGAAAAAGCATAGATTCAGTAAATTATTGCACTGGAATAATTCCAAATTACAATTCTTCAATATTCCAGAATGCTGCACAAAAGGAACAACGAAACAATGTGCCAAAGTCTCAGAGGAAAGGAGTTCTCCAAGTGAAAGTATTATTCTAAACATTATTGCTTGCACTTTCATACAAACTGCATCAACATAAAGCAAGGCATTGTTCAGAATCTACAATTTTGTAATTTCCATAACTAATTCCCTAGCTTAACTGAAACAAGGTAAAGTGAGGAGCAACTTTCAATAATTAAAGAAAATGCTACTTAAATTTTAATGCTCTTATCCATCCTGAAACACAATATTCTTCTATAGAAAATAAACCTTGCTGAAAAGTTAGGGAACTCTTTCTTTCTTAGGGAGCAGATGCAGCTTGCACAAGGTAAGAAATGCAACACATTTTACTGAGCTAACAACTCACTAGATCAGCCCTTTTATAAGTGCTTCCATTTTTCAAATGCCACCTAAAAATAACATGCCGGCAGGGACGCATTTTATAGAGGGGTTCCCTAAAGCAGAGAAGGGAAGGGAATTGGCCATACGTATCTAGAAATAGTGACGGGCAGAAAGAAGTAGTCTGATGATATTCGAAAATCAAGGGCTTGATCATGCATTTATGAGTGAGGCTACTCCAACTCAAATCAATTAAACTACCCACAGTAAAAAAGGATTATATTTAATGGGAGCTTTTTGCAGGATACAGTGGAGTACACCAATAGCCACCCTTACTGGGCATGCAAAACTAAGTAAAGCTCATTTGTTCCCCCTACAACCATACTGTATGAAAACTGGCACACTCTCAATATGGAAGAATAGGCATCTAAAGAGGATGCACTTTGAAATCTGAATGTCTTCGGTACAGATTTCTCTCAGAGAGGTCACAGTATTACAGCAGTATTCATCCAACTCACATGCTAGAATCAATGTGGACGGAAAAAGGAGACTGTCACGTGTCTAACAACATCAGGAAAAAGAAGGAAAAAGGTAGCTCATGCACACAGCATCCTATTTATTCACCTCAGGCCTTTGGTGTATTTTGGAGGGATTTCTATATATCCACTTAGGAAGGAGTAATCAAAAGCACAAATACAAAATATGAAATAACTGCCAAGGAAGGAGTCCTTCAGAAAAGGATCTGGGGTCATAGTGAATCACATAAGAATAGCCGTACTGGGTCAGACCAAAGGTCCACCTAGCCCAGTAGCCTGTCTGCCGACAGTGGCCAGCACCAGGTGCCCCAGAGGGGGTGGACTGAAGACAGTGATCAAGCAATTTGTCTCCTGCCATCCATTTCCAGCCTCTGACAAACAGAGGCCAGGGACACCATTTCTAACCCCTGGCTAATAGCCTTTTATGGACCTAACCTCCATGAAATTATCTACCTTCTCTTTAAACTCTGTTATAGTCCTAGCCTTCACAGCCTCCTCTGGCAAGGAGTTCCACAGGTTGACTATGCGCTGTTTGAAGAAGAACTTTCTTTTATTAGTTTTAAACCTGCTACCCATTAATTTCATTTGGTGTCCTCTAGTTCTTCTATTATGGGAACTAATAAATAACTTTTCTTTATTCACTCTCTCCACACCACTCACGATTTTATATACCTCTATCATATCCCCCCTCAGTCTCCTCTTTTCTAAACTGAAAAGTCCCAGTCACTTCAGCCTCTCTTCATATGGGACCCGCTCCAAACCCCTAATCATTTTAGTTGCCCATATCAGAAACTAAATATGAGTCAACAATATAACTCTAGGGCCAAATCCCCTCTTCCACCACAAATATCACTGTGGGATGAATTAGCAGGAATGTTGCCAACTAGACATGAGAAGTAATTCTTCCACTAGCTTCAGCACTGAGTGGGCTTGAGCTGGAGTATTGTGTCCTGTTTTGGGCACCGCATTTCAGGAAAGATACGGACTCTCCATCACTGGAGGTTTTTAAGAAAACTCTAAATCAGCACCTGTCAGGAATGGACTCTAGATAATATACTTAGTCCTGCCTCAGTGTAGCGGACTGGACTAGCTGGCCTGACCAGGTTCCTTCCAGTCCTACATTTCAATGATATAAAGCAGAAAAGAAATATGAGGTTTTAGATGAAGCATTATCACTGAGACATTTGCTTTTCAAATAGGCACAAACTGTGGTGTTATAACTGGGGATGTCACCGTATAGATGACTACACGATTAACCAATAAGCCTGAGCTTATCGGTTAATCTTGTCAACTACATGCATTCCCCTCCCCTCCCCCACGTTTGCTGCCTCTGTATTAGAGGTAGCAACAGGGTGGGGGAGGGAGGGGGAAAGCGTGAGCCAGTGCCCAGGAGGAACTGGCTTAAAAGCCAGCTCCCCACAAGCCCCAGATTTGCCTGCCCCACTCCACCCCTGCACTGTTGCCTCTAATAGAGGCAGCAGCATGGAGGGTGAGGGGGGCAGCCTGGAGCTAATATGCATGGGCAGCCAGCTTTAAAGGAAGCTCTGCAGACCTGATTGTCTCCCCCCCACCACCCACCAACTGCCTCTAACAGAGGCAGCGAGGGGGGGGCAGGCAGGAGTTGGTTCCCCTCAGCACCGGCTCCACAGTGCTGCTTATCCTCTCTCCCCGCATGCTGGTGCCTCTATCAGAGAGAGGCAGCGATGCAGGGGGGCGGGCTGGAAAGGAAGCTGCCGTGAAGCAGCCTCTGTCTGCGGCAGGTCCAAGCCCCCTGCAGACAGAGGCTGTTCTGCATCCCACATAACTGCTAAGTTTCATGTGGTTTACATGACTATTCAATTATACTCTTGCTAACATCCCTAGTTATATCTGTGTTTAAGCAAAACTTGCCCAACATTTGCAACAATATTAAGAAGAGTAACGGTCAACAACTCGTGAGTTTTAAAAACTTATTGTAGAACAACTTAACGTTTGCTATATTTATCTAGAATGGGAGTTTTATTGTCTACTCACATACCAAAAGGCGGTGTCATGAAGCCCCATTATCTTTAAAAATTCCTTCAACCTCTTCTCCTTTTCTGCCACAATATGTATTGCCAAATAGTACCCAAAGGGCGAGAAAGCTATTACTAGGTAAATTAAAATAGTTGCTCGAGGAAAATAATCTATTTGCAAGTCAGCAGCCTCTCCCATAACAACAGCTTTCGTTGATTCCAGTTCTTCCCAGACTGAACGATTAGTCTTCAGCTAAGAACAGAGTGAAAGAATATTTGATTCAGTTTTGATTTTATAGCTCCACCAACCAAATAAAACCCAATCCTGGAGGCATTTATATAGCTACCAAACTTTACTGGCATAAATAGGCTGACAGATTTCCCTGGGATTTTAAATCAAATATGCCTGGTGGGTTTGTAGGCCTGGGGCCTAAATTTCTCCAAGGCCCAGAATATTATAGATCAAAAAGTCGAGGAAGATGATCTTCTATGGGGAGATGGAGACAGCAAGAGAACAAAACATTGGGCTGCCTACTTCCTATGAAGGAGACTGATCTATGCAAGAACTTGTCAAAGAACTAGAAAGAAGTAGTGGGAAAGAATTCAAAACAAACACTGACAGGAACAAATCAAACCAATTCATCCCACCCGGTATCAGTTAAATCAGGGCTACTCATGATCAGTTAGATCAGGGCTACTCAGGGCCCATGGCCTGTTTGTTTGTGGCCTGCGGTGCGGTTTGCGTTTACACGGGGCTCGGCACACGACCCGCGGGTGGGATCCTTTGAACATGACCTTCACTGGGAACATGCCCCACAACGGCGAGGCATCTCCCAAGCGCGGGGGAGCACTGAAAGGCGCAAGCAGACGGGCTGGCTGGAACAGACGGGTACAGGGTGTTGATGTTTCTAGCCCCCAGGGAAGAGGTGCTGGGAGCAATGGGGCATTGTGGGAAGTGCTTTGTATTCATGCCCGTCAGTGTGAAAGAAGCTATTTGCATATATTTGCATGCACATGCAACCGCACTTAAGTTGCAGCCCTCAGCATGTGCTGTGAGTATCATTGTGGCCCCCAGGGCTTCCAAAGTTGAGTAGCCCTGAGTCAGATAGATGTTAGGGAGCAAAACAATTAAGAACGTCAACTCAACAAAGCAGAAGCTTCATCCCACTGCAGGACCGGCACACACAACTGCCTCAACCTCTCTTAGAGAAAGTACACATCCAAGTTTGGCTGCGCGTCTCCATTGGCATGTAGGACACCCTGGTATCTACTCTCCAGCCTGCAATGTCTGATGTTTTACAGAATGGCTCAAACCTTCAAACTGGGGCAACTGCTGCGCACTCTTCACTCAGAATTATTAGACATTGGCGTTATGTCCAAGCTGTTAATAGAGCCCTGCATATCTGGGGGTAGCTGCTTCATAACTGTGGATACCCACTCAGGGCTCTCCCTCACTTCCTGCCTCGACCAGCTTGGGCTGGCACCAGGCCTCTGCAGTGCCGGCAGGGAAAGACTGCAGCAAGCTCCATCCGAAGTCTCCCCGCAGGAGGGGCCGGGTGCTAGCCCTGCCCAGCTCCCTGTCCCCCGCTTGCCTCGTGAGCACTGACACGTGGTGTCCCAGTCCTGGGTCCCTGCTGCCCCTTCCCCCCCCAGGCCCGCTGCCCCTTCCCCACTCCCCAGGCCTGCTTTTGTGCTGCCTGCTTCTTCCCTCTATGACCCTGCCTCCTCCTCGCTCATCTCTGCTCCTTTCCCTCACCCCTCCAGATGGTTTGTGGTGCAGATGCAAGACAAATCCATATCACGGATCAGATGACGAGTTGAGCCTGGAGGATGCAGATCTGCATGTTTGCACCCAGGCAGGGCTCTAACTATTAACCACTACAGTCATCAAAAGTCAAGCTAGCACGGCTGCGTCCAAGCACTAACCACATTCAATGCTCCTGGCATCTCCCCACTATTCCTAATGAAACGTGAGTTTTCACAGTATCCAATGTAAAGCATCCACAAGAAAAGCAAGGAGGTGAGTAATGCTGCTTTTCAAAACTTCCATGTCTGTCACTTTTGTTTTGCATCTGTCACTTTTGTGTGTCGCTTAGCTAGAAAGCAGTTTTCACATCCTTACAACCTGCCATGGGAGCTACTCCCTAATTTTAAGATTTTTCTAGGCATCTTTTAAATCTATATGAAGTGTAAGCTTACTGTGCAGGTAAAACAAAAGCATACAGCTAAAAGATCCTATGGGATTGGTCCTGCTTTGGGCAGGGCGCTGGACTTGATGACCTCCTGGGGTCTCTTCCAGCTCTACGATTCTAGGATTCTAACCCATATGAAAAGCTAGGTCTTGAGTCAGCACTGGATACACACCAGCCAGTTACAATGTCTTCGGAGTGAAAATGGGTTCTGGGGAATAAGAAATATTGTCCCCAATTTCTTAGCATCTTTCGTCCCCAACCTTCTACATCGGGTTGGAGGGGAGGAAAGCAGGGGGCAGGTCTTCCTGCCAGTCACCACTTAGACTGGTCTGAAGCGTGCATCCATTCAAACAACCCATCTTGTTACAAATCAGTGTTGGCAAACCACTTCGGGCACGTCTACACTTGCATCCTCTTTCGAGAGAGGGATGCAAATGCAGCTGAGTGAAATTGCAAATGAAGCGTGGATTTGAATTTCCCGCGCTTCATTTGCATAATCACGGACTGCCGCTATTTCGAAATACCCTATTTCGAAATAACAAACGCTATGTAGACGGGGTTATTTCAGGAGAAAACCCTTCTTCCAAAATAACCCTTATTCCTCATACAACAAGGTTTACCGGTTATTTTGGAAGATGGGTTTTCTCCCGAAATAACTGTCTACACAGCGTTTGTTATTTCGAAATACTGCCTGGACACAATTATGCAAATGAAGCAAAGGAAATTCAAATCCGCGCTTCATTTGCAATTTCGTTCAGCTGCATTTGCATCCCTCTCGAAAGAGGGTATAAGTGTAGACATATTTTTCTTTTTCAAAAAAGAAGGGTAAGTTGCAGTGTTAAGTCAGTTCATTTTAAAATGGGCCGGAAGCAACACGGGTGGAACATCTCCAGCCTGCCCTCATTTAATCAATAACTTTATGTTTAACTGGTTAACTAATTAAACCAGATATTACATCCCGACTGTGCACATGGGTGTTTATATCTATATAACCTATGTTGCTCAGAGACGAGGGAAGGATACCCAAGTGACATAAGTTTTGCTGACACAGACTGTAGTGTAGACACAGTGGAACAGGAGAAAACAAAACTCATTACAAATATGCCACATCAAAGACCATTTAAGCAATTTTGCCTTTTCATTTTACTGGGCGATATTTACCTGAATAATTGCGGCATCGATACAAGCTTGAAGGGCTGCAAATCCTGAGTGCCAGTATGTAACAGATTCACATCCCTTTGATAAACTGGAACAACTGGCTATGGAAAAATAAAGACATTTTAAAGCAAACACCTGGAGTTATTTGTTTCTTATTCAGGATGTAAAATACTGTATCTAAAGGGAATCCCTTATTATGGTAGGAATAATTTCTTTGGTATCACAAATGTAACCGACACAATCTCATTTATACCATTGTAATAAAAAGACCTTTTCTATGAAGCAGCCATAAAACTTGATAGGTATGTTGTAAAATCAACAGCAACTTCACAAGCCAATGGCTGCTATTAAAACAATCACGTGACAGAGTCAGTCGTGGGATAACTTTTCAGACACTTTGTGGAGTATAGACGGAGAACAACTATTCTATGTTATGGACAGAAACCTGCCAAATTAATGAAAACCAAGCTTTTTTGCAGTTATGAAAGTAGAAGGACTTCAAGCCACCGTGAGGAGATTCATGCGTGGACTAAAAAAGCCAGGGAAACAAAATCATGAGAATGAGCTTGAGCTGTGAATTCTACCGTAACACTTTTGTGAGAAATTAACAACTTCACAGGGAATCATTCCTAGAATGAAAATGCAACTTTAAGACAAGTTTCTAATGGTGAAAAGCTGTGTGTGAAATACAGACTTTTACTTAACGTTTGGACTATCTACACTAGAATATTTTTCTAGCATCCTTAAAGGGAAGAGGATTTGCAAGATAACACACTCCACTGGTGGTGAAATTGGTGAGGATGCTGGGGATATCATTACAGCTTCTCATGTCCTAAAGGTATCATACTTTTCGGAGCTTATCAAAACAGAACCTATGCTGAAATCCTGGTGCTACTAAAGTCAGTGGAAAAATTGCCCCTGCCTTACATTTTCACCTCTTGTTTTCACATGCTTGTGAAGAAGTCTGTTCCATTCGGGCACTCTGTAAATACCACCAAATTACTGCTACAGAAAGACAATCACCTAACACCGATATTTGTGCCCCAACTATCCCTGTAACCACTCCCAGTACAGGAAGGCAACTCCCAGCTTTTTTAAGAAAGTTCCCTATCAATAACAATCCAGCACATCTCCTGTGCATCAAAATGCCCCAAAGAGTAAAAAACAAGGTTTTCTTTCCCTTTCTTATTGTACTGCTGCTAACACCACTGCTGTTCATGCTCTTTGGCTTTCTCATGATAACGTCTTTCTTGTGAGATAGCAAAGTCTGCACTTAGCATCACATGTGATGTCATAACAAAAACAGGTCAATTTTTCCAGTTCACTGCCTTAAAAGTAGTCTGTATATTTACCTCTTGATTCTACATTGACAGAAGACACTGAGACAGCATCAGGAAAGAATCTAAGCTGGTAGGACATGGAATCTTTGAAAACTACCCCAACAAAGTTTGAAGGCTTTAAAGTACTAGCCTCTTGCAGATCATCTTCACTGAAAAATTCTTCTGTAATTACATCTGCAAAATATTAAAAATGAGAATTACACAAGAATACCTCTGAGAGAAGATCAAAAGTTAACTAAGTATTTTAAGCAAAGATTTGTCATTTATAAATAGGGCTACTTGTTTTCAGTATTTAGGTCCAAATTTTGGCCCCATTAAAATTCATACCAAGTCCAGCATGAGTTTTTAAAGGAAAACACATTTTAAAAATGAAACTTTGCAGGGACTCAAAAACATTTATTGTTGCAATCAGAAGCCACATATCGCTCCCAAATGTGAAATTCATCACAAAGAACTTTAAACCATCATATCAGAATATGCAAAAAAAAGACATTCGAGTTTCAGGTAGTGGTATCAGGGATTCTTTTCCTCTTGGCAGTCATCTGTCAGAGGCACCATCCAAGTTACAAGTTCCTAGGAGGTTTTTGTGGGAGAATCAGTTTCAGCTACACAGCTGTGCCAGCTCTGCAATAGAGGCACAACATAACTGTTCTATTTTTTTAAAATCCATTTTAAAACCAGATACTGACATGGTACCAAGTGAAACCAGCATTAAAAACAACTCGTTCTGTGGTACACACAGATCTAAATCTAAAAGCCCTAATTAAAATAGAATGATAGAACTGGAAGAGACCTTTAGAGGGCATTGAGGCCAGTCCCATGCACACAGGGCAGGACCAAACACCATCTAGATCATCCCTGACAGGTGGTTGTCTAAACTGCTCTTAAATATCTCCACTGATGGAAATTTCACAATCTCCCTCGACAATTTATTCCACTGCTTCACCACCCTGACAGGAAGCTTTTTCTAATGACCAACCTAACCCTACCTTGCTGAAATTTAAATCCTTTGCTTCTTGTCCAATCATCATAGGTTAAGGAGAATAATTTTCACCCTCCTCCTTGTAACAACCTCTTAGATACTAGAAAGCTGCTATCATGTCCCCTCTCAATCTTCTCTTTTCCAGACTAAACAAACTCAATTCTTTCAAACCTTCCTCACAGGTCATGTTTTCTAGACCTTGTTTCTCTTCTCTGGAGCCTCTCCAATTTGTCCATATCTTTCTTGAAATGTGACACCCAAAACTGGACATAATACTCCAGTTCAGGACTAATCAATGCAGAATAAAGTGGAAGAATTACTTCTTGTGTCTTGCTTACAACACTCCTGTTAATGCATCCCAGAACGATGTTTGCTCTTTTTGCAACAGCGTCACACTCATTTCCTATTTTGTATGCGTGTAATGGATTGTTTCTTCCTAAGTGGAGAATTTTGCATTTGTCCTTATTTAATTTCATCCTATTTACTTCAGACCATTTCTCCAGTTATCAAGATCATTTTGAATTTTCATCCTCTCCCTCCAAAGCACTTACTTGCAACCCCTCCCAGCTTGGTATCATCCGCCAACTTGATAAATGTACTCTCTGCACCATTATCCAAATAATTAATGAAGATATTGAACAGAACCAGTCCCAGAATGGATCCCTGCGGAACCCACTGATTACACCAGTACAGTAATTCCTCATTTAACACTATAGATACATTTCTGAAAATGTTTGTGCGAAGCGAAAATGTGCTATGCGGGGTTGCGTTTCAAGTGGTGGTGGCAAAGTCAATTTTTTGTTGGTGCTGGGTTGTCAACATCAACATTAGATATCTAGCAACACAAGTCGCCGTGATTTGTTAAAACACAAAGATAAACACATAAGTGAGCGGAGAAGCGCTGTGACCACATGTATTCATCCGCTCATGCGTATTACCACTGTTTTCACCAACTTATACCGCCGCGCAAAGTAGTCTGCCACTTGATTATTTTCGTGTTATTTCAGGGACAGTCATGTTATTCGAAAAACATTCCCTAAAAAAAATCGTGCTATTGCAAAAACGTGTTAAGCGGGCACGTGTTAAATGAGTAATTACTGAAAATCTGTTAGTTAATGCAAGGGAGAATCTTTTTAATTTGATGACACTAAGCCCAATCCTGAAACCCTCACTCACGGCATGAGTCACTAAGGGCCAGATGGACAATGTAGCAATTGATACTGCGGGGATTGATTTATCATGTCTATCTCAGGGGTCATAAATCAACCACTAATTACAGTGTTGTCGAGTCCAGCACTCCACTTCCACAAGAAAAAAGGCTAGTAGTGTGAGTAAAGGCTACAAGATTGAGCATGTGATTGGCGTCACGCAAAGCTTATTATCAGCTGAAGCAGACAACGATGGCATCACAGCCCTTTCAAGATCTCAGCAGTAGAGGAGAGAAATACTGTTCAATCTACCTGAAGAGGACAAGCTGATCAATCATTCAAAGTAGCAATAGTGCATTTTCCAGCTACATGCAAAAAAGAACCCGAGATGTGGAAGAATAAAATAAATACAATACCATCTGCAAAGTATTCAAGGGACACTTTCTGCATGATTTTTCTTGTCATGTTTGTCACTGGCGTGTAGCCAAGAACGAAGTCGGTGAACATGGAGCGATCTAATACACCAAGATCAGTGTTGGGCACCTCATCAAACTTCCTATTTGGATGCAACATGCTCATTAGTATAAGCCAAAATAAAAAAAATAGTGGAAAAAGGACTTCCTGTTGAAAAAAAAAAACAGAAACAAGACAATGTAAATCTCTCATGAAGTTTACTTAAATTATAAATGCTGCAACTAAATGACTGTGTCCTTCTCAAATTATTTGTTCATAAAGCTTCCTGCACGTTTATTGCACTACATAAATAATCATTCCTATCCCAGCTAAAAGCCACAGGATTTTGCTAACCTGGAGTGAACTTGGGAAACTATCTTAGGATGCATCTTAGGATGCAAGTGCATCATTCTAACTCCCGGGAAGTTATAAACCCAAGAGCAAGCTCTGTGCTTGCACTGAACTGAGTGGATTTACATGGATGAAGCGGGTGGCAGAATTTGACTTCAGGTGTTTTAGTGTGTGATCTCTTATCTAGCACATGATTTGGCTTTTGGTACAAACTTAACATTTGCATTAACTGAAAATGAAAAAGAACATGTACATATTTCCAGACACAGAACAGGTAAACAAGTCAAACCAAGGCTGGTCTTGCCAAACACCCATGTGAAATGTTCTCTTGTTGACCTTTGCAGATCCCCCTACAAACCGAGGTTTGTCACATAATCGAGCTGTTGAGTAAAATTTCATAATAGGTTAATTTTAGAAATGATACCCTCACCTACACTTCCAATGCAATATATTACTCGTATTTTTTTTTATTTATTGTTCTGTGTAATGTTAAGGTTTTGGGTTCCTGTTAACATTACACAAAAGGACCTTTCAGCCCAGACTTCCAGAGTTATGTGTATTCATATGGTTCATGTGCCGGACCAGAGGATTCTAGCTGGGAATGCACTTTCTAGTTCTGCCTCTCTCCTGCGACCTGATGCTAAGCAAGCTACTTAGCCTGCCTGCAACCATTTCCCTATCAGCAAAATGGGTATTAGAAGGCTTCATCAATGTTTCATAACGTGCTTTAAGCATTCAAGGATGAATGAGAAAGCACTCTGAAATATGATGTTCTCCTCAACAACACTATTTTCTTAATTATCATTTAAACTATTTATAAACATTTGATTGAATGGTTCTTAAAAGAAACCCCAATGGGGTGGTGCTATTATCTAATTGCTCTTATTATTAGTTTTTCCTTGATAAATAAAAGCCATTCTAAATATAATCCTGTATTTTACTATATATAAATCTACCTTAAAATACCGAATGTTAATTTTACCACAGATGGTCAGTTATACTCTCTAGAAGATGAATAGAAAAATTGATAATACCACATTAATACACAAAGACATACAGCAAGCATATTTCTATAAAAACAAGGAGTCCTGTGGCACCTTCATAGAATCATAGGGTTGGAAGAGACCTCAGGAGGTCATCGAGTCCAGCCCCCTGCCCAAAGCAGGACCAATCCCAATTAAATCATCCCAGCCAGGGCTTGGTCAAGACAAGACTTAAAAACCTCTAGGGATGGGATAACCGCCACTCCCTAGGTAACCCATTCCAGTGCTTCGTCATCCTCCTAGTGAAATTGTTTTTCCTAATATCCAACCTACACCTCCCCCTCCCCCACTGTAACTTGAGACCATTGCTCCTTGTTCTGCCATCCATCACTACTGTGAACAGCCTCTCTCCATCCTCTTTGGAACCTCCCTTCAGGAAGTTGAAGGCTGCTCTCAAATCCCCCCTCACTCTTCTCTTCTGCAGACTAAACAAACCCAAATCCCTCAGCCTCTCCTCATAGGTCATGCGCTCCAGCCCTCTCATCATTTTGGTCGCCCTCCGCTGGACCCTCTCCAATGCATCCACATTCTTTCTGTAGTGGGGGGGGCCCAGAATTGACGCTAACAGATTTATTAGGGCACTAGAAGACTTACCTGACATTACTTGGGTCCTTCAGGGCAGGGGCCTGGCGGGGGGGCGGTGCAAGAGTCAGAACTGGGCCTTGCGAATGTGGGGTGAGGGGGGCAGGATGTGTGTGGGGGGTGTGGGGGGTAACAGTGAGGGTTGGGGATGAGGAGCAGCACAAGGCAGGGGATCCCATCTGGCGGTGCTTTCTTCCTCCCGCAGCTGCCTTTTCCTGCCCCCCCCCCCCACAAACACCTCCAGCCACCAGGGGCATTCCCCCCAGCACTGTAGCCAAGGTCCAGGGTGGGAAGGGTTTTGGGGGAATGGGGGGGCAACTTACCCAGTCTGGTGGCAGGCAAGATGGCAAAGCCCCAGCCCTGCTGGTCACTCTCTTAGTAGTGTGGCTGCCCCCAGTGGCCAGTCTCAGTATCGTGTCCCTCCTCTCTGTGCCTCCTCCTTTTCCATGTATTGGAAAACAGTCCCAGCACTTCTCATTCTCCTGGCACAACCAAACCCTGACCTTGCATTAAGAGGAAGCTGCCTACCAAATTTGGTGGCCCTAGTTCTTACCATTTAGGAGGTTATTATATATATATGGAGATATACCATCTCACAGAACTGGAAAGGACCTTGAGGGGTCATCGAGTCCAGTCCCCTACCCTCAAAGCAGGACCAAGTATCCTGCCTGACAGATTTGCCCCAGATCCCTAAATGGCCCCTCAAGGATCGAACTCACAACCCTGGGTTTCGCAGGCCAATGCTCAAACCACTGAGTTATTCCTCTTGAACAGATGCACAGAAAGACAGACATTTCTAAAATATACAGATAGGTGCACTTTCATTGCTAAAACCCTTTCACTGGTTCAATGCAAAGCCTTCATAGGCTTTCATAGCGAAAACATCAGGGGAAGCGGGTTTTGCCCATGAAAGCGTACACCCTAACAAAATTTATTAGTCCCTAAGGAGCCAACCGAACTCCTCATTATTTTTGCAGATACAAACTAACACGTAACCCCTCTGAGACTATTTCTAACCGAAGGATGATAGACGGAGCTAATGTATTTTAGACCTAAGTTCAGACCAGTCAGTTATTCCCTCACCAATCGGAGACAATTTAAGAAAGCTTCGTTTTGTTTCTAATTCAGCTCATTTTTCATCATCAGCCACAGGGACTAGTAAATAATCATGGCACCAACCTGTACACTACTCTTCTTGGTCCTGCACTTAACCAGGTAGTTCTTGAATAAAAGAGCTTTTGTTTGTCTCCACACCCCTGCCTCTTCTGCAGTTTCTGTGGCCATTTTTTCAAGAGTCACCTGTTTAAAAAACAAAAAAGAATCAGAAGCGACCACTGTTTGTTGTACCGGTTCATGTTTTTGAATGTTAAAAAGAGATACCATGCGCCAGTTAATTGTATTGTTCTCGGCCACTGAAATTGTTTTCCATTATGTAGCCAGATCCTGCCTGACATTAAGAAGTTTGCACAGATACACATTCCAAACACGTTTTGCAAATTACAGGACAGATGTCAAACTGGGTTACCTTATGGCAGTTTGGCATCCTGATATGTCTTTTGAAGAATACAACCTTCTATGCCAGCAAGTAAGTTTTTCATATTAAATAAATAAATAAAACTCTAGCCCTAATGGAACCCCTCCCCCACCCCCCGATAAAATCATGCAGTGACATGTGCCTGTTTTTGGAGACAGTCTGAAACAATATTTCTGAATGGTGTCAACTACTCCCATCCATCCCAACAGTGCAGTAATGGCAATGTAAAAGGCAGCTTTATTATCTAATTCACTATGAGCACAGAATGCAAGAAAGAAAGCATCAAATTATAAAAAATGGTATAATTTACTGACAATTTATCTAACCGTTGTACAACCTACAGCAAGTATCATCTCATCTGTGAATGTCTGAAAAACTATCCTTTTTTATTTCCTTAATTAACCTGTTGTGAGGCTGGCTTCATGAATTATAAAAGAGTGCTATGTGCTGTCCTTTACAGAAACAGATCTGAACATGTTCTTTAAACAAGACAGGTAGACTACATCCCAGGATGGAAATCACTGGTGGATTTTAGTCTCAGTTCTGCTACTGACTTACTGTCAGGTTTTGGGCAATTTACTTAACCTGTACATGTCTCCATTTCCTTGGCTGCAAAACAAGAACAACAAAAGCTGATTCCCTAACAGAGATGTTCTGAGACTTAGTTTATGCTTCCACACAACTTCAAAGACAGAAGCCACATTAATGATTAGCAGTACCACCTTCAAGCCCTTTCCAATGGCAGCTGACAGCACAAAGAGGTGAAATCATATCCTTAGGAAGAGGGTGAAGCATGATTTAGTGCCCTTCTAGCTACTAACGTGTAAAAACATGTCTTTCCTTTACTAGGAGGACAAGGGGTGGGGAGGGGGCAGGGACAGGACAATGTAAGAATAGATGGGTGAAAAATGTACAGTTTCCATAACGGCCATTAAACTCTGTGTTCTATTTCCAATTGAAAGACAACAACATTGGACAAGTACCGTATTTGAGGCCTTGTCTAAACCAATGTTTCTCAACCAGTGGTGCAAGTACCCTAGAGGTACTTGAGAGAAGTCTGGGGGGTACATCAACACAACTGAAATTTGGAGAAAACTGAATTTTTGTTTTAAGTTTTATAGCGCTTTATTATTTTTGTACTTTTTACACCCAAAAATTTCATCGCCCGCCCAGCTACAATTAAGTTGTTTAAACAAATGTGTTGCAACGGTAGAAAAAAAAATCTGTGTGTCGGAAAACTGTAGGTACTGGGAATACTTATAATTTTTTTTAAAGGGGTACTTTATAAAAAAAAAAAAAGGCTGAGAAACACTGGTCTAAACTAAACTAACTGCCCCCATCCATCTAATCTACGTGACTTCAGCTACGCAAATAGCTTTTTGCCCTGGTGGAGTACCAGAGTCAATGGGAAAGCGCTTGGAGATTAACTTATCGCATCTAAGCAGACACACTAAATCGACTACCAGTGGACTGATCGCTGCCTTGATCCACCACATAGTGGAGACAAGCACTGAGATGAATAGAGTCCAGAGCACTGAGATGCTTTGCCACTAAAAGGGTCATATAGCCATTTCTCAAATTCTGCACCAAAATATGAATAAGGATAATTATAATAAAGGTAAAATAATTATGTGTAGGATTGTATTCCATGCTCTATAACTGTGACTGGTAATTTTTCTTCACTGTACAAAGTGCACGTAACAATATCCATTTACACCAGGCAGTTTACGGTTATTCACTAAACTATGCTACTAAACTCTGGAAACTTGCTTTTAAGAGTACAGAAATCATCTGAGAAAAAGGACAACTCGATTAAGCTGAAACGGACATCACTTATTTTCGTCTGTGGCATCAAAAACATTAAGTAAAACAAACTGGTTTTAGTCAGATACGTATAAGTTTGGGGGTAGGATGGGGGGGGGGGGAACAGAACTACTTCCTGCTTATTTAGGTCCTGGTGCTGAATTCAAATCCATCTAGGCAGATATCTGCCTTTGTGCAATACCCCACTGATGTCAACATGAGGCTGTAAGGGTCCATCTTTGTAAATTCAGTTGGGGCATCTGGACCTTACAAGGTCATTTTTGCAGGCTCAAGAACAGCAAATCTCATTGAGGGATTCCATTTAGAATACGTGGCAACACATTTTAAAAAAATAAATCAAGCTTATATACAGGAGACCTTTGTGATCTGAGGAATTGCTACTCGTGGTTCCACATATTCATGGGTGTCTCCTGTCTTGGCCTGAGGACGGCAGCGGTGGCTGGGAACCATGGGGAATTCCCTGAAGCTCCTGGGTCCCCAAAGTGAGTTTCTCCACTGCTCCTAGCCCCCGAAATGAGTTCCCTGTAGCTCCCAAAGAGAATTAAGGAGCCGCTGGGAGTTCACCATAGGGCCAGGAGCCGTGGCTCCCAGTATTTGTGAATTTTGCCACTTGCGGTGGTGCCAGAAACGCATGCACAGAGAATAGCCAGGGTCTCCTGTATTAAATGCCACTATTTTTTATTTTGTTAAAAGAAAAACAGAACAAAAGCTCTTTGAAGGCGAACCTATGTTAACAGTCAGATCTGATGGGGAAAAGTGCAAATATAATTTCTCTAGAGATGTTCAAATCTACTGATTTAAACTGGATGTAAAACAACAGAGTTGTGATGTGTATTGCTATTTGTATTTGTTTTCATTCATGCTTAAATCCTGCTCTTGAATTTCAAATAGCCCGACAGAAATCATCAGATTCTGCAAACACCTATGCCCGTAAGTAGCCAGACAGATTTGTGTGTGTTTGCAGACCTGGGCACTAAATCTACATGCCCTCTTTTACTCTTTTTTTAAGGTTAATAAAAATGCAACCTCTAAGTTAGGCTAGTCCCCATTTAATTAGCTAGGTAATCATTTAAGACCAATTATCATAGCCAAAAATACTTCAATGGGTAATTCACCAAATTACCCAGTTATAGTTAAGGGGCAAAAATAGATTCAAAAGCATTACATTAATCCCTAATATTATCCCTTGTAAAATGTCCTCACAGAAGACTCTGGAAGTACATAAAATAAAACTGCATTTCAAACAGCTGAGAATATATCAGACTTCCCTGCAATCAGCACTGATAAGGAAAGTGACTTGAAGCAAGATTATCTGGGGGATGTTTCAGTCAAAGCAATAACCAGAAAATTGCTGTCTTTCTAAGTTATTTTCACATGTGAATGCAGACGTCTATATCAGTGCAGCACAAGGACAGTACTAAAAACAGATGAGGGGAGTGACAGATTATTTTTCTTCAATCAAATGGCCTTTTAGCAACAACTGCACTGACTTTAAATGGGAAAAAATGCTAAATGCTAGAGTGTAGTATAGTCGTTCACAATTTAGCTTGTTTGTTTGTTTAGGCTGAAAGTCAAAGCAATGTGCCAGTCTAACTTCACTTGGAAAAACCGTTGAAAAAGCAACAACCAAGCCAGCGCCAAAGGAAAAATAAAACCCTGGCACAGGAAGATGACGCTGTACGAAGAGAAACAGTTTATTTTCCCTGCTGGTCATCAAGCTATAGGAAGTCACCAGACATGACCATAAAAAAGAGAAATGCCCTCATCCTTTCTGCCAGGTTCTCAAACATTTTAAACTAAGTGGTTGATTTTAGAATTTTACAAAGGGAACTAAATTCTTCCTCTGTCTGAGCCCTAAGGAAACAACTGCGTCTTTCTCTCATGAGTGCCAGCCAGACTTCAGTATTGGTGGAACACAATACATTTATCGCCAAGTTAGAAATGACTATTTAACTACAGGGTAGTATCAGCTGAAAATATAATCCATCATGGTTTAGACCAGTGTTTCTCAACCTTTTTTTATATAGTACCCCTTTTTAAAAAAAGTTATAAGTACCCCCAGTACCTACAGTTTTCAGACACACAAATTTTTTTTCTACCGTTGCAACACATTTGTTTAAACAACTTAATCATAGCCAGGCCGTGGCAGGAGATTAAATTGTTGGGTGTAAAAAGTACAAAAATAATAAAGCACTGTAAAACTTAAAACAAAAATTCAGTTTTCTCCAAATTTCAGTTGTGTTGACATATCCCCCAGACTTCTCTCGAATATCCCTAAGGACACTCGTACCACTGGTTGAGAAACACTGGTTTAGACAATGGCTCCTTCTTTTCTCAGTGGTCTGATACTTTCCTATTTCTCTCTGATCCGGCCAATCGCTCTCCCGCCCTAGAGACTTTTAGCAGATTCCTAATTCCAAGTTCTCTCTGACAAAACTTTTGTTTCTTTGCCTGTAAACTTGTAGAAAATACCCCGTCTTGGTTCTCTCCGTTTTTCGTTTCCCTACTTGCTCCACATTCTCTCTTCTAAATTCAAGCAAGTCTATCAGAACTAAAAGATATGCATCAACTACATTTTATAATGCTCATTGTACAATTATGGGCGAATGTACAACACATATAGTAGCTAAAGCTCTGGTGGAATGAAAGGTTTCACTTGCCTGAATACAGTTATGCGTCTCAATCTTTTTTTATCTAGATCAGTCACCACGCATATAGTACAGATACAACACAACAGATAGTGGAGCAGGGGGAGGGAGTTTCAAAACTGAATAAATGTAAAGCAAAAACATCCCTAATGTTCCAATGTCCCACATATGCTTAAAGTGGGGAGGGGGAGCTCCGTAATCCCTGAAGGGGTGGGGCCTGGGCAGAAGTGGAGGGGCTGGTGGCAGCCAGCCCTCTGTGCCACCTGGAGCATGCTGCATCCCATCCCCCTAACCTCCAGCCCTTAGCGTGACAGTGATTGAAAAGGTTTTGGGCTCCAGCCACCCCTGCTGCTGCTGCCAAAGTAGCAGTCAGAAACCTTGGGCCCTTTTGAATTGCCGAGCCCTGAGGTATCTTCCCCCTTTGCATGCCCCCCTGCAAGTCGATGGGCCTGCTTTGGAAATAAAGTATTAAAACAACATTTAGATAAAAAAGAAAACCCATTTCCTCACCCACTTCCCTTTCCTAACAGGTATGTGGCCTCCTGCCTTCTAGCTCTGTTTTATAAATGATTAAAGGCCCATCATTTGAACCTGACAGCTCATTTAATACTCTATGCCTCCATTTTCCCATCTGCAAAATGGGGATAGTGATAGTCACCTACCTCATGGGACGTTGCAAGGCTTCCTTAACGTCGGTAGGGCACAGGGATGTCCTTAGGTGCAAGGCTCCACAAAAGCGCAGGAGAATTACACACTGTACACAAACAAACAAACCTTGT
This sequence comes from Pelochelys cantorii, assembly GCA_032595735.1. Classification (NCBI taxonomy): domain Eukaryota; kingdom Metazoa; phylum Chordata; order Testudines; family Trionychidae; genus Pelochelys; species Pelochelys cantorii. Next base: position 7,067,799 of record CM064344.1, on the reverse strand, counting down.
TGACAACCCGGATAGACAACAGAGAATATGTGGTTATTGCCTTTCTAATTCTAGACATTACAAACACATAACTATTCACCTGTCCTACCTACATTATAAAGTTATATATCCACGCACATTACAATGGATATTTGAGCCAAACTGGCATATGGTTTTACCAATGGTGTGATATATCCATTATATATTTTAGAGAGTTTGTCTGCCTGTTTGATCAAGAACTCTTCCTAAATGGTTAGAGCTAGAAGCACCAAATACAGCATATAGCTTCCTCTTATCATAATTTAAAACAACGTAAGGGTTAGTCTGTGCAAGGAAAATGAGATGTGCCTGGAATGGGATTGCTTCTCACAAAACCAAACAAAAAACTGACAGACTCACCAAAGCAAGTACAGTCCTCAAAATTGACATCACTGAGTGAATGCTGAAACAGACTGAACCAAGATGAGGCAGAAAAATAAGACGAACCTGGAATAGATTGCTTCTCAATAAGCCTTACAGAAAAGACACAAAACTAAGAAATTGGGAGTAGTGCTCTGTTTTGGCACAGCTACATCGATGCTTAAACTAGAAGAAAATGTTATTGGAAATTAAATTGACAAAAGCTCCATTTTTGCTGGTTAAAACAGTGAATGATAAGAGTTTATAGGGATGAAGAACTAAAATACATTTGATGGAATCCCCAGATTAGGGACTTACATACACACCATAGTTCACATATATACACACACACACCTATATTTTAGATATCTGTGTGTGTTATACCTATTACATGCTATTGGCAACACCATGCTCCAGTTGGGCTCGACTATTGTAATGTATGTGTATACATTGTATCTGCTCTATAATGTGTGCAGCCAGGCACGCACACACACAATTTCTTACAGCCCCTTGTAGTCTATGACTGCACCACACACACACTTTCTTAAGGCCCCTTGCAGTCTATGACTGCACCACACACACACACACACACACACTTACTGCACCACACACAATTTCTTAAGGCCCCTTGCAGTCTATGACTGCACCCTCCCCCCTACACACACTTACTGCAACACACACAATTTCATAAGGCCCCTTGCAGTCTATGACTGCACCACACACACACACACACAATTTCATAAGGCCCCTTGCAGTCTATGACTGCACCACACACACACACACACACACACAATTTCTTAAGGCCCCCTTGTAGTCTATGACTGCACCACACACACACACACACACACACACACACACACACAATTTCATAAGGCCCCCTTGCAGTCTATGACTGCACCACACACACACACACACAATTTCATAAGGCCCCCTTGTAGTCTATGACTGCACCACACACACACACACACACACACACACACACACACAATTTCATAAGGCCCCCTTGTAGTCTATGACTGCACCACACACACACACACACACACACACAATTTCATAAGGCCCCTTGCAGTCTATGACTGCACCACACACACACACACACACACACACACAATTTCTTAAGGCCCCCTTGCAGTCTATGACTGCACCACACACACACACACACAATTTCTTAAGGCCCCCTTGTAGTCTATGACTGCACCACACACACACACACACACAATTTCATAAGGCCCCTTGCAGTCTATGACTGCACCACCACACACACACACACACACACACACACACAATTTCATAAGGCCCCTTGCAGTCTATGACTGCACCACACACACACATACACACACACAATTTCTTAAGGCCCCCTTGCAGTCTATGACTGCACCACACACACACACACACACACACAATTTCATAAGGCCCCTTGCAGTCTATGACTGCACCCCACACACACACACACACACACACAATTTCATAAGGCCCCCTTGTAGTCTATGACTGCACCACACACACACACACACACACACAATTTCTTAAGGCCCCCTTGCAGTCTATGATTGCACCACACACACACACACACACACACACACACACAATTTCATAAGGCCCCCTTGTAGTCTATGACTGCACCACACACACACACACACACAATTTCTTAAGGCCCCCTTGTAGTCTATGATTGCACCACACACACACACACACACACACACAATTTCATAAGGCCCCCTTGCAGTCTATGACTGCACCACACACACACACACACACTTTCATAAGGCCCAGTCTATGACACCACACACACACACACACAATTTCTTAAGGCCCCCTTGCAGTCTATGACTGCACCACACACACACACACACACAATTTCTTAAGGCCCCCTTGCAGTCTATGAGTGCACCACACACACACACACACACAATTTCTTAAGGCCCCCTTGCAGTCTATGACTGCACCACACACACACACACACACAATTTCTTAAGGCCCCCTTGCAGTCTATGAGTGCACCACACACACACACACACACACACACACACACACACACACACAATTTCTTAAGGCCCCCTTGCAGTCTATGAGTGCACCACACACACACACTTACCAGAACATACGGTGCCTTCCCAATGCACAGCGGGCTCCGCCCCAAGGCCACTTGCCCCTGGCCCGGCTGCGCGCCCGCGGCTCCCTGCGGCTGCACTCAGCGCCCGCTCCGCCTGCCCGCCCGTGCCCGGCCGCGGGTGGCCGCCGCCCGGCGCAAGCGGAGGGGCCGCCTCCGGGGCGGGGCTGGGCGGCTGCGGCAGGGCCCGAGCTCCCGCTGCGGCTCCACCGGCCCGTGCGAGGTGGAGCCGGCCAGGCCGTGGGCCGCTCCCTTCCGCCCGCAGGACCCGATCCCCACCTCCAAGGGGCTGGGGAACAGCCCCCTTAGGCTGCCCTGTCTCCCCCCTTGGCCCCGGGGGGGCATTCTGCTCCTACACTGCAGCCTCCCCCCCATACCCGAAGCTATCTGGGGGGGAATCCTACGCCATACCCCAAGTTATTGGGGGTGGGGGGAATCCTGCTCCTACAGCCCTGTCCCCCATAGCTTGGGGGGTTTTGCGGGGTATCCTGCCCTAGGCTACAGCCCTCCCATACCCTAAGCTCTATGGGGGGATCCTTCCCCATATCCTAAGCTATATGTGCGTGCGTGTGTGTGTGTGTGGGGGGGGGGAATCCTGCCCCTACAGCCTAGTCCCCCCCGTGCACCCCCAAGCTATTTGGGGACGTCCTGCCCTAGGCTACAGCCCTCCCATACCCTAAGCTCTATGGGGGGATCCTTCCCCATATCCTAAGCTATATGTGCGTGCGTGCGTGCGTGTGTGTGTGTGGGGGGGGGGGAATCCTGCCCCTACAGCCTAGTCCCCCCCCCGTGCACCCCCAAGCTATTTGGGGACGTCCTGCCCTAGGCTACAGCCCTCCCATACCCTAAGCTATATGGGGGGAATCCTTCATACCCCCAAGCTATATATGTGTGTGTGTGGGGGGGTGGAAATCCTGCCCCTACAGCCCTGCCCCCCCATACACCTCCAAGCTATTTGGGGGTACCCTGCCCTAGGCTAAAGCTCTCCCATCCTGCCCCTACAGCCCTGCCCCATGCCCCCAGCTATATGGGAGAATTCTCCCCCATATCCCAAGCTAATTGGCAGGGAACCCTGCTCCTCTGGCCCCATACCCCAAGCTACTGGGGAGGCAATCCTGCCCAAGCAACTCCTCTACACCCACATTAGGCTACCATATGGGCAGGATGCTTCCCCTTCACCCTTGATCTACTGGAGGACTGGCTGTCCAGAAAGTACCCCAATCACCACCACCACCCACCCAGGGCTCTCTTGCAGAGGATCTTGGCCAGACAGCTGCTCCACACCTGCACCAGACTGTCATGGGGCAAAATGTGCCCCATCCCCACAACTTCCATCTCCCACACACACACCACCACCACCAAGCTACTGGGGGGGTCACGCTGCCTGGGTAAACACCCCCGCCCCCTTCCCACACACATTGGCTAATGAGGGGGCATTTTGCTCCAACTCCTCCCCTTTCACACCTGTCATGGCCAGATGCATGGCAGAAATAAGGGGGGGGGCTGTCCGCCAACACACCTAATGCATGGACAGACTCCCCTAAACCCCATCACAACCACCCCCCAGACACACACCTCAATTTCTATCATTTTAGATACCTCAGAAACATCTGCATACTCTGAATTTAGGTGCTGCTTCTGAGCAAGTGAGTGCAAAGAAACCTGGATCTGTACACAGAGCTCATTAACTGCAGGTTCTTTCCCATGACACAGAGATAGTAAAACCACTCTGGACTGCTAACTGTTTCTATGACCACTGAGAGTCTGATGCAAGAATTTCTCATCTAAGCTTTGCTCTACTCTACAAACCTATGCCTGTACCACTATGTTGCTTAGGGGTGTGGAAAATCTACAACTCTGAGCAATGCAGTTACCCCGACCTAAGCCCCCGAGAAAGAAAGAAAGATATGAAAAGACCCTGGGTTCTTACTAGTTTGCATAATTGTAGCAGGGTCAGGATTGGTTTTAAAACTCACATTGAAATCAGGGAGAGATGGAGAGCCTCAAAACACCCCTGACATTCATGCATCTTATTTAGGTGTCCAGATACAGATTTAGGTACCTAACATTAGGCATCTAAGGTCCCAGTTCTGCAAACATGCCCATGTTTAATTTTAAGCATGTGAAAAACAATTTAAAAAAAATGAGTAGTTCTGTGGTACCTTAGAGACAACAAAACCATATATAGTATCATGAGCTTTTGTGGCCACTTCTTCAGATGAAATGATCTTGAGTGGAGAAAAAAAAGGGGAACCCCGAGAATAAGAAAGGAGAGGGGGGGAACAATTACCTGTCAATTGTAGCTCCGATGCTAATGAGGCTAATTGAGTGGGCTGGAAGTGTCCCGTACTTAGATTTCAATGTCAATAGGGTATTGAATGTAAGGAAAGCTGGTGTTCTAATGTGTTAACCCGTTCAAGTCTTTGTTCAAGCCAAGTGAGATGGTTTCAAATTTGGATATAAAGGTTAACTCTGCACACTCTATTTCTCTGTAGTTAGCTAAGAGAGCTTGCCCACGAAAGCTCATGATACGGTACATATGTTTTTGTTAGTCTCTAAGGCAGGGGTGGGCAAAAGGGCCTCCATAGGCTGGATCCGGCCTGCCAAGCTTTGAAGCGCCACGTGCTGCTCGCAGGGCGGGAGGAGACGTCACACGTTTCCCCGCCCCCAAGCCCTGATTGGCCAGGGGGCAGGAGGAGCATGAGAAGTTTCCTTTGCCCTCTCCCCTGCCCTGCGAGGAGCGCATGGCACTTTAGAGTGCTGTACGCTCGCGTATGGCACTTTAAAGTGCCATACGCTCGCGCAGGGCGGGAGCAGGGTGAGGGAAACTTCGCACAGCTCCCCCACCCCCAGGCCAATCAGGATGTCTCCCGCCGCCCTGCGAGCAGCGCATGGCACTTTGAAGTACCGCACGCTCCTTGCAGGGTGGGGGTAGGGTGGGAGGAGGTTTTGTGCACTCCCCTTGCCCCTAGGCCAATCAGGACCTGGGGGTGGGGGAGCTGCGCGAAGCTTCCTTCACCCTGTCCCGGCCCTGCGAGGAGTGCATGGCACTTCAAAGTGCCATGTGCTGCTCGCAGGGTGGGAGGAAGCTTCCTGCGCTTCCCCCACCCCCAGGCCAATCAGGGTCTGGGGGCAGGGGAGTGTGTGAAGCCTCTTCCTGCCCTGCCAGGGGCATGGCTGCCTATGCCATGCCCCTGGCAGGCATAATTGGTCTGGGGGTGGGGAAGCCCAGAAGCATTCTGGCCCCACCTCTTCCGGCCCGGAACCACTTCAAACATTTTTGAAGTGGGCCCCAGACAAAAATTATTGCCCAACCCTGCTCTAAGGTGGCACAGGATTGCTCATTTTTTTTAAATTGTTTGTAAAGTTATAGACTAACACAGCTACCCCTCTGAGACTTTTAAGCATGTGAGTCAATCCCTTGAAGGAAATATTTTTCACAAATAGACTCAAGTCTATAAATGCTGGCCTTGACTTTGGTAAGTGTAGGAAAATGGAAGTCAAATCTAACATCTATACATTGGGCGCCTGATCTTGCATTTGCAGATCAGCTTAACTTTGAGCCACAGGCATAGTCTCATTAAATTCAGCTCTACTGAGTTAATCAGAAATCATGCTTAATTAGATCAGGAAAAGTGCATTTCTTATGTTGGGTTGTACAGGACATGTTGAAATCCATTGTTCAGGTTCTTCCACTGACTGTATGTGCTCTTTTGTTGAACATGGTATGTCAGATAAAATTACTATCTTTCGGTTATCTGATACACTGTCTTAGACCAAGCTGATGTCTAATTTCAAATGTTTCTTTGGTGATTAGAAAAAAAAAAAAAAGGAACAGATGCCTTTGGGGCCAAATCCTACCAGCTCTTCCTCCCTGAAATGCTGCATTTCCACTGTGTGCATTTAAAATCATGAAGAACATTTGCCAGGAAAATCCACAAATGCTATGACTTTACCTTATAGCATTTGCAATGTGGGATCACAGACGGGCAATGTTGTAGGACCAGGTTTTCCGCGGTCAAAAAAACTGCCGCATTTTCGATTTCATTTCGAAAGAACGCAGCAGCAGTCTAGACGCAGGTGAAGTTTTTTCGAAAAAAGGACACTTTTTTCGAAAAACCCTGTAGTCTAGACACACCCTGAAAGTTAATAGTAGTCTGCACTTTGTCTTGGGAATGTACACAATCTTGTTTTAGCTTATTAAGACTCTCTTCACCAGATGTCCTCAGAGAGTAAAAGTGATAAAAACCCGCCGTCCTCTAATGACAACTTTCCAAGTCAATAATAATAAAACTTAGCCATCGTCATAAAACTGAGCATCTTTGGTCCTGCCGTGAGTTTAGGGGACAGGTCTGGATGACCTCTCAAGGTCCCTTGCAGTTCTAATATTCCATGATTCTATGAAAACACTTAAAAACAGATGAGGTATTAAATGCAAAATGCTTTTATTAAATTATGTTCTTTCATTTTCTGCTATCATGCCCAGTAGCTATGGAAGAGTAACATAGGTTCAGTTACAGGCAGGAAGAAAAATATCTTACTTTTCTTTAATATAATTGAGGTCCAATTTAGGACTGAATTCCTCTGATTGCTCTATGATTTGCTGTCATCATCAAGGTATCTTCTCAAAAGCTATGTGTAGCTTTGGCCCGCAGCAGGGTAGGATGGAGGGGGTTTAAATATTTGTTTTAAAACCTGCTAAAATTCACTATTATGACATCCTCAATTTATCAGAAATTTGTTGTGCATATCTCCAAGTTTTACCTCACTTAAAAACTACTTGTTTACAAAATTAGACATGAAAACATGTCCCAGCATACTAGTACAGAAAAATTGCCTACTTTATCATGTTTATACCTAATTATAAAATAAACATGTGGAATATAAATATTGTACTTGAATTTCCATGTATGCAGAAGTATAAACAAGTTATCACTGTCTGTATGAGATCTTAGTTTGTATTAATTTCACTACTACTTATGTAGCTTGTTGTAAAATGCTAACTATCTGGATAAGTTGATCTACCCCTTGGAAAACCTATGTGTACCCTCAGGGGTATGCATACCACTAGATGAGAGCCCTGGGCCCTTTTGAATCACCAAGCCTCAGGACAGTTGCCAATTTGCTCTCCCCTTCCCCCGTTGGTGGGCGATCTTATAAAGGAAAGAGTAGAGCAAATTTAATTTTACACATTTAAATTTCATTTTAATTAATTACTTTGTCCACACTAATTTTAGACGTGTCTACTTCCCCTGCAATGCCTTTGAATCGGGAACCTATCTTGAGCATTAATGCTGAATGAATAATGTTTAATACCTTCTTTGTCTGTTTGCTAAGTGCAAGGGAGTAGTTTGCAGTATTCTCACATTTATTGTTTGTAATTATATGCAAATTTCTTCATGAGTTTCTCCCTACCGCTCAGCAACAATTATTCTAAATCTGACATACATCCTGTAGGAATCTATTACATCATACTGTGATTTTTCTGTTCCTTATTATATTCTTCTGTATGCTATATCATATAATCTTTTTCACTATAGCACCTGAACACTTTCATTCATGCATTAAAGGATGAGACTCACAACTGTCCTGTTCCTTCTCTTTCATCCCTGCTCCAGAAGAGACCTGCATAGACTAGAGTTTTAGAGAAGGCATTTGCAGAAGCGTGCCTTGCACCTCGAGCAGAAGATGCTGAGGTTTGTGATGGTCCATAGTTCCTGCTGGATTTCATTCCACAATCTTGGACTGATCCCTGAGAATAAGCTCTGTCTCCTGCATGGGTAAGCTTTAAGTTTACGGGGGAACAATTCATTGTGCTTGAAGAGTTTCTGGAGGTGATCTTTTAGATATGCCAGTCCCTGACCTTGAGTGTCTTGAAGATATGGATTGAGACCTTAACTGTTCTACAGTTAACCAGCATCAACAGCAGAGGAAAGATTTGATGTGCTCACAGTAGTTTGGGTTGCTGAGTTGTGCTTGAGCATTCTATACTAGCTGTGAAGTTTCTTATGGACTGATGGGCTTCCTTCCCACACTGCATTCCTATAGTCCAGATGGGAGATAACTCCAGTGAGTTTCACTGAGACCAGGTTCTCATCTGCCAGGATGGGATGAGATCTTCTAGGCACCTGGAAATGGTAGAAAACATTTCTTGCAGATGCTGCTATGTAAGAATTTAGTGTTAGCAAGGAATCAAGGCCTTAACTAGGGGTTGATCTGGCCAAAAATTGGTGTGTGCACCTTCAACCAAAGGAGGCTGCACTACAGATGCAAATTCTGTAGTGCTTCAGTGAACTTTCTTTATCCGTGAACTGATCTGATCAAGTGCTTGGCTATCCGTGTGGCAGTGTTGTGATCCAATGTAGGGAAGGATAGACAGACTTGTGTGTCATCTACATATTGTTGGCACTTGAGTCCACGCAGTCTAAACCCTCTCATCTAGAAGTTGCATGTAGAAAATCGATCATTGTGTATCAGTGAGGTGCAGTTAATCATCATTACTGTAAGTTCCTCCTGGAGGGAAGCACCCAATTGATTTGCATTTCCCATGTACATTACCCATAGTATTTCATTACCCCTAGACCTCTGCCATGTCTCTCTGGGAGGACAGCAGTATCTCACAGTCAATAGTGTTGAATGTAGCAGAGAGTTCCAGGGGGATGAAAATAGTTTTCTCCCCACCATCGATTGAGAGTAGATCACGCATTTGTTCCATTAAAGTGGTTTCTGTTCCATCTCTTGGCCTGATATTGTATTGGATTTAGGACACAGCTTCAAACTGATGAACCGATATGTGGCCTTTTGTTCTGAGAAGCAATGTATCCAGGGTGGGTTTCTTGCGTGTCCATTGCATTACTACATGCTTGGAGGAAGAACAGGAAAATTCCTTCCTGAGATAAGATGTTGGCTATTTCACTCAAGAGTGGCACTAATTCTTACTCTCTCCAGATGGGCAAAGATGAGATTAACAAATTTTGGGTTGAGCGTTCTATCTGTCAGTGTGTTCAGCACACAGAAGAGTGACCAAACTGGACTCTGGGAATGCAGGTGGACTGTTTGCTGACCTGCAAAAGGGGAGCAGATCCAGGCTGAATGTGTGTGATGCCGGGCGGTCCTTGCTCATATGCAGAATATGTAGCTGCATAGGGCACCTGAAAATTTGGGGTACCCACCACTGGGTCTTAATGTCCATCCATCTGCCTCTTCCTGTCTCTGTTCTATAGCTCTGCTTCCTCTGGAGAGGATCTAGTGAACTTAAAAGTGACAAAGCCTGCCAGAGCTATTAGCACACTGAACCCAAGAGAGCCATTCAGGTGGTCATGAAGCCATTTAACAGGCAACCCCAAGAATATCCTGTCAGTTTCTGAATTTACTGTAAAAACGACAAGGAGTCCAGTGGCACCTTAAAGACTAAAAATTTTATTATGGCACAAGCTTGTTAGTCCTTAAGGTGCCACCAGATTCCTTGTTGTTTTTGCTGAAACAGGCTAACACAGCTACTTCTCTGAAACCTGAATGTGCCCACGAAAGCTCATGATACCCTCTACATGTTTTGTTAATCTGTAAAGTGCTACCAGACTATTTGTTGTTTTTTAAGTTTATCCTGTACAGACTAACTCAGTTACCCCCTGAAACTCCTGAATTTACAGTTAGTCTCTTGAACCTTAGCTTCCAATTTGCTTTAACGTATTTCACTAGTTTGTTGCTGAAGATTATAAAATCACATTTCTAAAATAGCATCCTTCTCCCCCCAGCTGCCATCAGGCATATGGGCACCATTTTAATAGTACTGCATAGGGCCCTGCTTTGGTGTGTTCAAGTGAGGCAGGATGCTAGTCTGACTTGGTTCTGGCTTCTGTAGGCACTCAGGATTGATGAAACAGTTTAACACCCTGGATAGCTCCTTACGGCAGGATGTGACAGCTTTAATGGTGGATGATAGGTAGGCTCTTTGGGCTTGCAATATAGCCTCAGCAGACGGTTGGAGAAAATTCTTTCATTCTGTCAGTTTCAGGCTTTGTTTTCCAGCATCATCCCTCCTGTTTTTCTTCATCTGATGAAGGATGTCAGAAAACCAGAAGAGACTGTAGGTGGATGATAGTGTAGACGGGACCATCTGGGAGTCAGCATACCAGCAGTCAAGACTAACGTACATTGATAGCAATTCTCCAGATCTGCAATCCTTCATGTTTGGTGGCATGCTACTGCCCTTTAACATAACTTCTGTAATTAACTAGACATCGCTCAAACTGGGAATTTATGATTCAAAACAAACTGTTGTCTCAAAGGAATGGGCAACAAGGGAAATAGCACTGGGAATAAGGGAGAGGTAGCCCCTGTTACAGAGAGATGTCAGGCCCACCGCCTTGCTACGTGTAGCCCTTTGCAGTTTGGTGCAGATAAGAAAGATGAGAGACAAAAGTATCAGATGCAAACAGGGTAAGTGTATTGAAGGAATTCAATTACAGAGGTCGGGGGAAAGGAAGATCAACACAACATAGAACAAAACAATGAACTGGCAGAGCAAAACAAAGAGCATCCCTTGTGAAAACAGTCAGTGGGGCATAAAGTCCAGGCCCAAACTAACCCAGTTGGCCAGAAGGAAGAAGAGGTGAGAGAAAAGACTTTTACATTTTTATGCTCAGGATGGGCGAATGCGGTGCAATGCCCAGGACCTACAACCTTTGGGCTAATATAAAGCCCTCAGGAAGGGACGCCAGGGAGATCCAGTGAGTGATGTCAGTCCTCGTGGAGACAAGTCCTCTAGGATGATGTTCATCACTAGGATGCAGGATCAATGGGAAGTAGACTTCTCTTCCTCCTTTGCTATGGAACCAATTATGTTCTCCAGCGCAATTGTCGGAACTGCCTGGAGATCCAACTAGCATACACACTGTCCCTAATGGTGGCTAATGGCAGTACATGAACACAGACCTGACCCACACTGTCACTGAGATGGACAGCAACCAACTCAGCTGCACAGAGCCTTTGGTGGGAAAAACTCTGAGGCAATGCAGCCCTCGGGATGTTCTCTGGCAGGAAGAACAAGATTTATCTGGTTCTAGCAGGCATATTCCAGACCCAAAAGCCCTTGGTGGCTGATGCAACAACAATATGGAGTTTAGGGTCACAGTTGCTGGATTCCATTTTGGTTTTACAAAGGCATGATCATAGTATATAAAACCCACAACCATTACATTACGAAATGGTTAATAGTGGTTAACAAGAGAATGTATTTAATCCTAACAAAACATATGAGCTTTTGAGCACATGAGCATTGTTGTTGGTTTTTTTTTTTCAAATATTTATGCTAGGAAAATTCAAACACTTGGCTGCTCATGGAAAGAAACTGGTGAACTTAGTCAAAACAATATATTGTTCTGTGCTAATTTGAATATTGGTCAGAAATTATGTCCACAACTCACTGATCTCTATCCAACATATGCTGATTGGCTGTTGTTGGGGGAGAGGTGCTAATGTTCTTCTGTTCTCCATTTTGATCTCCTCTGAGGTTGTCATCAGCCTCTGTCACTGTTCTCTGTTTTGGAAAGAGAAGGAAAAGAAAGAGCAGGAAAAAGGGAGGTCACCTGACCTTAATTTGCCCAGCAACAGGAGCGCATTTAAGGGGTGTTCACCCGTCCATCAGGGCTCTTCTGCGACTCTGAGGCACTAAAGCAGCAACTCTGTTGTGATCCTTTCAAGCAGCTGGGGCAGGCTGTAGGCTTCATAGGTCATCAGAAGCAGGCGCCTGGTTGTTTCCCTACCCAGGCAAGCCGACAATCTCACTGGGCCCCTGGGTGAGGTGGGAGGGAGCCCGGCTCCACGCACCCAGAAGGCCATCCAAAGTGTGCAGCACGCAGGGCTCCGGCAGCGATTTAAAGGGCCCCAGGTCCCTTTGAGTCACCAGGTCCCAAGGCAGTTGTCCCCTACCCCCCACATTGGCGGGCCCCTCCCTATCACTGGGAGATCGGGGATCTCCAGCCAGAGACAGTGTCTGATACAGTCCCTCAGTAGTGGAGCATCCCAGATACCCACACTTAGCAATGGCTGCTGGTCAGGTCAGGGTACCAGCAGCAAGACTAAAGTTGCTGGATTCTCCAGAGCAGATTTGTGCTCACCTGTCACTTACCTCACTTGATTGCATTCTCCACACACAACGTCGAGTCAAGATGAGAAGGCCTAAAGAAAGATCATCCTCTGCTTACTTAAGTGTCCACCTCACAGGTCCACACCAGTGCCCAATTATCCTGAGCTCCCTCCCAGTGTCTTCCCACGACATCCTCTTACCTTGTCTCCTCTCACTTAGGGTAGGGTAGACTGATCTCTTTTCCCATTGTATTCTGCCCTGACGTTATTTGTATTTCTGGGTTCTGGCTTCATGCCAATGTCTTTGTCTTGACAGCTGGATCTTAGGTTTTATTTCTCAGGTTAAGGGGGCCCATCAGTTAGGCTACGTCTGCACTGCACAGTTATTTCTGAATAAGCTATTCCGGCATAGTTATTCTGAAATAGCTTATTTCGAAATAGCACGTCTACATTGCAGGGAAGCCTCAAAATTAGTCCAAGGCAGGCTTCCCTAATTTAGATGTGCTATTTCAATTTAGAGCCCCAGGAGGAATAACTTAGAATGGCCCTGGTGGGGGCTATTTCGAAATAGCAGTAGTGGAATGTCTACACATGCCTTATTTCGAAATAGCTATTTCAGAATAGGTGTTATTCTTCGTAGAATGAGGTTTACAGAAGTCGCAATAAGCTGTTCATTATTTTGAAATTATTTTGAAATAACGGAATTACTGTGTAGACGCTCGCGTAGTTATTTTGGAATAACGGCCGTTATCCCGAAATAACTTTGCTGTGTAGACACACCCTTACCGTTGGTGTTATTTTGAATAAAACTCTTCATTGCACCCCACCACCCTGTTGCGTCCTTTGTACTTAACTGAACAACTGGTGAGAGAGATATGGAACTGGTAGAGAACCTGAGCTTGGGCCCTTCTGATCCAGCTGTCTTAGCACAGAACTGATAAAATCAAATCCTTGCTCAACACTATTAGGACAGACTACACTGCATTTGTGGACCAAGTGTTTCTATACCGTCCTGGGAACTCTGAAATACAATGGTACAGACAAGCTGTGCATGGACACTTCTTTCATTTTCCTGTTGCATTATCTTTTGTGTACAGCTCTTCATGGAATACTTGAGAATTGCTGAAAGTTACCTGCAATCCTTAAATTCCCCCCTGCTTAACTCAGGGCTCATCTAGACTACCCTAGAGCGTCGAAAGAGGAAATGCAAATTCCACGGGAATTCTTCTGATCTCACTTTCCAAGGCCAAAGAAAAGAGATTCAACACATATCAACAGAGCACAATAGAGGATAACCAAGAGCTAATTATGGATAAGAACATAAGACCAGTCATACTGGGTCAGACCAAAAATCCATCCTGTCTGCCAATAGTGGCCAATATCAGATGCCCCACCGGGAGGGAACACAACAGGTAATCATCATGTAATCCCTCTCCTGCCATCCAGTTCCCGACAAACAGAGGTTAGGGACACCATTCCTACCCATCCTGGCTAATAACTATTGATGGACCTAACCTCCATGAATCAATCTAGCTCTTTTAAAAATCCTGTTAAAGTCCTGGTCTTTCCAACCTCCTCTGGCAAGGAGTTCTACAGGTTAATTATGCACTGAGTGAAGAAAAACTTCCTTTTGTTTGTTTTAAACCTGCTGCCTATTAATTTCATTTGGTGACCCCTAGTTCTTATATTGTGGGAATAAGTAAATAACTTTTCCTTATTCACCTTTTCCATACAAGTCATGATTTTATAGGCCTCTATAATATTCCCCCTTAGTCTCCTCTTTTCTAAGCTGAAAAGTCCAAATCTTTTTAATCTCTCTTCATATGGGACCGGTTCCAAACTTTGAATAATTTTTGTTGCCCTTTTCTGTACCTTTTCCAATGCCAATATATCTTTTTTGAGATGAGGCGACCACATCTGTATGCAGTAATCAATATGTGGATTTATATAGAGGCAGTAAGATATTCACTGTCTTATTCTCTATCCCATTTTTAATGATTCCTAACATTCTATTTTCTTTTTTTGACTGCCACTGCATACTGAGTGGATGTTTTCAGAGAACTATCCACAAAGACTCCAAGATCTCTCTCTTGAGTAGTTGTAGCCAAATTAGTCCCCATCATATTGTATATATAGTTGGGATTACTTTTCCCAATGTGCATTACTTCACATTTATCAACATTAAATTTCATTTGCCATTTTGTTGCCCAATCACTTAGTTTGGTGAGATCTTTTTTACTTTTTTTGGATCTGTGTTTGTGCATGCAGAGAGAAAGTATGGTTCAGTGGTGTCACTACTATCTGTCACTGTCTTTCTGTAACCTCAAACAAATCATTTATCCTCTCCATGCCTCAGTTTACCATTCCAAAACAGGGATAAAAGTATTCTTCTGCCTTACAGGGAACTGTACAGGCCTCAGATACTCTAGTGACAAGGCAATACAATCGCTGTGTAGATACACTCTGAAAGTAGAGAATGAATACACAAGCTATTAGGCTCAGTATAGGGGTAACTGGATGAAACCATGGCTTGTATCCTGCAGAAGTCAGACAACATTATTTGATTTTTTTTTAAGGCAAAAAGGAACTATGAATATACCATAGGATCAAGGCTACTCAACTTTGGAAGCCCCAAGGGCCACAATGATACTCACAGTACATGCTGAGGGCCGCAACTTAAGTGTGGTTGCATAGCTGCGCAAATATATATGCAAATATATGCAGATAGCTTCTTTCACACTGATGGGCATAAATACAAAGATTAAGGCAAGACTATATAACACACAGGCCCCATTTAAGTCAGTTCTGCTGATATTAATAAAATGCAATATTTACCTAATTTCTACCCATATGACAGCACATTTAATGAGCAATGACAGTCCACGAATTTAACTATTAAAATGCATATCAACAGAAGACCATTATATTGACTACTTTTCTGTTTTAGCTCCCACCCACAGGCCGCAAAAACAAATGGGCTGTGGGCTGCCTGCAGACCGTGGACTATGTGTTGACTAACCTTGCCATAGGATCAACCATCCATTCTGATTAATGACAAGGAAAACAGAGGAAACCAAATCCATCAAAGCAAAAATTTGGGAATAGATATTTTATAATGCATTCACCAAACCATTCCCAAATGTTGCCATTTCTGATAGTTGTTTGCAGCACAGAAGATGCAGTACATTCTCCTGGAATGGCTGAGAGCCATCCCTTGGTACAGAAAAGTGAAGAGAGGGCCAACCTAGGATATAAAAATGGAGGGAAACCATTCTTTAAAGGATAACCCCCCACTGATGATTATAGGATTAAAAAAATAAGGTAAGTCATAATTTGCTAAAAGGTAAACAACTAAAAAAAAAAGCAAAAAGCAAAAGGAAGCACTAGAAGCCCCAGTTATCAGGGTGGATAATGCAAAGTCCTATTTCTTTAGTGTCCTCCATTCTGCATCTGGAGATGAGGCCACTTAGATTTCTCAGGAGTAGCTAGAGTCAAGCTTTTCATCAAATTGAATAACTAATTCTATCCTCCCATCATTTCCAAACAAGGAGTGCAACGGTGACATAATGGACATCTTCCCATCTTTGGCGACTATGCCTTGGTAGCCAGTGGTGAACTGGATTTATCCAACAATGCAGATGAAACTAGAGAACAGTTTCCCCCTGGGTCTGTTCTTCTGCTCATGTGGAAAACAGCCCCAATGAAACATATTGCCTGTTTAAAGCACATTTGGTCCATCTCTGCAAACAATGAAGCTTTAGAACATGATCGTAAAACTGCTGGTGCCTTTGAAGAATAAGGAAGCTTTAAGTGAGTCACTGGACAACTGCAGCTTGAACTGAAACTGTACTGAGTGTGGGGACTGACCCATCTAAAGCTTTGATTATTGCTTTAGTTGTCTGATAACACAAATCCTGCAGAGCTGTCGGTCCTTGGAGCAAACCCAATTTCAAATGTCATTCATACAACAACATATAGGCACTTTATCCAAAGTACCATTATAACTATGGCAACTAAACAAGAGACTTCCTATTAACACAGACTTGAGCTCGGAATCAAAATAGACTCAACTCTGTATTGTTTGCTCAGGTGGGAGAATGGCTTAGGGCTTGTCTATATGGGCAAGTTCACACCTTAGTTTGCACCTGTGTCTTGTAAAATGTGTGCCGTTATTGAGACTGGTCAATACGTTTTTCGGTCAAAATTGTTTCTTCCTACTAAAAATGTTTGTTTGGGTTGGGGGTCAAAATACTGAAGAACCAAAATGCCCCCAAACTGAAAAAATGTTCAGCCCCAAACGAAAAATTTCAATCCAGAAATGCCACTGTGGAGTGGTGTTTCATGGGAGTTGTAGTTAAGTTGCCTCATGTCGCACTCTCCTCTCTGGGCTGGGCTCCATCTTCTACTACAAAGTACATTCTCCATCTCACTAAGAAGAGAGACCCTGGTGAATCATGGGAGATACAGGTCACTCAGGGAGCCCCACTGTAGAGAAGAATGAGAGCAGGACACACTGAACTATACTTCCCATGAGGCAACACTGTGACTTTTCAGTTTTGGGCTGAAATATTTTGGGGTTTGATTTTTTTACATTTTTTTTTCCTGAGACTTTTTTTCCCCTGTGGAAAATTCTCCACTATTCAGTCAGCTCTGCTATTACACAGGTATAAACCCCAGTAGGGTCACTTTTATTCCAGTATAATCTGTTTATCATATATTGCTTGGAAAGGAATCTAAGATAAATGAGAAAAAGGCTCTCAATGAAATAGGTGCATCCACACACAGAGTTATATTGGCATAACGAAACCTGTATAACTGATAAAAACTTCCTTGTTTAGACAAGACCATAGGTGCTGAATTTCAGAAGTGCCAGGGGGTGCTTGACCCCTAGCTCTGCCCCAGCCCCACCCCCCCATTCTATCCCTTGCCCAAAGGCCCCACCCCCTCTTCCTGTCTTGTTCTAACTCCTCCCCTGAATTTGTCAGGTCCTCAATCCTCCCCACCAGAGCCAGGAATCATGACTGCGGCAGGCGGGAGAGGTGCCGATCCATGGGGTCCATTGGCAGATAGGAGGCACTGGGGGAGTTGATCAGGGCTGATAGTGGGTGCTTAGCACTCACCAATTTTTCTCTGTGGGTGCACCAGCCCTGGAGACGGTACCTATGGCCAAGGCCTATAATGATTTATATGGGGCCAATCTTGCATCCATTGGGTGCTATTTTTAAAGGCACTTAAGGGAGTTAGAAAACCCACTGAATTTAGAACAAAAGTTCGATGTGTAATCTTTAGGCTCCACTGAAAATCCCTTCCAATGAATGAAGTGGGGTTGTTTTCATGTATTTCAGTAAGATCAGGGTTTGGCTTCTAATGAAGACATCTGGCCCAAGTAGTATCTCCGGTGTTCTCGGAACCTTCATTTTCTGGTTTTCTTTTAAATGTCTCTCTCCAAAACTAAGTGATTTCAGTGCTTCCCACAATTCAGTGGCATAGAGTAGGGGACTTCCTGTCAGGACAACCTGTGCAGCCTGAAGAGGCTCTGAAGACCACTATTAACACTTCTTGAGGAAAACTATTAATTTTCATTACTACATAAAACTATAACACTAAGGCTATGTCTAGACAGCAAGGGCTATTTCAGGATACCAGAAGTATCCCGAAATAGCAGTTCCGCATCTTTAAACACGCCCATTATTTTGAAATAACGGGCACACTATTCTGGCATCCCTGTTCCACAAGGGTTAAGGGACTTGTAGAAATAGCACTTTATTTCAAAATTTGGCACTGTGTAGACAGTGCCAAATTTTGAAATAAGCTATTTCGAAATTACCTCTAAATAAGCTACGCAATTTGCATAGCATAAATTGTGTAGCATATTTTGTGGTAAGGGTGCTATGTAGGTGCACCCTAAGTAAAAAATATACGTTTCCTTTTTGTTTAATGTGAACAGCTGGAACAATAAAAATCCCTCATTCAAAAAAATGCTTCAAGATCTCTGAAACCAAACAGTTGACTGGAGAATGCAGTTGCACTGGCAGCCCCCATGGGACTGTATGGCGGTCTACTTTTGGGTACCCCCCCCAACAGAGAGCATGGCTGCAATTTGTGGTGAGGGGGGGCGTTTCGAAGATGATACACACATTGTGCTCACATTTGAATATCTTCTTCCTTTTTTTTCCCTGAAAGAGGATTTTCTGATATTTGGCCCCTCTACACGGGGCCAAATGTCAGAAAAAAGTCCTCTTTTGGAAGCCCCATGTACACCTTGTTTTTCAAGGAATAAGGGGGCTTCCGAAAGAGGGTTTTTTCCCAACATTTGGCCCTGTGTAGACAGGCTAAATATCGGATAATCCTCTTCCGGTAAAAAAATGGAAGAAGATATGCAAATGCGAACGCAATTTGCATACATTCTTCGAAACCACCCCCCCCCACACAGTATAACTGTACTCAGAGGATGGATGCATATAAAAAACTACTAAAGCAAATCAAGCCCACATCAACTTATACTATGCAGCTGTTCTGATTTTGCCTTTGAGCCTAGGACATTGACCATATCTACCTTGTACACTTCTGGTTTGGCTGTATTGGTCACTGGTCTGATCCCTGACTGCCAGCTATGCTGGCAAAAATTCCTAGGGTAGTCATAGCTCCACAAAACGGAGCTTTTATTGGTGTAGCTTGTTTCATTTGGGAGAGGAAGAACAAGATATACTGGTAAAAAGCCAGCTTTGCTAGCTCCATTCATACTAACACAGTGTACCAGTACTCCATATTAGTAAAGGGCTTGGACTGTAGACATGGTCATGCTAAGACTCTTGCATAACTACCTTAACTTTGAGGGATTTATAATTTTTTTTGAGACACAGCAAGTGTGCACACTGTTGGGGAGGATTTACATGAACCAATTACAGTTCCAGCAAAGGAAAATTATTCATAATATGTAGCATGCTGACAAAAATAAAACCTCAAATGCTGCCCATATGCTTATTCTCCTAGAAATTTCTAGAAGGGGACACGATCGAAGGTTTTTAAAATGTTATTAAAAAATAAAATTAGTCACTGTTCCCTTGATACTATTTCAACATGGAAAATTATTGAGTTTCATACACGATATAACCGATAACGAATGAAATATTTTCCATGTAATCCTAAAAATGCTTTCCTCAATCTTAACGAAGGCCACTCTTCCTCATTTGAAGATGTGTGTGTATGTATATAATTATCAAGAGTCACATGTCCAAAGAAATTTAGAGGTATTAAAAAAAATACTCTACATAATCATGCTATGAAGAACCACCACTCAGAATCTCAGGAAAGTTGTTATTCTACATACACCTTTTAAAATCTTGCCTTTGTACCTATTTAAAATTCAAAAACCATTCAGACCACGAGTGTCCATTATAAGCTCTTTATCTGAAAACGGTTCATTACATTTAGCGATAGCGTTGTTCCTCCACTGCCATGTGTCTTGCATAGTCATTCACATGAGTGCAGAATAAGTGTAAAATGCTACAAAATCAGGATGGTCCACACTTTACACTGGTATAAATGACGATGCACTGCACTAACGAGTCAAGTTTGCATGACAGCAAGTGCAAAATATAGATAATGTTTCTTATGAAAGACATTTTCATATATCTTACTTCCTACAACTCAAATGCTCAAAACAACTCCCATGTTAAAAGCAAAGTTCAGTCCTAGTTTGAGATCTTGAATAGCAAGTTTCAACCGAGCATAAAAACTTTTATGGGAATTAAAAAAAATCTCTGAAAAACGAGTTTTAAATACGCAACATCAACAGCCCCATAACAGTGGCGCCAGAGACTACTACTATATTATACACATTACATGCAATGCCTGTAGTATACTGTAATTATATCCCCATCTACAGACATTCATTCCTACCATGCGCCATATCTCATGTTCACAGGGGGAGGGAAAACTATTCATTTTTTTAAAACCTGCATTGCAGCATAAGCAGAACCCTATTGTAGTCTCAAACAGAGAACTCTATAGTCCAAATTGCCTCTCTTTGAGGTGACCAACACAAGCAGAAAGTTGATCTCTCTTTGCATGGAGGTGGAAAATGACTGGCAGAGCCATATAGTTGCAGAAACACCACTCTGCCTCTTTTCTGCTTGACCTCTGCTCTCTTTGTTTTGAATCCTGCCCCTTGTGTCGATCAGCAGAACATTACCTGTTCTGTTGCATTGACATCCTGGTGGGATATTGAAGGAGAGAAAGGGATTCTCCTCTGTCATGCAGAATTAATTTGCACCCATCTGTTTCCAGATGAAACCTTGTTGAGAGGTAGGATTTTTAAAAAGCTTATAGAAGTCAAACAGTAAAGTGGAGAAGCCTCATACATTTAATGGGGCTTGGCACACTTATGGAAAACAAAGGGCTTTATTTCTTTTTCATTTAAAAAATGCAGCAGGTGGTTTCTTCTAGATTGGTTAAAAAAATTCTAATTTAAGTCATTGTTATGTACTTTACAAATACTCTTATTTTTTAGATGAGCATTTCTTTCCCACTGGGTCTTGCTGTACAGATGACTTTTTTTTTAGAAAAAGCAAGCGCGCATTCGCTGCCTTTGTATTACAGCACATACACCCAGATTTTTTTTTTAAAAAGCTACATCCTGCTGTCAAACAAATAAATGTCCTTGCAGAAAAGAGATTGGCATCAGTCTCTACTTTATTTAGCTGTCTCAGAAGGGTAGCCGTGTAAGCACTACTTGTTGTTTTGAGAGTTACAGACTATGGCACCAGAGGGCATGTCCACACTACAGTGTTATTTCAAAATAACAAGGTGAGTGTCTATACAGCAAGCTCATTATTTAGAAATAATTTCAAAATAATGGGCTTCATATTCCGGTATAATAAACCCTCATTTTATGAGGAATAATGCCGATTTTGAAATAATTATTTTGCAATAGGGTGTGTGTAGTAAGGATGTTAAGGATCAGTCAACTTACTAGTCGATTCTCCCCCCCCCCCCCCCCCCACTGCCTCTAAAAAAGCGGCAGCTGTGCAGGAATCAGCTGTGCAGCACTGCCGCTTTGAAACCCCAAGGCAGCATTTCAAAGGGGCAGCCGCCACACAGCTGATCCGCGGCTCAGCTGTCCGGCGCTGCCCCTTTAAAACGCCGAAGCGCCTTGGCGCCTGGGATCAGCTGGGGACTCCCCACCTAACCCCAGGTTCCGACTGGCATTTCCCCAGAATCCGGGGTGCTGCGTGGAACCTGGGGTCAGCGGGGGAGTCCCCAGCTGACCCCGGGCTCCACAGTGTTGCCCCTTTGAAACACAAGGCGGAATTTCAAAGGGGCAGCCGCCACACAGCTGATCCCCGGCTCAGCTGTGTGGCGCTGCCGCTTTAAAATGCCGCCTTGGTATTTCAAAGAGGTAGCGCAGTGGAGTCCGGGATCAGCTGGCAAATCCGCAGCTGACCCCGGGTTCCACTGAAATGCTGCGTGGAACCAACTGACCCTGGGCTTCGCGCGGCATGCACTGCAGCATGGAGTCCAGGGTCAGCGGGTGACTTGGAGTCTCCTGCTGACTCCGTGCTCCATGGCTTTGAAATGCACAAGAGCATTTCAAAGCAGGCACGCCCACTGGCCCCGGGCTGCACGCGGAGTTCCGCATTCCTCCTTTGAAATATATGTCAAAGGAGGAATGTGGGAGCGCCTATTGATTAGTCGAGTAGTGGATGGAAATTCCATCGACTACTTGACTAGTCAATTAACCACAATTTAACATCCTTAGTGTGTAGACAGGGCAGCAGTGTTCCCTCTAAGATTTTCCAACCATGAGCAGAGTGAGTTTTGGCTTGTGCAGCAAAACTGAGGTCATGTGCGCTGGTTTGGATGTGTGCCACCATGGTACCCAATTTGTTAACACACACATTCCTGGTGGCTGCAACAGAACCCCCTGCCCGCGCCCCCTCCATGCAGCATGTCCTGTTCTCAGCTGCCAGAGCAGACCCTGTCCCCTCGCCCCACCATTCAGCATGTCCTCTTCCCAGCCACCAGAGCAGATACCCCCGCCCCCCACACACCATGTGGCAGGTCTAGTTCCCCGTCCCGGCCACCAGAAGAGGCCCTGCCCTCCCTGCCACGTCAACCATCGGAGCTGTGCTTTTGCAGATATGACTCTCTTGCTATTGTTCCAGGAGGGTGGTGGAGCACATGACGCCCGCATATTCCGCAATTCTACTGCAGGCCTGGGCAAAATATGGCCACATGGCAGCCCCAGCCACCAGAGCAGGCCTCCCCCGGCCCCTGCTTGCCACACAAGCCGCTCAGAAACACAGCTGCTGGGCCCTATTTCTGTTTCAAAACTGGAGGGGAGGGGGGAAGCTTCAGAAGCTGCCCTCGCCCCCAGCACAATCCCACTGGTTGGTTTCTGGCCAGAAACTGGCCAACGGGAGCTGCCTGTTTGAATAACAGGCAGCCAGGAAGAACCACACCCCTCGGCTCAGTTATTCACTCAAGCACATGGCTGGGCAGGCAGGCTTGCTGGCTGGGAAATGTTTTAAGCTCTATAAGCCTTAGCTCTGCAGGCAGGCAGGCTGGTTTGGCTGCTGGCTGGTAAGTCTCCTGGCCAGAGCCTGCCTCTGGCACCCGAGCCCCTCCCTGCCCCAACACTCTGCCCCACCAGTCAAGATACCCAAACCCTCTGCCCCCCTCTTGCACCCATACCCCCTCCCAGATCTGACATCCCAATCTCCGGCCCCAGATCACAATCCCCTTCTACCCTAGGTCACATCCCAAATCCCTGCACTCCAGTTCCCTGCCCTAGGACACAACTGCCTCCTTCACCCAAACTCCCTCCCAGACTCCATTCTCCCTCCTGCACCCCAATCACCAACCCCGAGCTCCCTTCTTTACCCAACCTCCATCCCAGACCCCACATCTCCTTCATTTAGATCATGGAAGAGTGCGGCCCTCGAGCACTTTCCAAAATCATGGAGTGGCCCCCCTGTCAAAAATTATTGCCCACCCCGATCTACTGTAAGGATGGGAAAACTGAAGCTCTGAGACCGGAGAGTGTTTAAGAATGTGCTTTACTTTATCTGTATGTTTAAGTCCACCCCTGATCACTCAGGCATTTAAATTACATGGTTCTCTTCAAGTACATGCTTACATCCGATTCAAGGACAGTATTCTACTACGTAAGAACTCGTACTATTCTAAGCTCTTGACAAAATTCTTGAAATATATTCATAAAGATACAAGGCTCCACTAATTACCTCCAGATCCCATTGCCCTGACTCAACATTGCCAGGGTTTCATAAACCACCAGAGCACCACAAATGTCCTTGGTGTGGTACTTACAGAGGAAAGGAGACCGTCTGGATCCTGAAGAATTTACAAGGCTGAGATGCCAGTTCTGCAAAGAGCTGTGTCAGCAGAACAGCCATGTGACGTCACGCTCATAAAAGTGTCATTGCAGGATTGGACGTGTAAGGATCCAACCCAGCTGAGTTTTACTACCAGTTATAGCAGGTAGTCCAGGGGTCTCAAACTCCCAGCCTGAGGGCCATCCTCAGCCAGAGCTGTTTCACAGTCCAGCCTGGAAGTCCATCTGGGCTGGGTGGGGAAGGGCTGTCCATTCCCTTTACCCAAGCCCCGCCCCTTCCTGCCACTGCCCTCTCTCCTCTTGGCACTCTGCTTTGGGGTTATCGGGGGAGCCTGGCACGAGGTGACAGCCGCAGTCAAACCTCCCCGTGGCAAAGCAGAGTATATGCACCCTCCAAGTACACTCCGCTTCACATAGCTCACGGCTGCTGCCCTGCACCAGGCTCCTCTGGTAATCCCCGAAGTCACATCCTGGGATGACGGGGTGCCATGGGAGGAGAGGGTGAGGCAGTAATGGGAGGGGGCTTGGGTGACAGGGACAGAAAGGGCCCCTGTGCCAGATTGCACAACTGCTCTGGCTGGAGATGGTCCGTAGGGTTGCCAGGTGTGTGGTATTGAACTGAAGAGTCTATTTTTGCCTCCTGTCGGGTAAAACAATTCAGAAAATACCAGACACCTAAAATGTCCGGTATTTTCTGATTTTTTCCCCAGCCAGGAGGCAAAAATCCCAGGTGCTTACCGGGTTCTGCAGGGCAGCTGATCAGCCCAGAGCAGGGAGACAAGATGGCCTGTTAGGGCCAAAAAGCCTCAAAAGCATTTCTTAAAGGGCCCACACTTTGGTTTTTTTGCTCAAAAACTCTGGTCTCCCCCTTTTTTTTTCTCCTCAACAGATTTTTTCCCCCGGTGTTTTATTGGGGGGGGCAGGGGAAGGGGGAGGGGAAGGGTGCTCTGTATTTTTGGTTAAACCATCTGGCAACCCTAATGGACTGTGGGCTGGGAGTTTGAGACCCCTGGTGCCTGTAGTAGTCCTTTTGACTTCGTTAGGTGTCAGGAATTTAGTCATCAGTAAAATGCTTGCAACATTCTAGAACACAGAAGTGCACATACAATGGGAAATCCAGAGGAAAAGGATTAATTTTGGAGTTTCCTTTTTTTTTTTTTAAATGAGAACTTATCTTGGGAGTAGTGGGTGTCAAGAAGTTGGGATGGTTCATAGTATGAAGGCTTTGCAAGTTAGGACCCAGGAGTTAATTTTATGCCTCAGATCAGCCTGGAAAAAAAGGCACAGAAGACTGTCAGTGGTGAAAACAAGGGTCAGGGACACACAAGCAGAAACGGCTTAGAAACGAGGACACGAAGGGGGGATATGGTAGACGTCTATAAAATCATGACTGGTATGGAAAAAAGTAAATAAGGAAAAGTTTTTTACTTGTTCCCATAATATAAGAACTAGGAGTCACCAAATGAAATTAATAGGTAGCAGATTTAACACAAACAAAAGGAAGTTTTTCTTCACTCAGCGCACAGTCAACCTTGCCAGATGTTGTGAAGATCAGGACTTTAACAAGGTTCAAAAAAGAGCTAGATAAATTCATGGAGGTTAGGTCCATCAATTGTTATTAGCCAGGATGGTTAGGAATGGTGTCCCTCGCCTCTGTCTGGAAATTGATGACAGGAGAGGGATCACGTGATAATTTCTTGTTGTGTTTACTCCCTCTGGGGCATCTGGCATTGGCCACTGTCAGCAGACAGGATACTGGGCTTGATGGACTGTTGGTCTGACCCAGTATGGCCGTTCTTATGTCTGAGGCATAAGCCAGGCTGAACGCTGCTGCTCAGAAGTGATATATGAAGTAGGTGACACTTCAGAGCTCCAACATTCATCAGGCAAGATCTATCAACATCCATCAAGCAACTACGTCTATCATGTCAGACAATAGCACTCAAATCACTGCTACAGAACAGTCTCACAAGCCTGAGGTCTACTCTGGAAATACTAATTTCTCAGTCTGACTTCCGTTGCCACTTGGCAGCAAAAGAGTTATACGGAGGTGAAATGCTATACACTTAATTAAACCAAAAAGCACCCTTATTTTTCAGTAACCCTTCAGTTAAAACACCCTCTCCTGACTCAGAGTTGTGCGACAATCCAAAAGCTGTCCAATGTTTTGCTAACACGAAGGGAAGGGTGTAATAGTTTTAGTCCAAGGAACTAGTAACTGTGTTACTGTACCTCGGTGCAACAGGATGAACACAAATCAGAGGTGGGCAACCGCCGGCCCGCAGGTCAGATCCTGCCCCCTGCATAATTTCATCAGGCCTGTGGACAGTCTCCCCGCCATTAGCCAGAAGCTGAGCGCCTGGGTTGCCTCATGCTGGACTGGGGCTGTGAGAGTTGGCTTGTGGTGATCAGGGGAACTCCGTGTGCTCTCCTGGTTTGCAGATGTTTCCCCTGCCGCTCCTATTGGTTGGGAACTGCAGCCGATGGGACCTCTGGAGGTGGTGCCTGTAGGCGAGGACAGCAAACAGAACTATCTGCCCTCTGCCCAGGGTCGCCGAGACATGCCGACTACTTCCGGGAACCGCACAGGGCCAGGTCAGGCAGAGAGTCTGCCTCAGCCCCACTGTGCCATCAGTGAGGTAAGTGACCCACACGCCAACCTCCTGCCCCAGCCCCGAGCCCCCTGCCACATCCTTCCTCCCTCCCAGACTCCCACCCCCCACTCCAGCTATAATTGCAGCTGTTCAGTTCACCCCTGAGCCATATGCAAAGGCTTGCCTCCAATATATCAGGGTAATGCGCATCAGATTAATTCTACCCTGTGTGAAAACGTGTCCACTTAAAATGCTGCCTTTCCGTTTAAATGAATGTCTCTTTGTTTTTATTAAGAGAAAGAAAAATGGCAGCTATTTTACCCTGTACTGTTTTTGCATACCTCCATCATGTCCCTCTGTCTTCTTCACACATAGCCCCAGTCTTCTCAAATGATTCTCATCCGGGAATGCCCTCGTTGCTATAAGAATCGTCACCCATCTCACAACCTTTCATTCCTTCTACCTCCTTTCTGAGAGACGGTGATGAGAACTGAACACAGTATGCCAGGTGAGAAAGGACAATTGATTCATACGACATTGTAAGATTTTATTTTCTGTCCCATTTTTTGCGATGTCTACTTTGTGTGACCACTGCTGCACATTGAGATGTTCATTGGGCTACATCAATATCCAAGGTTTTATCTGAGTGGCCACACTTAATTTACAACCCAGCAATAAATATGAGCAGCTCAAGCTTCTTTCAAGCAAGCACTGCCTTGCATTTGTTCACTGTGAATTTCATGTACCATTATTGCTGGCATGTGGTCGTACATCTCGGTCTTCTCACAGTCTTCTAGTTTTGACTAACCTAAATAATTGTATATACAAATTGATGCAACTCCTTTTCCAGTTCATTCTACTTTCACACCAGGGAAATCCATGGAGTGACTCCTGATTTACACCAACAGAAGGGGGAGGGAAATCAGCATTACAGTGCCACGGGGCAGATCACCACCATGGCACCTCTAGCTGGTTGCTCTGGGAATTAGCATGTTGACTTGCTGGACGCCTCCCTCTAGCAGATGTCTCCCCATGTTCTCACTTCCCTCTCTAGTCCAGACACATGTCACTCATGCACCTTGGTGTCCTCTTCAGGACACTGGCCCCCATCAGTGCCCACTCCACTGTCTGAGCCCCCCTTCCGGGGGTTGGTGTTTATTCTGCTTGCATTCCAGAGTCCTCCCCTCCCTAGGACACCCTGTTCTCCCCCAGGAACACCCAGTCCCCGGTACCCACCTTGCCTCAGGGACCCACTGACAGTCTTCATCTAGCTCCTGCCTCAGGCAGGAGCTGCAGTCTGTAATGGCCACTCATCACTGGCAAAGGGGTGCGGACCTGCTGCCTTTGCCTAAGCTGGCTGCTTCAGGCCCTGCAGCCTGGGAGCTTGCTTGGCTAGAGCTTTCCCAGCCCTGCCTTCCTTCCCCAGCACTGCTCTACTTCCAGGAAGCCTCCTGCTTCCTACTGCTTGCGCTTGCGCTTGCGCTCGCGCTCGCTCTCGCTCTCGCTCCAGCATCAGTCAGTCCTCCCTCTCCTATCAGGAGTTCTTCTTTATATAGCCCCCAGCTGGGCCCTCATTAGCAAGAACTGCCTCAGCTGGGGCTTTGCTCTCAGCCCTCACTCAGGGCTGGAGTTTTGCCCTTAAAGGGCCAGTGCAGGGCAAATGCCCTGTCACGCACAATCTCTTACGTTAACCATGGTAGTATCATAAGTAAGGCTCCAATCTTGCAATAAGCAGGGTTACTCCACTGCCGTCACATCGACATCAGCGTGAAGGCCCTCCCCTGTGGATACAGCTGCAAGGATCACAGCCCACACAACACCCCAACTTCCATGACCATAGATTTTACCCAACAGACTATTAAAGTAGACTATTATTCAGGCAAATCTATTTAGTTGCATTGTCACAGCAAACAAAGAAATCACTGAACCCTCCATCCCTGTGGCAAAGAGTGTGAATGGTTTTGTGAAATCGGTGAAAACAGTGAAAACAATGCAGACTGTGCAAAGCAAAAGGCCTTAAAGAGCCGGACTGAGGGCTGAACTGAGTTCTTGTGTGAGGTAGAGAGAAGATTTTTTGTATTGCTGACCCCAGTGAAAGGAGAGAAGTCTATTTATTTATACATAGGATACACTAAAAGGAAAATCATCCCTGAAAATGAACAGGGAGGGATTCGTGTCCGAGCTATGAACATACCAAAATCCACATAAACATCCAGAGGAGAAAATGCTAAGATGCGATGATAGTTTTGAACTTGGGAATCTCTTACATTACAATAACATGCCTGATCACCAGCTTGCCACCACTACAGCCCACAAGAAGGATGCCCGGTTGTGATGAAAACCCTTTGCTTAGCATGCACTCATCTGAATACAGCGTTGGTGCACTTCATGCATTTATGTTTTGTCAATCCACTTTTACGCAGCCTCTAGAATTTCAAGTTACCTCTGTCTACTTTGGCAGATTAACAGTCAGAGGAAGAACACTGTGCAATGTATAATAAGTCATAAAAATAAATACAAGATTTCTAATTTCATAAAACCCTGTGGTTTGTTTATCTGAGTGAAATTGGCCAATCTTTCTAATAAACCATCCAGGGCTTTTATACTCTGAGTCTGCACTGAGCTCTGTGTTGCTTGGCAAATCAAGATACAGCGGTATAGTCTTGCTTACAGCAAGCTCTTTAGCCTACGTGTCTGAGTTAAGTAGAAGGAAACAAATATCATCCTCTCTCATTACCAAGCATTCTGTTCTTTAGTCTTGCCTGCCAGTTTTTTCCAGCTCTGAGATTGTGTTATTGCTTAAACTGCTTAAGTTGTGAATGAGGTTCGTTTATTGGGCGCCTGTCACTTTTATGATCTGATCTACTTTGAGACTTTATAGCAGCGACGGGCAACCTAGGCGAGAGACTGGGCCATGTGAGTGGCCTCCTTCATCTCCTTCGCCGCAAGATGGTCCTAACCAAGACAATTTCCCAGGATAAGGTAGTTTTGCTCACTGCGCTTGTGTGTACCTAGAATTTGCAGGGTGTGCGGATTGCACCGTAGCAGTGCTGTGATTGGATGCAGAGGGAGCACACGGCTCTCTCAATGTTATGTGCAATCAGCATGCATTTCACGTGCCCTTGTTTTACATACATGTCACTTTAGTAATACCAGTAGGGGGAAAAAATGACATGGACAGAAACCAGCAGAATCTGGTAACCCTGCGCTTGAGCAATGGTAAGCAAAATGTCTTGCAGGGCTGCGCATAAAGACTTGATGGGCCGCATGTGTCCCTCAGGCTGCAGACCACTTCTTTATTGGTTGTTCTATCCTCTACAAGAACTCCTCAGCTGCTTCAGGGGGTAGCCGAGTTAGTCTGTACAGGATAAACAAAAAACAGCAAATGGTCTGGTAGCACTTTATAGACTAACAAAACATGTAGATCAGGCCTGCACAACTCAGAAAGCGGCGAGGGCCATATTACTCCAAAGAAAACAGCTGAGGGCCCTAAGGGTAGGTTGGGGGCGGGGGGTGATACTTTATGAAGAATTTTTCAATTAAATCAAACAAATAATTTTTAAAATTATTTTAAATTTTATTTATGAATCATGGAAAAATGAAAAACAGTAGTTAATTTTATAAATTTGAACTCTGTAATACCTTGCGGGGTCCAAGCTCTGTACGGAGCAGGAGGAGGGTCTCCCGAGCTCTCCTGGCGCTGTTTAGACAAGAGGCTGGAGGGAAGGGGATAGATAGGTCGGGGGGGGGTGAATTCAACAGCAACAAGCAGCGCAGCGGCAGTCCGAGCGGGGACGGCGGCAGGCGGCTCAGACCATGGAGCGCAGCTGCCCGCCACTGCCTGCTGCTGAGCTCGCTGGCGTTCGCCATTGGGGGAGTAGGTGCAGGGCACGCCTGCTCCTCCCGCGAGCTCAGCTCACAAGCAGCAGGGCTCAGTGCTTGCCTGCCTCCCGGCTGGGTTGCTCACCGCAGCGCCCCCTAGGACACCGGCGGCGGCTAGCGGAGCGTGCTGCGCCTGCCTCCATGCCAGCCCTGGCCCGGTCGCCTCTCCCCGCTGGCTGCCGCTCCACAGACGCGAGGCTGCTTCATGTCCAGGCCGGGCTGGGTGTGTGCAGAGCGCGGCGGTAGCCGCATCGGGCACCCCGCGAACTTCAGTCATCGCAAAGTCTGAAAGTCGTCATGGGCCGCACAGTGAGCCCCTGTGGGCTGTATGTTCTGCAGGCCTGATGTAGATGGTATCATGAGCTTTTGTGGGCACAGCCCATTTCTTCAGATATTCCTTCCTCAGCCATTTGGTTAAAAGCCAGATCTCCAGGCCTAATTTCATGGTGTTAGCATTAGTGTGTCTGGGTGCTGGGGTGAGGGGAAGATCTCTAACTAATGAAAACATCAGGGAAACCATGCATGAATTGTTAATGGGCACAGGAGAAAATACGTAAGAGTACCAAAGACAAATAAAGGAAGCTAAAAATCAAACGAAAGACATAGCAGCTTCTCTCTCAGAAGCTCGGTTTATTTGGCTCGCAAAGTGCAAAAAGCACCCACAGTCTGCAATTACCTTCCAAATGGAGAACAAAGGAATGTAGATCATTTTGCACCATTCACACTAGTAAGGAACAGATGGCTTTTCCTCCCATAAGCCACCTGTTCTCATGATTGTTCATTGTTTGGCACCTTC
This sequence comes from Pelochelys cantorii, assembly GCA_032595735.1. NCBI lineage: Eukaryota > Metazoa > Chordata > Testudines > Trionychidae > Pelochelys > Pelochelys cantorii. The sequence continues at coordinate 7,036,597 of CM064344.1, read as the reverse complement.
TCTATTGTGAGGCAAGTGTGTTCTTGTTCGCTAGTTCACCCACCCACCTACCACTTTGGGGTTTTCCTTAGCAGACTCTCTTGTGGCCTCTTTTCCTCCAGATGGCCAGTTTCTTCTTGACAAACATCCAATAATTTCTTGATCTTCTAAAGCAATGAACATTTCTTTTTTTACTAGTTCCCGGTCTACTGCAGTTATTCTTACGTTCATTTGCTGGTCTTTGAGGGTACGTCTAGATCAGCAGTTCCCAACCTTTTCCAGATGGGGACCCATTTTGACAATTCAGGAAGACTTGGTGACCCAGGGCAATTAAAACAATGTGTGAATGGCTCCTTAAGAGCCACCTGAGGAGACACTTGGCAATCCTTTTGAAATGTAATGGCGACCCATAAGTTGGGAAACCCTGGTCTAGATAGTGGGGCTATTTTGGGATAACCCGAAATAGCTACCCCGTGTTTTTTAAACGCGCCTGTTATTTCAAAATATTTTTCGAAATAACAAGCACGCTATTTTGGCATCCCTGTAACTCTTGTTCCACAAGGGTTAAAGGATGTTTTGAAATAGTGCGTTATTTTGAAATTTGACACTGTGTAGATGCGCCAAATTTCAAATTTCAAAATATAATTGAAATAAGATATATAATTTGCATAGCACAAATTGCGTGTCTTATTCCCCCTAAGAGTCCATAGCTGTCGTCTTTTCGTGCAACATTTGATCAACTTTTGAAAACAAAGCAACCTCCCACCCCCAAATACCCTTTTAGGAAAATAAAAACTAATTTCATGCATGCTTGTTGTAAAGGACTGCTGTAAGCTGAATGATCATTCAAAGTAGACTATGCAGACAAGAGAATATGACATTTCCACTCATTCCTTCTGACTGTGAAATATTTAACAATTCTGCCATTTAAAACAATCCTTACTGATAGCTGAGTCCACACCAATCACGGTGAATGGGGCGTTTCACACATTAGAGCTATTGTTTCAGGTTCTCTGCAAATTCAGATATCATTATATCAGTTACACTCAGATCAGGTCCTGTTTTAAGGTTTTCTTTAAAACCATAACAGCTACAGCCTTTCATTTAAAAAGAAAAACGCGTAAGATTTTGGAGAACAATTAAACAGTCTGGTAATGTATGCCTGCAACTGATCTCATAAGCTATCTAGCTTGCTGGTCCTTCTCCTGCCCCCCAATTTTGGGAAATATTTCTTTGGTGAAAGAACCACATTTACAACATTATCCATGGCTACGTCTACACTATGAGTTTTCTCTGCAAAAAATATGCTCATGAGGGACTAATTTGCATGAGTCGTGATCTCATTTGCATATTCTGCCGATCCGTTTTTGCGCTGGGGTTTTTGCACGAAAACAAGCAGTGTGGATGTTTTCTTTTTGTGCAAAAAACCTCTTTTTCTGCAAGATCCTTATGCCCCAAAAAAGGAGGTATACCGATCTTGAGGAAAAGGGGGTTTCTGCACAAAAAGAAAACGTCCACACTGCTTGTTTTCACGCAAAAACCCCAGCGCAAAAACAGATCGGTAAAAATATGCAAATGAGATTGTGACTCATGCAAATAAGTCCCTCATTAGCATATCTTTTGTAGAGAAAACTCACAGTGTAGACATAGCCTTTGTGTTTTATATTTTGTTGTTTTTAAAAGTCCAAATTTACACTCCCGCACAATGATGGGCTAAACCAGCTCTCCTCAAAGCCTAACTTTTTATGCTTGCCCCAAACTATCTTTTTCCCTTCCACACAGTTCTCATTTCTGTGAAAGGTGGTGATGGCTGGGAAATGGCATAGTCCATTCCTTCGGAAGCGAAGGAAATACAAATAACCTTTGACTGCTTCTCTGAGATATTGTTGGAGCATGTCCCAACTCTGTGATCCACGGAAGCTAACTAACAGTTCTCCCCCACCTGCCTGACTTCACTAACAATCTGCATTGTTTTTGGAATATCTCACTTCCCAGGCATCATGACCTTTGTCCTCCCTGCATGTATCAGTCATCCAAAACCCACACTGGCTTTGGACAGTAACTAACTGCAAAGGCACTTTTTCACACTCTATGACCGGGAAGCACATTCACTAAACCATTTTACTTTGTCATCAAATATCCGATCTCTTATATGGACGCTCATTCTGTGGTTGCCTTCAGTGTTGCACTTTACATGTCAATAAATAAATTATTATTATTATTATTATTATTATTATTAATAATAATAATAATAATAATAATAATAATAAGGGAACAAAACCCACACACACTTTACACTTAGGGTTGCCAGGTGTCCGGTATTGGCCCGGACAGTCCGGTATTTGCGGCCTCTGTCTGGTAAAAAAACTTTTTCTCAGACGCTTGGGACATTCTTCCCCTGTCGCGTCTGGTGGGGACAGGGGGAGCAAGGGGATTTAAAGGCGCAGTGGCTCTTTTTTCTTGTGTGTTTTTTTCCCCTCAACGACTTTGGTCCTCTGTGGGGTTTTTTCCCCCTCAACAAGTTTGGTCCTTTTTTTTTGCTCCACCAATTTTTCCCCCACCATGTTCGGTATTTTTTGTGAAAGTATCTGACAACCCTATTTACACTGTCCACAGAAAGGTCTCAAAGTGTTTTACAAACATTACACAACTCCTATCTAAGGCAGGGAGAGGGAAACATAATCCTTCCCACTCAGATTCAGAAACTGAGCCATACCCATGTAAAGAGACTTGTTCAAATCACACATGGCTAAAGGAGAATACACAACAAATTGTGCTTCTCTGTTTTTTTTAACAAACATCACAGATTGTTGCAAATAATTATTGGCCTAGACTTGTTCACAAGCTGTTGTGAGCAAATATTCAATACTGAAGATTCTGATTGGACACATAGATCACACTGTATATTTCTGTTCCTGGATAACTGCTCTATAAGCCCCCCCCCCCAAAGAAACCAAGTTTCCAGCATGAATATTCTAGATTATAAAATTGGACATTTCCTTTCTGCAGAGTTTGCATTAAAATACTGCCATTTCAGCAAACACTCCCGCCAGCAAATTCATGCTTTGGAAAGTGAACTCAGAACAGGTACAGACAAAAAGGCACATAACATTGACGTGATTATTCACAGAATATTTTTACACTATCTGCCCAACTCTGCTCTTAAAGATCTCAGAGGAAACCAGAAATAGAACCGAGATCATTAACCACAAGTCCAGCCCTCCTCTCTTAGTTTCTTGGGTGTTTCCATGACCCTGCAGTATCTCACACAGTTCATTTATTTTCACTTTCTGCTGTTCAGATCAAAGATCAGTGGTTGAGATAACTGCTTCATGTACTGAAAAAACAACAAATGGTCTGGTAGCACTCTACAGACTAACAAAACATGCAGATGGTATCATGAGCTTTCGTGGGCACAGCCTACTTCTTCAGATGACCAAACTTTGCAACTAACAAACTTTAATCAGAAGCAATATTGAAACCTGGTATACAGCTAAAAATACATCAAAGGGACTATCAACATGGGGAATATTCAGTTAATGATGTTCTGCAGTGATTTAGGGGGCATGGCTGAGAATCAGGAAGTCCTGAACTCTGAGGCTTTGTCTATACTGCCGGCTTTTGCTGGCAGAGAGTATGCAAATAAAGCACTGATTAGCATTTTGTCGCACTTCATTTGCATATTCAATTTGAGCCGTTTTTGCACAAGGGTTTTTTGCGCAAAAACGGGTCAAATACATTATGTAAATGAAGCATGACAAAATGCTAATCAGCGCTTCATTTGCATACTCTCTGCTGGCAAAGGCTGGCAGCGTAGACATAGCCTGACAGTGGCAGACTTTGCAAATTACTTAAATTCTCCATGCCATAGGACAAAACTTAATACCCTCAGGAGGTAGATGCAGTGAGTAATGTTCTGAAAGGGCTTAACTGTATGAAATACGATTGGTTTATAAAATTTTTGCCTTTTTATAATAAAGCGATTAACTTAACCAATAATTTCATCTGCCCTTCTCTACATTTTGGATACTTACTTAGTCAGATAAATGAAGCCCAACTTGAACTGCAGGATTGTCAAAAAATTGCAAGCGGGTTGCAGATAAGCAAAGGAAAATCACAGTATTTGCGGTGACAAGATCCACTAACGCTTTTCTGTGATTTCCCATGGTTGGCTTCTTGGAGCCCAGAGCAGGGATTCCAGCTGTCAGCTTGATACGCAGGATCTGCAATATCACAAATTAAACAGGACCTTACAAATAAGAGCAGTAGTGGACAACCTGAGGCCTACGGGCTGCATGCGGCCCCGTGGGGCTCCATCTGCAGCCCACGGATCCCCTGGCTGCCCCCCTCTCCCATGCACCTCTTCCACACTGAGGCAACGGAGCCTCGACTTTCTACTCCTCCCTCCCAGCACTTGCGGAATGTGAAAATCAACTGATTTGTGCTCCGTCCCCACTTCTTCCCTTCACTCACAGAGCCGAAATGCCGTGAATCAGCTGTTCGCAGCATTCCAGTTCTGACAGGGAGGCAGAGGAGCAGGTAAGTGTGCGGCTCCGGTGACCTGGTACACAAGAGGCACATGGGGAAGGAGGGAAAACAAGGGCCCATGAGGCCATGGGGCTGCTGCGGACCACTGTTGTGAAGAAGGGCCACCCATGTGGTCCACCCAGCATTCCTGGTTGCCCATCCCTGAGTAAGACTTTTGTCTGGCACCCACATCTACGACTTACTCATTTATACAGGAGTAAGAACTAAAATAATCACTCTTCCACAGTGTTTAATAGTTACCTAAGCACCCTGAGGTGCAAATGGTCCTAAGCATAACATTGAATTGAGCAGAGGCTCTGAAGATTGCTCTGCTGTAGCACCTTAGCGTAGTCACTCAGGACAGTGACAGGAGGGGCTCTTCAGAGTGTACACCTGGCTTTAGCCAGTCAGCTGAAAAACATAGGATGGTAAAGTGATGCTGGTGGGAGGAGACAAAGGTTAACCAAAAAAAAAAAAAAAAAAGTGGGGAAGGAACTTTTGCAAAGGGAATTTTGCTCTTGACTTTACTGGGAACAGGACTGAATCCTGAAAATTTATAAAGATATGACACCATTATACCTCTGGACTGTTGAAAAGTTAGAATGGAAGTTAAAGATTGAGGGATTAGCCAGGGTGAGCAGGAATGGTGTCCCTAGCCTCTGTCAGAGGCTGAGAATGGATGACAGGAGAGGGATCATGTGATGATTCCCTGTTCTGTTCACTCCCTCTGGGGCATCTGGCATTGGCCAGTGGTGAAAGACAGGATACTGAGCTAGATGGATATTTGGTCTGACCCAGTATGGCCGTTCTTACGATTTTCAAATGGTTTCTGCTGCTTTATCCTTGGGAAACAGAATGCAAGGATTTTCAGACAGAGCCGGCATAAAGCCTGGGCAATATTTTTGCAAGAGCAATCTTGCTGCTGATGTCCCTTTATTTTAAAATGTAAAGACTGCTTGGTCTTCTGTTTGCTGCCATGCCCAATATTACTGTATAGTACCATGTAAGCTGAAAAGTTGGCAATTTAAACTCCCGAGCTTCATCGAACCCCTGTTACAGTGAATGGGAGTTTATTGACAATAATTGTTGGTGCATCTGGTCCTTTATGCACATCAACAATTAGTTTGTGCTTCTGCAAAGACCTTCTCCACCATAGTAACAGATAGTTTTTGCTCATGCGCCGCGCCTCCGGGAGCGGGGCCACGCATGTGCCACGCGCCCGGGGCAGGGCTGGCCCAGATCATTCGGCAGGCGCACATAAATGCCCTGGCGGGCGCCATGTCACCCGCGGACACCGCATTGGCGACCACTGATCTAAGGGTTGGCCTACGTTAAGAATCAGCCTGCTTTCGTGATGTTACTCAGGGATGTGAAAAGCATCGTGGTCCATGCAGCAGTTAAGTTGACTCAACCTTTTATGTAGATGTAGCTAGGAAGAATTCTTCTGTTGACTTAGCTACTACCACTTGGAAGGGGGATTAATTACACAGATGAAAAAAGCGGTTCCATTGATGCAGGAACATCTACACCAGTGGTCTCCAACCTTTTCAAGCACAAGATCACTTTTTGAATTTAAGTCAGTCCAGGACCTACCCTAAACCCAAATACTCCTGCCCCTTCTCCAAGGTCCTGTCCCTGTTCCACCCCTTCGCTGAGGCCCTGCCCGCCTCACTCTGTACAGGAGAGGGGGACAGAGTGACATCAGTGCCCCCTGCCTGTGTCCGCAACCCTGTGCAACAAGCAGGATGCTTCCAGGGGGCAGCTCTGGGCAGGAGCAGCAGGGCAGTGTGGGAAGGGGCAGCTGAAGTGCCAGCACTTGATAGTCTTCCAGCCAAACCAGGCAGGATCACCTGTCAGAGGTGCCAAGATCTACCAGGACATCCTGATTTACTGGTTGGTGACCGCTGATCTACACTATCATGGTATGCTGCAGCTGTGCCGTAACAGTGCGGACATACCCTACGGCTCTGACCCTTCAAAAGACTTGTATTGGTGCTTAAGTTTATGTGCCACAAATACTCGAGAGAGAATAAACTTTATGCACAATGAATTGTGTCACTCTGCTTAAAATTAAGCTTGAGTGAGTCTTCCCAGGATCGGGGCCTTAGATTGAAAACTCAGCAGGGCAAGGTAGATCTCTCACGCTGTGTTTGTAGAATGATTAATACAACGGTGAGCTGATCTCAACTGAGGGCTCTGGGCATCACTACAATAAAACAAAAACAAGTTGGACCTCCCTGGTCCGGCACCCTCGGGACCTGACTGGTCCAGGATGAGAGATTTTGTTGGACCAGGGAGTTCGTTTCTGGGCCCCCGGCTGCCGGCCCTGCCTTGCTGCGCCACTGGGCTTCCCAGCTCCCCCAGGCAGCCTAGCTGAGCCATGCGCTGGACTTCCTGGCTCCCCAGGCAACACGGCAGGTTCCTGTCCCCCACCCCACCTCCGGCAGCCCAGCTGGGCCTCACGCAGGGCTCCTAGCCCCTCACTGCCTTGTGCCAGGCTCCCACCACCTGCAGCAGGCCAAGCTCTGCTCCCCTCCTCCCCCCCACAGCACGCCAGGACTTTCTGATCTTGGAACATCTGTGGTCCGGACCAGAGAGTCCCAGTTTATAGAGGTGCAACCTGTATAGCCATCATTATCACTCAAAAGTTACACGTTCTGCGGGAATAAAATAAAGATATTAACCAGCAAAAGCCCCCTCCATTTCATTACTCCTTCATTGTGTTCCAGCAGGATAAGTTTTGCTCTGAGTTTCTGTGCATGCTTTCCCATGCAAGGTATATAACAGAATGCTGTCGGGATGGATCAACTTTTATGTGCAAGTCAGCAAGGAGAAAGCGTTCCTAACGGTGTAATGAAAGATAACTCCAGCTTCTAAATGGACGATACATTGCAACAGAGAGGCTGTTGTTATCACACGGTGAATGTTCTTTGAATGGCAATCCAGAAGCTAAAAAGCTAGAAATCAAAGGGAATATCACTTAGTAAGCCTCCAGATCCACCTACTTTTAATCCACGGACATAAAAACAAAAACGAGACGACAGAAAGAAAAAGGCCAACTGAACATATATCTTCCAACTGGCTAGGTTTGTAGAATGCTGCCAAGTTGCTTGAGCGATGCTTGAAGGCTACACATGCTGCTGTCAATTTAGCTTATGGCTACTGTATTGTAACACTGCCACTGAGGATGTGTTAGTTAAAGGTCTGTCAGCATTTCCATAATAAACCCCTAATTTCAAGAATTTATTGCTTGGTTGTAAGGATTTTCTCGACTATGAAACTTGGCATGCAAGATCTTAAACAGGAGCATATTTTAAGCTATTTCCCTCCCCCAAACAAACAATCACCCTGGACATTAGAAAGTTATACAAACTTACCACTAACTGAACGTTGCTATATCCTTTTTATATTTGCCCTCATAACTAAAAATGGCAAAAATACCATTTGCCAAGTGACTACTGCATAACATGGTTTAAGTCACTAGAGGCATGTTGGAAGGAAAAAAGAGGTCCAGCCAAAGTTGTGGTATAGAAATCTGCTAGAACACACATCTTCCAACATATGGAAAAAGCATATTACAGTAATGACTAGTAGCAATGCTTATAATGATAGATCCCTCTAAATCCTTTAGGCAGGATTTTATACCTCTGGTATCGCTATTTTGATGATAAAAGTTCCAGCATAAATTGTGCTGCAAGTCTGTTAAGATTGTACAGCTATTAGAGCCCCCACAAGAGTCTAAAGTTTAGACTACTGAAGTCAGTTTTTATGTTCCTATAAGGAAAGGCAGCTTCATTATCAAAACTGAAAACTTGCAGGTAATAGATTTGGAAGATGGGAACCACTTAGTCTGCTTAAAAAAAAAAAGAATGTTAAAAAGTAACCTTTTTTTATAAAGCAGACTTTGAAGTGTGTCCCACCTACTGGTTAGGAACCGCCCCTCTGCTGGCCACTAGGAATGTTAAAAAATGGTTATTACTGTAACCGTGGGGCTGTTAAAAATGTTAGCGGTTACACGCTGGTTCCCTGGGAGCGGGGCCTGCAGACAGTGCACTCCCGGCTGCCAGCCCTAATCTCGGGGAACTGGCTGCCACCCTGTGCTGCAGACACTCAGAGTCAGCATTGCAGGGCAGCAGCCAGCTCCCCAGGAGCTGGTATGTGCAGGAAGTTGGCCTTTAAGCTGGCTCCCCGTATGTACTGGCTCCCAGGAAGCCAGCGTGCACTAAAAGTCACATTTTAAGCTGGCTCCTTGTGTGTACCAGCTCCCGCCTGCTGGCCCTTGCTGCTTCCTCTCATATAGAGTCAGCAGCACAGGGTGGCAGCTGGCTCCCCAGGAGCCGGACCGGGAGCCAGTGTGTAACCGTTTGGGTAACCGATAAGCTCAGGCTTATCGGTTATCCCTTTAAACGGTTAAACTCTTATATCCCTATTGGCCAAATCCTTATTTTTCAGTATGGTGGGGCAAACAGTTCAACCTGTTACAATTTGCTATGCAGCACAATGGAAATGGCCCCCTGGTTCTTCACTTTCTTGGCCTACATGTGAATTCTCCATATGATCATCAGGAGAGTTGCCCGTTGCATCTCAGCATAGCGCAACAACTGCTTTGAGCTTCCTCTTCCACTTCAAACTCAGGATTAAAGCTCGTGCAGCTTAATCTACCTGAAAGGAAAAAAAGAGAGATCATAAGAACTCAGCCCATCACTGATCTACTTGCACTGTGTGTTCCCACCTGCGTGCTTCATGTCAATTGCACTGTGTCCTAATTTAGTGTGTAAGCTCCCCAGACAGGGAACTGTATTCATTATGGGCCAAATCCACCCTTGTGATAATTCCACTAAATTACACCAGGGATGACCTTCCTCCTATGTGGGGTGCAAAGTTCTATGCATAATCTTTGGCACTTTATAGCTAATTTCCAGCATGTCTCAGCTGGACAGACAAGGCAGGATTTACCCAGGAACAGAATGAAATTACATCCAAAAGGATCTCCTGTTAATAGGCATTGCAAAGACTGCTGCCTGCATCCAGAATAGGAGCTCCTAGATCTCCTGGACAAGAGTAACAAGGGAATATTTATTTTTGAGGACTTGAGTTAAAGCCATTGGCACAAACAGCGAGAGTATAAGACTGGGAGGGTATGTCTACACTACCACCCTAGTTCGAACTAGGGTGGTTAATGTAGGCATTCGAAGTTGCAAATGAAGCCCGGGATTTAAATACCCCGGGCTTCATTTGCATCTTGCCGGGCGGGCGCCATTTTTAAATCCCCTTAGGTCGAACTCCGTGCCCGCGGTTACACGCGGCACGGAGTAGGTAGTTCGAATTAGGATCTCTAATTCAAACTACCGGTACACCTCGTTCCACGAGGAGTAACAGTAGTTCGAATTAGAGATCCTAATTCGAACTACCTACTCCGTGCCGCGTGTAGCCGCGGGCACGGAGTTCGACCTAAGGGGATTTAAAAATGGCGCCCGCCCGGCAAGATGCAAATGAAGCCCGGGATATTTAAATCCCGGGCTTCATTTGCAACTTCGAATGCCTACATTAACCACCCTAGTTCGAACTAGGGTGGTAGTGTAGACAAACCCGGACTTCTCAGCTTGGAAAAAATAAGACTAAGGGGGCGATATGAGCAGGGCCGGCCCGAGCCATTTTGGCGCCCTAGGCCCTGGGTGCACGTGCGGGCCCACCCCCAGGGTGCATGGGCCTGCCCCCGGGCGCACGGCGCATGCGTGATCCTGCCCCCCCAGGTCACGTGGGCCCGCCTCTGGGCGCACGGCGCATGTGCGAGCCTGTCCCAGGGGCACGTGGGCCCGCCTCCGGGCGCAAGGCGTGTTCGCGAGCCCACCCCAGGGCGCGCGGGCGGGCTCATGGTGCATGTGCTACCCGGCCACTGCCACTGGCGCGCAGCCCAGGGCTGCCCGGGCGGGCCACGCCTGGCCGTGCAGGGCCCCGTGGCCGTGGGGGGAAGGGCACTGCGGGGATTAACGCGGCCCCTGCCCCGGGCGGCCACTGCAGCCCGCCAGGAGCCGGGCGCGTGGCGCCTGATGGCGGCTACAAGGGGCGCCGCACGCCCCTTACAGCTGGCATCAGGCACCCCCCATTGGTTGGTGCCCCGGGCAGCTGCCCGGCTCACCCACCCCTTAGTCCAGCCCTGGATATGAGAGAGGTCTATAAAATCATGCTGGTGTGGAGAAAGTGAATAAAGAAGCCCTATTTTACTCCTTCCCATAACACAAGAACAAGGGGTCACCAAATGAAACAAAGAGGTAGCAGGTTTAAAAGGAAGTACTTCTTCACACTATGCACCATCAACCAGTGGCCAGCAGCTGTTGTAAAGGCCAAGACTATAATAGGGTTCGAAAAAGAGCTAGATAAATTCATGGAGGGTAGGTCCTGTGACAGGGCGGCATCATGCGTCGGTGGTGACCCGCCCCGCACTAGGACCACGCCAAGCCCCATGTTGCACGGGGAGTGCGGAGTTAAAGCCGCCGTTTGCGCGGCTTGCTCCCAAGCCGCGGCTTGGCTGAGCGGCGCGAGGGCCGGGAAGCTGCCGGCACTGCGTCCGGGAAGAGCGCCCAAGGGGCGGGGGGATGACATCTACAAGTGGGGGCGTGCCCTTGGGGAATGTGCGTCCCTGACGCCAGGGGGAGCGTGCGTGCCCGACGCCAGGGGGAGGGGTGCCGGTGGGGGCTGGCGCCATGTTTAGAAGAGTGAGGTCGGAGGGCCGGGGGAAAGAGAGGAAGGAGGAAGAAAGTTGGAGGGCCAGAGGGAAAAGGCAGGAAGGAGTAAGGAGGCTGGAGGGCCAGAGGGAAGAGATTTGAAGAAGCAGAGGGAAGAGGAGGAGAACTATCCCTCATTGACCCTACGAGGGGGTAGGAAGTAGCCCAAGGCGGGGCTTCCTTGAAGGTAGCCCGCGGACTTGTGAGTTACGGCTGGAAGCCCCATCAGTCGGACAGGACCCCAGAGGAATCTGTCCTTAGGGCCCTGGGCTGGGGCCCATGAGAGAGGGCGGGTCCGGCCCCCCCTAGCCTCCCCTGCCATGTGCGGGCGGCCCTAAAGAGGATTTAGCCACGTAAGAGAAGAGACTAGCAATGAGCTAGGAACGCCTGGGCGAAGGTAAAGCCTGGGGCGACCACATGCTGCCCGAAGACGAGCGGTCAGTACATCCGCCTGAGCGGAGAGAAGGGTGAGCGACGACGTCACTCCTTCACAGGTCCACCAATGGCAATTAGCCAGGATGGGCAGGAATGGTGACCCTGGCCTCTGTTTGTTAGAAGGTGGGAATGGGCAACAGTGGATTGATCACTGGATGATTCCCTGTTCTGTTCACTCCCTCTCGGGCACCTGGCATTGGCCACTGTCGGAAGACAAGATTCTGGGGTAGATGGACCTTTGGTCTGACCCAGTCTGGTTGTTTTTATAGACATACCCTCACTAAAAATAGCAGTGTAGTCATGGCAGCGTGGCTGGCATCTCAAGCTAGGTAGCTGAGCACTATCCCGCCGAGGCCCCTGGCTATATACTCCTGTGGCCAGCCCATGCCAATGTGGCTACACTGCTATATGCAGTAAACTGGCTTGATCAAAGCTACCTCTTCCTGACTGCGGTGATTCAGCTTATGTCTGTACAACCGACCACTCAATGTTCATCAGAGATGGACACCAGCTGACTCTCATTTTGGAGAGCCATTAATGCAAACTGTGGCATTTGGTTTCACATAGCAGGATGCTGTACGCAGGAAAAGGATCTGTATGCAGGAAAAGGATGGCTGTTACGCAGGCTGGTCCAATATACCAGATGCAGTTGAAAAACCAGTCCACAGTAAAGGCTCTGCGAATAGCCTGGAATAGACGGAAATGTCTGGATTTGTGAGCTCTTTACTGTAGTACGAGACTTGGGGGGGAGAAAATGTGCATGTTGACCGGGAAGTTTGGAAGGATGTTTTCAAACCAAATCAAAAGTGAACATCAATAATCTGATAAAAGCCACGAAATTCAAAGCTGAAGTTGACACTTATTCCCTTCCTTGTTCTATTAAGCCTATTGTTCCTCACTGCAAATGGGCGCTTCTTCACTGCAGGGTTAATTTGAGGTATAACTCAAGTTGCCCATATCCAATTCCTGCCCAGGCACAAAAGCATCTAGTTAAGTGTACTTTTAAACTCCAGCTAAAGTGTCTTGTGTGCCGAACACAGTCATTCCATGCTGCTCGAGTGCTCTGCAGTGAAGACAAACCCATTATAGATACGTAAAAAAATTAAGTGCTGTCTAACTGCTGTCTCCTTCACTGTAACTTGTTTGAGTTGGAAGTGGCTTGGAGGAGACCTAGGCCCCAAAGCTGATTTCACCGGTTTTATTTCCTGTTTAGTGCCCAATCCTGTGCACACACATAATTTTAACCACACGACCAGTTCCACTGACCTCAAATTAGGCACGGGAGTAACGCTTTGCTGGATCAGACCCCTGGTAGAAGCAAGATCATATTCAAGTAGTGTCAAAACTTTCATATTCACTTAGGCTACGCGTAGACAGCGGTGCTATTTTGGGATACCGGAAGTATCCCGAAATAGCAATTCCGCGTCTTTAAACGCGCCCATTATTTCAAAACAGATTTCAAAATAACGGGCGTGCTATTCTGGCATCCCTGTAACCCTTGTTCCATGAGGTTTAAGGGACTTATTGGAATAGCGCTTTATTTTGAAATTACCTCAAAATAAACTACACAATTTGTGCCACGCAATTGTGTAGCATATTTCAAGATAAGGGTGCTGTGTAGATGCACCCTTATAGCCCTCTAATGGTGCGTCTATGCTGCACCTGTAGCTCAAAATACGCAAGATACTCAATTTTATTATTTTGAAATAGCTTATTATGAAATTTGGCACTGTCTACACAGCGCTTATTTCAAAATAAATTGCTATTCTGAAATGTCCCTTACTCCTTGTGGAATGAAGTTTACAGGGACGTCGGAATAGTGAGCCCTATTTCGTTATATTTCGTTATATTTTGAAATTAGGGATGTTATAATATTTCGTTATATTTCGATATATATATTTCGTTATATTTCGATATAATATTCGATATAATATTTTGTTATATTTCGAAATTAGGGATGTTAAATATTGGTTAATTGAATAGTCGAATAAACTCATTAATTCATATAGATTAGTCGATTATTCTATGGTCCCCGGAGGCGGGTCCAGCAGCCAGTGCGTTCCGGCTTCACTCCCGAGGAATCCTCTGCCATTCTGCGCTGCTGCCTCTGTATCAGAGGCAGCAGCGTAGGGTGCCAGGCACGAGCTGGTCTGTGAGAGGAACCAGTTTAAAAACAAGCTGCTCCCCTTGCGGACCGACGGCCTGTCACTCTGTGCTGCTGCCCAGACCCGTTGCAAGCCAGGACTGAGCTGGACTGCTGTCTAGCCTGCTAAAAAAATTACTGTCAAGGGCAGGGGGGGAGGGAAGGATGTGTGTACTCTATAGCATTAACCTATAAGCTTTTGCTTATCGGTTAATCGGCTATACTATTACATCCCTATTTGAAATAATGGGCGCGCTCAAAAGATGCGGAATAGCTATTTCGGGATACCTCCAGTATCTGATAAAATAAAATAATCAGATAATCAGATAAATAATCTGATAAAAGCCAAGAAATTAAAAGCTGAAGTTGACACTTATTCCTTTCCTTGTTCTATTGAGGGAATACATACCTCCGGTATCCCAAAATAGCGCTGCAGTGTAGACATAGCCTAAGAGTTTAAACTAGAATGTACTAGGTTCTTCACTTCTTATCAAATCTTCAATTTTATATTGGCATGGTTTTAAAAAATATTCTCACTCAGCTCATGCTATTGTGTCATTACAAACTCTTCAATAAAAATACACTACCTAGCATATCCTTTGGAAAACAATACCAAAGCACATATAATCACTATGAATAAAACAACAGCGGAAAAGCAAGGCTTACTGCTCTTTAAGAAAATGCCATCACATTTTTAGTTTTGTTTTTTTCAGATAAAGACATTGAGAAGGGCACCCAGTACGTTGAAGTATGTCTGAGTTTGGAGTCTCTCTTCATAAAAGTTATTCAACATAAAAACTTCTTAACTGAAATTGTATGCAAGACCTTGACATATCAACTGAAAAAAAAAAAAGAATGGAATAGAACGTTAAATGGAGCCATGATATGAAAAGAACTTCACAATAACATTCGACAGCCTGGATACCACATGCTTTGTATGACGAAAGAGGTCAAGGAAATATAGGGAAATAAAGGAAACAAGTATGATTAGTTTTTATACATTAATAATGCAACAAGAATTTCAGGTACTTCTGAATACAGGCCTGAAGAAAGGAAAAACATGTTTGTACCCTTTCTTTTACTGCTTCATGATGGAGAAAGGAAAAATCTGGATAGTTTTAATTCCTCCCTTCAGAATTATTTTTCTCCATGTTGATTTGTTTATTTTTTTTAGCCTTGGAGACTTCAGTAAATGCCAAGTTTTATCTCCTCTGTATTTGCTAGAGGAAATATTGGAAAACTGGGAGCAGGAGATTTTCTAGACCTGACTGAAAGAGGAATGGTTGGTTAGCATCTCCCAATTATTTAATCAGTTGAATAGGTGGTTTGTTTTAACTAAAATAAGTTCTCTGGCACTGTCTCTGTAATGTCTTATTTAAACTCTGCAGCACATCATTCTGGGATGCATTAATAGGAGTGTTGTCAGCAAGACATGACTAGTCATTCTTTCGCTCTACTCTGCACTGATTAGGCCTCAGTTTGAGTGTTGTGCCCAATTCTAGGAACCACATTTCAGGAAAGATGTGGAGAAGCTGGAAAAGGCCGAGAGAAGAGCAACAAAAACGATTAAAGGTCTAGAAAATGTGACCTATGAGGGAAGACTGAAAGAATTGGGTTTATATAGCTTATAAGAGAGAAGACTGAGAGGGGACTTGGTAACAGTTTGCAAGTACCTAAAAGGCTGTTACAAAGAGAAGGGAGAAAAATTATTCTCCTTAACCTCTGGTGATAGGACAAGAAGAAAGGGGCTTAAATTGCACCAAGGGAGGTTTAGGTTGGACATTAGGAAAAACTTCCTAACTAGCAGGGTGGTGAAACACTGGAATCAATTGCCTAGGGAGGTTGTGGAATCTCCATCATTGGAAATATTTAAGAGCAGGTTAGATAAACATCTGCCTGGGAGGATCAGATGGTACTTGGTCCTGCTGTGAGGACAGGGGACTGGATTCGATGACCTCTCGAGGTCCCTTCCAGTTCTAGTGTTCTGTTAGTCTATAATCTATAGACTTATATGCACTCGGGTCCCTTTTCCTCTTAAGTATTTAAAAACTGGAGTAACTGTCTCTTTTTTCCTTCCCAATTCATGGCAGAAACAGCATGACTAGACTGTAAATGCATGTGTTTATTTCTGTGACTGGGAACGAATCGATGTACTCTATGCATGTCAAACACGAAAGGCCAGACTGAAGAAATCAGTCTAGCGCTGAGTTTTGAAAGCAGTAAATTCTATGGACATTTTTATTTTTTGGGGGGGAGGGAGAGGGGAAGTCAATGCCATAATACCAGACTGAGGGTTTGCAAACTGCCCCCTACTGAATGACAGCTTCATGGATTCAGTGGAACGGGGCTGCCCTTGGAGGCTGCTGGATGGAGACAGGGTTTGTCACTGTCAGGGAGCAGGGACCAAAGCCATGTATCTTTGGATCCGGCTCTGCTGGAATACACCAGTGTTGCTAAGCAGACATTTTGCACCCACATGCATCACAAGCAACCACTTATATCACTCACTGCCATGCACAGACACATGCACACCATGGCCAAAGGAACACGGTAGCTGGGGAGTTAATAATTTGCCTCTTCCCCCAGCTTGATCAGAGCCAGGCTGCCTAGAATTAGGCTGCTATTTGCCGTGACTCTGCCTGTAAGCACAAGACCTAACGTGCAAGTCGCCTGTGCCGGAGCCGTGTGAAAGAGCCGATCCTTTTTGCAATGCCTCCAGCTGGACTGGGCTGCGCCATGCAATTTTTGCGATGCACCACGGCAACTGTCTCCCACTTAAGGAAGCTTTCCATGGACTTCTCCGGGAAACTACATTACCCAGCGACCACTGCGGTGCTCATAGGAAGGACGTCTGCGCACTAAGCTACTCCGATCCAAGTTTGGAGCTTTTAGCTGCCAGCCCTGGCCCATCATGTAGGTGCAGCAGAGCCTTCCCTTCTATTGCAATTGGGGGAAAAAAACCCACTTTGCAGTCTGTTTTGCAAGGTGTGCAATTGCACCTCCCCTCTCTGCAAAGAGATCTGCTGCAGCAAGTGAGAAAAACTCCAGTTGCATGAAGATTGGGCGCTTGCAGTTTGCATCTTTGTTGCAAAACTAGCTACAGAAGAGAGGCAAGGCAAAGTCTTTTGTGCTCCCCTCCCCCATCAAAGCAAAGGGGAAAATGTCTCAGCCGAGAGGTAAGGATCCTGCTTCTGTTCCTTGCAAAATATGCAAAAAGTCGTGCATGCATTTTCAAGTGCATGAATGCAATTTTCGGGATGCAATTGCATTTTGAAGTTTGAGGCTTTCCATAGCTCTCGGTTGCATTTCCTGTTTAGTGTGTGCCTTTTTTGCAGACACACACATCCACACTCTCACTCACACAGTTCCTGTAAGGCAGGGCTTTGCAGTTCAGCTGTGCATTGACGTTATTTGCATTCTTCTGTTGGGATTACCGAGCTCTTTCTGCCTTTTGCATAGTCAGGACAGATAAAGAATGCTGGAGAGCGTATGCATGAACTACTGTATGTAGGTGCAAAATAGGCAAAATTGCATCCAAGCTGGGGCTGATTTCAAGTGCAGCATTAAACCAAACTTTTAAAAAAAGGTCTCTGGGTGGGATAGAAGGTGAAACTTGAGTGGAGTTCCTAGGAATGAAATATACACCCATGTTTCCAGGAGAAAGCATTATTCTGGTGCCAGTCTTGAGAGAATTTTCCACCGACACTTCCCACCCCCATTTAATATTAGGTCACTTTTGGTCAGAGGCAGGGAGTGTGATGCATAATCTCAGATCTCTGGGAATATGCAATGGATGGCTTGTGTTGTATTTCGCCTGGAAACAGACTGGATGGCTGGGCGAGTGTGTGTGTGTTTTTTAGAAGCACGGTGGACTTGCAGGGTGTTCTGAATAACCAGAGGTTTACAAAGAGAGAAGTCACGGTGCGTTGTATAATAAGGGGGGGAAAGTTTTGGGCGATTTTTGTTTTTTAATTTGTAGAAATGCTGGTGTGTGTGTGTGTGTGTGTGTGTGTGTGTGCAATAAACATCTCAGGTCTTGAATGGAAGCAGTAGGAGTGGATTTCTAGCCAGTCCCCGTGCACGTAGATGCACACACACACAGATTTGTCGGCGACGAGGTTCCTGGGTACACAAGATGCAGCTCTTGGGATTTCTCGTGGAAGCTGCTTTTTCTTGCAGTTTGCAGCCCTCAGCTTCTAGGGGTGGATCAGAGACATTGCCAGCATCGGACACTTGGGAAGGTGTCCCTAGGACTTTGACACTGGAGTTGCAGGGCAGACTGTCCTAAATACACTTTGACTAAGTGCAGTGGGAAAAGACATGGGGAGAGGAAGGTAAGTTTATCCTCGAAAGGGATTGCTCTTATATCCCCCCAATCCCCATTTTTTTTTTACAACAGACATTTATAGGTGGTGTAGAATTTATTCCTAATCTGGATTTGCTGCCATCGCCTCTTCCAGCCCGGTGGAGAATTATAAAAGTTCCGAACAGAAGGAGCCAAAGAAGTTTGATAATAGACAATAGAACAAGAGGCTGTCCAGGAGTCACTGGACACCCCATCGTGCTGAGTTGTAGCTTAGAGGGGAATTCTGCCTCCTGTGCAGTGGGGGGTGGAGGGAGGATGGGGTGGAGTTGTTCGTGAGCTCTCCTAGCCACGGAGTTGGAAAAACTGATCCACCAGGACAAGCTGCCTCTTAGAAAAAGACTTAGCAGCAAGGCTGGGTTTGCCTAAGATAGGAAAGGAAGCCCATTTCGGGTGTGACCCTCACTTTTTGCCTTTCCGAGCCCTAGTCCTGTCAGTTCCCTTCAGTACCAATGACACACCGTAGTTGGACAAGTAGCCAACCCACAAAACATTATTTCAGTGAATAGATTCATTCTTGAATCCCTTCTCCATTCATCTCCGTTCCATCATACCAGTGCCTTTAAGTTTGCATTACTTTTGAATTGAGTCATCCACAGCCTCCCCCTACCCCAGGAAACCGTTGAAAATCATATTTTTCAGAATGAACTAAAGTTATTACATATGTTAGGTCATTTAATATTGCACATGAAGTTACCTTTCCAGGCTTCTAATTAATACATACATTTTATTTTTATATATATATATATATATATATATATATATAATGATCAGAATGAAAACTAATATTAGAATAATTAGAATGAAAACAGGAGCTATTGTGTGTGTAATATTTATTTATTTATTGAATAGCTCCTGCCATTCAACTCTAGAATTTCCCCCCCGCCCCGTCATTTCCAACAACTTATTATGAAAAGTTGACAAACATATTTAATTGGTTTCTGTGCTTTTCTTCACAACACAGACAATGCAGGTTTATATGTATGTGTAAGAGGAAGTCTCATTCTTGGTTTAAAAGATCAGGGTTTTTTTTGTTGGTTTTTTTTTTTTTTAGATACTTACAAATATAGGCTAATTGGAAATAGACGAGAACTATTCTTGTTCCATCAAAAACGTGTCCTCAGCAGATTATTTGAGAGACTCTCCTACCTAAAGTTGCTTTGTAAATGGAGAAGTAACAGTTTTATGCAGTTTTCTTTTCGTAACAGTAAATAAAGTAGTGGACAGTTGTAAACATGAAACGGCTCAGAATTTGAGAGCTAGAATTCAGATATTTTGGGGCAAATGCAATACCAGTTAAGCGTGTTGCGGGAAAGTACAGAGTTCTAGCATCTAGCAATACAGAATTAAGCAATCACTGGGAAAACAGGATTTTCTTATTTTGTTAGTTATTCAAGGGACTAAAATTATGGTCCTATGTATGTCATTACTTCACATAGCAAAAAAGTGAACAGAAAGAACTGGAAGCCTAGAATTTCTGTATGCCAGAAGTTAATTCCACCTTGATATATGCAAAATAGTATAGAAAATCATCTGTTTGAGGACATTACAGAAGAATTAGCATCAGTGCCAGATATGGAGTACACGGCTGTCACAACTATAGGATACTACAGAAAAAGAAGTAGAGGAAATCCCTTATTACCTCGATTCCTTGCTGAACACGTGAAAGTCAGAGACTGCAAGTATGAATTAATATGTTCTAGGAGATAGATACATTTATTGTAACTGATTATCAGTTGCCATTTGTTTAATATGGATTTAAAAAGTAAATCACCATGCAGACACTCAAGGGTCTGATCTCACAATACTGAGATCATAGTGTAAGAGAGTATATATACTTACATCCCAGTTCTTGCATTTCAGTGATTCAAGTTTTGGATTGCTGTTTAAATGAAGTTAAAATCCGATGCCGATGATGTTATAAGAGGGTGGTCATGTGTGACTCACTGACGTGTTCTTATGGACTTTGATCAAAAGGAAGTGCACATATTGAATGTTACATTTAATTTTTTCCTGCTCTGAATACTCACCAAACAGACATAAAACAAAAATAGTAACTCATGTTTATCATCTTTGTGTATAGCACCCCTAAGGGTTTCTGCTGGTATAAAATTAACCTCTTCCAAGCCTTGTAAAGATTCAGGTTAGTTATGTAACACCCACTTTTCCTGCACAGTGCCATTTCAGAACTTTGTGCCATTAACAGTGTTTTTACATGATCACTTGGCTATGAGAGCACTTGCAAAAACAGTGTGACGTTACATTTGGTGTAGTCAAGGAGGGTTGAGACTAGTGACTTTGTCTAGTTGGGCAAATATTGTAAACGTTAAATTACTTGCAGGAATTCTGCCCTTTTAGTTTGTAGGTTTTTCATTTTTCAAAGAGGGATAATTATACACCCCTGTTTTGTGCGCGTTGTCCAGGACTCTGCATTTATGCGATTGGCCACTCTAATTCAGAGGGGTATTAAGAAGGAGGGATGTGAATGTTTAACTGATAAGCCTCACCCTTAATGGGGCTACTCCAATGAGTGCGCCCTTCCCTTTAAATGGTTAATTAGTTAAACATTTTGCCGATTAACCAATTAAACAGGATTTTACATCCCTATTAAGAGAGAACCCATTTTGCATTTTAAAAACACCCAAAGGAGAGAATCTCTCACACGGCAAAGGAAGATATTTCAGTTCTCACAACTATCAGAGGAATTTGCCCAGGGTTGAGAAAACAGAATGTGAAACTGAAGATTAAGGGGATGGAAGCTGGCGGAGCAGCAATAAATCACATATTGACACAGAACTGACCGGTATTTTGAACAGCTGACTAAAGTGGGAGTGGTTATTGTTTACAGTTCCCCCATCTCTTTTGCTAACTTAAGCAGATGCCATTTGTGGCAACATTCCTGTGCTTTTCACGAAGCAGTTTCCAACATCATTCTCCGTATTAGCTATTGGTCGCCCTGGCAGCATCAGATTTTCAATTGGTAAGTGTTGGTGAACGTTGATTTCACTACATGCAAACCGACTGAAAACAATATTTCCATTGATGATCAAAACGTACATCTCGGTACAGAAAGAAAAAGCTGTTTGAGAACTTTTTAAAAGTTAGATTCGGGGGTGGGGAACCTTTTTTTTTAGGTCCGGGGCCACTGGCCCACAGAAAAATCAGTCGGGGGCCACATACAAGTTGGGGGGATGCCTCTCACACACATTTCCCTTGTACACCAGAGCGTGGGGGCCCGAAGTTGGTAGATTTTGTGCTTCCCCATGCTCTGCGGTGGGGCCAAAAATGAGTTCAGTGTGTGGAGGGGGCTGCTGGGAAGCAGGCTTGAGATGCAGGGTCTGGGCAGGAAGGAAGGCAAGGGAGTGGCTTAGTGGGTCTGGGATGGTAGGAGGGTGCAGGAATGGAGAGTCTGGGCAGAAGGGGTCCGCAGGGCTTAAGCACCCGCTCTCCATGATGCAGGGGGAGCCCTGAGTCTCGGGGGCTGGATCCAGGCAAGCCGGGGGCCAGATACAGCCCCAGGGCTGTACTTTCCCCAGCCCGAAGGATATTTACTGGGCATGTTTTAACATGTGATGTTGGCAATTTCGACTTCTAAGTTTTTTGGATCTCAACATCTGTTATAAAGTTATTGTCTGGCCGTCCCCTGACAAGTTACCCACCTTTTGAAAATGTAAAGACATAGAAAAAAATGCTTAAAATAAACTATTCGTATTTATTTATAACTAGAGCGAGTGTGTTCTGCCAAGCCTACGTATCGGGAAAGAGGTTACTCTCTCTCTCCCTTTATTACCAAGTCATTTCTGTTGTCTCTGGAAGAGATGCCAGGGGCATTTGTCCCACGTGTTTTGGAGTTCTGTGAGCACACCCTGTATCAGAGATCAGGAGCGGCTGTGGCGGAAGGGCTCAAGAGGGTGCCGTTGCACTTCTTATATCTTTGATGGGAAGTTCTATGGCCAGCTGGCTCCGGTTGGAGGACTGGGAAAGCGAGCAGGGTTGGCAGCCCGACAGTTGGCTGCCGACGCGTATAAAGTATCCTGTCCTTCGATCTGTGAGCCGCTTCTCATCCACTGTGCTAGAATAGCCTGGGCAGAATGGACGACTTACTTTCCAGGACACCCGCTTTGCACTGTGCAGACCACTTGCTGGCTCTGAGTGTCTGGGAAAAATGGAAATTAGGGAGGTAATAGTATAACCGTTTCAGTGGTTAACTGATAAGCAGGAGTTTATTGGCTATCATAATGGTTACCCACTGGCTCCCAGCCCCCCTCCCGGATAGCTGGCTGCCGCCCCGTGGGCTCTGCAGGATAAAACTTATACTGCTGAGCCCAGTGCATGTAGCCATGCAACCCCTAAGGTTTTTTAATGGTTACATGGTTACCTAATTAACTGCTTTTTAACATCCCTAATGGAAATGCTAAAATAACTTGAGCAATAAAAGTGATAAAAGAATAGGGCCTAGGGATCTTCTTTGGGTCTCAAATGACTTCAAACCTCACAGCTACCCTGTGGTATAGGGGAGGGATGTTTTAAGAAGCACAACATGCACCACTGAAATGCAGCTACCTCTGGAGTGAAACAAAACAACTTTTTAGCAGCCTCAGCAAAGTCTTCAGCTACTTAGGAGTAGAAAGTGAAGAACATCATATTTAGTTAAAACTGCTGGGGTGGGCTGGATCTGGTCTGTAGGGTTAATCCCTGACAGGCCCCCCCCACCGCTGTTTACCTGCTTCTCCACAGGTATCGGACGATTGCAGCGCTTATTGGCCACAAATCGCCAGTTGGGGCCAATGCGAGTGGCGGGAAGCGGCATGGACTGGTCCATGCCACTTTCCGCTGCTCGCGTTGGTTGCAGCCGGCGATTCACAGCCAACGAGAGCTGTGATCATCTGATACGTGCGGAGATGCAGATAAATATAGTGGCGGCGGCCCGCTAGGGACTAACCCTGGGGAATCGCTGCCATTTTATTGCCCACCCCTGTGCTGGAGGGATATAAAGAGGTAAATAATAATTCTGCCTTAAGAGTTAGAGCATGGGTTCCCAAGCTGAGGGGGGGGAAGGAAATGAAGAAATTCCGGGGGGGTGTGTGTGAGGCAATCCAGCCCCCACCCCCTGCCAATCAAGTTTTGCTGCTGCCCCGGTCAGTTTTTTTTTTTTTTTGCTCAACAAGTTTTGCTGTTGGGGGGTGATGGGGCGTGAGTTTTTCAAAAATCAAAAAGGGGGCGTGATGCCGAAAAGTTTGGGAACCACTGAGTTAGAGGGACTCAACTTGAGAATTAAAGTTCTGTCAAAATTTGTTATAGATTATAGTTATAAGGAATGTCCCCTTAACCTGTTCCTTCCATGAGATTTTTTTCATCCACATGCAGAATAATTTTTTCTGTGCTCCAAGGCACGTGTGAATGTGCACCACAAGTAGAGACTCAAAACCTAGCAGTGGGCTCTCTGCTCATTAGCTCGGTGGCATTTGTATCTTTTCTGAGTGGCTGCACAAGTGCACAGTTTACAGGGAATGCTGGTCACAAGCAATGTTCTCTCTAATTTTTTCCATCTATGTGCAGAATAAATTGTGTTACATGGATCCAAAGTGTTGATGTGCACCACCAGTAAAAACACATGCTGCTGGCTGTGGGTGCTCTCTTAATGAGCTGGGTGGCATTTGGATCTCTCCTGGTTGGCCGCCCAAGCCCTCATCTTACAGGGAACACTGGTTATAGGTCATATCTATGATTGTTGGAACCCGTATTCATTTTTTAGGAGTACAGATTCTTTTGAAAAAGGGGTTTTTTTTTCCGAAAGAACCCTGTCTAGACTGCGCTTTCACTTTCGAAAACCCCTTTTTCGAAAAAGCGCTCGGATGCGAATATGCAAATTAAGCGCGGGATATTTAAATCCGCTCTTCATTTGCACTTTTGATTTGTCTCATTTACATTCCTCTTTCGAAAGAGGAATGTAGTTTAGATGTGCCCTCAGTTTCTTCCTTGCTGAAAAAGGTTCTTAATATAAAAAAAATTAAAAATAATTCTTGTAAGTATTTTTCTTAAAGAGCCATTTTTAAAACGTATTTCAGAAACATACTATCAGAGGGTAGATTATTTTAAATTAGTTTGTAAAAGATATAGAGGAACACTTTTAAAAAAAGAAATACGTAGGGCCTTGAATGAGAGACACAGCTGAAGTCCTGATCTTGTGTCATTGACGGCACATTGAGTATCGCTGTCTCTTACCCTATTTAACTTTTGTTGTCCCTGTTTTCTCATTGCTGTCTGGTCCCCCCCTTCCAAATGCATTATCTAACTCTGCACTGTAGATCTGTTGTAACCATGTCAGGCCCAGGTTATTAGAGACAAATCAGCCACTCACTGGATAGTGGAAATACAAGAAGAGAGAACTTGTTTATTTGAACACCCATGGGGAATGAATTGAACTAATTCTGTACTACCATTTTGCAGAGAGCTACACACGTTCCACGCTTTGAGGCTTATGTTGCATGCTTACAGTTTTTACAGGCAGCTGGTCAGAATGACTCTAGCACTTCTGTTGTCAGACAGGAGAAAAATAATTCAGACCACCTGGAAGGGAAAGCATACCTATTAATGAATATTGTAGCCTTCTTTTTTCCACAGGCCTCATCACTGGACAATGGATGTGTTAATAATCACATGTTCTTCTGAGTGTCAATTTGTCTGTAAAACACCAGGGTTTTAAAGGCTAGCCATCTACCGTTATAATAGCTAGTAGGCTTACAGGTGCATAAAAATGATGTAATATGTTGAGTCGGTCTGCAGTGGCTGGGTAAATAGAGGGACTGTTCCTTTCATTCCAAAGCATGGCCAGAGCTTTAATTAAAAAAGAGATTTCCTTACCTGTAAAAGTGCTTAGTATTCTTCCTTAGAGGCCTGTTTGGAAATGTTTTGAGATAGAGTTATTGGCTGGAGTGATGCTAGAAGCTGGTTTTGGACCTACGACTTACACGGCTTGAAATCTTGTTCTCTGTTAATAGAGTTTATGAAGGTGATTGTGTGTAATTTTAATGTTTCCTTACATATTGCAGCCAAGGATGTTTTCTTCTGGCCTCTCATCCCTTCCAAATCTCCCCACTTGTTTATGTCCAAACTAAGGTAGAGAGGGAAATTTGTGATTAGTTATCCTTATTCAGTGAGATGGAGATTTAAATACATAGTGTAGGGATTGGGGGACACAGTCACTTCTTTTCTAGTTTTGCTTAAAATAAAAAGCCAAATTTAAAACATTGTTACTTTTAAACCGCAAAACCTCAGTACGTGGCTCATGCATTTCGTCATGCCTGTCCTTTTAGCAGACATTTATTTTAATATGTCCTACCTGTTAAAAACTCTTCTTTGCCCGGGTGCTTTGTTTAGCTTTGAGACATCCAGACCAGATGCTAAACATCCTTGGTCAAACTTCCAGCAAGTTATATTCATACTTTTGCATATCGTTCTTATTCAGTTAACGACCTAAAGACTGGAAATGGAGGGGTATTTCTATGCCAATTTCATCAGTTTGGAATCCACATACAGTAACGGGATTGAGCTTGTATACATGTGGTGCAAAAAGCCATGCAGTGAGATTCGGGGAAAAAAACAATATTTTGAGGTCTAGTCAGGTTAATGTTAAAATTGAAGTTTCTTTTTTCCCCAGATGCTTTAGTGGCATCACGCATTAGGGTTGCTACCTGAAGGTGAGGGTAGCTATTAAAAAAAAGCAAGCGGAATAAAGGAAAAGTTGATAAAGAATATACATATGAAGTTAGGAATTGTAGAAACTTGATAAGGGAAGCAGAGGGACACAAGATGAAATCTATGGCCAGCAAAGTTAAGGATAATAAAAAGGAATTGACTCATATTAGGAACAAAGAATCTTAACAAGGTATGTGGTCCCTTATTAGATGGAAATGGTAGAACTATCAATAATACAGACATATTTCTGGAGTGTTTGAGGATACTACAGAGGGATGTAAAAGGTTAACCAGTTAATCAAAGGGCCAGCCCAGCTGATGCAGCCCCCAGCTGTGGCATGGTGGGTCCAGCCAGAGCAGCCTCCTGTCCACAGTGCAGCAGGCTCAGTTAAACGATGGAAATTATATCATTTAACCAGTTAACTTTTTTAATGGGTCTTTACATCCCTACTTTCCAGTCTACTAGTATCAGGAGGACATGAGGCCAGATAACTTGTATCTAATAGTTTTAAAGCAGCAGTGTTCACTGGACTATTAATGTTGATTTTCAATAAATCTTGGAGCATGAGGGAAATTCCAAAAGACTGAAAGAAAATATACCCATCTTTAAAAAAGGTAGGTGGAACAGCCCAGTTAATTATAGGCCTGACAATCTGCACTGATTCTGGGCAAGACTATGATGTGGCTAATGGGGACGTGGATAATAAAGAATTAAAGCAGGGTAACATAATTAATGACAGTCTATATAGGTTTATGGCAAATAAGAGCCTGTCGAACTAACTTGATTTTTTTGAAGGGGGATTACAGGTTTGTTTGATACAGGTAATACTGTTGAGGTAATGGACTTCTGTAAGGCATTTGACTTGGTACCACATAGTACTGTATTTTGATTAAAATATTAGGAAGATAAAGTTAACCACACGCTAAATGGATGAAAAGCCAGCTTACAGATCGTCTCAAAAAGGTAATTGACAAGTGGGTGTGTGTTAGCAGAGAAAAGGCCTTATTTATTTGCCAGGTAGATACTATTGAACAGTGGGCTTTTCTGGTATAACAGGATCCAGTGCCTGGAAGTTGATGGTAGACAAGTTCAGACTGGAAATAAGGTGTAAAATTTTAACAGCACAGGTCATTAACAATTGGAGCAACTTATCCAGGGTTATGATGGGTTCTTCAACAGTGATTCTTTTTTAAAAAAAAATCCAATCTTGCTTTACGATATACTCTAGGAATTATTTTTGGGGAAGTCGTCTGACCTGTCTTATACGGGTGGTCAGACTGATCACAGCGGTCCTTGCTGGCCTTGGGATCTGTGAGTTGCTGAAAATAGGGCTTGAGAAGTAGCATGTGAACAGCCAGAGGGAATTGCAGCTTTTTTAAAAAAATCAGATAAAGTTTCATAGTTGTAGGCAAGACTTTACAGTGAGGAACATTTCCTTCACTTAGGGGAGAAAGCTGTGGTCAGAAGAGCTAACACACACAGTGTATTGCTAAGCTACACTTTCCTTCCATATAGTCACTGCTTTGATAGTCTGATTAGGGTACATATTTACACTCCAAGCAGGCATTTATCAGGACATAATGAGAGGTGTAGAAATTTGTTTCTTCCATTAAAACCCAAGGATACTGCCAGCACTTTGTCTGCTTATAAAGGACGAGCAAAGAAAATTGGAGATGTAAAGGAGGAGCCAAAGATAAAACAAACTATAGCAAATACTGGCAATGGGAATCCATGCTTTCTATGATTACTGAAAGTAGGAGGCAATTTATGAAGGTTCCATACGTCTAGATTTTATAACTCATTTTGCAGGATGCACCTCAGTATAAAAATGTAACGGCAGCAAAAAGAAACAAACAGAATGGTCATTAGAGACATCAGAACGTCATAAACATCACATTTGGCTTAGCTCCCCAGTTAATTACAAACAGTATTTACAGGTGGAAGTTGCATTTGAAAGGTCAAAGGTGCAGAATCAG
The DNA here is from genome assembly GCA_032595735.1 of Pelochelys cantorii. NCBI lineage: Eukaryota > Metazoa > Chordata > Testudines > Trionychidae > Pelochelys > Pelochelys cantorii. The sequence goes on along the minus strand of CM064344.1, from coordinate 7,008,751 downwards.
TTAATTGGGACTTGGAGAATAAAGACCCAGTCCTGCAATTAGTGTTTTCCATGCATGTTCTCACTCTCTTCTATCCTGCATGTACTCATTGGGAGCACATGCAGGAGTGATTTCTTTATCAGCCTATACATTACATCTTTGATTAATTGCCTCTATCAGCATCACTCCTCTTCAAGGCTGCCTGGTTATTGCTTCGCTAGAGAACAATAGATTGAGAATCTCAGGACCAGTTACTGTAGAGGGGACTTGAGATTTGTGAATAAAAGATCAAAGTTTGATTAAAGTAACTGGGATGGAAAAAAGTTCCTCTGCAGAAAAGAACAGTTTTCCAAACAATAAGGGTGCACTGCACCCTTACCTCAAAATATGCTACACAATTTGCTCTATGCAAATTGTGTAGCTTATTTTGAAATAGCTTATTTTGATTTTGAAATAAAGCTCTATTCCAAAACGTCCCTTAACCCTCGTGGAACGAGGTTTACAGGGACGTCAGAATAGCGAGCCGGTTATTTCAAAATATAACGGGCATGTTCAAAAGATGCGGAATAGCTATTTCGGGATACTTGCGGTATCTCGAAATAGTGCTGCAATGTAGACGTAGCCTAAGTGATTTGCGAAAGGGGTAGGTTTCATATATGAACTGTCACATCCATACAAATAGGAGACAGTTTTTAACAGGGCAAAACCGTCCAGAAGTATTTAGTATCAGAGGGGTAGCCGTGTTAGTCTGAATCTGCAAAAGCGGTGAGGAGTCCTGTGGCACCTTATAGACTAACTGAAGTGTTGGAGCATAAGCTTTCGTGAGCGAAGACCCACTTCGTCAGCTGCATGATGACTACATGCCAGCCATGCCATTTTACGGGTGCTTTCCAGCCCTCGCAATAAGAAAAGGAGATCTCTTTTAGTCACGGGGGGGAGGGGGAGGGAGAAATCTACAACTCACCCAGAGTTCAGGAACCAGACTTAAATTATCTTAAACATGGATGCAGATACCCTCAGATATAAAGTGGATAACTGCGGGTTTGCAGCGCTCTACCCATTGTCCAGCATGGGACAGGGTATAGTTTGCATCATCTGCAAACACTTAGGGCACATCTAAACTATGGTTTTTTTTTAAAGGATCTGGATGCGGGTTTTTTGGGGAAAAAAACCCTTTTTCGGAAAAACTGCTTAAACCTTTTTAGAGGAAGAGTGGTTTTTTCGAAAAAGGGTTTTTTTCTGAAAAAAACCCCGCGTCCAGACTACTTTCACTTTAGAAAGATCCTCTTTCGAAAGTGAGATCGGAAGAAGATATGCAAATTCCATGGGAATTTGCATATCCTCTTTCAAAAATTCTGCGTAGTCTAGACATAGCCTTATAGTCACCAGTCCACTGTCTCATTATGTACAAGTCTCTCTCTAGTCCGCTAGCAGCTGCTGCCGTGCTGTCTACGAAGAACTTTGGTTAGTCAAGGTGTGGACAAATAGAGGGCAAATCACCCACACCTGTTTATTTACCGTGGGCATTGAAAGAGGGTAGCAATGCTGTAACCCAGTGTTTCTCAACCTTTTTTTTATAAAGTACCCCTTTAAAAAAATTATAAGTACCCCTAGTACCTACAGTTTACAGACACACAACATTTTTTTTACCATTGCAACACATTTGTTTAAACAACTTAATCATAGCCGGGCAGGCGATGAAATTTTTGGGTGTAAAAAGTACAAAAATAATAAAGCACTGTAAAACTTAAAACAATTCAGTTTTCTCCACATTTCAGTTGTGTTGGTGTACCCCCCAGACTTCTCTTGAGTACCCCTGAGGGTACTCGTACCACTGGTTGAGAAACACCTACAAATACATTGTTTGAGGAAGCTGCTGTAGGATTAATAGAGGCCTAAAATCCTGCCTGACAGAAAATGGCAATGCATAAATTAGTAAAGAGAGCCATTAGCAACAGCTAGGTCTGAGAACACAGATTAAAATGCAGTTCTCCTTCAAGGAGTGTCTGGTTTGGTTTGGCTTTTTATAAGATCTCCTGTTCTACACATTCTCCCTCTGCTCATATGAAGCAATAAATCATTGCGAAGGGGGCTCATTTTTATTGCTCGCTAGTCCTGTGAGGCCTGCAAGCAGGAAAGAGCTCGTGTGAGTTCAGATTCTGCATCTTCAGGATCATTTCCTAAAAGCCAGCCGGTGACACCCATGCTATTTCATGGCCTCCTGTGGAGGTTGCATTGGTGTCACTGAGGCATAATTGCAAAGCGATCCATTCCACCGGCTGAGAGCAAGGGCAAGATCTGGCCTGCAGCTTCTGCTTCTGGCGGGGATGGGTAACCACACGAGGGCTGTGTCTATACTGCTTCCTTCTTGTGCAAAAGCCTATGCAAATGAAGCGCAGATTTTTTTCAGGAAGAATGGCTCTTGCGCAAAAGGGGGGTTTTGCGCAAAAAGGAGCCGTCTACACAGCTCCTTTTTGCACAAAAACGGCCCCTCACTAATTATGCAAATGAAGCACGGCAATATGCTAATCTGTGCTTCATTTGCATAAGCTTTTGCGCAAGAAGGAAGCAGTATAGACGTAGTCCATGTGTATGTGTTGCAGAAGCACATGTGGGAAAGTACCTGGTCCGACTTGCACAACCCAGGCAGAGATTTTAGGGCTGGCAGGTGAGAAGCGGGAACGCCCATGGTTTGACGGGTGACAATGAGCACATTTGATGTTGAAGACAGAAGCTGAGACGCATCACAGTGCAGAGTCATGTTTCGGAAGAGCACCACGTCGCTGTACGTACTAGAATTGCAATTCCAAACAGCCCTTCCTGCTGAGCCATGCCAATTCACGTTTTCAAAGCCCTTCACAGCATGCCTGTACCTGCAGTGTCATTGAGTAGGCAGCAAGAAGGGCAGTTGCCCCCCACAAACCTTGATTTGCCCCTCAGATTCTTAACAGGCTGTATGCATGCCACGTTTTGCCCACTCACCCTTAGAATATTATATATTATCCTGCACAAACTGTGGACTGACAACTCTTCCCCCAGTCACAGATTTCCCCTGGGTTATCTAAAATGCACAAGGTTGATAGAGCGGCGAGGAGTCCTGTGGCACCTTATAGACTAACTGAAGTGTTGGAGCATAAGCTTTCGTGGGCAAAGACCCACTTCGTCAGATGCATGTAGTGGAAATTTCCAGAGGCAGGTATAACTATGCAGGCCAGAATCAGGCTGGAGATGACGAGGTGGATCCAGTCAGGGAGGATGAGGCCCACTTCTAGTAGCTGATCTGGAGGTGTGAATTCCAAGAGAGGAGAAGCTGCTTTTGTAATTAGCGAGCCATTCACAGTCTTTGTTTAATCCTGAGTTGATTGTGTCAAACTTGAAGATGAACTGTAGCTCAGCAGTTTCTCTTTGAAGTCTGCTCCTGAAGTTTTTTTGCTGCAGGATGGCTACCTTTAGATCTGCAATTGTGTGTCCAGGGAGATTGAAGTGTTCCCCTCAGGTTTTTGTACGTTGCCATTCCTAATATCTGATTTGTGTCCATTGATTCTTTTACCCATCCTGGACAATGATCCCTCACTTTCACAGGCCTTGGGAGGCAGGCCAGTCCTTGCCCACAGACAACCCGCCAACCTGAAGCATATTCTCACCAGCAACTACACACCGCACCATAATAACTCTAACTCAGGAACCAATCCATGCAACAAACCTCGGTGCCAACTCTGCCCACATATATACACCAGCAACACCATCACAGGACCTAACCAGATCAGCCATACCGTCACTGGTTCATTCTCCTGCACATCTACTAACGTAATATATGCCATCATGTGCCAACAATGCCCCACTGCTATATACATCGGCCAAACTGGACAGTCCCTACATAAAAGAATCAATGGACACAAATCAGATATTAGGAATGGCAACGTACAAAAACCTGAGGGGAACACTTCAATCTCCCTGGACACACAATTGTAGATCTAAAGGTAGCCATCCTGCAGCAAAAAAACTTCAGGAGCAGACTTCAAAGAGAAACTGCTGAGCTACAGTTCATCTTCAAGTTTGACACAATCAACTCAGGATTAAACAAAGACTGTGAATGGCTCGCTAACTACAAAAGCAGCTTCTCCTCTCTTGGAATTCACACCTCCAGATCAGCTACTAGAAGTGGGCCTCATCCTCCCTGATTGGATCCACCTCGTCATCTCCAGCCTGATTCTGGCCTGCATATTTATACCTGCCTCTGGAAATTTCCACTACATGCATCTGACGAAGTGGGTCTTTGCCCACGAAAGCTTATGCTCCAACACTTCAGTTAGTCTATAAGGTGCCACAGGACTCCTCGCCACTTTTGCAGATTCAGACTAACATGGCTATCCCTCTGAAGGTTGATAGTCACACATTAATTGCAAAGAAATTAAATGTAAGCCAGTGGTTCAGAACATTTTCCACACTGGGAATCCCCTCCCATGAGGCTGCCAGTGTTTGTAATCCCCTAATCCCCAACCTCTTAGTTTGCAAACCCCTGCTGCCAAGAGTAAGATTTGGGATGAAGCACAACCTGATAAATCTCAACACGCGAGTCTCGGATTTTTTCTCAGCTCCAAAGAAAGCTAATAGGAGCAGTCTCAGAGGGGTAGCCATGTTAGGCTATAACTTTGAAAACAATGAGCAGTGTCAGAGGACTAATGGGAGCAGGTATCCACACTGGAACTGTGGAAAGAGCGAAGCCAGGCCTTGAAGCCGCCCTTTGAGAGACTCCTGCTGGGAAAAAATAAGGAGAATCACTGCAGACTGTCCTTGTTATTGTGACAGAGTATAATATTCGACATTAGTAACATGCCCAACACACACACACACTTTCTACTAAAGATGTGAGTTATTGCCCGGAGGCCAGATTCATAAAAGGACTAGAGGACAGAATATCAGGCAGGAAGGCATAGAACAAAGTGACCTCACACTCCTACAATTTACAAAATAACATTTCAGCGGAGTGAAGATACAGAAGGAGACATTACCCAGGTCTATAGCAGTGGTGGGAAACCTGCAGCCCGTGGGCTGCATGTGGCCCATTGGGGTTCTACGTGTGGCCCGAGAAGCATTTTGTTTGCAGTTGCCCGTGTGCAGGGTTGCCAGATTCACCTGGTTTCTGTCCTGTATTTCTTTTTTCCTACCAGTATTACTAATGTGACACACGCAAAGCACGGGCCTGTGAAGCGAGTTGTGTGCTGATCGCACATGTGTACCGTGAGAGCCGGGCGCTCCCTCTGCAGCCAATCAAAGCGCTGCTACGGTTCAGTCGGCACACCCTGCAAATTCTTTGTACACGAGTGAGGTTAGTGGAGCCACCCTATCTTGAGAGGCCGTCTGGGTTACAACAACCTTGCAGCCCACTGAGATGGAGGCCCAATCACTCGCCTAACCTGCCCATTGCTGGTCTATAGAATTAAAGTCACTGAGGTTATGGTGCACACAGCTAGGAGATCATATCCCACTGCCGTGTTTTCGTGACGTGTCCAAGACTAAGAACTACTGGTAGCTTGGGATAGATGGAAAAACTGTTTTGAATCTCTGCAGCTTTCTTCCTTTACGCGTGCGTGGAGTTCTGTTCCTGTCAGTAGGCTGCTTTCTTTGAACCTAGCACAGAATTTCTCTCAGCATTTGGGACTGGTCCTCACAAGAAGGGGAGAGCTGGAAGAGCTCTCTGTTAGGAGAACCCTGCCAGTCCCCTGGGTGTTTTAAAACACAGCTAATTGTTCTACACGCCAGATATTTACTCTGTGTCTGCGTAGTTGTGAAGATACGCACCATTTTGGGGCCCATTTTTAGACATTTGCTTTAGGGGTGTAAAGAGTTAACCAGTTAACTGGAATGCTTACCAGCGTAACTGGTTAACCTACAAGGGCTGCTTCAACCAGGCCCAGCCTGGGTGGAGCAGCCCCCTTTCTCTTGCCTGTAGTGCGGTAGGCTGTAGGCTCAGCCCGGCCCGGCTGGAGGAAGTCCCCCCCCATCCATGTTCTGCTGTGGGCAGAGAGCAGAAGGTTGTTTCAGCTGGCTGTGCCCACTGCTGCAGGATCCCGTTTAACCGGTTAACTTTTTAACTGAGACTTTATGTCCCTAATTAGCTTCACAGTGAGCATTTTTCTTTCTCCAAGACAGGTTTCCCTTCAGAGCAGCTTGTTTTAAAGAGACCACTTGATAACTGGTAGAGGTCTAACTACAGGGCATCCTGGGAAATGTAACCCGAATCTCACAAGTCAGTCACAGGATCTTTTAGGTTCTGGGAGGGTTGTGTTTTGGTTTTTTTTTTTTGGTAAGGCCATGTCTACACTAGGAAATTACTTCAAAACAACTAAGTTCAACGTAATAACTCCCAATTTAACAATATCGAACTAGCATGTCCCTACTATGGGGGAACATTGAAATTAGTCCAAGGCATACTCCGTTAATGTAGACGCGCTCCCTCGCACTTAGAGCCGCAAGAAGCACTGGGGAGTAATTAGTTCAAATTACTCTGGGGAGTCGTTATTTCTAAAGAGCAGCACTGGAGCATCCACACTACCGCTATTTAGAAAAAACCTCTTTCGAAAAAGCGATCGGAAGAAGATATGCAAATTTGTGCCGAATTTGCATATCTTCTTTCGAAAGTGAAAGCAAGTCTAGACGTGCCCTGTGGGACTACCTGCATGTGTGAAGTCATGCTTACATGTTTGCAGAATGGGGCCTATGATTGTGACGTGAGAGATTCATAGCCCTAAGAGAGCTTCCCTCTACCTGAGCCTTTACTTGCTGCTAATCTCTATTCCCTGTTTTAAACCACTATTAGTTGTGCTAAAAAAAAAAAAAAATTAAGGGTGTAAAAGAGCAGGAACCATTATTTTTATGTTTAGCATCTCCCCTTTGCTTCTCCAAGTTCTGATATGTCTGGTAGAGTGTTCAGTAGTTGATACCCAAGTTTTGGAAATCTGATGAGGATCCTCAGGTTTGCAGGTGTTTGACATTTAAGTTCATCAGCCTGCCAGCAGTGTTCCCTCTAAGCTGCTGGGCAGCACACCTTCACAGGTGATTAATCAGCCCTACCTGGTCAGTCTGTTCCCTGCAAGGAGCCCTGAGCCTCTGACGGGGTGGGGCTGATTAATTACCTGTGAAGCTGTGCTACCACACAGCTTAGAGGAAACACTGCCTGCCAGTGAGACATTAAGGTACCTACTTGGGTAAGTAGGCTTGATGCATGTATTTTGCCCTGCTACATTGCCAGCAGAGAGAGTAAGCCTTAACTCTCAATCTGGATACCCTGAACAGTTGACAGCATCATCAATGATGCTAATACCAACCCTCCCCAAACAATCAAACAGACCTTATCAAAAGCAAAGGAGGGATGTTTTAAAGGGACAGCACCAGGATAATTTGGTCAAGAGCAGGCTTTTACAGAACCTAAGGATATATCTACATTTGTTCAACAAGACTTTTTATTGTTCAAAGGCACCTAACACCTCCTCCCTATCTCCCCTGCATCCCGCTGGGGGTGGAAGTGTTTTGTCTGCAAAAGTGCCAACAAACAGCATTCACACACATGCTGGCTTTTAGCAACAGGGCTGCATCAACAAGCTTGGCCTTAAAAGCTGCCTAGTGTAGACATACCCTAAGGCTTAGGAGAAATGTGTGCTGGAAACTCTTAAAAACAGGGATGTTGCTAAAGAAGCAAGCATTCCCCCTGCTGTGTTTGTAATCCACAGGGTGCAGTGTTATGCTAATGTAGGAAAAGCCTGAAAGTGAAATTGCTTAGGGTTGTCCCCTGGGAGAGAAGTGCAAAATGTCCAAAGTATAAATGGCACAAAGTAAATCAGAGCCTTGTAAACTCACAAGTGCTGTTTGAAACAGAAACAAAAAAAAGTTCTTACAAGTACATTGTCCCTTAAAAAAAATCTGCCAGAGTCAAATTCAGCTAGTTGAGTGGTTTTTGAATTGTGACCCAGGACTGGGTGGTGGAATGTCGGGCGCTGGGTCTCACTGCTGCAGGGGGATCAGGTAAGCAGTGGGGGGGGGGGGGGCTAAGGCAGCTGCCTGCCTGTCTTGGCGCTGCAGACTGCGCTGCACCCCAGAAGCAGCCAGCAGCAGGCCAGGCTCTTGTGGGGGCGGGGAGGAGGGGAAGGAGAGCACACAGGGCTCTGTGTGCTTCTCCTGCCCCGAGCACTAGCTCAGCACTCCCATTGGCTAGGAAAATGCTGCTGGCTGCTTCTGGGAGGCAGCTTGGTCTTCAGAGCCAGAAGAGGCAGGAAGCTGCCTTAGCACCCTTGCTACACCACTGACCGGGAGCTGCTAAAGATAAGCCCTTCCTGCCCCAGCCCTGATCCTCTCGCCATAGCCCCCTCCTACACTCCAAAGCTCTCATCCTCAGCCCCACCCGGGAGCCTACACTCTAGTCAAATTATGTCGGGTCGCAGACATCAACAATTTTCTTCAACTGGGCCAGGAGGAAAAAAAAGTTTGAAAACCACTGAACTACATGACAGTAGGATGGGTGGGGGTATTTCAAGTAGAGGGGTTCGTAAAGAACCACTTACGGCCTTAGCATGCTGAGGAGATATTAACCTGCAGGGAAAGAAAATTCAAGTCCCATGCTATAATGTGCTGGAGGCTGCATGTTGCAATTCTGCTTATAGTGAAACCTTTGGGGGTGAAGTTACTTGTTTAAGAGAAGAAAAAAGTTGGAGTACAAAAAATGAAGATTCTTACTCAGAGGTAAAAAGTGAAACGTTCTGGTTACAGCCATTTTAACAAAAATCAAATAACCAAGTGTTTCTTGATGACACACAGGACTTTTCTCACCCATCTTTAAACATGGGTTATAAGAGTCTTAAAGACATGTAAATGTTTGGGGTTTATATGTAAATATTTCATTAGAGAAAAATGGTTGTAAACATGGTGTAACAGTGAGAGGCAACTTAGGCTAGAGAGTGAGTCGCATGAGTGGCTCTCCATCTCAGTGAGCTACAAGATTGTTGTAACCAAGAGAGTCTCACAGGATAGGGCAGTTTTGCTAACTGCGCTTGTGTACCTATGTGACGTGGTGGATGTGATGTACACTCTTGTGGCCCTAGAACCACTCTGGTTGGGTATTCACTGATTGCTCTGTTGTGCTGTGTGTGACCCCTACTGGCCTATGCTGGTCTGCAGAGACTGTGTGTGTGTGTGTGGGGGGGGCCCAGGGATGGTCCCTGAGGGAAGGCACATAGGCATGTCCCAGCCGCCTGACACCTGGGCTAGGTGGTAGAACCTGAAACAAAACAAGGGGTGTGGCTGCCTGGGGGCTGAGGGACAAGTTGCTGGGGGTTGGGGCAGTCTTGGCGGAGGAAAACATGAAGGAAGCAGACTATGTCCAGGACAGGGGGGTTCAGGGGCCTGTGAACCCCTTTCCCCCAAGAGGACTAGGCTGTCTGCCCTAACTCCTATGTCAACATGGAGCCTGTGCTGCGCTGTATCTCTGAGAAGCAAATAAACCTTCTGTTCTACAGCCTGGCTGAGAGTCACATCTGGCTGTGGATGGGGGTGCAGGGTTGGGGGCTCCCCGACGTACCGTCATAACCTAGAATTTGTGGGATGTGCCAGTTGAACCGTAGCAGCAGTTTGATTGGATGCGGAGAGAGTGCACGGCTTTCACAATGGCTACGTCTACACCGGGGGTTTTTCCGTTTGTTTTTTTTTTTCCCCCAGAAGAGCAGCTCTGCTCTTTCGGAAGCCCTGTCTTCCTCTTTCCACGAGGAAGAAGGGCTCTTCCAAAAGAGGAGACTTTTCCGAAAAAACTATCGGAAAAAGGTATGCAAATTGCAGAGTGCAATTTGCGTACCTTTTTCCGGTAGATCGGTGTAGTCTAGACGTAGCCAATGTTGTATGCAATCAGCATGTACCTGACTTCATGTAACCTTGCTTTACATGCGTGTCACTTGAGTAATATCGGTAGGAAAAAACCCTACTTGGACAAAAACCAGGAACCCTGTGTGTAGGCAATGATAAGCAAAATGTTTTGTGGGCCACACATAGAACCCCAATGGGCCACAGGTTGTCCACCACTGTGGCATCCGCTGCCAATGCTACAACACGTGTAACACGTGAAACTAGTCAAATCTGCTCTTGGTAAAATGAGCTGCCTTTGGCTGAGTAGGTAGGGCCCATGGTAACCAATGAAACTGGAGCTCTGAGCACTATGCAGTGCCACTCATATTTTATTTCTCTGAAAGAGTGATGATGCCATAAGTAATTACTTAATGAAATTTCATTCAGTTTCTTTCCTGGGGTGGGATGTACCAATGTAACACCACTCGGGTGGATGGAACGTTAAAGGCAAGACAAAGAAAGGTCGTTAGAGTTTGTGGTTTTTCAGCTGTGATTCTGCAAAGATTTCTGCACATACTAAGTGTGTGAGGAGTCCCATTAAATTTAGTGGGACTTCCCCTGGGTGTAAAATAAATCATTGCAGGCTAGAGGCCGTAGCAAGCGAGGCACATTTTTGCTCGTAATGTCTGCGGAGAGAGCTACAAGGCTGCAATTAAGCACCTGCTAAAGTGCTTTGCAGAGGTCCAGCCCTGTTCAGTGTAGCCCTTGAATATATCCTTCAAGTGCAGTGTGTGGTTAAATGCCTTCCTGAATAGGGCAATGTATTTCTGCATCAGGGCCTAAAGGCAGGCTTCATTTGGAAAACAAAGGCTTTGAGCAACTTCAGACGACTGTGAAGTTGTAAATAGAGAAATACAGGAGAGGTGATGATTTGAAAACAGTTTTATGGAAATACAGTAGTTTTGAAGAGAGAATTAATGGAAGGTGTTAGGGTTGAAATATTCATCTGGTTTATAGTGTATGTGTTGATGGCCTAGATTTCTTCTGCGCCCCCCGCCCCTCCCCCCCCCCATACTAAAAAGCCTCTCATAACCTGGAGACGTGCAAGGAACATAACAGGTAGTATTCTGACAACCTGGATTCCCTTTGCTTGAGCTGAGAAGTTAATTATTTTCCTCACTGCTGCTGAATATGGATTTTTCTGGCTTTGATAATGAGCCAGGGTTTTTTTTAAGGAGGGTTTTTTTTTATGCTTTCTGCTACCTTTTTAAATAATCAGTTAGGTACCTAAAGACCTTTACAGATCTCATTCTGCATGTCCAGCATCCTCACTTGGTATAGGAGTGGTATCCCATTGGTTTCCATGGAGCGATCCAAAGGTTTTGCCCTAAAAGCCACTGATGGGTTGGATCATAGGGGTCCCCTTGGAGTTGTCACCCGCGGTGCTGGTCATGCCACTGAGTCCTTCTGCCTGTCTTGGGTGCCCCACCACTGTGTTCTGCTGGGCCAGAAACTCTGGTCTCCTCCAGCCCAGGCACAAGTTGGGGTAACAGCACCCCAGCAGAGCAGCACAGACACTGAACAAGCTCAGCTCTGCGAGGGTTCAGCTGTTAGGTCACTGATAGCACCCAGGGACGCAGTCCCCAAAGAGGACCAAAACTCCAGATAAATTAGGCTCTCTGTTAAAACGTTTCACATAGAGAAAGCTTATAAGTTTGCCCTCTGTATCAATGAAAGGAAACATGCACAGTGTTGCTCCCTCTCCCCCTCCCCTCCCCCCCCGGCCGCAAGAATTATTGACACTGGGCTCGATAACACTTTTGTTGACTGAGTATATAAAGTAGGATTGAAGTGATTGCAAGTGAAAACAGACAGGGCAAAGTAAGTTACTAAGCCAAAATAAATGAAACAGACCAGCTCATCCTAATACACTAAGGAACTTGTTACATGCAAATTCTTGCCCTAACAGTTGTTCTAATCAGCTGTCTCTCAAGGTAGGTGGGCTCTTAGCTTTGGCCCAGTCTTCCCCCCCATTCAGTCTTAGATGTTTCCAGCAGGCATCTTGGGTGGTAAGTTGGGGTCTACTTGCGTCTGGCCACCACCTCTACTGTTTGGTTTCCCTCCTGTATATTCCATTTGTCCAACGCAGAAATTCTTTGTGCTCAGTTCATATTTTTCTCACCTTAAGTGGAAAAGTGCCTGATCCAAAATGGGTTCCAGCATCAGGTGGCCTAAACTGGAAGGACCAGTTACAGTTTGGGCTTACAGGAAAAACAAGACCATTCACAGGTTCTTGACTTGGTCACCAAGCCATTAAGTTCACTAAGGGCTTTACTAGAATACTTGGACTAATAAAACAGATTCTCACTTAATATTTCTAACTTCATATAAAAGAAAGCTCCATGCACACAAACAGGATATAGGGATTCAGTGGATTACAACTTTTGAAATGACATGTCACATGATGTACTTTGCATAAAGTCTTTGAGTTATGCATATTCATATTCTAGTTTTCATAAAGCATGAGGGGAGGGGCCCATGATGGCCACATTTTACAAGTTTTCTTGATGTGACACCTGACCTACTACAAGAGGTCAAGGGGCTGTTAGAAAACAAAACCCAAATAACCCACCTGTCCATTCCTCATCTCCCTTAAAACATTCACTATTCATTCAACTAAACGCTGGAGAATAGGGAAAAAAAAGACTAGAGGGCAGATTTGAACAAAAGCCACATTTGCTTGCAGTACTTAAAAAAACCAACCCTGTACCTTTGGGACTAAACAAAATCCTCAAGGCAACGACAGTCTACCAGACTAAGGAGAATTGCTCAGAAAGTACCACTTGGTTACAACAAAAGGCTGTGAGGACCTCAACTAATTAGGAGGAAGAAGAAATGTCCTAGCTGCATTGGAGACTTAAACTTAGAAACAGATCAAAGCTCTGGCCATGGCTGAGATAGGAGTGATGTGTGAATTCACTGTGGTGTTGGACTAAATTCAAATTTCCCCATTAAGAGCTTGCCTCAGTCTGAAAAGTGTTTTTAGTAAAGAGGCCTTAAAAAAAAAAAAAGACCTCTTGGGTCACCAGATGTAACAAGAACATAACAATGGCCATATTGGGTCAGACCAAAGGTCCATCTAGCCCAGTATCCTGTCTTCCAACAGTGGCCAATGCCAGTGCCCCAGAGGGAATGAACAGAACAGGCAATCAAGTGATCCATCTCCTGTCATCATTCCCAGCTTCTGACAAACAAAGCTAGGGACACCATTCCCGACTAATAGGTCCATCAATGTCTATTCTCCATTAATTTATCTAGTTATTTTTTAACCTTCTTATAGTTTTGGGATTTCACAACATCCTCTGGCAAGGAGTTCCAGAGGTTGATGGTATGTTGTGTGAAGAAGTACTTCCTTTTGTTTGCTAGAAAACAAGGCTGTGGGGCAGTCAGTGGTTTTGTAGGTTAGATCCGGGTGCAGGTATGCAGTGGTCTTAAAAAGCCCCCCACACAAGAGAGAATGAACAACTGGAGCATTAAGACTGTAAAAATCGCAGATAACCCAAAACACCAACTGATTCGGCGTGAGAGCCCATCCTCACGAGAAGAACAGATCTACCTGAAGTTAGATACTCTAATGAGCAACCTACAAAGTCCTTTAGATCAAAAGAACCTTGAGAAGAATAACAGAAGTCATCCAGTCTTGGCAGGTGTTTTTAGATTTCGCTGCTTAAAGCAGGGATGGATAATAGGTCTATACTACAAAATTTGGTTGTCTTAACTACATCACTCAGGACTGTGAGAAAGCTGCGTGCCCTGTACCATGTAGTTACACTGACCTAAGCCCTGGCGTAGGCCTCACTAGATTGATAGAAAAATTCTTCCATTGACTACTCATTTCCTCTCAGAGGAGTGGAAATAGTACAGCAACAGAGGAACCTCTTTCCTCACTGTGTATGTATCTACCACAGCGGTGCAGCTGCAGTGGTCTCACTGTAATGTTATTAGTGTGTTTGTCAGTTTTTCAGAGCAGGAAGAGAGAGGGGCAGGTCTCCTGGGGGCTGTATTCTCAGTTGGTTCTATGTTGACTGAAATCGGTCGGCTCGGATGTAAATGATGGATGTTCCCAGAATTGCTACCACTTTGTCGTGAGACTCAAGGCAAGATGTCTAGCCTGTTCGCAAAATGGACATAAACACTTTTTACGCTTGCACAGGGTGATACGAAGCACAACTGAAGTTTGTACAGCACTTTACATTTGCGGCAGAGTTGCTGGTACATGAGAGACAGTGGGATAAATTGTTCAATAAAACGAAACAGGTCTGTGGTAACGCACGGGGAGAGTCCTTTACAAGTGACTGCAAAGAGAGGGATCTGAAAATCAAAGCAGCTGAGGATCTGGGAGGCAGGGAAGAGCCAGAAGGCACAAAAAAAGCGAACTCCAGGCTGTAGTTCTAGCAGTGACTCCCCTTTACTCGGGCAAACTCCCACTGGCCACAAATGACCTAGGGCAGTGGTCCCCAACGTGGTGCCTGCGGGCGCCATGGCACCTGCTGGGGCATTTATGTGCGCCTGCCTAGTGACCAGGGCCAGCCCGAGCCATTCTTGCGCCCCGAGTGAGCGGCGCATGCTCAGTGCCACCCCCGGGCGAGCGGCACATGCGCGGCCCCCGTCCGGGCGCGCGGTGCTGTGCACAGTGCTGCCCCCGGGCGTGCGGTGCATGCGTGGCCCCCACCCTGGGCACACGGCGCATGTGTGGTGCTGCCCCCGGGTGCGCGGTGCATGTGCGGCCCCGCCCCCAGGTGCCTGGCAGCCCCAAAAGGTTGGGGACCACTGACCTAGGGTTTGGCCTCACAGTTTGGAAGACAAAGCAACAATTAAAGCAAAGGTAGCTAATTAACCCCCCTACCCCCCAGGCCTGGAAGCCTCTTGCTAACCAGCTTGCATGGTTTGGAATTCCTGTGGATTTTTTTAATTTGAGAGAGAAGCAGCAAAGAAAACAGTATCTGGATGGGGCACAAGGCAGCCAATGGAGCTTGGCAGACTGAAAATACAAGCATGATTGATGTTTCAGTGGGGATTCAAGAGAGCGACTCCCCTGCCACTCAGGTCACTGGCTTTTTATTAGTATTAATTCCAGAGATAAAGGGGATGATAGGGCGGTGGAGGGAGTTTGCAAAACTGTACTTGAATACGTTTCAGAGGAGTAGCTGTGTTAGTCTGTTTCAGCAAAAACAACAAGGAGACCTGTAATAGAGATGTAGCCGTGTTAGTCTGATCTTGCTGAAACAAAAGACAGGACTATGCAGCACTTTAAAGACTAACAGGATGGTTTATTAGGTTTCTTTATAAATAAACTTAATAAATCATCCTGTTTATTTATAAATAAACCTAATAAACCATCCTGTTAAAGTGCTGCATAGTCCTGTCTTGTGTTTCAAGGAGACCTGTGGCATTTTAAAGGCTATCAAGTGTATTAGGGCACAGGCTTTCGTGAGCTGGCCCACTTCCTCAGAGGCGTGAAGTGAAAGAATCAGATGGCAGGGGTATATACATACATGTGGAGGAAATGAGCCTAATTCAATCAGGGTGGATGCGGCCCACTTCCCACAGTGATGAGAAGTAGGGATGTGAAGGACTAGTCGACTATCCGATAAGCAAATGTTTATCGGATAGTCGACAAGCTAGTTGGCTCGTCGCTCTTCTCCCCCCCCTCCCACCCCCTTGCTGCCTCTATCAGAAAGAGGCAGCGGGGGGAGGGGGAAGAGGAGGGGTTAGTTCAAAGCGGCAGTGCTGCTTGGAGCCTGGGGCCGGAGCCTGTGGCCAGACCCTGGGCTCCATGCAGTGCTGCCGCTTTGAAATGCCACGTGGAGCCCAGGGCCAGCTGGGGACTCCCCTGCTGACGCTGGGCTCAGTGCAGCTCTGCTGCTTTGAAATGCCGCAGGGAGCCCAGCCTCAGGCTCCTCGCGGCATTTCAAAGCAGCAGCGCCGCATGGAGCCCAGGATCAGCAGGGAAGTCCCCAGCTGATCCCGGGCTCCACACAGCGCTTTCCCCTTTGAAGTGTAGTAACAGCCCTCTGGCTGTTGCCACACTTCAGAGGTGGAGGCGCCCTATCAACTAATCGAATAGTCGATGCAAAATGCATTGACTATTCGATTAGTCAATTAGTTGATGTTTAACATCCTTAATGAGAAGGGGAGAGTTCCTAAAGGGGGGGACCCTACTTATTGTAATGAGAGCCCCGCAGTCTCTCTGCAGACCCAGTCTGATGGTGTCAAGTTTGCATACGCGTTCCAGTTCTGCAGGTGTCACCCTGCAGGTTTTGAAGTCTTTTTGCTCAAGAATGGCACCTTTCCAGTCATTAGGGTTGAAGTGTGGACGGAGTTGGCAAGCGGGTTTGTTGCAGGGATTGGTTCCTGGGTGAGTGTTTCCGTTGCAGGGTGTGAAGTAGGGATATTAAAATACGTCAGTTTTTGTGAACTTGTAACCAGCGGTTCAAATTTAGACACAGCGGGGGATGAGGGTGGAGGAGCTGGGGCTTAAAAGCCAGCTATTCGCAAGTACTGCCTCCTCTTCACCGTCCCTGCATTCCCGCGTTGCTGTCTTTGTGAAAGGAAGCAGCAACGTGTGTGTGTGTGCGCGTGCGTGTGCGCGTGCGCGCGCGCGCACACCTTTGCAGGACCTGGCATGCGCAGGGAGCCAGCTTAAAAGTTAGCAGTGATGAGCACTGGCTCCCCCTTCCCCCTTACTGCTGCCTGTATCAGTGGGGAGGAGGGCGGGGCTGTGTGTAACCATGCGGGTTAACCGGTGGGCCCAGGCTCATTGGTTCACTGTGTGCACAAATACACGTTCACATCTCTAGTGTGAAGGTGGTGGTGAGTATGTGCTTCAGGTTGCGGAGGCTGTCTGTAAGCGAGGACTGGCCAGCCTCCCAGGGTCTGGGAGAGCGAGGGGTTGTCGTGTAGGATAAGTTGTAGATCCTTGATGATGTGTAGGAAAGGGTCTAGCTGGGATCTGTAGCTAGGCTGTCACTAGAACAGATGCGTTGTCACTTCTTGAAACATAAATTGTCTTCTGTATTTGGTGGTACATACGGTGACTAGGTGTCAGGCCCGTGAGTGGTTTGCACTTAAAAATGGGCAGGGTCTCTCCCAGCTGAATCCATTGCGGCCCATGTTCTGCCTGTTTATCACAATTTTCTTCAGTGCTGGACCTGTCATGAGCAGAGGCTGATGGTCATGCACATCACAAACCCACTGCCAGAAGGAAGGCAGATGGACGCCATAAAACCCATCTTGACTGGACTTGATTGATGATGTCCAGAGACTGAAAAGCTAACAGAATAAGCCATTGCCCTGTCTGGTTCTCAGTAGGGATGTTAAATTTTGATTAATCGACTAATTAAATAGTCGATACAATTTGCATCGACTGTTCGATTAGTCGATAAGGCACCTCTGCCTTTGAAGTGCAGCAAAGGCTTTATTTTTTTTCCAGCAGCCCCTGGAGGTCCCAGTCGAGATGAGGGCCAAGCCATATACCAACATAATAAGAGTCCCTGCCTTGAAGAGTTCATTGTTTAGACCACACAGACACAGTGTGAGACGGGAAACTGAGGCAGAAGAGGTGAAGTGACTTGCCCAGTGTCACACCCAGCAGGTCACTGGAAGAGCTGACAGCGAAAGGGGGCGGGGAAATAGAGCAACCTGTAGCCTCTATTTCTACTGACTGTGAGTTTTCCATAAGTCATTAGTGTCATAGTAGGCAGAGAGATTTTGAAGGAAGAAATCTCTCCCTTCTCATCCTTCATCACCTCTCTCATTGGTTTGTGTCCTAAGATCAGCATGAGGGCCGTAGAGGCATGTCTTGTAGCTGGCTGGATTGCACAGCTCTGTCTGAGGGAATGCTATTCTGTGTTTGTTGTGGTTGACGACATCATTTAGCTCTTGGAGCGTTCTTAGTTTGGAGCCGTGGTGTCCAACCAGTTCTGAAGCAGTAGCCATTATAGTGGCTAGTACTCTAGTGAACTAGCCACACTCAACCGGCCAAATGGCCACATGTGGCTAGTGTGTGGGACACCGTGGGTTTGGCACATCAGTTGCTGCTGTAGTGACGCGAGGCTGCACCTTAGGGGGGCCTGCTATGTCATTTCCAAACTCGACGCCGCATGATCTTCCAACTTGTTCTTCTTGATGTGTCCCATAGTGACAAAGGACCAGGGTCCACAGCAGTGCCAGCCTTAACCGTACCAACCTGGCTGTGGACAAGCTGTGAAAAGCCAAGTGGGTTAACAGCTCGTTGCCAAGAGCAGATAACTCTTCCATGTCTTATTGTAGTGTTTCTTTTGGGGATAATACTGTCATTTTCAGTTGTAAGCTTGGGTCCTAATGGATCTCTGGTGTCACTTCACTGAAGGCAGCCAAGTAACTCCTGGGATGAATTTGGCTCTGATGGCATAATAGCTCATCAGCCACAGAAAATCAGTTGAGAGGGGATTTGTGGATATCGGCAAGAGATTTGAATTCCTTTTTGTTTCCGCATAAAGAGAAAAGCCCAAGCTGTTTGCACCGACAGCTTATTGCACCTGTACAGAGAGGCTGGGATGAAAGGCTGAGCCCTGACAACAATGCATGCTCAACTAACGAGTAAAATAACAGTGGGAGGAAAGGAAAACGTTTGGAAGGAGGCGCAAGATGCACGAGCGGCGCCGTCCTCGAGCCGTTCATCCTGCTTTTGCTCAGACAGTATTTTTGTCAGCTGGCAGAAAACGTGGCACATTTATGCAAGTCTCACAAATTTGCATTTCATGGGTGTTTTTTTTAAAATGCTGCTAAGCAGGAGCTGGACATGCTCCCAACAACGTTGGGATGCGGTCCAGCATTTCTCCGCACAGCATGACCATCAGCACAGACAGGTGACCCTTTCCAGTTTGAAAAAGCAGGTGTAGTTTTTATCTTATGTCAGGATCACAGCACACTTGAGAGCGAGGCACACAGGTAAGTGAGGAGGGACACAGAGAGCTTAAGTAACTTGCCCGAGGTCATGTAGGGAATCAGTGTCAGAGCAGGGACTGGAACATGTGCCTTTTTTTCCTTGGGATGTATTTCAGAGGAGGGACTTGAGTGGCGCTCTGAGAGCTTAACCAGTTGAGGATCTGCCAAAGGAATTATGCTCTTCAAAATGAAGTCGGGGCGGTTTACAGGCTCTCCCTGAGTTCCAAACGTACGACTTACGAACGAACATCTGCACGTACAAACAAAAGCTCACCTGCCGCCGCTGGGCGGCAGGCAAGAGGCCCGCGTGGTGGTGAGCAGCACAAGTGCAGGCAAGGGGCAGTCGTGCAGCCAGCGGCTGCAGAAATGCAGCATTTTGAAGGGGAAACCGCTGTTTCTTTCTAGCCGCCAGCTGCAGGGCCGCCCCCTGCTTCTCTGGAGTCCTCCAGCCCACACTACTCACTGCCTCCTGGTGAATAGGGGCTGGGTGCAGACCGGGGTGGGGTGGGCCTGGGATTTTGTGGGCTAGCCTGAGAACCCACCATTTATAGCATTGTTTCTGTGGGACAATGTGCTCCAGGTTCCAAGCAATCGACTTACAACCAAACTTTTGGAACACAACCCGTTCGTCTGTTGGGGACTTCCTGTAGAGGCCCCAAAGTGCACGTCTTGGAAATCAGCTGGGGTCCGTGCAGGTGCTAGGGTCTGCTGGTGGGGATAAGCTTGTAGGATCCAGGCCAAGATTTGTGCCTTCAGTACACCTGCGGGAGCCGATCTTAGCACCTTCCGCTCTAACCGCAAGACCTATTTCTTGCCTTTCCTAACAAGCTTCTAGCAATGTTTGTGTCTGTACATGCGCAATGTATATCTGCATATTATATATAAAAATATCTAAAAGCCACCATTCTGCAAAAAGCCATACACTTCTGCTCCGGGGGTGAATAGAAGCACAGGGCAGATGTTAGGAATGTGACTTCCTTTATGTATTACTTGGAAGGCACTCAGATATTATAGTCCAGGGTGCGATATAAGAACCTATACAGAAAACAACTTGAGCACTTGCATTGCTACCTATCCAATGATAGTAATAGATAACACATAGCATATCATCATTAGAGAGGGAAACAAAGTAAAAAAGATGAAGTGACTTGCCCAGGGTCACTCAGTAGGCCAGTGGCAGAGCTGGGGCTAGCACCTATGTCTTCTGAAGGTCAGACTTGTGCTCTGATAGGCCACACTGCGTCCTTTGGAAGGAGATTGCAGGATACTGATAAAGCCATTCATTCATGCCCCCAGCCTGATGAAGTGCTTGTGTTGCTGCACCATTAAAATGGTGGCCAGAGGCTATCCATGTTATGAAAACAATTTAAACCAGCGGAGCAAAGTGAATGTTAAGGTCCAGTCCTGTGGTCCTTATGCAGGCAACACGCTTGTGATTATTTCACTGTGATGTCGTCTCATTGCCTAGAGCACAGCAAGGTCAGGGACCCATTGTGCAAGTCACTGACTGAATAAGGCGTTTTGCTGATTAGTGGCTGAATAAAGGCCGCAGGATTTCCCCACTCCCGGCCGCAGGAACTGATAGCGTTGCTGCATCATGTCTGCAGATATCAGTCCATTCCTGGCACCGGCACAACTGAACAGCAGGCGTATCTTCTCCCCACAGCACCTTTTCGGATCTGAGCCATCTGCCTAGAATTTTATTGCTTTGGCATTTGTCTTGCTTTTTCGCTGCACTTTTGGCGCCTATGGGTACTGTTCAGAGAGGCAGCGTCTCCTGGGCTAGGAAGGGGTGGGGAGGGCAATTTGTGGTAGGGATGTAAAATCTTGTTTAGTCAGTTAACCATTTAATCCCAGTGTTTAACAGGTTAACCGATTAAAGACGGGGTGGATGGGGGGCTGCTCCAGCTCAGCTGGGCTGGAGCACCCCCTCTCTCTTCTGCCTCAGACAACGGTTGCTCCGGCCCACTGGCCAGAGCAGGCCCAGGCCTGGCTCAGCATGGGACGGGGGCTGCTCCAGCGAGCCAGAACAGCCTCAGGCTGCGGTGGACCCTGTGGGGCTGGAGCAACCCTCTGCCCATGGTGGGTGGGGATCTGCTCCAGCCCCCACCTGTTAACCACTCACCTCCCTAGTTCATGGAAGGCAGAGTTTCTTTTCCTGGCCATTGTCCTGTGAGTGTACAGGAGACGAGACAGGATAGTCCATTGATGATGCACACAGCTCTATGGACTGAAACCGGAGGAAAAACAAACACAGACCTTCTCGAGTCAGTCACTTATATTTTACCTAGCTCTAAGTTACCTAGCTCTAAGTTCACTGTTTGTCATTGCATGAAAACATCAGTATATGAAGGTTTCTGTATAAAATGCAGCTGGCTACAGTAAAGAGAGAGGAGGAAATTTTGGCCCTACTGAAATCAGAGACAAAAAACAGCCAAAGGGGAAAAAAAAATCCTGGGAAGCCTTGCAGATGGCAAATGCAAAGGGGTAGTTGCAGCTTGGAAAGAAAGAGATTGGGCTCAGGGTGGAATCTTTGGCGTGATCCTTTTCTGTGCTCTGGTCCTTTTTTGTCAGATAAGTAGGCCCAACCAGCGGCCTTCCAGAAGAGCCCCCCAAAAGTCCTGGTGGAGGGAGGGCATTAAGTGATTGGCTGGAGCAGGAGAGAGGATTCTAGGCAATTTGTCTCCATTAGCACATTTTGTTGCTAAAAACTGCCTTTTGGCGACCAAGCAGTGAGACCGTTTACACGGCAATGCGACTTTTGTCCGGAAAAACACCCGGTTTTGGGGACAAAAAATGTCCACCCCTCCAAGAGACTGTTGTCTTTTCCCTGCTCTTGATTGTCAACAGAGCTGGCCTAGTAAACTGCTGTAACTTAGCCCTCCCCCTCCCAGAGCCATATAAGATGCGCTGGGGGCCACAGAAAGGCCGTTTAAACCTGCATGTTAACTATCGGGTGCCTGTGTAAATGTGCAACGACTGCATGAGGAGGTCTACAGGATCTGTCGAAAAAAGCTTTCTTTCTCAACAGATCCCCCTCTAGACTGCCGCTTTTTGCCGACAAAGTGCTGAGTTGGCAAAACATGGTGGCCATTTTTATTCAAATTAGGCACAGGCGATTTAAATCCCTGCCTCATTTGCAATGTCGACCTGCCTAATCCGCATCCCTCTGCCGACAGAGGGATGCAGTCTAGACATACCCTTTAGAGGCACAGCTGCACAGAATCTCACCTTTACACGCTGTTCAGTTTAACACCCAGCTCTTTCTCGCTCTTAACTCCAAGGAGCAATCCTAGCACAGTGGCAGATGCACAGAACACTCTGCCCACATTGGTTAGAGATGAAACCACAGTAAGATGTGTAAAAGGTAAAGGCAAAAAGAAAACCCAGAGTCTCGTTTTAGACGAGTTGAGTGTAACCTTGGATACTGGTCCCTGGAGCTGCTGCAATATATGTTTAAGGACAGATTTGACAACCAGCGTGAGTCTTGATTACATCAGGAAATGGATTTAAAAATTAAATTACCAGCATCGTGTGTCTTTTGAAAGAACAGATAAACACACTGGCGTTGGCACCGTTTAGTGACCTTTCCGCATGCTTCACCCACTTCTAAGAGAGACCCATTAGGACAGAAGCAAACTTGGTAAAGCTTTCTGCCCATGGAGGCTGTGCTCAGAGTACATGGAGCATTTTGTTATTTTTAGACTTTTCAGAACCCCTTGGACAAAATGTTCTCTTGGCAGACATGCTCTAAAATGGATTGGAGCAGGGCGGGTCCAGGAGCAGCGTCACTGCAGATGGGAACTTGTGGGGTCTGACTCTGGATCGGCTACTTGGGTTAGCATGTTTTGTAGGAGAGTGTCACGGCGCATGACTCCTGCTGGTTGCTCCAGGAATTAACTCAGTTGTAAGCAGGGTGCCTCCTGGCGGGTGTCTTGTCTGTCATCGCCCGGTGCTGTCCCCACGATCTCACACTGGACTGGCATCCCTACCTGACCACAGCATCCTCTTCGGGAGACTGCCTTCCAGCAGTGCTCACCACAGTGGTCTCTCACCTCCCTTCTGGGGGTATCAGCAGTCCTCACTCTCACCTGCCACTGTGGCCAACTGTGGCCCCAAACCCTAGGCCCTCTGCCTCAGGGCAACCCACAGTCTGTGTTGGCCACTGTTCTTGGTGGCAAGGTGTGGTGTAAATGGAAAGGGGAGGGACCCGATTGTGCGTTTCGCCTAGAGCGCCAGTTGCTGGCAGCTTGTCTAGGGCCGCTCCTGGAGGGACCCAGGCCCGCCCACTATTCAAGGATCCTCTGGCAGTAGCCTTGTCCTGCCTTTCTTCATTCCACTTTCTCTGCCTCCTGTTCCCTGAACCACTTCCCCATGACCTTCACATAGAATCAGAGAATCCCAGGGCTGGAAGAGACCCCAGGAGGTCATCGAGTCCAGCCCCCTGCCCAAAGCAGGACCAACCCCAACCCCAACTAAATCAACGAAGCCAGGGCTTTGTCAAGCTGGGACTTAAATACCTCAAGGGATGGAAATTCCACCCCCTCCCTAGGGAACCCATCCCAGTGCTTCACCACCCGCCTAGGGAAATAGTTTTTCCTAATATCCAACCTAGACCTCCCCCACTGTAACTTGAGACCATTGCTCCTTGTTCTGCCATCCGTCACTACTGAGAACAGCCTCTCTCCATCCTCTTTGGAACCTCCCTTCAGATAGTTGAAGGCTGCTATCAAATCCCCCCTCCCCCTCTTTTCTCTTCTGCAGACTAAATAAGCCCAAATCCCTCAGCCTCTCCTCATAGGTCATGTGCTTCAGCCCCCTAATCATTTTGGTCGCCCTCCGCTGGACCCTCTCCAATGCGTCCACATCCTTTCTATACTGGGGGGGCCCAGAATGGGACACAGTACTCCAGATGTGGCCTCACCAGTGCCGAATAAAGGGGAATAATCACTTCTCTAGATCTGCTGGCAATGCTCCTCCTAATGCACCCCAATATGCCATTAGCCTTCTTGGCTACATTCCCCTTTATCTGCCTCCTGTTCCCTGGGCCACTTTCCCATCACCCTCACATCTCCTAGGCCTTGTGATAAGGCCTGCAGCCTGGCAGGTATTGGGCTGGAGCCTCTGTCTCTAGCTCCCCTTAGCCTGACCAGTGCTGTGTTCTCTCTCCCAAGTGCTTCTCGGGGAACCAGTCCTGCACCCTCCCTGGTCAGGACGCAACTGCCTCTCTTTGCTGGGCAGCTTATTATATACAGGGATGCCCCAACAAGCTTCCCTCTGATTG
Source organism: Pelochelys cantorii (assembly GCA_032595735.1). NCBI lineage: Eukaryota > Metazoa > Chordata > Testudines > Trionychidae > Pelochelys > Pelochelys cantorii. The sequence goes on along the minus strand of CM064344.1, from coordinate 6,984,672 downwards.
GCTTCTCAAAAGCCCCTCTCTGATTGGCCAGGGGGTCTGTGCAGGCTCCCTCTAGTTTGTTTTAGCATCTTCTGGCCAGAATGAGGCAGCCACTCCACTATAGAGTGTCTTATGTTTGATGCTTCTGAGGAAGATTCAGTGTTGTACGGGGGCTGGGGGCAGGAGGGTTGTCTTACACTGGGCTCAGGAGAAGCTCCAGTATCTATCTCCTGAGTTCACCACCAATAAACGAGTGCAGTGCACTGCTCTAAGGATAATTAATCCATTATCCCTGCATTGTCCTAATCATGGGATTTCATTAAGTAGGTGTAACCGCATTCCCAACGCTATTGTCAGTTGTAATAGCATCCTCAGGCCCCTTGGCTTTTCCCAGTTACACCAGTGTAAATCCAGAGTCACTCCATCAATGTAAATTGTGTGACTCCGGATTTACATTGGTCTAAAGGAGCGAAGGTCCAATGATATTGGGAGAGATGGTAGTAATGAAAATGTGTATCCCATGCACACCTAAACCTTGTCTACACCGGTAAAGGACACCAGGCTTTGGTTGCTTGTGCTTTCCTGAGCTTTTTTCTAATTAGTGACCCGATGACAGCAATGTGAACAAGATTGGTAGACTGGCCCTGATCATGTTAAATTGGAAAGAGCAGGAAATAATTAGGAACTAAGTGCCCGGTTAGAAGAGAGGCAATTAGTTAATGTAACTTGTTACAAATCTAGATGACAAAAGGCAATTTAATTTATTTAAGTGATAACTGAATCTGTGAGACTATTGAGGGCATGGAGGGTGAAGTGGTTTGACGTTTTGGGGTCTTCACGGCTTGAGAGTAGCCTGATCAGCTACACAGACCAGACCGTCCCCACTCTGTAGCTGGCCTGCAGGCTTGCTCTTCTTAATTAGATCCTGTCTGTTTACTGGATCGTTGGTTGTTTTATTGTAGTTTGTATTGAATTACTTCATTTGACATTACTTCAAGTTAAGGGAATGTGATCGTTTTCTCTCATTGTTGGATGTTTGGCTGCGGGCCAAGTAACTTGCCATGACGCTCTGCTGTCAGGCCCTTCTGAGAAACGCAGTCCACATCGAATGGGTTTGATCACAGCAGATCGTGCATGAGCTTCCCTACAGTGCACCTCAGTCCTTCCTTTGTAACACCTGTGTTGTAGTGGGGGAGCTCTCCTGGGCAGAATTTATTATAGGTTGCAGGATCGAGTCATAAGAATGAGCAGAACATTGTGACAATTAAACCCCCGAGGGAGGTACCTCTGGAGTTAGCAGCAACAAGCTCGCTCAACTTTTGGCATTACACGATAGTCACTCTGTCACCAAACAGTTTGAGAACTAGTCTCATGGGGCTTGTCTACACAGCAGTGCTATTTGGGGGTAACGTCTGTTGTCACGAAATACTGTTCTGCTCATTTTAACAGCATTCCCGTTATTTCAAAATACATTTGAAATAACGGGCTTCTTATTCCGGCTTCCTGTAAACCTCGTTGCACAAGGATTAAGGAAGACACCGGAATAGTGATTTATTTTGAAATTAGCACTGTGTAGGCAGCACCAAATTTTGAAGTAAGCTATGCAATCTGCACAGCTCAAATTGTGTAGCTTATTTCGAGGTATGCGCTACTGTGTAGACGCACCCATACAGTCCCTGAAAAAATTGCTCCCCAGACCAGTTGATTCTGCTTTACCTTTCCTACCAAGGTGAAGAACTTGCTGAATTTGAGTAACAGCAGAATGAAACTTAGGCCTGGTCTATACTAGAGTCAACATAAGCAGCTTTGCATCATCTGAACAATGTAAAGTGTCTACACTTAAATTTAACTGCCTCGTTATGCTGACTTCACTTCCACAAGCAGTATAGTGTCGAGGGTCAATGGAGTTACGTCAGTGCTGTGTCCATGCTTTTCTTAACTGTTATTGGCTTGCAAGGGTTGTCCAGAATGCCCCACACTGACAGCACAATCAACACAAGCGCTGCTAGAGAGGATGTGCACTGCTGACACAAGAAGCCAATTGTAGACATGCACAAGTGATAGAACTTCTCCAGCAGATGTATGCCAACGTAAGTTAGGTCAACTTAATTTTGTCGTGTAGACGTGGTCCTTGTTCAGCCACATGATTTATCACTCTTTCGTTGTTTTCTCTGCTCTGAAAGTCCTCATGTAAAGAGCCCTCGCTCTGCTTTGGACTTATGGCAAAGTGGAAAATAATCTTTTGAACTTTGAATCTGATGCCACTTTTTTCTCACTAAGGCCAGGTCTGCACTGGTGGAGAAAAAGATTCACATAGCTGGAGTTGTGTATTGCATAGCTGGAGTCGCCATCCCTTGGACAGCTGGGGGGAGGTCGATGGGAGAAAAACTTCTGTCAGCTTCCCTAACTCCTTGTGACAACAGAATGAAACTTAGATCTGGTCTGTACTAGAGTAAACGTAAGCAGTTTTGCATCAACCGAACAATGTAAGTGTCTACACTTAAATCGAATTGACTCCTTTTGCTGACTTCACTTCCACAAGCAGTATAGAGTCAAGGTTAATGGAGTTAGGTCAATGCAGTGTCAGTGTAAACACTGCATTGAGTAACAGCAGAATGAAACTTAAGCCTGGTCTATACTAGAGTCAATGTAAGCCGCTTTGCATCAACCGAACAGTGTGTCTACGGCGACAGCAAGGAGTACTGGCACCAACAGGGGTGCCCTCAACATTCGAGTTAGTGAGACTTTTCTAGACCCTCTAAATCGAACCCCAGAGGACCGATCACCAGAGTATTGATCCTCTAGCAAGTGGAGACATGGCCTAAGCATGAGACCCTGGCCTCATTGAATTTAGAAGGAGTTTTTTCCCTTGACTTCAGCATGGCCAGGTGTGATGTAGTGTTGGTACCTTGCTGGTTGCTGGGCTTGGGCTGTGGGTGACCCCCACTGGTTACTGTCTGTACCACGGCCCAGCCGAGCAGCTGATGGGACAGGGAGGTAACCTGTTCGACCAGTTACCTCCCAGGGAGAGGAACAAAGGAAGGTGGAATGCCGCCCCTGGCTGGGGGGCAGGGCTGGAAGGGATGGTCTTTTTAGTTGCTGTCTGGGATCATGGAGGAGACAGCCTAGGGAAGGGGTTGGAATTTAGGGGCCCAGTCTCCCCCATCTCAAGGTGGGCTGAGGCATCCTAGGCCTGCCCTGTAACCAGATTACATCTGTGTTGTGCTGTATCCTGGAGAAGCAATAAACTCCCTCTATTCTACTGGCTGGTGGAGTCTGTTCGTGCCACTATGGGGGTGCAGGAGGCGGGGAAACCCCAACGCGCTGTCACACCAGGATTTCACTGTCCAGTGTTAGAGAGGAGGGGTGCATAAGGCACAGATCCTGAGCTGGCATAAAGCATTTGTGTTAAAATCTGTGAAGCTCCATTGTAGTCAGTTTGATGTATATAAACTAACACCAGAGGAGGACTAGCGGTCGAGCAAATACAGTTGTTCCCATCCCTAGCCATGTCTGAGCACCAAGGCTTCGTACGTCACCACCCCTTTGATTTTTTTATTTATTGGCAAAGTCTGTGACATTCTTAAAGCACTCCTTCCCCCCCACCCCACTTCCCGCCACTGAAGTGTTTTAATGCTGTTTCCTGTAAGGAAAATAAGGGACAATAAGCCAGTGTACGTAACCCTGCACTCCAGAGCAAAGCAACAATTCTCAGCCAGTGCACGCAGGCCAGCACTGGAGCAACCCCACGATAACCACCAGCTTGTGCGGGCAAGCACATACCAGCTGCCCTCCGATAAGCCAGTGTGCGCAGGCCCGTGACCCTGGGATAACAAAGGAAGCGACGAGGAGGAAGCCCGGCATTTCCAAGTAGTCCTGCGATAACACTCCGTGCCGCATTCCCTACTGCTCTCTGCACAGCCCTGCCACGAGGAGCGAGTTGTTAAGGAAACCTATTTCAGCGTGCCGCTTCCAAGGTAGCATTGCAGACAGTGAGTAGCGACATTAGTGAAAAGCAGCAGCAGGAAATCCTTTGACTACGTCCCCTTGTAACAGTCTGTTGGGTGTAGGTTCATCACGGGCGTATTGGAGCTCCTCCCTCTGATCCACCACTAGCTTTTTTCATTCTAAAACCCTCCAGACGGAGAAGGGCTATGTCACTTGTTGTTACCCCCAAGGAGGTGGGCTGTCTACTGTGCAGGCCCTGTGGACTGGTCTACCCACAAAAGTTGCACCTTTAACTAGATGGATATAGTTGATGCACTATATCTCCCTTCCAGAGTTCTCTACATATTTCCATCCATGTGCAGAATAAATTTTGTGTGCACCAAGGCATGTGCAGATGTGCACCACAAGTAGACATACATGCTGACATCTGTGAGCGTTTTGCTAATCAGCTGGGTGGCATAGGAATCTCTCCTGGGTGTCTGCTCAGCTTGCAGGGAACACTACTTCCCTCCATGGGTGCTGTTATATTGGAACAGCTTATTGCCTTTCCTGTGCAGAAATAAACTACTAGTACAGGTTGGACCTCCTGATCTGGCATCCTTGGTACCTGACTTGGTATTGGGATGAGGGATTTTGCTGGATCAGGAAAGGTCATTTCTGGCCCCCTTGCTGCCGGCTTCACCCCTGCCCTGCTGAGCTTTCCAGCTCCTCCTGGGCAGTCCAGCCGGATTTTGTCCTGGCTCCCTCCAACCCCCGCAACCCAGCTAAGCTCCCATCCAGTCCCCCCAGCAATGCGGCATGTGCTGGGTTCTTCCCCCCCTTGCATTGCGCCAGGCTCCCGGCTAGAGTTGCCAGGTATCAGGTATTGAACCAGACAGTCTGGTATTTTCGCCTCCTGTCCGGTAAAAAAATTTAGAAAATAAAAATGTCCGGTATTTTCTGTGTGGTTTTTTTTTTTTCTTCCCCTGGCCAGGAGGTGAAAATCCCGGGTGCTTACCGTCTACTACAGGGGAGCTGTCCGGCCTGGTGCAGGGACGCAAGATGGCGGGCGGCTGCTGGCCACCTGTTAGGGCCAAAAAGCCTCAAAAGCAAAAGTGTTTCTTAAAGGGCCATGCTGGAGTTTTTTTTTTTTTTTTTTTTTCCGCTCAACAACTTTGGTCTCCCACTTTTTTTCCTCAACAGAATTTTTTCCTGGTGGTTTTTTTTTGGGGGGGGGGGAGGGGTGTTCAGTATTTTTTGTTAAACCATCTGGCAACCCTACTCCTGGCACCACCACATTGCATCGGGCTCCCAGGCTCCCCCAAGGCCTCTCCACCGCCCCCCCCCCCCCCCCCACTGGCAGCGTGCAGGGACTCGCTGATGCTGGATCACAGATGTTGCCGGACCAGAGAAACCCAGTTTTTTAGAGGTTTCCTGTAGAAACATTTTATACCAGTATAAAGACAGCTTTATAACAGGATACCAGCATTGATATTAGGGGCTGTACTGATGTAACTGTCAGTTAACCCTGCTCCCACAAATCACAGTCACAGCAATGTGGAAACTCGCTTAGGGGACAGCCCTTTCCTAGCGGCACTCTAGTTTGGCTGCATCAGTCAAGCACTGTCCAATCCTAGGTGACATGAGGAAGTTACCCATTCTGGCAGAGGAGGCTGGCGGTGTTGTCAGTAGGCACTTAAGACCTTAGGGGACTAAACTCCTGTCAGCTTGTTCGCTTTCAAGGTTGTAAAAGGCTCCTAATATTATTATTATTGTGCTTTACCATCTTGATCGCAGTCTGGGTTTCAGTAATGAGCTTTTTTGACTCACCATGAGGCAACTGGAGTGTGTTTCATTTCCACAGTAACGCAGAGACAGCCAGGTACTGACGCTCGGCAGCTCTTCTTTATTGACGGGGTTGAGATTCTTTATTGTGTTTCAGTGATACAAATACAATACAGCTCTCTTGGGCTCCTTCCTTGACATTTGACTGAAGCTGTAATGGTGCTTAGAAAGTCCTTGCATTCTGACTGCTTCACCTATATCTATCTATCTGAAGGGAGGTTCCAAAGAGGCTGGAGAAAGGCTGTTCACAGTAGTGATGGATGGCAGAACAAGGAGCAATGGTCTCAAGTTGCCATGGGAGAGGTCCAGGTTGGATATTAGGAAAAACTATTTCATTAGGAGGGTGGTGAAGCACTGGAATGGGTTACCTAGGGAAGTAGTGGAGTCTCCATCCCTAGAGGTGTTTAAGTCTCGGCTTGACAAAGCCCTGGCTGGGTTGATTTAATTTGGATTGGTCCTGCCTAGAGCAGGGGGTTGGACTTGACGGCCTTCTAAGGTCTTTTCCAGCTCTATGATTCTATGATTCCCGAGGATCTGAAAAATGCAAAGATTCGTGCCCATTTTCACCACATTTGCAACTTAAAAAAAAAAAAAAGGCTGACATTTTCCCTCAGACTTTTTTTTAAATGAGCAGCCTTAAAATTTACACCCATTCATTGAATTGCAGGTGAAAATCAGAATATGTATGTCTCCCCGCTGTGACCATTGGTCCACACTACCCCATCTAAGCACCTACTGTTTGGATGGTGCTATCGAAACATAACATCTCAATGGTTCTAGCCCTCAAGGGCTTAGACCAGGGGTGGGCAAAGCATCCGGCCCAACAGGCTGGTGGATCTGGTGGCCACCCTGCTGCTCCCCCATCCCCAGGGCAATCAGGGCCTAGGGGTGGGGAGCATGCAAAGTCTCTTGTTTCCTGTCCCCGCCCCGCAAGGGAGAGACACACGCTGGCTTGTCTCTCTAGCTGTCGCGAGCTCTTGTGGGGGGTGAGGAAATTCTGTGCACTCCCCTGCCCCCAGGCTGTGATGGGCAGGGGGAGCGCAGGAAGTCTTCTCTCACTGGGCACCTAGAGGGGGAACCGCCAGCTGTTTTAAAACTGCTGGCATTTCTCTCAGGGGGAGGGAGCGGGAAGACTTCTTGTGCTCCTGCACCCCAGGCCAATCAGGGTGTGTGGTGGCGGGGGGAGCACAAAAAGTCTCCTGTCCTGTCCCTGTCCCTTCTGCCTGAGGCCCTGCCCCTTCCAGGGTGGCCCAGGGCCCCTTCAGAAATTTCTGAAGTGGGCCCCCTTTTAAAAAGTATTTCCCACCCTGGCTTAGACGGTCACTGGAGCTTTAAAGAATGGTTTGCCTAGAGCGGGGGTGGGGAAGGCCGGGGCGGGGGGAAGGAATCTGGCCCCCGGGGCTTGGGGGCGCATGCGCTGAAGCTCCAGCCCTTCTCTCCCCACCCCCCGCCATCCTCCTGTGGGGCTGGAGCACACAAAATCTACTAGCCTGGGCACTCTTGGGCTCTGGTGTGTGAGGGACTGTGGGGAGTGTCTTTCTCAGTTGGGGGGGCACATCAGTGAGGGTTTGGTGGTGGTTTTTTGCTTCTCACTTGTGTGCGGCCCCTCACTGATTTTTCTGTGGGTCAGCGGCCCCCCCGACCCCAAAAAGTTCCCCACCCCTGGCCGGGAGCCACGAGGCCTGCTCATCAACTTGTGGAAATGGCCATCCTTCATGTGAAGTAACTGGAGCTGTAACAGTTTACACCAGCTGAGATTTTAAAGCCAGAAGCAGCCACCTCGTCTGGCCTTCTGTATAAACAGAGGGCAGAGACGATCGATCACCCAGCCAAAGTCTGAGGGGAGGAGAGCTGGGGAAGGAGGAGATGCCAGCGCATGTGACAAGAACAGCAGATGCGGGAGAGAAGGCAGTATGGGGCTTCCCTGTAGCCATGCCAGAAAGACCTGAAGAAATATCGGGGGGAGAAATCACCGCCTGGAAGCTGCAGCCTTGGAGGCTAGATCCGTGCTCGTAACGCGAACGAAAGTCACGAGTTTGCATCCATCAGTTTGTTCTGTTTGGTTGGGGTCTGACTTGCTTGCCGGCTGCGTGGCAGCGAGCTGCCCGGAGAAGCTGTGAACCGGCACCTGCCATTCCAGCCCCGGTCAGGGAGAATGAATTGGGGCTGGGCAGGGGAGCCAACAGCCCCTGCGGACCCCTGGTCAACACGTACACGTACGTGTGTGTGTGTGTGTGTGTGTGTGTGTGTGTGTGTGTGTGTGTGTGTGTGTGTGTGTGTGTGTGTGCGCTCCCAGAAGGGGCGGGGCCTTGGGCAGAAGGGGCGGGGCTGCCAGCTCTGCACAGAGCACGCCTGCCAGCCCTCATAGCTGCCCAGTGTGCGCTGTGTGGCACTCCGGTGGTGATTTAAAGGGCCGGGGGCTGTGGCCACTGCCGCAGCAGTGACAGCCTGGAGCCCTGGGCACCTTTGAATTGGCAGGCCCTGGGGCAACTGCCCCCTTCCCCCCACTGGCAGGCCTGGATGAACAGTCTTATGTTTTTCTGGTAACTGACACCTACCAGCCTTATTAACAGGAAGGAAGTGAAAGAAAGTGGGGCAGAAATCAAGAGGGGGAAGGTCAGGTTCAGAGGGACGCAGGAGCCTCCTAGTTTGTTGCTGGCCAGGCCTGTAGGAGGTCAAAGTTTTAAAGCCGGTATGTAGCTGGAAACTGGTGGTCAGAGACTGAGTACAAATCAAGAGCATGGGTGTCGCGCCAGTCTCTCAGGTTGACTGAGGAGAGGGGCCAAGGGGCCACATCCGGAGGGGCACAGCATGCACCTTGTTACAAACTGAAATGGAGCCCAGTTGTGCAAATTCACATGGAGGAGCCAAGCCATCAGAAGCCCAGGGAGTGACGCTCCTTTCTGAGGAGGTGCATTTTAATTGTACTTGGCTTAATTTAGACTTTAGGTCCAAAGACTTGGCTGGGAACCAGAAAGGGCCTTCGCTCAGTGACTTTTTGGTCTAAAAGTGGTAAATGTTTGAATTCATTTCCCACTTTTCTTAGACTTGGCCGGAGTGTCCTCGGTTGTAGGATTCCTCCTGGAGAGAGACAGGATGGATTCAGTCAGGGGTGGGGAACCTGCGGCCCACAGGCTGCATGCAGTTCATGAAGGTTAGCTGCTGGCAGGCCACTGATGATTAGTTTACCCAAGTGTCCGCAGGTATGGTAGCTCGCAGCTCCCTTTGGCCGCAGTTTGCTGTTCTCAGTCAACGGGAGCTGTGGGAAGCAGTGACCCAGCCCACGCGGCCTGCCGCCTTGTACAACCACAACCTGAGGAGAGATGGGAGTCTAGGTTTGGCCTTGATAAAGCTTCTTTTGTTAATGGGAATTTTGCCTGTGTAAGGACTGTTGGAAGAGGACTCAGAAGTGCATGGCTTGCACCCTTGGCTGGGCACTGTTGCTCTGACTCTGTCAGGTATCATGAGACTGCACATTGCTCAGCTCCCATAGGTGAGGCTGTGGCAGGCTGGTTTGTAGAGTATTCTGGGAGGAAGAGGGCTTTGGAGATGTGAACTGGTTAAAGTCTCCTTGGGCGTGCACTGAGGCACCGGGGGGTCAGGATTAGCTGCCAGCGTGCAGGGGTTTGCTGGGAGGGTCTGTGCTGGACGCTGACCCAGGAAACTCATTCGCCTCCTACCTTGGCAGCATTTACTGCACAATTCACTTGAAGTGGGTCCAGTGGAAGGATGTTGAGAGGTAGGTAATCCACTAATTGTGTACTTGATAACATTTTTATTGACTACACCAGTGGTTCCCAAACTTTTTGGCATCATGCCCCCCTTTTTGATTTTTGAAAAACCCTCACGCCCCGCCCCCCCAAATAGCAGCAAAACTTGTTGAGCAAAAAAAAAAGGAAAAAAGGAACTGAACAGGGCAGCAAAACTTGATGGGGGGGGGGGAGGCTGGGTCGCCCCCTGGAATTTCTTCACGGCCCCCAGTTTGGGAACCCATGGACTACACAATTAGTCAATAAGGAAAGGCTTCCTTAGTCCCAGCACAAGCAGGCAGCCCGGCTTTTACTACACTTAAACTGCAGAGCCGCAGCGAGGGTAGCTGTTGGACCCGGCGCGAGCCAGGACTGAGCCGGGATTACTCAGTCCCGGGTCCAGCTGCCTCTGCTCTAGGGATGTAATAGTGTAGTTGATGAACCGATAAGCAAAAGCTTTTTGGTTAATGCTGTAGACTGCACACATTTCCCTCTGCTCACCCCCTTGCCTCTAAATTTTTTAGCAGGCTGGCCAGCAGTCCAGCTCAGTCCCAGTTTGTGCCGGGTCTGGGACCTACCTCCACTGCAGTTCTGCATTTCGAGTATATTTGGAGCCAGGCAGGCAGCCCTGCTCAGTTTTGGCTCACTACGGGTCTGGGAGCTCAGACCCCTCTCCCAGACAGGGGCTGCTTCCTCTGATACAGGGGTGACAGGCAGCTGGTCCACGAGGAGAGCTGTTTTTTAAACTGGTTCCCCTTGCGGACCAGCTCCCCACCTGGCATCCTGCAGTGTTGCCTCTGTATCAGAGGCAGCAGTGTGGAGTGTCAGGGGGCTCTTTGGTAGAGGGGCCAGAGAGCACTGGCTGCCAGCCCCACCCCCAGGGACTACAGAATAGTCAAGTAACCGATAAGAATTCATGAGATTAATCAACTATTAAATTAACTGAAATTTAAAATCCCTACTCTGCTCGTGGCCAGCCCAGGCCGCCACAGACAGGGACTGTTTCGCGGCAGGCTCTCCTGCCCTCCCTCCCCTACCCCCTGCACTGCTGCCTCTAATAGAGGGGGCAGGCCACACCACGAAGACGGTGCTGGGGGGGAGCCGGCTTAAAAGCCAGCTCCCCCCCCCCACCAGCTCCTGCTTCCCCCCCCCCCCTTGCTGCCTCTGATACAGAGGCAGCAAGGGCAGGGAAGCGAGCGGTCAACTCAGCTACCTCTGAGTGTAACCAGTTGGCTGGAGTAGCCCCTGTCGGTGGTGGGCTCCGCGGAGCCTTTGCATATTTTAAACCAGTGCTGGGCAACCCACAGCCCAATATGGTTCTGTGCGTGGCCTGTGAGACATTTTGTTTTCTCTTGCCCACTCACCAGGCTTGCCAGATTCCGCTGGTTTCTGTCCATGTAGTTTTTTTCCTACTGGTATTACTGAAGTCATACACACACACACAGTGAGAGCACGTGAAGTGAGGTGCGGGCGGACTGCACACAACAGTGACTGTGAGAGCCGTGTGCTCCCTCTGCACCCAGTCACAGTGCCGCTACAATTCAGTCGGCATACCTGCAAATTCTAGGCACACAAACACAGCTAGCAAAACTGCCCTCTCCGGGGAGACTGTCTTGGTTAAGATAGTCATGTGGTCCTCTGAGACGAAGAAGGGCCACTCCTGCGGGCCACTAGGTCTAGGCCAGGGGTGGGCAATAATTTTTGGTGGGGGGCCACTCCAAGATTTTGGAAAGTGGTTAAGGGCCACACTTTTCTGTGGAGGAGAGGCGGGGATGGAACCTGGGTGCAGAAGGGCACATGGGATAAGGAACTGGGGTGCAGGAGATGGTGTGAGGTCTGAGAGGGAGTTTGGGTGAAGGAGGGGGTTGTGACCTGGGGCAGGGGATTGGGGTTCAGGGTCTGGGATGGGGTATGGGTGCAGGAGAGGATTCTGGGAGGGGTATTGGAGGGGGTTCAGGGTCTGGGAGGAAGTTGTGACCTGGTGCAGAGGGTTTGGATGGTTACCTGGGGTGCGGGAGGAGCAGGGGTGCCAGAGGCAGGATCTGGCTGGGCAGCACTCACCTAAGCCAGCAGCCCTGCTGCGCCCCCAAGGCAGGCTGGGCTCCCGGCCAGCTGCAGCCCCTGGTCACTTAGAGCTGCAGGCTGTTCCCTCCACTGGCTCTCAGCTGGGGGGGGGGGGGGGAGAGGGGAGAAGAGGCTTGCACTGCCCCCATCCCTCAGGCCAATCTCTCAGCTCCTATTGGCTGCTTGTTTCCAGCCAATAAGAGCTGAGAGATTGGCTGGAGTCAATTCCTATTGGCCAGTTGTTTCTGGTCAATGGGAGCTGAGGATTGGGCCTGGGGCGGGAGATCACACAAAGTCTCTCCCTCCAGAGCAGAAAGGTGCAGACTGTGCTTTAAACCCATAGCAGCTGCATGCCTGAGGCTCCGGGCACTGTGGTCTGCGGGCTGATTCCAGCCCCGGGCAGTGTTTTGTCCAGCCCTGGTCTAGGTCATGCTAAAGCCAAGGTTGCCCATTGCTGTTTTAAACCCTCCAGACCTTGCAGGAGCAAGAGATTCTGTGTGTAGTAGGGAGAGAGGGAGGAGAGAAGCCCATGTCTACTCCAGGCCCCTCCAGGGTGGAACCAAATGGTTTGTGTTGGTGCCCTGGATTTATTCCTTTCCCTCAGTAAGTCACTTTCTGGATGGGAGTTGGTGGTGGGAGGCAGGAAGAGGGAAAAGAATACTTCCCTGCCTCCTGGAGTGACTGGCAGCCCTATGCAAGCAAGGGTAGTAAAGGTGTTGTCGAGTAAGGTAGTTATCAGGGAAGTGGGAAAAAGTTTGTCCTGAAGGACCTTGAACAAAATCACAAGCAGAGCCACAAATAGAACCTAGCTAAGCACTTGGCTCCTAGTTATTTAATAATCTCCAATCCCAATGGAGAAGGAAGAGTGAAAGAGACCTTCCTCTTCCTGTGATGTTTTACCTGTGACCCTCATGCTAAATAGCAGAACATGGCTACATACTTGTTGAAATTGGCTGTAATAATCTGGCCAGCAGAACTGGTTAATATGCTCTGAAGGAAACAGGAGCATTTTGGAGCAAGAACCCATTTACTTTGGATTAGATCAAAAAGCTTTTGACCACAGTGAAAGCCTGGAGGCTGGTGTACGGGATTTTTCTTTAGCAGCAACCATTTATTTTCTGTCCCAGTATCTCGGGGGAGAGAAACCTCCTGTTGTCTTTCCATTGTGCACAACTCTGTTATTCTCTGTTGGGGTTCTTTTGTTTGTGTGAAACATTAGTGCAGTGAATATTTTAAAAAATTAACTTGAAAGGGCTGGTAGCATTCATCTCCACCCATGAGCCTACAGCAAATTCCTGGACTCTGGACCCAAATTACTAAGACTATTGCATGAATGCAGTGGTGTTTTTCTCTTGGCACTTAAGACTTTTTAAAAGTAGCATGCAGTATGGAGTTTAAGTGATAGTATTTATCCTCTAATAATTTTGTTTTTAGCCCTTACTTCATTCCCAATCCCAGTTTGTGGTTTACTTACTACACTGATTAAAAAGAAAAAAGCCAAAAGAAAAAGCACTACAGGGCTATACAGTCTAGCCCAGTGTTTCTCAACTTTTTTTTAATAAAGTACCCCTTTAAAAAAAAAAGTACCTACACTTTTCAGACACAATTTTTTCTACCATTGCAACACATTTGTTTAAACAACTTAATCGTAGCCGGGCGGGCAATTACATTTTTGGGTATAAAAAGTACAAAAATAATAAAGTGCTGTAAAACTTAAAACAAAAATTCAGTTTTCTCTAAATTTCAGTTGTGTTGATATACCCCCCAGACTTCTCTTGAGTACCACTAAGGGTACTTGTACCATTGGTTGAGAAACACTGGTCTAGCCAGTGTTCTTGCTAATCTTTTTCCACACACATGGAATAATGTTTGTGCACTGAGGCATGTGTGAATGTGCACCATCATTAGAAACAAACCTGGCTGCATTTGAATCTCTCCTGAGCAGCTGCACAAGTGCACTGCTTCCAAGGAACCCTGCTCACAGTTCTAAAAGCCAAATAACATCACAGCAATTCGTCTCATTACGATCCACTGTGACAAAGTTCTTCCTCAGCCTCGGTGAGTCACGTGCTTTCAGGTTGGTTGCTTACCTCAGAGGTTCACAGCAGCCCTCAGTTTTGGTACTGTCTCTAGGGCACTAGCTTGTTGCTACTCTCATCATTGGCCAGCATGGGAAAAAGAGAGGAAACCAAACTCCATAGTTTCTGTTGCCTCTCTGAGTGGTACAGAGCTGGACAAACCCTTTCTCAAAGCCAGTCCTTTTCCAGGGCAGAAATAGGTAGTGGTGGTTGGGGGCATGGGGAACCTGGGCCTATCCTCTACTCCAGGTTCCAGCCCAGGGACTCTGATAACAGCTGCCTGTAATGTCTCTAGTATCAGCTGTGTGACAGCTACAATCTCCTTAGCCAGGTCCCCAGCAGCTTCCTTCTGGCAGGCTCTTCCTACTGGTACTCTCTTGCTCCTCCTCAGCTCCTTGCACACTCTGGGCTAATAGAAGTGGAGCCCTTTTGAACCAGTCTCAACTGGTTCTTAATTGGCCCCTGGTGTTCTGATTAGTGTGACTCACTTGTCTCTGGAAACCTCCCAATTGGCTCCAGGTTCTTTAATTGGCTTGATTACCCTGATTGATTCTAGCAGGTTCCTGCTGGTTCTGGTTTAGGCCTTTTTAGTTTACCCTGGGAACAGGACCTATGTGATCTAGGAGCTAATATATTTCCCCTTTACTATTCTCCTATAACCCTCTGGCCTGACTCTGTCACATCACGTATGTGGATTTCCCAGGTAAGACACCGTGTTTTTAAGGCAGTGATTTTTCTGCCTCTAGCCTCCACCTGGTCCTGAGTACTTAAGCACCAGTTTAAGTGCATTCCAAGATGAAGATAATTTAAGCACATGCTTAGAGGTAAGCATATCCTGTAGTGCTTTGCTTAGTAAAAGCCTCAGTTCTCTTTACCTGTTGTCTCCTCAGCCTTGGCAGGGCTAACATTAGGATTAGGGTTAGCACTCAAAAAAAAAAAATTAAAAAAATCCTTTCTGGCCCTACCTTCAGGACACAAGTTGTTCTTTGGTACAAAACACTCACAAAGTTAACACCCAAACGCACCTATTGTCCGGAATAGAGCACCTGTAGGGCCCAAACCCCTCCCCTCCAGGATTACAAACAGCCGTCAACTTTATTCTTGCCTCTCTCCTTTAACTGAGCTCTCTCAACCCTTTATAGCAATCACCTCACTCCTCCTCAAATGGCTCTGATAATCTAGCAGAGTGGCTGGCTCCAACGCTCTTCTCAGTCTTTAGCCCTTAAGAAAAGCAGGCTACCCTGTTTTACCAGCCCTCTTTTGCTCAGAGAATCATAGTATATTAGAATTAGAAGGAACCTCAAGGGGTCATCAAGTCCAGTCCCCTGCACTCACAGCAAGACCAAGCACCAGCTAGATCAGGACTACTCAACATGCGGCCCATGGGTGGGATCCTTTGAACATGGCTTCCACTGGAAACACGCTCCACAACAGCGAGGCATCTCCCAGGTAAGATGAGCATTGAAAGACACAAGCGGAGGGAGGGGCTGGCTGGAACAGACGGGTACAGGGTGTTGGCCAGGAGTGCCGGGGCATTGTGTGAAGGAAGCTATTTGCATATATTTGCATGTAGTTTATAGCATTAACCTATACTCTTTTGCTTATCGGTTAATTGACTACACTATTACATCCCTACACAACACTCCTGTTAATACATCCCAGAATCATGTTTGCTTTTTTTGCAACCGTGTCTCACAGTGGACTCATTTATCTTGTGGTCCAGTATGACCCCTAGATGTCTTTCTGCAGTGCTCCTTCCTAGACAGTCACTTCCCATTCTGCATGTGTGACTGATTGATTGTTCCTCCCTAAGCAGAGTACTTTGCATTTGTCCTTATTGAACATACTCACTTCATCCTTCTATTTTCCTTCCCACCCTTGGTATGTTTAGATCAGTGGTCACCAACCAGTAGATCGGGATCTACTGGTAGATCTTGGAGCCCCTGACAGGTGATCCTGACAGGTTTGGCCAAGAAGCTATCAAATGCCAGCACTTCAGCTGCCCTCCACCCACTGCTGCGCTTCTCCTGCCCTTTGTCTTGGAGCTGTCCCCTCAGGAGCCTCCTGCTTACTGGGCAGGAGAGGGAGAGGAGGATGCTTATGTCAGGGTGCCCCCTCCCCCACTCTGTGTCCTGTCTCCAAGAGCAGAGAGGGGGCACAACAGGTCTTGGGATGGAGTTTGCTGGCTGCTTTTGGGAGCGGAGCAGGGTCAGGGCAAGGGTGAGCTTGCCTTAGCCCCACTGTACCACCACCCAGGAGCCACCTGAGGTAAGCAGTGCCCAGCTGGAGCCCACATCCCAAAACTCTGCCCCAGTCATGAACCCCCTCCTACACCCTAAGCCCCTGCCCTAGCCCCGAGCACTGCATCCAAATGCCCTGCCGGAGCCTGCACCTAGAACCCTTTCCTGCATCTCAACGGCCTGCCCCAAGCTCAGCTCAGAGCCCCCTCTCACATTCCAAATCCTTTCATTCAAGTCCAGAGCCTGCACCCCAACCCTCTGCCCCAGACTGGTGAAAGTGAGCAGGGAGCGGGGCCTCAGAGAAGAGGCACAGAGGAGGCGGGGCAAGGGTATTTAGGTGTGATATAGATCTTGGATTGCACTTAAATTAAAAAAGTGATCTCATGCTTAAAAAGGTGCTCTTTTGGCAGGGACTGTCTTGCTATGTGTCTGTACAGCGCCCAAGCCAATATTAGCTGAGGGCCCTTGATGCTACTGTAACAAAAATCAGTGGCTGGCTTTCCATTGGCTCCTCTGGTCATTGGCGAGACTCCTTGTTTGCAATCCCTGTGCGATCCTGTCTCCCCCTGCCTTGTTGGGCCGTCTTGTTTGGTGATCGCTATTGTGGTAGATCAAACCTTACGCTTCGTATCAGTGTAAAAATAATGACTCCTGGGTGCGTCAGGATGACACGTTGTCTGATTCAAATGAGAGTTTCCAAAGGCTGGGAGGCACATTGCTCATGTTGTCCTCTACATACCCTGTTACAACATGCAAAGTTGCTTGCTCGCTGCAACACAAGAAACTTGGTCTAATCCGGCAGAGAGGCATAAAATTGCCGGATTACAGCCAGGGACTTTCTTTATAAATACCCGTCAGGTGAAACGTGGTGCGTGAGGTATTGTGGTGGTGGTGTTGAACATGCTAAGTTAGTAGGCAGTTTGGGGGTGCAATGAAAGGGGATACCTGCTGGTTTAATTCCATCCACCACTCCCAGGGCCATCGTGGGATCCATATTTTCTTTTGATCATTGTTGATGCTTTGATCTTTAACGTTAAACGAAGTCCATGTCTTGGCATCTTTAAGTGAACAGATTGTGCTTCAAAAAAAAAAAAATGGCAGAGTTTCAAAATATTGTATTCTCCTAAGGAAGATAAGGAAAATAAACTCAAAACATGCAGAATATATTTCAGCAGAAAGGCTCTTGATATTTATTTGGGTTTGGTATTTTGCTACTTTGTTCTTTCTGTGACACCACGTGTGACCCAAGATAAGATTAAATTCTGCACAGTCTGTTTTGGTGCAGGCTCAAATTAGGTTCATTTCCATTGGGTTCATTTCCATCTTCTCAGACCTGCCTTCGAAAGAGGCTGTGCTGAGATATTGGTACCAGCATGTGTGATTCGGCAAGTAGATCAATGCAGGAAATGAAACAAAACTTGATAAAGATCCGTGCTTGCTTTCACTTTTAAGTAGACCAACCGTTTGTGAGTGTTTTAGCAGCAGCAGAGGAGGGGATAGAGCGTGTTCCTTGATGACTGGTCTGTGAACCAATGTCTGTCTCCCTGCCACAGTTGAGGAAGGCATGAAGCCGGCCCCTGGTATCAAGAGAAATACTGAGCTAGACGATGAAGATGAAATAGCAAATCAGAAGAGGACAGATGGTCTCGTGATTAAGTGGCTGAGAAGGGACTGTGCAGCGCTGGGTCCAATTACTCACTGTGCCATAGGCTCCCTCTGTCACTTTGGGCAGATCACCTCATCTGAGTTCCCCATCTGTAACAGAGGAAGGGCGAGCTAGGATTCTGACACGCGGTGTCTGTCGTCTCTGATTAGATCGGAAGCTCTTTGGGGCAAGGATCGTCTGGTAATATTATTACGGTGAAAAGTGCTAATGGTGGGGGACAAGGAAGCTTGATTCCAAAGACAGTCACGGACCCCGTCAAAAACCAGTGGGTGCACCAAGCCCTGGATATGAAGCCACATGGGAGTACTCAGGGTGGTTTTCCAAGCTCAGGGGCTAGGCTATAGGTTGCAGGCTGCATCAGAGAGCCAGGAACAGGAATTGTGGGGGTGAGTCTAAGACGAAGTAGAGAGACAGGGCTTCTTGGGCACTGAGCTTGCTGGACTGTCAGGCTTGGAATTTTCTGAGGAAGGAAACGTCTGTGGGGGGATGTGAAAGTGTAGCTGTGTACACGGTTATCGTTCCTGGTTATGTGCAGGCTCCTGGTACACATGGGGAGCTGGCTTAAAAGCCAGCTCCCCCCGTGCACCAGCTCCCAGGGAGCCACCTGTCGGCCTGCTCTGCTGCCTCTGTATTAGAAGCAGCAGTGCATGGAGGGGGGAGGGGAAGGTGGAAGCTTCCTGCCGCCATGAGTGTAACAATGTAACCGGTGAAATTTTCAGTGGTTACATAGTTACTTAATTACATGCTCTTTCAATTTGAAATTTCACAGGGTTGTGATCATAATCAGGGCTCGACAAACAATGTAATATATTCGCCTGTGGCGAGTAGATTACACCCTGGAAGAGCCGGCGCAGAGCGATCTGCGCACGTGCAGAGCGATCTGCGCATGCGCAGAACGATATGCGCATGTGCAGAGCGCAGAACCGCACGGCTGGAGAGCAGGGCTCGCCGCCGCTCGGCAAGCCCTGATCATAAGGATCCTGACCCAAAAAGGAGTCGTGGGGAGGCTACCAGGTTATTGTAGGGGTGCTGCAGTACTGCTACCCTTACTTATGCACTGCTGCTAGCGTGGTGCTGCCTTCAGAGCTGGGCGCCTGGCCGTCAGCTGCCTCTGTCCAGCTGTTCAGCTCTGAAGGCAGTGCAGATGTCAGGGTGGCAATACCACAATGCCCCCCCACCACAATAACCTTGCAACCTCTCCTCCCCCCTGACCAAACTCCCTTTTGGGATAGGACTTCCAATTTGAGAAATGCTGTCTCCTCTGTGACATGTGTGAAATGTAGGGTAAAAGTACATGAAAGACCAGATTTCATGGTCCATGATGCATTTTTCATGGCCATGAATTTGGTAGGACCCTATTTTAAATACAACTCAGAATAGTAATAAGACCAGAGCTGTAATGACCAGAGGCACGTTGAGCCTTTAATTACAGAAGTGTCTGCATTTACCATTTTCTGTCTTCCTTATAGACCCGCCAATGTCTCCTGGGAAATTTTTGAAAACTATTTGTCATTATTCTCAATAGTCTCCTTCTCTTAAGCTGATCTGCTGGGTCTTGTCATCTGTTTGTCCTTTTATATTTAGATTGAAAGCTCTGTGGAGCCAAGAACATGCCAACAAATGCAAGTTTGTGGTACTGGTTGGACCTCCCTGGTCCAGCACCCTCGGGACCTCACCGGTCCCAATCCAGTGACTTTGCCAGACTAGCGGAAGTTAATGCTGGCCCCTCTGCTGCAGGCCCTGGGCTCCCCTCCTGGCTGTCGACTTTACTCCCAGCCCCGGCCAGGATCCAGGCTGCCGGCTACTCTGCCACTGGCCCATCTCTGCTCCTGACCCCGGCTGGCCGGGCCAGGCTCCAGGCTGTTGGCCTCCCTGCTGCCAGATACCCTGCCAGCCCCAGCTGCCGGGGCACCCTGGTGCTGCTGGATCATGAATGTTGTCGGACCAGAGAGACCCGTATTAGAGAGGTTAAACTTATATTGGTTTCAATAATAATAATTAATTAATATAAAGCAAGATATGTGCAATAGTTTCTAAATAAAAGAGAAGTTAGCGAGAACAGTGCAGGTGCTAAATGAGGAAGGGAAGTGGTATGGACTGATTATGATAAATGAAGACAATGGTATATGGAAATAGGAAAGAAGATCAGTGTAGATGGGATCGAACTAGAAAACGTAGAGAAATTCACGTATTTGGGGAGCAACATGACATATGATCTAGACTGTAAGAAGGAAATAGTGACTAGAATAGCGAAAGCAAGAGTGAGTTTGAAGGCAATGGTTAAGATCTGAAAAAGTAAAGCCATTAGCTTAGGAACGAAGCCAAGCGTCTTGAAAATGTGTGTATTTAGCAGCATGTTGTACGGATGTGAGACACGGGTGATAACGAAAGACTCGAAGAGAAGGATATTGGCGGTCGAGAGGCGTTGTTATAGAAAGATCCTGAGAATAGGATGGGTGCAGAAGGTCACCAACGAGGAATTATATAGGAAGATACAGCCGAAAGAGAACCTACTGCAGAAGGTTATACGACGAAAGTTACAACTATTCGGGCATCTCTGCAGAATGAACGACGAGCGAAAAGTTAAGACCCTGGTATTCAGCATAATAGATGGTCCGAATAGGAGCGGCAGACTCCACAGAGAATGGGTAGATGATATAGTAGATTGGTGCAGAGCTAGTCTACAGAAACTAAGCCACTCCACACTGGAGAGGGAAAGATGGAAGGAAATATTGAGGGAGGATTTGGACACCAACGGGCATTAAGCCCATGGTTGTTGATGATGATGATGAAGATATGTGCAATAGTTTCTAAATAATTGTTTTTCCATGAGGTTGCATTGCAGTCATCTGCAACATGCTGGAATGGCCTCTGGCAAACCGAACAAGCTTGATCTTGTGTTTTGGAACCGAGGAAAAAAATCTACAGTTATAAATTGTCTCGTTGCTTTCAAAGGGTCATGTTCAGTTTTGTGGGCATGTGTCTTACCCCAGTGGCCCCTGCAGCCCTGGAATGCACAGATATTTATAGGCCTGCGTGTCTGAGCATGATGGCAGAGTGTGCTATAGAAAAATAAACTGAAACACGCATTTGTAAAAGGTTGAGAGTGTCGTGAACAGAGGCTGGAAGAAAGACCGTAATTGATGTAAATTGTTGGGTTAAAAAAAATCTAAATTAAGTGTCTGTGCTTTTTTGGGACCAGGCATTTTATAACACACCCAAACTGCATCTGTATGTTTATCTTTGGGGTTGGTGACATGACTTATGTTCTCAGGTTATTTTGTCCCTGGGTTCTGAATCTCACTCTGAAATATGCCTGTATGGTTAGCCATAATAAGGGTCTCATATTTCCCTAGACCACCTGACTCTTTCACTCTCTGGTGTGCAACCCACTGACTCTAGGGCCTCAAGATTGTGGGAGCTGCATTGGAACTTGGTTGTCATCTTTTTCGTGTTAACTCACTTTGAGACAGGTTCAGCTAGTCTGTGTGAACAAATACTACTCTGTCTTTGGAATCTAATTCTGCTCTCATGTGTGCTGATCTGACACAGCTACATTGACATCAGTGGACTTAATTTTGGTTGGCACAAGTGTAAATGGCCCCATTCCTCAAAAGTATTTAGGTGCCGAAGACCCCTAAATGGGTATTCAAGGACTTGGGCCAATAAGATCAGAATCTGGCCCCGTGTTGTCAAACTCTGTTTAAAAAGTTTCTACCGCTGCTTGCCCAGGATGGCCAAACAGGGATTGATACCTGGTTTACTGGAACTGGTTTCAATTGAGGGATGTAAAATCCTGTTTAATCAGTTAACTGGTTAATTGCTTAAATAGCACCCCCCCGTGCTGCCTTCAGAGCTGCTGCTCTCCAGCTGTTCAGCTCTGACAGCAGCACAGAAGTTGGGCTGGAGCAGCCCCCCTCCCCGCCTGCAGCTTGGTGGGCCCAACCCCCTCCGCCAGGGGAGGGGTTGATCCAGCTAGGCTGGGCTGCTGGTTAACCATAACCAGTAAGCTTCACCCCGTAAGGATGATGGTTATCGGTTAACCATTTACATCTCTATTTCAATCTGAATTGAATCCGTTCAGGAAACATAGGAGCCAGTGTAAAAAGGGATTAAAAAGGCAAAATTATTTTCCCTTCTGCACTTTTACAAGGGCTTCCTTTGCGTGAGCTGTCTGTCACCTGCCTGCTGTACCAATGCGGAAGCTAGAACTGCCGTCCTGATCAATACCTACTGAAGAAAGGAACTTGATGTTTTGAACTCTTTGTCCTGAATCTGCACCACCAGACCAAACTAGCGTTTCTGTTAAATAAGATCAACCACTGTAGACAACCCTTGTTTTATGAATTGTAACCACTGAGGGTTTCCCCTCTCTGTTTCTCTCCCCCATCTCTGCTCCCCCCCCCCCCAAAAAAAATCTAATTGCTTCTGCCTCTTTCATGTTTCACAGGCAAGAAGAGAAATCCTGGGCTGAAAATTCCTAAAGAAGCGTTTGAACAACCACAGACAAGCTCTACGTAAGTCTCAAAACACTAAGGGAGTATAAACTCCCCTCTGCCCCCTTTAATCTTTTGGGTGCTGCTTTGCCCCATGTCTCAATACAAAGGAAAACACAAAAGAGCCATGTTTTAGATGACGGTGTCACTTCTTTTGTGTGAATTAGTTCACAGATTTGGAAGGCCCCTTTCTGATCTGTGTAATACAGGCCAGCGAACAAGCTTTTAGAATAACCCCCCCCCCCCCCCAAATTAAGACACTCGGGCTATGGCCACACATTGGGAAGGTTTGGCAACAAAAGTGCTGTCAACATGCAAAAGTTGCCAAAAGTGAAAACAGGTCAAACTGTTTTTTCTGCCTCCCATTGTTGACATTTCATGGCCACATTGCTAGCAGTCTGTTGACAGATACAGCAAAGCAATGTGGGTGAGCATCCCGCAGTGTTGTGAGAAGGCAGAACTGATCCCCGTGCTTCTTGGGATTCCCTTGTAGCTCTGTGAGCTCTCTGTGCTGAGGAATGACAAAGCAGCACAGCAGTTTCTCCAGAACTCCCCCCTGCAGAAGCAGTCTGCCTGTTGCTGTGTTCCTAGCAGGGCAGAACAGGAGCAATCCAATGATTTGCTCTTTGTTTGTTTCCCAAATGGATCAGCTCTCTCAGCTGTCAGATACTTTCCGGAGGGGAGATAGGGGAGGGGCACAGGCCTGCAGAGCAGCAGAGATCACAAAACACTGAGCAGAGTCATAGGCTATGTCTACAGTGCCGGCTTTTGCCAGCAGAAAGTATGCTAATGAAATGCTCATTAGCATTTGTCGTGCTCTCATTAGCATATTCTCTGCCCGAGGCTTTTTGCGCAAGACGCTTTTGCGCAAAAACAAACAGTGTAGACGGATCTGTTTTGTGCAAATACTCTCTTTTGCGCTAGATCTGTATACCTCCTTTTTTGAGGCATAAGGGTCTTGCGCAAAAGGGAGTTTTTGTGCCAGACGGATCTGTCTACACTTCTTGTGTTTGCGCAAAAAGCCTCAGGCAGAGAATATGCTAATAACAGTGTGTAGAGGACTCAGGGTGCGATCACCCCCTCCCGGAAGGGGAGGGGGGCTCAGCGATCCCCTTCGCCCCCTTTTAACCGTGCCCCGCCCGGGGTCCCCGGTTGTAAGCCCCGTCAGTCGGGTGCGATCACCTCCTCCTGGCCGGGCCGGGGAGGGGGGTTCTGCGGACCCTGTGACTGTAGCCCGTCTCTGCGGGGGGGGGGGGGGAGGGAGGAGCCTGCACCCACGGTCCGGTCCTTCTCTGGACCACTATCTGAGCCGGCCCTACTGTCCGGCTGTCCCCCTTTCCTGCTTCTCCCGTGCGCTGCTATCGACCGGAATTGACTCCTCCTGGGGAATGGGGAGGGGGACCCGGTCCCACCCTCTCTCCGGGTCCTAGCCCGGGGCCCTAAGCGCCGGGGCTCACTCGCGCCCCAACGCGGTAGATGGGGGTAATTCCCTCCGTAACCCGTCTACCCAGGGACGCCAAAAGGGCCCTGCCCCGGACTGCTTCCTCCCCCCCGGGAGGGCCCCTTCGGGCCACTCTCCTGCTCCCCAGAACCTACCCAGGTTCAGACGTCCGGGTCGGGGGTCGCTCGGGTGACAGCTCGCGGGTCGGATCCTTCCGGCGGGTCGAGTCCTTGCCAGGTCGCTCTCCCCAGGTCCAGCGGGGTCGGGTCCAGTCCCCGTCGACGCCGGGACTAGCCGGCTGCCCACTGCGCCGGTCACCTCGCGGCTCCCAGGGTCGAGGCCAGACTGTCCGCTGGCCTCGGTCCTGCCCTGGGTCCGTCCTGGGCTCAGGGCTCTCCTCCCTCCATCCGAGGAGGCTGCCCCCTGTTCTCTCGGATGGCGGGCCTTTTTAAAATGGCCCGCCGCGCCGGACGCCACTCGGGGCCCTCCCCTTCCGGCGGCGTGCCAGTGTTCTCAGCAGCCGCCTGGCTGCCGGTCTCCAGCTGTGCCCCGCCTCGCGCTACCCCGCGGGCGGGCTCAGTGGCACCCTGGCGGCGTAGGCGCGGAGGCTGAATCCGGCCCCGCCGCCCTACCTCCTCCACGCCGCGTCTGGGGTTGGTGACCCCCCGGGCATTTTCACCCCCCACTCCCACCCCCTGGTGGTCCGGGCGGTTTCCCGTGCGGGCCGCTGGCGGCCCGTCACACAGTGCAACAAATGCTAATGAGTGCTTCATTAGCATACTCTCTGCTGGCAAAAGTCAGCAGTATAGACATAGCCATAAGGTCAGGAATTGTGGGATACTGGTGGAAGCCAGTTCTCTCGACAAAACAAACAGCAGAGTCCACCCTGGCTCTTTGTCGACAATAAAGGGATGGGAAAAACCAAAAGCCTTTCACAGGGGTGGAAATTTTTTTTTACCAAAACTTTTGGTTTTTTTCGGACAAAAGTCACATTGCAGCATAAACGCTCTCACTGTGTTGTTGCCAAAAGGCAGTTTTTGGCAACAAAAGGTGCCAGTGTAGACAAGGCCTCAGAAAAGAGATCCAAGTATTAGGGTGCCATTTGCTGCACAGGGTAAGCCCAGCACCTAAGGTTTGCTTTGCTTTTATCAGCCTCCCTGAAAGTGAATGTTGATTTATAAAGCAGCAGCACTCACCGTTCTGTGCGATGTGGGTGTCTGTTTGCATGGGGGCTGATTTTTGACAAGTCAGAGAGGCAGATGTTTGGGTAACAGCTGGCTGCATGGGGGTAGAAAGCCCTGGGTTATGAATTCTACAGGCTTGTAACAGTTGCTGCTACAATATACCTGGAACTCACTCTCGGGTAATTTTTACTAGATACGTTTGTCAGCATAATAATGTTCTTTAGAGAGAGATGTGTGGCAGATTTGGTTTAGAGGACTGGCATAAGATAGATCAGCGCAAGTACTCTTATTATGGCAAAAGCTGCATCTGCACTAAAAGAGGTTTGCTTGTGTACCTCTGTACTGGCATAGCTCTAGCGGCAAACCTTTTCTAGTGTAGACATAAAGCCCAGTCAAATCAGTAGACATCCGATACTGTGACTGTGTACTGTGTGCCCTTGGGTGGGAATAATTTCACGACATTGACATTGATGAGATTCCAGAAACAAATTAGTTGACAAAAAGCCAAGGGTTGTTTTTCAGAGTTTAATTCAACTCCCTGATCAAATGAATGGCCCTAGTATTGCTCCTATAGGATATGGGGGGCAGCCTGCTCAGCCGATAAACACATCACATAGGCCACAAATGTATGGAGAGGCCATGAAGGCCTTGATTTGCCAGGGAAATTCTACTGGGGTCCTGAAAGCTTACGAAGAAGCAGAAAGCCTGACATTTCACAGGGTGTTAGCAGTGGTTTTAATACATGAAATTAGGCAGCAACAGAAAAGAGAAATCTCCCTCTGGGCAGATGCACCTTCCCCCTTATCTTGCACTAATCCTTCCCAGGAATAGTTAAGATAAAGGAACATAGCTTCAGGTTCTTTGTAAATTGGACGGGTAGCTGGTACTGCAGAGATTGTGGAGGAATCAGAGCTGGGATTCCTTGTTCAGCTGCCTTGCTTTGTATTCTCGCTGCCATAGACAGAGCCCGTTTCCCTTAGCAGACCTGATGGGAGATTTAGCTTGGCTTAAGGGTCATTTTAGGAGAAGTGGGATCATGCTAACTGATCTGTGTGGGGTCTTGGCATTTGTGGATGGCTACTTTGTGCAGCGTTGGATGTGAACACTAAATAAAGATGTCAGACGGGTAATGAGATGTTATTACCCGACTCCAAGTAAAAAGGTTAACTAAGCAGTTAGCTGGGCTATCAACCCTTGTGCTTCAGGGTACACAGAGTATATCTGCATGCCAAAAAAATCCCCTTGATGCAGCAAGTCTCAGCGCCTGAGTCATTTGACACAAGATGCCGGGGCTTGCTCTGTGAGGCTAAAATTCATGGTGTAAACAATGAATTCAGGCCCTGAAACCAGAAAAGGAGCGGATCTCAGCACCAAGTCTCCAGTCCAAGCAGCAATGTCTACATCAGCAACGGGCAGCCTGCGCTAGTGAGCGGGCCCCATGCGTGGCCCCTCTTCATCTCAGTGGGCTACAAGATTGTCATAACCAAGACAGTCTCACTGCGTTGGTGTATCTAGAATTTGCAGGGTGTGCCAAATGAACCACAGCAGCACTGTGGTTGGACACAGAGGGAACACCCGGCTCTCACAGTCAGTGTTGTGTGCAATCAGCACGCACCTCGCTTCAAGTGCCCTTGTTTTACATGCATGTCACTTTAGTAATACCGATAGGAAAAAAACGATGTAGACGGAAACCAGCAGAATCTAGCAAACCAGCACATGAGCAGTGGTAAACATGGGCCTCACATAGAACCCTGATGGGCGCAGGTCTCCCGCCACTGGTCTACGCCTCAGAATGGGTGTGTCTAGACTTCAGAGTTTTTTCGAAAAAACTTCACCTTCATCTAGACTGCTGTTGCATTCTTTCAAAATTAAATCGAAAGAACACAGCGGTTTTTTTCGAAATCGGTAAACCTACTTTTACCAGGAAGAACGCTTTTTTTCGAAAGAGGTCTTTTGAAAAAAGGAGTTCTTGAACACAAACCAGGCTTTTTAGAAAGTGAGCGTCCAGATTGTCTGAGTGCTCTCTTTCGAAAAAGCGGATTGCTTTTTCGAAACTCTTGTGACTGTCTAGACGATCTCTTTCGAAAGAGGCTTGTAGTCTAGACGTACCCAGTGTGAGCTCCATGAAACTAAGTCAATTGACACAGCTTCTGATGCTCACTGCTGCTAGGTGTTTCTTTCAGTGTAAACATACTCACAGCTCAGAAGTGTTCCACAATTTGCTACATTATGGCTTAAGGCTTTCGTCTGATTTTTGTTTGGGGATGTTCCTTCATCAGGGGAAGGGGAGGAAAAAAACAACATTCAATAAAAATCAGCCGTATCCTCTTGAAAAGTATTTTCCCTCTGTAAATGGAGACAGTCCTGAAGAATAGCATAGGGTCCAAATCCCTTTTAGCCCGAGGCGTACTTGGGGCCCAGTGCTACTTCTGAGACAGAAGAGAAACTGGGCTTGCGTTTTCCCTCTCTGCCTCTTTTTAATGTGTTCTGTAGTCTGGCGTCTCTCCCCCTTTCTTGTGTTTCTAAGGAGTTGGTTCCAGTCCCAGCCTGTCAAAGGGAGTAATCTCTTTGAATTCCTTAGTGCTTGGAATTGGATGCAAGCTTGTGAAATTCCAACTCAGCAACTTTCTTCCCAACACCATTTGGAGTGACACTGTGAACTTTGGCAACGTCTAATTGCCCTGGAAAGGCTAGGAAACCAGCCTGGCTACTCAGGGTGATGCAGCTGCATATAGTGCTGGGGGCTGCTGTCCCATTGGTGTGGGGGGAACTTCTGCCCAGAACTCCCATTAGCATTACTGAGGCCCTGTCTCAACTTTCTGCGCCGGAGGTTGATCTTTTGGCATTTGATTTAGCAGGTCTAGTTAAGACCCGCTAAATGGAATGCTGAGGGCAGCTCTGGTCGGTGCTGGTACTCCTTGCAGTCATGAGGAGCAAGGGAAGCTGATGGGAGCATTTCACAGCCTCCCTCTATGAAAATGGTGCCAAGCTCAGCTTAAGGTAAGTTGACTCCACCTACGTATTTTACGTACTCAAGTTGTGTACCTTAACCTGACCTTCTGGGTCTAGTGTAGGCCTGGCCCCTGAGAGTCGCATGTACACAGGGTAATAGCCTCTGGAGTAGGGGCTCTGAAAGCCTTAGTGCCTATTGAATATTATCTGTGTCAGGTCTCTGTGGCTGATGCTTTCTGCATGTTGTTTATTTTTTCTTTCTCTTACACAGGCCACCTAGAGATTTGGACTCCAAAGCCTGCATCTCTATTGGCGAGAAGGTACAGTTAGGAGCTATGGCAACCAGAGACTTCATGTGTGTTGGCGTATACCAGGCCGGGAACTAAGTTAGGGGCGCCTGTTTAGAAAA
Organism: Pelochelys cantorii; assembly: GCA_032595735.1. Taxonomy (NCBI): domain Eukaryota; kingdom Metazoa; phylum Chordata; order Testudines; family Trionychidae; genus Pelochelys; species Pelochelys cantorii. The sequence continues at coordinate 6,956,642 of CM064344.1, read as the reverse complement.
ATAATTCTTGGCTCTTATGTGGGAGGGGTGCTGAAATCTGAACACAAGGGAAGATTTAAAGTTTAGGGCAGGGCTTCCTGGCCATTTTTTAAGCATAAAACCACCGACATTTTCTGTCCATACTCTCTAAACTACCCATTTCTCCATTTTCTAATATCTTTTGTACTTTATCAGCTAATTCCCCTCCAAAAAAGTCTGTTCTGGCACATAAAAGCTGTGTTTTCTGATGTTCATTGTGCCACTCTGTTAAAAGTAAATATTTATATTCAGTGCTTAGAAATGTGATTATTACACATATCCAGAACACACTGTTTATCCATTCAGACAGAAAGTTCATGGATTACATGCTCTTTACTGCCCATATCTTCAGTAAAATTAACTGGAGAAATAGATAGAAATGCATGTTATGTATTTGTTCATAGCTTTGTGACCGCATATCATTCAGTTTATTGAAAGTAGAGCACTAGAGATTTTATGTGTGTGTGTGTGTGTGTGTGTGTGTGTGTGTGTGGCGGGATATATGCCCATCCTAAATTTTTTTCCTGGAACTAGAAATTTTTTTCTACAGAATCAAGGCTGTCATTAAATATCTCTGGTTTAGAGGACGGAGGTAGGTTCACGGTGGTGAAGGTGGTTTCCTTAGAAGCATGCGTTTGGCAAAAGGAGATCAAAATTGTAAAGTCTTTGGGCTTAGGGACAATCTTTTTGTTCATTGTGTACAGCGCTTTGCACAGTGTGGTTCTGGGCCTGACTGGAGCTTCTAGGCCCTATCACAAATCACAGTGCAAATCGTTGTCATTTGGGCCCTACCACATTCATGGCCATGAAAAATGCATTGCAGACCATGAAATCCGGTCTCTCCCTGTGAAATATGGTCTGTTGTGTGCTTTTTCCTTATACTAAACCAGGGCTACTCAACAGGCGGCCTGTGGGTGTGGTTTGGGTTTACGCGGGGCTCAACACGTGGCGCATGGGTGGGATCCTTTGAGCATGGCTTCCACTGGGAACACACTCCACAACAACAAGGTGTCTCCCAGGAGGGGTGAGCACTGAAAGACGCAAGCAGATGGGCTGGCTGGAACAGATGGGTACTGGGTGTCGGCGTTTCTAGTCCTGAGGGAGGAGGTACTGGGAGTTCCAGGGCATTGTGGGAAGTGCTGGCTGCTTAGCCTTGTGGGCAGAGTCTGAGAGGTGCTGAATGGCTTACATTGGCCACGTTTGAGGTTTAATCTTTGTATTCATGGCCGTCAGTGTGAAATAAGCTATTTGCATATATATGCCACCACGCTTAAGTTGCGGCCCTCAGCGTGTGCTGTGAGTATCACTGTGGCACCCGGGGCTTCCAACGTTGAGTAGCACCATACTAAACCAATTTCACGAGGGAGACCAGCATTTCCCAAGTTGGGGGTCTTGACCCAAAAAGGAGTTTCGGGGGGGCACAAGGTTATTTTAGGGGTCTTGTATTGGGACCCTTGCTTTTGTGCTGCTGTCAGAGCTAAGTGGCAGCTGTTGGCCAGGTGCCCAACTCTGAAGGCACAATACTACAGCAGCATCACAGAAGTCAGGGTGGCAATACCATGCTATGCCTCCCTTCTTTCTGCACTGCTACCTTCAGAGCTGGGAGGCAGGAGAGTGGTGGCTGCTGCCTGAGGGCCCAGCTCTGCAGGTAGCAGCACAGAAGGAAGGGCAGTAACACCACACCAGGACATCCTTACATCTGTGCAGCTGCTGGGGGAAGCTCTGCTTTCAGAGCTGGGCTTCTGGAGAGCAGCTGCTACTCTCCAGCTCTGAAGGAAACACTGCTGCATGCAGCAGTGCAGAAAGGGGGGTGGCAGTACCACGACCTCCCTCCCCCACGCTATGTTAGCAAGCTCCACACAACTCCTGTTTGGGGTCAGGAGTCCTATAGCTACAACACCATGACATTTCAGATCAAAAAAGCTGAACTCCTCAAACTGACGATTTTTAAAATCCTATAACTATGACATTGGCCAAAATGGACGGTGAGTTTGGTAGGGCCCTGTTGATCATTATTATTAATAATACAAACCAGGCTGTGCAGTCACAGTGGACACCAGCAGCCTTCCAGAGTTTTTGAAGTGGGGGGTTCGTAAGCCAAACACCCTCAAGCACTTGAATAATCGGTGTCCCCTTTGGCACGGTAGCCACTCAGCAGATTTTCTTTCTTGTCTAAGGTTATTTTCCCCCCTCCTCAGGTTTTGAAGAAATGGCCCTTCCCTATGGATACACAGGGATGAGAAGTATGCAGCCATGCTGCTAGTGTGGTTGCGTTAGCCAGGTTGTAGCCAGCAAGCGCGTGTTCCCAGTCTAGATAGAGCTAAACTGGGTCATGGATCTTCTTGACCGACTGCTATTCTACCAGGTTCACCCACCCTCAGACCCGCGTGGCCAGTGGCCGTATCGCCGCTGAAACGTTTACGCTTTGCGAGGCGTTAGCCGTATCTCATTGAACCTGCCTTGGCCTTTCTTCTAGACACGCTGAATAAAAGGAGGGGCGGGAGCATGTGAGGGATCTTGTGGGTCAGCACATCTGTTAGAAGGCAGACAGGCTCAGAGCTCGCGTAGGAGGCTGCCCGGCTCCTCCTCTGAGGAGAGACGCTAGTTCAGCCAGCTGTGCGGCGTCAGTTTAGGGGGAGGACTGAGCAAGGAGCAAATCCTGTGGTGAAGGCCTCTGAGGTGACTCCCACTGGTCCGCTGAGGAATTACCCTGCTTAATGGGCGTGGCCCCACCTCCCTATGAGACACCTGCGGCATCCTTTCCCCTTTGCGTGGCTTTTTCATGACACCCCCAACGCCACATGCTTAAAGGGGTTAATAGTAACATGTCGTCAGGGACAAGGTGCTGATTGCTGAGCCCTGGGTAATGTTAATAGTTTTCTTCTACTTCGTTCTCCCACCACTGGGATTGATACAGGCTAACAAGACGCAACCTGAGACGTTTACTTTTCAGTGGTCTGTGAGAGCCGTTTCAGCCACTTGGAGTATCTGCTCTGGTTTAGTCACGCCCCCCCCCCCCCAGCCCTGAGCCATTGTTCGGCACAAAGTCCTCCTTCAGCTATAGCGTTCACACGTGTCTCCTCAGCTGGTGGAGTCCAGAGCTTTGCACGCAGCAGGCTTCCCAGCTCCCCCAGGGACTCCCTCAGCACAGGCGGACATGGAGCCGAGGCGGGGTTTCGAAATTCTCTTGAATTGGATGCAGGCTGAGGGTTTTTCTCAGAAGGGCGCCAGGTGAGTTTTCCAGGAAGGCCAGCTGCATGATCTGAACTCTGGTGGTCCCACGGACTCCAGAGAATTCCTGGATGGAGTCCCTGTGAGCGGAGTCGATGATGCGCATTGGCTAGGATTCCCTGCTACTGGTCCAGATGTGGGATACCGAAAGAGAGCATCATCCGGGCCAGGCATCCTCGTGGAGGGAGGCTGCTTAGAATGCTGGCCAACAGCTAGATCAGGGGTGGGCAAAAGGGCCTCCGTGGGCCGGATCCGGCCCACGGAGGCCCTACTGCTCCCCCGCTCCCAGGCAGCGCGTGAAGTTGCCTCCGCCGTGCCCCTGCCCTACAAGGAGCACACAACACTTAGAAACGCCACACACTCCTGCCAGGGCAGGAGGCAGCTTTGTGCACTCCCCCGCCCCCAGGCCCTGATTGGCTTGGGGCAGAAGAAGGAGCATGCAAAGTCTCCTCCTACCGCCAGGGGCATGGGCATCTAAGGGGAACCTCTGGGAGGGGGCAAAGACTTCATGCGCTTCCCCACCTCTCCACCTCTAGACCAATTATGGTCCATGGGTGGGGAAGCAGGGAAGTATCCTGGCCCCGCCTCTTCCACTTGAGGCCCCGCCCCTTCCAGTGTGGCCCGGGGCCACTTCAAAAATTTCTGAAGTGGCCCCCAGCAAAAATTTTTTGCCCACCCCTGGGCTCGATTCTCTGCTGGGCATTCCCTGTGACTGGCCCATTTGTGCGATTTCCATTCAGGGTGGGGGGGTTTCTCCACATTGGCATCCGATGCTTAAGATGCCCCCATTTCTCATACCTACCTTCACCCTCTCAGCCCTTCCCTATAACAAACCTTTTCAGTCAAGGAGAACCAAATGGACTCTGCTTCTTCCCACAGCCAGAAGCTGGTTGCTGCCAGCCTCAGGTGTTGTTATCTCACAACAGCCTGAGATACTGTTGACCATTGAGGAGGGACATACCATAGGGGAGCAGTGATCAAGAACTCATGGGTGCACATGCGCACGGACACCTCAAAGCTGAGCCGGGGAACAACTTGACTTGGGGCTCTTGGAGGCAGCCTGGTCACCGTGCAAATAACCATTTTCTCTTCACCCCACAGGGAGTAGAGAGTAGGGCTGGTTTTCTTGTTTTTCCTGCCTCCCCATGGGGACTGGCTCGTTCCCCAGGAGCAATGTCTCTAGCTCCAGCTGAGGTGTGAATTTGCACTCTCGGTTGTTGGACTGTTCACTTCAAAGCCTAACTCCTCCTCTATTTCCCTGGGGTGCTATTAAGCCAATTGCTCAGCCTGGGCATTGCGGCGGACACCTCCTCTGGCTTTCACGCTGAAGACACTTAATGGGGAGGCCCAGTGGATGATAAGGTAGAGAACCCATTTTCCCTTCCTGAAATATAATCAAAGCCAACCAAGTCAACCCCAATAGCTTGCAGGACTCTAGCACCATGGATTGTCCGCCTGGGGAGAAGAAGAGATCAAAGAGGCTTCAGGGATCTCCGAACCCCTTCCCGTCCTATAGTGCTGGCCACGAGGAGGATCCCAAATCGCTTTTTGTTGTTAGAACGTGGCACCAGTGAACTACTGCATGAAAATAGCAGTTTACCTCTCCCTGCATCAGATCAGAACCAGGCCCTGGATTTATTTAGAAGCTGGGAATGGGCGACGAGGGAGGCATCCCTGGTCTGTGGATTCTCTCTGGGGGCACCTGGCATTGGCCACTTTCGGAAGACAGGATCTGGCGGTTCTCATGTTGCTTCCTGGCACAGCGCTGGGGCTGGAAGAGGGAACGTGTGTGAGGGATCCATAGCTCAGCAATCCCTTGCTCCAAGAAAAGCAGTTCTCTCCCACAGCCCTCAGGAAGAGAATTCCAGGAGGAGCTCTGCATGGAGGCAGAAATACCATGCTGGAAGGTGCAGAGACATACCCTCATAAAATACAGAGCTCAGACTTTTTTTTTAAGCATGGATTCCAATGGAGGAGGAAGACTTGATTTAGCTAGCAGTCAGTACCCATGTTGTAATTAGCTGGTCTCTGTCCCAGAATGCATTTCTCCTGCAAGGTTCCTCTAGGACAGGGGAGACTACGGCCTGCAGGCCAGATCCAGCCCCTGGATTAGATTACTTGGATCCGGCCTGCAACAAGACTCGGGGCTTCCTCCCTCAGCAGGGCGAGCTGGCGCTTGTGATTCAGTCGCATAGCAAGTCTCCAAGCGTTGGCGCCCTGCCCCACTCCAGGGGGCTGGAGCATGAGCACTGGCTCGCCCCACTGCTGGGGGAAGCCCCGAGCTTATTGGGCCAGGTCAGTGCATCTTGTGGGGTTTTTTTCTGCTTCTCACGTGTGTGCAGCCCCGACTGATTTTTCTGTGACTTAGTGGCCCCTGACTAAGAAGAAGGCTCACCACCTTGGCTTTAGGCCATGTCTTCATGTTCTTCTTCCACAAGCTGTGTTAACTTGCTCCTAGAGCAAGCGCCGTGTTCCTTTCCCTTGTCTCTTCCAGGCAGAGTTCTTCAACTTAGCAACAAAGTGCACGTTTAGGAGGAGTTTGCATTAAACAACAGGCAACGTGCCGGGCAGAAAAAACATGCTCAGCTCCATGTTAACACAAAAATGCTAGTGAGGGCTATTTTTACAGCTTGTGTAATTGTGACCGGACAGCCTGCGTCCTAGCTGTACAGTCACCCAGTGTGCACACCCGAGCTCTTGCAATCCTCTCCAGACAGCACTTTTCAGGCAGCAGCTTTTCTGCTGCTCAGGCAGAAAGCGGTGTCGCTTGTGGGCTGTGAATCTGTTCGTTGTATCCAGTCGCTGTCAGCAGGGTGATTGACTTCTGCAGCGGTGCATTCCGTGTACAGAAGGGTCAGCTTGAGATGGAAGGACCCATTTCAAAATCCCAAAATAACAATGAGCAAAAATGCGGCCCTGTGCACAATATTGCATCGAAAAGAAGAAGGGGCCAGGCAGACTATGGAGCGCAAAATGAAGTCGTCCTTTCTGCAAGGCCAAGAGAAAGCAATCTGTAACGCTAGACAAAATAATTCTGTTGAGGTTTAAAGTGGCGCTCTCAGTTCTGATCTGGCCCCAGTACAGGTTTGTAGACGCGAGCTTTTCAAACCCGAAGACCATTTAGAAATACTTCCTTGGATTATTTTTTATAGACATGCTCTGGGAAGAGGTTTTTTTTTCAGCATTTTCCAGCAGGATTTGCAGCGACCGCTGCAGTGCCGAGAACCTAAAAGTGAAACCAAGTGAAATGGAAACTGGCTTGGTTGATTTTGCTTGCTAAGATTTAGGAAATGAAAGGATGAGGAAATCTGTTCGTAAAGCTCTTTCAGCTCCATGTGAGATGCTATTAGTCACCTCTAGAGTGATACACCGCTTCTGGAGACTCAGTTAATTATCATTAACTAGCTAATCCTCATACACTCCTTGGGGATTAGAGTCAGTATTCCTATCCTGAGACAGGGAGACGGGCATGGAGAGGAAAGGCTATCTTCCCGCCAATGGGAATTGGTATTCAAGCAAGATCTTAGAAGTTCTTGGCTCCTTGTACCACACTGACCGTGCAGCCCGTGGTGAGGAAAACTGTTGCACATGTTCTTTTGCCTTTGACCTTTTCACTCTGGCTCTTTCCCTCCCATAGAACTTTGAAGTGAAGGCCGACGACCTGGAGCCGATCTCTGAACTGGGCCGAGGTGCGTACGGGGTGGTGGAGAAGATGCGGCACATGCCTAGCGGGCAGATCATGGCGGTGAAGGTAGAGTGAGACTCCTATGGTGTTTTCTGTGTGTGTATGTGTGCTGACCCTTTGGGCTGTCATCAACATAAGTTTCCATTCTTACCTTCACTTGAGTAGGCCTTCGCCACATGGTGGATCGACGCTGCAGCAGTTGATCCACTGGAGGTTGATTTATCACATCTAAGCAGATGTGATAAATCAACCGCCGAGCCCTCTCCCGTCGACTCCAGTACTTCGTCAGTATGAGAAAAGTAGGTGGAGTCGACAGGAGAGCGTCAGCTGCCGACCTTACCCATGGAAGACACCGCACTAAGTATGTCAACTTCAGCTAATAGCATAGCAGAAGTTACATGGATTAGATCGACGGCAGGGGTGGGGGGTAGAGAATGTAGTATAGACTAGGTTTTAGCCTGATAAGGGATTTACTCTTTCCATATGGAGCAACTGGGTGCCAAAATGGGCGGGACGTTATGTCTAGTTGAAGTTCAGATCTACAGTTGGAAAAAAGGTGCATTTTTCAAATATGACAGCAGACATTTTAAAAAATCCTAGTGTAGACAGGGCAAATTATTCACTTGCACACCTAGCAAGGGCTCAGTCTAGAACGTGCCCTGTCTTCACTAGGACTTTAAAACACGTATGCCCTCAGGTTTTGAAAATGCACTTGTTTTCTTTGTGTTGATCTATACTCTGGCTTAGGCCACGTCTCTACTTGCAGGAAGGTCAATGCTACAGTGGTCGATCTTCCACATTTGATTTAGTGGGTCTAGTAAAGACCCACTAAATCGATTACTGAGGGCACCCGGGTTGGCGCCGGTACTCCTTGCAAGGAGTAAGGGAAGTTGACGGGAACATTTGTCCCGTTGACTTTCTGGTGCGAGGATGGTGCCAAACTTGACTGAAGGTATGTCGACTCCAGCTACATTTTTTACGTGCTAGAATTGCATACCTTAAGCCAGCCTTCTCCCATAGTGTGGACCTGGCCTGAGTGAAAACCAACTGCAGTAGGGTGAATTTGTCCCAGGAGGTTCCATGTTTTACCTGTGGGCCTCTTAACTGGGGCCCAAGAGTCACATGTAATTAACAGCACCCACTTTTAATGGGCATGTGCAGATCATTGGGATCCCAAAAGACTTGTGGGTGGATGAAGAAGCACCGCAGCATACAAGGAGGTGTATTCTCTGCTGCCTGTTTCTTCTCTATTAAGTTAAGGAGTTTCCTTTAGCCTCTGCTTCCCCCTGTGTTAGAACTTCAGGGAGCGGTGAATTTCTCTTATTGCAAACAGAACAAACGCTTGCAAGAAGTGTCTGTGTGCACCATTTGTCTAGCCTACCTCCAATGCAACATGACATGCTTTTAGGATAAAGGGAGAGTGATTTTTGTTGTAATCCCTCCGACTAAAGCAATAATTGTCCTGCACTCTTGATCTGAGACCCGTATTCTGAACATGACCCATTTCCATCCATATTCACCGGCATTCATTTTATTTTACCATCGTTGCTTTTTTACCGCAAAAGGCTCTGGCACCAGAAGAGAAACCCTGGACAATACTTTAAAAAGTCTCTTACTTGCAAAAAGAGGCAGGAAAAGGGGAAATGATTTACAAACCGGAGTAAATGCCGTGTGGTGTGCTGCGTGGAGCTTACCCCTTGTGTAGCTGTTGTAAGCGCACGTATGCGAGGGAAATCCTGCGTGCGGCTGGGAGACTCTCAGCCAGTGCTAAAATGCTCTCTCTTCCAGCGGATCCGAGCCACGGTGAATAGCCAGGAGCAGAAGAGGTTACTAATGGACTTGGACATCTCCATGAGAACGGTAGACTGCCACTTCACTGTCACGTTCTATGGTGCGCTCTTTCGAGAGGTACAGCATTCTGGATTCCTGCCTACGTCTTTCCCCCATTTGGCACTCTCACTTCCTTGCCTTGGAGACCACTGTGATGGGTGGAGCCCTGCAAATCCATGGAGATCCCTGGCTTATTTTTGTGGATACGGATGCAGATGCGGATACTAATTTAGTATCTAGAGCAGGGCTACTCAACTTTGAAAGCCCCAGGGGCCTCAATAATACTCACGGCACATGCCGAGGGCCGCAACTTAAGTGTGGTTGTACATACATGCAAATATATGCAAATAACTTGGTTCACGCTGATGGGTATGAATACAAAGATTATGGCAAGACTACACAACACGCAGGCCCCATTTAAGTCAGTTTTGCTGATATTAATAAAATGCAATATTTACCCGATTTCCATCCATGACAGCACATTTAATGAGCAATGACAGTCCAGGAATTGAACTACTAAAAAGCATATCAACAGAAGACCATTACATTGACTCCCCATTACGGAGCGTATTCCCAGTGGAGGCCATGTTCAAAGGATTCCCCCCACAGGCTGTGTTTTGAGCCCTGCATAAACCCAAACCGCACTGCGAGCCACAAACAAACAGGCCGTGGGCTGCATGTTGAGTAGCCCTAATCTAGAACCTTGCCAGTTTGCAGATGTCCACCTTGTATCCCTGGGTATCCACGTCTGTGGATACAGATGTCCGTGGCTCATTTTTGCAGATGCCGATATCAATTTTGTATCCATGTAGGGCTCTCGTGATGGGCACTGTTCTTTTTTAAAACGTAAGATAGAAGATTAGACGATATTGTAAGCCTTTCCCCCAGCCGTCTATGCACTTTTGCTGCATCCTTCCCTGGAGTGTCTGAACATCTTTTAGATCAGGGGTGAACAACCTGCAGCCCGAGGGCTGTAAGCAGCCAATCATAGTTCCATGCGTGGCCTCGAAGACATTTTGTTTACTGTTGCCCAGGTGCAGGGTTGCCAGATTTTGCTGCTTTCAGTCTGCATAGTTGTTTTTTTCCCCTAGCAGTATTACTAAAGTGACATGCATGTATATCAAGGGCCCGTGAAGCGAGGTGCATGCTGATTGCACACAACAGCGACTGTGAGAGCTGCACGCTCCCTCTGCACCCAATCAAAGTACTGCTACAGTTTGAATGGCACACCCTACAAATTCTAGTTTTGTTAACCAAGTGTGGTTAGCAAAACTACCCTGTCCTGCAAGACCACCTTGGTTATGACAATTTTGCGGCCCACTGAGATGAAGGAGGGCCACTTGTGAGGCCCACTTACTAGTCTAGGCTGCCCGTTGCTGTTTTAGTTAGATCGGGGTGGCCAAGCCATTCTGGGCAAAGAGCCAAGATATCAGTGGATCCAGCGCGAAGAGCCGGGGCAAAGTTGTCGAGGAGAAGGGGGGGGGGGAAAAAGCACTGCCCCCTTTAATAGGAGCCCCCGGTCGCATTTGGTCGAGCAAAAAAAAAAAGCTCTGCCCCTTTAAGAAAACGTGTTTAGAGGCTTTTTGGCCACATCAGGCTCTCGCCAGCTGCTGCCATCTTTAATGGCCACGCCGGACGACTCTCCTGCCCAGGTCAACACAGGGAGCTGGGAGGAGGGCCGTTTTTGGGAGCACGGGGGCAGCTTTACGAGCCACATGGGGGGGCTTCGCGAGTCGCACCCTGGGGGTGGGGGGGAGAGCCGCATGTGGCTCATGAGCCGCGGGTTGGCCATGGCTGAGCTAGATGATGGTTTTAATACACCACCACTGATGGGCACTCTGCTATGCAGATAGATATAAAACCAAGATCCCTACCTAGAGGAACTTATGATTTGATTCATGAAGGCTTTCTTGATCAGGGGAGACGAAACCCTCTTGGATTCTGGGTAAGGTGGGACAAGTATCTTAATGGCACTACCAGTTTCTGTGGTGTTTTTTTAGATAGTTATGTGCTGAGAACATCAGCTCACGGCACATTGAGTTGCATAGCCAGGAGAACCCTTAGCGTCTCTAATCTAACCTTTGGTTTATCATAGCCGGGAGATCTTACCCAAGTATGCATAACACATAATTTTCCAAAACATCCCGCCACTGGTAAATACTGATCTTCTCGACTTGAATTGAGCCAGGGAACTAGAGAAGAAAATCACCACAGGGAATTTTTCAGAAGCAGCTCAGCCCTATTTTCAGGAGTGATTTAGGCCAAGATTTTCAAATGCGACACGTGATTTTGGGAACCTCAGCTTTTGGGTGCGGAACCTGGGACATGACTGAGGGGCCTGATGCTCAGAAAAGACTGAGCACCCATCCTCTGAACGTCTGTCCCCTTTCAGGAGTCCAAGCTGAGCCACCAAAAAATGGAGCATTCGGAATCTCTAGTCCCTTGTGAAAATCTTGGGGCCACAGGCACTTTGGAACCTGAGTCCTATTGGCTTTCAACGTGACTTTAGATTCCTAAGCCAGTTAGGTGTGTTGAACATTTTCACCCAATCTCTGTTTTTTTGAAACCCCTGAGCCATGGAGGGCAACACCGTATTATCAGTCAGACACGTTGCTCTTAATCCAGCAGGAAAAAGCCCTGTGCAATCTTCTACAAGACTTTTAAAAAGCCGGCAAGGGCAAATCAAGGGCGAGGGCTATCGGAGAAATGGGACAAATGTTTGCTTTCTCTTTCCCCCAGGGAGATGTGTGGATTTGCATGGAGCTGATGGATACCTCACTGGACAAATTCTACAAACATGTCATTGACAAAGGCCTGACGATCCCTGAAGACATCTTAGGGAAAATAGCCGTCTCTGTGAGTATGGGCGGGTGTGTTGTGTCTATTCTAAACCTAGGCTGTGAGGATCTAACGTCCCTGCCCTCTGAGCCCCGGGGTGAACTTGGCCCGCAGCCCAGCTGCAATGCAGATGCCTGTTTGGTGCGTGGTTACGTGTCTGCAGTTACGAGCCGAAAAGACTCACCAAGCTGCTGATCTGCTTTTCAATTATGAGCCCGAAGAAAAGCAATTTGCGTGGAGAGCACACACCAGCTGCTTTTCCTCCCCATCAAGGCAGCGTCATTCCCAGGGGGAGGTCTCTGGGCATGCACATTCCTTTTGGGCGGCACGGAGCATGGGAAAGTTAGCTCTTGATTGTGGGGAGGGGACCTGCCTGCTGGGGGGAAAGTCACGGGGAAATCAGGGAGGTGTCCTTGCCAATGCAGGAGCACATTTTGCACGCTCACCTCTCTCACAACCATTGCCATGAATAGTAAACCCAGGGCTGGAGGGGAGCAGCAAGCCCCACCCCCCTCCACGAATTCCTTCCTTTATAGCAAGCAAGGTTGAACGTGGCTCGCTTGCGTGGGCTGCATTCTTAGCTTTCCACTAGGGGTCGCTAAAGTGGCATGCTAGCCCTTACTGGCCACTGAGCACACCGCTTCCCTGGCACGCTTCCAAAACGACAAACCGAGATTGGAGCTGGTGGCGCGAGCGTGGGGCAGTCACTGCTGAGGCAGGGGAGGCGAGCTAGCAGGGTTGGATTGGCCATGCCGTGCTGCTGCCAGCTGTGGTTCACTGTAGGTTTGTTATGTTTCAGATTGTAAAAGCACTAGAACATCTACATAGTAAGCTGTCCGTAATTCACAGAGGTAAGTGTAACTGGTGTAGCCCCTTGCTGTGTTTCTCACAGAGCCCTGTGTCATGCACTTCATCTAGCAAAAAGGTTATACTCAGAGCCCACTAAATGAGGTTTGGGAGGCTGGGGAGATTCTGTGGCTCAGTAACCTGGGATAACCCAAAGCCTGGTTAGGATGAGCGGTAACCAAGGGGATAGAATGTTGAGCTGCTCTTAAAATTCCATCGACTTGCTGGCACGTCTCTCCTGAGGAGACACAAAACAGCCTCCTTCTTCACTTGGCCGGCAGAAGAAATGGCTGATTTGCCTGCTTGCTTCACTGGATTCCTCCCCTGCTTCTGCTTCCCCACTGCATGCTGGGATGGGTGCCACTGGCTAATGAAGGGCCTGACTGAGACCTCATTGACGCCCACGGAGAGACTCCCATTGGCTGGGATGGGCTAGCAATCAGATTCTGCATATGCAAATGCCCCCCTAGGTGCCGAATGGGGACAGAGCTGCCCTTTGGTGGCATTTACACTTGGTCCTGGTCTCCACTAGGGCTTTATTTCAAAATAACCTCCCTTAGGTTGAATTAATAAGCGGAGCGTCCACACTACCAAGCCCGTTATTCCAAAATAACGGGATACTTCTTTTGAAATCTGCACTCCTGCTTTCCTCGGGGAATAACGCTAATTTTGAAATAGTTATTTCAAAATAGCGGTCGTGTGGATGCTCCAGTGCTGCTATTTTGAAATAGCTACTCCCCAGAGTAATTCGAAGTAATGACTCCCCAGTGCTTCCTGGGGTTCTAAGCCAAGGTAGCGTGTCCACATGAACGGAGTCTGCCTCAGACTAATTTCAAGGCTCCCTTATAGTGAGGATTTTGTTGTTTTGCGAGCTATTAAATTACTTTTAGTTATTTTGAAATAGTTTCCTAGTGTAGACATGCCCTTAGGTAACAAGTCTCAGATTGTTCACCCTCTAATGCAGCCAGAACTTTTAGGTGAAGGCTAGATCAGCAGCTTATCCTGTGGGGGAGATAGGTAATGTACAGTTATCAATAGCTTAAGCTTTAAAAAAACTGATGTAGGTACTAAGAAATAAAAATTGGGGCCTAAAAATTTTCCCCTCCAGCAACAGAATTTGACCTCCAGATTTGTGATCAAGTCTGCAGTGTTTGGTAATATTAGAGACTCTGTCAGGGTAAATATCTTACAGTCTGTGTTTCAAACGCTTTCCTGACCAGTGTCCCTAATAATAACGCCAAATTATTAAAAATGAAAAAAAATGTTTGTGTCTGTACAGAACCTAGCACAGTGGCATCTGGTTTGTAACTAGAGCTGTCAGGTGCTACAGCAGTTTATAATAGCAATAATAATTCATGTACATGTTTTTTTGGGTTTTTTTGTACTCCTCTTTAGTGTCACGCTTCATGCACTCATGCAACACTGTAGTGTCTGCACTCCAAATGGGGGCATAATTTCTCTGTTGTTTGGGGGAGCGGGGGGTGTTCGTTTGTTTTTTGTTTTTAACAGAATTTAAATTTGGGGCTTAAACTCTCTTGACTGTGTCCCCTTTAAAGGAACCACCCGCATTCAGGCAGATGCCAAGAACTTACATGACAGAAAACTGACTAACTTGCTCTTTCACCAGTTGGCACGTTGATGTAAAGGATTGTTTTCCATGCCCTGGGAAAAAAAAAAAAAAGCCCATGTCTGCTGGGGGAAAGCGTTGTTTGAAATGACAGGAGTTCAGACGTAAAAGGGGGATCGTCTATCATGTGTGCTTGAGGTCGAGCTTTCTGGACATTTGATGGCGGGTGGGAAATGCCATTTTGCGTCTGGATTTTTGTTTGTGTAATTGATTACAATTGAAATGTCCTTATTCCAATCTCAGTTTCCCAATGCGTTGCAAAGCCCTGATTAGAGGCAAGATGTTAAATACCATGAATCTCTAAGTTCTAATTAGCATTTGCAAGGGGAGATGGTTCTGCTAGCCACCCTCAGATGTCCTTACAGCTCTTTAGTACTCTGTAATGCATGTATTTGGAGCAAGTGTTTCAGGAGAGAGGTGAAGTGAGGTGAGGGCCCTGCCCTAGGATGTGAACCACCTGGGTTCAAATCCTTGCTCTGCCTGAGGTTTCTTTGTGTAACCTTGGGCAGTCTCTTAGGAAGGTGAGACACTCTCTGAATAATGGGGTTAATAGCGCTAGCTGGCCTGCCTCACGCATTAATGAGCGTGGAATGCGCAGATAGGGTGGTGATGGAGGCCTGGTAAGTGTGATTAGAAAATAGGATTTCCAACACCTTGGGACCGATTTCAAAAAAACGTGGGTTCTCCCAACTCCAGTGGAAGTCAGTAAGAGCTGCAGGTGCACCCATAGGTGCTGGAACTAGGGTTTAGCTACAGGGCTTACAGTTTGGTTCAGTGGCTCTCAGCAACCCCGCTCCACCCATTGTCCCAGCGCCCCTATGTGCACCTCTGATTCAGGCCCAAAGGATTGCCGGTTGAGCACCAAAATGAGAAAACTTTGGCTTCTGTATCTTGTCTTAAGAGTTTCTCCTTTCCCCAGCTCCCTTCTCTCCTTGTCCCACCCCTTCTTTCTCCTCCTGTCTTACTGGAATCCTCCCCCCTCCCCTTCCCTGCCACCTGCCCCCTTCTCATGTTACCTCTTGGGCTTTCCTTCATGCTTCTGCAAAAGCATCTTCAGTTAACTCCCCCTTGTGGATTTTCATGGGGGAGAGTGTTGGAATCGGTGCTGCCGATACTCACCAAGTGACACCCGGGTGCTACTCCGTGGCATCGCTCTTGTTGGTGGGGCCCTACCCAAAGTAACAATTGCGGGGAAACCTATTAGTTTGCCTGTGGGCTGTGCTTATAAGACATGGGAGGGGCTTGTATCAACAGAGACAATCCTCCGCATTAGGAGCGGCTCCCAATCTTCCCGCAGTAGCTACAAAGCCCGGCTGATGAGCCTGCCTGGGCCGACACGGTCGATATTTGGTGCCCTCTGGTGGTAGGAAGTTAACCCACCTAGTTCGCTCACAGGGATGCTTTAAAAATGATGAGAACAAGGCCCACTTGCGACAGTGACGATGGTGTGTGTTCCTTCTTGCAGATGTAAAGCCCTCTAACGTGTTGATCAATACGCAGGGGCAGGTGAAAATGTGCGATTTTGGAATTAGCGGTTACCTCGTTGACTCTGTTGCTAAAACCATGGATGCCGGATGCAAGCCCTACATGGCTGTAAGTCGAGACGCTTCAAGAAAGACATGGGTGAAATTGATGGCTCTGCTGCAGCAGGGAGCCTGACCTTAGGCAATAGATGATCTTAAAATGGGAGGCGTCAAGAGGGCAACTTCCAGCATGCCTCCCAGCAGCTCGCTTAGTGACACATGCCTCTGCAGTCATTGTCCAATTAGTTGTAAACACAGAGAGCGGGCTCTTACAGCTAACGCTCACGGCTGGGAATCACGACTCTTGGTGCTGTCACTGACTGACTGTGTGATTGTAAGGAAGCCCCGTCACCTCACTTTGCTTCAGTGGCTCTGTTTGCACAGTGGGGACAATAACACTTTCAGCTACACCCAGTTCCTCCTTGAAAAAGCAGCAAGAGCACCAGGGAGTGGTCAGTTTAGATGGGCAAGGTACATTAGGGCTCTTCACGTTTGAGACCCCATGATAGCTGCTGTTTTGGATTCACTTAGCAGCCTGTTTTTGGCTCTTTAAAGCAGGGGCGGGGAACCTAAGGCCTGAGGGCTGGAGGTGGCCCCCAGCTTACCTGGATGTGGCCCCCGAGGCTCAGGGCTACCCCCCCAGCATTGGGGAGACCTTCACTGTTCCCCTTCGGGGCTGAAGCACACAAAAACCACTAGCCTGGGCCCCTCTAGGCTCTGGTGTGTGAGGGGAATGCAGGGAGTGACTTTCTCCTTCTTTGACTCGGGGCCACATCAGCGAGGGTTTGGAGGGTGGGTTTTTTGTGTGTTTGTGTTTGTTTGTTTTTTTCTTTTTTGCACTTCTCACTTGTGTGCAGCCTCCGACTGATTCTTTTGAGAGTCAGTGGCCCCCGACCCAAACAAGGTTCCCCACCCATGCTTTAAAGAGATGGGTTGGAATACCCCTTTCAGAGCCATAGCCGGTGTGGATGGGTGGAGCGGGGGAAGTTCACACTGCTGTACGACACAGGGACATGGTTAACGCTGTCCTTTGGCCCACGGTCCCCCACCACATTTGATCTGTCTGTATAGCAGCAGGGGTTTTTTTATAGCTTCCAAGTCAAAATGGATCTCCCCTGCCTTGCACAGTCACACAGTCAACCTGTGGAACTCCTTGCCAGAAGATGTTGTGAAGGCTAGGACTTTTAACAGGGTTCTAAAAAGGGCAAGATAGATTCATGGAGGTTAGGTCCATCAATGGCTATGAGCCAGAATGGGTAGGAGCAGTGTCTTTAGTCTCTGTTTGTCTGGAAATGGATGACAGGGGAGGGATCATGTGATGATTACCTGTTGTGTTCCCTCCCTCTGGGGCATCTGGTATTGGCCACTGTCAGCAGACAGGACACTGGGCTAGATGGACCGTTGGTCTGACCCAATGTGGCCGTTCTTATGCTCTTTGATACATCTGTGCGAGCGTGGGTGTGAAACTCTTCCCCCGGGAGAATCCTTCCCCCACAACTTCACCGTGTGTGCCCAGGGGCAAACACCTACCTGAGGCTCCAGGTCACTAGAGAGTTGCAACCTCCAGTCTCCAAGCGTGATGTGTTTGGAATGGGGCACCGGGGAAAAAAGGAACTCTGCTTCCACCAGCTAGACCTCAGAATGCAAATGCCGTCCATGGCCAGTCCCCAGTCTGGTTGCCCATCTCCCCCAGCAGAGAATCTGGGCCAGATCCAGCCACGAGATAATAGGGCAGTGACGTTTGCATGAAGAAATGGCCATATGGGGTTCCCCTCAAACACTCCCCTCGGGGTTGGGGGCTGATCCTGTGCATTCAGCCTGGCTAGGGCTGCAGCCTTCCCTCCCTGCTGTGAAGTGTCGGTTCGTGGGATGGGACCGACTGGCGCTGGGGATAGTTGTTGACATTAAGGCGACAGTGGCTGTGCTTGGGGAGATCGTAATGGGCGTGCTGAGGGGATGGAGAGGGGCGGAGCAAGGTGGGAATTGAGCCTGGAGGTGTCTTTCAACCTGTCCTCATCTCTCTTTCCAGCCTGAAAGAATCAACCCAGAGCTAAACCAGAAGGGATACAGTGTCAAATCGGATATCTGGAGTCTGGGAATCACCATGGTAGAGTATGGGGCCCGGAGAGGGCTGCTTTCACAGTGATTGGGTATAAGGGAACACTCAGAACGGCTCTCAGGTTCAGTTTCCTTCTGGACCTCTCCCTCAGAGGAGTGGCCCGGTTCCCGATCCAGCGGCTACAGCTCTCCCTGCACCGGTAGCCCATAACATTGCAGTTTGAGGGGGAAGGAGCCTATAGCTAATTCACTAAGCCAGGTGATCAGAGACCTTAGTGAGTGCCGCTAATTGTACTATGCAGCCCACATCTACAAGCGATAGCCATGGACACCCTTGCAAAACGGTCAGGTCCTCAGAGATGACCCCCTTCCCCCCCCCCCCCCCCCCCCCCCCCCCCCCGCGGGACGACTCCTGAATCCAGCTCACACGCTGTTGAACAGAAACCAAGAGCGTGACTCCCCTGAACACCAAAGAACCCCCAAGACAACGGGGACCGAGCTAACTAATGAGTAGGAGAGGACCCTGGTTTCTGTCACACCCACAGACCTCCTTCAGCCTCCCTCTGCATAACACCCAGCTGCCCACCTCCAAGTAATGCACTTGGAGACAACAGGCCTTCTGTCTCCAGCGGTCGACCCATAATGCTTTTAGCCTTTAAAGCCGGCGTGGCAAACTCAGTTTACCTTTGGGCCGGTGCCAGTCCTCAAATCCTCCTAGCAGACCAGTGGGCAGCCCATACCGGCAGGGCTCTGTAGGGGATGACATGGGAGTTTCCGCGCATTCCCCCCACCATGTGTCTCTGAGCTCTGCCTGCTGCCCCCAGGTGATTTAACCCCCGGGTTCCAGGGCTGGGTTGTGGAGCTGCTGGGGCCATGAGTTTGAGACCCCTGCCTTAAAGACACAGCGTTGTATTCTCACATTGAGCCTTTGGCTCCTGTGTGTGAGATTCTCCCATCGGGTTAACAGGAGACTGGTCACTATGCAGGAAGAACACAAAACAGGAGAAAGGGAATTGGCAGCCAGTAAAGAAAAGAACAACTGGTGCATGGTTGGACAACATGAGTCGTCCCCAGGAAGTGACATGGAGGAAAACACTTTCTCTTTCTGGAACTCAGATGAAAACGCCACGGCTTTTGCTTGTGTTACGAATGTGGTAGTACTCAGGCCAGAGGCCTCCATCTAAGGCCGCTTGCCCCCAAAACCTTTTTCCTTAATTTTGGGGTAGATGTGGGTTGGGGGAAGGATCACATAAGAGAGATCCATGTAATCTCACTCATGGACACTCCTTTCCCTTCCTGGTGCCAAATGGTTTTCAGAGCTGAGCCTGCTCTAGACCAGCGGTTCTCAAGTTTTAGGGGCTCAGGACTAAGGATGTGTCATGTCAGCGCACAGGTTTAAACATTTAACCGATGAGCCTGGGCTCATCAGTTAACCGTCACGGTTACATGCAAGATTCCCGCCCGCCCCCCCCCTCCCCCCACACTGCTGCCTCTGTATCAGAGGCAGCAGCGGGGGTGGGGGAGGGGAGCAGGCAGGAACCAGTGCGTGTGGAGAGCCGGCTTTTAAGCAGGCTTCCTGTGAGCACCGGCTCCCAGGAAGCTGCCCCGCCTCCCCACTTCTCCGTGCTGCTGCCTATGATAAAAGCCCCCCTGCCTTCCGCTGCTGCTTCTCTTAAAAGCCAGCTCCCACAAGTACCAGCTCATGCTGCTGCCTATTTCAGAGGCAGCAGCAGGGGGAGAGGGGAAGTGGGGCAGGTGGCTCCAGTGGAAAATTTCAGCAGTTACACGTTTACCAAAGAACCCCACATTTTAACGTCCCTCCTCAGGACCCATTTGTGAATTGTTTATGGCCTGTCACAGCCTAGTAAATAGTCTGGAGGGGCCTTGGCTGGTTTAGGTCAGATCTTGCCCCCTGAGGGGGAGGGAGAGTTGAGTGCTGCCCCACACTCCTTCAGTTCCTGTGATGTGGGCCTGGCTCTCCGCTCCAGTCACTGCATCCTCCTGGGTTACGGCGCTGCTCACTTTGGCCTTGTGTCTCCTCACTGGACTGAATGTGCATTGGAACATGTTGGAACAGGGCGGTGAGCCCAGCCGGCCCTGTGGGACAGGAGATGCCTCGTAGCCCTCTGAAACAATCTGGTGACCCAGTGTTGGGTCCCGACCCGCAGGTTGAGAAACCCTGCCGTAGAGCAAGAACGGCCAGCCTCTTTAAATATCTCCAGAGCGGCGAGGTGAATTCTTCTGAATTCAGTGAGAAAATGAGTGACACTCCAGTGCAGGGTGGGAGGAATTTTAAAGGCAATAACTATCTCTGGCACCTCCCTCAGCTGCTTCCTGTGTTTTGGACCCTGGCATTTGCTTCCTTGTCCTCTCTGCCTCTCTAGAGCGGCAGGAGGAGCTGGTGATTAGGGTGTGAGCTTGAGAGACCTTGGTTCAGTCCTCTGCTTTGTGTGACCTGAGACAAGTCACTAGGGCACGTTTTCAAAAGTGCCTAAATATCTTAGGCAGTGAGACTTAAAACTCCTAAGTCACTTCAGAACACAAGCACTTAAGAGCCAAAGTCAAATAGTCCCTTTTGAAAAATTTACCCTTAGTCTCCGTGCCTCAATTTTCCATCTGTATAATGGAGTTTACAGAACTGCTGTATCTCCCAGGGGTGCTGTGAGGATTAATACACTAATGATTGTGAGGCACTGGGACATTAAGGGTAATCTAGGCTACATCCCTTTTTCAGTAAAGGGATGTAAATTAGGCACGTCGATATTGCAAATGAAGCTGGGATTTAAATATCCCGTGCTTCATTTGCATAATGGCAGCTGCCGCTTTTTTTGGAAACAGGGCTTTTTCGGAAAAAAAAAAAAAACCACACACACACACCACACACCAGCAGTTTAGATGGGAATCTTTCGAAAATAAAACCCTTTTTCAAAAGATCCTGTAAACCTCATTTTTTGAGGCGTGTAGGATCTTTCAAAAAAGGGTTTTATTTTCAAAAGATTCCCATCTAAACTGCTGGGTTTTTTTCGAAAAAGCCCCGTTTCGAAAAAAAGCAGCAGCCGCCATTATGCAAATGAAGCACGGGATATTTAAATCCCGGCTTCATTTGCAATATCGACGTGCCTAATTTACATCCCTTTACCGAAAAAGGGATGTAGTCTAGACGTACTCGAAGATAATGAGAATCTTAGCTAGGGTGTGTTTTAAACCCCCTCTCAGGTACGGCTGCACTGCAGAATGGGGTGTAATAAACATACTCCTGCCAGCTTTGCTCTAGCTAGCACCAGAAATAGCAGTGTGGTGGGGCAGCGGCTCCAGGTCCTAGGAAGGTACTCACCTGGCCCAAGCCCCCACATGCGCCATTGTGGCCGCACTGCTATTTTTATCATGCTGGCTTGATCCAAGCTAGTGCATCTATGGCTACCTCTAGCTGCAGTGTAGACGTACTTTGTGCCATGGCTTTTCACAAGGCCGGGCAGAATATCTGGCGGGAGCAATGTAAACTGGAGGAAATCCACTGACCTAGCAGTATCCTGTAAGTATCCTAGTAGTATCCTGTAAGTCTCAGAGGGGTCACCGTGTTAGTCTATCATTGTAAAAACAATGAGCAGTCCTGTGTCAGTCTCTAGGCTGCCAAATTCATTAGGTCCTGAACTTTTGTGAGTAAAACCCACTTCCTCAGCTGAGTTGGAGTGGAGATTACAGAATTAGGGGTCTATAAAACAGCAAAAGTGGCAACCTGTCCATTGTAGGGCCAGTGCTAATGAAGCTAAGTCAGGGCATGACAGGTGCTGTTCTATATACTAGGGATGTTAGGAAGTGTGTAATTTGGTAATCGTGTAGTGACGAAATTTTTTGTCAGTTACACAATCGATAAGCAGCTCTGCATTTAAAGGAGCTTGTGCGCCGGTGAAAGAGGCACCCTGGCTCAGTCCCAGCTTGTGCTGGGTCTTGCAGCTGTCCCCGCTGCAGTTCATTTAAAGGATACAGTGCCACAGCGGGAGGAGTGTGTGTGTGTATGAGGGGGGGTGTTGTGTGTAGCCAGTAGGGTTAACCGATAAGCAGCCGCTTATTGGTTAATTCCACGTTTCTCAAACTGTGGGTCCTGACCCCCCAGGGGGCTGCAGTAACTTAGAGGGGGGTTGCAGTATCACAGAGTTTGAAAACCCCTGGGTTAATTGTTTAATTGACTACACTGTTACATCCCTAATATATACCCTGACCGTAAGTTCTGTAATTTCCACTCTGGCTCATCTGCTGAAGCAGGTTGTACCCGTGAAAGCTCATGCCCTAATACATTTGCTAGTTTCTAAGGTGCCGCAGGACTGCTTGTAGTTTTTACTAGTAGGATAATACCACACGGGCTCTACCTATTGGGCAGTGAGTGTAGGATGTGACCCTGGGCTGCCGACGACAGGTTTCCTGCCTGAGGGGGGATGGCAGCCCTGTCCTTGTGTACTCAGGGTGTGCACAGCCTAGTTCTTGTGTTGGCACCACACTCCCCTGGGAGGCCATCGCCCTGCCTGGCTGTACACAAACCGGCAGAACTGGCCCCTTGTGCTGCACCCCGCACTTCCCCTGACACACGGAACGTCCCGGGTCTTTCCTGGCTGGTGCCTTAAAGTCACAACAGAGCTCAGGTAAAATGCCCAGGAGCGCCACTGGACTGCTTCAACTGGGAAAGCAAATCAAGTGTCACTTCAGCTGGCCAGCTGATGGCAGTACAAGCCAGCACTAGCACAGGGCCTGAGATGTTGAGTGTGCAGCATCCACCTCCCTCCGCGCATCTGCGGTTTTGAGCTCTTTGGTTTCAAAGATCCAAATCAACTCCGGGGCTGTGAACGAGCAACATCGCTCTGTAAACTCCGAGTTGATGGGTCTGCTCCAGGGAAAACTGGAGCTAAAGGGACCCCGCTGGCTTAAAAATCATTCTTTGACCTTCTGTGGTGAGAAGTTAACCCCTGAGAGTCGGGTAATGGAGAGAGAAGAGTGGGGAAAGGTGTTCTCAGATTTGTTATCTTTGTGCATTTAACTCACTAGGGGACTTACCCGGAGTTGCCCAGGTCCTTCAGGGCAGGCGGCTGGCGGTGTGGGGGATGCAGGAGTCAGGGCAAGGCCGTGGGGATCTGAGGGCATGGGGGGGGGGGGATGAGGAGGGGCTCAGGGAGTGGGAGGGGTGCAGGAGTCGGGCAAGGCCTTGGGGTTGTGTGGGAGGGGGGAGGGCAGGATACTGAGGGCATGGGGGGTGAGAGAGTGAGGGGTGAGGAGGGGCTCAGCAAGGGGTGTGGGGTGCAAGAGTCAGGGCAGGGGGTGGGGGTGGCTGCTGGTTTCTCCCTGGGGGGGGCGGCTCAGGGCAGCGGGGACAACGCATCCCTGCTATTGGCTTGTCCCTGGGGTCCAGCAGGGCCTCTCCCATCCCCCCCCCCCTCCTGAGGCAGGGAGGGGGTTGGCAGGGGCTCTCTCCCTTCCCCCTGCACCTCCTAGGGTGGGAGGGGGCAGGGACTGTCTCCCAGGCAAGGGGACCCCACTTACCTTTTCTGCTGGCAGGCAAGATGGCAGAACCCCAGCCCTGCTGGCCAGTCCCTTGGTGGTGGTCCGGCTGCCCTCAGTGGACACACTGCACAATAGCTCTGCCCTTTGGACTTGTTGCCCCCGGTGCCCACTGTTGTATTACGTCCCTCCAAACAGCAGCCCCTCCCTTTGCATGTTATGGAAAACTGTCCCCTTCCTGGGGCTTCTGATTGTCCTGGCACAACCAAACCCTGAGCTTGCTCTAAGCTGGAGAAGAGGAAGCTGCATAGGAAATTTGGTGACCCTCGCCCTTATGGTTTAGGAGGAGTTTTTAAACAAATGGACTCACAGACAGACACGCGGACAGAGAGATGCACTCTAAAATACAGAGAGATTTGCTGTCTAGCCGGTTTCCCCTGTTATTCGAGTGGGTCTTTTGCACAGAACATTGCATGTGAAAAGAAAATTTAGAAAATTGTGATTGTACTTGGATTGTAAGATGGTTTGTGGCATGGAACCGAACTTCATGGCACACCGTGGGCTTCCAGGCCTTGGCTGCTTGGGCCTCGAGGTGCCATCTGAATACAAACGATAGTAAAGCTACAAGCTGACAGGATGGATGCAGGACGGACATTACGTGTCACAATCCACTGCTCCCTTCTCCCAGGTGTTGGTGACATACACCTGCTTTGCCCTGTTGGCAATGACAGCATAGGGCAGCAACGGGCTAGTGAGGGGGCCGCATGTGTGGGGCCCCCCCCCTTCATCTCAGTGAGCTGCAAGATGATGTAACAAAGACAGTCTCCTGGGATAGGGCAGTTTTGCTCACGGTGCTGGCGGACCTCGAATTTGCAGGGGGTGCCAATGGACCCGTAGCAGTGCTCGGATTGGCTGCAGAGGAAGCACCCGGCTCTCACAGTCAGTGTTATGTGCAATCCGCACCCACCTCGCTTCCCGGGCCTTTGCTTTGCGTGTGTGTCACATTAGTGATATTGGTAGGAAAAAACATACACAAAAGGAAAGCAGCGGCATCTGGCAACCCTGTGCGTGTGTAATCGAAAATAAAATGCATCACAGGACATGCAGAGAGCCCTCATGGGCCACAGATTGCTGATCACAGACATAGAAAGTTAGGCAGTGAGGATGAAGCCCTGGGTGGTCTTTTCCTTTTGTCTGGAAATGGGTGACGGGAGGGATCATGTGAGGATTACCTGTTGTGTTCCTTCTCTCTGGGGCATCTGGTATTGGCCACTGTTGGCAGACAGGGTACTGGGTTAGATGGACCGTTGGTCTGACTGAGTCTGGCCATTCTTATGTCCCGAGAGGCAGTGCTGAGGGAGAAACTGCGCCCTGAGTTCATACAGGGTAGGCGGTGAAGGGCGCATTGGATATCAACCCTGCCCCAGGCCGCCTTCATTGTTGCAGATGTCCCTCGAGGTCTTTGTGGAGCTTTCAAGCCAAAAGGCTGTGGGGGTGGCTTCCCTGCTGACTCGCTGACCCTTGCCCCTCTCTCCCCTCAGATCGAGCTGGCGATCCTGCGGTTTCCCTATGACTCCTGGGGGACGCCGTTCCAGCAGCTCAAACAGGTGGTGGAGGAGCCGTCGCCGCAGCTTCCAGCAGACAAGTTCTCCGCGGAGTTTGTCGATTTTACCTCACAGTGGTAAGCAGGTCTTTAGAGTCCTAGAATCCCAGGGCTGGAAGAGACCTCTGGAGGCCATCGAGTGCAGCCACCTGCCCAAAGCAGGACCAATCCCAACTCAGTCATCCCAGCCAGAACTTTGTCAAGCCACGACTTAAAAACCTCTAGGGATGGAGATTCCACCCCCTCCCTAGGGAACCCATCCCAGTGCTTCCCCACCCTCCTCGGGAAATGGTTTTTCCTCATATCCAACCTAGACCTCTCCTGCTGCAACTTGAGACCTTTGCTCCTCGTTCTGTCATTTGTCACCACTGAGAACAGCCTCTCTCCATCCTCTGTGGAACCTCCCTTCAGGTAGTTGAACTCGGGTTGTGGAATCTTGGGTTGTGTGCCCCCCCTTCCCTTCTGGGAAGCTCTGTCTGCCCAGAATCGGTAGCTCTGACACGTTTTCTTTGCATTCAGTAAAGAGCAAGAGGCTTTCATGCTGGCTCTGTCACCTAGAACAAAATAAAACTATAGCCTCCTGCCCCAGCATGCCTTGTGCCTGGAACTAGAATTCCTTTGTCTGTGGTCAGGAGCGTAGAAGGGGTCCTTGGGGAATATTGGGCTGTCAGAGCCAGCCCATCTTAAGCTCATTCCGCGGATATAAATTCCCCTCAGAATGAGCGTGATGGCTCCCATGTTGGCTGACACAAGGGATTGAACCGAGCACTTCTAGCATGAGCCTTTCGAAAGGAAGCTAAAAAGCCAGGCTCTCTAGCTGGGGCAGTGAGACACATATACTCTGTGAATCGGGCCTGTAACACACAGTGCCCAGTGGCGCTCTCACATCTTACATGTAAAGGAGAAGCATGAGAAAAACCGACAACGAATCCATTCACTAAGGTCTGTTTTTAAAGGGCTAAGAAGCCTGGGCCCCCAAACTGGAACCACTCCAGCACAGTGGTGCTGACTTGGGGGATGTTTCCCCCCGAGGAGATGGAGGAAGAGGATTTTGCAAGCCGCTTGCATTCATTGCTGAAGGATTACACCGCCCTGGTGACTCCTGTCACGGCTGCCGGCGTGGAGCCATGACCCAGGCCCTGGAGTTGGCTCTGCTCTTTCCACAACTGGTGGTTCCCCCCCAGGAGAAGATTCAGAAATGCACGTACCCCAGGCTGTGCACAGCCGCAGCCCGCACCGCTTTCCTGTGCACGGACACGGGAGCCAGAGTGAACCTTCCGTAAGGAATCCAGGGCGGAATGTGTTTGGGCCTGAGAGAAGCTGTTTCCTGTGGCTTTCAGGAAATGTACCGCCGACCCTGAATGACCTTCCTCCCCCTCCTCCATGCCACTGAAAGTCCTTGCTGAGGACAGTGGAAGTTGAGAGTTTACTGAGAGATCGGTCCCATCCTCCTTTCAGCCAGACGCTGCTGTGCTTTAGCACCAGGCCTCTGCATTGATTGCAGTGAGAGGGTAGGGAAGGAGAATCTGGTGCTGAAATGGGAAGTGATCCTGGAGAGAGGTGAAGGATCTGTGTTACAGGCTGGGGCTGCCTTGCACGGTCAGCAGGTTCAGAGGGCTGCATAGAAAGAACGGATTCTCCTGCCCCCTAAAATAGACTGGTATTTGCTCTTTGTCTTGGTGCAGTGTCTAGTAGCCTCTGGCAACAGTCCTATAGCTTTTGCATGCTCCTCCCTTCAGCCTCCCTGGAAACTATTCTGGAGGGGCTCCCCCCCTTTCTTTTTTCCAGGCACTGCAATGCCACACACTGTTTGCCAAGTTGGCAGGTGGATGGCTGCTTGCATGGTCGCCAGGGAAGTGCTATAGGCTGACACAGGCAGAAATGGAGGGTGTCAGGGCTCAGAGCCTTGCCAGCCCTGCCAGTGTCCCCAGAAAGGGTTTATCAAGCCAGCCTGGTGGAGCTTAAGAAACAGCCCTTTGGATTCTGCTTTGGGGCCTTCTTTAAACCGGCCACATGCTCCAGTTTCCTGGAATGTTATTTCCTCCTCTTGCTTTGCAGAATCCATCCTGTTCTCCCCACCTCTGCCCTACACACATACAGAGCAGGATGGATCCCAACCAGTAGGGGGCAGCAGGAGTGCCGACAGGGGGTCAAAATCGGCAGCTGCCCTGGGGCCCGGCGATTTTAAAGGACCCAGGCCTCCTGGCCGCCACTGCTGCTACCATTGCAACAGTAGCAGCAACGGCCGCAGCCCTGAACACTGGAGTCCTGCAGCATGGTCCAGGCAGTGCTGAAGGCTGGGTGGGAGAGCTAGCCCCGCCCCTTCCACCAGAGGCCACGCCCCTTCCTGGGGCCCCACAGCTGGGGCCCCACCGCCTTGCCCTGGGTGTGATGAAGTCTGTCACCAGCCCCGGGGGAGGGCAGTGACCCCTCCCCTCCTTTTGGAGGATTTACACTGAAATCTTATTGTCGAAACCAATTTCCTTTCCTCCGTCTTGCATGCTGGGCACTGTTATTGTAGGGTTGTTTGTGTGAGCCAGGCAGCCTGTTGTTTTCCAAAGTACATGGAGATATTTACTTTTTGCAAGTCCCGTTTCCTGTTGCAGGTCACGTGGACTCCACCAGCAGGTTTAAGAACTGGAAAGTCAGGCTGTTGGCAATGGTTATAATGAGGGGTGTAAAATCCCATTTAATTGGTTAACGGGTTAAATGTTATGTTGAACCGATTAACCAATTAAACGGGGGTGTTGAGGGAGGGAGGGGGCTAGAGCGGCCCCTGCTAGTGACACTCCCTGGCAGAAGCAGCTCCTGCCTGTGGCATGCCCGGGCTTGCCACGGATGGGGGCTACTGTTTGTGGCAGGCCCTGCGGGGCTGGAGCAGCTCCTGCCCATGGTGGGTGCAGTGTAGCGAGGGGCAGGCAAGGGGGGCAGTTGCCTCCAGGCGCCACGCTAGGGGGGTACCCGTTTAGTCCCCCTCCGCTCCCCCTGTCATCCCTCGGCTCACCTGCTCCTCCTCCGCTCGCCACTGCCGCCAGTTGGAGCCACCTCCTCCCTGCCTCTCTGCCCCCAGCCCGACCCTCCTCCGTCTCCGCTGGCGGGTTAGTGTGTGCGGGGGCCCGGCCCCAAACTGGAGGGGGCGGGGGAAGACGCGGTACAAGCTCTCCTCCCCCCTCCCAGGATCAGGCTCAACCGTGTACCAGGTTCGGGGCCCTGCCACGCGGCGGTGGGGAGGGACGCAAATTTTGCCTTTGCCCCCGGGCACATAACACTCTCGCTATGCCTCTGTGTGGGTGGGGAGTTGCTTCAAGCCCCACCAGTTAACCAGAACCAGTAAGCATCACCCATTAAAACTGATGTTAACTGGTTAACCTTTCACATCTCTAGTTATAATGATAATAACTCACAAGCGAACAGGTGTGCATCTCAGATGGCCCACGTTAACGCCCACAATCCCACTTGAACTCAGTGGGACCTGCTGGTTGTCAGCCCCTCTGAAAATAAGGCCCTTCATGTGTTTGGGCCAACTTCAACATCATGGAACTCAATGGAAGCAGATTTGGACCCTTAATTTCTGGCCAGGATCATCCCTGGGGTGTTGGGGCACTGACCTGAAACAAGAAATGTACCAAGGGTTAAGGAATGGAAAAGAGGATTTGGTAAAACCAGAGGTTCTGTATTGCTGTGACTTCTACGGCCAGTGATGATCCGCAGGGGGGTTGAAAGGCTTATTACAGGTTCACGTTAAATCCCTTCAGTACTAACCTGCCCCTGTATGCCATGAGGTTGGTCGGTAATCCAGAAACGAGTCTTTCTCACGAGGTGTCCGTTAACAAGAGCACAGACCAAATCCTGGATGAGAATACAGCCAAGCGTTGAAGTTCACCTGTGTACCTCAGCTTGAGTCATCTCTAAGCCTGAAGGATATGATGCATCTCTTCCCAGCCGCCGGGCATAGTGAGCAGTTTCGACAGGCACCAGAGCAGTGCACGAAGATTACGGTAAACATGAGCTAACCGTGTGTAGCCAGAGACAGGAAATACCTACTCAGTGTGCGTCCATCGCTTCCCTTGGGCCTGGCAAATCCCACAGCAGAGTGGTTTACCCTTGCTCAGGAACAACTTTTTGTTTTGCTCGGCATGACACCTTTCCCCATAGACGTGTCAAGATCTTTAAAAATCACTCCGAGCGTCTTCCCATAAATACACCATCAGGAAGTGATTCGAGATGATGTCCTGCCTTTAGAAGCTATTTTCTGCTGGAGGGGAAACAAAAATAACCTCCCTGCCACCGCTCGCAGGAGCCATCTGTTGTAGTGCAGGAGACGAAAGGAGGTTCCGTGGGACTGTCCCTGTGCCAGAACCGAAAGGGCAGAGCTGAAGAAGTAGCCATGCCTTCCTTTCCAAGCCGTTCAGTTCTCCCCCACTGCTGCAGCTCTGAGGAGCTGCTAACCAGGGCTGCAAACGGGTAACTGGTTCCTCGGTGAGCATCCTCCTTATGGGGTTAACTGGTGCCTGGCCCAGCTGGAGCAGTTCCTTGTGGGCGGGGCCCTACTCCAAGCTATCTGGGCCCATTGTGCCACGTGCGGGAGGGTGCTCCAGCCTGGCGGGGCTGAAGCAGACCCACGGTGCGGTGTGGAGCCAGGCTAGAGCAGCCCCCCTCCCTCCGCAGTGTGTTGTGCAGGGCTCGGCCTGGTCGAGCCAGAGCAGCCCTGCACCCATGGCACAGGGTGGCAGGTCCTTCCCAGCCCGCCTGGAGCAGCCCTCTGCCTGCACCAGGGGTGGGGGGCTGCTCTTGCAGCCCCCTACCTGCTGTGCAACGCAGTGGGCTGGTTAACCAGTTAAATGTATTGTTTAACCGGTTAACATTTTAACTGGGATTTTACATCCCTTTTGCTAACTTCTGCAGCCCCTGATGTTCCATTGAACATCCAGAGGGCCCCTTTCAGGCTCACCACGTGTACAGTTTGTTGGCTAGGGCTGTAGCTGCAGGAGTCAGAGAGCTCCTGGGTTCCTTTTCTGCCCCAACTTAGTTTGGCTTTGGGCACATCCCTTCGCCACTTCGTGCTGGTGCATACTTATCTCTCTGGGTCGTGTGAGGGCTAGTGGGCCTGCTGCAATGAGGTCATATGAACAGTGCTGTAGAAGGCCTAAAATGACCTTACAACTGTGCGACCTCACTTTCCTGTCCTGATTCAGGACAGAAACAGTCTGTGGCTACACCATTGAGAGCAGGGACCTTGGCTTAGTTTTGCAGCTGATGGCCCCGGCTTTATTCGCTGGCCCCTAGGCCACAAATGAGCAATGCAGCTTGCCACCCGGCTGCTGGTATGTGTGTTGGCCAGCAGCATTGGTAGCTGGCTCGAGGGGGTGATTATGGAACACCCCAAAGAGCAGGAATTTCCCCTACTGCCACGCAGTCCTTCCCCGGGAGCTGAGCTGCTGCTGGCTGAGGGACTGAGAAACCAAGACTCAGAACCGCAGTGGCCACAGGAGTGTGCGGGCCACAGGGCTGTTGTTTGGTCACGCACCGAGTGTGCTGAGCTTGCAAGTTCTCAGGCCTCCGGGGCTGGCCACCTGGGGTCTGAACCTGGGCAGACCGAGCCCTCATTCAGAGAGGAACGTGGCGGCAGACGGACGTTCTCATAAAAGTTCTAAGACGGGGGGCCGTGCAGTGGAGTGAATATCTGTCGAGTGAGATGTGATCGGCAAGAGGCACAGGCTGCTGGCTTCCTTCCGGGACGTCGGTGGAGTCTGCATGCACAGACTGCGAGCAGAACACGACTCCAGCACCCAGGGGGGAAAAAAATCCTCCCCTCCCCCCTTGCACTCCTCCTGCCCGCCAGTGGCCCCGCTGCTCATGAGGCCCCGCTGCTCCCGGCAGTGTACATGAGGCTGTGGGAGGAAGTTGAGGAGGGCGTGTGCTCAGGGGAGGAGCGGGAAGAGGCAGGATGAGGGTGGGGACTTGGAGGAAGGGATCAGGTGTGGAGGGGCTAGGGATGTTAAATTTAGTTTAATTGACTAATCAATTAGTCGATAAGTGGGGGGGAGCCACAGCGGGGTTAGCTCCTGGGGCAGGGAGCTAACCCCGCTGTGGCTCTGCCTTTTAAATGTATCTTAATACATTTAAAAGGCTGAAGTGTAGCGGGGGGAACCCAGCACGAGCTGCTGGCTCTTAATACATTTAAAAAGTAGAGGTGCAGTGTCTGGGACTGGGTGTGGGCCAGGAATCAGCAGATTCCCGACTTGCACCTGGTCCCTGCTACCCCCCTGCCTCCTCTGCCCCCTGCAAAGATGGTGCTGGGGGGAACCAGCCTTTAAGCCGGCTCCTCCCAGCACCGGCTCCGGCTCCCCCCAGCACCGGCTCCTGCTCCCTCCCCCCCCCGCCTCTGACAGTCTCCCCCCTGCCTTGCTGCTTCTATCTATAAGCTTTTGCTCATTGGATCGTCGACTAGTCGCTTACATCCCTAGGAGGGGCAGGGGGGTTGGGCACCCACCCCCAAGCCCAGAGGAATCTGGTGCCTGTCGCACAGTTCTAACTTTGTAGACTGTCTTTTTTGCTAGACAGTGGAGTTTTGAATAAAACTGGACTTGCAAAGTAAGACCATAAATGGGGCGCACAAGACAGCTGGGGAGGTCTGATCCAAAGCCCATTTTTAGTGAACAGAAAGACGCTGGTTGTCTTCCATGAGCTGTAAGTCCAGATGAGACTGAATTTAGTTCCTGATGAGACTGAATGAATCAGAGGAAGGAGTAAATGCCTCAGAGATGTGCCGTGGAACATGGTGCTTCCGGAAATGGGGTCAGCGGTTCAGAGGTCTGTAAAGGCCAGAGTCCCAGTGAAACAAAACAAGCTAACACAGCTAGTGTGTGCACACGCCAGTCACTGGAGGGTCCTGATACCAGTGAGTGAGGGGTCTAAAATTTGGAGGCAGGACTGAAATCTTCGGGTATTTGAGTGGTGTAGTTGTATGGCCTTGCTCAAATTATATCTGAGAGATAATTCTCTCTTTTTTTTTTTTTTTCTTTTCTTTTGTAAAGCTTGAAGAAGAATTCCAAAGAACGGCCAACATACCCAGAGCTTATGGTGAGTGTGGCTAGGCTAATGGTGCATGATAGCCAGAGTTTAAAGCTTAGATTTTTCAAAAGTGACTTGTGGTTTTGGGAGCCCAACTTTGGGGAAACCCACAATTTTTAAGGCACCTGATTGTCAGAGCAGATGCTTGGGATCCGGGCCTTTCCACAGGAGCACCCAAAACCTGATGCACCCCCAGGTCACTAGTTGTGCTAGAAAATCTAGGCCTAAGTACCAAATTATTACTCAGGTGCCAGCTCAAAGGGAAATGCACTGGTGAAACTAAAAGCGGTATATTTCCCTAACAGTGTAATGGACGAGGGTTTTATGGGGAGCACTGCTAGCAGAGGTTTGCAAGCCCACTAGGATCTGCAGGATGGCTGTCTACCCCCATCCCGAGCAGCTTTCTTGCTGTTCCACAAGGGCAGCCGGAGCAGAACGTGTAACCG
The DNA here is from genome assembly GCA_032595735.1 of Pelochelys cantorii. NCBI lineage: Eukaryota > Metazoa > Chordata > Testudines > Trionychidae > Pelochelys > Pelochelys cantorii. The sequence goes on along the minus strand of CM064344.1, from coordinate 6,924,376 downwards.
AGATTCATTGCCATGGCAACGGAGAGAGGAGGCGTTTGAACGGAATGATTTCCAGATGTTATTGGCAGGGATCAGCATGTGACCAAAACAATAATTCACTTACTGAATTTCTTCTGCTGCTTGGAATATATTTGCTTAGGGCACAGCTGGGGGGGAAGCAAGTTCTGAAAGAGATTAATGATGGGAGGGCATGCGAGGTAATTGGTGCACAGTGCGGAAAGGGCGTCAGAGGTCAGGGGTGCTTAGCTGCAAAGGAACTCCCATTAATTTAGACACGGCTGTGCACACGACCCGAGCTGGAGGCATTGATTTGTGCAAGCGAGGTGGCCTGTACCTCCGGACTGCAGTTCGGTCAGAAGCTCTCTCCTGATCTTCTAGAGCTGCTTCCACTCCTATTTCTGGTGAGACTCTGGAATGGCTGAGCCTTGGTGAAAACGCATGAGAGAAACACGGGAGCCGAATAGCTGCTTGTGAAGTTAACCTCTCGCTCTCCTAGACAGGCCCCTCGGTTTCTGTTTTAGCCCAGCACTTTCTCCATCCCCGGGTGCACGTCCCACTCCCTTGCCATTTCCAGCACCTCTTTCATTTGCTGGGACCTGGGAAAAGAAGTTATCCAGAAATTCTTATTCATCACTTCCTCCTGGCTCCCTTTGCAGGTCATTGCAGTACTTGCTGCCTGAGAGCTCTGAGTTCCTTCCCCTCTATAGGTGCTAGCTGCACTGGAAAGTCCTGCACTTTTTAAAAAATGAATTGTACGCCGGGAGTAATTCCTGTGGCATTTTTGCTGGGGCCTGTAATGCGATTAGACTATATATAGCTCCCCTTTACACTGACTTTCAGACAAAGGGAGGACCAAGTGTTTTTATTTTTTTATGATTGAATAGAGAGCGCAAATCTCATGCCTTTGCCAAATGGCCTTTTATCCTGAGCAGACTTGTCTGTTGCAGCATAATACCCATTGGCAGCGGCCCATGTCTATTGAATTAGGCTCTTGGATCACCTTTCCAACATATCTCAACACTGTGGTATTTTACGGCAGACGTTAATGTTGTGAGGTCCTGTGGTTTTGGGGGTGTTTTTTTTATTTCTCCTGTTCTCTTATGGCATTGCAAGTTGCGGTCCTGGAATGGAGTTGCCTTTTTAGAACAAGACTTCTCCTTGCCTTCCTGTGGAATTGAGGTTTCGCATGGAAAATGTGACTCTGTTCTCCCACTTGAGCAGTGGCTGAGCGGATACCCATGCTCTGTGCTTCATTCTGTGTAAAAACCTGCTTCCCAGGCGAAATGGGGCATGAAGCAATGAAAGGAATCCCCTCCCATGGCTGGCCCATTAGCTTGGTGCACTGTTTTCTTCCAGCCACTGCCTGAGGTTGAAATCCTGCAGGGATCAGCACGTGGCCAAAATAAGAATAGGAATTGGTGTGAAGATCCTATCATGGGGTGCTTATGAAAAGTGATTCAGTCACTTGACTGAAATTGTACTATAATGTGAACAGGGACTTTGGAGAGATCATAGAATCCTAGGGCTGGAAGAGACCTCAGGAGGTCATCGAGTCCAGCCCCCTGCCCAAGGCAGGACCAATCCCAACTAAATCATCCCAGCCAGGGCTTGGTCAAGCCGGGACTTAAAAACCTTTAGGGATGGAGATTCCACCACCTCCCTAGGGAACCCATCCCAGTGCTTCATCACCCTCCTAGGGAAAGAGTTTTTCTTAATATCCAACCTAGACCTCCCCCACTGCAATGTGAGACCATTGCTCCTTGTTCTGCCATCCGTCACCACTGAGAACAGCCTCTCTCCATCCTCTTTGGAACCCCATGGCGACCAAGGGGACCTATCTCTATCAGCAGAAATGATCTCGGTGCTCTGATCTTCTGTCTTATGCCTTCTTGAGCCTTGTTCTCTTCCTCCTCCTTGCAGACGTGTCTCTGAACCTTTCACGTGTGTCCGCTATGCTTGGTGCAGTCTTTTTCTAGTGCACCACCCTCCTTATTCAAAATCCACCCTGTGACATCTCTGTTTTTCCCTCCTCCAATCACCCTCTCCTGTTTCCCGCTTGGTCAACACAATAGACTAAAAATAATCTTGATCTGCATTAATAAAAAAAAACCTTATAATGCAGGCGCCAAGCTGAAACAGTCACAGCTCTCACGACATCCTCATGTGCATTGTCCATCCACTGTCTGATTTAGGTTGGTGGGGGGAACTCCTTTGTCTTCTATCTGTCAGTAAAGTCAGTAACAACTAGAGTGGCGGGCGGACTCTCGGATCTGGGTGGAGATGCATCGGGAGGTTGATACTTGGGAACTGAACAGGTTTGGGTTGAGGGACGTCAGCAGAGCAGCAAGAAAGCCCTGAACTGGAGTATGGATGTTGCTGGGTTGAGCATAAAGTGGATTGGCAGAGCCGGGCACGGGACTGGGGCTACAGTGGAGGTTGCTGGTCAGGATAGAGGGTCTTTGGCGGAGCTGCATACACTTTGATCATTGTCATGGAGTCCGGCTGTGATGCGAGCTCTTCGTCCCTCCCTTTAATGAGCAGCGTGTTGGTGTTTTAAAGAAAGTCAAGTGCCTTTTCCTCTTCAAGGAGACAAGCTGGATGTTTTGACACATCTGCTGTTTCCCCGGTGGCTTGGCAGGGCATTTCTGCAACATGCACAGAGAAACAGAAGAGCAAAACCCCACCCATGCTGAATCTTGAGAGAGTGTGAGGAGGGACTTCGGCACCCAACAATCTCGTGCACCAGAAGCTAAATGGAGGAGGGGGGACTCCTGGGCCAGGAAGGGTCAATGCTGCCCATTTGGGTTAAATTGGTCTCACATTGAGTAGTCCTGTGGCACCTTAGAGACTAACAAAAATACATAGTATCAGGAGCTTTTGTGGGGAAAACCCACTTCCTCGGATGAGCTGGAGAGGAATGACAGAAACCCAGAATTTTATAATGGAAAAAGAAGGGGGAAAAGGTACCTGTCAATCGTAGGAGCGGTGTTAATGAGGCTAATTAAGTGAGCTGGAAGTGTCCCATACTTAGCATTTGATGTAAAAATAAGGTGTTAAATGCAGGGAAGGCTGGCTTAAATGCAGACTGCAACATCCAGTGAATGTCTTTGTGCAAGCCCAGGGAAACAGTCACATTTTGCAGATGAATGTTAATTCTGTGTGTGTGTGTGTGTGTGTGTGTGGTGTGTGTGTGTGTGTGTGTGTGTGTGTGTGTGTCTCTCTCTCTCTCTCTCTCTCTCTAATTGGCTGGTGAGATTCCTTTGTAGAAGAATGGCTACTTTTAAATCCACGATTGAGCGCTCAGCCGGCATTGGTAGTGAGAGGTTTTGAAGGATTTTGACAGCGTCTTCAAGTGTCAGATTAATTCACCCTTGTGGGTGGGGAGAAGGGGATGTTTCTTGGCATGGAATTAACTGTTAAGATTGCAGGAGGTGTGTGGATGAGTCGTTTGCACAGAGTCACTACGCAGCCTGCGTGTGATTTTTGCGTTACTACCAGAGCGCGGTGGGGGGTCTTTGAGTTTCGCACGGAGAAGGGGAAATGAGCTGAAATGTCCATTTTCCTCCCCCGCCCCCCCTCCAGCCTCAGGCCCAGTAGCTCAGCTAAGTCCTGGGGCCAGGTTTCCTTTCCCCAAATGAATGCAGTGATTGCCATGCCCTGCTGTGTGTGTGTAGAGGGGTTGAGGTGTGTGTAGGGGGGCTGAGGGATCTATGAAGTGGCTGGATTTGCAGATTGCCGTTCCGATAGAATGCAGATTGGAGGGGGCTTCTAACTGCACACACCAGCAAGAAGCACTCACCAGAAACCTGTCAACACATGCCAGTCCCTCGGAGGCCCTAGAGCACTGGGAATCGGGGCTACTTGCTCTGAGGCTGGTTGAAGTGAGTAAACGAGCAAAGAGGACTTGTGGAAAAATTCACAGCCTCCCAAAATAGAATGTGCTCGTTTATTTTGATGAGGTAGAAACGGGGGAGTGTTCTAATCCAGCACAGTGTCCAGGAAAACCCTCTGAAAGGCATGAAGGTGTAGAAATGCGAAGCCACATCACAGCTCTAGCCTCAGATATCTGTGGCGGCATCCGAGATTGTATTGCTCCTTTCGGTAGCAAATCCAATCCGCTGCACCTGGGGCCAGATTTATGTCATCCCAGCGGTGCCCCTGTGTTTGGATGGGTGCACAAAAATGTCCCTTTCGGTGCCCAACTAGCCACTTGCACGTGAACTCACCTGGCTTTCCCGCGGCAATTTCATGTGCACGCTATATATATAGGCACAAAAAGTGAGACAAGCACCTGGGCGTTGAGCATGTGGCTCTCCGCTCTTTAAAAGTCTGTTTCCAACTGGACTGACAGATGTTGGGACGAGACAACAGAAGGTGCATCGATAACGATTGTCCTCTGGAGCACCTGGCGTTGGCCACTGTTGCAAGACCGGACCTTGGGCTAGGTGGCAGGATTATTGGTCTGATCAAGTATGGCTGTTTTGATGAACTCAGTCATAAAGCAACCTGGATGTCTATGGGACCCTGGACAGCTGTATTCTTAGATCTGTGCAGGGTGAACTGGTGGAGTATTGCATGCTGGGACTTCCAGTCTCCCTGGGTCACGCCATCTAGATTAAGGTGAAGATTGCCTGCTGGTCCTGGGTCATGCACCCATGTTGACCTTTCTGTGCAGGGTCCTTATATGGCTCCTATTACAGTAGCATCTGAGCACCCCAAATAATCTCAATGAATTTATCTTCACAGCTCCCCTGTGAGGTTTGCGGGGTAGTCTGCCGTGGTTGTGCAGCATTGTCCAAAGCCTCCGTGATTTCTGGTTTAAAGTGAATTATCTCACCCACTGAGATGCAGCAGCCCTCAATGGCAAACATTAGACCTCCTTTCTGGTTTGGGGATTGTTTTGTTTTGTGTTTTGCTTCTTGCACATATTTTTCCATTTACAGAGTCTCCGGCAGCATGCCTTAATATGCTAGTGACGATTAAGTATTTAAACAGATAGCTGTTTATCGTTTTCTAGCCAGCGTGGCTTTCTTTTCTGTGCAGAGCAGTTAAAAATGAAGTAGCCTTCTCCCGCTGTGAGTCTTAACAGTTGCTGATGGGAAGGAATAAGACACAGAAGTGAGCAAAGGGAAAAGAATCAACAAATAAAGTTGGAAGCTTGGTAAATATCCACGTGTAGATGCAACCTGCTGGAGAGGCTTTTTCCTGCAAACATTTATGTGTTTGTAGAACCGTATTCATGCTGCTAGTCCCATGTCTGTGAATTTAAAGGGATCATGCTCTTAAAATGCACACCCTTAGTGAACGTATGGATATGGTCTGAGGACAGGAGTACAAATCAGCTGAGAGATGTCTCAGTATACTAAAATAAGGGTGTGTCTTTCTTTCTTTCTTTCTTTTCTTTCTGCAGTTCAGTGATCCAACGCCTTTGCTTTACAATAAATTCCATTCTTTGAAAGAGACAGATTCAAAGCTAATGGGCCCAGCATTTGTCTGAACTCCCTTGTTTTTCCTTGGGCTCAAAGCATTCTTGTAAACCTATGTCTCCTATGATCATCTTGTGTGCCATGTTATTTACACATTGTGCTGCTCCTTTTCCTTTGTTGTGGGCTTGTCGGGATGTTCTCATCTCTTCCCACACAGGGGGTTCGTGTACCCTGATGGCTAATTGGTAAGTCTTTGATGAACAGTGCTGACAAAGTGTTATTTCCATCTGGGGAGAGTGGAGGATCTGTTCCATTCTTGGGCCAAGAGAAGCTCTGTTTTAGACCAGCACCCCCATATGGAGTTGAGAGAGCAGTCCATTCCAATACTGCTAATATCTGCCGAGACATTGGGGCAGTAGACAGCAGAGGATACTGGGGCTAGAGAAAAATCAGGGCCTGTGTCAGTCCAAATATAGAGAAACCTCATTCCATTCATTTACTGTCCCAGGCACCATATCTGCATACTCACTCACTGTTGTGTTGCGAGCAAGGGAAACAAATGTTGTTTGAATAGGAAGACTTTCCCCAAGCTTTGCCAGGCTGAAATAACGGCGTCTGCTCAGTGGTTTTGGTGTGAATAGTACATTGATCTATGTTCTCTTTTCTTTTCTTTCCCAGCAACACCCTTTCTTCGCCCAGCACGAATCCAAAGAGACAGACGTGGCTTCTTTTGTAAAACTCACCCTGGGAGACTGAGAAACGGACTTGTACACGATTTGCCCTTCTGTGAACTGGTGGGTTTAGGGGAAGGGGTGCGCGGCGGTGCTTGGTCACAAGAGCACCCCTAGAAAGTGGCCATTTTATTTTAATGTTAAAAACCTCCCGCCTCTCCAATGTTTTTAAGGGGTTCTTTGGTCTCCATAGTGACATAGAATGAACTGGCTAGTTAAGTGAATTTTAATAAGGTTGGCACCCTTCAAACAAACAAACATACACAATTATTTTAAACGAGGGTGAGTGAAATATTTAATAACTGTCAAAATTCCCCCTCCCCCCCCACCTATGCCCCAGTCTTCTCAGCCCCCTTCCTTTGTCTCTCTCGAATTGCTTTTATCATGGTAATAGGTGCTATGGTAGTCATGAAGTTGTATGTAGATTTATATTTTGTCCCCTCCATTATTTTAATATTTATGTTCAGTGCTTGATTGAATAGATTTCTGTTGTATATGAGAATGAGAGTGTGATGATGACGATAATGAGACTACAGCAAGCAATATTTATAGAGCTTTGCTGGGGAAAGGGTTAAAAGGAGAAAAAAAAAAAAGAAAGAAGCCTGAATGTTGTAGAAAACTATTTAATATGCATTGGTAAAGACTTTAAACAAGGATCTTGGTTCAAATGTCGGGGCTACCTCAGAGAACATGCTAAGGGGGTTGATCGGCTCTCATGTGACACAGCCGAGTTTGCTCCGACGCGATGTGAAAAAGGAAACACGACTTGGATCTCATGGCGGTTGCGGTGCATTCCCAGTGCATTGCATTGCTAACGCTTCGGGTTCCAGCGGTTCGTCCACGTGTCTGACAGACACCGACACGCGGAGGCAGAGACATTGCTGCAGCAGCGACGGTGACTAACACGGGGGGAAAGATTTGTTTGGAAGTGCGTGGCTGTCTGAAGAGGCATGAGCTGATACCCCCTCTGGCTATGAATTCTGGACTGTTTGATTGAGAATGTTGGGTGGGCTTTAGAGGTCAGGTGTCCTGGTGGTTTGGGCCTCAGAAGGGAGTTTCCCTGAACAGAAAGGAACATTATGGATAGATGCAAAGGGAGGGAAGCAGGGTAGAAGGTTACATCCCAGGGTGGGTTTCCACAGAGTCGTAAGTAGCTAATTTGGCGCCTGAGGCCAGACCCTCCTCGGCGCGGGCAGGGGTGCTGACATTGCGCGAGGCACGAGTGAAGACAGCATAGTAGCTGCCTTTCCTGCACCCCCTCAGCTATGTGCCCGAGGCAAGTGCCTCACTCGCCTCACCCTTGTTACGGTCCTGGGTTTCCAAAGCTCCGAGCACTGCAGAGACGGAATTCCCCTGCGCTTACCCACCGTTATTTGATACACTAGCGAGCGCCACGGGAACTCCCGCTGGAGTGCGGTTTGATCCTCGCCCAGGGCCGCTCAGGACGGTCAGTGCCGCTGTGTATAGCACAGACCACAGGTGCCCCTAATAGGGCTCCAATCAGGGAAAACCAGCTAGGAAACCACAGCTGCGACGTGGTCCGCCAAGCAAAGCTGCTAGCCATGGGGAAAGAGCATTGGGGAGGGCAGGCGGGGAGGGAAACACAGCACAGGAACACTGCTTTCCTGTGCATACAGTAATTGGTGCTCGGTAGGGTGGGCAGCTAGACCCGAGCTCTGCGCTCAGTGGCGCCTTGACTCCGGATTCCCACGGGCGTCACTGAGCAGAATCCCACCTGTGCCTCTTTCCTGACTCAGCTCTTTTGCGGCAATCAGGTCTTTTTTCCGCCTTGATCTCTGCTCTCTCACCCTCCCAGCTAGGGAGAGCGTGCGTGGGCGATATCTGCATAGCCATTCCGTAGGAGGGGAAGGAAGATCCGCTGAGGAAGCGCTAGGGTGGAGAAGAGGGAAAGCTATAGGAAAACGCACAGCAGCCCTTGCTGACGTACCTAGAAAGCCATTCAGACGTAGAAAGAAGAGTAGCTCTCACTGCTGCACCGTGACGCGCTCTGCACCAGGACTCGGGGCCACGTTCTGCCGCCTTTCACACCCTGGTTTCCCAAACCCCGAGATGCTGCAAATGGGCATAATTCTGTGGCATGAGCCCAAAGCCCATCCACTTTTGTGAAGAGATGCCACTCCCCAAGGCCAGGGCTGGAGACAGACTTTGAGGGGCCCTGGGCAAGATGCGAGGCGGGGTGGAAAGGGGTGGGGCTGGGGACTAGCTCCACCCACCCAGCCCTCAGCTCTGTGTGGCACTCTTGCTGTGATGTAAAAGGCCCAGGGCTCTAGCCGCTGCTGCCTCTGCCACAGTAGTGGCAGTAGCAGCCCGGTGCCCTGGGCCCTTTTAAATCACAGGACCCCGGAGCAACTGCCCCCTGCGAAGCCTCCGCTGTCAGCAGCTCTGCACAAAGCTGCCTTGCTTCTTTGCTTTGCAAGGTCCAAGGGTGAAGATAGTAACTTGCATCTGTCCAGGAGGTCATTAGTCTTTGGAGACAGCCCTGCGCAGCTCGTGGGAGTTCCCCCCGTCGTACTCACCAGAACCCGGCCTTTCTGCACCACCTGCGTGCTCCGTCCGTCGCCTGAGGAGGCTCAGGAGGGTCCAGAGTCTGTCCCGTGGCGAGCTCGCTCCCCTGAGGCATACTGCCCTGAGGAATGGCACAGTTAGCCGGGGTCCTGGCAGAGCGAAGCTGCAGCAGCGTGAGCTACAGACCGAGCTAGCTCAGAGAGCCATTTCCTCCAGGTGTTCCAGGCCGTGCAAGGAAACTTGATGCTGCCTCAGTTTCCTTGTGCCAGAGGCTGACCTAGCTTGGGCCTGTCTGCTCGAGCTGCACTCGGACCCAGGGCTTGCAGTAGGGTGAGATTATATGTGAGAGGTTCCGTGATCCCCAACCCATGTTTTCGAGTGTAAATTCCCCGTAAGCATAATCTCCCTCTCCCAAGGTTCCATGGGAATCTCCCACGGAGGTATTTTGTTGTGGATGAAACTGGGACTGCTTTTCCATGTAATTGCAAAGGCCTAGGCGGGCTCCGAGCCTGCGCCCTGCTTTTCAGCTTTGCGTGCGTGTCTTTGCTCTTGCTCACTTTCGCCTCGACGCCGAGCGGTTTTGATTGATTGTCTTCAGCTGCAGCAAAAGTCCAGCCAGCCAGCTTACAGAGCTGGTTCCAGCCTCAAGTCTCACTTTGAAAAACATGACATTTAAAACCCGCCGTTGGTTTTCCTGCATATGGATCCGATGCTTTCGCTGAGATTTGTTTTTGCCTCTTTTCCCTTGGAATAGACGTCTCATTTGGACACCGCATTCCCTTGACCTTAAAGCACCTTTATTCTAGTGCCATGGTAACTGACGGGTTGAATTTATGTGATACTGTCAAAGATCAGTATTAACAGCAGATATTAATATCCCCAGCATTTTCCTATAGAAATCTAATGGCAGTGTTGTGTGTGGTTAGGAAGCCTATAAAGTGAATTGTGCATGGCTCAACTCTGCAGGTTGAGTGCGTTCTTTTATGCTTTTGACTCCTTGGGCTCATCCAAATCTTGGTTTAATGACATAACTAAACAAGAAGGAAGGAATATTGAAAACAAACTGTCCCTCCCCCTGCGTCCCGCCTTATCAGATGTTCAAGAGCCTGCTTGCTGCCTTTTGCCGTGGCCAGGCACATGAATCCTTGCAGAATACGTGTAAATTGCTATGGCGGGGGGGGGTGAGCCAAAAACAGCATTACACACCCACTTTGGCTGGTATAAATGACCCTGCTAGGTGCATGGTGGAGAGATTTGCTCATATTCCAGCATCTGTCTTGGGCAAATACCAATGCAAAGCTTGTAATGACGGGGGATAATTGGACACGTGCCAAAAGTACTGTGCAACAGGTGGTCATGGGGGAAGCCTGGCCTAGTGGTCGGAGCACAAGACTGGGAGCCAGGATTACTTAAGCGCTTCGAGTACCATACTGGTAGCTCTTTTACCAACACTGTGATGGTAGGCTGGTATGTGATCCCTGCCTCAGTTTCCCCATCTGTAAATATGGAGGTGATAACACCTGCCAAGGGGGACGTGTTGAAGGTTAATTGTCTGGCTCATGCAGTGAAGGTGAAAAGGGTTCTGCTAGTTCTAAGCACGACTGCTTTCCTCACCGAATGAGATGCAGCCCTATTCGTGCTAACTGAGGGCTGTAGATTCCCAGCGGGCATAAATTGGCGTCACTCCTTTGATTTAGCTGGAATGACGCTGATTTACTCCATTTGAGACTCTGGGCCCAGTGGTATAAACAGCTGTTCTGTGATAATTAAGGAATCTTGTCTCCCTGCTGTGCGTATGTATTTATCATGTGGGAGGACTGCAGTGAGAAGGGACATTGCGTTTTTTGTGACGGTACTGCCCGTTACGGCGTACCATCACCTATTTTTCCAGCCCACAGAAATGGAATGGGATTTCCTCTGCACGTACCAGCACCTGTTTTCTTGGGCAGCTCTGCTCCTGATGGAAGCCTGCCCGGGATGCACGGCGGGTTTTTTTTCTTGTTTCCAGCGTGGCGCTGTGGTTCTTAAAGGGGCCGCAACCGCATTTCGGCCCCCAGCGCATGTGGTTTTTTTTTTTTCTTTCTCAACAAGTTTGCCCAGAGTACCAGCACCCTTTTTCTTGCAAAAAAAAGCACCGAGAAGAGACATAACTGGCCAGACGTCCACATGTTTTATAATCTGTCCCTTCTGCCCTTAGTTGATTGTTCCATCAAATGCTGTCAGCCAGCAGCAGGGGAGGTGTTACAAAGCTTTGTCGGCAGGGTTGGCCTTTGGGGCCGCTATGAAATCCAGATGGTTTCTTGTGAGGAAAAAAAAATCAGGTTTCCCAATCAATAGTTCAGTTCAGCCTTTAGCGGAGCAGCTGGACAATACGGAATTTGACGTGTTCTGGCAGGCAGAACTGATGCTGGGAAGAAATGGCTGCTATTGAGGTCTTCCCAGGGGATAGGTGTGCTTCTCCAGTTCATCATCATCATTGCCCTTCATGCCCACTGGCGTATAGGGCAGCAACAAAGGTCCTCCACTTCTGTCTGTCCCTGGCCAGCCTCTCAGTAGTGCCTCGAGTATGATTCATGCTCTTCGTTTCTATTTCAACGTTCCGGCGCCATGTTGTCTTGGGTCGTCCTCGTTTCCGCTTTCCTTCAGGGGTCCAGTGCACAGCAATCTTTGTGACAGAGCTTCCATCTTTCCTGAGCACATGCCCGATCCATCTTAATCTTGGCGCTCAGGACTTCCATCTTCATGTCAGTGGCTTCATTTCTGCTTTCACCACTGGCAGTCAGACAAGTCACTGTAAGTGACTCTGGAAGGCCGTCACACACAGTTGAGAAGGAATTCTTGGTTGCTGTTTCCGTAACAAAAGGCTTTTTCTAGGTCAGGGTTGTAGCACTGAGCCAAACCCCCAGTCCTGGAAGATTGGTGTGCATGCTTAGTTTGGTTCTTCCCCCCCTTGACCTTTCCGGCTTGGTTGAACCTACCAGAAGCACTAAGCTGCCACCGGCATAGCTCCTGGGCTCATAAGAACACACAAGCTGCCCCGCCCCGACAAGGCGCATGCACAAGGGGCAGGCTTCTCTAGTTGCCAGAGCATTTACCAACCCCGGCAACCCCACGCAATAAAGCCAGTTGATTTCACTTAAGAGAGTGTTTGCCCCTTTCCCCGAGAGGTTCTTTTGATTCCCAAAACTATTGCCTTTGCAAGCTGTCCGCTGAGTTTTGATTGTGCACACGGTAAGGATGCCGTTGTACTGGAACTGTGGGCAGAGGACTGCAGGGCGCTGCTTGGTTGCGCAAACCATCTTGAGTGAACAAATGTTTCCCGCGGTGGCACAGAGGAAAGAGATCTTCCCAGAAAGTCAACCGGCAGAATGACATTCAGCACTGGCCGTTGGAGATGGGAGAACTCCCAACGCCTGCCCTTTGCCATGTCACGTGCTGATGCCGATGCTTTCCTTTGAACACAGCAGAGGAGAGACAACATGGTCTTGCGAAAGGTGAGCAAAAGCAAAGATGTTTAGCAAAGGACTTTTCCTTGGTAGATTTCCTATGGGCCTCTGGCTGGTTGCTGCAAAAATGGAGTGTAATTTACCAAGGGACTTGTACATGGAGAAGCACAGCCTACCTAAGCAGCCGGCAGAGGAAGGACAGAAGAACCGGCCACAGTGCTGACCTGCCCATTTCTCTTCTGTGGCGGGTGGGAAGCACAGCGTAAGAGCGGATCAAGAATGCCAAGGGCCCTGCCAAATTCACAGCAAAATGTGTCACAGATCATGAAATCTGGTCTTTTGTGTGCTTTCCCTCTATACTATACAGATTTCATGGGGGAGACCAGCTTTTCTCAAATAGGGGGTGGGTCCTGACCCAAAAGGGAGTTGCAGTGGGATCACAAGGTTATTTTAGCAGGATCCTGGTTGGGCCACCCTGACTTCTGCGCTGCCTTCGGAGCTGGGCAGCTGGAGAGCCGTGGTTGGAATATTGGCTGGGTGCCCAGCTCTGAAGGCAGCATCCTGCCAGCAGCAGGGCAGAAATCAGGGTGGCACTACCCTACCCATGGCGCCCTTACTTCTGTACTGCTGCTTTCCCCGCTAGGTGGCCAGAGAGTAGTGGCTGCTGACTAAGGGCCCTCTGCAGGCAGCGGTGCAGAAGTCAGGGAGGCAACACCACCTCAGGCCATCCTGACTTCTGCTCAGCTGTTAGTGGTCACTCTGCCTTCAGAGCTGAATTCCTGGCCAGCAGGCGCTGCTCTCCAGCTGCCCAGCTCTAAGGGCTGCTGCCGCCAGCTGTGCAGTAGTAATGGTAGCAATACCGCAATCCCCATACAATAACCTTGCGACCCTCTCCCCTTTTGGGTCAGGACCCCTACAATTACAACACGGTAAAATTTCAGATTGAAATGTCGGAAATCATGACCTGTACCATTTTAAAAATCCTTTGACCGTGACATTGACCAAAATGGACCGTGAATTTGGTCGGGCCCTAAATAGGTGCATTTGGTGCATGCCATAGACCGTAGGCTGCTTCAGCTGCTAAGATGTTCGGGAGGGAGACTGTCTCTTTTCCTGTGTCCAGTGCATCTGCTCAGCTGTAGCCTCCTCATCTTCCCACGGCCGCCCCAGTGCAGGCCTTAGAGCAGAGACCAGCAGAACCTCAAGATCAAATAAAATCCACAGGGAAAACTTGGCCAGCTACTTTATCCTTACCAGCTTTGGCAGCAGTCCGAAAATGAGAGAGCAAAGGGAAGTTCTACAAAGCCAAGGAACAAGAGGAGACACTTTTTAGGGTGGTCTGTGAGTATCCGATTCAAAGGAATCGATGACTTATGATCTATTAGGGAAAGGTCGTTGAAACCAGTGGTGGTTCTCCAGGGATGAACTTGACCGTGTGTTAATTTATCTAGCTGCTATACCTTTAAAGTTCTCATCCCAGGGCTGCAGGATTGGCCACAAATGTTCTCATCTCGTTTTGCGGCCGTCGGTTAAGGGGGTGGGAGGCGGGGACGTTGCCTGCTGTTGTTTTTATTGATTGATTTGATTTTTGGCCAGTGACTCATGAGATAGCAGTGAGCCACAGTAAGGTCAAGTATCGGTGCACATCTCAGATGGGAGTCTGCCACCAGCTGAGACGTATACCTGTGGCCCTCTAAGGCACACCGTGGCTTGGCTTGTTGCTATGAGAGCGTCGCTTGATAAAATCCTTTCCAGATGTGGAAGGAGGCTGGATTCACACCAATGGAGTAGAGATCTGAATCCGTCTCGTCCACCGCCACACTGCAATGTGGCCTTCTTTTTACTTCTCGAAAGGATTTTCAGGTTCTCTAAAGCAATGAGACAAGATCCCACGGGTCGAGTGGTTCCATGAGGATAAGCAGGCAGAGGCTTCTTAAGTCCTCTGTAAGTGGGGATGGAAGTCTTACAAGATCAGATGTCATTCGAAGATGGCCAGTACTTCATGGGTTTGGCCAGAGCAGAACAACCTTCCTATAGATTCTTTCGTGGTATTTTGGTATGTTACTTCCACTTCTGGGCCCAGCCAAATCCAGTAAGAAGGGAAGAAAAAAAGCCAACCAAGGTTTCATTGAGCTTGGTTGAACAGTATCTTTTTGGTGTGGGCTATAGGAAGGACTCAAGCCAGTTCTGATTATGTCACCTCCCTAATTCCTCACCTTCAGAAGGAGATAATGGTCTTGATCAATGTTCCCTCTAATTCTTTTATCCATGTGTGGAATAAATGTTGTTACATGCACTGAGGCATGTGCAGATGTGCACCACCAATAAAAAACACATGCTGCTGGCTGTGGGAGCTCTTCTCATCAGCTGAGCAGCATTTGGGTCGCTCCTGGGTGGCCGCCCAAGCGCTCAGCTTACAGGGAACATTGGTCTTGATTCTTATTTATACAAAGGGACCTCCACTGTGACAGAGCAGCATAAAGGAGCCTTAGTGTAAATGCAATTTGGGCTTTCAATCCTTTTGAAACCGGGTGGCCCTTGATATAATTCAGCCTTGGTATTAGATTCTGTGAGGTGACTGTCCAGGCGTATTCTCTGCTCGCACATGCCTAGAGACAGGAAATAGGGGCAAGCCAGCACCCCACAGAAAAGACAACATGAGTTAAGGATCAGAGTCTAACTTGCAGGCTGAGGTGTGGTGGGAAGAGCAGCCATCTTTGACTGACATTGGGGAAGGTCTTTGACCTGTCCTATGCAGCGGTCCCTTCTGCCTTAGAGATCTCTGGGCTGCTAGGCCTTGCTGCCTCAGGGTGAAATGACTTTTGCCGTCCCACTGGAAATGGAGATGGGCTTTTCCTTGTGGATTCTGTCTGAAGAGAACAAGTTTCTGCCACGTGCTTCGGTCCTTCTGGATGCCTGAGAGGGGAACAGGCGTCTCGACTGCACTTTTGACGTATAGATGTGCTGGATAATGAACACTTGATCCGCCCCTTGTAGCACACAGTGTATTAATGAAGGATAAGCTGCTACCGATTCAGGTTATTATACATACAGGTATATTGGGGGGGGGGGGTAGGAATTATTCTTAACTGAAGGGAAAAGGATTTGAAATGAATGACAGCCCATCTGCCTGCTGTTCTGAAAGTCTAAGACCCAGAACCTCAGCTGAGGTAAATCAGTTGATGCCAATGAAACTACAGTGACTGAGGACAGCTGAGCACTGGACTGATTTGTTTTTTCTGCCACAGTGGAGTGCATTTGCCCTGGCTTGGCCTGTCCAGCTTTTCACTTACAAATTCTTCTGTAACAGTGGCAGGTTGATTCTGAAGTACTGTATATACCAAAGGATGGGAACATTACGTTTCTTTCCTCAGTTATGAGTGGTATTTTTTTTCACATAAAAGAACATTCAGCCATCCCCGAATTTGTAGGAACAGTCTCTGAGAGTTTTTAGTCCTTCTCAGTCCAGTGCTGGATTTGGTTTAAGAAGAGTACTGTGAAAAGATAAGAAGTACTCAATGTGAGAAGTATATTAAGGCTCTACTAAGAGCTGGCAGAGGGCAGTGGGAGAGTTAAAAATTTACCTGCTTCTCATGGGATAAACTTCAAGATAAACCACAGTCAGAATCATAGCTATTACATCAGGATCTAATTCTTATTTCATGAACTCTGGTGTAAATGTAGACATCTCCATCCAAAGCAGTGCCCTGACTCCCAGTTTAGACCCAGTTCCCTCAGAGCACATTCCTGTCAAAGGCAGCAGAATTTGGCTCTACTTGTAGCTTTATCTTACCTAGTAAATGAATTTTCAAAGCTGATCATCCCTTCATTTATCTCTGAAGCTGTGAATCACGTTAATATGGTGTTTTCAGTGACTACTGCCATTGTACTGATCGAAGTTGGCTAAAATATTCACAGCAACAACTTGAAAATTTTGAAACTTTGCATTTTGCTTCCATCTTGTGCAATTAAATTAATTTTGGGGAAAAAACTGCTAAATTTAGTTTCTTGCAAGTTAGGAATAAACATGATTTCTGTCAAGGGGAAAAAGGGCTTTAGAAATAACTGAGACTTTGAAATCAAGTGGTTTAAAAAACTGGCCAAAATTGATTTTTTTTGGAGGGGGGGGGGGGAAGCATCAAAACAAATGAAACTTCAAAATTTCCTGCATTACAGTCTGCTCTTTTTTCGGGTTGTGGAAAGTTTTGTGAAAAGTGAAAATGTCTCCTGATGAAATTTCTAAATCTGATAGAGAGAAAAAACAAATTGAACACTGGTTGCATTGCAAATGGACACAGGTGAAAACAGCATCTCCTGCTTTTCTGTACATTCAGGTGGAAACTGTTCTCCCTCTCTTTTGTTGTTGTTTATTCCTTTGTGGTATCACCCAAAATGTACTAAAGAAAGCCACCGTCCCTGCTCCCAAATGCTTATTTTCATCTTTCTTTGTTATCCCCTGACTGTGGAAATAGCAAATGTCTATTGTTGGCTAATTAGTATTTTAAATTGTATTTGTTACACTTTCAACTTTAATGTGTTTTGCCCTATAACTAGCTGTGGGAATAAGAATTTTTTTTTTACACGCTAAAGTTTTCCTTTTAATTGAAGGCCTTGGACGTTTCTAAATACATCTTGCAGCCAAAATAAAAATAATAGTAACACAAGATGAGGGAGAGCCCTGTTTTGGGCGTAACAATGACTTCAAGAATGGATTGACTAAGTTTCAACTTCAGTGGAATCGGTAAATTCTGTCAGTATCAGTGTTATGAACCAAAAGTGCCACTGTCAATTGCCAGGAAAGACTTTTTTTAATTTTTATTAAAAAATGCCTGTAATTCTCCACCTGAAAAATAAAATCTGTGATTTGCCATGAATGAAAGCGGGTTGGTTGTCTCCATCTTTGCTTGACTTGGTTGCGCCATGCCTTTTATATGTCAAATTTGCATGGAGCATTCCAATCTTTCTTTAACTTTTGGCCAAAGAGACATTTATTTGATGTCAATGGAAGGTTATAATTATTATGTTATGTAGTCACCAGCCCCTCGTGGAATCGGAGGACCTAAATATGCCCTTGGATATGCATGACACCACTTTTATTTGGTGTCAACAGACTCAGTGTGCACATTTCAAAGGTGGAATAGAGCCACCAAACATTTCTTACTGCTGGCAAGGATTTGGTGTTAGAACCAGGCTTTGCTAGTTAATCCTATTCTGAATTGAGAGGTAGTGGGGTGACTTTTTAGGACTTGATTCTGCAGGAGTACACCCACTGCAATCACCAAAAGGATCAAACATGCACCCGCTTACATTCCTTGTGTGTTATGGAAGAGAGAACAAAACAGGTATGTGGTCTTTGTTGGAACGTGAAATGGAAGAGTAACGAATTGAGCACACATTCCTGTTCAACAGAATTCCCCGTGAAGTCCATGTAAGCCTTGTTCTCTCTATTTCCCTTCTGCTATTATACAGGTGTGTCTGTCCTTTGCTGGTATGACAGCCTCACTGGACCTTCTGCCATGAGAACTCTTTGCGTTTTTCCTTTAATCACTTATGGTGTTATTGTTTTCTTTTTTCTCTTGCCTTGCTTTGCCTTGCCTTCCCAACCCAACCCAACAAATGCTGGGAAGTGGGTTGCAGGAGATGGAACTCATTAGAAGTACGGATCTCAGAAGGATGTGGGCATAAATGGTTTTATGCATCTGAAATGAATGTTTAAAAAAAAGTCTGGCCCCCGTTCTGCTTTTCCAATACTTCAGGAGAAAGTGGAGTTGTCAACCAGGTAATGAATTTTGAATCTTTTTTGCTACAGAATGCACAAGTAACCTGTCTTAATGTGAATACAAGAGCTGTACTATGCCAGAAATGAGAGCGAGAGAGAGAGAGAGAGAGATGTGTGTGTGTGTGTGTGTGTGTGTGTGTGTGTGTGTGTATATAGGCGAGGTTAAATCTGCCACTTAAGAGATTTTTAAAACAATACAAGAGATTAAAAATAAATTTGTATTGGAGAAAATACATCAAACTGCATTTTCATCCATTGTTTTATTGCTTTATGTTTGTTTTATTTCAGCAGTGGGAAACTATGCGGACAGAAACCAGTAGAATTTGGCAGCCCTGTGAGTGGGCAACAGTGACCAACATGTCTTGCAGGCCACATACAAAACCCTGCCAGGCCACATGCGGCCCTCAAGCCACAGGTTGCCCGCTACTGCTTTATTTGCTAAAGGCTATGGCTATTAGGGATGTAAAATTTCAATTATTTGGGTAATCAAATAGTCAGTGCAATTTGCTTTTGCCTTTGAAGCCTCGGGGCTGTTGCTACACTTCAAAGGCAAAAACGCTGCGGGGAGCACTTAAGCAGTCCCCCGCTGTCCCCGTGCTACCCACGGCATTTCAAAGCGGCAGTGTGGCATGCAGCCTGGCGTCAGCTGGGGACTCCCCTGCTGACCTTGGGCTACACGCAGCACTGCCGCATTGAGGCACCCCCTCCTCTTTCCCCTCTTTGCTGCCTCTTTCTGATAGAGGCAGCAAGGCGGGGAAGCATCTAGCTGACTAGCCTGTTGACTGTCCTATAAGCATTTGCTTATCGGATAGTCGACTAGTCATTCACATCCCTAATGGCTACACCATGCAACTTTTAGCAACATGGCTGTGCCACTAAACGGCATACAGTGTAGCTGCTGGTTGTTGGCAGAAGAGAGCTCTCTTGCCGACAAAAAAGGTTCCATCCATCCCATGAGCGGCAGTGACTTGGTTGGCACAAGTTGGCGTTTTTTGTCGGTAAAACTCTTGTCGTTCAGGGGGCGGGGCTAAGACCACTTTCCAGACATGTATTTGTTAAACTTGGCACTGTGTACATGTGTTCTGCTCAATGTTGTGTTCTACTATTAAATGATTCAGACAACTGCTTGTGGAGAAAACAAATAGCCTCTTCGTTGAGATTTTTTTTGTAGCCACACGTGGACTGGTTGCATGAAAGAGCCGGGCTTCTTTGTAAAAATGATGCATCAAGTATCAGAGGAGGTACAACCTAAGTTTTTGCCTGTTTAGTTTTCCCGCTGCTGCTTACCAGCGCCTTACCTCAGAGGCGCTTTTAAAAGACATGAGATGGTGACATAGGCTTTATAATAAAGACATAAGTCCCATGACTGATCCAAAGCTCTTGTGTTGTGAGAGTTGAAAGTGGTTGAAAAGGACATAGAAATATATTGAAAAGCCAGGCAGTTTGGCTGGAAAGTTGCTTTTTCACTTGCGTTGGTTAGGTAGCTCTTCCCTACTGAAAAACAAAACAACGCAAATGGTAATAGGGCCCCAATTCAGTCCCTATGGGTATGTCTGCGCTGCATTCCTCTTTCGAGAGAGGAATGTAAATGCAGCTGAACGAAATTGCAAATGAAGCGGGGATTTGAATTTCTCACACTTCATTTGATTCATCATGTCTGGGCACTATTTCGAAATACCCTATTTTGAAAAAAGAAATGCTGTCTAGACTCGGTTATTTCAAAAGAAAACCCTTCTTTCGAAATTACCCTTACTCCTTATCAAATGAGGTTTAAGGGTAATTTCGAAAGAAGGGTTTTCTTTCAAAATAAGCATGTCTAGACAGCATTTCTTTTTTCAAAATAGGGTATTTCGAAATAGTGCCCGGACGCGATTATGCAAATGAAGCACGGGAAATTCAAATCTGTTCTTCATTTGCAATTTCACTCAGCTGCATTTACATTTCTCTCTGGAAAGAGGAATGCAGTGTAGACATACCCTCTGTGTGTTGTGCAAGTGAGATTAGGCTGAGATATTTCAAGTGTTTTCCAGACAATCTGTATGTCTTCATGCCATGTGGTATTTCTCTCTGGTGATCTACCACTGCCAGTTTCTGCGAACAAGTGTTAGGGCTGTGGTTTGGGGGGCGGAGAGGGGGGAAGATGTCAGATTTGGGCCATATGCCTTTTAATGAGAACTCTCCCTTATAAAGGTGTCTCCAAACTTCTGCACTGAGAGTATTTTCAGGTAAAAGTCCACCTACTGCATGTAGGTTTGCTTCATCCCAAACTGTAGGGTTTCATGAACCTGAGTTTGGCAATGTCTAGCAAGTAATGTCCATTGGTTCACACGTTCTCTGGTGGTCTCATGCTCTGATCCAAGGGCATAAGGGAGGTGGAGGACTGACGCCGCTCCAGTTCTATCTTATTGCCGCATGGCAGCATGTCCTGTCCATTCTAAAATGGGGACTGTATTAATCTTTTTAACCTCTGTGTATAATTTTAACAATATTTGCTCTATGAATGGAGCCCTAGCATGGGGGTAGGCAATAAAATGGTGGCAATTCTCCAGGTTTAGCCCCTGTTGGGCTGCTGCCACTATATTTACCAGCACCTCTGCAGATAGGGGTGAGTGAAGCTCCCATTGGCCACAGATTGACATTCTCGGCCAATAGGAGCTGCCAAAAGCAGCACAGACTGGGACACCGCTTTCCACAGATCCTATTGGCTGGGAACAGTGACCTGTGGCCAGTGGGAGCTACAGTCGCCCATACCTGCAGAGGCTCACGTAAATATAGTGGTGGTGGCCCACCACAGGCTAAACCTTGGGAACCATATCCAGCCCGTGGGCTGATATTTGCCCACCCCTGCCTCAGCTGAGGATCTGATCTTATGCATTTATAATACAGAGTCACAGAACCAGAATTCTTTCTTAGATCCCTCTTCTCTTCTTCCCTCCAAAGACTTCTCAAGCAGGATCATACCACGGTTAGCCCCAACTTCAGTAGCTTCTTATCCCTCTTCACAGTTTTGTTTTGCTTTTCCCATTTAGGTCTGCCCAATCGTGGGATAAGAGTAATATTTTCCTCCAAACTGCAAACACTCAAAATTTCCTGTTACACTGCACCATGCCACAGGATGTGCTGCAGGCTAACTTTGCTTTCTCCAAGAATCCTTCAGTGCCCTTTGGAAAATGTAGCAGTGACAACTCGAATTTATGAACTAATTTGTATTGACTCATTTGAACGTTACCATTGACATGGCCAAAAAAAAAAATACCCTATCTCATTTGGCTCTAGTTGGTTCTGTTGCCTGCAATTACCTCTAACATTTTCAGTAATAAAGCTGAAACTGCTGGGTGGTTGTTGTTTGTTTGTTTGTTTGTTTGTTTTTTTTAACAAATTCACTGCACTTTTGGTTCAGATTCATGCTTGCTAGTTTTTGATATTGGAGCTGCAGAACTTACCATTTTCAGGTTGGTTAGGTCTGTTTCAGCAAAGCCAACAAAGACTCCTAGGGCACTTTCAAGTCTAACATGTATGTGGGCATTAGGGATGTTAAATATCGGTTAATTGAATAGTCAAGTAACCTCATGCATTCTTATCAGTTAATTGACTATTCTGTAGTCCCCGGGGGTGGGGCCAGCAGCCAGTGCACGCCGGCCTCACTCCCGAGGAGCCCCCTGCCACTACAGAGGCAGCAGAGTGGGGTGCCAAGCGGGAGCTGGTCCACGAGGGAAGCCAGTTTATAAAACAGCTCCCCTCGCAGGCTGGCTGCCTGTTGCCCTGTGCTACTGCCTCTAATACAGAGGCAGCAGCATGAGGTGGCAGCAGCCCCTGTCTGGGTGGGGGGGTGAATCTGAGCTCCTGGGCCTGGTGCAAGCTGGAATTGAGCCGGGCTGTCTGCCCGCCTGGCTCCTAATATACTTTAAATGCAGAGCCCCGGTGGGGGTAACTGGGCTGCAGGCCTGCCTGCTAAAAAATTTACTGGGAGGGGAGGAAGGGAAATGCATGTAGTGTATAGTATTAACCTATATGCTTTTGCTTATTGGTTAATCAGTTAATCAACTTCACTGTTACATCCCTCGTGGGCATAAGCTTCCACAGGCTGGAACTCACTTCATCAGATGCATAACTAACAACGAAAGCAGGATAGTGCTATGTTTCGTAGGAACATGATGCGTTTTCTGTAGATGGCATTTCTTCATTTTGTGAACTACAGAGAACTCTGCTTGGTTTGATATGCATGCAAACTTCCTATGAGTGGGTATGTCTAGACTGCATCCCTCTGTCGGCAGAGGGATGCAGATTAGGCAGGTCGACATTGCAAATGAGGCAGGGATTTAAATATCCTGCGCCTAATTCGCATAAAAATGGTTGCCGCATTTTGCCGACTCAGCACTTTGTCGGCAAAAAGCAGCAGTCTAGAGGGGGATCTGTCGAGAAAGAAAGCCTTTTTCGACAGATCCCTTATGCCTACTGCAAGGAGGTTTACAGGATCTGTCGAAAAAGGCTTTCTTTCTCGACAGATCCCCCTCTAGACTGCTGCTTTTTGCCGACAAAGTGCTGAGTCGGCAAAACGCGGCAGCCATTTTTATGCAAATTAGGCATGGGATATTTAAATCCCTGCCTCATTTGCAATGTCGACCTGCCTAATCTGCATCCCTCTGCCGACAGAGGGATGCAGTCTAGACATACCCAGTGTTAGGAAGCTAGACAGACTCAAATTTCTTTCTTAAATATCACACACGGCTACAGATTGTTTGACACCCAATTTATTGCTTTTAATGGAGAGGCTAAGGGGGGGATATGACAGAGGTCTATAAAATTGTGACTGTTGTGGAGAAAGTGACTAAGGAAAAGTTATTCACTTGTTCCCGTAATGTAAGAACTAGGGGTCACCAAATTAAATTAATAGGCAGCAGATTTAAAACAAACAAAAAGAAGTACATCTTCACACAATGCACAGTCAACCTGTGGAACTCCTTGCCAGAGGATGTTGTGAAGGCCAGGACTTTAACAGGATTCAGAAAAGAGCTAGATAAATTCATGGAGGATAGGCTATTAGCTGGGCAATGGCTATTAGCCAGGATGGATAGTAATGGTGTCCCTAGCTTCTGTCAGAAGCTGGGAATGGGCAACAGGTATGGGATCATTTGATGATTCTGTTCTGTTCATTCTCTCTGGGGGCGCCTAGCATTGATCACTGTTGGCAGACAGAATACTGGGCTAGATGGACCCTTGGTCTGACCCAATCTGGCCATTTTTATGCTCTTAATATGCTTGTGATACTTGTAGCCTTTTTTTTTCCAAAAATCAAAGAAAATAAGCCTTACACAATTACCATGTGTTAACATTATTAACTGGAAGCAGTTTCAAAAGAGCTTTCTGATTGTTTAAATACAGCCTTACACATCAAAGTCTTATCGTGAACTTAGAAAAAAAATCCCTCTTGAAGGGAATCATTACTAAAGCATTTCGTATACAGATTACTTCAGCCTTCATCATTCTGATTCTTAGCTAAGGTTAGGTGATAAAAGCCAAGATTCCCTGATTAGAATCAGATGGCTTGTGGTGAGAAGGAATCTAGATGACTTAACTGGACAGATTAAACCCAAGTTGTTTGGCTTCCATTTGGCTGTTTTATAAATTGAACTACTAACTAGGCCAACTAGTTGGACAGTGTTCTCCCTGGTCATGGATGTGTGATGTTAGAGTTTTGAGTTTGCAATATCAGATAGTTGATTAGTACTAACAAACAATCAAGATGTCCTGGGTGAGAAGAAAAAGGACAGTATAACTATAGGCTAAAATTAGGTCCCTAAATGGACTTAACCTGCTCAGGGTCTGACCTATTGGTTGGCCTCTGTTGCGTCCAGTTCAGTCTGTGGGGAGTTTACTAGTATATCTGTCTCTGAAGGTTTGGGGGTTTTTTTAAACTGATTGAAATGTTGCCATCAAGCAGACATGCTATATGTCTGCCTATGAAACTCAAGTGCAGTCTGAAATTCCAAAGCTCAGCCCTTTTCAAATGATGTCTGTCCAGGAAAGTCTGGAAATTCAGCATGAGGGAGGGCTTTCAATCATCTCAGGATCATAAGTGTATTGACCCAGGGCCATCAAAATTGAACTTTTCACATCCTAAACCTAACTTTATTTTTTTTCTCTTCTTGTCTCACTGGGACATGGATGCCAATGTCGATTATGGTATTTTCTCTCTTTCTAAGTTAGTTCCACATAGAAGAAGGGTTTAGAACAGTGTTTCTTAAACTGTGTTCCGCGGCACACCGGTATGCCATGAGACAATTGGAGGTGTGCCTTGGAGAACAGAGTTCAAAATGGCCGCCCTTAAAGGGGCAGGCAACCTTTTTTTTTTTTGGTTGAGCAAAAAAACAAGCAAAAAATGGTGTTCCTCATTAAAAAAAATATTGTTTGTTGTTCCTTGGTCTTAAAAAGTTTAAGAAACACTGGTTTAGAAACACAAGGATAAGGGTAGTGTGCCTGGCATTTTATATTTAGAACCACACCCATTAAACACACCCACACTGGAGCAGCTTAAGGGCTGATCTTTTATTGCCCTGACATTTAATTGTATAACCTCAGTTGAAATCGGGCATGGAAGTAAAAGTCACAGGTTTCGCCTAACTCTATTTTTTTCCCCTCCTGTCCATTATCATCTTATTTTTTCCCCTTCCATCTTTATTTTTGTTCTTCCTTATTTTTCCTTATTTATTTTTCCTCTCAGGTTGCATTCTCTTTATCATCTATGGGTTTGTTAAACCTTCCCACATTCCTTCTGTACATGAACATTACTTGGCTCTTGCCTTTCAAGATGTCCTCACCAACCTTTCCAAATTCATCTCTTCCAGGCATGTTGCCCTGCAAGGCACAAGATGTGGTATGTGTATGTATAGTCAGAAGTATGATCTAATAAGCCGAGCAGGGTTCTAGTCACAACCTCTGTTGCCATGGATTCATTCTGGAAACCTAGGCAAGCCGTTTTCTCTCTCTCTCTGCCTTGGATAACCCCTCTGTGAAACAAGGATTAAAAAAAATCCGTATCTCTTCCTTTGTGAATCTTTGGAAACGAACCTTTGCAAAATGCTCTCTGAGCCTCAGATGAGCAGCTCTGCTGTAGGGCAAATTATTACAAGAGCCCCGGGAATGTTACTGGATTGCCATCAAGTCGTTGTCGACAATTTCTCTGCAGGGAAAAACTTAGGCCCAGCCAACATGAACACGTGGCGCGTTTTGAAATTGGGCATTTGATTATTTTGGCTTTCGTCTTCCGGTAAGTGTATCGGCTGCCATATGAACTGCGTGGTCTTCGGAGAGCACAAATCATCCAGCCAGCTTTGGCGGAAAGCTCCAAAGATTAAAAAAAATAAAAATAAAACAGCCACCTGAAATTGCAAGAAGATGGGCGATGAAAATGATTTCCCGTCTTATGGCATTTCACTCATCAAACACTGGCCTCCCAGGAGAAACATGTGGTGTGTAAATTCCATATATATCATCATATGTGGCTTTCTAGGAGGTTTCCCATATTGCAGAGAGCAATGAAGCTAGATGAAATAATCCTAATAAAATAGTACATAAATATTAGTGCCGCAGAAATGGGGTGTACTGAGAGCCCAAGGGATACTTTCCTTTCTCCATCTGTAAAATGGCAATAAAGATCCCAACATCCTTAGTAAAATCTAAGCTCTGTTGATGAAATGTGCTGTATCAGAGGTAGGCTTTACTGTTGTTATTCCTGGGAAACATACAGCATAGAAAGCTGCAAGGCAGGCTACCCCCACACTCCTAGGCCAAAGGGGCCCAACCTGACCGACCTGGAGGAGTCATCTCTGAGGAAGTGCCCTCTCCATGTCCGTTGAGGGTCTCACACAAAGCCCCTTGGCTTCTCTGCTCAGACTGCCGACAGGGATACCTTCATGCATTTGCCTTGGTGGCATGGACCTCTTTCACGTGACCATCAAGCCCAACACGGAGTGAAAATGACTCAATGAATGGCCTAGATTCAGAACAAGGGTGGCCAACCTAAACCGAGAAGGAGCCAGAATTTACCAGTGCACATTGCCAAAAAGCAACAGTTCTAGGTCACCAGCCCTGATCATCTCCCCACCCCCACTCTCAGCACATCCCGCCCACTGGCAGCCCCACCGTTCTCCTGCCCACTGCGATCAGCTCTCTGTCAGTGGGAGACACTGGAGTCAGGAAGCATGGGTGTGAGAAGGTAGGAAGTGACAGATTCCTAAGGGGAAAGGGCCTAGGGCAGAGCTGGGGGTTGAACAGTGAGCACCCTCTGGCCCAGTGGAAAGCTGGCACCTGTAGCTCCAGCCCTGGATTTGGTACCTATGTAAGGAGCCACATATCAACTTCTGAAGAGCCACATGTGGCGCTGGAGCCACAGGTTGGCCACCCCTTGCCTAGAAGCTGTATCATATTATCAGTCCTCGTGGACCTTCCATTCCCCAAAGTGCACTTTGACACCGTGGCCTCGTCTACATGCATGGGAAGGATGGAATTTCAAATGTGGATCAACATGCTCAGCACTAACTGGCTTGTGTAGACCCTGCTGGTGTGTAATAAGAGTTCCCTAGTGTATGTTACCGTAGTATGTTAATGCACATTGGGGAACTTTTAGCATGCAACACGGTGCGCTTTAGAAATCATTCCCCTCTTCGTGCGCACAGATGTGCCATATGGACAGGCCATGAGACATGGATCATCTATTCACTCAGAATTTCTGCAACTGCCTTTTTTTCCACATGAGGCGTGGCTCTTGTATATCCAAGAACGTATTGAATGCAATATGCCTTCCTACCGATACAGGAAGTCCCCAAATTACAAACAGGTCGTGTTCCAGAAGTTCATTTGTTAGTCAGTTGTTTGGAATGCGGAATGCATTTTCCCATAGAAACAATGTAAATGGTTTTTGGGTTCCTAGTCTAGCCCACAAAAGCCTATTTAACCCATAATGTAGCTGAAATGCTGCATATTTGCATTGAAAAAGAGTAGAAATAATTTAATTGACCTTGAATGCTGGTGTTGAGGAAAAGCAGGTTTAATTAGAGGAGGACGAGGAGGTAGGTGGAGAGTCTGAAGGGGACTTCTTGGCATCCCCTGGCCACCACCTGCCACCCCCTCACGCTTGCACTCACAACTACATATGCCTCTTGCCTGCTCCCTGAGGGGTTTCTTTGTATGTGAGGCTGTTTGTAAGTCAGATGTTTGTAATTCGGAGTGTGCCTGTACCTTTAAAGAGAACTGCTGCCTTAAAAAGGGCACTTCCCCCATCCTGTTATCAGGCAGGCTCATCAATCGCATATACCTGGAGCTAACATGTAGAAGGGAAGATGGCCAGAGGTCGGGCTGCATTAGTGGATATACAAAGACAATGCTGCCAGTCTGAATGCACCACACTGTGTATTGCAAACGGTTATTTCATGAAGCCCAAGGTTTGTGCAACAGTGACTTCTCTTTAGGGATTGCCTTGTTTTACTTTTGAAAACTCAAATTTTTAACCCTCACACTGCTACTCAGGTAATACATGATTTTCACTTTCAAAAACTTCTCAGGGTTATTGGCTTAACATAACCCTTACTACTTCCCTACCGATAATATTTTAGGATAGTCCTCTAATGTGGAATTTTGTTTATAACTTGAACAAATTGTTTAAATGATGCTCTTTAATAACAAACAACATTAATGGTGCTGCGCTCATGAAAAACTGCAACAACATACCAGTGCGTTTGCTATGGAATAAATAAACTAATACAGATTTTTTTTTTTTTTTTTGGATTCTGCAAGATTAATATAAATAACACTGATGTGCAAATGGCTCAGATCACAGACTTGGTTCTCCTGCATGTTTGTAGAGTGCTGTGCTGAAGTGCAGTTTGGGGCTATCTATATAAAGTATATTAAAAGCTGTGAAAAATACATCAATAGGTTTTATTTTTAAGAAGAAATTATTACTATTTTTGTTAAACAATCCTCCCACAAAAATCCCACTAGTTCAAAACAAAAGACAAGGCATACTTCTAAGATAATATAGAACTTTGGCCAAATCTCACTTTTAGGACTTTTAAGACACCTTGAAATTGGAAGGCTTTGCATTTTATTTTGAATTAGGGAAAATGGTCAGATTTTGGCATGTACTCTCTCTCTCTTTCTCAAAAAACACCACCTGTGACATAGTGGGGATTGTATTCACTGTTTGTTTTGTTATGCTGTGTGTGATTCCTGCTGTCCTGTGCTGCTCTGTAGTGACTGTGTGTATGTGGGGGGGGGGGGTGCCCAGCGGGGGATGGGATCTTTGGGTGAGAACTCCTGGGGGAAGGCATGTAGGGAATGGTCACCTGACCTAGGGGAAGATACAGCCAGTAATAGTCAGATAACACCTTGGGCCCAGGAAGCAGGACATAGGAGGAGGTGGGGTAGCCTGCAGGGCTGGGACCAGTTGCTGGCTATATGAGTTAGTTTTTCAGCTGGCTTAGGCAGAAGGGAGTCTAGTTGGCTTGGGGCGGGAGGGGGCAGACAAAGGCCCAGAGCCCTGGCTCTGGGTCCCCATATCCCAAAGATGGATTGTACTGACTGCTCCTGGTTCCTGTAACAACAAGTCTGTGATATGCTGTGTCCCTATCAACGAATAAACCTTCTGTTCTACCTGTTGACTGAGAGTCACATCTGACTCCCCCCCCCCCCCACTCTGACACCACCTATGAAATTTCATGATTGTATGAAGATGGTAACACTTCTGAGTAAAACAGGCATGATTTTTTTATGAAAAACTCCAACTTTACTAATTTAAATTTTCAGTTTTATATTGAAGATCAATATTTCATATTCAGCTGTTGAAAAAATAATTTGCTGCATCTTTTGATGAGAAATCAAATATTTCACACACAATTTGTGAACCACCAAAAAAAAATTGGTCACTGTATGAGCCAGAACGAAAATTACTGGTATTTTTAAATGAATTTTTTTGATAAATTGGCAATTTCACATAACACGGCTTAACATGTGTGAAATCTGTGCTTATCCTTTTTAACTATATTTACTGATATCCCATGTTCATGTGTGAATGTTTATGAAATAGAGGTATTATATAAAGCATTTGTAAATATATTGACTACAGCTGCTTGAAATCAGGGAGAAAATTTCCATTAAAAATAATTGTCTCACATTTTTTTCAAATTCAGAATATACGGTTGGTCAAAAACACTGAAAAAAATCATCAAAATTTGTCCCTGTTTTTTCCCCAAATTTTGAAATTTTTCAACTAACTCTGTTAAATAATAAATGATGAATTTTGACCAGCTGAAGCAGTTTGGTGCCTCATGATGACACCTAACTGTTTGATTGTCTGCTGAACAAAGATAATTTTCTAGAACTAATAAGGCATAAGTTCTAAAACTTGTGGAATAACAAAGAACATTCATTAAAATCTTCCTCTGTGGGATCCTTTCTTCTTCCAGAGCATCTAAAACCATAGCTGGATAACTCCAGTGATGGAGATGATCACTTTTGGGCCTGAAACTTCCAAC
Source organism: Pelochelys cantorii (assembly GCA_032595735.1). Lineage (NCBI taxonomy): Eukaryota > Metazoa > Chordata > Testudines > Trionychidae > Pelochelys > Pelochelys cantorii. Next base: position 6,894,937 of record CM064344.1, on the reverse strand, counting down.
ACTTGCATGAGTAGTTTTCAATCACCTCAGAATCCATTGATGCTGTTGGAGTAAATATTTGTAGGGTCGGGCCCACAGCCTACAAAATAGTATCTCCTTAACAGTATGGGTTGAACCTCTCTAGTCCGACAACGTCTGTGATCCAGCATGATTTTAGTTAGCCGATGTCCACTTATGGGTGTGGCCAAGTTTCCTGCGAGTCCCATAAAATTAGTTTACAGACACCAGTCAGGACTCTGTGTTCTGTGCTATTATTTAGCTCTGACTTACCCCTAAATGTCTTCTAAGAGCCCAGTCAACAGTGGAAGTGTTGGTAATGCTGCTAGACACTATTGACCTCCTGTGGTTCGGCAAACTCTCTGGTTCAGCTTTGGTCAGGTCCAGACTATAGAAGTTCAACTTGTGCAGTCTTCTATGATCTGTGTGACTTTTGAAGAGGGCTACAGATAATGATAATTTGTGTTCTCTGAAAACATCAAGTCATCTACTCAACATTCTCTGAGGGGATCAGACAGGAGAACAATGCCCTTGGGCGTTCAACAAGCGTAGACAAAGGGGATCCAGAAGATACAGTGTACTTAGATTTTCCAGAAAGCTTTGACAAGGTCCCTCACCAAAGGCTCTTAAATAAAGTAAGTTGTCATGGGATAAGAGGGAAGGTCCGCACATGGATTGATAATTGGTTAAAAGACAGGAAACAAAGGGTAGGAATAAATGGTAAGTTTTCAGAATGGAAAGAGTGGTGTCCCCCAAGGGTCCGTACTGTGATCAATCATTTCAACCTATTTATAAATGATCCGGAGAACAGGGTAAACAGTGAGGTGGCAAAGTTTGCAGATGATACCAAACTGCTCAAGATAGTTAAGACCAAAACAGACTGTGAAGAGATTCAAAAATATCTCATCAAACTAAGCGATTGGGCAACAAAATGGCAAATGAAATTTAATGTTGGTAAATGTAAAGTAATGCACATTGGAAAAAATAATCCCAACTATACATACAATATAATTTAGCTGTAACTACTCAATAGGGAGATCTTGGAGTCATTATGGATAGTTCTCTGAAAACATCCACGCAGTGTGCAGCAGCAGTCAAAAAAGCAAACAGACTGTTGGGAATCATTTAAAAAGGGATAGACAGAGAATATCTTATTGCCTCTGTATAAGACCATGGTACACCCGCATCTTGAATACTGCATACAGATGTGGCCACCTCATCTCAAAAAAGATATATATATTGGCATTGAAAAAGGTTCAGAAAAGGGCAACGAAAATTATTAGAAGTTTGGAATACGTCCCATATGAAGAAAAATTAAAAAGACTTGGAATTTTCATCTTAGAAAAGAGGAGACTAAGGGGGGATATGATCAAGGTCTATGAAATCATGACTGGTGTGGAAAAAGTGAATAAGGAAAAGTTATTTACTTGTTCCTATAACATAAGGAAATGAAATTAATAGGCAGCAGGTTTAAAACAAACAAAAGGAAAATTTTCTTCACACAGCAAACTATCGGCCTGTGGAACTCTTTGCCGGAGGAAGTTGGAAAGATCAGGACTTTAACAGGGTTCAAGAAAGAACCAGATAAATTCATGGCAATTAGGTCCATCAATGGCTATTAGCCAGGATGGGTAGGAATGGTGTCCCTAGCCTCTGTCAGAGGCTGGGAATGGGTGACAGGAGGGGGATTGCTTGAAGATTCCGTGTTCTGTTCACTCCCTCTGGGGCATCTGGCATTGGCCACTGTTGGCAGGCAGGATACAGGGCTAGATGAACCTTTGCTCTGGCCCAGTATAGCCATTCTTATGTTGAAGAATAACACATCAGGCTTGGAAGCATTTTGAGCCTCAGAGCAGGGAATATTTCAAAGGGTGACTAAAAGGGTGTTCTTTGGGCTGGAGCAGCTCTCATAAAACCCAAGCTTCCAGTTCTAAAGACACCTGATGTGAGGCTTTGCATGAAGGCCAGCCAGTGTGAAATGACAGAGAAGATGTCAATGTGCAATTATACGTGTACAACAACTCAAAGTTGTCATCTTGGGGAACAAACATTGCACTTAGCTGAATACTGCTAAGTGGCACATTGGGAAACAAATATGATGAAATGATTCATCTTTAAATCTGATGTACAATATTCCCGTGCCACCTGTGGATCACACTATTCCCAGAAAGACATTTTATTTGCATCTGCCACCACAGTAGCACTCCCCCAGTACAGGATCTGGCCTCCACCTTCATTTGATCTGGCCTGTGGAAAATCTCTGCATTGTGGGCTGGAAGCCTTCATCCACCGCACACCCTCCGTCTCCCTTGGGGCTGGAGTAGATGAGTTTTGGGAGTTTTGTGTGTGGCCCTCACCTGGTTTTTCTGTGGGTCGGTGGCCCCGACCGAAAAAAGGTTCCCCACCCCTGACTTACACAAAAACAAAATACAACATTAACCAGAGTTAAACCTGAGGGTCACTTCAGTTAAATATTTTCAAGGTGCTTGGAAGATGGAAAACATTATAATAATTAATATCAAACCTCTAGGTCAATCACGAAGAATAGGGAGTAAATGGAATTGTATGAGGTGCCAATTTCTAGGTTTTGCTCATCGGCACTGGCAGAATGTGTTTAATGTTGAAGTCAGATGGTAACCAGAAGAGGCAGCATGGCAGGCAGAGCCAGTCTTCTCCCTGCAAACAAAAGGATAAAAAGAGGATAGCACAGATCGATGGGTGGGCAGCTTTGCCAGGGGAATGCCCTCAGCTTCAGCAGGGGTGTAGGCCACATCTTCACTTACCGGAGGAGCAATGCTCTGGCAATCAATCTTCTGGTGTTTGATCGAGTGGGTCTAGTAAAGACCTGCTCAATCGAACACTGAGGGCACTCCCGTGGGCACCAGTACTCTTTGCTGTTGCGAGGAGTAAGGGAAGTTGATGGGAGTGTCTCTCCCGTCGACCTCCTGCTGGGGCGACGGCACCAAGCTTGGCTTAAGGTCCATCGACTCCAGTGATGTTATTTATATACCTCGGGTTGTGTACCTTAAGCTGAGCTTCCTCCCCAGAGTGTAGACCTGGCCTTAGTGACAGCAGTGCCACTGACATTACAGCTAAGCATTCACTAGGCCACATAACATCGGACTCTTACTCAAGCCGCGTACTGTATGTATCTATATTTATTATCATAGTGGATTGTTTTAGTGAATTGACTCAGCAGTTCCTTTCCTATGGGCTAACAGAAGGAATACTGTTCTCTCTGGTTTTCAATAGCTCAGTGTTTTTAATCTCTATTAAGTGCGTAGATAGAAAAGAGCCCCCACTTAAAAACCAGCAAGAGCAAATTGTTGCGTGAGCGCACACAGGAATTGCTTTAAAATAGTGCTATTGAGCCCTCATTATGGTTCAGCTCAATTATTTGAATAGACGTTAATCCATGACAATGCAGTTGACGCCACTGTTACTTAACCAAGCAGAGCATGTGCAAAAAGCAATCGTGACAGAGATGGCAATTTCCTGCAATCTGCTAGACAAAATTCACAGTGCCAGCAGGGAGCTGTGTGGCCCGAGAATACCCTCGTCAGGCGGGCGAGACACGCAGGAGACAGTTGCGGAGCCGTAAACCTGTGAGTGGGTGCCCTTGCTGGATCAGAGAGGGGATGTAGTTGCCCTGAGCTGTGATCAGTGTTCCTTCTAACTTTTTTCATCCATGGGCAGAATAAATTTTATGTGCACTAAGGCATGGGCAGATGTGCACCACCAGCAGAAGCATATGCTGCTGGCTGTAGGCGCTTTGCTAATCAGCTGGGTGCCATTTGAATCTCTTCTGGCTGGCCACCCAAGCGCTCAGCTTACAGGGAACCATGCCAACTCAACAACTCTGTGTAAACTACAGCCAGGAGCAATGTATCCCCAAGCTACAAATATGCTTCTAGTTTGGTTTAAGCAGTGCTTTTTTTGTGACGTCACTACCCGGTACGCAGTCAGAGCTTACCTGGAAAGATTGGAGCGTACCAGCACCTCTGTATGCAAATGTCCTACAGTCAGCTGGGCCACGTGTTTTAAAGGGGCCGTGTCTCTTAAAAGGGCAATACCAGCCCCATCCTGGTTTTTTTTTTGTTTGTTTTTCGCTCGACAACATTTTCCCTGGAGTACGGACACCTTTTTTTTTTTAAAACAAAAAAAAGCACTGGGTTTAAGCATCCTCCACTAAATAGATTCCCAACCAGACTTCATCTGAATCAAAGCAGTTATGCCAGGGCTGTGGTTCGCCCTCTACTTCTGACTGTGTGTGTCGCTTCAAATATAAATAAATATTCATGTTCCCAATTTCCACTGAATTTTATGAGTCAGAATTTTGCTGCATGGGTGTTACATGAATAACTTAACTCTCTAACTCACATGTCTTGTTAGCTCTTGTGTGTTAGACAAAAAAACCTGCCTCAACTATTCCTGGTCAACGTCAGTCCACTTCCTTCTGCAAACTAGGACTTGCGCACTTAGCACGCTACATTTCTATTGCAGACCCTTCTCCTGCTGCTCTGTACACCTCTATCCTGATCAAGCCATTTTATTTCCTCATCTCTTTCCTCTCTGTGTGCATGTTTCATGGGTCCCCCATGAGAAGAATGGCCTTATCCCCCAGTCTCCTTCACTCCTCATTCATATCTTGTGCAGGACCAAAGAAGCAGTGAACGTGTCGTCAATAAGAATATATTTATTTTCATTTGTACATTCATTTAAAACCACTAAACCCTCTTGTGTTCCCCAGCAGCTGTGTGTATCGTCAGGACACATACTCCCGGAGGTAGGATAAAGAAGCAGAGGAATAGAGTTCAGAGTTCTTTTAGCAATTACCATGGGTTCTTTCTCCACTGAAAGAAGTCAAATGACCTTCTGCAATGCCCCCACCTGGGGCTAAATAGCCCATGCCAGGTGTTTGGTGTCAATTTAAAGGAGTAGCCAGGGCTCTTTTGAGTTTAAATATTGTCAACCATTTAGGTTGTGTCTACACAGCCCCCATACCTGGAAATAAAGCACTGTTCTGACAAGTCCCTTAACCCTCGTGGAACGAGGGTTACAGGGACGTGGGAATAACACACCCATTATTTCAAATATATTTTGAAATAATGGGCGTGTTTAAGACGTGGAATTGCTATTTCAGGATACTTCCGGTATCCTGAAATTGCCCCGCCGTCCAGACGTAGCCTGAGAGACTAACTACAAAGCCAAACAGTAACTGCTTAGTGGTAGTTTAAGCAGAGGTCCTCGGCTGGTTCTATAGTTATGGGCTAGCTAACAAGGATTTCCTCTCCTGCTTTAACCTCTCCCACCACTGTCTCCAGAGGCCAGAGGCAAGCCTTCTTAAATGGCCCACTGTCTCCCTATTGGTCAGTGTCACTTCCTGGCCCTTCTAGGCATCTGGAGGGCTAAGTCTTGATTGCCTGACCCAAACAGATTTTCCTTAAGGAAGAGGTGTCAATGCTGAGATGGCCTGGGAGACCCTGTCTCTGTTTGGTTCTTTTTTTCTATTCCTTTATATACAGAAGACCCTTCAGTTTCCCTTCATAAGAGTCACATTTTAGCATTGTTAAGCAATGAAACGGGCTTTGGTTAGATCTTTTGTGTATTGCAGGAGTGTCTAAAAGGCCCTGCTCAGCAATTAGGAAACTGTCGTAGAAGGAACTGTACAAATATAATGAAAAGATGGTCCCTGGCTCAAAGGATTAACCTCGACACTTTAAAGGTCCACTACACAGAGGCAAAGACATCTAGATTTGAAGCCATTTGCCTGTAAGGTTGTAGGTTCAGATAAAACCTGTATTGAAAATGGCTTATAGCTGTTGTCATTAGATAGGTAGCTGGTGGGCTGAGTCTACAAGAAAAATCACCACTGCAGCTAGCAGAAATCGAAACCATGTTTTTGGCAGGCCCAGGAAGAAGTGGCCTAGAGAATTAATTATCCTCTTGCTACTAGTCCTACTGGCTTACAGATGGAGGTCACGGATTAGAGAGAGTAGAAACGTTCTCACCTGGCTGTGCTGAACCAACTGAATGGATAAAACGAGAACACGTGCAGGAATTGTCTTGCACTGTATCCTGACCCATATCCATACCCAGGGCTCAACAAATTGCTGTTTCTACTCGCCTGTGGCGAGTAGATTTCAGCCGGTCGCCTCGTTCACCAGCAGTGCACGCATGCACAATGCGGGTCTTGCTCATGCACAATGCAGGGCTGGTGAGTAGATTTTGCTGCCGTTTGTCAAGCCCTGTCCATACCTAGCGTCTACCATGACTGGCAAGGTGTAAGAGAGCTAATGAAAGGAAGAGCAAAGACTGAAGACAAATATTTAGCAGAACAAGGAAAAATGACAACTCTGCAAGGACGACAGAGCCCACTGGAGAGAGCAATATGGCTGCAGATGGTCCACATTTAATCCCCATTTAGTGTGATGTTACTTATGCAGAAGTTGGCATCATGCTTGTCAGTGCCTCTGTCTTATCAAGGCCAGATTAAATTGATACCAAATGTTTCAGCAGGTGGGGAAAAGTCTCTCCATCAAAAGAAGCTAAATTTACCATTGTGTTAACAATCCTGTAAGACTTTTTTGGCAGCGCTGAATGGAAATTTCCGAAGCAGATGGAAATATTTGGAGCCATATAGGACACGTGAGCCTGCAACATCCATTTTTATGTTCTCAGTGGGAGGGAAGGCTGTGGTTTCATGATGCCTTTAATTTTTCTTTCTTTTCAGTGCTAGGACAGGCAAGAAAGACAATGGACAAGTTATAGACACAGGAGTTTTCACTTGATATTGCCCTCAGCCGGTCTCTCTGTCTGGACTCTGCCTAGAACTCAAAAGAAAGCTGGCACGGCAGAGGTTGGATGGGAACAGCAAGAATTGTAGGGTATTCCCTGGACTCTGGCTCGCTAACATTGCAGAATGGGCAGTGGCTTGTGGAGCTGTTTGAGCTTGGACCTACGTTATTAGCCCGAGCCACTCACCTGCCATTAGCTATTTTTAGCTAGCAGAGCTAGACTGTATCTGTCTGCCCGGGTTGAATAGCACATGTCTTGTTGCAGTGCTGGGCAGCAGAGATACACACTCAGTGGCCCCGCCAAAGCCTGTAAGTATAATGGATGTTCCTGGGCCTGCTGGTAGCAATGACTGTCCTGGTTGGGGAAAAAAAACACATCTTACAGCAGCAGTGAGCGACTCCAATGTCAACATCAATTACAGTTCAGAATGGGGTGTGTCATGGGGCAGATACCCCACACAGGCCCTGTCAGGGTTAAAACCCAGCCCTGGGAGAAGGCTGAGAGAGTGGAGCCCGCAGCTGAGGCAGAGATGCCCAGCTGGGGCGGTATAAGTAAAGGCTGTTGGAGGGAAGGAGAACAGATACTCTTGCTCCAGCTGTGGAGCAGGAGGAACCTGGCTGACAGAGAAGATGGAGGCTTCCTGATATAGATTAGGGCTGGGGAAAGGCAGGCAGGGCTGGGGAGCTCTGGCTAGGCAAACTCCCAGGCTGAGGCCTTGCCCTCAAGGCCTGAGGTACAGGGCTGCAGGGAGGCGGCCAGGACAGCAGAAGGCAGCAAGTCCACACTCCCTTGCCAATAGCGAGTGGCCATTTCAGATAACAGTTTGCTCCTGCGGTAGGGGCTAGATGACGACTGGCAGTAGGGTCACTGGGGCAAGGTGGGTATAGGGGGATGGGGGTTCCCTGAAGGGGAGGATCCAGGAGTGCAGGGGCACGGACCTGGGACAGTACAAGGAGGAAAGGGCTCCATGAGCAGGAAGGGACACACCAGTCTGAACCACAGAAGACCTACAACAGAGGCAGGAACACGGACCAGCAGAGAGTTCTCTGAGGTGGGAGAGTTGATTCCTCAAGTGACCAGCAGGAGGCGCCATAGTGGCGGGGAGTCCCACCCTGTGACAGGGAGATATGGCTTTCACTGTAGGAGCCCCCAAAATGCTGACCTGAGAAAAATGGACAACTGTTTCCCCTTTGAGCGTGCACAAGCTGTCGGAAGATTTGAGTGACCGGGTTTCTTGCCCCTCAACTATCTGATTAGTTGAGAATGGGATGAAAATAGGCCACAAGTCACTCATTGTCTACGTAGATTGGCAACCTCATGGGCCTTTCCATGACATGATACAAGGTCAAATATGACCCAGTTTAAACATTGCCACCATTTGCGATGGCTACTGTCACCCGTCAGGAGGGAAATGGCTTTGGTGAGTGGACTACGGAAGCCATGCCTGTCATAAAAATTCTAAACTTCCCGAGGACCTGGGGGTTAGCCGAGTTCACTCAGTTAAGTCACATTTTCCCAGATATCCTTTCACAGCTCTGTAAGAGGTGAGGTGCTGGTGCTGAATGGACAGCTCCAGATAACCTTTGGACCTTCGTACTATTCTCTCCTTCTTTGGCCAAGTGGATCGTGTCCATTCTTGCTACTGAAGAGCACCACAGAACAGGCCTCTCCTCGCTTAATGAGGTTAGTGCAAGGGGATCACGTTAATTTTGGCAGGGTTGTCCCAGCAGCTGGGGGATATGGGCCTCGGTTCAGCAAGGGACCTATGAATGTAACTAACCTGAAGCACATGGACAATCTCCCTGAAGTTCCTGCTGTGCCTGGTGTTAGAACAAAGGGTTTGGTCCTGAGAAACAGTGTCCCTGCAACCTGTAGCAACCCCGTGGTTACTGGGTTTACCTCTTCATCATTTAGTAAGGGGCTCATCTCCTAGGAGGAGACACGTGCAGTTGAGAGGCAAAAGCCCATAGTGCTACACGTGCTAGGAAACTGTCTGGCAGAGACCCACCATGCATCATTGCACATACAAAACAAGCAGACGCTCATCACCCTGCATTCGTGAAACAGCTGTATGGAATCAGTAGCCTGTGGCAATTGGCCCCTTGAACCTTTGTATGGAACAGGAAGCCCATCGTGTTACCTCCAGTGTGTACAAATGAAATTCTTCATTCATTCACATTGTTCTCAGAATGGTCTAGGCTTTAGTAATAATGTAGGGGAGGACACATGTTTGTCTATAGCTTGTGGTTCATAAGCAGACAGAGCTCCTTGCCTTTTACTTACAATGCTCTGGCGAATGAGTTTTTGCCCCAGACCCAGAGAGCCCTGGTGTTACATGCTGAGTGTAGTCTCATTACCTCAAGACTGGGGCTACAAAGTGAGGGATGTGAGCAGGTGGAGTTTCTGCTGCCCCCCTGTTATATTTCTTATTGTGCGCTGATGTTTCCCTCCATACGTGCCTGAGCCTACTTCCTTCTGAAATTCTGTGCGTGCCAGCGCCGTCCCCCCTCTTAATATCTCTTAAGAGCATGGTTTGACCACTGCCCCTCCCTTTGGGAATTAAAGCAACGCCAACTGACTCTGACATGGAAAAAAAGAGTGGGTGCTCAGCACCCATCGGTGAGCCCCACTGATCGTCTCCTGTCCCTCCCCCTATTGCTGAATGGGGGCTAGGGAAGGAGTGGTGTTGGGGCATGCTGGGGGGAAGGGGTGGAATGGGGCAGGAAGAGAGAGAGCAGGGGTGGGGTCATGCATGAAGAAAGGGGTGCAGTGGGGGCAGAGGCCTGGGGTGGAGCGGGGGATGACCATCCCAGGGGGAATCAAAAAGTCAGCCCTTGTGATCACCAACCCCAACAGCCTGCTGGCTCAGATGACATCCTCTTGGCTATGAGCAATCCGTGGAAAATTCAGAATCCACCTGGGATCGTTGCAGTTCTGTTGTGGGCACGGTAAGAGCTGTGGGCTGGCTCTGCAGATTCTCCACACTTTGGATTCAGGCTTACAGTGTGTTGTACAAGGGAATGAGAATTTCACTCTGACGGGCAAAGTCTCCACCGTCAGCCTCAAACATTGTGTGTGTCGTCAATAACATATTGCATACAGGCCCTGGTCGTTTTCCTTTCTTGACATTTACTTGGATGGGTCTTCCTTCTCTGACCTTGGCAGCATCTTTCAATGAAGCAAAGAGATCAGTCCTTGATTCCAAAAGAAGGGGTGGTTAGCATGGGGTTTGGAATAACCGATGTTCCACCTTAACTTCTACCAAAGCCCCACTACCTCAAACTCTGGAAAGTCCACACATGTGCACCTGGAAATGGCTCAGATCTTCAGAGACAGAGTTTTCAGGAAGACAATTATGAATTCTTTCCCAGAGGATGTTGGGAAGGCCAAGACCATAACAGGTGTCAAAAAAAGAACTAGATACATTCATGGAGGGTAGATCCATCACTGGCTATTAGCCAGGATGGGCAGTGATGGTATCTCTAGCCTCCGTTTGCCAGAAGATGGGAACGGATGACAGGGGATGGACCACTTGATGATTTTCTGTTCATTCCTTCTGGGGCACGTGGCATTGGCCACTATTGGAAGACAAGATCCTGGACTAGATGGACCTTTGGTCTGACCCTGTCTGGCCGTTCTTATGTTCTTGTGAGTCCTCTGCAGGCTGCAAAGCCACCTGAAAGAAGCAGCACCTCCCAAACATGGATTTTGGTGTGCTGCAATCACCAGAATGTGCCAATATACTTGTGGCCTACTGCTGAAATAGAGGGTATGTCTGGACTACAAGCCTCTTTCAAAAAAAATTGTCTAGACAGCCACAAGAGTTTCGAAAAAGCGATTTACTTTTTCGAAAGAGAACACCCAGGCAATCTGGCCGCTCTCTTTCGAAAAAGCCCTGTTTGCGTTCAAGAACGTCTTTTTTCGAAAGAGCTCTTTCGAAAAAAGGCATTCTTCTTGGTAAAAGTAGGTTTACCAATTTCAAAAAAACTGCCGCATTCTTTCGATTTAATTTTGAAAAAACATGACGGCAGTCTAGATGCAGGTGACGTTTTTTCAAAAAAAGGCCCCTTTTTTCAAAAAAACTCTGTCGTCTAGACACACCCAGAGTTACTGTATCATATTTCGGCAGAGCCAGGTATGGTTTCATAGAAAATGTCTGGCCTTTTCACAAATCTCTCGCTCTCTATTTTAGAGATTTGTACGTCTGTCTGTCTGTCTGTGAGTCCATTTGTTCAATAGCTCCTAAATGTTAAGAGCGAGGACCACCAAATTTGGTAGGCAGCTTCCTCTTCCCCCAACTTAAAGCGAGGTCAGAGTTTGGTTGTGCCAGGAAAACAGGAAGTGCTGGGAATGAGATTGTTTTCCATAACATGGAAGGGGAGGGACAGGAGGAGGAGGGACGCAATACTGAGAGTGGCCACTGGGGGAAGCGAGCCCACAGGAAAGAGCTCTACTGCAGAGATATCACTGGGGGCAGCTGTACCACCAAGGATGTGGCCAGCAGGGCTGGGGCTCTCAGCCATCAGTGAGTAGCTCCCAGGTTCCTGGCCCCTCCCACCCAAGGACCCCCCTCGTCCCACCCAGGAGGCCCCCTCTCCAATAGAGGCTGGGGCCAGGAACCATGTCCTGGCCCCAGACAGGCCTTCAGGCCATGGGTGGGGTGCAGGCCAGGGACAACCCCCACATCCCTGCCTCCCCTGGACAGTCTGCAGGCCAAAGAGGGGGAAGGGTTTGCAAGCCAGGGGTAGCACCTGGAGCCCTACCCTCCTCCTGGATAGCCTGTTGGCACTGCAGGCCAGGAGCCGTCCCCTGAATTCTGGTCCCCCTGTGAGTAGCTTGCAGGCCATGGGGGGCCACTGGAGGCTGAGGCCACCGCCGGAGTGTCACCCACCCTTCCCCAGATAGCTTGCAGGTCATGGGGAGGGGGGGCGCACTGCAGGCCAGGGCCAGCCCCCGGATCCTGTCCCCCTGGACAGGCTACAGGCCATGGGGGAGGGGTTCCAGGGAAAGGCCCCCTAAACAGCCCTCCCAGTCAAACCCCAAATCCCATTACTTTGCTTAAAAGACCCAAACAACACTGGGTATACCTGGTAGTATCAAATAAAGAAAAGCTACGTTACTGAGATGAGCCTGGCAAAGAGTCAAGCACTTGCACGAGGCAGGCCGTGACATTAAGTCCGGTCACCAGGGCAGCCTATATAAGAACTGTTGTGCATTTACACGATGGCAGCAAAGATGATGAATCATTTTTCACAGGTTTCAGATGGCTCTGTCCTCATCCATCTGCTGAACTTCTTGTGGTGCATGCTTGGATGGGCATGGGTCTCGAAATGCCCATTCAAACTCACTCAGCATCAGGGCCAAAGTCCCACTGAATTGAATAGGGACAGGATTTCACCCCAAAAGAGAAGAATTATCTTATCTCAACAGCAAAATTCCACCACTGGGCGGCCATATGGCCTATTTAGGTTCACCCACCTTTCTAATAGCCATGCCTTATGTGATTGTTTTCTTGTGCCCAAACTCGTTTTAAGAATCTACTCAGAGTAGCAGAGTTTATTACTGCCTTTGGAAACCTGTTTCATGCTATACCTCCTGTAGTCTTATAGTCCTTTAGCCCTGCATATAACCCTTGTAGATAAAGCCCTTTGCATCACTTTCTCTCTAGTTATAGTCCTTCCGCCCTTTCTTATCTCTATTCTTCTCTTCTCGTTCCCTTTTCTAACTATCCAGTACCCTGTTGGTAGTACAATGAAGGACAATCCAAAACTACAGTAAATCTAAGGCTTTGTCTACACTAACACCCACTGTCAATCTACTTCAGTTATGCAAATAGTGTAGCTGAAGTCAACATCCTCACTGCTTCCAGCAAGGTTATCAACAAACCTTTGCAAAGTGCTGCCAAAAACCAGGCTAAAGGAATAGAAACAGAATGGTGCCAAAAAGCCGTGGTTTTCAAGTGCCCACAAGGGGGCAGCATAGACGTATGGCCGCAGCACGTGCTACAAGGTAAACTGGCAAAAGGATTCTTTTTAAGAGCACTTTAGAAGCACTTACCTGTCCCATCAAAATCCCTCTGGGACATAAGGTAACATGGGCCTCCCAACACTTGGAAAAAGAGTCGGTCGGGTGCTCGCTGCCTGACAAGAGGCTAGTTGGCGTGACACCACATGGGTACCTGCTCATCATTCAAAACCACCCTTCCCCTCTCCTCCTGAAAAATGAGGTGATAAAAGGCAAACCGGGAGAAGACAAAGGCAGCTTGGATGGGGCAGTGTATTTTCTGGAGCGCTGGCAAATTTCCCACCTCCTCCAGACAGGCTAAGGAACATAATGCGCCGTAATCTGCTTGTCTCTTCTTACTAGCCTGGTTCAAAGGAGGAATCGCAACATGGACTTGTGAATCCGTTCCCTTGCAGATACAACCCTGTGAATGCCCTCCTTACCACCTGACCTCTGGCTGCGCCCGCTGGGCCTTTCTACCCAGCTCTGGAAGGTTGAAGGGAGATGATAAAAATCAGTTCTGTGAGAAATGCCTTCGTGCCAGACTCAACCCTAGCTTTAGCACCCCCAACCCAAGCTGTGGTGACTCCGTTTGTCTCCCTCAGCTAACTAAGCTGTGCAGGGGATAGCTAACCTTAAAGGCATCTGCCTGCAGGAGGCCTTTTGAAGAGCAGGTTTCATAATCAATAGCACATGTTCGGTCTTAAACAGCAGTGGACTTGTTGGTTCTAATGCTAAGACAATCTGTACCTCCGCTGCTCCCAGTTTTACGGAACCCAGGCTAGAAGAAGTTACAAAGACTTATTAGACTATTTATGGACGAGCCTCCAGGAGGCCTGATTTCTAGATTCCCTCTACCTCTGCAGGAAGCTTTTCGCTTTCTAACCAAGGAGGAGAGAAACCATTCTGGCTTCTTGGCGTCTCTAGGATTTTTTTTCTCTTCCATCTGAGACTGAGAGTCATGCAGACGAAAGGCTTGAATAATTGAGGCTGAGGTAGCCCCGTGGCACAACACTCCCAAAGGCGTTCTGAGGAGTCCCTGAGGCAAAACTAGATGGGAAATGCTGTGCATGAATGCCTCGCAGCATGGCTGCTGCATGTCGGGGCAGCTGACGAAAAGTCCACCCCATGCTTTCTTCCAGCCGGGAAAAAGTACCTTGTCTGAAACAAACAAAATTATTTTTTTACATAATCATATAATGTGTCTATGGAATTTAATAATAATTAATAATTTATCACGGGGAGCCGAGCCTGCATGGGCCCCTGGGCAATATGTGTGTGTGTGGGGAGAACTGTGGCCAGTGGAGACTGTGGGGTTGGTGCCTGTGGATGAGGGGCAGCGCATGTGGCCATTGCTATACATGCCAGCTGCTTTTGGGGGTGGGGTGGGGCTGGGGCTGCTTTGGCAGCAATTAAAAGGGCACGGGGCTTCACCTGCTGCTGCTGTGGAGCCCCGAGACTCTTTGAATCACCGGGAACAACTGCTCCCTTTCCCCCTTCCTGTCCGCAGGCCTGATCACAGTAGAGGCCAGAGGGCCTGGTCCAGCGTCAGGGCCTTACTTTGCTTGGCAATGAACAGGCACATACTAAAAAGACAGAGTCTCTCCCAAAGAATTTGCAATCCAAATAAAAAATTCTGTCCCAGCTATAGAATTCCACAGGATGTTGAAAAAAAACAAAACAAAGCAAAACTGAGAGAGCATCCTCACGCTGTAATAGATCCCATAGACTTCTTAGAGTCATTCCCATGGAAACCTATGATATTTGTATCGAGGTGCACCGGATTCATGCATATTAAGTTCTATAGTCCTTCCCATCAAGGCAGGAATCCCCAAAGCCCCAGTCCCTTTTGAAAATCTTGGCTTTACTGGAAAAGTTCATCACAGCACTCCTGAAAGGGAGGAAAGTTTATGCCCCCACCTTCTTACCTCCCTTTTTAAAGATCACGCAGAAAGGCCATGGAGAAAGTGTTCGAGCTGGGAGCCCAGCCGTTTTGGAGGCATTTGTCCACACCCCTCTCTTCTTTAGAGAAGAAATTCTGGAATTTGATGTCTAGCATCATGTGATATTAGGATTGGAGTCAACCACCTGTCACCAATGCTCCCATGTACAGAGACTGCTGTTTAGTCTGCTTTAAGGCTAAACAGCTAACAGTGCAGGGCCTGATCCGAAGCTTGGTGAAATCCTTAGGTCTTTTCCCATTGGCTTCTATAGCTCAGACCCTTAAAGCATTCTGAGGCAACTCTGGAAAGAACAGTGTTGGGGAAAAGAGTGAGGCGTCTTCTGGCACCTTAAAGACTAACGAATTTTTAGGGCATAAGCTTCTGTGGGCAGGAGCCCACTTCGTCAGGTGCGGGAAGTGGAATCTTCAGGTGGGCAGGGAGGTAGACACATGCAGTGGTGGGCGTGTTGCATCCCTATGGGGAGGACTAGTGCTAACGGGGCCAATTCAGTCAGGGTGGATGTGGCCTGCTCTCACCAGCTGACAAGAAGGTGAGAATGCTAAAAGGGGGGAAATCACTTTTTGTAGTGAGCTAGCCTGTGACGGGGCGCTCCCGCCCCGCACTCTGGAGAACCGGGGCGAGCTACCTGGGGAGGGCAGAAGGGCGCTGGGGCTGTGCAGGAGGCAGCGCGCCTGGCATCTGCCGGTGCAGCCGAGCCGGGAGAGAGTGCACATCCGGGGGCACGATGGGATGACGTCACCGGAGATGCCGCTGGAGCGTGGGCTGATGACGTCACCTGCTGGGCCGGCGGGGGAATTCAAAAGCATCCGGCCAACTCCAGGGAAGGGAAGCAGTGCGGAACGGGACAAGGAGTGAGTGTGAGACCCTCCTTGGGGGAGGAGGTGTCAAGGGGTGCATGGGGGGCGGAGTAGGAAGCAGCCCAGGGCAGGGCTGTGGAACCCGAGAGCGGGTGGGTTTAGGGGGACTACCCCGTCCGCTGTGCAGGGATACGCTATCCCTGCCTTAGGGCCCTGGGCCGGGGCTCGGAGAGAGGGTGGGCCCGAGCTCCCCTACTTTGCCACGTGGAGTGAATTGCGGTCCCGACGTGTCTGGGGGCCTTACCGCGTGGATTCCCCATCGCAAAGACTGAAGGGACTTTGTCGCGTTCAGGGTTGGATGGGTGCACGGGTGCGAGGGGACAATCAATAAAAGGTGTTCACATGGTGAGAACCCCATGTGACTGTCGTATTACTTTACATAGCCCCTCCCAGTCTCTATGCAGACCCACCCTGCCAGTGTCAAGTTTGCGTCGGAACTCCAGCTCCGCGGTGGCATGCTGCCATTTGGTTTGATGGTTTTTTGGCTCAAGGCCGGCAACTTTCTAATCTGTGGCTGAGTCTCCAGGGAGACTGTTGGGCTCGCCTACTGGTGCTAGTCCCACCCTGACCCCGTGACATGTCAGCAATGAAAACAGGCCTGCCTAGAACAAGGGCCATCAGGGCTGGTGGCACAGGAGGGGCTCACAGGCTCCAGAGAGGGCAAGAGTCAATGACCAGAACATTTGTTTGTGCTGCACAAGAGAGGAGCCTGTTCTCCTTTGCATGGCATGACAGCCCTGGCTCCAATGATGGCTTATTTATTCCTGGACACACCGCTTCACTGGCCTCTGTTCTGTAGGGGAGAGACTTCTTATAACCAGGGAGTGTCTGTCTAACCCAGGGGTGAGCAATAACACGGTGGCAGTTCCCCAGGGTTAGTCTCCGGCGGGCCATTGCTGCTAATTTACCTGCACAGTCACAGGTACGAGCAATGGCAGCCCCTGTTGGCTGCAGATCATCATTCCAGGCCAAGGAGGGCCAGGAAGTGGCATGGACTGGTTACACCACTTCCTGCAGCAGCGATCCATGGCCAATGAGAGCTGTGATTGCTCATATCTGCAGCCGTGCAGGTAACTATAACGATGGGACTGGATCCAGCCTGCGGGCCACTATTTGCCCACCCCTGGTTTAAGCAGATGCCCTTGAGTGCTCTTGTGGGTTGTGGTTTTACACAGCCCTAAATCTGTAGCTCAGAAATCCCTGCATTTTGCTCTTCCCATAGCCAAACCGTTCCATTTGCTCCAGATTTCTAGATTTCGTAGACACGTCCCAATAGCACCCAAAGCATCAAGACAGAAAGGATGGTCTGGTGGTTCGAGCACTGGCCTGTGACTCAGCAGAGTTGGGTTCAATTTTCTGCTGGAAGCTCCCAGTGTGACACGGGCAACGTACCCTATCTCTAAAACGGGCTCACAATGCTCTCCAGGTCTATCTGGTCTAATCAGACTATAGTGTCTTTGGAGCAAGGGCTGCCTTTTCCTTTCTGGTCTTATAGCGCCTAGCACAAGACAGTGCCAAGATTGCTTGGGGACTCTAGGGCCGTGTCTATACTACAGAGAAGATCGAAGCTGCTGTAGTTGATCTTCCAGGGTTCTAATTAGCGGAACTAGTGAAGACACGCTAATTCGAACTGAGACAGCACTCCCGTCAACGCTGGTACTCCTGCTCTTACAAGCAGTAAGGGAAGTCGAAGGGAGAGTGTGATCTCGTCAACCTCCCACTGTGTGGACGGCGCCAAAATTCGATTTAAGATACTTCAACTCAAGCTATGCAATTGACATAGCTGGAGTTGCGTATCTTAATTTGAACGTATCCCCTAGTATAGACCTAGCCTAGATGCTACTACAGTCTTTAAAATAAGGCATATTTTCCAGGGTCTGTCATGTCTATCTATATATGCTGTAGGTGGAGATTTAAAATATCTGTTTCCGTCTAGCTCGTGCCAGGCAACTTGAATGGAATACAATGGAATATGCTGAGTAGATTTTCCATTGTCCAAAATAATTCAAGTTGGCATGAAGGAATTCTTTAAGAAAACACAGGCAATCAGCTCTAGGCAAACATGTAAGGCCTTGTAGGTGGCGACTCGGCAGAGTTCGTGCCAGCAAAACAAAACTGATCTAGTCAGCTGCTTAGCTGTGACTTATTAAAGACGACATAACTTAAAACACTGTCTGGAAAGGGTTGTAACTGAAACTGATCTCCCCGGTTTGGAATGATCTTCAAAAAGACTAAAAAAAAAAATTAAGGTGATCTACAGAAAGAAATAGTTGGGGCTTTTGCAACCCAGTATCCCCAATGGAAGGATTAACGCTTAAAACATGGAAAAGGAGAATTCCAGGAGGAATCAGAGCCTGAAAGCCTTCACTCAGATTACTTGCTCTGGGGAAACGCTTGCAGCTGGTTTAAAAGGGATGCCCCAGGCTGCATAATAGTTGACAGATTGTGATGGAATGCAGCCCTGTACTCACACCGTATGCCACACGGTAATCATCTCGGTACAAGGCCTGCCCCGTGAGGGATCGCTTGAAAACTCATAACTTCTTGATCAGCAATAGCAGGGTAAAATGCATGGAGCAATGTGAGGTGTAAAGTTATGAACCTAAACTGAAATCAGACCTGACGGGTGTTTTCTAGATAAATCCGGGAAGGGGGCTAAATCAGTCCCTTAAATTTAAGGGGCAAGCTGGTGCCCCAGCCAGGTACCGACACAGCTGATGGGCCATCACCTATCAAGTCACCATTTTTTGGCAAGAAAGTGGGGGCAGGGACAAAAAGATCAGCATCTCAGGCTGTGTCTACCCATAGCTGTTTAAAGCAGGGTGGCAGCAGCGCTTTAAACTGTAAGTCTGGCCACGGCGCGAGCTCTGCCAGTGCCCTGCGTAAGTCACCTCATCCAGGGGAGTCACTAACAGGGCTGGGAACTCGTTTCCCCGCGCTGTAGCCTGGTTCCCACTGGCACGTTACAGCGCTGGAACTTGCTGCGCTGGGAGGAGGGGGTGTGTTTTTTCACACCCCTGGGCCAAAAATTTGCAGCGCTTGTAAAGTGCAAGGGTAGAGTCAGCCTTAGCGAAGGGACAGCCTGTGGTCTCCTCCCTTCACCAGCCTCCCTGTCTCTTGGTTCTTAGCTGGAGATGCTTTTCAGAGAGGGATTGACTACCAAAAGGAAGAGCAGCCCCCCCCCCCCAGATGACACACATAGCCCAGAGGCAATGCATGGGTGTCGTGGGGACATGTGCCCCCCAAACACCATGTGTGGCAGGGTCAAGCAGGGGACTAGTAGGGGGTCTGGTACCTGCAGTAGGGGTTGACCATGTTCCATCTTCATGTTTCTTGTGACCATTTCCAATGCTTACAGCCTCATTGCTGGTACTCCTCTTAACATCCATCTCTTTGTAGTTCATACACTCGTTTTATTTTTGTGTCCAATCCAGTGTGTGTAAGTTCAAGTGGGTAACTCCATTTAAGGGGATGAACTAGTGAGTTTTATTTCATTTAATGAATAAACAGAGTGAATGTATGTACAATATCCAGGAGAGGACTGGGCAGGGCAGGACCTACATTTCTGGGAGAAAAATCCGAGCTTGGGAGCGCGTTGGGGTCATCCCGCAGTATAACCACGGCTGGGGAGAGCCAGAGCGGGACCCAAGTATGGCTGGCAGGCTGCAGTTACACACGGACACTCAGGGTGTGACTTGCATGCTGGAAGGCTGTTTGTGAGCAGCCTGGGGAGGGCTAGTACCAACAAGGTATTGCGAGGCACCCAAGCTTGCAGGGTAGGAATCATTATTGTACCCCGGCATGTTACACAGATCGCTGACTCCTGTTGCCCCAGCTGACAATAGAAAACTATCTGTTAAGCAACAACGAGCTGCTGTTCCTGCCAGCGGGGTGTCAGATGCCATGTTTGCTCACATAGCAGAGTCTCCCGTTCAGTGCTTGGGCACGTTACATACATTCTGCACATTACCTGCAGCTGGGAGTCCAAGCAGGACTTCTATGGTTCCAGGGGGCAGGTCTTTTAAGGGCCCCATCCTGTTCTCACAGGGGAAACTGTGTTCACTTTGGCCATGTCTACACTAGGAAACTATTTCAAAATTAGTAAATTAGACTTAATAATTCCTGATTTAACAAAATCGAACTAGCATGTCCACACTATGGGGAAGCCTCAAAAGTAATCCGAGGCAGGCTCCATTAATGTGGACTTAGAGCCCCAGGAAGCACTGGGAAGTAATTAGTTCAAATTACTCTGGGGAGTAGTTATTTCAAAATGGCAGCACCGAGCATCCACATTACTGCTATTTTGAAATAACTATTTTGGAATTCACGTTACTCCTGGTGAAAAGCAGAAGTACGGATTTCGAATTCTACAGCCCGTTATTTTGAAATAACAGGCTTGATAGTGTTGACGCTGTGCTAATTAATGCAACATCACAAGGTTTATTTCAAAATAAAGTCCTAGTGCAGACCAGGGCTTTGGAAGTTGCTCTTTTCACATCTTAACAGGAATCATCTTATAAAGTTTAGGTCTAATCCTGCATGGCCATCAGAGCGATTCTTTTGAAAGAAGACCACCGTGACAAAACATGGTTGTTTGCATACACATACAATCATGTGTTTGTGCCTGGTAGATACGGAGAGAATATTTCACCCGCATAAGCAGAACTAACCAAAACACTCACAAGGGAGTTAAAGTCGCATGCTCAGGTGGTATGAACTGACACAGCTGTGACTTCAGTGGATTCACACAATTAATACTAAGTATCAGAGGGGCAGCTGTGTTAGTCTGTATCTGCAAAAACAAGGAGCCATGCGGCACTTTAAAGACTAACATTTATTGGGGCAGAAGCTTTTGTGGCCAAAAGCCCACTTCCTCAGATGCATGGAGTGGAAATTACAGAAACAGGCATAAATATATATGGGTATGTCTACACTAGCCACCCCAGTTTGAACTAGGGTGGCTAATGTAGTCATTCAAACTTGCAAATGAAGCCCGGGATTAAAATATCCCGGACTTTATTTGCATGTTCCCGGGCGCTGCCATTTTTAAATGCCCGGTAGTTCGAACTCCCTGCCCACGGCTACACGCGGCACGGGCTAGGTAGTTCGAACTAAAGCCCGTAATTCGGACTACCATTACTCCTCCTCGAACTAGGGTGGCAGTGTAGACATACCCTATGGTTTTACAATGAATGATCCGGACCGATACCCCCTTTTCTTGTTGTAGATTGTCTGGGAACAGATCACAATTTCTTTGAATTTTCTGGATTGTTTGACAAATGATTTTTCAACTCTATTGACTGATTGCAACTATTCAAAATTTCAGCCACGTATCTTAAATAGCGACAGATCAGATAAGTTCCAGGTGGTTTTTTTTTTTGTTCTTCTGTGTCCTTAATGGATAAATGTGTAAGCACCCATCACAAATATTTGCTGGCATGAAATTAAAAGCCATTTTTTTCTCTGGAACAATATGATTAGTTGAAAGTTTGTCAAAAATAAATGCAGAAGATGCATGAACATGGAACCAGCAAGTTTGTTTAAAGGTCTGAATGAATAACTATGGAAAACCTTTTGCCTTATTCACTCAGCCCCAGCTGTACATGAAACATGTTTGCCAATTATGTGCAGCCTAAAAATATCTCCCCCCTCCAAATATATTTCATACTAATCCCAGCTGGTTAGTCTTAATGTAGGGCTCTCATCGGCCTTGGAAAATGCCCACTTTGACCTGTGGTGTTATTTCCAGAGACCCGTTAGCAAATTGTGCATTAAGGTACACATTCCATAGTGCACGTTTCTAAACTCCCTGTGGTCTCACCTACCAAATTCAGTGGAACATGTTTTCACATGGGTGTGCCCATGTGGATTTGCACAGCCAGGATGGAAACATATGCACATGTTACAATGTCGTTACTGGACCGACCTCTCTCTGCTGATGGGCTGGATCACCTTGCAGTGAAGAGCGGGAACAAGACGAAAACTAGAGAAATCCTGGATGAATGCCCCCACCCCCATCTACCAAAAGCAATACCTCTGTTGTGCAGGGCATATAGCTGGAAGTGGGTAGCTTTATGGTGGAAAAACCAATCCCTTTAATGATAGAGGCAGATCACTGTAGGTTGACCCCAGCCGTAAGTCCACGAATCTTCCTGATTCAAGGGTCTAAGCACCCTACAGTATTCAGTGTGTGTCTTTTGTGAAATAGCTACACCAACAGGCTGCACTGTGGAGGTGTTAAAGATCCCATGGCACTTTGGTAAGAAGACAGAGTTTGCACTACAGGTTGGACCTCTCTGGTCTGGCACCCTCCGGACTTGACCAGTCCCAGCTGAGAGATTTTGCTGGACCAGGGGAGGTCATTTTTGGGCCTCCTGCCGCCGGTACTCCCAGCCTTGGCCCAGCTACTGGCCAGAGCCTGCTGCTGGCCCCACTGCCCTGCCAGCACTACCAGGCTTCCTGGTTGGCAGGGCAGCCCAGCTGCAGTGTGCTAGGCTCCTGCCCCCACCGGGTAGCCTAGCTGGGGCAGGGCAGGCTCCCAGCCCCGCTAGCAGCCCTCCACTGGTCCTAGAACATCCATGATCCTGTCGGACCAGAGAGTCCTGGTTTACAACATTTCAACTTGTAGTGCCTTAGCTAAATTTGCTCCCACCTTATCCAGTGGGATATGCCCTGGCTGGGTGTGTCCTTCGCCTCAGAAGCAGCTGAATTACAATGGGCTTGTCCGTCGATAGTTTGCAAAACACGTTGGGGTCCCTCAGGAGGAAGGGTGATGTGCAGGGCTCTGCATTGAATACGTGGCTCAAGGAACTGGTTCAGGCTGTTACAAGGACAGTTGACTGGAGTAGCCTAGTTCAGTGCCCAATTTTCATAAGGCCTGGCTGAGTTTCTGATTTCGGGAACAGCGCAACAAGCATCTGATGCAGCGAGTGTTCTGCCTGTTGTGCCTCCTACAGGGTCACACCCCCGCAGATGTCCCACGTCATCACCGCACACTGCAGATGAGATGAACTCGTAGTGGCCCCTGGAACAGACAAATGAGGCTTTCATGAGTCACACCAGTTGGGATGCTTGTCCATTTCCCACTAACCCAGCTTCTCCATTCTGTGCCCACACAGTTCCTCTTTCTGCTGCGAGCAGGCCGCCAAGTACCCAGGCTGTGATTCTCTCCATCTTTCCAGGGAGTCGGTATTCCTTAAAGGAAACTGTTCTCCATACAGTTTTTGCATCGCTCGGGAGCTGCCTATGAGCTGGAGGAACTGAGGCCATGTCTCTGGTGATCGGATCCACTGGGGTTCGATGTAGCGGGTCCTTAACTCAATTCATTTTTGCTTTTTGGAAAATGAAAGGAAAATGTTCACTTCAGCCATTGCTCTGGGGTGGGGTTGAGGAGGATGGGTTCAGGGTGCAGGCTGCCCCCGGGGAGGGAGGACAACCCCAGGCCTCTCTCATCACAGCAGCTTGGGGCCAGGTGAGAAGTGCCTCTCCATGGCTACTGCAGCTCCAGCGGGCACAGCTGGGGAAGGGGTGCATGTCCCCTAGCTGGGGCAGGTCCAGGTTTGTCTGCTCCCTGCACTCCTCAGCCAGAGCAAGGAATGCAGCAAACTGCACTTTCGCCTTGCTCCCTGATGAAGAACTGCCAGTAGTGTTCCCATACGAATTGGGAGGGGAAACTTCAGGATTTCCGCCCCCCCCTCACAGAGCACCTGGGGTGTGGGAAATTTGGGGCTGAGGCAGTCCCGGATTGGGGGATGCCTCCAGCCAGCCCTTTTCACCTGCCTGGTAATTCTGTTTGTTTTCTGTTTGGTTTTATGAAAAGCACTCCCATTTTCCTGGCACAACCAAACCCATAACCCCTTAAATTATGATAAGAGGAAACTGGATACCGAATCTGGTGATCCTAGCTCTTATCATTTAGGAGGGGTTCTTGAATGAACAGATAGACAGACAGACACACAGACAAACTCTCCCAAATGTATAGGAGATTATGTCTATTACTATAGGGCCATTTGTGGTTGTAGGGCCATTTATTATTTGTAGGGCCATTCCGGGGCTTTTTTCATACAAAATGTGTCAGAAATCATATAAAAATGGATTATGCCTTTAACATGGCCTTGGCTGTAAGCACTTTTGTGCAGAGATTGCAAACTACTCGATCTTTATCTGGCAGAGTCTGCTCTTTGCTGGCCCTTAAGCACTACAGCAGTAAACCTGATTAATATAATATAATATTATATAATATAGATATAAAAACATGCAGCGTTAATAAATCCCTTTTAGGAATGCTTCTCCAGACAGAGTAAGGGGGAAATACTTACGGGTCCAAGTCATGGCCAATGACTGCATTGTGCTTGGTGCTGTACAAACATAGAACAGAAAAAGCTGTTTTGACTGATGAGACAGTCCCTGCAGGATTTCCTCGGTCCAGGAAAGTTGTCACAAGTAGCCTCATAGAAATATGGAAGCGTAGGGCTGAAAAGGACCTAGAGGAGCTCTCAGGTCTAGTCCTCATCACTAAGGCAGGACCAGCTAATCCTGGAGCATCCCTGAGGCAGGACCAGCTAATCCTGGAGCATCCCTGAGGCAGGACCAGCTAATCCTGGAGCATCCCTGACAGGTTCCATACTGTTCTTAAAAACCTCCAAGGATGGGGATTCCACAACTTCTCTTGGAAGTCTATTGGAGACAGCTGTGACTTCCCCAGTGTCTACTAGAGCGGGGACAGTCACCTCCCGTGTCTTACCTATGACATTCCTGTTAATACTTCCCAGAGTGCTATTAGCCTTTTTTTTTTTTTTGCAACTGCATCACATTGCATAATCCCTCAGAAGACTTTCCCCCTTGCTCTGTCTGGAGAGGCATTTCCATGAGGGATTTATTAAGGCTGAAATGTTATTTTTATCATTATTAATCATGTTTATTGTGATAGTGTCTACAGGCCAGCTGAAAGTAGGGCCCCATTTTGTGAGGTGCTGGGTAAACACCGGGTAGTTTGTAATCTATGCCCAAAACTGCCTCCAGTCTAATCCATGCTTGTGATATGTTCCATTTTTATATGATTTCTGACACGTTCTATATGAAACAAGCCCCAGAATGGCCCTAGACATGGGACGGCCTGATTTACCTCCTGTCAAGCTTTGGTGTATTTGATAGATCACAAATAGACACTTTTGAAGTTGTTCTGGGATTTGCCTCTCCCCTTCTTCTATAATTGAAACAAACTCTCAATTGGAACCACGCTGGGAAATCACTTCCCCTCCCGCAAAATTCCCTAGAACTAAACGCAAAGTTGGCTCACAACATATGCCCTGTATCTATTTTGAAGCTGCCAACACATAAAAAAGTTGTCAAGGTCCCTGTGGTATTTGGCACCTGGAGAGGGAATTCTTGGACCCTCCCACATACCGTGAACTCACATGCAGCTTGTGGTGAAAAAAAGCTTGACTGAGACCCAGTCTTGTTTATACTTCTCTTTCTGTTCTGTCCGAGTTTCTTTGAGCACCTGCTTCCAGCGTTCTCTCTTCCTATTGTCAATAAACAGCAGTTGGGGACACCTGTGGAGGATGACGCAGATTGGCCCCAACGCACATCCTCGCCTTGTTGCTGTCTTCTGGCACTGATGCCTATGTTGCTATGCCCAAAAAACACAAAGATATTTTTAGCGTTTACCTCCCAGTGTTGTGGGTTTTATTTTTTTCCACCACCTCTTGACCCGGGAGTTGGAAATTAGGTCTGACTCCTATAAAGCTGAGAAAGTTCTCAGCATTCTCCTTCCTTCCTGCCGACATGAAAAGCTAAGTGTCGGCGTGCACGTGAAGGAGTGACATTTTACATCACTCCGGCTTTTGATCCTCTGAGCTTATTAGATACAAATCCTTCCTCTTTCCCTCTCTGCTTGGGGGTTGATTCTTTCCAGCACGCTCAAGTTTCCCAGGCAAGACTGTCCTTTATAAATAGATTGTCTGAATTTTTTTTCTTCAGCCTTTATTTATTTATTTTTGCAACACACCAGCTAACATTTAGAGAAGAAAAGGTTAGCTGTGCTGCAGGGGAACGAGGAGGAGGAATCTGTTTGTAACATGAATGCCGCGGACTTATGGGCTGTACAAAATTCAGAGCGGTAATGCCAATGGCCAAGAAGGACTTCCAGAGCATTGCTTCAGCGTGGCACGCCAGGTAAAGCCACTTTGCCAATGTACCATTGTTATTATGCAATCACATCAGTGGCGTTCCAAGGCCCTCCCGTGGAGAGCAGGTTCTGGGGGGGCATAGGCCACACTCCATCCTAACTGTGGAATTTTTCCCTTGTTAAATATTGACTTTTTTTTTAAACAAAAATAAAAGTTTCTCCATTTTAAAATGATTCTGGTGAAAGAGGCCCAGCCTGTGTGCCCTGCAAGGTGAAATTCCCCGTTTGGCTGAGGTAATGATATGGCCCCCCCTTACTGCCCTCGCTAAGCACCTCACAGTTTGTTATTTATTCTCAGATAATCCTCTGAGCTAGGGAAGAGCTTTCAGATTTTACAGTGGGGCACCGGTGACAGAGGGAGTTTGTCTACACTGCAGCTGCAAGGGGCGATGCCCAGTGTGGGATAGGGAGGGGAGTGCAGCATGGCCATTTTGGCACCAGCGGTGGCTCAGGAGAGCCGCTTGAATCCAAGGCCATTCACGTGTCTCATCGTGGCATTGTCTGTGCAACGACAGCCAGGCTATTTTCAACAAGCTAACCCGAGCCGAGCTGGCACCAGTCCCTCTACCTACACTGGGAATCACACCTCCCAGCTGCAGTGCAGACGTACCCAGGGAGACTAAAGGGACCTGTCTCAGGCTACACAGGAGCAAAGAATTGACCCATTGGTGCAGGGTCAGCAACCTATGGTTCTCTAGGGAGCCAGATACAGCTCTTCTGGAGCCCCAGCTCAGCTCCCCTTTGCCCCCCCCCCCAGCAGGGAGCACATGTTGGACGCTACAGCCTTATGGCCCCCCGCAAGACTCGAACGCCAGTGCAGCTTCCTGCGGGGAGGGGCAGGGGGAGAAAGCCCCCTCTCCACCGGCTCCGGCGTGTGGGGAACAAACAGGCTAAACGTGGCTCGGCGCAACATTGTTTTCTTTCCGCCCGCATGGGGGAAACCAGGAACCAAAGATGGCTCCCTGTGACTGACATTTCTTTCCCTCCGGACACACTTCCCCTGCCTGCCAGGGAATGGGAGCAGCGGGAGGCGTGTTACATGGTGCCTGCCATGTGGTGTGAAAACAAGTAATCCCCCCCCATACACACCTCCCCGGCCAGACAGCCTGCCCCCTGTCCCCAGCCAGACACCCCTTGCCCTCTGCCCAGACTGCCTATCCCTGGCCAGACACCCCCTGCCCTCTGCCTCCAGCCAGACACCTCTTACCCCCAGCCCCCTAGCCAAAATCCCTCTGCCCTCTGCTCCCTGGCCGGACACCTCCTGCCTCCAGGCCAGACACCCCCTGCCCTCTGCCCAGACTGCCTATCCCTGGCCAGACACCCCCTGCCCTCTGCCCAGACTGCCTATCCCTGGCCAGACACCCCCTGCCCTCTGCCCAGACTGCCTATCCCTGGCCAGACACCCCCTGCCCTCTGCCTCCAGCCAGACACCTCTTACCCCCAGCCCCCTAGCCAAAATCCCTCTGCCCTCTGCTCCCTGGCCAGACACCTCCTGCCTCCAGGCCAGACACCCCCTGCCCTCTGCCCAGACTGCCTATCCCTGGCCAGACACCCCCTGCCCTCTGCCTCCAGCCAGACACCTCTTACCCCCAGCCCCCTAGCCAAAATCCCTCTGCCCTCTGCTCCCTGGCCAGACACCTCCTGCCTCCAGGCCAGACACCCCCTGCCCTCTGCCCAGACTGCCTATCCCTGGCCAGACACCCCCTGCCCTCTGGCCAGACACCCCCTGCCCTCTGGCCAGATGCCCTCTGCCCCCTGGCCAGGCAGCCAGCCCCCAGCCTGCTCCGGACCCCTGGCCTAGCAGCTTGCCTTGCCAGACCTCGCAGCTTCACCCCCTCCTACACTCCACCTCCTGCTCAGATCCTGCACTCCCATCCCTATCCCATTCACTGGCAGCCCTGTCCCGCACACTTAATGCCTCGTTTATGGCCCCAGCCGAGAGGCTAGAGGGGCCCACAAAATCCACTAACCCTGGAACCCCAGAAGAGTAAATCTGGCCTGAGGCCTTGAACTTCAGTCCACCCTGCCCCTCCCCCCACTAGGGGCTGGAGCACCAGGGGAATGAGGCGTTTCAGTTGGGGGTCACATCAGTGAGGGTTGGGGTTTTTTTTTTTCATTTTTTTATTTTGCTTCTCACTTGTCTGATCCCTGACTGATTTTTCTGTGGGTCAGTGGCCCCTGACCCAAAAACGGTTCTCCACCTCTGCCGTAAATAAACACAATGTTGAAAGCTTTTCTGTTGGACATACTATTTTACCTTATTTAAAAATGAAGCCTGGCCAACAAGCCCACAATTTGGGCCCAGCCCCCATCTGGCTGCAGCATCATAACACTCCTGCACCCCCTACACTCCAACCCTGAGCCCCTCATATTCCCACATCCCCAGACTCCTGCACCCCTCACATCCCCAGTCCCCTGCCATAACGCTCTGCACCCCCATACACCCCAACCTTGTGCCCTGAGTCCATCATACACTCCGATCTCCTGCCCTGAGTCCCTCATATACCCCACATGAGACTCCTGCAACCCCACATCCCCAGTCTCCTGCCACAAGATTGACAGAAGACAACTGGTCAAATCCAGCTTCATGTGCATTCAGGTTATGACGTAAACTTCAAAGAACTGTGCAAAAAGATGCAGCAGTAGAAGTCCCATTAAAAAAAGTCTGTGAGTACAAGGTTTCATTTATGCTATTATTAACCATTATGTCAATTATCAATAATATTAAGTTGTATATTTTCAGTCCTGAAAATGGACATTCTCATCCAGCTCTTTGTTGACCACTTGTTCTGAATTTTGATGTAGTTTGGCTCTCTGGTTTGAGAAGGCTGCTGACCCCTGCTTTGGTGGTGAAGTCCCCAGCGAGCCCCCTAACAATTGGACAATGCATCATCCTCCTATCTACAAAACAAGAGCAATCCAAGCAAATCCTTTCCCTCCATCTCAACCCTGGGAGAATGATGACTCATCACACGTTCAAATTCTGGCACCTTCTGAAATGCTAATAAAGGAGTCAATAAACTCAAATTATGACAGTTGTTTTGATGGTGTGAACCCCTGCCCACTAATCATTTACTCATGTCATGTTGGCCATCAAACAAAGTTCACATGACAATGACTTTTGGTCACTTGGGACCGACCAGGGCTGGATGGGAACAGGGCCTGCCATCCATATCCAGTCACCGCCCAGATTCTTCCTTCAGCTGCTCTTCTGCAAGACTGTTAACTTTACAAGACTTAAAAAACAACAAATAGTCTGGTAGCACTTCAAAGACTAACAAAACACGTAGATGGTATCATGAGCTTTCATGGGCACAGCCCACTTCTTCAGATGACTCTGGTCATCTGAAGAAGTGGGCTATGCCCATGAAAGCTCATGATACCATCTACGTGTTTTGTTAGTCTTTGAAGTGCTACCAGACTATTTGTTGTTTTTAAAGTTTATCCTGTACAGACTAACTCAGCTACCCCCTGAAGCTTTACAAGACTTGTTCCCCTTGTCTTTCATTTAGTGCTTTCAGGTACTTTGGCCCATGGAAAGTGTTTTGGCAGGAGCCACTTCTTCTCGACCTTCTATCGGCTAAATGACATGCACGCCCTTTTAAGTGATATCTGCTGTATTTAGGGGCCTTGCCTCTATTACTTTCTTGCTCCTTATCCACCGTGATTGATTCCTGGTAGCGTAAAAAAACAACAACTTTGCTCCATCCGTCTCTAGCTAAGTTGCAAGTCACTTGCACAACAGACAAAAAACCCTGGACATATCAATAGCGGCGGAAAAAAAATGTAGAAACATGTGGTGCATTCGCCTGACCTTTCCAAGCTTTATTATTACTCTCTTTCTCTGCTACTATCAATCATTATGTTTGAGTGTTCACCAGTTAGCCAAGGCAGAGTAGTTACAGCTTGAACCCTTTGAGAGGTTTCCAAAGAAGGCAAATGTGCTGGAAAGATAATACGGGAAGACCAGTGCAAGCCCAACTGGAGAACTCTCTGTGAAAACTTCAGCTTTTTCCATTGCATGATGGTCTGAAATGTTGCAATTCTTGCCGTCTGCTTTCTGATCTCGCTCACCCCAATACCTCCCACCTCTCAGGTCAGTGGGTCATTGATGTGTAAAACTGTGACCGCAGCTACAGAATCTGGCACTTAACATGTCCACCTAAACATCACAACGCCCAGCAATGTTATCATGTGTTGGGCCACTTAATATAGAATAGTGACTGAGAGGGAGTGGAGAAAGAAGGGCCCAGAATCCCAGGGGTTAAAGAAAGCGTCTGGGCCCAGCTAGCCCTGTCCCACTTTACCTGCAGTCAATGCCAGGCCTGGAGGGGAAGGGAGAAGAAAGGAGCCTGCCTCAGTTTGGGGCTGTCTAGTGAGGAGGTGGGAGCTTGGTTCATCAGTCTGATGGCATGAACCAGAGCCTGCCAGCTCAGCAGCCATGGGAGCAAATAAACCCCCATCCCTACCCCTTGGGGAAAAAGGGGAAACCCCAACTAAGGAGAAATTCTTGGGGCCAAACCCCAAATTTAATGAGTGGAATAGAGAATGGCTCGGGGTTCCTGGGCCAGGAGCAAGGGGGAGAAGGGATCAGTTTTCCCTCCCCATTTTTTCCTTGCACACCTACTCAGCCATCTGGCCACTAGGCTATTCTGCCTCCAGAGACCCAGCCACACTGTCATAACATTTAAAAAAAAATAAGATCGACACAACGTATCCCTGGAGGATGTGATAGAAATGGCAGCTTTTGGCCCTCCTTCTCTTCTGGCAGTTCCATAAACCAGGGGACACTTGAGCCTGGGGCTTTCATACTGCGTAGGTGTGTGCAGGGCCCTAATCTTGGTTGGGGCTTGTAGACCATCTTGTAAAAGAATAGAAACCCCAGGAGTCAGACCTGTGCAAAACCCCTAGATGGAGAATTACACCTGCTGTTACCAGCGAAGTGAGATGGAGTCCAAGTAGCAAGCCAAGGGAGGCATCGGGCGTAGAGTCAATGGTTTTAGGACTATTCTAATCATCTGATCTGACTTTTTCCATAACACAGCTCAGTGAAACCTTCCTCTTCATCAAGCCTGCATTAAAATAAGGGGTTTTTTTTTATTTGAAGATGGGGAATGAAGGACTCGGCACCCACTGTGGGGAGGCAGGAAGATGGGAAAGAGAGAAAGTCTCGTCAGTGCGGGAAATAATAATACTATTGTTTGCCACATGGCTCACATCTCTTGGGATGCCACATGGGCTGCCTTCTGCTCCATTTGTGATCATGCCGACCACTTCCCTTCTGCTGTGTTTTGTGCCTTAGCATCCTTGTGGCAACGGCAGCAATTGCTCACCCGGCCAAGTAATATGAGGGAAGTATCGCTATTCTTAGATGGTTTTAATGTACTCGTAGGTATGGTAGCTAGAAGTGTGGTGTGTGTGTGTGTGTGTGTGCGCGTGCGCACGCTGCAGCACCCCTTGACTCAAGCGCTACATCTACACTGCCTCTTTTTTGTGGAAGAGGCAATGCAAATGAAGCACTCACTAGCAACTTCTGCAAAAAGCATCGGAAGAGAATATGCAAATGAAGCGCAAGAAGTTGCTAATGAGCGCTCCATTTGAATTGCCTCTTCCGCAAGAGGGAAGCAGCGTAGATGTAGTTCAAGTCCCACACCCAGGCTCTCAGCTCTGCTTCCAGTCCTGTGCACTGGGGGCTCCGCTTTGGCTCCACGCCTGGATCCCAGCTGCTGGCCCCGCACACCAGAGATTTGCTCCAGCCTTAGCTGCGGGGAGAGGACACAGCTAAGGGGAGGGTGACAGCACCCCCACTCTTAAAAATACTCCTGTGCCACCGGAATATTCCTTTTTAGCAACAGGAATCAGGAGAACCTGCCCCAAGTGACCAGTCTGCTCGTGGTAGATTGACAAGTGCTCCACCGATTGGCTGAGGTGCCCTCACCCGAGATGAGCACCTCTGGACTAGCGCACAGAAAGAGACAGGGCCCAAGAGTCTGGTGATGAGGATGACAGGCCTTGAAGATCACGTGGGGGAAATTTCTGCCGGGCAGGAAGTCATGGAAGAACAGCGACAGCTGCTGGCATCGTAATGGCCCAGGTAGGCATTGTTCCCAGCAGAGGGCGGAGTGAGCAATAACCATAATAATGAATACACAGTGCAGTCCCATCATTTGCACCCAGTAAGCTGGCCTGGTGGCCACAGCTTAGCCACCCTTTTCTGCAGTTCAGGCATTCATTTGAATGCGGATGACAGTGATTTACTACTAGGAGCATGAACAAAAGGTGGGGGAGCGTGCAGGTCATTCTCGTGCCTTCCTGCTTGTGCCCAGTGTAGCTGTTGGATACAGGATGTCATCCAAAGTCTGCCTTTAAATGTAATGTATTTTTAAGTTACTGATAGCTTTCTAAGCGACCTTGCTTTACATAAACACAAGTCAAAAAGCTGTTTTTTTCCGGCCCTTGGACGTCAGATTGCTTCCTTTGACACCTCTGAGAGACCAAAAAAAAAAAAAAAAACCTACGGCATTTCTCTCAGAGTGTGCATAATGCAATTTGAGAGGTAAAGGTCTGTTTTTCAAAATCATTTACAGCTGAAACCCAATGAAATCCCAGTGAACCCAATGAGGTTGTTCAGGGAGTTAGGAGGCTCCTCAGAGTTCAGGTGTGAATAGTTGCAGGAAGAAAACGGGAGGGAAGGCCAAAAATTCCTACCCTGGAGATGTGGAGCTTTTAGGTGACTGGCTTTGGACACCCAGCAGCTGAACACTTCAGTCAGGAGGCATGGATTTTGCTCCTAGTTCTGTCCCTGCCTCGGGGAGTGACCTTGAGGAAATCAGTTGCCTACTCTGAGCCTCAATTTATCCATCTGCACAATGAGTTAATTACTTCATGATCTCCCACAGGTGTTGTCAGGCTTAATTAGTGTTTGCAAATAGCTTTGCACTTGGATAACATCTCTCTGCTGAGGTGCTCCTGTCATTATTGTTACCTGAACCTCTTGGCTTTGGGAATTTGGCTGGAAAATGTGCAGACATAGGCACTCCCCTAAGACTTTCGGGCACTGGATGAATTGAAAAGACTTTAGCAGTAGCCTGAAGGTAGATGTGCTGCTTCGGCTGGAGACAGAACATTTGCTCTTTAATATTTTATTTTAATGAGTTCACCTGCAGCGTTAGGTAAAAATCCAGGTTCATTCTCGTTTTATTGGAATTCCTTTACCGGGCCTTATGGACCTACTCCAGAGTCCACAGAAAATCAATGAGAATCTCCGGAGAATATCCTGTGTACATACAGGCGAGCAGACAGACTCACCAGCCCCTGGGCAAATTGGGGGTGGAGGGTTGGCAGCTCCCTGCTCCCAGAAAGGGTGGGACTTGAGGTAGAAGGGACGTAATCAGGGCAACCAGACCTCTGCACTTCCTGAACCATGTCACCTCCCCCCAGGGCCGCCTCAGGCCCTGCAGTGCACCCTGTGGCAATGTAAAGGGCCACAATGCCACAGTAGCAGTGGTGGTGGATGGGAGCCCCAGACCTCTTTGAATTGCTGGGCCATTGGCGGGTCTATGTATGTAACAGAGAGTCAGGTTTACATGCACTGGATTAATCCGACTGTGGAGGTCAGGGTGCAATCTGTCTCCTATGGCACTTTGAGAGGCTTTTGGGGGAGGAGCAGTTTGCCCTCATTGCTGCCAATGACTAGAGATCATCCTTTCAAGATCCAGGGACTTGGTTCATCTGAACAATTCCCCAGGGTGGTTCTGGGAGTGAATAAGGGGGAAACAACAGGCAGAGGAAGACGTTGTCTATTCCTTTGTTCCTGTGTTTCACACGGCACTTCAAAGAAGCCAATAATCATCTCAAGGAGGGGTATCCCCCCCCAGCCAGTTCTTCCTGTATCACTCATAATCAGGGGCCACTGGATCCAGAGGACAATGTAATGTGGATCTCGGAGCAACCCTCGAATGTCAGGAGGAAGCAAAGGTCTTTGGAGGAAATTCTTGCGACAGTCTAGGAGGAAATGAGAGATGCTGAAATACACGGTGTATTTTCCGCTGCTCAGCCATGTGCTCTGTTTTTATTATCGTGAACCTGCACCCAGAGGATGTCAGCTTATTTATTTATTTGCTCAAATGAGGCTCCTAACCTTGTTCGACATTCTCACGTGGGGAGAGGGTTCGGTTTGGCAGATGTGCCGGTTCCCGCCTGCCCCAGCGGAAGGCTACGGAACAGGGGGACGTTTCTTCTCTAGGAATTTTCTTTCTCTAAGATGGGAGAGGTTGAAGGTGGGGGGGGAGGGGGAATGCTTTGTCCGCTGGGGAGCGTAGAGGGGGATACGTCTTGCCGTGGGGCTGGAAGGCAATTTGAGCTGAGGTAGCAATATTTGGACTGGCCTCTAAGCACAAAGTCAAAGTCAGCCGCTGTGATAGGGGCGTACACCCTAGAGCTCCCCCTTGTGTCAGTGTATCATATTGACAGTACGCTTGGCTCCAGTGCCTCCTATAGGCTGTCTACCTCTGGCCAGGTCTTCTAAGACTCAGCCTTCTGGACAAATTGCATCCAGGATAACAAAAAGGTCCAAGTAAAAGTCAAGTACATCTCTAAACTAGTAACTCTTTTACCCCTCTCAGGTCTCACTCAAGTGCTGTTACTGCCCCCAAGCTCAGAGTTTCCCCCCTGCTCCACAGGACCTAACCTGCTCCTGCAAGGCTGTTTATTGCATAGTGGGTTTTCTCCCAGTGCCTCTCCCCTAGGGATCTCCCTGCCCCTTCTAGGCCCTGGCTCAAGGCTCTTCCCTCCCGCTCGGCCCTTGTGGCTTCCTTCCTGCAGGAGAGTCCTGCCTAAACTCCCTCACTCTGCTTATAAGGCCCAGGTAATTAATAGCTCATCATCTAGCACCACTTCTCCTGGTTGAGTGGTAATTCATCTGTCACCCTGGAGGTGTGGAGTATTCCACTAACTGGGACTTCTTCCTTTTCCAGAAGGTGGCAGGCCCAGGCCCTCTTCACCGCGAACAACTCTCCCTCTTTCCCCCTATTCCTAGCTATCCGCAGTGTCCTACCTAGACCACGCCAACCTCTTCTGAGTCTCCATCTGCCACACCACTCCAGGGTGTCCTCCCCGCCCTCTCTTTACCCCACTGCCGTCCCTGGTGACTCTGACCCTCTTTTTTCCTCTGTGCTCAAGTCCCCGTTGTCTTTTCCTCATTTGCATTAGTTGGTGGCAAACGAGGCTGCTGCTCACATCTCTTACTTCTGTGAGTGGATGCAGTGGCGAAGTGAGGAGGGAGTGGGGGGGGGGCAGTTGCCCCCGGGGACCACGCTAAGGGGATGCTAATTTAGTCCTCCTCCATCCTTCCCCCCCTGGACATCCCTCGGCTCGCCTGCTTCTCCTCCACCTGCCGCCGCTGGCTGGAGCCTCTTCCCTGCCTCTCCGCCCCCAGACTGACCCTCCTCCATCTCTGCCGGCAGGTTAGTGCGTGCGGGGGGCCCAGCCCCAAACTGGAGGGGGTGAGGGAAGACGCAATACAAGCTCCCTCCCCTCCTTGCAGGGTCGGGCTCAGCCTTGCACCAGGTTTGGGGTGCCGCCGTACGGTGGCGGCAACGGCAAGGGGGGGCGCAAATTTGGCCTTTGCCCCCGAGTGCATAACACCCTCGCTGCACCTCTGAGTGGGTGGCCACTTTCCCACCAGAAGTGCCTCTGTGATTGGCTGCCCTGGGGCTGCTGCAAGCGAGGAGAAGGCAGATAGAAGGTTGGGCAAATGGTTTCAAAGGTTTTGTGAGCCCCTTTTTCTGCTTCTCAGCACCAGCGGGAGGACCTTACAGGAACAACAGGACATTAGCAGGCTTCTCCCTCTCTGGTGGTCCTTTGCTCTCCCCCCGCCAACATTTATGTCCAGGAAATTGAAGTAAATTTAGTTTCCTGGAGGAAAATGGGCTGACCCCTATTTGCAGGGGTCTATAGGTTTGCAACCTCCTCCGCTAAAGAGCTGCTTCTTTCTGCTGCATTGCTCCCCTCCAAACCAGACCACGGTGGGCAGGTAGCACTGAGGATAGAAAACAGTAAAACCTCATGGAAGAATCCATAGAGTCCCTTTGCAATGACAATTTTGGAGTATCCATAAATTCCCATAGCAGAGGTCCATAATGCATCCATTCTAAAGGACAGATGTAGTCAAAACGTCCCAGTAGATCAAGCTTGTGGCTGGACATACGAGACAGAGAGGCAACACGAAGCAGTAGCACCGTTTCTATACCTCATCCCACTGGCATTAATTCAGACGATGGTAACCCAAGCCATAATTTCACATAAAAAATGGTTTGGCGATCCATGGAGTGTCAGCAGAGAAGGCTCTGTCTGAAACAGCGTGAGACCCTATGATTCACAAGTGGTCACTGGCTTACTCTGAAATTTGCATTATGCCCAGGGATGAAGCTGTCTATCGGTATGTGGGTTTTCTATGTGTAGTGGCCAGGGAAAGCAAGCAGTGCCGGACAAAGAGCTGCCAGTGTGAAGTACAGAACATAAGAACGGCCATACAAAGGTCCATCTAGCCCGGTATCCTGTCTTCCAACAGTGGCCAATGCCAAGTTCCCCAGAGGGAATGAACACAACAGGTAATCCTTGAAGCTTTGTCTATACTGCCCGTTTTTGCCGGAGGAGGCAATGCAAATGAAGCGTTGATTAGCATATTGTTGCACTTCATTTGCGTAATTTCCTCCGATGCCTTTTCTGCAAGATCCTGGGAGAGGGATCAGGATCTTGTGCAAAAAGGGGTTTTTGCACAAAACGGACACCTCCACACTGCCAGTTTTGCGCAAAAACTTCCTGCGCAAAAGGCATCAGAGGAGATTATGCAAATGAAGTGCAACAATATGCTAATCAGTGCTTCATTTGCATTGCCTCTTCCAGCAAAAACTGGTAGTGTAGACAAAGCCCAGGTGATCCCACCCTTGTTACCCATTCCCAGCTTCTGACAAACAGAGGCTAAGGACACCACTGATGCAGCTATCCTCCATGAACTTATCTAGCTCTTTTTTGAATCCTGCTAAAGTCCTGGTCTTCACAACATCCTCTGGCAAGGAGTTCCACAAGTTGACTGTGCAGGGTACAGCTAGCTTGCACAGATGGGGATTCCAATGCATCTGTAGGAACCTCAGAGACACAGAAGAGTCTGGCTAGCAGCAGCTACAGTTTTTATGGTGTTTAATCTCGGGCTTGCTCTGTGAACTCCTCCCAACCCAAAAGGAGGCCACATTTATTCTAACTGTGATTGCAGCCAGCCCCAGACATTTGTCCAGGATTCCCTTCAATATCAGTGTTTATTCTCCTCAGAGTGCGGCTTCAATGGTAGGAGCGTAGCGCTGCCTATGTGACCGGAGCCACATAGACTCAGCAGTGACCTCATCAGACAGCAGTGACTCTCAAGATGACCCAGGTGGGAGATAAACTTTGACAGGCATGCTCCTGCCCGCTATCTACTAGCTCCGTTTTCACACAGGGGCCGCAGGAAGCGGCCCTCTCAAAGGAGGGGCGATAACCAAGGCAGAAGCACCTGGTGAAAGAAGCTGTTTGCTCAAGGAAGAAAACAGGATCTCCTACATAAACAACATCCTTGCTGGTTCAGCCAGTGACTCGCTCTTTCCAGAGTTTGTTTTTGAGCTATTGTTGCAAGTTCCCCTGTTTGATCCCCTCCCCCCCCCAAGAAACTTAATTGAAACAAGATTAGAGTAAGAGAAGACGAAAGGCTTTGGGATTCCTAAAATCTAGCCTCAAAAGCGTATTGTCCTTGTGCTGAAGAACATAGCAGTGGTCTCAAAGTTCTTTCCATCACACAAATCCGAAAACACCTCAGGGTAAAATAAGGCCCCTGTTCACAGGAAGACTGATGCAAACCTGTCCAGAGATCCCACTCCCCAGACTTTTCCAAGGGGAGGATATTTTTTGTGGCCTTCCTCTCATGGATATTTGTTTTCGTCCGGCATGGAAGAAGCATCTGTGTGTTTATGAAACAGGAGATCTGGAGCTCTCACCCACTCAGAAGGCATGGAATTGCTCCAGTCTTGATATGGCTCTATTTTCCTTTTCTTCACAACCACAGAAAATCATTTTTTTAAATTAGTATTATTTTTCCGGTCCACCCAGCTGTAGTGCAAAGATGACTGAGTGTCTGTCATCGCTGACAGGAAAACGAGTCCAACTGTACAGGCCTCAAAAAGCCAATGAGTGCATAGAAGCTGGATAATTATTAGTGGGTACATTTAGGGTTATTGCCAATTATTCGGTTCCCAACACTCTGATTGGTTGTGTTTCCCAATCTGCCAGGACTATGGTTGATACAACCTGAAAACAGCTGTCTCCAGGGTGTTATTAATGCCCAATTGTTGTGAAAAGATTTGTTCCCAGATTCATTTCCCAGTTTGTTTATGGTGAAAGCCAAGTGCATCCTTAACCTTTTGAACTTTCACATTTGCTGGGAGAAATCCCACCAGCTCTTTATTTGTTCAGAGGTCAACACAGATCTTCTCCTCTTTGGAGGGAGAAGGTTTATAGCCCTGAGCTTGGATATTGATGGGATTCTAGCTGTATTTTTCAGAGTTTCCTCTGCTAGAGCTTGGATCCCCTGTTCAAATGAGCTATGAAAGGAATTTCACTGATGAGTGTGTGGAACCTAACCCAGGAAAGGGTTAAACTAAGGCGTGCTTTGACTTGGTGCAGGAAATAGGCAGCTGAAGCCAGATCCCAGAATGGAAACATTTAAGTGTATTGTGTGAGAAAAGGAAAGCGAAGTGTTAAAGTTATTACAGCGCACAGAAGAACTGGCACATCCTGCAGCAGCAAACTTCCTGTTTAACCTACAAACTAGAAAACAACAACCAAATGAAAACACAGAAACAATCCCCGCTTAGTGGTCTATGGTGTGAACATTTATTTTTATGCTTTAATTATTTTGGACCCATTTGCTCACTGAGGCTCAGACTTTTCCAAGATTTCAGTACAGCCCCAGTGTAAGTAACATGATCTAAACTGGCTCCTTCTGCACTGGAAATATACATGGATATATAGAGTATATTGGCTGGTTATTGTTTTATTCTTGAATATTTGAACATCCTGGCTTGGACATGGGTGTATGGGAGGGGAATTCCGCTCTTGAGGTTTCAGGCTTTTAAAACCATTCTTTACAGGATACGGTAGATGCTGCTGTTGTGCAGTGGCTGAACAAACCCTTCTTCTTGGCAGCAGATGGGAGGTAGAGGAGGGTTAGAGGAGGGTAGACTGACCCGATGCAGCTTAAAACAGACTCCTGTGAATCCACCAGTCAACAAGGGGAAAATTAACCAGAGCTTTGCCAATGATGTTGCGGCATCATCCTTTAATATCCATGGAAAACGGTCATAGCAGAAGAGACAGGGGTAAGGAGGGAACGGGAGAGCTCAACGCTGCTATGTCTACACAGCAGCGTAATTTCGGAATACCTGACGTTATCCCGAAGTAATATAGTCCGCGTCTACACTACAAGCCTTTATTTCGAAATAATGGCGAGCTGAAGGACTTCTTGCTCCGACTCCTGTAACCCTCATTTTACGAGGAGTAAGGGAAGTCAAAGGAAGAGTGTTCTTCCAATGACTTCCTGCTGTGTAGACAGCGCCAAAAGCCGAATTAAGCTATTTCGACTTCAGCTGTGCAATTGACGTAGCTGAAGTTGCATAGCTTCATGCGAGTTTTGCCCTGCTGTGTATTTGTACCCTTGGTTACTTCTGTTAGGCCAGTGGTGGGTAACCTGCGGCCCAAGACCCACCTGCATCCCATCCGGGTTCTGCATGTGGCCCACGAGACAGTTGGCTCACTGTTGCCCACACACAGGGTTGCCGGATTCTTCTGGTTTTTGTCTGCATAGTTTTTTTCCCACCGATATTACAAAAGTGAAACACACGTCAAGCCAGGGCACAGGAAGTGAGGTGCGTGCTGAGCCGTGCGCTCCCTCTGCAGCCAATCACAGAGCTGCTATGGTTCAGTCAGCACAACCCGCAAATTCTAGGTCTGCCAGTGCAGTGAGCAAAACTGCCCTATCTCGGGAGATTGGTTACAATAATCTTGCAGCCCACTGAGAGGAAGGAGGGCCACTCATGAGGCCCACTTTCTAGCGTAGGTTGCCCCTTACTGGTTTCGGTATTTGGTGAAAGGGGAGGGGCATAGTCTAGTGGGTGGAGCCTGGTACTCTGTGTCAGAGCTGTAATGATTTGGGGGTCTTTGATGAGAGGTGTTATAAATACAGGGAATATCCGAGATGTTTCTTGGGCAAAATTATGTTTATTGCATGGAGCTTTTTGAGAGGAGACCTTAATAAAACCCAGGTTTCACTATAAAATGTAAGAGGGATTTTTCAGGAGCACGGGGTGTTGGCCCTGGCTGTGTTTTCATTGAAGTCATTGTTAAAACTCTGACTGACTTCAGTGGGAGAGATGTTAGACACAGGACTTATCTACATGAGCAATTACTGGAGTGAATCTACCCTGCCTGAGCCTGCTACGGACTAGTTGTCCATGTGCATTCTGCCGATGCTCCTTAATAGTATGCCAAGGTGCTTTGGTGGAGCTGTTCTCAGCGCTCTAACAAACCCTTTACCCACATCAGCAGGAGGAATGCATATAGTTAGACTGTGGCAGGCTCGAGGAGGGTAGATTCACACGCTTGATTGCTGTTGTCTAACAGTGCAGACAAACCCCACGGTGTAACATAGGGAAGTAAAGGGTTAATGGATACCTGGTAAGCATCACGCATATGGGTAAGTGGTTAATCAGTGGGCCTGGCCGGGCTGGAGCAGCTAGGGTTGCCAGGTGTCCGGTATTGACCCGGACAGTTTGGTATTTTCGCCTCCTGCCTTGTAAAAAGAATTCAGAAAATACCAGACACCTAAAATATCCGGTATTTTCTGATTTTTTTCCTGGCCAGGAGGCGAAAATACTGGGTGCTTACCTGGTTCCGTAGGGGAGCTGTCTGGGCCGGAGCAGGAAGACAAGATGGTGGGTGGATGCCTGCAGCCTGTTAGAGCCAAAAAGCCTCAAAAGCATTTCTTAAAGGGGCCACGATTTTTATTTTTTTGCTTAACAACTCTCAGGGTCCTTTTTTTTTTTCTCAACAACTTTGGTCTCCCCCTTTTTTTTTCTCAACAGAATTTTTTCCCCGGTGGTTTTTTTTGGGGGGAGGGGGTGTTCGGTATTTTTGGTTAAACCATCTGAAAACCCTATGAGCAGCTCTTGGCCCACAGTACGGTGCAGCAGGCCTGGCCCGACCTGAGCAGCCCCCCCCCCCCCCCACCATTTCACTGGTTTGCTTTTTAACTGGGATTTTACATCGTTAGTGGAACGCTTTTGAAAACCCCACCCTACAGAACCTAGCGCCCTTTTGAATAAAACAGAGATTTGTCTTGGTATCCTTGGGCCAAAATGCCCCCTCCTCTTGCTGCTGTGCTGGCTGGTTGCCCATCTCCACTACGCACCTGAGATAAGTTTGCAAAGCCCAAAGATCCCGCAGCTTTGAGGAAGCCTTTTCTTCTTAATGAGGACTAAGGAGGCTCCCCCAATCTCCCTAACTCAGCCCGCCTCTCACTTTGATCCCGACCCTGGACTGCATCTGACCACATTCTATTTACATCCTGCTGCCCAGGCCTCTGAATGTCCAGGCGGTGGCTCATGCAGCAGGATCCCATTCAAATAGCTCCCAGGTCCCAGCTGTGGTGCAACCCTGGCAGGGGCCAGAACCACAAGCCCTTTAAATAGCTGCAGCAACCCCACGCACCTGCCAGGCAACATGATAGCTGCAGGGCTGGGAGCCGGGAGCCCTTTGCTGTGTTTTTAATTAAAAGCCTCCGGCCCCAGACAACTCTGGGGAGAGGCTAGTCCTCAGGCCTGCCCTGCCCCTTCCTCCCTAGGCCTCTCCCCTTCTGGAGGTGGAACCAGCCCATGACCAAGCACCAAAATTCATCAAGTGGCCCCCCCAGCAAAAATTATTGCCCACCCCTTCCATAACTGCTGATGTCACTTTTAAGGGTGGTCATGTTGCCTGACATCTTCCGAATATTGCTACACTTCAGTGTAGTTGGCTTTTTGAAAGGGTCTACTGCAAGGCCTATTAATGGGTCCCAGAGGTCCAGATTTCCCTGTACAGTTTTTATTTTCCCATGGAGTTTGAAATTACAGACACTAGGCCACCCAATGCAATTTCTATTCACAGTGTATAGCGCCGCACTATTCCTCTACCGTGTGACTGGACAGACATGCATAGCTCTATAAGAGCACAATTGATACAGTCATTGGCGAGGCTAAGCTAAAATCTTGTGAACTATGGGGCAGTTCCCTAAAATGCCAATCAGTGTGGCCTCCATTGTCGCAAATAAATGCTTTTCATTCTATTTTACTGTCTGCATAAGTTGACATGAAACCCATTTCTATTTCTTGTATGGCCACCCTAAGGAGTTTCAGAAAACTGACTAGTATGTCTGGAAATCCTTCTACCGCTATGCGCGCTTCTCCCAGGTTCTCCATTCAGCGCAGCAGGAAAGGACATTTTTATCACAGAAGGGAACCACAGAAAACATGAGATTCATGAGCTTTGATTCTGCTGCTCGATACAAGCCACTCTTTGGAGGATGCAACGAAGCCTTACTGCCGGGTGAGTCTGATGCTGGAGTTTTGGCTGTTGGCCACGAGGCATGTTCACTGTCCACCGGCTCCTGTTTTGCAGCTCCTGTTGTTGTTGTTGTTGAGAATCCTGTTTTAGATAATGTTGCTTTGGCAATAAAGTGCTGAGACATGGAATCCGAAAAATACTGTAACCATGGCCTCAGGGGATGCAGAGCTAGTAAGCCACTGAGGATGCTTCCTATTAAATCATAATAAAAAAGGCGAGAGAGACATGATGAGTGAGGTCATATCTTTTATTGGACCAGCTGCCGTTGGTGAGAGAGACCAGCTTTTGACTTTACACTGAGTTTTTCTTCAGAAGTAGTTGGAGCCACTGCTAGGGAAGTGGTGGATGGTGACGTTCATCCCTGCAAGTTAACGCCAAACCTGTGTCCCGGAACAGAGTTCAGGAGCTTCTGTTCTGTTGAAGGTGCTGCCTGTTGACATTCTCCGAGACTATTTGAAAGAATCAACCTTTTAGCCCCAGTGTCCTGGCTGTGTTCCTGTTTTGGTAATTACATTCTGCCTACCCAAAATTACAAATGTCATTTCAGCTGGATGCAGCAATGACCTTGGCTTGCTGCCTGAAAGTGTTATACACTTTTGCTGTGCGGCATTACGCAGGTGTTGCGTATCCTCCTCAAAGTAGCTGCCTTCTATGGCAAGAGAACTGCTTGGGATTGGCAAAAGTGTGTTGCATCAGCTGATCATCTGCATAAATAATGAATGATGATGGCAAAACTCTCATGAATCCCTCTAAGTGAAAAGAGCTATAAATGTAAGATCAATTGCAGGTTGAACCTCTCTAGTCCGGCACCCTCAGGATCTGATCAGTGTTGAACCAGAGAATTTGTTGAACCACACAAGATCAATATTGTCTAGCAGCATTACCAGATTTCTACTACTTACTGGGCTTGTAGAAGGCATTTAGGGGTCAGTTAGAGCTAAATAACAGCACAGAATGCTGAGAGTCAGGACTGGTGGCTGTAAACAAATTTGATGGGACCGTGGGAAACTTGGCCACACGCATGATAAGTGGACGTCAGGCTAAATAACATCATGCCGGACCACAGATGTTGACAGACCAGAGAGTACCGGACTAGAGAGATTCAACCTGTACCATATGAAATCTATCCAGTCTATTCAGCTAACTTGCATTTCAATGTCATCATCCTGCTCACAAAATTGTGGCTAAAAAAAAAAAAAATCATTTTAACCTGTTTACTTTTCTTAACGTCAATCACTGCTGAAACATTAGTGTCAGATTCTACCCTGACCGGGTGGGGCGGAACAATTTTTATAGTGTGGGTGTAGAGAGCTGTTGAACCCAACTGAAAACCCTGTCTAGAATGAAAACCATTTCACACCAGGGGGTGCTACAGCACTCCCCCCCTGCACCCCAAGTTCCAGCACCTATGACCCTGACCGTGTAACTCAAGTACATTTTCAGGCTTGTTGCTGAGAGTATAATATGGCCGTAGGCTCTGTTTACAAACTATGGACTACAGAGCTCTGTGGTTGTATCAGCGATTTCTGAGCTAGGTGGCGCCAGCTCATGCCGGTTCTGTTATAATCCAATGCATGTCAGGACATGCCCTCCACAGCACTTCACAGCTGGGAAACATTTCCAAGGAGCCCACATTTTTGTTTGCTGGATTCAAGGACTATGGAGGATGAAACAGACGAAAGAACAAATATACTGTAGCCATTCCAGTATGTGGTTTTCATGATGCAAAGTATCATCCAGAGGGTTTTTTTAAAATTGTTTCGCATGAATTCTTATTCAGCTTTGTATGCCTTCCAAGTGAACTGATATTACTATAGTTACACTCAAGCTCACATTATTTGGGGCACTTTTCTACTGTGTCACTTGAGCCTTTTGAAAAATCACGGGGATAAGTACAAGATCCCCATTTTCACCTTTAGAATGCGGCCTAACTCCACCCTCATGTTAATTCCTGACTTAATTTCTCCCAAATTCTCTTTTGCACCTCTCTCCCCCTAAGCAGGAACAATATTTGTGTTCTGAACCCCCTTTCTACCCCTCCACTGGCAAA
Organism: Pelochelys cantorii; assembly: GCA_032595735.1. Lineage (NCBI taxonomy): Eukaryota > Metazoa > Chordata > Testudines > Trionychidae > Pelochelys > Pelochelys cantorii. Next base: position 6,850,396 of record CM064344.1, on the reverse strand, counting down.
ATTCTGGCCTCACTGAAATCCGTGCAAATTTTGCCATTGGTTTCGATGGGGCCGGGATTTCATTGTGTGTATTTAACTAGTTTCCAGTTTTTATTGCTGAGCTGTCACCTCAAAATCCAGCACATACATTTGACCTTATTTCCTGCTCTTAAAAGAGACGAGGAATTATTAACTGGTGGAACTCATGGCCACTAGATGTCATCATTAGCAGGATACTATTGGCTTCCAGGGAACTATCCAATTATACCAGTGGGGGATCTCTCTGTTATGGATGAATTCAAAGTGTTCTGCTTTGGCCTGACTCTGCATGCATCGATGACACTGGGAGTTTTACCCAGTCCCTGCTGCCTTCACTGTGCCTGGCTCTAGACCAGTGGTGGGCAATAACCGGCCCAAGTGCTAGATGTGGTTCACCAGCATTAGCTGCCAATGTTTTATTTACCTGTGCCTCCGTAGTTAAGGCTGCTGGAAGCTCCCATTGGCTGCGGATCACCAGTCCTGGCCAATGGGAGCTATGGGAAACAGCGTGGAACAGGACACCACTTCCTGCAGCTCCCATTGGCCGGGAACGGTAATCTGTGGCCAATAGGAACTTCAAGCATCCGTACCTGTGGAGGCACAGGTAAATAAAGGGCCAGCAACCTGCCAAGGGCTAACCCTGGCAAGCCGCATCTGGCTTACTGCCCACCCCTGCTCTAGAGAATGGTATTAGGACCATGTTTTAAAGAGCATTACATTTACTCGCCCACTGTAAAAAGAACACACACACACACACACACCCCTCTATGCCTCCGTCTTTGTGAGTAAATTATACATTAAAAATACATTACCAATGGAAGTTGACCCAATAAAAGATACTACCCCACTCACCTTCTCTCTCTCTCTCTCGCTCATTACAGTCAGGAACAAACCTTCCCCTTTTTACTCCACACCAGTGGGGCTGCCGTGGTAACTAGGATGTTTTGTGGATCCCCCAGACTGGCAAGGGATGTCATTGCCGTCCATGTAACCTTGGGTGCCTTTATGCTGTGTAGCTCTGATTCACACTCTTGACACCAGGAACCAACCTGCACACACAAAGGCTCACTTGTCAATCTAGTTACTCCCTGCAGGGTGACACCAACAGGCTTCTGGTCCCAAATCTCCACAAACCCACTCTTCCCAAGTTCTTACTTAGAAGGTACCCAGACTATTCCCCTCTGGTTCGTCACCCTGAAAGAGGTGAAATCAGCACTCCCATTCTCAGCCCACTCTGGCGCGCACACACACACACACACACACACACACACACACACACACACACACACACACACACACACACACACACACACAGAGTTTGCCCATCACAGGCCTGCTTGACACACAAGCAAACAGAAGGCTCATTCAATAGAAAAACCATTAATTCAGGAATGAAATAGGGAAGCAGAGTAGAGATAAGCCACACAGTAAATAAATGTAAAGATGTAACCTCAGGCTGTACATGTCTATATTAGATAAAACCCCTTTTCTAATATCGAGTGGTCCTGTGGTACCTTAGGGTACATCTACACTAGCTCATTAGTTCGAGCTAGGTAGGGTAATGAGGGCAACCGGAGTTGCAAATGAAGCCTGGGATTTAAATATCCCGGGCTTCATTTGCATGTTCCCGGGTGCCGCCATTTTTAAATCCCCCTTAGTCCGAACTCCGTGCCCGCGGCTACATGCGGCACGGACTAGGTAGTTCGAACTAAAGATCCTAATTCAAACTACCGTTACTCCTCGTGGAATGAGGAGTAACGTGGAATGAGGAGTAACGGTAGTTCGAATTAGGATCTTGACTGGAGTGGAGAATATGAATAAGGAAAAGTTATTTACTTGTTTACCTAAGAACTCGGGGGTCACCAAATGAAATTAAAAGGTAGCAGGTTTAAAACAAAGAAAAGGAAGTTTTTCTTCAGGCAGCGCAAGTCAACCTGTGGAACTCCTTGCCAGATGATGTTGTGAAGATCAGGATTTTAACAGGGTTCAAAAAAGAGCTAGATACATTCATGGAGGATAGGTCCATTAATGATTACTAGCCAGGATGGGCAGGGATGATGTCCCTAGCCTCTGTTTGTCAGAGGCTGGAAATGGGTGACAGGAGAGGGATCACATGATGATTCCCTGTTCTGTTCACTCCCTCAGGACACCTGGTATTGGCCACTGTTGGCAGACAGGATACTGGGCCAGATGGACCTTTAGTCTGACTCAGTATGGCCTTTCTTATGTTCTTATGTTATATCTATATCTATATCTAAACATCAGGAAAACTACCTGTCAATTGTAGGACCTGCATTAATGAGACTAATTAAGTAGGCTGGATGTATCTCATAAAAGCTTTTGATGTGGAAATGCAGGTGTTAATGGCAGTAGAAATTGGCTTGGTACACATCCAGACCACTTAATTAGCCTCATTAACATGAGTCCTATAATAGACAGGTACTTCTTCTGTTATATATATCTCTTGGTTTCTGTAATTTCCACTCCGATAACAATGTACACAATTAATTGAACTGCTTATATTTGGTGTTCTTGCATTCCAAAGTCTGAAACCTTTCGCCCCCATTGTCCCTGATGCAGGAATTTTTGACCAATGGCCGTGACAAAAGCTTCACCCCTGCTCTGTTTGTCCACAGTGCTGCTAGCTACGTCGTTCCTTAATGCCTAAGGATTAAGGAGCACTTTCCCTTCTCTCTCCTTGATAGCTACACCGGATAGCTACCCCAGGAGTTGCTTTGCACCCCTCTTGGCTTTACCAAGTAGCGTGAATTTATCAGCACTTTTACCACCTGGAGCCTCCCTCATTCGAGGAGAGGTCGGACACACACCTCGTCTTACAGTCGAGCCTTCTTTCCCAGCTCTCAGCAACATTCCAGCATTTCCGAGCTGGGCAGCGGTCTTTCGGCACCTACCCATCTTCCCTGGTGGCGTTCAGGCCCCCATGAAAGTTTTGGTTGAGCAAACCGTGTGGACTGTGTGTGCTAAAGAAATCTAGTGTCTGGGGGCTGGTTTCATGCCTTCAAGGGTGATGAATGGGGGCGGGGAAAATCTGAGAGTCTGTGGGAGTTAAGAATTCGAGAGGACAGATTTGGGGAGACTAGGACTGTTAGCATGACCCTGCGATGAGTAACTCGGCTGGTTGAAGCTTGGGTGAGACCTTGTGCTTGTGGGATGCTACCGGTGTCAGGGATGTGAGTGAAAGCTGCACAGCACAGAAGCATCCAGAGTTACATGAAATGTGATCTGACTCTTCTCTGTTCTAGGTGAGCTTCCTAATGTCACAGGAAATCTCATGCCTGTCCTTTTCATGTGGCTGGGATCTCTGATGTCCAGTTGCTCTTGCAAGTCATCTCCAGCGGATGGGAGCTCAAGGATCACTCGCAATATTCCCTCTCAATGTTTTCCATCCATGTGCAGAATAATATTATGTGTACCAAGGCATGTGTGGGTGTGCACCACCCGTAAAAAAAACCCACACACACACTGCTGACTGTGGGTGCTGTGGGCGCTCTGCTAATTGGCTGGCCGGCATTTGAATCTCTCCTGGGTGGCCGCCCAAACTCTCAGCTTAGCAGGAACACTGAGCACTAAGCATCAGAGGGTGACTGAGATGTCAAAGGTGCATGAGCCTTAGTACCCCATGCTGACTGTACACTCCAGGAAGCAACCAAGGGAAGGTCAGGCAGAACTAGCCCCTTCACTATGCTTGTTTTCTCCTTCAGCCTATAACTGTGCAAGCGTTTCCTGAGCACAAGGCTTCCTGTTTTCTCTCAGAGGGAAAGATGGAGCAATAAATCTGAAATAAAACCAGAGAACTCTCCCAGAAACCTGCTGCCAGCACAGACTGATGAGCATAGTGTAAAATGGCATGCGAGTACTGAGTTATAAAACCAAAGCAACCTCTCTTCCCAGAAAATAAAGGCCTTTGGCCTCCTGAATCCTCCTTCCAAACAGATGTGAATTCCCAAGACTTCTGAAGGTGAAGATTGTCTCAGCGAATCCCTACCGGTTCCTCACGGGATTTGGCCAAAGGGCCGTATCCTTTGAAATGCCACCCTCGAAGATGGCCGCAGCAAAGTCTCCTGAGGCGACGCAATTCTGTAATATCTGTAGGACAAAAAACACATGGGCAGAAATCAGCAGAATCTGGCAACCCTCTGGAACCCACACACCGAGGGTATGTCTACACTACAGCACTAATTCGAACTAACTTAGTTTGAATTAGTTAATTCGAACTAAGCTAATTCAAATGAGTGCATCTAGACCTAAAAACTAATTCGAATTAGCGTTTTGCTAATTCGAACTAGCATGTCCACATCGAGTGGACCCTGAACCGAAGTTAAGGCTGGCCGGACCCAGTGCCGGCAGGGCATCAGGTTAGGACTTAGAGCGTGGAGCTGCTGCCTCAGGCTAGCCGAGGGCTGTGCTTAAAGGGACCCGACCCCCACCCCGGACAGACAGTTCTCAGGGTTCCCCGCTTGCTTGTCTAACTCAATGAGGGACAGCAAAGCAGTCCTATCTTGGAGTGCCCTGAGGGCCCACCCTCGGCACATCAGAGCACTCGGCCATCAGCCCGGCTGCACTTGCCGCAGGCTGCCATCCGGGGGTGTCAATTGGGGGGCTGTCAGGATCCAGGAGGCCCTGCAAGAGGGCTTCCACCCCGAGGAGCCCGCAGAGCACCCCAGTCCTCCCCATCGGGGGCTCGTGCCCCATTCCTCCCTCACCTCCTTCCACTTACCCCTCCCCAGCCCCCCTTCCTGATGTAAAAAATAAAGGACACGTATGTTCAAAAATAGAAACTCTCTTTATTTAACAAAACTGAGGGTGGGGGGGGGGGATTAACCTCTGGGGAGACTGGGAAAAGGAGGTGGGAGAAGGGAAGAGAGAGGGTGGGAGAGGGGAGGTGGAAACCTGGGAGGAGGGAGCTGGAAGGGGGAAGCCAGGGGAAGAAGGAGGAGGGGAAGTTTAAAACTATGGTACGCCATATCTTCAGTACTGTGTACAGATGTGGTCTCCTCACCTCAAAAAAGATATTTTGGCCTTGGAAAGGGTTCAGAAAAGGGCAACTACAATGATTAGGGGTTTGGAACTGGTCCCGTATGAAGAGAGGCTAAAGAGACTGGGACTTTTCAGCTTAGAAAAGAGGAGACTGAGGGGGGATATGATAGAGGTCTATAAAAGCATGAGTGGTGTGGAGAGGGTGAATAAAGAAAAGTTCTTCATTAGTTCCCATAACAGAAGGACTAGAGGACACCAAATGAAATTAATGGGCAGCAGGTTTAAAACTAATAAGCGAAAATTCTTCTTCACACAGCACATAGTCAATATGTGGAACTCCTTGCCACAGGAGGCTGTGAAGGCTAGAACTATAACAGAGTTTAAAGAGAAGTTAGATAAATTCATGGAGGTTGGGTCCATGGAGTGCTATTAGCCAGGGGGTAGGAACAGTGTCCCTGGCCTCTGTTTGTGGAAGACTGGAGATGGATGGCACGAGACAAATCACTTGGTCATTGTCTTCGGTCCATCCCCTCCGGGGTACCTGGTGCTGGCCACTGTCGGCAGACAGGCTACTGGGCTAGATGGACGTTTGGTCTGACCCAGTACAGCCGTTCTTATGTTCTTATGTTCTAAGCTCAGGGCTCAGGGTCGGGGGTCTCACTGGACCAACTTGATTTTCATGCAAACCTGCTCCTGGGTTTGCATTTGGCCTCTGGTGGCCAGGCTGGCAGCCGTGCGGCTATTGACGGCTGCGTTCCTGTGGCTAGTGCGGAGATCGTGGACGTTGGAGGCCTCCCCCCAAACCTCGATGAGGTCCACGATCTCCACACTAGACCAGGTGGGCTCCCGCCTCTTGCGGCCCTGGGCAGGCTCCTGGAAGCCGCCAGCCTGGTCCTGGGATGAGGCGGAGGGCTGGGTGGCAGCTGGTGGCTGGCTCATGCCGTGCCAGGTGCAGGGTCTGCTGGCTGGGTGCTGGCAGGCTTGCAACTGGCACGGGCACTGTAGCCAGACCGTGGCCCTTTAAGGGCTCCGGGGCCGGGAGGGGGGCAGAAAAGTTTCCCTGGTTTGGCCCAGAGTGGCCACCAGGGCAAGCTAGGAAGGGCTAGCCTCCAACTAGTTCGAATTAAGTGGCCACACAGCCCTTAATTCGAACTACTTAATTCGAACTAGGCGTTAGTCCTTGTAGAATGAGGTTTACCTAGTTCGAATTAAGCGCTCCGCTAGTTCGAATTAAGTTCGAACTAGCGGTTTGTATGTATAGACGCTATTAAAGTTAATTTGAACTAACGGCTGTTAGTTCGAATTAACTTTGTAGTGTAGACATACCCCTAGGGTGTGTCTAGACTACATGGCTTCATCGACGGAGCCATGTAAAGTAGTTTACTCAATATACTGAATGAAGCGGGGATTTAAATAAGGTGAAACGAGGTTTACTGGAGCGGTCGACAAAGGCTTCCCTTGTCAACCGTGCCACATCTAGATTGCCGCGCTGGGCCGGATCAGCTGATTGTCAGCACAGCGTGGCGGCCATTTTTATTTTAATGAAGCGGGGATTATTTAAATCCCGCTTCATTGACTATGTTGAGTAAACTACTTTACATGGCTCCGTCTACGGAGCCATGTAGTCCAGACACACCCCTAGAGGGGGTCGTTCACTGTCCCATGTAGTGGCACTTAGACCACTTACAGTGAGAGATAAGAAAGAGGCTACGTCTAGACGGCAGGCTTCTTGCGCAAGAAGCTTTTTTCGGAAGAGATCTTCCAAAAAACTTCTTCCACAAGAGTGCATCCACACTGAAGAAGCACATTGAAAAAACTTTGAAAATCTCTTGCATGTAAGCTGTGATTGCTATGGACGGAATGGCCACTGGGGCACCTGTGCTTTTTCCTCTTCCCTCTTCTTCCAAAAAAACTCTCTTTTCCCCGTCCACACATGCCTTTTTGCAAAAAAGCTCTTTCGCAAAATGGCTTCTTCCTTGTAGAATGAGGATTACCAATTGCTCAGAAAGCCATCTGTTCTTTCAATTTACTGTCGAAAGAACATGCTTGCAGCGTGGACGTAACTCAAGTTTTGTCAGAAAAATGGCCGTTTTTTCCAACAAAACTCTGTAGTCTAGACATTGCCTGAGTGAGCTCTACAGCTGGCTTTATAGCTCAAGCTGTAGAGGCCAGCCCCTCCCATCTTGCCTAGGGGCCTGTGGAGGCTGTTGACTCCCCTGTATGTTGGTCACTTTCCTTGTGGAGCATAGTGCCAGACAGTGCCTGATAGGCAGTGAGAGCTGGAAGAAAGGGATTGGCATTGAACATGGTGGGAAGCAGACTTCCATGTGGAAGTTCTAGTAGTAGCCATTTAGTCCCGCCCCTGATATCATACAAAAATAAGTCCTTTCTGAAACCTGGACATCCTTCTCCAGTAATGCTCATCACATTGACCGTAAGGGTGTGTGGCTGTAAAATAATGGTGTGTTCTAAGAGCTTGCATAGGAATGCAGGGGTCTTCCAGGCTCAAGTTTTAAAGCTCTAGAGGAAGATTTAAGGTAATTACTGCTGGGGAATCAACTCCATTTAGGATATAAAGGGAAATCCCAGGAGTGACCAAATTCATGGTGGTTTACCTGGTGGCTGATGTTGTATTATTGTTACTGAGTTACTGGACTCCACAAAGTGTTGGGTTAGGACACTACACAGGAGCGTATGGTACAAAGTCTGTCTTTTAGAGTACACCATTAGCTCCAATGCTGTCAACAGTGGGAAGGGATGATACTTAGTACCTGGCAGTTGAAGGCTCCTAATCTACTGTGCCTAAGGGCTGTGCGGACTGCCCTCTGAGCCAATCCACAGAAGTCACAAGTTGGTGAAAACCTCCAACTACAGAGCCTCAGTTCAAGTTGTACCAGCTTTTTAGCTCTGAATGTTACCAGTTCAGTCCTCGGTGTACTTAAAGGCACCCATCCCACCCTATGCAAAGGAAGATCTTCGCTGAGACAGGATCTCTCCCCCCCCCAAAAAATCTGTTTTATAAAACAGCAACAACACAGCACAACAACCTCCCCCAACACAGCTAATTTTAGTTGTGTTCAAAACATCAGGGGAGACATGAGCAATATTTGCCAAATGCAGTCTCCCACTCTATATATTAGTCAGGGGAGCAATCTAATTTTCAAGTTTCTCAGAAGCGACCCAGAAGGAAACAAAACCCAAAGTAAAAAATTGGAAAAACAACATGTTGAAATTATTGTCGTGTTTTCATCGTAGATCCGTAGCTCGCTGCCCCCAGGGCGCCTGCGAGCAAGCAGACAAGTTTATTTATATACGCAAGTTAATGTGAACTACCGAAAGGAAAGCAGATGGAATCCTAGCCAGCTGGGTGAGGTGTGTGCGTGTGCGTGTGCGTGTGCATGTGTGTGGATGGCTGGAGAGAGCATCATTGTTGCTGTTTGTGTCCCGTCTGCAAGGGCACACGCCTCACTCTGAGGTGAGGAGATCAGGGATGACGCATTTCTGGCAAAAGGGGGGTGGATTTTAAACTAAGCAGAACTGCTTGGGAACATCAAACCACATTTAGATCTGAGAAGTTGGTGGTTCATCCCGAGGCTTTGTTGCTCTTGCCTACAGGCCGAACCTTTGCCCACTCTTCTGTCACCATGGAAACGTCTGACCTAATGGGATGATGGGGAAGGCAGGTTTCGGGGACTACTGTTCAGTGGGATTGTACTTCCCGGATGCTGGGGAACTTAGACAGCTCACTCACCCCAGCATATGGCATTTTTGAGGAATAGGGCCTGGGGGTAAGGAGAGGAAAATGAGCCCCTCAAGCATATGGCACCCCAAAGAAAGCTGGAAGTGTGAGACTATTATATGGGAGTGTGGGTGCTGTGTGCCATGGCCTCCTTCTTAGAAAGTGGGGCTCTCGACTACAGGGTGTGGTGAACGGTACAGTCTGGTTTGTGTGGTGGTAAAGTTTCATAACTTTTCAATAAAATTAATGTCTAATTTTAAGTGGCCTCTAGAAAAACACCACTGGGGGAGGAAAGCAAGACCAGGATCTCGCTCATCTTGTCGAGCTGTCTGAGTGCATGAAAAGGAACAAGCTGCACTCTCTAAATGTGTGCTGGACAGCATTCACCTTGTCGCCAGGTATTTTGAGGTGGGGCAATTGGACACCACTTATATTAGAAGTGTGGCTAAACAGATCCAATCCAGCCCCATTAGCGGTTGGAGGTCTTTCACATCTGAATCTGGAGAGACAGGGGCATTACTTCATTCTGATGGGAGCCATAGGACATGTGTGCAAAGTGTCCTGTAAACCAGAACTTCTGAGCCTTCTCTGGTTCTAAGAAGGCAGAGCAGAGCTGATTAGACACCATGCACACATTTCTAAGAGTCAACAGAACCTTTGCTGACTTACACACCAGAGGACAAAATGCAAAAGAAACTGGCCACTGGGAAACCATCCTAAACAGAACCGAAGGCTTGAATCATAGAATACTAGAACTGGAAGGGACCTTGAGAGGTCATCAAGACCAGTCCCCTGCCCTCACGGCAGGACCAACCACCCTTTAGATCAGTGTTTCCCAATTTAATTTGGCCATGGAACCCCTTTTAATCTTAAAAGAATTTCAAGGAACCCCTGGGGTTGCCAGGGTAATTTGTCAAGCAAAAAAACCAACCAACCAAAACATAAGAACATAAGAATGGCCATACTGGGTCAGACCAAAGGTCCATCGAGCCCAGCATCCCATCTGCCGACGGTGGCCAATGCCAGGTGCCCCAGAGAAGGAGAACAGAAGACAATGATCAAGTGATTTATCTCCTGCCATCCATCTCCTGCCCTTGTTATGATTCAAGCAAGCCACAAAACAAATTCAAGCAAGCCACAAAATAGACTCTGTCTCTTTCAGAGGGGGCGGAGGAGTGCTGCATTCTCGCAGAACCCTTACTTGTGCTTTGCGGAACTCTGGAGTGCCACGGAGCCCTAATTGGGAAACACTGCTCTAGATCTTCTCTTAGAGGTGTTTGTCTAACCCGTTCTTAAATATCTACAGTGATGGAGATTTCACAACCTCCCTAGGCAATTTATTCCAGTGCTTAATCACCCTGACAGGACGTTTTTCCTAATGTCCAACCTAAACCTCTCTTGGTGAAGTTTAAGTTCTTTGCTTCTTGTCCTATCATCAGAGGTTAAGGAGAATAATTTTTCTCCCTCCTCCTTGTAACACCCTTTTAGGTACTTGAAAGCTGCCATCATGTCCCCTCTTGGTCTTCTCTTTTCCAGACTAAACAAACCAAACTCTTTCAGTCTTCCCTCATAGCTCATGTTTTCTAGACCTTTAATCATTTTTGTTGCTCTTCTCTGGATCTTCTCCAGCTTCTCTACATCTTTCCTGAAATGTGGTGTCCAGAACTGTACACAATACCCCAGCTGAGGTCTAATCAGCGCAGAATAGAGCGGAAGAATGCTGTTTGTGGGCTGAGGTGAGAACCCCAAGGGACATTGTTCCCTTCTTGTTTGAAACTAGATGGTTCCCATGAAAACAATTTTCCATTGTAGTGCAACTCTGGAGTCAGATGAAGGCCACGTGGTCTATTTTCCAAGTGTATGCAAAGCTCTTCTAGTTGATTCCTAATGCATCAACGTGGTAGGAGAGCCCCATAGAATCAATACAATTTAGTTCCACTGAGACTGTGTTTCTGTTCCATGTTGCAAAGGCGAGACTACCTCAGGACGCTGTCCAGATGGTTGTTCTCTTCCACTTCATGGCAGGGGGAGGACACACGAAAGCACTTCACATTGTTCCTTCTGTCATGGCATATGTTTCATTTCATTTCCATCTCAAAGACCCTGTTCTGGAGAGCACAGGGATTTTATGGCCTCCCCCTTGTTGTTTTATGTATTTTGGCATGGGAACTGCAGGTCTCATGATAGAGGAGCTGTTTGTGCCCCTCCAGCATATTTTTGTGGGTTCAGTTTAAGCAAACCTTTTGAAATGTTAGCCTTCGAGGTCATCCAAGAAATGTCTGTGTTTGTCATCGGTTTGCTAAATCCTGAACACCTTCCCTGCAACTAAGCCCTTTGAAGTTAGCAGAACCACACATGTGAACATAAGGCCAGTAAGTCTAGTGGGTGGTGAAGAAAGGTAAGTTCTGTCTTGATCTTTTTTTGTCTCCTCCCCAGAATTCAACATCAGTAGTAGACAGATAAAAAGGAGACACCTGAGAAACAACCAGAAACTTGCTTGTTCATGTCCACTTGAGCCAGCACAATGTAATTCCCTCATCCCACATTAGTAGGTTACCAGGTCAGGTGCAAAACACAGTAACTGACAAAAGTGTTTTCAGGGATAACATTCAAAGGGGGGGGGGGAGGGAGTGAGGGAGAAAAAGAGAAAAATCCTGAGGAAAGCTGGCAAGATGTTGCAGAGACAGTAATAACAGATGCCCCCAAAAGAGGAAATTACAACATATGGCAGCTGGGGTTTTGGGTAGGCAACTTTTATAAAGTTCTGAGCAGCTGAGGAAAGTAACTAGTAACAGGGTGAGACAGATTTATAAGGCCCACACATGGCAGTATTTTTGTAGAAAATTATTAAAAACCATTATACCTCTGGGATGAAGAGATTAAAATATACAAGTTTGCATTTTTTCAAGAGCAATCATATTTAGTCTCAGTAAACTGGAAGAACTGAGTAATTTCTTGGATTAACAGATCACAGGAGTTGTAATCCATAATAAAAGTCTGAAGAGGACTGCCAAACTTTGTTTCTCGGAGGATTAGGGTAATGAGTTGATTTGACATTAGTAGAATTCATCCCAGACTGCAATTACATTATCTATTAGTCCTGAATATAAGGATTTGATTTGCAAAGTCCAGGCAATTCAACAAAGAACTCAACAGACTTTTTCTTTTCTTTTCAGATTTAGTGTTTGTGCAAATTGCTGGACAGACATCTTTGGAAACGAAGGTGTTCTATTTACCCACAGGACAAGTACAGCATGGTCTTCCCACCCAGTCCATAAAATCAGATCGGAGAGCATCATTTCAGCTGTGTTTTCAAGTCTCATACAGACCTGGCCCCATCTGGCTGGAGTTTAGCAATAGAGGTGTCAATTTAGTGCCGACTGGTTTGTGTGGCAGGAGAAGGGGGAATTATCACATGGAATCATGTCCTCTGGGAATGGGTCTCAGGACCAAACCCATTTCACATCGGCCATTAAGTAGCCATTAGAAATGGCCAATGGCTCATAATTACAAATGCTGACCATAGCTTGGCTTGAAGAGATGAATGCAAGGTAAAAAAGGGTTCATATTCTCTGATCAACCCTCTGTAATCCTCCTGTCTTCTTTACCAACCTCTGATACCTTATTACTCGTATCTTGCCACCCTATATTCTATTACCACTCCCTGTCTTCTTGGCCAGCCTCCTTTGGTCTTGGCCATTCAGATGCCCATATATTACGGATAAAAAAATGTCTCCATCACTATTTGAGCGCTTTTTATGTTTTTGCCAGTGCCTTAGGGTATGTCTACACTACCACCCTAGTTCGAACTAGGGTGGTTAATGTAGGCATTCGAAGTTGCAAATGAAGCCCGGGATTTAAATATCCCGGGCTTCATTTGCATCTTGCTGGGCGGGCGCCATTTTTAAATCCCCTTAGGTCGAACTCCGTGCCCGCGGCTACATGCAGCACGGAGTAGGTAGTTCGAATTAGGATCTCTAATTCGAACTACCGTGGAACGAGGTGTACCGGTAGTTCGAATTAGAGATCCTAATTCGAACTACCTACTCCGTGCCGCGTGTAGCCGGGGGCACGGAGTTCGACCTAAGGGGATTTAAAAATGGCACCCGCCCGGCAAGATGCAAATGAAGCCCGGGATATTTAAATCCCGGGCTTCATTTGTAACTTCGAATGCCTACATTAACCACCCTAGTTCGAACTAGGGTGGTAGTGTAGACAGACCCTTACAGTATTCCTAAGCGTTACGTAGGCTGCAAGCTCTTCCAATAACAGACTGGAGTTTTTTTGGTCTTTGTTTTAATGTCACCTAATGCATTGGAGTGCTAATTTATGACCGGGCCCTGTAGGGCCCACACAACACAAGTAATAATAATGATAAAAACCTTTGATGAATGATGAACGCAAGCTAGTCAGTAGAAATCCTGACAAGCAGAAGTTAAGTGAACTTTACCCAAACCCAGGGGTGGGAAACCTAAAGCTAGGGGGCTGTATTCAGCCCCCTCCGATTGCCTGGATCCGGCCCCTAAGGCTCAAGACTCCTGCCCAGCATTGGGGAGCTTGCACTGGTACTCCAGCCCCATGCCTCCCCTGCAGTACCCCCTATGGGACTGGAGCCCCAGTGCCTGCTCCCCACTACGTGGGGAGGAGCCCTGAGCCTTGCGTATCAAAGTCAGGCAAGCTAGAGCAGGATCCGACCCATGGGCTCCACGTGCTGCGGTTTCCCCAGCCCCAGCTGGCGCAGTGAAGCGCTGCCTGGAAGCTTTTCCCTCACAAAATCTACTAGCCTGGGCCCCACTAGGCTCTGGTGTGTGAGGGGAATGTGGGGGAGGGTCTTTCTCCTTCTCCCTTGGGGGTCATGTCAATGAGGTGTGAGGGGTTTTTTGTTTGTTTGTTTTGCTTCTCACTTTAAGCCCCTGACTGATTTTTCTGTGGGTCAGTGGCCAAAAAGGGACACTTCATAGTGTGTGTGGCGCCTAGTGGGGTTACATAAGGCTCCAGTTTATTCGGGGCGTAGAAGTCAGAATTGAAGTTCATTCTTCAGTTAATGAGCTGCAAAAGCTAACGTACTACAGTGGTCACCTGCTTTTAAAAAAGAGGTTTGCAGAATTACTGTGTGCGAGAAACAATTTAAGGGCTGGATTCTCTTCTCACACCCATTTTGCCGGCCGATGTGCCTTCATTGTCTGCAAGAGTTACTCCGAATAAGTGCTTTTACTTGTCGAGATAGGTTTCTCTTCTGTTGCGTTGCGGTCAGGAAAGCTGGGGCAGAGAAAACCCTGACTGCAGAGGTTACAGTTTTCATTATTATTATTACGGCCCTGTACGTTCATATGGTGCTTTGCTGAAGGCAGAAAGGCCTGCCCTGGAAAGCAAACACACACGATGCCAGAGACCACCTCAAGCATGAGGAAGGTAGCGGAGTAATGGAGACCAGGGTGTTCTTCACAGACAGAAATCTAAAAGCTTCATAGCCATTGTCTTTGAATTGTCGGCACATCGTGTGACCAGGCTCCTACTCGAACTGGGTGGACCCTGCACTTTCAGGAGGATTTGCTTGCCTCAGAGTCTCACAACAGCCCCCAATTCAGGCATCACACCTAGGGCATCAGCTTGCTGTTTGCTGAGCTCTTCTCATCATGGGCCAGCATGAGGTAGAGAAGGAAAGCCCAACTCCACAGTCTCAGTGGACCCCCTCAAAGGATACAGGGCTGGGTAACCCCCTTTTTTTTCTCCAGTCTGTCTTGTCCCCAAGTGGAAATGGGGAGGTGGGTGTTGGGGGGAACCTGGGCCCACCTTCTACTCTGGGTTCCAGCCCAAGGCCCTGTAAAAGCAGCTGCCTACAAAACTCTCTAACACCAGCTGTGAGACAGCTACAAAATCCCTGGGCTACTACCCCACATCTTCCCCAGCACCTTCCTTCTCTCAGGCTCTTCCTTTGAGTATCTGCTGGTGCTTGTTCCTCCTAGACCCTCTGCAGTGCTCCCTCCGTCCTCTCAGGTCCCTGTGTGCTAGCTAGCTGCAGAGAAACTCCTTTTTAGCCAGTCTCAACTGGTTCTTTAATTGGCCCCGGGCATTCCAACTAGCCTTGGCTCACCTGACTATGCAAGCCCACTTGATTAGCTCCAGGTGCTTCATTGCCCTGATTGATTCTGAAAAGTTCTCGCTGGTTCTGGAGTAGGCCTTCCAGTTTACCCTGGGAACAGAGATTTACTGAGTCTGAGGCTAATCTACCTCCCTTCTGTCACTCTCATGTACCCTGGCCTGTTCCTATCACCATGGGCATGACCACATGAGGGTCAGGTGCCCTGCTATGCAGCTGTTCTGCTGCATCGGGCAACCACGAATAAAGATACAGTACATTACTTGGTGTATCGACCATGTACAGTCCAAAGTGGGTCATGTGGTTCTGCATAGCCTTTGGGGGACAGGAACTGTCCTTTTTTGTTGCTGGAAGGTGTGATGCCTGGCACAATCCTGATCCTTGACTGACGCGACCATCACGATCGTATTCGTTAATCAGAAGATGCCTGGAACCTGGTTCTGTCATGTTATCCAGGCGAGTGGCTCAGCAGAGAATATTCAGCTCATGACACCAACATCTTATCTTCTTTTTATCTTCTTTGCGGCAAAGTCTGGGCTAAGCCCTGTGGGTCTTGCACTTCCTGGCGGGTTTTTGTGTGCCTCAGAAGCTCGTGGTGTCCCTAGTACTGCCACGAAGACGAGGGTACCTCGCTACCAGAGCCTTTTTTCATCATTGGCCAGCCCAGTGTCCTTCTTTTTTCCCCACCCTACTGGCCCTTCCAGCCAGAGGGGAGGGTTGGGGGGAACCTGGTCTCACCCACTTGCTCTGGGTTCCAGCTCAGGGCCCTATGGGTGGGGCAGCCCCGAGCAGGCTGTGTAGCTTGGCCCTTGACCCCGCTGAGCAGCAGCTCCTCCCTGGGCCACTTCCCCAACCCTTCCAGCAGTACCTCCTCCCTGATGCCATAGAGCAAACCTTGATGTCAGCTGTCTCAGGTGCGTTCCCTTGCGCTGGGCTGCTCTCTTCTCCTTCACTTCTCCTCTAGTCCATCCCTTTTCTCCTTCCCCCTTAGCTTTGCCTGGGGGAGTGTTTTTATAATGTGCGAGCATCCACCTTAAGTGGCTGCAGGTGTCCCAATTTGCCTTCCCTTCAGGCTGATGCCAGATAGGCTTCAGGTGTGGCTGGCTGGGCCACAGTCTTTAACAGCCTACTCAGGGAACATAAAACCACATTCCCAGCTCCCCGCGTATCTGCCTTCCATGAGGCATTGGTAGTTCCCTGCTCTCAGGCTGCCACATCTTCTTATCATCGCCACTCACATGCACCCCAATTGTAACTTGCTACAATCTACGACGCCCCTCCTGCCCCCACCTGTTAGGTCTGATTGGATTCACTAGGAGCTCTGAAGTCTGCAAACACTTAAAACCTCCAGCCTGTATCTCTTTGGCAGAGAAAGGAGACATGAAACGATACATAATGTTTTCCCATCCATTTCTCCCCCTCACCTCTTTCCCCGCCATCCTGCTCAGCTCCCAGGGGCCCCAGTGGAGCCAACCTCTGCACTTGGGGGGTGTGTGTCTCATTTTGGGTCACCATAGGAAAATGTCAGATGGCTCGGAAAGCCGTCTTGGGAGGTCACTGGGTCAGTAAATTTGAGACAGGCTGAGTGCAGGTGTACTCCACACCGAGGTCTCTACAGAAGGCAGAAAAGGCCTTGTGGAAGCTAGAGTCATGCGAGCGGCATGTGTTTTATCAAACCAAGACACTCTTGCTGTCACAGCCCTGCTCCAAGGGCAACCTGATCTGCCTTTAATCTACCCTGACCGCAGGACAAGTGGTTTAAATAAAACCTTGCCTGACTGAGTCACTCCACTTCTGGCTTTTATATGACATGCCGAGGAGTGATAGTTTATTTTGCCTGAGTAACACAATTAATCTAAGAGAAACATTTTTGTTATGTGGTGACGGGAGTGAGGGTGGAGGGTTGGGGGGGAGGGCAGAGAGAAATCTGGGTGGGAAGGCTGCGCGTGACAAAAGGGAAACAATGAAAAAAGAAAGTTGCGAGGTTTTTTTTCCCCTGCTGCATCTGGTTAAAAATAACACCACCAGACCAAACAACTTTTATGGTCAAATCAAGTGACTTTATTTTAGCAACTGGTTACTTTAAGAAACCAGATCTGTAGCCCTGCTATCCTCAAAGCAGCTTCCTCGCATACTTTTTTGTGCAAGATCTCCTGAAAGTCTGAAAGTCTCAAGGTGCTGGTCCGAGGAGTAGGCTTGGCGAATATTAGATTACAAGGAAGAGAAGAACCAACTTACATGTCTGAGGGTCTTTGGGGAATCTGTCTGCAGTGTTCTATTTCCATTTCATGCAAGCAGGAAAGAAGTGTATGTGAGAGAGAAAGAAAGAAAGAAAGAAAGAAAGAAAGGCTATTTTTATTATTAATGTTCATGTTTGCTAGGTTCTGGACAGTAGGCGGTCTCCCTGCTGAAAAGTTTACCATCTAAATAGACCAGACAGACATAGGTGGGGGAAAGGGTAACACAAAAGCAGAATGAACAATGTGATGGCACCAAACATCATGCTCAGAGCCATTCTTACCCATAGGCAGAATATGCAGCTGCGTAGGGCACCAGAAAATTTGGGGCCCCACTGGCTATGTCTACACTCGCGGCTTCTTGAGCAAGAAATATGCAAATGAGGCTTAGCGTGGAATATCACTGAGCCTCATTTGCATACCTAATGAGCTGCCATTTTTGCAGAAGAGGCTCTTGCACCAGAAGGAGCTGTCTACACTGCCCCTTCTTGCGCAACAAAAACCCTCTTGTGCAATGCTGCTACACCGATTATTTTCAGGAATAACGGCATTGCGCAAGAGGGTTTTTCTTGTACAAGAAGGGGCAGTGTAGACAGCTCCTTCTGGTGCAAGAGCCTCTTCTGCAAAAATGGCAGCTCATTAGGTATGCAAATGAGGCTTGGTGATATTCCACGCTAAGCCTCATTTGCATATTTCTCGCACAAGAAGCCGTGAGTGTAGACATAGCCAGTGGGTGTTAATGTCCACCCATCCTCCTCTTTCTCTTTCTGTTCTGTGGCTCTGCTGCCTCCGGAGAGGATCTAATTAATTTAAATACGAAAAAGCCGGACAGACCCTGAACCTGTGAAAGAGCCATTCAAATGGGGATGCAGCCCTTGAATAAGCATTTGCCACAAGTAGGTATATCCCGTCAGTATCTGCCAGTCTACAGGACCTCAGTTTAAAATTTGCTTTAAAATATTTCATTCCTGTGTTGCTGAAGATTATAATATTGCATCTTTAAAAAAATCATCATTCCCCACCCTGCCCCAGGCTGCCATTGGGCTTAGGGGCACCAGGCTGCCATTGGGCTTAGGGGCCCCATAAGTCCTAAGGATGACCCTGGTCATGTTGGGTTCACATTTTGGGGGTGGGGTGGGGTTTGGTGGCCTTAAGAAAGACAAGGGGCCCGGGGAAACAGGGCAAGGGAAAAGAATATAAGAAGGGCAGGGGTGCAGTAAAGCTGAAGGGAAGAGCCTGTGAAGAAGGGGAGAAGAAAGGTGTTGGAGCAACCAGCCCATGTGTGTCGGGCAGAGAAAGTTCAGTCAAAACTGTGTCAAGGTCTTTAAATGTCTGAATGTCTCTGTGTTTGCTACTTCTGGGCCTACTGGCAGAGTCTCTGGCAGGCCCCTCTGCAGTTGTTCCCCAAGACAGTATGGTGAAAGGGAAGGAAAGCGCCATTTTGGTTTTAGTTTCCCTAGATTGGGTGTTATCTCCTGCACAGTTCTGGCCTCACAGATGTCCAGGGGAGAGGGATAGCCACAGTTAGGCCTCATTTTATACCCTCCCATCCAGGGCATCAGTTCTTACTTTGGCAACCTCTGCTTCTACCCTCTGGGACCAGGAATTGGTCAGCTGGGTCACTATCAATTACATCACAAAATTGGGTGTTGGGATGCAGGGGTGGGCTCCGGCTACAGGTGTGGACTCTGGGGTGGGGCCAGAAATGAGGAGTTCAAGATGAGAGCTCCAGGCTGGAATCAAAGGGTTTGGAGGGCGGGGGCAGGGGAGATTGGGGTTGGGACTCAAGGGGAGGGATCAGGGTCCTGGTGGTGCTTACCTGAAGTGGTTCCTGGGCCCATGTGGGAGGTGGGCCCATGCAGCTCATTGTACTGGCCCATCCACAGGCACCACCTCCGCAGCTCCCATTGGCCACAGTTCCCAGCCAATGGAAGTTGCAGAGCTCGAGGGCCAGATTAAAAGGTCCGATGGGCTGAATGTGGCCTGTAGTTTGCTCCTCCTTGCCCTGGGTACTATGATAATACACATCATAAATAGTAATAACAACTGGAAAAATATGTTTATATCCTGATAACATACACTTTGCAAACCATGCATGAATACATTTTATTAGAGATTGTTGAAAAATCCATCCTTTTTTTCATCCCAAAACTGTTAACATTAGAAAGCTTTTTGCCAGCTGCGTGTGAAGGATACAGTCCTGCTCCTATTAAAGATACTGGGAGTTTTCTACCCTTTTCCATGGGAACAAGATTGGCCTCCCTGTAAGGAATACCTCTGGAATTTAGGATTTGCCCTACCAGGTCCAAACACTGATCTATCCTGACAGGTATTCTGCTTTGATCAGTAACCGATACCATATGAAGACAACCCCTAGGTTACCTCATGGTCCTAGCCAATGCAATGCTGTACATTCTTCTTGACCTTTTGCAGAACAGCTCTGGGCATGAAACTTGAGATCTGATTACTCTTACCTTAAGAATATAACATAAGGCCGTAATAAAGGCCATACGGGGAGAGGCCAATGATCCATGCATCTTACCAGGCCTTGCTGCACAGTTTTAGGATTTACCCTGATCCCTGTTATGTTTCATCCAAATGCTTATCCATCATATGTAGAACCTTTCCCTTAGTGTACTACCTACTGCAGGAGGACACATACACGGGACACAGTAACTCGGCCGCTCTGCTGAGATATCTCAGCAGGGTGGCAGAGCTAAAACTCTAGCCTCTTGATGTTTATTAATCACAAGCATTTCTGGCCTCTTTTGGAATTGATTCCAGTCGTGATGCATTGCCTGGAAGAATCGGAAATGTACGTACTGACATTTCCAACCTTATGAAATACAACCCCTGGGCTGGGGAGAGGGAGGAGGTTGGGGAGGACAAATGAGAAAAATGTGGGACTTTTTCATTCCCTTGGAGAAGTTAAGGGACAGGCACATCTACTGCACATATGGAAACTTGAAGCCACGAGGCTGGCCTACTTAATAGGCTCTAACGTTGGGGTTCTCGGTGCTGGAACACCAATGCTGTGTTTGGTTTTTCAGTTCAGTGGTAATCAAAGCAACATACCCCCTGGTTGACATGGATAGGCTGATTGGATGTGTCTTTTGGGGGCAGGACTCAAGAGCAGCAAAATGCCTTAAGATACTTTATACCTTCCTTTGATAGCTGTGGGCTGTGCCTTTTAAAGTAAGCCAAGCCAAGTGTTGTATTATTGAAGTAAGCGGTACCATGAGGTAGCGTGCAAAATCTTTGTGTTTCATGCTGCTTTGCTGGCTGCAAAATGCACATGACAAGGAATTCAAGATTAAACGCCTGCTTGTATAGCCTTCTCTCTCTCTCTCACTCTCTCACTCTTTCTCCGTCTGTCCTATCTATCTATCTATCTCCATTTTAAACAAAGCCAGTGTAGTAATTGTATAACCGTAGTGACTTGACTGAGGGGATGCAGTGCCCCATAAAGCTGCATGGAGTTTGCACGTGGAAAGTTTGCTTGGTCCCTGTTCCACCATTTCTGTGCAACTCTGAGGTATCATTCATTAAATCCAGGCCAGCCAAAATAAGGGTGTATGTCTATGTGTTGCTGATGCTCCCTGGGTGAATAGGTTGCAGGTTTAAAACAAACAAAAGGAAGTATTTCTTCACACAATGTACTGTCAACCTGTGAAACTCCTTTCCAGAGGATGTTGTGAAGGCCAGGACTTTAACAGGGTTCAAAAAAGAACTAGATAAATTCATGGAAGATAGGTTCATTAATGATTATTAGCCAGGATGGGCAGGAATGGTGTCCTTAGCCTCTGTTTGTCAGAAGGCAGGAATAGGTGACAGGGGGTGGATCACTTGGGCTGTGTCTACACTGGCGTGATCTTGCGCCAAAGCAGCCACTCTTGCGCAGAAACTTGCTGCCTGTCTACACTGGCCGCGTGTTCTTGTGCAAGTAAACTGACGTTCTACTGTATAAAATCAGGGCTTTTTGCATCAGAATTATGATGCTCCCGCTCAGGAATAAGCCCTCTTGCGCAACTGTTCTTGCGCAAGAGGCCAGTGTAGACAGTCAACATGAATTTCTTGCACAAGAAAGCCCTATGGTTAAAATGGCCATCAGAGCTTTCTTGTGCAAGAGAGCGTCTACACTGGCATGTAGAGCACATCTCTTGCGCAAAAGCACATGCCAGTGTAGCCGCTCTCTTGCACAACTACTTTAACGCAAGAACTCTTGCGCTAAAGAATTTTTGCGCAAGATCATGCCAGTGTAGACATAGCCTTGATGTTTCCCTGTTCTGTTTATTCCCACTGGGGCACTGTAGTGGGGTGGTCACTTTGCCCCAGGCATAAAAAGTATTAAAACAGCCCCAGGAGAGGGCTGAAGCTAGGGGCCAATCATGAGAGACCTTGTGGCAGCCGATCAGAATCCAGGAGGGCTGTATAAAAGAGTGGGATGGCCAGGCTGAGCACACTCTCACTCCAAGCCTGGAGGGCAAAGGACCTAGCTGCCTGCTAGCCAGGGTACCAGGACAGAGCAGTGCTGGGGAAAGGCAGGGTGACCCAGGGGAGTTCCAGCCTGAGTAGTCCCAGGCTGAGGCCCAGCAAAAGGGGCCTGAGGGATCCTTGGGCTTCAGGGAGGCAGCCAGGGCTGGCAAAGGCAGCAGGTCCCTACCCTGTTGCCTATGACGCGTGGCCATGTCAGACTGCAGTTTGGCAGAAGGGTCATTGAGGCAAGGTGGGTACTGGAGTTGGGGGTTTCCCCAAGGGGGAGGACCGCAGAGCGTGGGGGCACTGCTGCGGGGCAAGTGCCATGGTCTGGGAAGGAAACGGGTCCTAACGCAAGGTGGTGAAGCCAATAACAGGGAACAGTGGGCGGGACACCAGCTGGAACAAGGCACTCCAGCGCAGAGCTAATTCCAAGAGAGGGCAGCCGGAGGCACCGTGTTAGAGGCACCTGGCATTGGCCACTGTCGGCAGACAGGATACTGGGTTAGATGAACGTTTAGTCTGACCCAGTGTGGCCGATCTTGTGTTTGTCCTTGCTCAGTAGTCTTTTACATGATATACAGAAGCAGTCAAAGTCCCCTAGTTCAGGAAAATCATATGACTGAGGGGCAGGCACCTTGGCGATGAAGCATAAAAAGCCAGTCAGTAGCAGACCATGTTTCACAATCACTGAAGAAGTGCAGAAGGGCACTGGATTAACTTGAAACTGCAGTCGGAAGCTACATGTAATAATTACCTCTTTCCCATGCAGTATGCAAGATGTCTCTGCCACATTTATTCTCTTTCTGGTTAAATTCTCTTCCATGTTTCTTTTTGCTCACTCCCTGACTCCTTCAGTGAGTCTGTACACTGTAATCCAGTAGCCAGACCAATTATTTATGAGAACACCCTATGAAATCGCTCAAGATACATTTCATACAACTCTTTCCTTTCCTTTTTGCTTGGTTATATGCCCTGCTTTCCCCCTGCCCTCTTGAGTGTGGGTTTTAGTGTCCTGGTACTCTCTTACTCTGGGGGTGAGCAATGCCCTCATTGGCAGATGTGAAAGTGAACAGGTAAATCTGGAGTCAGATAGAGCCTATCAGAAACTATCAATCTCAGCCTGGACCATTCTACACGAGAGATCCATTTCCTGGATACCACAGTACAAATCACCAATGGTAAATTAGACACCACTCTCTACAGAAAACCCACTGACTCATACAGTTACCTTCATGCCTCCAGCTCCCATCCAGAACACACCATACGATCCATCATCTATAGCCAAACCCTTAGATACAACCGCATCTGCTCTAATCCCACTGACAGAGACCAGAAACTTCAGGATCTCTACCAAGCATTTATAAACATCAATTACCCACCTGGAGAAATAAAAAACACAAATTGAAAGAGCCAGATGAATACCCAGAAACCATCTCCTTCAAGACAGACCCAAGAAAACCAACAATAGAACACCACTTGTCATCACCTATAGCCCCCAACTTAAACCCGTCCAACGTATTATCAATAAACTACAACCTATACTAGAACAGGATACTACACTCCGAGAGGCTCTGAGAGACAGACCCATAGTCTCCTACAGACAACCACCTAACCTCAGGATGATTCTTACCAACAACCACAGGACATACCACACTAATACCAACCCTGGGACTTTTCCTTGCAACAAACCCCGTTGCCAGCTTTGTCCACATATTTACTCTGCTGACACCATTATTGGACCTAACCAATTCAGTTATAAGATCAAGAACACATATTCCTGCTCATCCAGAAATATAATCTATATCATCATGTGCCGACAGTGTCCATCTGCTATGTACATTGGACAAACGTCTCAGATGCTTCGCCAAAGAATCAATGCACACAAAACGGATATCAGACAGTATCACAAAGAAAAAACAGTTTCTTGCCATTTCAACCAGAAAGGGCATTGTCTCAATGACTTGATTACCTGCATACTGCTTCAAAGACATATTCACACCAGGCTTGAAAGAGAAACCTCTGAACTATCATTCATGCTTAAATTTGACACTTTACGCCGGGGTCTCAACAAAGACTCTAATTACCTTACCCATTACAAAGATAGCTTCCCCAATTATCACCTCTAATATCATTAGCTCACAGACGTTTACCTCCCCTCCATCCCCCCTCTGTTCTGAAATTTGATTTGTCCTTTCTATATGTGTTCACTTTTTTTGATTGTATCCCTTTGGTATATATGGTCATGCCTATTTTCTTCCACAATTTGATCTGAGGAAGTGGGTCTGGCCCATGAAAGCTCATCACCTAATAAACCATCTTGTTAGTCTTTAAAGTGCTACATCGTCCTGGTTTTTGTATGGTCTGTAAACACATGCTTGTGAAAGTTTTTTGAAAAAAATGCTGCAACATTTTGCTCTTTCACTATTTGATTTTTCTTCCTCTTTCTCTCTGGGTATGTCTACACTACAGCTAACTAACTAAGTTAGTTCGAATTAGTTAATTCGAAATAAGCTAATTCGAATTAGTGCATCTAGACCTAAAAACTAGTTTGAATTAGAGTTTTGCTAATTCGAACTAGCATGTCCACATTGAGTGGACCCTGAACCGAAGTTAAGGCTGTCCGGAACCAGTGCCGGCAGGGCATCAGCTTAGGACTTAGAGTGTAGAACTGCTGCCTCAGGCTAGCCGAGGGCTGTGCTTAAAGGGACCCGACCCCCACCCCGGACAGACAGTTCTCAGGGTTCCCCGCTTGCTTGTCTACCTCGATGAGGGACAGCAAAGCAGTCCTGTCTTGGAGTGCCCTGAGTGCCCACACTCGGCACATCACAGCACTTGGCCATCAGCCCGGCTGCACTTGCCGCAGGCTGCCATCCGGGGGGGTCATTCGGGGGGCTGTCAGGATCCAGGAGGCCCTGCAGGAGAGCTTCCACCCCGAGAAGCCCGCAGAGCCACCCCAGTCCTCCCCATCGGGGGCTCGTGCCCCATTCCTCCCTCACCTCCTTCCACTTACCCTTCCCTAGCCCCCCTTCCTGATGTAAAAAATAAAGGACACGTATGTTCAAAAATAGAAACTCTCTTTATTTAACAAAACTGAGGGGGGGGGGATTAACCTCTGGGGAGACTGGGAAAAGGAGGTGGGAGAGGGGAAGAGAGAGGGTGGGAGAGGGGAGGTGGAAACCTGGGAGGAGGGAGCTGGAAGGGGGAAGCCAGGGGAAGAAGGAGGAGGGGAAGTATAAAACTATGGTACGCCATATCTTCAGTATTGTGTAGAGATGGGGTCTCCTCACCTCAAAAAAGATATTTTGGCTTTGGAAAGGGTTCAGAAAAGGGCAACTACAATGATTAGGGGTTTGGAACAGGTCCCGTATGAAGAGAGGCTAAAGAGACTGGGACTTTTCAGCTTAGAAAAAAGGAGACTGAGGGGGGATATGATAGAGGTCTATAAAATCATGAGTGGTGTGGAGAGGGTGCATAAAGAAAAGTTCTTCATTAGTTCCCATAATAGAAGAACTAGAGGACACCAAATGAAATGAATGGGTAGCAGGCTTCAGACTAATAAAAGAAAGTTCTTCTTCACAAAGCAAATAGTCAACCTGTGGAACTCCTTGCCACAGGAGGCTGTGAAGGTGAGAACTAGAACAGAGTTTAAAGAGAAGTTAGATAAAGTCATGGAGGTTGGGTCCATGGAGTCCTATTAGCCAGGGGGTAGGAATGGTGTCCCTGGCCTCTGTTTGTGGAAGGCTGGAGATGGATGGCACGAGACAAATGGCTTGGTCATTGTCTTCGGTCCATCCCCTCCTGGGTACCTCCTGTTGGCAGCTGTTGGCAGACAGGCTACTGGGCGAGATGGACCTTTGGTCTGACCCAGTACAGCCATTCTTATGTTCTTATGTTCTAAGCTCAGGGTCGGGGGTCTCACTGGACCAACTTGATTTTCATGCAAACCTGCTCCTGGGTTCGCATGTGGCCTTTGGTGGCCAGACTGGCAGCTATCCTGCCCTAGACGGCCCCTTTCCTGTGCCTAGTGCGGAGGTTGTGGACGTTGGAGGTCTCCCCCCAGACCTCGATGAGGTCCACGATCTCCGCACTAGACCAGGTGGGCGTCCGCCTCTTGCGGCCCCGGGCAGGCTCCTGGGAGCCGCCAACCTGGTCCTCGGAAGAGAGGGAGGGCTGGGTGGCAGCGGGTGGCTGGGTGGCAGCGGGTGGCTGGCTCATCCCGTGCCAGGTGCAGGGTCTGCTGGCTGGGTGCTGGCAGGCTTGCACCTGGCACGGGCACCGTTGCCAGACCGTGCCCCTTTAAGGGCTCCGGGGCCGGGAGGGGGGCAGACGAGTTTCCCTGGCTTGGCCCAGAGTGGCCACCAGGGCAACCTGGGAAGGGCTAGCCTCCCACTAGTTCGAATTAAGTGGCTACACAGCCCTTAATTCGAACTACTTAATTCGAACTAGGTGTTAGTCCTCGTAGAATGAGGTTTACCTAGTTCGAATTAAGCGCTCTGCTAGTTCGAATTAAGTTCGAACTAGCGGTTTGCGTGTGTAGCGCCTATGAAAGTTAATTCGAACTAACAGCTGTTAGTTCGAATTAACTTTGTAGTGTAGACATACCCTCTCTCTCTTTTATTACCGAGTTCATTTGTATGAACACAGAGTCAATTTCTTTATCAAGTTTTCATTTGTTCTTGTGACATATTTTCTACCTTGTAAATCGCAATCTTGTGATTTGTGCCATCACATTTTGTTGGTGTGGATGTGACCATGATGCAAGAAATGGAAGCTGATGACTCCAGGTGGGGAATATGAGGAAGGAAGAGATTTTATCTTCAGCAATCCTGATCCTATTTTCAAGGACATACCTCTAGTTTTAATAAAAAGCATAAATATGTGACTTACTGGCAGAATCATCTCTAAGCAGAATGTTTTTCAAAGCTTCCATGAAGCATCACCTGCTATTTAACTAATAACCTGAGGAACATTGAGGACATTTACTAATTACAAGCACATCATAAAAGAGTAAACACTGTGTTCCAATTTTATAACACCACTACCTTTGATTTACTATAGATACAACAATAAGCCCTGATTGGTAACTGGATGGAAGATGATGTGATTTCCTTGAACTGCACATAAGGTGGCATCTGCAGTTATAAAATCAACTATTTCCTCTGAAAAAGGAATGAAAATATTTGACAAAGGTTGTTAAATATCTTTTTTAGATTTTTTTAAGTACACACTGCACAACATTCTCAGGTTTTGGAAAAGCAAACATAAATTAGGATGGCTTCATTGGAAACCTCTGGTGTTTTCAACATTTTATGATGTCTGAAGTCTTATACTGCGCCTTTGGTTCATTCTTTCTTTTAAATCTACACTGAAATAATGGAGTGAGTGAGCTAGTTAACTTCTATTTTCTGCAGTGCAAAATGTGTAAGAATAAAATACTTGACAAGATAGTTATTGGAAAGACAAGGTGGACAATCTTTTATTGGGCCAGCTGCCATAGTTGAGCTGAAAAAAAAAAGTCGGTGTTAAGTTCCAAAGATTGTCTCTTTCACCAACAGAAGTTGGTCCACTAAAAGATATTACCTCACCCACATTTTCTCTTTAATATCCTGGGACCATTTTGGCTACAAGAAGTCAGCAAACAAGGCAGTTGTTAGGCATTTGATTATTAGATTGAGGGGGCTGTGTTTGGGGTTGCTTTTTCTGGTTAGTACTAACAGAAGTCTTCTGTGCCCATATCTTGCCCTGTGTTGCCTTCTTACCCCTCCCACAAAATACCCCCACAAAAGCACAACTTCATAGCTCACCGAAGAATAATGGAGACCTATCCTTTATGGGAGGGGTAAAAGGCAAGAGGGCAGTGCTTGGCTTTATCCCTGGATAGTCTTTGAGTTGCCCAGTTGTACTGCATAACGAAGCCAGCACTATGACTGATTACAAATGCACAGTGTAGATACATCTTTACGGGCGAGTACAGCCTATTGTAAATGGGAAGGGTTGATAAGGAGTAACCAAATATGCTGGAAGTACAATCCCACTAGAAGCTGTGCAGTCAATAAATCAAAGGCAAGAGTTTAAGGTTGGCACTGTAGGAGGAATGTGAGTGACCATGCTGACTGGATTTGCCATAAGCAAATGTTTTATGACAGGCGTGTTGTGGTCCCTTTCACCCAACCTCAGCAATGGACTTCGTTGTGGCTTGTAGGTGCTCTAGCACAAAGCGAAGCCCTGTGACGGAAACCAGAAATAAAGGCTCAGTGCTCAGAAATCAGATATCTTGAGAAAAAGGGGTTTTGTCTGCATTCTCCAAAGCCTTCTGGCTGAGGTGAAGAAACCTGGGGCTTATTTTCCCTGTCTATGTTCTTTCAGGCCTCATCCTTATGGAGAATGAAACAAAAAAAGCAAGCAAGCTGCTTCAAAGCCAACGAGGCCCTTCATTTGCCACAAAAAGTAGATGGCTGGACGTTAAGGCTTTATCAGATTACAATAAAGGCTTTTTGCACTCTGGGGACTGTGGTTTGATTCCCGGCATCGCTGGGAGAGCTGGAAATCATAACCACAGATTATAGCAATGAGCTTCCAAATTTCCATGTTCCAACCGAGGGTGCTATTCTCTGGAGTGCCCGCTGACCGAAGAAATGCCTTGTGCTTGCACGATAAGTGTCTGAAATGGCCTTGTATTTACAGAACTGAGGGAAAAGAGCTTCATCCAAGCCTCAGATTACCAAACATCTGATCCTGCACCAATGAGATCTTGGCTATTGATTTTAGTGGCACCTGGGTCACAGTATGCTATTTGTTTAGCTGTAAGAAGAGAGCTTAAAGACAATGCCTCCCCCCCCCCCATATGTGGGATATATTTATCTTAACTTGACATACTCATTATAAGACATTTGTCATATTTTTCCCTACATCTACTTCAATTGGCAGGGCAATAGGCAAAGTGACAGGATGGGGTAGGAGAGGCCATTACAATGCTTTCCTTCAGTCAGTCACCTTAAGAACATAAGAACGGCCATACTGGGGCAGACCAAAGGTCCATCTAGCCCAGTATCCTGTCTTCCGATAGTGGCCAATGCCAGATGCCCCAGAGGGAGTGAACAGAACAGGTAATCATCAAGTGATCCCTCTCCTGCCATCCAATTCTAGCCTCTGACAAACACAGGTTAAGGACATCTTTCCTATCTATCCTGGCTAATAAGTATTGATGGACCTAACCTCCATGAATGTATCTAGTTCTTTTCTGAACCCTGTTGAAGTCTGGGTCTTCACAACATCTTTAGCAAGGAGTTCCACAGGTTGACTGTGCGCTGCATGAAGCAAAACTTCCTTTTGTTTGTCTTAAACTTGCTACCTATTCATTTCATTTGGTGACCCCGAGTTCTTATGTTCTTCCTCCTCCTTACCTCACTTTTCATTAGCAAACCCATTTATAAACCCGACATGTTTCATTGTTTTGTAGGAGCTGTAAATGTTTTATTTGTCAGTCACTGAGCAACAGGCCAGAGGAGAGAAATACATCTGTGTGAGGCATTTCTCTTCTTGGGAGACAGACCTCATAAAAGATAATATCTCACTTTTTCCCCTTTTTTTCTGTGAACGGATGCAGTACTGCACTTAAATACATGCTCTTCAACGTGAACAGGAAATGTCACATG
Organism: Pelochelys cantorii; assembly: GCA_032595735.1. Lineage (NCBI taxonomy): Eukaryota > Metazoa > Chordata > Testudines > Trionychidae > Pelochelys > Pelochelys cantorii. The sequence continues at coordinate 6,821,170 of CM064344.1, read as the reverse complement.
TGATTGATGGTCCACTCACCCCACAAAGCCAGATTGTGTTTTAAACTATCTCCCTAAGTCTGTGCTGCTTCATCAATGCCTCATTATAATCTTTGCCTTTAACTTCTGGTAAGCTTTTTGTTCTCTTACCTTAATCCTCCCGAGGAGTGACTTCCTTCCTCAGCTCTACCACGTGGCTGAATTTGGTGGTAAGTACTTACACCTGCACATTCTCAAAATTGCTACATGGGGAAATGGAACTTACATTTACCACTCTATAAAAATGGGTAACCCTTGAGTCCTGAGTTTTTTTTTAATGGCTCAGTTTTATATTGCATTTTTTTTTAAAAAGACTCACATTTTAAAACACATGACTCAGAAAGCCAAATTGAAATAAGGTCATGGGTTCCTTCCTACAGCTTATTGGCTCAAATCTCAACTGGTGCAGATAGGCAGATTCTGCTGAGTGTAGTCAGTCTGATTTACACCAGCTGAGGATTTGGGCAATAGCTCTCAAACATGCATATTCCAAGTGTGGGTCAAAGATCTAAAATAAGAAATGCTGCTCATACTAATATACTTCTCGTATGGAAAGGCAAATAAGCCGACTATGTCCATACCAGTGTACCTATATCAGTAGAAAAAAGACAAACCACATCTGTAATTGAATAATTATCCTGATAATGTGCCTGGAGGAAGCCATAGCTGTCTTTTCAATATCGTTTTCTACCATTGTGGGCTGTCATTCATTTATAGGTGCTGTGACAGACCCAGACCAGCTGGCTGCCGTACTCTAATGGAGGGCAGGTATGCAGGGCTTTGGATAAATAGTTTTCTCTTTCCTGAATAAACTGCCAGAGACTGCTACCATGTAATCAAGGCAGCAGGCACTTGAGTCTAATTAAGAGCTTGCCTGAAGCAGCAGGCTAATCAGACACCTGTCGCTAATTAAGGCCTGTGGGATGCTTTAAAATGTTTCCCCCCATGTAAGGGAGGGGGAAGGAAAAGAGTGAAGGATTGGGAGGAGGAAGTGCATTGCTGGGGAACTGTGAGTGTGAGCTGAGGACTGTGAGAAAGGCAGAGAGCCATGGAGGAGCAGGACAGACTTGCTCAGGTACCAGAGGAAAGGTGCTGGGAGGGATTGCTTGAGGGAGTAGCCCAGGGAAGAAGCTGCCAGACTGGGAGTAAAAGAAACACTGTCAGTTGCCACTGCCTGAGAGTCCCTGGGCTGGAACTCAGAGTAGTGGGTGGGCCCGGGTCCCTCCCCAGTCCTCCCCACACCACTACAGAGTCTGCTCCTGAGAGGGGAGACCAGGGCTACAGAGGGGTTTTCATCCCAAACTTTGGGCTAACCTATGATAAGGATGGCTCAGTTGGCTGTGACCCTTGCCTCTGGAAAAAGAAGAGGCTGTGTGGAAGGTTACAGCAAGCCTCTGAAGCAAACACTGTCCATCAAAAGCGTGAGACCCACGGGGCACGGTCAGAGCATTGCCACAGTGCCTAACAAGTTGAATAACAGGTTTGTGAAGGATGGGGTTAAGCAGGAGTCTAAAGCCCATGGCATGCCACAGTTTGAGCTGTGAAATCCAGCATGTCAATCCACAAGCATCAGGGCTGTCACCCTTTTCCTTTCTCTTGGCATGAGGTTTGTGCACCCTCCTGCTCTCTGACCTCCATGAAGAATTCCCATCCCAAGTAAAATTCCACTGAGTTTCACCTCACGTTGAAATCCTGCTAAAAGAAATGGCATCTGTGTCAATATTTATGCACAACCATCAACTTGAAGGTTTGGAAGCTAGTGACAAGCATCTGCCAGGGTCCTGCTGTGGGAACGGAGGAGCAATTCCTTTTGATTTGTTTCTTTCCACTGCATCTGTGTAGGCCAGGCCAGGCTAGGCCAGGCCAGAATTTAGTCCTAAAATGTTGTAATCTGAAGACCGTGTGCAGCACTCCTGTACCAGGAAACTGAAAGGCAGCACATTCAAAACTGCTAAGAGGAAATACTCTTTAAAAAAACCCACACCACATAATGAATCTGCAGAAATCATTGCCACAAAACACCTCCCAGAGATGATCAATGTATATTTGGTTTAGGGATGGTCTAGTTCAGGGGTCTCCAACCTTTTAAAGCACGAGATCACTTTTTGAATTTAAGTCGATCCAGGATCTACCTCAAACCCAAATACCCTTGTCCTGCTTCCTTTACTTCCCCTGCTCACTCTGTGGAGATGGTGGAAGGGAGACACCTTGGCATCAGCATCCACCTCCTTTAACTTCCTCCCACCTTGCAGAGTAAGTAGGAGGCTCTTGGGAAAGGAAGGAGGTCAACTCCAAAGCAGAGGGTAGGAGAAAATAGTGGTGGGGGCAGGGCAACTGAAGCACCAGCAGTTGATAGCCTCCTGGCCAAACCAGCCAGGATCCCCTGTCAGAAGCTCCAGGATCTACCGGTAGATCCCAATCTACTGGTTGGTGACCACTGATCTAGTTATATTTGGTCCTACCTCAACACAGGGAGCTGAACTGATTGACCTCTCAATATTCCTTCCACCATACACTTCAATGATTCAATGATTTCACTGATATCAGAGATGGATTTGATAGTTATATGGACAATGTAAGCATCCATATTAGATAAAAATATATATATATTCAAATTGTGTGGAGCATGGAAATTGCATTTCGTGAAGAGGTTTGAGATTTTGAAGTAAGACTTTGTTCCAAAATGGAACAAAATTCAAAAATTTCCTAATTCTCCATGAAGGAATTTTTTTAAAAACTGTTTCATGTTCATCCTAAGTTTCATTTCAATTTTGACTTTTTATTTAGTAATACACTGTCCATAAATGTGAATATGTCATTTCAAAAAGAAAAATGAAAATGCTTAATTCCAAAAATGTAGAATCGGAATGTCTCCACAGGGTCGAAACTTCCTCCCTCAAGTTTACTTTTGAAGCCAAATTCCAGCAAAATTGACCTACTTTCATGAAACATTTTGATTTCGACAGATTGGCATATTCTGATGAAAGAAGGTCCCGCTGAAATATCTCCCATCACCTCTAGTGGATATAATGCATATGTATGTGTAAGTTGGTATAATATAAATCCTGATACAGTGAAACCTTTGTTATCCAGCACTCTGTTAACCAGAAAACTTTGTTAACTGGCATTGCCCGCAGCCACAATACTGTCACATCTTCAGGCGTACAGGCCTGGCTTGGTTTACCATGATTGGCTTAACAATTTTTTATTTAAGAAACACTAATCATCTTTCACTCAAAATAGAAATGTGAGACCAACTGCCTCACACTACAAAACTACCAATATTAAAAACTTGAGTTTTACTATTATTGTCCATTGGTTTTCCCTTGGTTGATGGGACCCTCAGATAACCGGAATTTTTAGATAACCGGAACGCCCTAATCCCCGAGTGTGCCAGATAATTCAGGTTTTATTGTACTTTTGGACATGAATGAGACACTCGCTAATCAGAGTTAGGAAGAATTTTCATTATGATCAAGTCATTCTATAGTCGATCATTATGGTATTCTCAGTGCTTTCTTCTGCAGTATCTGGTTTTGATTACTGTGAAAGGCAGGACTAGGTGCACCACTGACTAGATTAGTGCTGTTCAATGTGACGGTTCCTATGATTCTGAAGTCTGGGCCACCTTCTGGGGTTGTTTCATTGGTATAAATCCTCTTAATCTGCTGATAACCATGAGGTAGGTCCAAAGTTACACTAGGCAATGAGAATGGACGGGAAAGTCTAACTGGGCAGAATTTGGTCCAAAAAGATGAACAAGAAAGATTGTCTAAGCAACAGTGCTGAATATCAGCATAGGGTTTATTTATCAAATGGAACAAGTCTTGGTAATCTAACTATATAGATTTCACTGATGACAATTCCCAAAGGATTTGCAAGTGTGTAAAAGTTTTCCAGGAGTGACTGCGTAAACTGTCTTCTGTTATTGCACATGGTCAGGCTGAAAAAGGACTCTTGCCAGTAGCAGGCTCATCATATTGCACAAAAGTCCACCCAATGAATAGCAGGCTATAAGAAAAACAATATCGATGTACTTTCCACTATTTGTGGTTTCTTTTGTCTGCCGAGTGCTTTTGCCTGTCAATGACGTCAAAGCAAAATTCCCTCACAACGTGACAAGTGGAAAATCACTCTAAGAATATATTGGATTTCCTAACTAGCAATTAAAGAACTCCAGTTTAATGGAAAGCATTATGTATTTTATTAGCTCTACAAAAGGGTAGAAGAAAAAGAAAGCCCCAACATCAATTCAGAAAGTGTAATATTTTCTTTTGATTTGATAGTGATGCTCAAGGCAAATGTAATTTTATAACCAACGTAATGTTTTTAAATTGGCTTTATGCCTTTACGTTTACCAGATGAGTTATTTCCCCACCCAGAAAGGCCAGGGTGTCTTTAGTGAAACAATACAATTTGCACATAATTTCTCTCCCTTTCAAATCACTGCACGTTGAGCACTAGAAATGGAAGCTTGTTCCAAAGGTTAGTTCTTGGGACAGATTTTCATAGGTATAAATTGGAGAGCAAGGTACATGGTAATTCAAAAAGTAACCCTCTCACATTTAAGCCCTGGGCTACTCTAGGGAGGTATTTCAAAATAACCTACCTCCCTTCTTTTGAAATAATAACCAGAGCGTCCACACTATCAATTTCAAAATAACAGGCTGGTTATTTTGAAATCTGTAGTGCTTTCCTCGGGTAATAACATTTCAAAATTGTTATTTCAAAAATAGCGGTAGTGTTGATGATCTGTTGCTGCTATTTTGAAATAACGATTCCCCAGAGTAATTCTGAGTAATTATTCCCCAGTGCTTCCTGGGGCTCTAAGTGGAGGTAGCGTGTCCACACTAACAGAGCCTGCCTCGGACTAATTTCGAGGCTCTCCTGTAGTGTGGACATGCTATTTCGATTTTGTTATTTTCAGGAATTATTATTTCAAATTTAGTTATTTCAAAATAATTTCCTGGTGTAGACATGCCCTAGTTGATTGTCTCCAGATTTAAGTAAACAACTGTACTGTTTCTAAAATGTCTGCCTCCTGACCAAATGTGCATATGGATCTGTCATCTCCAAATCACAAAACTTGCCCCTTAGCAAAGCCAAAAAATGGAATAGGTGGAGACAAACTATGGTAGTGATCCTTCTAGAACAGGGTTGATGCATTTTACTTGGTTGGGATGGAATAATGTACTGCCTATGCTGGCAGATCAGTCTTCAGCAATGTAAATTGATGACCTTCCAGGAGCACCAAAATGTCATGGGGTAGAACAAGTGACAGGTATCCTAATAAGGTCTGTAGTCGCCACCTGCATAAGTTGGGAGCCACCATTCACAAATGTTTGTGTCTGGCACCATGCTCTCTCCAAAGCATTTGGGAGAAGCCTGAATGTGGAGTAAAAGCATCATATCGTCTTTGCTTAGAATCAGAAAGAGATGCATGAAAAAGATGAGCTATCTGCTCATGGGAAGGTAACTTTAAAAAAGACAAAGGCACAGATTCTCGGGTCCATTCCATATGTTTTGTGTCACTCCAGAGATGTGCCATGGCTGAATAGCCAACTCAACTGTCCATTTAGACCAGATTTATGGCTGGTGTAACTGAAAGGGGGCAAGGCAGGCAGTGTATACTGGTGTATCTAGCCCAAAGTAGACATAGTCATCATTGGTGATCCCTTGATTGGAAGATGAATCTGTCCCACAGATTTACATATGGGTCCTGAGATGACTTGAGAGTCTGATCCTGAAACCACAGATCTGTCTGCAGTAGGCAGTAACATTTCTTGGCAGGCTTGTTGGAAGAAAGTTCTTTCTTTTTCCTTCCTTCTCTCTCTCATTTCAACATGAAGGGCGAGGTGCTTTTTGATGCGAGCCACGGCCTGATGGAGGATGTGTCGCCGTTGAGGTCGGTTGGTGGCTTGCTCCTACCAGCTTGTGATGTCCGCATCAGGTGTCTTAAGACACGCTTTCCGTGTGGGGCTTCTGTAGCATTTCCTTGGACCACCACTAGGTCTCTGACCATGGTGAGCAGAGAGTAGATTGTTTTGGGAGGCGAGAATCTCGTATCTGCACCCAGTGTCCAGCCCAGTGGAGATCGTGCATGAGATCATGGTGGCACTGGCTTCAGTGAAGATGCTGGCATTCATGTAGTTGATCATCTCACTTGATGCAAAAGGGCTTCTGGAGGCATTGTTGGTGGTGCTTTTTGAGGTGCTGTCAATAGGTCACCTGGATTTTGCATCCATACAGTAGTGTAGAGATAACAATTGTCTTATAACCCTGGATCTTGGTGTCCTGCTCTAGACCAGTGTTTCTCAACCAGTGGTACGAGTACCCTTAGGGGCATTCACGAGAAGTCTGGAGGGTATGTCAATACAACTGAAATTTAGAGAAAACTGAATTTTTGTTTTAATTTTTGTTACAGAGCTTTATTATTTGTGTACTTTTTACACCCAAAAATTTCATCCCCCACCCAGCTACGATTAAGTTATTTAAACAAATGTGTTACAATGGAAAAAAAAATTGTGCGTCTGAAAACTGTAGGTACTGGTACATTTTTTTTGAAAAAGGGGTACTTCATAAAAAAAAAAGGTGGAGAAACACTGCTCCATACCAGAGTTTCCCAACCAGGGTTCTGCGGAACCTCGGGGTTCTGCAGACCATTGTCAGGGGTTCCGTGAGAAATCATGGAATAAATAAATAATTTTTTTTCTTACAATGTAAGCTGACATAAAACAGCTCTTTACAAATACATTTTCTTGACAATAATTTAGCAGTAATTGAATTGCACTCCCTGCTGTCAACTTTTTCTGGCCAAGCAAACGTTTTCATAGGTAGGAGTTCCTTGGGATATGAAAAATTATTTTAGGGGTTCCTCCATGGGAAAAAGGTTGAGAATCACTGCTCTAGACGATGGTCTGTGAATAAATAGATAGTATACATACATATATAGTTACATAGAGTCTATGCCAATGAAAGTAACATATTGGAGAAAAATATTCATCCTTATATTGTGTAAATATGATACATTCTGAATATGGGAACTAGAGTCAATACTGCTATATGGCATTTACTTATTTTAATGGTGTTGAGCGCCGGTGATTTTTTTAGAATAAAAAACAGACTTAGATACACTTGAACCTCTTTAATACGGCAACCTGTGTGCTGGATTAAAGAATTTTCCAGGCCAGGGAGGGTACTGTGGGCTATGAGCATGAGGAGGAGAGTGGTGGGGTGCTTACCTGGAACCCTGCTCCCAGAGCATATGTGGCTTGGGGCCTTCTGCCACTCCAAACACCTGTTCTCCTCCCCTGCTACTGGGGGCATGGTGGGGAATAGCCTCTGGATACTGCCCCTCCCACAGCTGCAGGGGCAGGGGGTGGCAGCACGAAAAGTTGCTTTCTCCTCCCCCTGCCAGGGTCTTGTATCCTGGGTGTTCTCAGATTAGGGAGTCCTGGAGTATGGAGGTTTGTGTGTATTGCCAATCTCTTTGATGAATCTGGTCTTCGTTTGGAGCTTGAGATCACCGAGATGGTCAACCAAAGCTGGCCTGCTAGAGGGATTCATCACACAGCCCACTCAAACACAAGGGGAGGGATAGCTCAGTGGTTTGAGCATTAGCCTGCTAGATGCAGGGTTGTGAGTTCAATCCCTGAGGGGGCCATTAAGGGATCTGGGGCAAATCTGTCAGGGATGGTTCTTGGTCCTGGTGGGAGGCTGGACTTGATGATCTCTCAAGGTCCCTTTCAGTTCTATAAAATGGTATATTAACATGTAGGCATGGATTCTGGGGAACCTTTTTTTCTTAGTGGTGGTTATATCATTTCAGACCAATCTTTTTTTCTCCTTAAGATTCTCTATCATGGTAAGTCTTTTTATTGCTGGTGGCCTTTTGTCACTTTCCAAAGTAAAGAAAGAAGGGCAAGAGGGAGAAGTCACTGAGGCTACATCTACACTGCAGAGTTTTTGAGCAAAAACTCACGGAGCGTCCACACTACAAGCATGTTTTGCACAAGAAAAAGTACAGTAGATAATCAGAAGACAGGGCTTTTTGTGCAAGAGTTATTCCTCATTTTACAAGGAGTAAGCCTTTTTGCACAAGAGCTCTTGCGTAAAAAGGCATGTGTGGATGGACAATAGGGGTTTCTTGTGCAAGAAACCCCTATCGGAAAAAACACAGGTGCTCTGATGGCCATTTGGTGAATGGCCATCAGAGCTTTCTTGCGCAAGAGTGTCTATGGCAGTATGGATGCTCTCTTGTGCAAAAGCGCATCTCTTGCACCAAAGCACATGGAAGTATAGACTCGCTCTTGTGCAAGAAGATCTTCTGCAAAAAGTTCTTGTGCAAGAAGCCTGCAGTGTAGACGTAGCCTTGGTTTTGTGAAGAACCTGCTTTGTATTTAAGACTCCCTTGCAGAAAGAAAGTAAGAATTTAGGAATCTGCCTAACTGCATATCATAAGAAGGAGCAATTCTTACTGAGATTCCCTATGCCTGTATTACAATGGATGCTTTTGTTTTCTCTATAAAATATCTTTCCAACGACTTTAAACTGTTAGATACCTTGAAGGATTTAAAAAAAAAAAAAAAAAAAAAAAAAGCAGGAGGAGAAGGAGATCTGACCCAAATTTTCAAGTACCCTGTCACGGTTCATTTCTTTCAGTCCAATCTGCTGTTGCTAAGAGGATTCTGCCTTATATAACGTTCACCAATTAAAAAGCTTAATCACATTACATCATTGCTCATTAAGCTCACATGCAATAAACACTCCATGGTGGCATCTTTCCAAGCCTCTATGTGAAGAATGAGTGAAGAACCCCGGTAGGGAGGTCAGCATTGTTAAAAACTTTATTAACCACAGAGTAATTTAAACTTCATTAATTCATTGTTTCAGTTAAACGGTTTGTTTCTAATTATATGTTGACAGCCATTGGTAAAGCCGTTCCTCGTCTGGAGGTCTTTCAACAATGTGTTGCAGGGATCAGGAAAACAGTCCTCTGTATTTACACCTTGCTTGGCACTTGGGTTTTTATATGCAAAATCCATATGTATATGAATCATAGAACTGGAAGGGACCTTGAGAGGTCATCAAGTCCAGTCCCCTGCCCTCACAGCAGAGCCAAGCACTATCTAGATCATCCCTGATAGATGTCTATCTAATCTGCTCTTAAATATCTCCAATGATAGAGGTTCCACAGCTTCCCTGGGCAATTTACTCCAGTGTTTAACCACCCTGACATTTAGGAAGTTTTTCCTAATGTCCAACCTAAACCTCCCTTGCTGCAATTTAAGCTCATTGCTTCTTGTCCGACCATCAGAGGCCAAGGAGAACAATTTTTCTCCCTCCTCTTTGTAACACCTTTTTAGGTACTTGAAAACTGTTATCATGTCCCCTCTCAGTCTTCTCTTTTCCAGTCTTTCTTGAAATGTGATGCCCAGAACTGGACACAGTGCTCCAGTTGAGGCCTAATAATTGCAGAGTAGAGTGGAAGAATGACTCCTCACGTCTTTTTCACAACACTCCTGTTAATGCAGCCCAGAATCATGTTTGCTTTTTTTGCAAGTGTTACACTGTTGACTGATATTTAGCTTGTGGTCCGCGATGACCGCTAGATCCCTTTCTAAAGTACTCCTTCCTAGACAGTCAATACTCATTTGGAAGGGCGTGGAATTAGGTAAGGCAGAGACAGAGGGTCATGCCATCGATTCATGCACTAGTTTTCACCTCTGACATCCTTTGCTTTCCAGACCCTATTTTCAGCCATGAGCTAAGAAAGTGCTTAAGTGTATTCTTAACTCCAAACTTGTGGTTCCTCCTGTTGACAGCACTGGGACTACTTGCATGCTGAAAGTTATCACATGCTTAAGTGCTTAGTTGGATTGGGACCTTACCAATGAAAGATGACTTTTGTCTCAGCCGAGTCCATATATTAAAAGCCCAGAAGGGAGCAGCGGATCATCTGATCTCATATATGTGAAACTTTACTAATTTACTCCAGTATAGACCCCGTATTAAGCCCTAGAGGACATTGGTGTGTATTAGCAAATTGCAACCTGCTCACGAAAAGACCACAATTGGAAGAGTAGATGAGATGCCAATCAAGTTTGAGGAACATTGGTAGAGATTTATGGGGAAGTCTGTAAATGCAACAGCACATTCCAGACTAAGGTGTAGCTTGTTTTAACAGCAAGTGGAACAGCATGACTGAGTTGTAGTATATTGGTAGTCCGGTTCAGGGAACCTTGTATGTCACTTCTTTGCCCTATGCCTTCCTACTAGGGATCAGTGAAACACAACCCAATGTGTCAATGTTTGTGCAGCACTCCAAAAAGGACTTACGTGGGACTTAAGCGTAGTGTAAGACTTGTACTGGCTCTCTCCGCATTGTGGTCAATTTTAACCCACAGCAATATTTTATTTTGTGTTGCTATGAGGTCAGTTCCCACTTTCTGAGTTTGACTTTGACTTTTGGAATTCAGTCAAACCCACCGAGTTTGACCTGGCTGTGTGACGAATCCCTCCAGTAGGCCAGCTTTGGTTGAACGTCTCAGTGATCTCAGCAAGGCTATCGATGAATCTGGTCTTCGTTTGGAGCTTGTAACAAAATCCAGAGACAAGAGAACATTTTGGAGCGCTTTGCTTAGCAATCTTCCATCAGCATTTACTGTCCAGCACCAGCTGGGGAGGAGACGTATACTGGATGTGGAATTAAGGAAACCAGGTTTTTAATACCAGACTCAGAAGAAGGAATGTATTTAACAGAATCATTTGTCTGCAGAAAGTATTTTATGTTTTATGCATCAAGTGCAAAATGCTCTCCTGAACTCTCCAATATGAGTCTCACATGAGTACTTTGCATTCATTCACTAGGAAGAACTCTCATTGGTAACAATGGCAATTATTCTGCATGTGGAGAAACAAGTGTACCCTGCAGGTGAGGGATCTGTTTCATAGGATGAAGAGGTGAATTCTGCTGGATGTTTTTACAGCCAATGGAGAAATGACAGCGGATACCTATAATTCTTCATGGACAAGTCATCTGAGCCCAGAAAATGGAATTGCAGTTAAAACAGAAATCAGAACATGGTAAATCTCAGCCTGCAAACTAACATATTGTTTAGGTGCAAAGTAAACATTAATTCACAAGCCCTCCTACCTCAGGTCTTGTCTACACTAAATGGAAGCTCACTGATGCCACAACTGATCTTCTGGTGTTTGATTTAGTGAGTCTAGTTAAGACTCACTAAATCAAACTCAGAGGGTGCCCCCGCCGGCATCCAGTACCCCTGCTTTTCTGAGTGGGGATGCTGCCACGTTCGGCTTAAGGTAAGCCAACTCCAGCTACATAGCTGGAGTTGCGTTTCTTAAGCTGAACTACTGGGCCTAGTGTAGTCTGGTCTCAGATTCCTAGTGGCTGCTTTGCTTGCTGTTCATCCCTGGGGTCTGCAAGTATTACCGAGCAAATGGTGAAGGTCACAATCCCTGAATTAAAGGATCACGCAGGAATGGAGCTAATGCAAAACCACAGTGCTGGAGGGACGGGGCATTACTGAAATCAATGTGAACAAAACAAGAAAAAAATCCTTTCTCAGAAGGCTCCTCTGGAGACAAGACTCCTTCTAAGACAAGTGGAGAAAGACATTAAACAGCCCGTGTGCGAATCCTGACTTTTCAGATGCTTGAATGGGCCGGACTATGCAAAACAAATTTAGGGACCCTCATGTGAGGTGCACCTGGAAAAGGGAGGGGCCTCTCTCGTCAAACGTGAAGTGATAGCTTGCTTTGCAGGCCTGGTGGAAAATAGAAGCTAGGATTTCAAAGGAGAGGAAATATACATGTTCATCAAACTTGATGTTATCTGCCTGGCAGGCCGGCCTCTCTCCCCTCATACGGTCTTTTTTCACTTTGAGCATTCTAATAGTAAGAGTGTGATGGGCATAGTGTGCCTTTGGGTGTGATTCTTCTCATTGATACAGCTGATGGGGATTGTATACAACCCAGCCCCTCTGACAGAGGAGGCAAAGGGGACAGTTGCCTCAAGGCCTGGTGATTCAAAAAAGCCTGAGGCTACTGGCTGCCACTGCCAACTGCTGCAGTGGTGGTGGCAAGTGGGAGCCCTTGGTACTTTAAATCACCTCTGGAGTCCTGCATGGCATGCTCCAGGTGTCTCAGAGGGCTGGCTGGTGGAGGAAGTGTCATGGTGTCTTCCAGGCAGTATGCTGTGGGCTGGCTTCTTCAGCCCCACCTCTTCTGCTTGAGGCTCTGCCCCTTCCAAGAGTGCAGAGCTGCCCTTCCCCCCGCCCCCCTTTTGCAGGGGTCTGGCAATTCTGTCAGCTCTCCCAATGCAACCTTAATGCTTCACATCCATTTGCCTTTTTTAGCATAATAGAGATGGCTTTGTTTTCCCCATTGGGATAAAATCGTTAAAGGAGGCGAGAAAGGAGCTGGATCGTGATCAGGTGCGCAGCGCTTTTATTCAACAGACAGGAGTGTACAAGTAAGAGAAAGCAATGGAACGAGCTAGATCTCGTTATATATGGAGTCAGAACAATACGTTCCACCAATCCTTAGCTCCCTCTCCAAGCCATCTGCCTGCGACCTGGGATGAGCAGACATTGGAAAAAGACGATGCAATTATTTTTCTGTGGCTAAAAAGTCAATGCAGATCAGCCTGGGAGAGCAAGATAAGGATGTCAGATGTAAACTGGGATCATTGAGTCCTCGAGTAAAGAAAAAAAATTCCTGCATAAAGTATCAGACGGTGAGCTGATAAGCGCCACAGATTTAAGGAAGATAAAGGCCTTTCCTGAAGCTTGGAAGGAAAATTAGCAACCTTGGGAGGGTCTGTACTTAAAGACGAGGTCTGTGTAGCTCAGGGCTACTCAACACATGGCACGTGGGTGGGATCCTTTGAACATGGCCTCCACTGGGAACACGCTCCACAATGGCGAGGTGTCTCCCAGGCGGGGTGAGCATCAAAAGACGCAAGTGAATGGGCTGGCTGGAACAGATGGGTACAGGGTGTTGGCGTTTCTAGCCCCCAGGGAGGAGGAGCTGGGAGCACCAGGGCATTGTGTGAAAGAAGCTTTTTGCATATATTTGCATATATATTTGCATGTCTATGCAACCACACTTAAGTTGCAGCCCTCGGCATGTGCTGTGAGTAACATTGTGGCCCCGGGGCTCCCAAAGTTGAGTAGCCCTGGTGTAGCTTGAAAGTTTGTCTCTCTCACCCACCGTCATTGGTCCAGTCAAGATATTAATGCATCCTCATTATCCCCCTAATATTTTCAGATCATCTACATGACCACTGCACATTTACCACTCTTTCATATTTTTATATCTATTCCTCCAAGAAGAGCAGAGGTGGGTCTATGGTTGCTTGACATTTTTCTCTACATTTTTTTTTTCTGAAGGGCAACTGAGGTTTTCAACCAAATGAAAATCTTCGCAAGGAGGGTTTGCATTCCTGGAACATGTCTGGGGTTGTTTTACCCAAAAAACCCCAAGAACGGATTTCTTTGGCGGTGGGGAGAGTTGATTTTTTTCATATTTTTCCACATTTTCCATGGAAAAAAATGCTCAGACCAGTTATAGGGTATGTCTAGACTACATCCCTTTTTCGGAAAAGGGATGTAAATTAGATGTATCGAAATTGCTAATGAAGCGGGGATTTAAATATCCTGTGCTTCATTAGCATAAAAATGGCCACCGCTTTTTTTCGGCACAGAGCTTTATCGGAGAAAAGCGGCAGACTGGAGGCTGATCTTTTGAAAAATAAAGCCTTTTTTGAAAGATCCTGTAAACCTCATTTCATGAGGGATAAGAGATCTTTTGAAAAAGGCTTTATTTTTCGAAAGATCAGCCTCTAGACTGTCGCTTTTCTCCGACAAAGCTCTGTGCCAAAAAAAAGCGGTGGCCATTTTTATGCTAATGAAACACAGGATATTTAAATCCCTGCTTCATTAGCAATTTCGATGTGCCTAATCTGCATCTCTCTGTCAGTGAGAGGGTAAACACTGTTTGGCCAAAATATTCAAACATGGATGTTGCACGTTCAGCTTCCTAATTCCATCTTTGGCCATCAAATGAAAGTAACTTGCATTTTCCAAAAAGCTTCAGCAGGGGTTATGGGTGAAGAGATCTTCTAAGAATCAAAGGACTTACATTTAGGTACCTAAATGTGGAAATAGTTACTTGTCTTTGTGTTCAGCTGATACAGTAAAGGATATGTATCTTGGATTCCTAAAATGCTCTATGCTCATTGTTTCTTCCCGCTGGCTACATTTAGCACTACAAGTGTAAAATCCCTGTCTACAATAGCCAACTCTTTCTCTTTGGAGGTTTGCGCCACCATCTTTGTCTAATTATTTCTGGATGGCTGCCCATCCTGTCTCATAAGCATCTTTCTTCAAAAGATGAAGGAGGGAGCCTGTGGGAAAGGAATAGAAACTTTGACTTTTCTTAGAAAAAAGAGAAAGTAATTCCTTTGACTGTTTTGCTTTTTTTAATTACGCAACATAGTTTGAAAGGCGAATGTGCAAGTCAGCTGTGAAGTTACATAAAGGAAAACAAAGATCTCTGCTGTCGAGGGAAAAATAATCACATTTTTCTTCTTCTGAAATAATTTATGCAGCAGCTATAAAGAGATATCCAAATGAGCAGGATACACTTCCAAGAAACTTAGAAAGGGGTTTAGTCTTAGCCTGACTTTTAATATTTATTATTTGTATTATGGGAGTCCCTACAAATCCCAATCTATGATCAGGATCAATGTTCTCTCTAATTTTTTCCATCCATGGGTGGAATAAATGTTGTTGTGTGCGCCAAGGCATGTGTGAATGTGCACCACCAGTAGCAACACATGCTGCTGGCTGTGGATGGCCGTGGGTGCTCTGCCAATCAGCTGGGCAGCATTTGAATCTCTCCCTGGTGGTTGCCCAAGCACATAGCACTGATCCGTGCCTTGTGGTAGGTACCGTACAGCAAAATATCAGCGTAGGCTGTCCTACCCCAGAGAGCTAACAGTTACGGGTCAGACAAGAAGATGCAGATGAACCACACAGACCATGGCAGAGGAAGTTGGGAAGATGAGATAACTGTAAAGCAATGAGTTCCCGTGGCCCATCCTGCTCAGTGCAGACCTTTCCGTGGACCACCATGCAACCACGCATGATGACAGAATGGATGCAGGAGTGGGGAGGGGTGCAGGGTCTGTCTGGGAGGTTGGGTGCAGGAGCAGGCTGAGCATGGGAGGATCTAGACGGGAGCTAGGGTGCAGGAGCAGGGTAGGGTGAGGGTCCTGAAGGGAGGGAAGGTGAAGGAGCCGGGTGGCGGTGAGTGAGGGGTGTGGAGTCTGGACATGAGGAGGATGTGGGATGCTTACTTGTCTCCATGTCACCCACTACTCCCAAGCACTGAGTTTGCTGCTCCCATTGGCTGTGATTCTGGCCAATGGGAGCTGCGGGGAAAGCCTCCAGGTGAGTGGCTTCCTGCATTGCCGTTCCCCCAGCTAGAGGGAGGGGGAGCAGCAGCTTGCAGGGCCACTTCCTTCCCCCGTCAGCTGGATCCGGTACACAAGGCTCGCCCCCTCCCCCTGCAGTGGGAAGCCGGTGCTGACACTCCAGCCTCGTGGCGGAGAGGCACGGGGCTGGAGTACCAGTGCAGGCTTCTTGCTGTGGGGGGAGGGCAAGCCCCAAAACGGCAGCTCACTTGCAAGAGGGACGCGGACCACCAGCGGTCCACAGACCACACTTTGCGAACCGTTGCTGTAAAGCAACAACATTTAGTGCACAAGCAGAAGTGAGCTCCCCCTTGGTTTGCCAGGAACACGCCAGGTGTGATATTTCTGCCCTCTGAAAATCACCAGTCACTATGAGCACGCTGAAGGCGGAGGCTTTTATTTGTCCGAGGGAGTGGAGGAATGCTTGTGAAGCATCTGTTCAAATCGCAGATCCCTTGCTTTTCAATCTAAACGCCAAGCCAGCTAAACAGATTTAGCTCTTCCCTCACTCTGGGGTTCATGCACCCTGTTACCTAATAAACTGGCAGAAGGCAGTAGGAAAGCTGATGATCAACTTAGTAGCTTGTGTTTTTCTGCACATCCCCCCCCCCCACCTCTTGGCATTTTATATTTTCGTGCCAGCTCTTTGTGCTACAGGGATCTTTTTTGTGCAGTTTGCAGAAGTGTGAGAGGCACTAACACGCTGAAGGTAAAAATCACTTTAGTGATCAATGGTGCAGCCTTTCAGTGCAGGGCTACCACTCCAAGTCCATTTAAGACTTACTTGGAAGAGCTAAGTGGGGCTAAAGTGGCTTCGTATCGACCCAATGCATGGGACTGAAATGTCTGTTCATCAATGCAAAATGTCTTCACAACATGCTTTGCACTGAATAAACCCCCGTTAATCCCATAATACAAGGTCTTGTGATTAGACCTCTGCTTTAGTGGATGAAATTCACTGCTGTGCGGAGGTCTAGCGCAAAGCCTATGAACCTCTTAAAAGCCAGTTAAATTTTACCTGAAGCCTTCAGAAGAACATTAATGCTGCCCAGGCCTTTGGAGGTGAATTTGACTTTGGAGTGAAATCGCAGGCAATAAATAATACACAGCGCTTTTGCCAAGGGAATAAAAAAAAACCAAATAAAAAATCGAAAGGTAGTGGAAATATGGAGATCGGCAGAGCTGCAGGTTCTGTGAATAGCCTATTGTCATTTTTCAGCAGGTGAATTCCTAAGCCATCTGTAGAAAATTTTCCTTCCCTGGCCAGGAACACATGGCCCAAGGGTGCTGGGGAAAAGTTATTTTAGTTTGCCCCCCAGGCTGAACAAAGCTCTTGATTGAGTGATGGGAGCTGGGCTTTGTGAGGCAAGGGAGCTTGGGTTTTCTTTTTCTTTTTTCTTTCTTTCCACCATACTAATGAAATTTGCAGACATGGAGAGGAAGCGAAGAGTTATTTATAGAAGTGGGAGGAATGTGAGGCCTAATTGTGCTTAGTCTATTGCTAAGTACGTAATCTGTTTGCTATTAAATTTTACAATCTTTCAGCAATATACACAGATCCTATTTTTTTTCTCAACAAGACTACATAAATCTGACAAAGAAAAGTTGGAATTCAGTGTTTAGAGGGTTTCAGGGCTATTAATAAAAGGCAGCATTTTACAAAGGGAGAAAAATGCAGGACGAGGGGCAAAATCAGGTTTCGATCTGATTTTGAACCCCTTATTTTTTAACAGTTTTGGAATTTCCTTTGAAGATCTGTACTGTTTGCTGTGGCTACATAGCTAGGCTATCTAATTTACCCTAAGCAATCAGTTGTTATTGTAGGAGGCAGTGTGGTGTAGAGGATAAAACCTTGGCCCAGAGCTCAAGAGATTTAGATTCTATTTCATGTCATTGCCATGGGATTGTAGGGTCATCTTGGGCTAGTTATTGTGGCTCAGTTTACCCTGCAGTAAATAATGATACTGACCTTAGTTAGGCACTTTGAGGTCTTCTAATGAGAAGTGCTAAATAAAAACTAGGTTTCATTGCTATTGTAGCGTGCATCTCTCTAAAACACAGTTAAACTCCAGCAAGGCTACAGAGTTCTGATTGATAACTATTGCTTCATCGTGGCAAGTCTAATTTTGCTACCTTTACCTATATCGGGTCAGGCCTTGGTCAGGTCTGGCTGATGTGTCCGTAATGTGTGTCAACCTCCCGTACGCCTCCTGCTCGGACTGGAGCACTGCTGCATAAGATCACTTCTTGCATACTCTGGTAGAGCAGCCCAAGGGCTGCCATAACTTACACCTGTTTCAGGTAACCACAGGGTTTGAAAACACTGTTGAGGATCGAGGTGGCGAAGGCATTTCACAGCCAGGGTGGCACACGGCAGGGGAATGGAGTAAAATCTCTTTGAACTGGGCTGATCCTGCCCAGGCAGGTTTAGCTGGGTTTAGAGCCAATTTATCCTGCCAGCAAAATGCAACAGAGGATGCACTGGAAAATCAGGTTCGTTCAGTATTAGCTTAGCCTCTGTATAGTTCCATTGAACCTGGCATTGTACTTCAGACTTGTCCCACTAAAATCAATGGAGGCCATTAACTTCAATGGGAACAATATAAAGCCCTCTATTAATAATGTATTAATTTTCCTGGCCCATTCACCTTCCCTAGCTCATTCATCTTCTCTACCTCTTTCAAGCTGCAACCCCACTTCTGAATCAACCAACAAGGACAAACAAATGACTCTCAGGAGATCACACCAATCATCAGGTTCAGTGCCCTGCTCTCCTGCATGTGGACGATATCAAATCATATCACTGGGAAACCTACACAAGTTGTAGAAGCAGAATACCTAGGTGCCAGAACTGTGTCTTGGACTTCACTCTACCGTAGCAGCAGTTGTATGTGTTCCTGCCCCTCTTCAGACAGGGGATCACTGCTGGGACCCACATTGGCTAGCAGATGGGATGGGTTGTGCTCACGGGTCCCCCCGGCTGCTGGGTCGCTGGGTTGATCTCATGCACGGCATGCCGGTGGTCCCTCCAGCCTCTCCTCTGGCTTCCCCTCTCATTTGTGCCCCCCCCCACAGGAAACTTAACTGGGTCCCACTCTGCTCTCGCCTCCACAAGAGGTTGTGTGGGAAATGTGTGTGTGTGTGTGTGTAGGGGGGAAACATGCATTGCCCCCAGTATTTCCTCCACTTGGCCCTGCTGCCACTGTGTCTCTACTGGGAGCTGCAGTGCCTTGTGTGGATGAGGGTCCTTAGACGAGTTTGGATCTAAGCCCCAGGGACTCTTTAATCCACTACTGGCCTTAACCTCTCTGCCTCCAATTCATGAACGGCAAAACGAGGATCATACATAACTCCTTCTCGGGCGTGTGTTGGGGATTCATTGACACTTGTGCAACACGTTATCACGCTAGGATGAAAGGCCTTAGAGAAGTCCAAGCATTTTATTCTCCAGCTCCTTGTGCTGGCATAAGCAGCTCTGTTTCATGCTCCCTCTAACCTCCCTTCAGGAGCATACATAGCCCCATGGAAAGAGGGCACGTGAGAGCTCTTCTGTTGGCAAGAGGACAACCCCCCCCCCCCGCTTTAAAGCCAGAGCTGCTTTGAGAGCGCAGGGCAGTTTTTTTACTTGACGCCATTCCTCCTTTGTTCTTCAAGCCGAATAAATATTAACGATGTGCCACAGTTGGCCATGATGGCTTTGAAAAAAAAAAGACACCAGCCAGCTCCTCCTGGGGTGTAAATTGGCAGAGCTCCATTAACTTTAGCAGAGGAACTGGTCCACAGTTTTCAAGTTGACGCTGCAGTTGAAAGCAGCATTCTTCTGGGGTGAGGCAAGCAGTAGACTAATGCTGAGAAGAGAAAATGTGAATTTAAACAAATGCACCTGAGCAGTTGTCCCGTCGCTTTCTTTCTCTGGTGGTCTTGGCGCAAGCCGTGGCAGCAGTGATTTAGCTTCTTAGATTAGATGCTGTGACTTTGCTAAGCGGAACATTGTCCCTAGTGGGAAAACCCCAAACTGTAATGGGACACAACTGTCAGTCTCAGCTAGGAAAAGCTGATCTTAGCAGGTGTCTTTCAGGCTGCTTTAGCCCAGTTGTCAGATCCTTGGGCCTGGTCCATACTCAAAAGTCAGGCTGACCAAGCTAGATCGCTCGGGGTTTTGAAATATCCAACCCCTGGGATGAGTTTAATTTGGCCTAACCCTCATTGTAGACCAGTGGTGGGCAATCTGTAGCCCAAGGGCCACATGCAGCGCATTGGGGTTCTGTGTGTGGCCCACAGGACCATTTGTTTACCATTGCTCACATGCAGGGTTGTCAGATTCTGCTGGTTTTTGTCCACGTAGTTTTTTTCCTACCAGTATTACTGAAGTGACTCACACGTAAAGTCAGGGCCTGTGAAGTGAGGTGCATGATGATTGCACACAACAGTGACTGTGAGACCCGTGTGCTCCCTCGGCATCCAATCAAAGCATTGCTACGGTTCAATTGGCACACCCCACAAATACTAGGTACACAAGCACAGATAGCAAAACTACCTAGCCCAGGAGACTGTCTTGGTTATAATGCTTCAGAGGGGTAGCCGAGTTTGACTGGAAAAACTTAAAGAATAACCAATAGTCTAGCAGCACCTTAAAGACTAGCAAAACATGTAGATGGTATCATGAGCTCCAGTTCCAAATGGACTTTTAATATGCCAGTCATCTGAAGAAGTGGGTTGTACCCACGAAAGCTCATGATACCATCTACATGTTTTGTTAGTCTTTAAGGTGCTGCTAGACTAGTCATTGGTTATTATGGTATTGCGGCCCACAGAGATGAAGGAAGGCTACTCATGCGGCCTGTTCACTAGCTTAGGTTGCCCCTTACTGGTATAGACCGCACTTAGTAGACAGCTGTTGTGTCTCATGGTGGTGAGTTTCTCTCGCCAATGGGAAAAACCTTAGTTTGTCAGCTCAACAAGTCTCCTTGGAAAACATCATGCCAGCTCATTAGCCCAGTCACTAATTTTTCTCATTCCTCTTTATCATGATGACATTAAGGAACCACCTGAATATGTCCATTCATCTACCAAAAAAAAAAAAAAAAACCTTTACCAGGATGAACAGAATTTGCTAAGATTGGTGGAGGGAATGCAGTGGACAGCCTGCTGTTATTGACTTTTGGATTATGGGAGTGTCCAGTGAAGAGTCCCACTGTGCTCCATGCTGCGTAGATGGAGACTCTCCCTGCCTTGAAGAGTTTACAGTTTATAGAGAGAAGCCAGATAAATGATGGTGGAAAGGAAATAGCCCTGCTCCTCTTTTATATATGGGGAACTGAGGTACAGAGAGATTAAGTGATTCAGAGCATGTTTTCATTACCCGCTGCCTTGACAGGCAGCAATCGATCCAGCGAGGGTTGATTTATTGCGTCTGTGATAGACACAATAAATCAACTGCCGAGCATTCTTCTGTTGATTTTTGGTACTTCACCAAAACGAGAAGAGTAAGTGGAATTGATAGGAGAGTGCCAGGTGTCGACCTACCGTGGTGAAGATTCTGAGGTAAGCAGACCTGAGTACGTTGACTTCAGCTATGTTATTCATGTAGCTGCAGTTATGTAACTTAGGTCAATAGCTTGCAGTAGTATATACAAGGCCTCACCCAAGATCACACAGAAAATTGGTTGCAGAACTGAAGCCAGATATCATAAGTCCTCATCCAGTGTCTTAATCCCAAGACTGTCCCCAAGCCATGCTAGTCCTCTATCCTCACACTTTCCTCTGTCAACCCAGCCCACAAACAAACAAAGGGATCCAAAGAGCTCTGATGGGCCTGGATCACACTTGACTGCCCCTTGGGCATTTTCATGGAATTGAAAGACCCCTCCTCCCACCCATGCTGCTGTATTTGCCTTACAGTTTCTTCTCTTCACCCCCGAAATAATGGCGGCTGCACGTACCCAAGATCCAATGCTTGGCAATGGAAGGAGGTGGAACTGTACGTGAGTGTGTTGACAGTTATCATGTTCCTGTTAGACCCTATGGGAAACAGTGATTTATGCTGTGGCCTTTTGGACACTCACAGGGTAAACAGGAGACTATGCAAGAGGTAGCGAGATGCATAAGTTCTACACCATTGTGAGTAGCAAACTGGCTGCCAGTTGGAAACCAGCCATTTAGATGCAAAGGCCAGCTTGCGGCTGGCTCCCAGTCATCTATCCCAGACTTTACTGCTGGACGGTGAGGGACTGGTGCTTTACAGCAGCAATTAGTTTATTCCTGGGTCAAACGGCAGAAGCTGGCGGGTCATTATGACCAACAGTTTGTTTTCAAATTCAGTTTGAACTTTTACAACAGTAAGGCCAGTTGGGAACGGGCCCATGTTTGTCCCTCCAAGGCTTTGCAGATGTGTGGAAAGTGTAGGAATGGTGATTTAAGCACAAACAACCACAAATCGATCATATGACCTAGCCAGCACCATCACATGCCTGAACCTGTCTCTATTGAAAATGTGGTATGGATCATGAGAGTTCACTGGTTGAAGATTTATCCTGAGGTTATGCAGGTAGGATGCGGAAGCAATCAAAGACTATGGTGAGGACATATGTGGTCACTCTTTACTAGTAGAGCTCATCGTCTGGGGTAAACTGCTGCGTCTCTGTTAGTTGAAAATATAACAGTGAAGTCAAGTAAGGCCTTTTTTCCATCTTCATCTGACCAAGAGCTTGTGACTCTCCAATGTCAGTATATGGCTTTCAGGATTGTCACCCCAAAGTTATACAGGTTGAATTTGCTGGACCACGTGAGCTCAATATTGTCCATCAGCGTTACCAACACTTCCATGGCTTACTGGGCTCTTAGAAGACATTTGGGGGTAAATTAGAGCTAAATAACAGCACAGAACATGGAGAGCCAGGCCTGGTGGCTGTAAACAAACTTTATGGGATAGCAGGAAACTTGGCCACACCCATGATAAGTGGACATCTGGCTAACGAAAATCATGCCGGACCATGGATGTAGCCAGACCAGAGACAGTGCTAGACTAGAAGCGTTCAACCTGTACTTCTAAAGTGGACTGTACATCGGGCTTTGCCTTCAGCATGGACTTCTGCCTGAAAATATAATCAATGGGATGCTATTGCCCTCTGACCTCAACTAGTCTGGAGTGTATCCCCAGTATAACTGCTGAAGTTCGTGTACTTATTCTGGATTTTTCCAACCGAACTTTGTCAATATTTAACCCAAGATGTACATATTTAGCTCTTCTAACCTTTCTTCATGAGTCACCCATTACAGGCCTCTTACTGGTCTCCGAAACCTTGATGAATATGTTTAGGCTGGAAATTAGAAGAAGGTTCTAACCATCAGAGGAATTAGGTTCTGCAAGAGTCTTCTCATATAATAAGTGTGTGTGTGTGTGTGTGTGTGGAGGGGGAAAAACCTAACTGGTTTTAAAATGGAACTTGATGACTTTATTAATGAAATTATACACTGAGGTTGCCTGCAATAGCAGGGGAAATGGATTTAGTGTTCCAGGAGGTCCTTTCCAGTCTTACGTTCCTATGAATTCCCAGCAGTTTGTAGCATTCTTCTTTTAATGTGCTGCCCAAAGTTGAATGTAACATACCAGGTGCCATCTGACTGACATATCTAGAGAAGGAAAATTATCTCCTTCTTGTATTACATGATACTTACCTACAACTGAATTGGCCTTTATCTTTCAGCAGGATCACAGTATGGCTTCATGTCTTGTACTGCGCTTTCTGTATGGCTGATTTCCATTGGGTTTCAGGTATTTTCCCCTTTTAACAAACTTGCTTGCATTTTTCCAGATTATGTTACTTTCTCTCTCTCCAAGTTCTCTTTTATCGTTTCACTGTCCTGACCGGTATTTGCAACGCCTTTCAATCAGTACCATGCGTGAGTTTCATTTAACATGCTCCATCTCCCACATGATTTGTGATAGTCAGTAAAACCAGGAGATAAATAAGAAGCCTAAAGCTTAGCATAATGCTTCTGTCCACACCAATGTGAATGAATTTTTCAGTAAGAAAGCAAATGTTTCAATTTTACTTTGTTAAAACCCAAATATATAACAGTTTTTGTGTGCCCTTTGCCCACTAATGAATCTACCAGATATGTAATCATATCTCTGTGCAGGATTTAATCTTTAGAAACCCATGAGACCAGGGCAAAGGTACCTTCAGGTAGGAAGGAGCTCTTTGATCAAGAAAGTCTCTAGAACAGCCTACGGCTCTATTTGTCAGAGAGTGCTATAGCTTTGTGGTTAAGAGCACCTGTGCCACCGAAGGGGGGAGAACTGGGGGAACAATACAGGATTAATTCTCTTAGTTCACCTCCAACCTGTCTAGACCCCATCCCCACATACCCTCTTATCAATGCTGTCCCCATGAACTGCCATAAAATCCTGATCTGTTTTATGGCTTACTTACATGAGGGCTTGCTTTCACTCCCACTGGCTTTAATATGAGCATGACTGTTCACTAGCCCAGTGGTTTTCAAAGTATAGGTCATGAGCCAGTATAGGTTGCACCTCTGAAATCCAGGATTCGCTGGTCTGGCAACATCCATGGTCCGGCATGACTACGGATGTTCCAGGATCAGAGTCCCAGTGTGCTGCAGGGGGGTGGGGGCCTGGGAGCCAGTGTTGGGCTGCGAGCGGGGGGGGGGGGGGAGAACTGGTGTGCAGCTCATCTGGGCTGCGAGGCGGGAGCCAGGAAGCCCAGTTGGGAGGGGCGGCAGGGGAAAGAGGGCTGGCAGCAGGGGTCCTGAAATGACCTCTCCTGGTCTGGCAAAATCCCTCAACCAGGACCAATCAGGTCCTGAGGGTGCTGGACCAGGGCTCTGAGGGTGCTGTATTGGGTCATGGAATGCCAGGCACTGGGTCGCTTTGCTGTAGGGTGACCAGGTGATTAATGGGGGTTGCTAGGCAGGCTTCCTGCCTGTCCTGGCAACACGGACCACACTGCACTCCAGAAGTCCAGCTCCTAGGCAGGGAGGGTGGAACAGGTCCAGCTCCTAGGCAGGGAGGGCGGGGGGAGGGGAGGAAGTGGGGGAAGAGGCACAGGGCTCCACGCACTGCCCTCCCCCTGCGCACCAGCTCCACACTGCCACTTGCTCCCCTCTGCCTAGGACTCAGGCCTGCTACTGGCTGCTTCCAGGGCACAGCTTGGTCTGAGGTGCCAGGACAGGAGGGAAGCAGCCTTAGAATCCCCGCTGCTCTGCTGACTGGGAGTTGCTAGAGGTAAATGCATGCCCAACCCAGCGTACCAATCCCCTTTCCCAGCCCTGAGCCCCCTCAAGCACCCTAAACCCTTCATTCCTGGCCCCACCCTGGAGCCCACACTCTCGTCAAAAGATATAATTTTGGTGGTTCCGGGCATCAACACTATTCTTCAACAGGGTCGTGAGAAAAAAAGCTTGCAAACCGCTGGTCTAGACAAATGGATTTTTATATACTGGCTAATTATTACCTCTTCCAAAAGGCCTTTCACCCTGGCTGTCTGGTGTATCAGAGCATCTCTATGGCACATCTGCCAAGCGATTATACATACCGCGACTGAGGTTCTGTTTGTTACAATAAATAGCTTCCCAATACAGGGCGCTGTGGTGGGAATACGTGTACGAACTTTAAGGACTCTTTTTTCAGAAAGTGCTGCAAGAGAGAGAACAGTGTATGGGGAGCACTGCTTTCAGCCAGAAGGTTGCACGGTCTTGGTTCTCTTTATGCTCATAGTCTGAACGCACTTTTCTATGGCTTCTTATATCACTCGCCTCACCGTGGAAGCCGACCACTGTGCAGCAGTTCATGAAGCGATATACCCAACATCTGTCATGGGTGGTTTGTTTTCTCTTGCATATGCTGCCCGGAGAGAAAATTGTGTGCACGCTGGGTTATGCTTTGGGGGGGTTTAAGTGTCTGCGCTGCTGCGTGTTTGCTTTAGAGAAGATACGGTGGAGAAATGCAGCTTGCACTCAGAAGAGGAAGCGGTGAAGCTGTGAGAGTTTCGACCGTCTTGGGCTGACCCTGGAAAAAGCACCGTCCACTGAAGACAAATTTTACTAGTGCGGCAGGAACACTTTTAATATGGAGGCTTTTAATATGAAAACTGTCCCTCTTACTCCTATTGACACTCCTCCTGACGCTCCTCAGCAGAGCTGGGGCTGGGGGGCACGGCCGTGTCTCTGGGAGAGGGAAGTCCGGGTATGGAGGTTGGGGATGGCAGCTGGGGCCCTGGGCGCAGGGGTGACAGCTGAGACCTTGCATGCGGGGCTGGGAGCAAAGCTCCACGTAAAATCTGGGGGTGCAGCATCCCTAGGCCCCAAGCTTATTATGAGTGTTTCCCCCATGGTACTAAGTTCCATTGTGCCTGAGAGAAGTTGTCCTCGGTTTTCACCCCACAGTAAGATGATCTTTTAGATGTATTAAGCCCAGGGACCAAAACTCTTGAACTTGTCTTGCTCTTCTATGGGATCCAATGTAGACAGCAGAGGTCGGGTTGGATGTGCTCCCAATAGCTCATGTTGCTGTAGCATCCTACACTAGCTGGCATTTCCTAAGATTTGTTGGGTTTGTGGCCAGGTACCTTGCATTGCTGTAGTCCACCCAGGAAGTGATAAAGGCATGTAAATCAAACGTGGGATCGCTTTGCTGGCGTTTCATCTAGCTTGTTCATGGTCACCTCAAGTCTAAGAGGTGCAGGAACAGGGAATGAAATTCTGCTCTCAATTCGGGGAGGAGGGGGAAAATCTAGAGCGCTCCTTGGACCAGCATTGCATAGATGGGAGCCTGGATTACAGGGTTTTTGTGTGTCCAGTCTGACTACTGAGATTTGGCATATAGGGGAAGGACCTGCCAACAGGTGTGGCAACATTAGGAGCATTTGCCCCCATCTCTTTTTGCTATGTACTTCAGATACAAACGAAACCAGAGCAGAAACAAAATTCTCCAGCTTGCAGTATTTGTGTATGGGGCATGCAAAGCCTAGAAAAAGCTGGCAGTTGAATTGCATTGCATACAAATAGACATACCATACAGCTATCTTATAAAGTGATCTGTAGTGATTTGGATTATTTCCGTGCCAGCGTTGCAATAAATCTCAGACCTCCAGTCTGCCTGAGGCACCATAAAACTTAAGATAAAGACCCCTTGGATATGTTCTATTCATTTGGGCATCGCTCTGTGAAATGTATTATTTTTGCAGAATTCAGGACATATTTTAGGATGTTCCAGACTTCTCTGGCTGCCTGTATTTCCTCAATGTAACATCCCTCCTCCCTTTTTTGTTGCACTTGTTTAACGTACTACTTGGGTGCCATTGAAACACACAAACACACACACTGGAGCAAAGCTAGCAAAGAAAATGCCAAAAGGGAAAAAAAAGTTTCTCTCGCAGTTATTAACACATACTCTGTCAAGTGCATTTGTCCTTCAAAAATAAGCAGCTGTATAAACCATTAGGAGGCTGTTAGGGACTTGGGCTAGCCAAAATATGTTCTTTTACTGGCTTAAATTTCCTTGATGTGAAATAAATGTAAGTTGAACTCCTATTACTGTGGATGCTGCCACTGCTTATATAGGACCTAATCTTGATGTAGGCAGATTACATTCCCTCCTAAATCTATCCGATATTAGAGGCTGACCCGAGCGTGTTAACACATGATATGGCAGATCTTTTTACAAACAGACATTACAGATAGGAAAGAACTCTCAGGTCATTCAGTTCATCTACCATCTAGAAAGGCTTGTTCCCTACAGTATATTGACTTTCGAGTGCACATTTTATTGTCTAGTCTAATTGAAAGGGTCCCAAATAACGGGATTTTCTCTATTTCTCTTATGAGGCAACTTGATAGGCGAATGGATCTCATAATTTGTGTAGTTTCCTTGATATTCACCCTAAATTTTTGCTAACTTAATTCATCTCAGGGCTTCTACTTTCCCCCTCTTTTAACAACTGGAGCAATTTGTCTCCGACCCCAATTATTCACCTACAGTCTCTCAGGGCTTGTTCATTCATACTGGGAGATTGGCGCTATGGGTATCAATCTCCCAGGGGTTGATTTAGCTGGTCTGGTAAAGACCCAGTAAATCAATCACTGATATTGCTCCCATCTACTCTGGTATTCCACCAGATCGAGAAGAGTAAGGAGAGTTGATAGGAGAGTTTCTCCCACCAGCCCTCACCCGCGATGAAGACATTGCAGTAACTCAGTCTAAGGTACATTGACTCCAGCCATGCCATTCACATCACTGGAGTTGTGTACCTTAGTTCGACATTACCCCCTAGTGTAGACTTGGCCTTAGACCGGGAAAGTTGGTTTACAAGGGAATTCAAGAAGGCCAGGTCCCAATCCTGATTTTCAGAAGTGCTGAACACTCTCATCTCCTCTTAACATCAGAGGAAGTTGGGGACACTGGATATCTTGCCAGGATCAGCTAGACAAATAACTGGGCAATGGAGGTAACAGAATGTGCTTTGAATATGCATTACTGTGGCTCAGACATGTATCTTGTAGCTTCCCGATTCCTTTTAGGGTGGTATAAAAGAATGTAAATTAATAATTATTCCCCCTGCACCCCATAGTTAGCTATTAGTCATACTACTCAATACCGAGCTCCTACAATCTTTTCTTCTACGTCACATCCTGCTTAGTCCTTCTACAGCTCCTCTTTGAACTCCTGTGAATCTTAGACATTTCTCTCTTGGGCCCTTGGTGTTTCTCGGTCCTCAACAGCATCTGCTGCTCATCTCTTATTTTAATTCCCATCTTTATGGGTGATCTGGAGCAGGTGGCATGTGACTGAAAGTCACCAATGGCTAATTCATCCAATACCAATCTGCTCCTTCCCCCCGACAACAGCTCCTTTCAAACTCGAGAACTATCGTGTGTCACTTTTGTCATGTTCTTCCTCCATGCTCATCCGTACATTTACAGAGGGTGAAAAAATGGTCCTTGATTCCCAGGAGAGGTCAGAGACCTGACCTTATTCTGAATCGGTGAAATTCACATCCCAGTGCAAAGAGTCTGTACCAGCCTTAAGACATCACATAACTTCTTACAATGGGACTTGAGAGGGTGTGATGGGGGGGGGGACCTTTTTGTAGCCCCTTTGCCTGAGCATGAATTATTTCACTCAAAGAGCACTGCCCTGAAAACTAATCAGAATGAATCTATGTGAAGAAATAGGCTGCAGTCGCAGGAAATTACACTCTTTTACAGATTTGATTCCTTTCAGGGAACCTGAGAATTATTTGGCTGGGCTATAGGGCTTGATCCTATTTGGTATCCTGTATGAAATGAGTTGTTGGTCTGGATCTGCCAACCTGCCTATCTCTCCATCAGCCTTCCCTATAAGCTAGGTTCATATGTGGCCACTCAGGAGAGATTCAGATGCTGCCCAGCTGATTAGCAGAGCACCCACTAGTAGGTTTTGTGTCCACTGGTGGTGCACATTGGCACATGCCTCAGTGCACATAAAATTATTCTCCACATGGACAAAAAAATCCACACATGGTCAGAAAAGACTAGAGGGAACATTGCTCTCAATCCATCTTAAACCCATAAACATTCCACACACCAAACAACCACTACCACTGTGCGCAGCAGCACCCTGAGGGAAATCTCAGCAGAGTAACCAAGTAACTCACTAGGCGTGGTGAGCGCACCATGCTCCTACCTTTTGCTCACTTTGGAGGTAGATTACCTCCTCAGTCGCTGGTGCCTTCTAGCCCTGTAACTAACTGATGAGTGGAACCACAGCCGGCGGAATCTAAGGAACTGACTTCCGGAGTATTAGCTGTTTTGCAATTTCATCATTTTTGGACCACCCCTTCCAAAAGAGGCAGGGCAATGAATCGGCAAGTTAGGAAGGTTAACAATTACCCATCATTTCAACCGCTGAGACACTCACGCCATCTTTGCTTTTTTTTAAAATAAACACATTTTATTCAGGTTTTAATTAAGTATAAATTTAGAAAATCAGAAAATTGGAAATTTAAGTGTAGGTTTAGAAAATCGGAAACACAGTTTGGGTCATTGTGGGCCAGTCTGTTTTGTACAATGTATTAAGTTGGCTAAACTGAGAAGAAAATATATCAATAGGCATTTGTTTTATTTTTTTTTTAAATAATCCATTTTAAAACAAATTATTTCAATTGCCTCCTTTATTGTTTTTGGTGGTGGATCTGTGCATCCAACCTAGCATGCTATTTACTATGATGATCTTAGTAGCCTGTTTGTACATGTGTAAAATTTCAAATATTAGTGGAGCTGCAGAAAAAAAGGGCCAAGTGACAGGTTTTCATATGTGGTTTGACTGTGCTAGTGCCAGAATTTTCTAACTCTGCTGTACTTAATTATATTTCAGGGATTATTTTCTCAGTGTGTTTCCAACTTTCTCTCTACTAAAACATTTTGACGATAAAAAGAGTATAGAATCATAGAATCCTAGAACTGGAAGGGACCTTGAGAGGTCATCAAGTCCAGTCCCCTGCCCTCATGGCAGGACCAAGCACTGTCTAGATCATCCCTGACATATGTTCGTCTAAACTGCTCTTAAATATCGCCAGTGATGGAGATTCCACACCTCCCTGGGCAATTTATTCCAGTGTTTAACCACCCTGACAGTTAGGAAGTTTTTCCTAATGTCCAACCTAAACCTCCCTTGCTGCAGTTTAAGCCCATTGCTTGATGTCCGATCCTCAGAAGCCAAGGAGAACAATTTTTCTCCCTCCTCATTGTAAGACCCTTTTAGATACTTGAAAACTGCTATCATGTGTCCCTTCTCAGCCTTCTCTTTTCTAACTATGCTATATCAGACCCAGGGAATGATACACAGAGGGCCAGATTTTGATACTTACTCACAATTCACCGTCAAATTCAATGGAGCTACTCACACAGTAAGCTGCCACTCCACATGAGCAGGGGGTTCAAAATCTGGCCCTATGAGATTGATTTCTAACAGGATGGGTTAGTTAATGAGAGAGACCTACCAATGGGTTAATGAGAAGTCTGCTGAGGAATAACAAGATCTCAACCAGGGCATAAAAGGAAATGCGGCCCCATGACAATGGAAAATACTGTGCCATGGTATGTGCTCTAGTTACACCAATAATAATCTAGATTCAGCACCAGGAAGAATGTGCATTAAAAAACCCCAAGAGGTCAGATAAGTGCCATTGACGTGGGCCCTATCCCATAATATTTCATTAGAATATTTCTGGTGTATCCCTGTATCAATTCACTGCAATGTTCAGAAAGTCCTTTGGGGTTGATCACAAATTGTCTCTTGAGCAAGTTGTAATTTATTTTGTTTTTCTCCTTTCTAGCTAAATAGGAAATGTTACATTTCTCTGTGTATGAGTTTAGAACATTAAACATGCCTTGCGTTTTCAACGAGAGCTATTCAGATTCATAATGGTTTGGCGACTGGGAAGAAAGATACATCTCCACCGAGTGGAACAACAAAGGTAGCCGAACAAATAATTGCTTCTTTTTGAAGATGAGATGCCCAAACTGTAATAAACAAGTTTAATTTTCTTTACTTGGAAAGCATGAATCACCACTTAAAAGCTGTTATGAAAATCTGATCAAATTTAAGATTACTTTCCCATGGTTTTGCTGAGGAATTCGAGATATTTCCATTCGGAAAAGAATTATTTCTTTAACCTTCTCAATGTTAGTTTGTTCAGGATTAATTTTTGTTGTATAATGAAGGTTAACCAAAGGGGAGGCATGCAAAGATATGAAAGGGATGTGTAACACATGAGATGGGGGAAAGAATAGAAACGAAAGACAGGTGGATGGATAAACCAGCATTGTGAATTAGGCAAACAGCTTGCGGCAACTGGTGCTCAAAACTGTTTAGCTTTCTGATTACTGTGTGGAAGTATTTCCTATCATGGTAAGTGGAATGATACTCCATCCTGTCAACTGTATTTCATCCACAGCTATCAAGAGAAAGGTTTCAGAGGGGTAGCCATGTTAGTCTGTACCTGTCAAAACAATGAGGTGTCCTATGGTACCTTAAATACTAACAAATTTATTTAAAAAAACAACAAATGGTCTGGTAGCACTTTATAGACTAACAAAACATGTAGATAGTATCATGAGCTTTCGTGGGCACAGCCCACTTCTTCAGATGACTGGAGTTATGAGTAGGGGATATGAAAACTCGAAATAAATGGGGGGGGGGTAGAGAAAGATGCTCTATCTCCCACCCCCCTTCCTGTTTACTAGAGAATGGGACAGAAAGGGGGGTGGGAGACAGAGCATCTTTCTCTGCCCCCCTTCCCTTCTCCTATTTATTTAAAGTTTTCATATCCCCTACTCATAACTCCGGTCATCTGAAGAAGTGGGCTGTGCCCATGAAAGCTCATGATACCATCTACATGTTTTGTTAGTCTATAAAGTGCTACCAGACCATTTGTTGTTTTTTTCTGTAACAGACTAACTCGGCTACCCCCTGAAGCTCCTAAATTTATTTAAGCATAAGATTTTGTGGGTAAAAACCACTTTGTCAGATACATCTGTGTGTAAGTCCCTTCTTTTGATATGCTTGGGTATATAGGGAGATATACACAAGCATATCAAAAGAAGGGAGTTATATCTTGTAGTACACACACACACACTCTGGGTATGTCTACACTACAGTGCTATTTCGAATTAACTTAATTCGAAATAGTTAATTCGAATTAAGCTAATTCGAAATAACGCATCTGTACACAAAAACTATTTCGAAAAAGCGTTTTGCTATTTCAAAATAGCATGTCCACACTGAGTGGCTGGCTAGAACCAGTGCCGGCAGGACATCAGGTTAGGACTTAGTGTGTGGGGCTGCTGCCTGAAGCTAACTGAGCTCCATGCTTAAAGGGACCCTACTCCCACCCCGGACAGACAGTTCTCAGGGTTCCCAGCTTGCTAGTCTACCTCGATGAGGGACAGCAAAGCAGTCCTGTCTTGGAGTGCCCTGAGTGCCCGCACTCGGGACACCACAGCACTCGGCCACATGGAGAATAAGGTTTACCAAATTTGAAATAAGGGCTCCACAATTTTGAATTTATTTCGAAATAGTGGTTTGCCTGTGTAGACGCTATTAAAGTTAATTCGAAATAATGGCTGTTATTTCAAATTAACTTTGTAGTGTAGACATACCCTCTCTCTCTCTCTCTCTCTCTCTCGTACCTCTGTGATTTCCACTCCAGGGATCTGATGAAGTGGTTTTTACTCATGAAAGCTTATGCCCAAATAAATCTGTTAGTCTTTAAGGTACCACAAGATGCCTAGTTGTTTTTATAAAGCGGAAGTTATTTGGACCCACGTTTCTATAGTGCTCTGGGGCGGGGGAGGCTGGGGCCGTCTGCCCTTCTCCCTCCCCATGGTGCAGGAGTGGGGGCTGCAGCTGGGTGCCACTCCACCTCTCTGTGGTTCTGGGGAGGCAGCTTGGTTCCCAGGGGTGGGGCCAGACCAGGGCAGAAGGGGTGGGGCAGAGGCTCTGTCTTACTGTGTGTATGTACACTGGCTAGCACCGTGGGACCCTGATCTTGGCCTCTTGCTGCAATAATAATTCTATCCACCCTCCGTCTGGGATTGGAGCTTGTGAAGGTAGACGCTTCAGACAAAGAACTTAGGGCTCAATTCGTCTCTCAGGCCAGGTCTTCCACTAGACCTGGAAGGTTGGGTTAAACTCCAGCCCTGGTTTGGAAGAAGGGGAGGCATATTTTATTGCTGGACAGACTCTAAGCACCACAATTTGATACCTGATTTGGGATCTGTAAGGGTTTGCCTGCACTAACAATTCGTCCATGGCAAGCTGGTATGTGGATCTACCCTTCACGAGCTGGCCACAGACTAGTGGACTGTGTGCACACTGAGGATATGCGTTGAGATTTGGTTAATACGCTTGTATCTAGTCCTCTTTGAAACAAGACCAGATCTAAGCACAGTCTAGTGTGAGGTAGGAGTCACACTCCGTCTTGCTATCTTGCTGCAGACTAAATGTTCATGTAGCCCTAAGTCTTTGGTGATTTTGTTTCTTTGTTTGGATTTCTCTTGCTCAGCTTTAATGACCCTCCCCCCCACCTCGACAGTCCATGTAAGTATGAACACTTATCCAAAGTAACAGCTGGGACTATCTGGATTGCAATAGTGCTGTTGCACAGTGCCTCAAAACCAATCTGTCCATGCAGAGGAGTAATATGGCGCCAACTATCTTTTCTATTCCAGGTCCATAAAAGGCAACCCCCATCTGTCTTCAACTGAAATATACTTCCCACTGCTAGAGCACCCATGCCAAATCTCACCTATTCCCTGGTATGGCGCTGGTCATTACTAAAGCTACTTTGAGAAAATCAGAGGCTACATCTACACTGCAGGCTTTTTGTGCAAGAACGGCTGTTCTTGCACAAAAATGTGTGGAGTGTCTACGCTGCATACGCTTTCTTGCGCAAGTAAATTTACAGTAAGGCATCAGAACAGAGGGCTTCTTGCACAGGAGTTATTCCTCTCCCCATGAGGAATAAGCCTTCTTGAGCAAAAGCTCTTGCACAAGAAGGCAGTGTGGATGTGCAACAGGGGTTTCTTGCGCAAGAAACCCATATGGCTAAAATGGACATCAGAGCTTTCTTGCGCAAGAGAGCGTTCACACTGCCATGGACGCTCTTGCGCAAAAGCACATAGCAGTGCGGATGCGCTCTTGCACAAGACCTTTTGCACAAGAACTCTTGTGCAAAACAGTTCTTGTGCAAGAAGCCTGCAGTGTAGATGGAGCCAGAGTGTTTTGCCAGCCGCAACTAACCAATGGGGCTGAGCAATTACATCAGAAATGAAGATGAAGCTACTTATGTAGAATTCCCTGGGAAAAGTAACAGGCTTTCTCAGCTCTGGCCTTCCAAAGGACACGAAGAGGAGAAAGATACACAATAAAACTGAGTTACATTTTTTATGGATATGGATTTTCCCCACCCCCACTCATACAGTGAGAAGCTTACGGGAGTTGCCAATGGCACAAAAACAGTCTGACCATTTCAGTCACCTCTTAAACACTTAGATGCTGAATTGAGTGAAAACCCATTTTCAGAAGAGTTTCCAAGGAAGCAGAAAGTTTCCACACCCTAAATCTTACATTCAAACACATGGAAACTGAGGCATCGCTGCCAAACAGTCTGAATTGTTGTATCACAGTCTGCTGAATGTTTTATTATATTCTTCAATAAAATATGAACATGCACATTTTAAATACACAAATATGCTTTTCTTTCTTTCTTTCTTTCTTTCTTTCTTTCTTTTCTTAATAGCCCAATATTAAACAACAAAATTCCCCAGTGAAATTCTGTGGGTGGGTTTAATGAAGGAGATCCGGCTACCTGACCATAATGGTCCCTTCTGATCTTAAAATGCATGAAAAAAACAGGAAGGGATATGAGAAATGGCCAAGATATGATGCTTGGCATATTCAACCCCTCATGAGCAACGAATGAGTGTGTTGTGGGGGGGGGGGGAATGTTGTATAACCTTTTCATTGCATTCTTGGCCTAAAATGGCCTCTGTAGGCTTGAAGTGTAAGGTGATGAGCAGGACACAGAATCCTGAAGTGAGGCTTGTGATAACCCACTGCTACCTAGCCCTCCAGCTACTCTTCCCTGGTAGCAAGCATGAAGCCTAGGATTAAAAGCTAAGCATATGCTTCACAAAATGAGGATGACACTCATGATGGTGGGCATGTTTCTTCACTGCCTTGCACCATAATGGATTGCCCTCTACCCTCCCTCAGTCTTATACCCACTCTACAAAGGTATACAAGACAGTGCTAGTTGCCAATCTGGCCACCAAAGCCTCTCAAACACCTCTCCCCTCTCTTTGTTTAGTGCGTGGCATTGTGGGTGAATGGATGCACAGACATCAGAGGGGTAGCCATGTTAGTCTGTGTCTGCAAAAACAAGGAGTCCTGTGGCACCTTAAAGGCTAACAGATTTATTGGGGGAGGGGGCAGAAGCTTTCATGGGCAAAACCCCACTTTGTCAGAGTGGAAATGACAGAGGCAGGCATCAATATACTAGCACATGGAAAAAAGGGAGTTACCATATGATATGGTGGACTAGTGCTAATAAGGCCAATTCAGGCAGGGTGGATGTGGCCCACTCCCAACAGCTGATGAGGAGGTGTGAATACCAAGAGAGGGAAAATTGCTTTCGTAGTGAGCCAGCCTTTCCCGGTCCCTATTCAAACCCAGATTAATAGTGTCAAGCGTGCCAATGAATTTCAGCTCTGCAGTTTCTCTCCAAAGTCTGTTTTGTGAAGTGTTTTTGTTGAAGGATGGCCACTTTTAAATCTCTTGCAGAGTCTCCAGGGAGATTGAAGTGCTCTCCTACTGTTTTTTTGTATGTTACCGTGCTCACTATCTGATTTGTGTCCATTTGGTACAGAGACAGTCTGATTTGGCCAGTGCACATGGCAGGGGGCATTGCTGGCACATGATGGCACATACATGTGAGTAGAGGTGCAGGTGAATGAGCCCCTGAAGGGGTGGCTGATGTGGTCTGGTCCTATGATAATGCTGCTTGAGTAGATGTGTGGGCAGAGTTGGCACTGGGGTTTGTGGCAGGGATTGGTTCCTAGCTTAGTGTTTCTGTGGTGTGTAGTTGCTGGTGAGTATTTGCTTCAAGTTGGGGGGCTGTCTGTAAGTGAGGGCTGGTCTGCCTCCCAAGGTCTGTCAGAGTGAGGGATCATGAGGGATCAGGATGGATTGTAGATTGTTGATGATGGGCTGGAGAGGTGTAAGCAGGTGATGGCCAGTGGTGTGTTATTTTCCTTGTTGGCCCTGTTTTGTAGTAAGTGACTTCTGGGTACCAATCTGGCTCTGTTACTCTGTTTCCTCACTTCCCCAGGGAGGGTATTGTAGTTTTAAGAATGCTCGATAAAGATCATGTAGGTGTTTGTCTCAGGGATTGGAGCAAATGAGGTTATATCGTAGGACTTGGCTGTAGACAATGGATCATTTGACGTGTCCTGATTGGAAGTTGGAGGCATGTAGGTAAGAACAGAGGTCAGTAAGTTTCCAGTATAAGGTGGTGTTTACATGACCATCACTTATGTGCACTGTAGTGTCCAGGAAGTGGATCTCTTGTGTGTACTGGTGCAGGCTGAGATTGATGGGATTGACATTGTTGAATTCTTCAAGAGCCTCCTCCTCATAGGTCCAGATGATGAAGATGTCATCAGTGTAGCAAAGTAGAGGACAGGTACTAGGGGACGAGAGCAGAGGAAGCGTTGTTCTAAGGCAGCCATGAAAATGTTGGTGCACTGAGGGGCCATGCAGGTGCCCATAGCAGTGCCACTGACTTGACAGTATAAATTGCCCCCAAATTGGAAATGGTTGTGGGTGAGGATAAAGTCACAAAGCGCAGACACCAGGGGTGCTGTGTCATTATTGGAGAAACTATTCCTGACACACTGTAGTCCATCCTCATGCGGTAACCATCCATGGTGGCCAGGATGGTGTTTTCAAGATCACCAATTCATTGTAGTTTCCTCAGGAAATCAGTAGTGTCTCGTAGATAGCTGAGAGTGCTAGTGGTATAAAGTCTGAGGAGAAAGTCCATATAGTGTGACCATCCTGCTCAAAGAGTGGATGCACAGAGGAATTGAAATTTGTTACTAGTCAGTGTGGAGGGCTATGCTGAAGTTTAACTTCCTTCATGTCCTCTCGTAACCTTCACTTGTGTTAGGGTACCTCACCCTGCACTGCTGCGTGCTGCTCAAGGATTTGCAGGATCAGTGCCAAAATTTGCCAAGATGGCTAGGGAGGGTGAAAGTAACTAAAGACCAAGACATTCATTGCAAGGTCAGTGCTCCTTGTTGGCCAGATAGGGGGCTTGACCAAAAGTTTCGTGCTTCTTGAGTGCAAAAACGACTGGATATTTAGGAGTCTGGCTCACGGAATCTAAACCCCTAAGGCAGTGGCTCTCAAAGTGTGGATCACTAATGGTCTGCAACTGTTTTGCAGGTGGGCCAGGGGATTAGGGCTTGCTCCCCTGTGCTAGTGCTCCAGCCCCTTCCCACCCCCCTCCATGAGGTTGGAGCTCCAGCACTGGCTTCCAGCTATGGGAGTGGGTGGGGTGGGGGAGATAAGTCTCACAAGTTGAATCCAGCTTGTGAGGGTAGGAAGAGGGTCCGCACACTGATGGTCCCTCTCCTCCCACCTGGGGAAACTATAGTGAGAAAACCACTCATCTGGAAGCTATTCCCTCTGCTCCCATTGGCTGGAATCATAGCCAATAAGAGCAGTGGTGGGGCGATGCTTGGGAGGAGCCAGGATGCACAGAGCCAGTTGAGTGCTGGCCCGTCTCCCTCATACCCAGACCCTGTAACCCATCCCCCTCACAATGAGAACCCACACCCCACCCATTTATGCATTCCCCCTTCCAGACTCTCCACCCCAGCCCACTCCTGTCCCCCACCTCCCAGCCAGACCCCCAATCCTCATCCCACTCCTGCACTCTTCCTCTCAGTCAGACTACACCCCCAAACCCTGCTGCATCCATTTTGTCATCATGGGCGGTTGGCTAGTGGTCCATGGAAAGGTCTGTATTGAGTGGGGTGGGCCGCAGACCAAAAAGTTTGAGAACCACTGATCTAAGGATTCAGCTGCCCAACAAATTGAGTTGACCAGACTGTAAAGAAATTAGCCAGAAAGAAAAGTTATATTTGAAAAACAAATCTTTTCTGTACCACCATCATGTGGGTAGATTGTTTGTTTCCCAAAGTCCATTTAGGGACTGTTTGGATGCCAGGGTAAGTGAAATAAAATAAAGAACAGTTTACTTAAAAAAAATTGTATTCACACATATGATCCAAAGCTCATTGAAGTCAATGGAAAGACTCATTGATTTCACTAACCTTTGGGTCATACATATATTGCTATTGCTTGCTTTATTACTAACATTAGTTAGCCAACATTATATACGTTAAAGAGAATCCAAACTTATGCTAAAGGGAAACATCCGCCCCCCCAGCATCCTCTTTTCCAAAATATATTACAAATTGTGTGTGAGTTTTGGTTCTTAGCGCACACAGAGCAAAATTAGTATGTCACTGAGGTTTAATATTGTAAGCGACTACTACAATTGTTTCTAGAAACAAGGTGCAAATTTTCATTAACCTTGTATAACAGATGCAGACTGCCCAGGAATAGCAATATTAGGGTAAGAATGACACCATCTATTTGGGGAATTTATGCCCATGGTAATAGCCTACATTATATTTACTCTTCAGCAGTGAGTTCTATTTCCAGATCACTCCATGCTGCTCGTTGTATCCTCAGATTAATAGAAGGGTACATTATTTAACCTTTATCTTGGTACATTTGTGCAGACTGATCTCTGACAAACACTCATGGATTAAGAAATGACCGTAGCTTCATTGTGATTGACATTTTATAGATAGAGACTCCCATTTTTAAGTAATAGCCTCCTCTTGATTCTATCTATCTGGTATAGCCAAAATGATAAACCATTTAATCCTATGCAAATGGTATTAACCCTGGTTGTAATTGATAGGTGTGGGTAGTTTACAGTCCTGTCTTGGGTGCCACGGACTAGCTTAGATTACCTCTCGAGGTCCTATCCAGTCCTACAATTCTAGAGCAGAGGTTGGTAGAGAAAAGTTCTGTGCAGGGCTGGATCAGATCTGCTAAGTGGAGCTGGTTGAAAAATGGAAAAAAAAAAGCTGGTGAAAATGTTTAAAATCTTCAAGTCTCAGAGGGCTGGGCGTGTTAGTCTGTATCTGGAAAAACAACAAGGAGCTCTGTGGCACCTTAAAGACTCACATATTTATTTGGGCAGAAGCTTTCATTTTTGGGAGATGCAAGTGGTTTTTACCCACAAAAGCTACTACCCAAATAAATCTGTGAGTCTTTAAGTTGCCACAGTGCTCCTCCTTGCTCTTTAAAATCTTCCGTTATTAGTTGATATTCTCCATCTGTATTTAGTGCTGAGCATTGG
This sequence comes from Pelochelys cantorii, assembly GCA_032595735.1. Taxonomy (NCBI): domain Eukaryota; kingdom Metazoa; phylum Chordata; order Testudines; family Trionychidae; genus Pelochelys; species Pelochelys cantorii. Next base: position 6,781,645 of record CM064344.1, on the reverse strand, counting down.
CACATGATGCTCCAGTCAGGATAAGGCTCGTTTATAGTTCTTCTTTTGGTTAAAAAGAGCCCACAGACTGCGTCTGTCAAAATGACACTGGGTGTAACTGTTGTTATCTGTTACGTGAAAGCTGTTTGCTTTGCATTGCTTGTGATGTTCTACAACAGTGGTTCCCAAACTTTTTGGCATCACGCCCCCTTTTTGATTTTTGAGAAACCCTCATGCCTCCCCGCCAAAAAAGCAGCAAAACTTGTTGAGCAAAATAAATAAATAACTATATAAAAGTGCCCTTTTAAGAGCAGAGCAGGCATTGCCCTTTTAAGGTGGCCATTTTGAAGACTGCCCCAGCCAGCCCGAGTGGACGGACAGACCGGGCTCTTTCTTGGGGAGGGTATTGATGGTGGGGATGGGTCACCTTGCACCCCCTCCCTGGAATTTCTTCACGCCATCCCCCCAGTTTGGGAACCCATGTTCTACAACAAAACAGAATTAAACCTATACAAAGCAGCCCATCAAGCCAAAGAATCACTTTGAAGATGAATTCCTTCTCTCTTAAAACACGATCAAGTTCAAAAAGCTTTTGAAATGAGCAAATAAAGCTTGAGAGCAAAACCAGTTTCCCTACAGAGTCTACTTATTTTCCCTTTCCAGCCCCCAGTTAAAAAAGGAATTTCTGTTATTCCGTTACCTTTTCCTGTTGATCAATTTTGAGGAGCAAAATGCCAACCCATGGGTGGGTTAGGAAAATCTTCATGTTTATTCTCAAAAACTTGGCCACTGCCTGACATTTTTTTGCATTTTAATTATACACTAAGTTGGCATTTAGATACATTTTTTTTGGAACAACATGACTCAACAGTTTACATGACTAAGCCTGAATTAAATCAAAGAATTTTTTGAAAAATAAAAAGAACCATCATGATAATTATTTGCTGCTAAGAACATGTTCTTGATGGATGTCAGTAGGAAATGCAAACATGACGAGCGTCCTGACGTAGTGCAACATGGAAGCACATGTTCAAGTGTTGTGCTGAATCACGGTCTATATCCTTGGAGAAACTGTGTACGACTGTTACTACCTGCTCTAAGGCTGGTCTAGGTTTTTGCTATGAAGATCAATTCATTAATAAGTTTCTATCCATTATAATGACAACCACCAAATAGGAAACAGGTTGACCCTCTCTAGTCTGGCACTCTCTGGTTCGGCAACATTCGTGGTCCAGCATGATTTTAGTTAGCCAGCTGTCCACTTACCATGGGTGTGGCAAAATTTCCCACAGTCCCATGAAGTTTGTTTCCAGCCACCAGTCCTAGCTTAGTGTTCTGTGCTGTTATTTAGCTCTAATTTACCCCTAAATGTCTTCTCAGAGCCCAGTAACCAGTGGAAGTGTTGGTAATACTGCTAGACAATATTGACCTCCAACGATTTGGCAAATTCTCTGGTTTGGCAGTAGTCAGGTCGCGAGGATGCTGGACTAGAGAGGTTCAGTGTGTAGTCACCTTAAGCCTCATGTACACTTATAAGTTATATTTCAATTGCAGGATCGTCAAATGTGTCTTTTGTGTTAATTATGTTTCACAGCAGCCTGTTGAGGGGAATGACTACTGTCATTATGTCATCCTCAATTTACAGCATGGCAAATAGAACAAGGCAGGGAGTAAGGGACAGAGTTTTGCACCCTTATTCACATGGAAATCATTGAAATCAGTAGAACTCCTTGCTATGTAAGGCACTGGTTGATCAGAGAATCGTAGAATCCTAAGGTTGGAAGAACCCTCAGGACGTTATTGAGTCCAACCTCCTGCCCAAAGCAGGACCAACCGCAACTAATGTTGATGTGAATAAGTAAATAACTTGCCCAAAGTCACATGTCCATTTAGTCAGTACATAAGAACGTCACACCAAAAGTCCATCTAGCCCAGTATCCTATCTCCTGACAGTGACCAATGTCAGGTGCCGCAGAGGGAATGAGCAGAACAGGGAATCATCAAGTGATCCCTCCCCTGCCCATTCCCAGCTTTTACCAAACAATGCTTGGGGACATCATCCCTTCCCATTCTGGCTAATAGCCATTGATGGGAGCTACCCTTCATGTATTTATCTAATTCTTTTTTAAATCCTATTGAAGTCCTGGTCTTCACAACATCCTCTGGCAAGGAGTTCCACAGGTTGACTTTACATGGTGTAAAGAAAAACTTCCTTTTGTTTGTTTTGAATTCGCTCCCTGTTAATTTCATTTGGTGACCCCTACGTCTTATGTTATGGGAACAAGGAAATAACTTTTCCTTATTCACTTTTTCCACACAAGTCATGATTTTATAGACCTCTATCATCTCCCCCCTAAGTCTCCTCTTTTCTAAGCTGAAACAGAGGAACAGAGCCAAGAACTGGACTCAGAATACCAGGCACTGACTTCCTTGGTCTAATCAGGTGTGGCCAACCTGAGCCTGAGAAGGAGCCACAGTTTACCAATGTCCATTGCCAAAGAGCGACAGTAATTTGTCAGCAGTCCCCATCAGGTGCCTCCTCTCCTGTCTCCAGCATCTTTTGCCCACCAGCAGCCCCACCAACCAGTGCCTCCTCTTCCTTCCCCACTAGGGTTGCCGGCATTTTCTGGTTTTTTTTTTACCGGACAGAAGCTGCAAATACCGGACTGTCCGGGCCAATACCGGACACCTGGCAACCCTATTCCCCACCCCTCCTGCCCACTTCAATCAGCTGTTTCATGGCCCTCTGGAGGCTCTGTGGGGGATGGAAGGAGCGAGAGCGCAATACGTTCGGAGGAGGAGGAGGTGGAGCCAGGAGTTGAGCACTGGAAAGTTGGCGCCTGTAGCTGCAGCCCTGAGTCAGTGCCTGAGCAAAGAGCCACATATGAACTTCAGAAGAGCCATAGGTGGCTCTAGAGCCACAGGTTGGCCACCCCTGGTCTAATCAATAGGTTTCACTCCTTTCCTTCACTTGGAAGCACACCTTGCTCCTATCTAGCCCACTCATGTTCTGGAGCTAGTGGCAATGACAGAGGTGGAAATCTCACCACCGTGCTGCCCCCTTCTTGATATGTGGTGCTGGTGTTCAGGCCAACTGTCTTGAACATCACAGAAGGCACGTTTGTGCTGAGCAAACCAAACAGGTACTGGGTTTCTAGTGTGTCCATTACCACATCTTGGGTGATCTCTCGTAATATGTGGTTAGTCTATTTTCATTGAACATATTGTATATCATACTGAGGGCTGGTGACAGACTTTGCCTGGCCCTGGGCAATTGTGGGCGGGCTCGGCTCTCAGCCTCCCAGAAGGGGCAGGGCTTCAGGAGGATGGGGCCGGGCTAGGTACAGCCAGCCCTCAGCACCACCTGGACCATGCTGCACCTCTCCTCAGCCAGCCCTCAGTGCTGCCTGGATCACATCATGTGGGGTCCCAGCAGCAATTTAAAAGGCCCAGAGTCAGGCAATGGAGAAACTAGCCCATTTACTCTCTGCTCATACACTTCACAGAGGAAAGCCTGGTGGACTGAATATCTTCTGGAGGTGTAGGTCACTTGAAACTTAGAATCTTGTGGACTGGTCAGAGTTTACCATGATGATGAGTGTGATACCAAGGGTACGTCTAAACTACAAAAAATGAGGAGTACAGGATCTTTCAAAACAGGGCATTTCTGTCAAAAATGCCACGTCTAAACTGCCATTCTTTTTTGAAAAGCCCTGTTTTGAAAAAAAGCGGCGGCTGCCATTATGCAAATGAAGCATGGGATATTTAAATCCCAGCTTCATTTGCACTTTCGATATGTCTAATTTAAATCCCTTTGCCAACAGAGGGGTGCAGTTTAGACGTACCCCTAGATAGAAAAGAGAGAAGGAACCATAACCTTTGGACATGTCTTGGTTTTCTCTACATTCAACATGGAGATGGCAATACTTGCCTATGTCACAAGATGGTTGTGATAATTGTTTGCTCTGAAGATGTAAAAGTGTGGCATATCATTGATAACGATCACACCTCCCTTATCTTCACTCCAGTACAGGCTAAATTCCGCCGTCCCACCTAACGTCTTCCCTCAGTGAACTGGATATAACATTTTTCGCTTCTGTTACACAATCTGCTGTCGGGATGGAAAATATTATTATTACACGAATAGTCATAAACAACCGGATTTGTATAAAACTACAAAGCAAAATACGCTGGGATGATTAATTGCATATCACACAGAAATGGATGTAATGTTGATCATTTGGAAGAACAGATGTGTGCACGCATCTTAAGCATCCGCAGTTTTGCTCTGCTGAAACATTTTCTGAAGGGGGGAAAAAAAACGGATCATGATTACTGGTACTGGAGAAAGTTCATTGGGAAATGAAAGCAGTCACTGCTGTTGCAATTAATCTCATTTTATGTTAGCTTGGCTTTTATTGTAGAGAGTAAAAACTCTTGGGTTTTATTTCATACCCAGTCCCATATGTGAGGTAAAGCAAAGCTGACAAGTCGTCCCAGACGTAACCTCACGCATGCTGTGGTAACAAACACCATAGCAGCCAGAGCCCAGATGTGATTTTCTCACTTTATTCAAATTTATTGAGCCTTAATTAGAAACGTGACACTTCTGGGGGGGTTATTTTTAGAGACGTGGTTAGGAGATCATTTTTTAATTTTGTTTTTTTGTGGGCAGTGTTATTTTTGTGTATGTGAGAGACTTAATCTTTTTTCCGTTCTCTCATATTGCATGAATTCGGTGCAGTGACTGAGTAAATGATATTGAGTCAATGCAATTTAAATAACAATGCACTATTTGTGTGTCTGCCAATGCTCTCACAATGTGTATATGAATCAGAGCAGAGTTTGACACCCTCTAGTGCAGTGGTTCTCAAACGTTTTGGCCTGAGGCCCATCCTTGCCCAACACAGACCTTTCCACGGACCACCAGCCAACCATCCATGATGACAAAATGAGTACAGGGCGGAGGGGGGAAGGTATTGGAGTGTGGTCATAAAGAGGATAGGGGGCACTCACCTGGCTCTGAAGCACTCGCTACTCCCACTGGCCGTGATTCTGGCCAATAGGAGCAGCAGGGAAAGCCTCTGGGCAAGTCATTTCCTGTGCAAGACAGATACAGCCCATGAGGTTCGTTCCCCCTTCCCTCCCCACAGTGGGAAGCTGGAACTGACACTCCATCTTCATGGTTAGGGAGGGTGCTGGAGTTCCAGTGCAGGCTCCCCACTGTGGGAGGGGGAAGCTCTGAGTCTGTGACCCACCTGCAAGTGGTCTGCAGACCACAGTTTGAGAACCACTGCTTTGGTACTATTGCCCTGACATTGCTCAGCTTTGTAGTGTAGACATACCCTGAGGGTCATGGCCACTGTAGTCTGCGACCACTAGAAGACAAAGTTAATTTGAACTAACAGCCGTTAGTTTGAATTAACTTTAATAGGGGCTACACATGCAAACCGCTATTTCGAATTTAATTCGAAATAGTGGAGCGCTTAATTCGAACTAGGTAAACCTCATTCTACGAGGACTAACGCCTAGTTCAAATTAAGTAGTTCGAATTAAGGGCTGTGTAGCCACTTAATTCGAACTAGCTAGAGGCTAGCCCTTCCCAGGTTCCCCCTGGTGGCCACTCTGGGCCAAACCAGGAAAACTCCTCTCCTCTCCCCCAGCCCCGGGGCCCTTAAAGGGGTAGAATCTGGCCAGACGGCACTTGCCAGAGCCAGCCCTGCCAGCAGTCTCTGCCCCTGACCCAGTGGCCCCACGATGAGCCAGTGACAGCCAGCCATCCCCTGCCCAGTCCCCCAGCACCCAGGGGCCAGCCAGGGGCCGCAGACGGCGCGCGCCCTCCTGGACTAGTGCGGAGGTCATGGACCTCATTGAGGTTTGGGGGCAGGCTCCCAACCTCCATGATCTCCGCACTAGGAGGAGGAATGCGGACGTCTACGGCCGCATAGCGGCCGCCATGGCCTGAAAGGGACACAGGCGCACCCAGGAGCAGGTGCGCCTGAAAGTTAAGGCGCTGCGGTGGGTGTACGCCAGGGCCACCAGGGGCTGCCACCTGCCCCTACTTCCCCACCCTTGACCCAATCTTGGGGGGCAGGGCGGTCCGCGCCAGCCCGGGAGGCAGCAAGCCAGGACTGGAGGGCCCTGACCCGGGCGCACCGGAGGGGCCACCGCCAGCTGTTCCAGCACTGGAGTTGGCAGGGTCGTCCAGGGAGACCATACTGGGTAAGTGCCAGCACTGTCCCCTGCCTGGGGGGGGAGGCGGGGAGGGAGACCAGGGACCGTGCAAGTGGGCCATGCCTCCCACAGATCACGCAGCCACCTGTGCACGTGCAAGCACATGCCATGCCACCCTTGGGCAGGTGGCTCCAGCTGTGTGATTCCCAGGGGCCGTGGCCCAATAGGCACACACGTGTGTGAAGAGACCTGACATGCACCCGACCCCATGGCGGGACCCAGCAGGATGCTCTCCCTTCACACACCCCCTCTACACAGAGGCAGGGGACCTCTCCCCCCCGCCCCGGCCGCACTATACATGGCACAGGGGCGTGGGTGCGGTCTTGGGGCAGCTCCCAGTCCCGGGGAGAGCCAGACATCTTGACCATGGCCTCTGTGCAAGCACAGCGGCTCTGACGGTGCAGGGCACGGTCGCCCTCATGTCGCAGGGGGGGGATCATTCACTGTGTCCCCAGGGAGAACTGACCACTTCTCTTCTTTCTCTACAGCTGCACCAGCTGCTCGTGCAGGGTGCACCACCCCACCTGGGACATGCTCCCGCACCCGTGGCCTGAGCAGGACCACCACCACGCGGCAGGGGTACCGGGACCAGCACCTGGGGGCCCTGCAAGCCCTGCACTGCACCGTTGAGGCCTGGATGCGGGAAGACCTGCAGCTCCGCCGGGAGCAGCTGGCTGAGGACCGAGCCAGAAACGCTAACCTGCAGGCCCTGCTGCAGAGCATGGTGTCCTGTGCCGGTCCTGTGCCTGCTGCCCCCCCAACAACTGTCCCTCCTCCCACTCCTGCCCTTCCCCACTCTTTCTCCTCAACCTCCACACCCTCCTCCTCAATGTCCACACCCCCCCACCTCAACCTCCGCACCCTCCTCCCCATCCCCCCCGGGGACGCCGAGGCCCCCTCCCTCGCTGTGCTGGGAGGCGGTTGGCCTGGCGAGACCCCCATCCCGATCCCGGAGTTCCCCTCCCCGTTCTTCCCCTTGCTTCCCCCTTCCAGCTCCCTCCTCCCAGTTTTCCCCCTCCCTTCTCCCACCCTCTCTCCTGCCCTCTCCCGCCTCCTTTCCCCTATCTCCCCACAGTTTCATTCCCCCTCCCCAGTTGTGTTGAATAAAGAGAGTTGTTATTTTTGAAAATACGTGTCTTTTATTTGACATCAGGAAGGGGGGGGCTAGGGAAGGGTAAGTGGAAGGACGAGAGGGAGGAAAGGAACACAAGCCCCCAGTGGGGCAGACCGGGGAGATTGTTAGCGCTCCTCAGGGTGGAAGCTCTCCTGCAGGGCCCCCTGGATCCTGACATCCCCTCAATGGTCCTCCCAGATGGCAGCCTGCAGACAGTGCAGCCAGGCTGCCGGCAACGTGTCCACAAGATTCAGCAGAGTCCCCGGGGGCAGGTCTGGTTCCATGTTGCAGAGTGCCGTGGTGTCCCGAGTGAGGGCAAGCAGAGGAAATGCTTTGCTGTCCCTCAGTGAGGTAGACCAGCAAGCAGAGAAACCTGAGAACTGTCTGTCCGAGATGGGGGGTCGGGTCCCTTTAAGCACAGCCCTCGGCTAGCCCGAGGCAGCAGCCCCACACACTAAGTCCGACCCTGATGCCCTTTTGGCACTGGTTCCGGCCAGCCTTACTTTCGATTCAGGGTCCACTCAATGTGGACGTGCTATTTCGAATTAGCAAAACGCTAATTCGAATTAGTTTTTAGGTCTAGATGCGTTATTTCAAATTAGCTTATTTCAAATTAACTAATTCAAAATAAGTTAGTTTGAATTAGCGCCGTAGCGTAGACATACCCTCAGACACCTTAATGAAGAAGCCAATGTGATTAATTGGAGCTGAACCCAGTAATGGTCTATAGAAATTCCAAAAGGGGTCCACAGAACATTTTCTAAAAGGTATAGTGTTTAAGGCTCCCATTGGCCATGGATCGCTGTTCCCAGCCAATGGGAGTTGCAATTGCCAGTACATGCAGAGGTGCAGGTCAATATAGTGGCCTGCCAGGGACTAACCCTGGTGAACCCCAGTGGTTTTATTACCCACCCCGGCTCTAGCATGTGTATGAGAATGACAGCGGCTATGAGCTACCTCTCGCATCATTTCCCCACAGCCATGGAATGAGGTGTGGGGACTGAAGCGCAGAAACCTCCCCTGCTGAGGCCAATATGGAGACTTCTGCTCGGGCTGATATGGAGAAGCAGTTTGTCGGGCCAACGATGAGCCAAGGTAGCTCCATGGGCGGGGACAGCCTGACACAGATATCAGGAGGCTAGTTTTCATTTCCGTTTTATGGTTTGAGGAGCTGAGAGAGAAGCAGAACTTCTCAGGGTTGGAGTCTCTAAGGGTGTGTCTAGACTACAGGGTTTTGTCGACAAAAGTGGACTTTTGTCGACAAAACTATACCTGCGTCTACACTGCTGCCGAGTTCTGTTGACATAATATCGACAGAACTCAGCAGTTTTGTCGACGGCTGTAAACCTCATTCTGCAAGGAATAACGCCTTTTGTCGACAGAGTTCTGTTGACAGAAGGCGTTATTGCATCTACACCGTCCTTTGCGTCTACACTGTCATGTCGACAAAGTGGCTTGCTTTGTCGACAGAACTGGATGTAGTCTAGATGCTCTTTGTCGACAGAAGCTTTGTCGACAGTATCTGCTGACAAAACTTCTGTCGACAAAAGCCTGTAGTCTAGACGTACCCTAATTAGCTTCCACTCTCCACCAAAGGAGTCTTTCACCTGCTCTGGTATCTAGAGCATGGCTCAGGAAGCTCTAGCTCTGTGGAGACCAGGAGTAGAAGTGTGTGATCTGGGCATGAGGGGGATGGGGGCGTTTATCTGGCTCCACACACATTGCTCCTCCCAGGAACCTGCGCCCGCTGCTCTCATTGGCTGTGATTCTGGCCAATGGGAGCAGCAGGGAAAGCCTTCAGGCAAGTGGTTTCCTGTGGTGCTGTTCCCCCAGCCAGGGGGAGGGGCAGCAGCCGTGCACAGAGCCGCTTCCTTACCCCACAAGCCAGACCCGGCTGACGAGGCTCAGGCCCCACCCCACAGTGGCGAGCCCCAAGCCTGCGGTCCACCTGCAAGACGCTCTCAGGCCACGCTTTGAGGACCACCACTGTAAGGTAGAAAGAGAGAGAAAATGTCACTGTGCGGTAACTTGTTATTATTTCCACCTTTCATTAGTCATTATTTTTATTGCATCCAAACGTTTGCTACGTACTTGCCACTGTTAGAAGTGTTGACTTTTTAATGGCAACCGCTGCGTGTGAAAATTTCCTGAGATGGAGCAATATTTTGAAAGCAGACATTCTCCCACGGAGCCAGCTGCCACTCCCTTTCATTGCTGAAATATTGAGGTTAATTGGGGGAAGTCAAGAGCTTGGAATTACCACCCTAGTATAAAGAGACTTGCATGCTTATTTTAATGTTTTATTTCAGAACCTTATAAAAATACCAGTGCAAGTTTTAGCTATTACTAATCACATTAAACGAATGGACACATTTTATTATTTGGCAGGAAGTTTATCCTGCATACTGTAACTCTGTCACAGGATTCCCAATTCATTTTGTTTGCTTGCTTGGTGTTGTGGCTAGAAACAGGAGGAAGCTGAAAATGAAAACTTTGCTTAGGCAACGTAAGCTCCATTAACTTCACAGACCCTGGGTAAGGTCCACTTGGGGGCTTTTTAGTGGAAACACAGCTGCTCTGTGGCTAATCATGAAACAGTTGATGCAAAAGTGATTAATTGCTGTAAATGGAAGCAGGCCCCATTCCCTGTGAGCAAACGCATGGTACATTTGGATGTGCAGCGCTAGAAGACCAATAATTCATAATGCTCTGATGAATTTCATTGCATCTAGGTCGTGTAGGTCATAGAGCAAGTAAAGCTATGGAGGGTGGCTGTGTCCCATAGGGGTCAAATGGACTCATCTCAAATGGGAAGGGTAAGCCAGTTTCAGGTAGAGTTTTTGAAGGTAACAGCTAACTTATGAAAAGGCATCAGACTTTTTGGCTGTAACGTTATTATTTATATTACAGTGCATTATTTAGACACCGCCCCCCCCCCGCCGTCTGTTGCTTATTGACTGTATCAGGCTGTTCTCATGATGAGTTGATAATAATGGGCCAGATCTTTAGCTGGGGGTAAATTAACATAGCTCTGCTACTATGTCAATTTACCCCATCTGAGGATTGGGCTAGTATAAACCTGGCAGACATAGTGAAACAACAAACCAAATCCGAAGCCAGGGGCACTGAAAGATTGCCAGTAGGTCTGAGTAGAGACATCAGAAAGCAGTCCGATTTAACGTGGGCTTTATAAGAAGGTATGCCATGCTGATATTGTGAACCAGAATGGCAGGAAAGTATTTAACTCCAGCTAAAGCGCTGGTATACAGTGTAAGACAACATGGAGCCCAGAGAGATAAAGTTCTAATGAGTGCTGCAAGAACGGTGGGTTTCTATGGCAAATCTTAGGGTGTGTCTAGACTACAGGGTTTTGTTGACAAAAGTTGGCTTTTGTCAACAAAACTATACCTGTGTCTACACTACCGCCGCGTTCTGTCAACAGTAAGTCGACAGAACGCAGCAGTTTTGTCGACAGTGGTAAACCTCATTGTACGAGGAATAACGCCTTTTTTTGAAAGTACTCTTTTGAAAAAAGGCTCTATTGCATGGAAACTGTGCTTTTTCGAAAGAGAGAGTCTAGAAGCAAGCTGCTTTTTCAACAATATTGATCGTAGTCTAGACACTCTTTTTCAACAGAGGCTTTGTCGACAGCATCTGTCGACAAAGCCTCTGTCGAAAACGGCATGCAGTCTAGATGTAGCCTTATAGATATGTGCTGTCAGCTCAAATGCATCACACCCAGAAATCTGGTGTTTTCTTTTCTCCTTTCCTTTCCCCCCCTCTTTGAGCAAATATATTGAATGAGACACTTGCAAACATGCACAGAATACAATGGCGCAGTTGCATTCATGTTGAGATTGGGAGCCAAAACACATAAAACACTCTTCTTTTGTTTTGTTTTCTGCATTAGGGAGTTTAGAACCTAACCCTGAATATTTGGGAAGGTTCTGATTAGAGACAGGTGAAACACAGGTTTGTCCAAAAGCTTTAGCATTCAGATTCTGATAGCCCTGCAATTTTCATAATATGCTCAAGGAGAAGAACATTCCAAGATGAGCTGCCAATTTTGAATTCTGTCTTAAACGGGGCCCCTTGCAAAGGCCCAAAGTACAGAGTTAGTAAAATCACTTGAAACGGTTCTCAACCGTGAAGATGCTATGGCACTATGTGGGGCTTTGCTAAAAGTCTTCATGTTGAAGTGTGACACGTGTGGAGTCAAAAGTCAACAAGCTGAGGATGATTGAAGTAAGATGGTACCTCCCCAAATTTTTTGCTGTAATTACAAGAGATGACTGCCAATAACTAAGGAGACATAATAAAACGATAATAATAATTAATAAACAACTAGTGGGAGAACTTATATGAAATTATACTTCAGCTGGAATGGTTTATTTAAAAACAGAAAACTGTACATATTCTATATTTGCTTATGTACAGTTGATATTTATTTGCATACAAAGGTGTACTTATACCACATACTTATATATTATATATTATAAACAAAACAAGGAGTCCTGTGGCACTTTAAAGACTAACAGATTTATTTGGTCATAAATTTTCATGGCTAAAAACTACTTCATCAGATGTATGGAGTGGAAATCACAGAGGTAGGGATATATATGTGTAGAAGACATAACTCCCTTCTTTTGATATGCATGTATGACACAACTTCTCCTCTGAGAATTATAAACACACACAAAGTTCCTAGCAGAGCAGTTTTCAGTACTACACTGCTTTTCCCAGGCAACAATGGTGGGTCAGGCCAGTTAACCAAATATCAAGTGACTATAATCCTCCAAAAGCGGCGAGGAGTCCTGTGGCACCTTATAGACTAACTGAAGTGTTGGAGCATAAGCTTTCGTGGGCAAAGACCCACTTCGTCAGATGCATGTAGTGGAAATTTCCAGAGGCAGGTATAAATATGCAGGCCAGAATCAGGCTGGAGATGACGAGGTGGATCCAATCAGGGAGGATGAGGCCCACTTCTAGTAGCTGATCTGGAGGTGTGAATTCCAAGAGAGGAGAAGCTGCTTTTGTAGTTAGCGAGCCATTCACAGTCTTTGTTTAATCCTGAGCTGATTGTGTCAAACTTGAAGATGAACTGTAGCTCAGCAGTTTCTCTTTGAAGTCTGCTCCTGAAGTTTTTTTGCTGCAGGATGGCTACCTTTAGATCTGCAATTGTGTGTCCAGGGAGATTGAAGTGTTCCCCTACAGGATTTTGTATATTGCCATTCCTAATATCTGATTTGTGTCCATTGATTCTTTTACGTAGGGACTGTCCAGTTTGGCCGATGTATATAGCAGTGGGGCATTGTTGGCACATGATGGCATATATTACGTTAGTAGATGTGCAGGAGAATGAACCAGTGACGGTATGGCTGATCTGGTTAGGTCCTGTGATGGTGTTGCTAGTGTATATATGTGGGCAGAGTTGGCACCGAGGTTTGTTGCATGGATTGGTTCCTGAGTTAGAGTTATTATGGTGCGGTGTGTAGTTGCTGGTGAGAATATGCTTCAGGTTGGTGGGTTGTCTGTGGGCAAGGACTGGCCTGCCTCCCAAGGCCTGTGAAAGCGAGGGATCATTGTCCAGGATGGGTTGTAGATCACTAATGATGCATTGGAGAGGTTTTAGCTGAGGACTGTAGGTGATGGCCAGTGGCATTCTGTTGGTTTCTTTCTTGGGTTTGTCCCGTAGCAGGAGGCTTCTGGGTACACGTCTGGCTCTGTCAATCTGTCTCCTCACTTCCTCGTGTGGGTATCGTAGTTTACAGAATGCTTGTTGAAGATCTTGTAGGTGTAGGTCTCTGTCTGAGGGGTTGGAGCATATGCGGTTGTACCTCAGTGCTTGGCTGTAAACAATGGATCATGTGGTGTGTCCGGGATGGAAGCTGGAGGCATGCAGGTAAGCATAGCGGTCGGTAGGCTTTCGGTATAGGGTGGTATTGATGTGACCATCACTTATTTGCACTGTGGTGTCCAGGAAATGGACCTCCCGTGGAGAATGGTCCGTGCTGAGGTTGATGGTGGGGTGGAAGTTTGACACAATCAACTCAGGATTAAACAAAGACTGTGAATGGCTCGCTAACTACAAAAGCAGCTTCTCCTCTCTTGGAATTTACACCTCCAGATCAGCTACTAGAAGTGGGCCTCATCCTCCCTGATTGGATCCACCTCATCATCTCCAGCCTGATTCTGGCCTGCATATTTATACCTGCCTCTGGAAATTTCCACTACATGCATCTGACGAAGTGGGTCTTTGCCCACGAAAGCTTATGCTCTAACACTTCAGTTAGTCTATAAGGTGCCACAGGACTCCTCGCCGCTTTTGCAGATTCAGACTAACACGGCTACCCCTCTGATACTATAATCCTCCAGTATAGGCTAATCTTGCTTGCACTCTTTTTACTGCTGATTGTACAGCCTTCCTCAGAAGGCAACTCTTCACACTGCATTCATTCTAAGAACAGGAAAGTGAATAGAATGTACTTCTTCTGTTTACAGACTGAGGTATAATTTTGCTTCCCTCCTGGATGCCTTAGCAGAAGAATCAGATGCGCTTTAGCTACGGTTGGCACCATGTGCATGTTTACGAGTGCTTCATTCAAGTTGACGCAGCATTTATGGGTTGTCCTTGCCAGCTTATATATATAGGGTTTCTGAGGGTATGGGGGCAATGGGATTCCTACGAAGATATTGCTGAGATACCTCTGCCAAGAGAGGCAGAGCCTTTAAGCAGTCTCTTTTGGTATTTGACTGAGATTTGGGCAGGGGCCAGAACAAGGCTGAACCTCCATCTGGAAAAAACTGAGGTGAATATGGTGGACTGGCTGAATCACTCACTGGAGTTGGCAGAGACGGTAACAGGTCTCCAGATGTTTGCCTATCACTTCTCATTAAGGTAACTGAGAAATAGGTTAGCTTCTTAGCTGTGTTTCAATGACTTATAAAGCTTTAAAGAGTCTGGGATCAGCTTGCCTGGGAGAAGGTCTCATGCCCATTTACTGCAATTCCAAATGATGGTAAATATGAGATCTTGGCCCCCAAGTCTTTGAGGAACTCTTGACTTTTGAGCCCACTCATCTGCTTGGACTGAAATACCCGGACTCTGTTTGCCTTCCACACATACCACAAGGCTCATCCTTTTCATCAGGCATTTGGGGAGATTGAGTGGTTGAAATGGAGGCCTTGGGGTCTGTGGATGGGTCCCTGGGAGCGACTCACCCCTGCTGACTGAGCAGGGGGTTTCAGCGGACCCCCCCATCTGACTTTCTGCACTGCAGTCTGGGTCCTCTGCCCTGGGGATGGGTTAATCGGGTGCGATCACCCCCTCTCGAGCAAGCAGGGGGGATTCAGTGGACCCACCGTCCCCCCAAGGTATAGTTGGTGGGGACCTATGCCCCGAGTTCAGCCCCTCACCGGGGCGGGCCTATCAGCCTTGCCCATCAAGGCTGCCGACTCCAGCGTGCACTGGCGTATCCTTGGACGCTGGGTCATGGGGCAAGTGGGGGGAAGGGAGACCCGGGCCCGCCCTCTCCACCGGGTCCCAGCCCGGGGCCCTGAGTGCAGGGTGCCACACCGCCCCTGCATGACAGACGGGGTTCATGCCCAAAACACGTCTGTCCACGGGCGCCACAAGGACCCCGCCCTGGGCTGCTTCCTTCCCCCCACAGCTTCTTGGGGACTGGACTCTGGCTCCCGCGTGCCTACCCTGGTTCCTGTGTCCAGCTCCCAGGTGGGTCCTCCGACGCTCCTTCCGGGGACCCGCTCACCCGAGCTGCTCCTCCGCCCGAACTCACCTGCCACTGGCTGTGGATGCTCCCCCGGGCTATTCCACGGACAGGGTTCACAGGCCGCCGGCTGTGGAGGCCGTCTCGGACTGCCCCTCGGCTGGGGTTCACTGTTCGCTGGTAGTGGAGGCTGCCCCTTGCTGCCTCTCTGCTGGGGCTCGCTGCCCGCCGGCCACGGAGGCTGCCACCCTCCCCTACGCTGGCGGGCCCCTTTGAAATGGCCCGCCAGTCGTGACGTGACCTGGGGTCCCGCCCTCCCCATGACGTGGGGGCTTCCCCCGCCACGTCCGGGCCGTCACTCACTGCCCCCCCCCAGCAGCACACCTGGGGCGGGGCCAGCGTCTTTCCTGCCGCACAGGTGCGGAGGCGGGTTTTGGCCTCGCCGTTGCTCAGTGGCGGCGTCTCGCTGCTTGGGCTCCCCACCCGCGGCTGCGCTCTCCTCCTGCCTCCCCCTGCTGACCGGCGTGTGGGCCACTAGTGGCCTGACACAGGGTCTTCTTATATCTTGGTAAGAAAATCAGACATATGAGATAAATACTTTCTTGTGCTGGTGGCATATAGTCTGTTCAATAGTACATGACTCAAGATGAAAGTAGCCTAATTAAAATAGTTTCAGAAAGGTTACTGTGTTAGTGTGTTTCTACAAAAACAATGAGGAGTCCCTTGGCATCTTAAACACATCTATCTGGGCATCAGCTTTCGTGGTCTGCAGCCCACTTCATCAGACGCATGAAGTGGAAACTTCAGGTTGGCAGGGATATATACACATGTAAAGATGGGAGTGTTACATTCCTATGTGGGAGGACCAGTGCTAACAAAGCCAATTTGGTCAGGGTGGATGTGGACCGCTACCAACAGTTGATAAGAAGGTGAGAAGCTAGCCACTGATTCAAGGTCTGATGAGCCTAAATTGTTTACAAAATGAAACTGACAAATGGAAATGAATACAGTTAGCTCTCCTTCCGTTCTTGGAATGCCTACCAAAACCAAGTTTGTTGTGTTAAACTGATCTTTCTCTGCTTTAGAGCTCAGTGGTTGGAGTGATTGAAGCTCTTTCATTCTTCTCTAGAGTCAGTAAGGAAAAACCTTGCACTTTATGCTGTGTGTCATACCTAAGCCAGCAGCCTGCCACACTCTGGTGGTATACAGGGCACTATTTGGTGTCCTGGAGGGAGGTGGGCGGGCGTTAGCCCGCCCACATCAAAAGGACCTCCCCCCAGCCTGCGCGGAGGACCACAGAACCCAGGAGAACCAACTAATTACTGGGGACAAATAATGAAAAAACAGGGACGGGTGTGAGGGTCAAAGGGCTAAAACGAGGGAGCCGGATGGGGATACCGAGCAGAGAACCCCGGACAGCGCCCACTGCTCCCCGAAGGTCTCGAGAGAGCCAGCGGACGCTGCCCATTGGAACTCTGCCCGGATACGTGAGCGGATACAGCAACGGAAATAGGCCCCACAGTCGCAGGCCCCTCCCCCGGCCAACCTCTTTTCCCTGGTTTTATAGATTGCCAATTTGGCAATTGCCAGGAGGAGGTTGACCAGGAGGTCCCGCGACTTTGTGGGGCCACGGATGGGGTGTGCGTAAATTAACAAGTGGGGGGAAAAATGCAGCCAGAACCTCAACAGGAGGTTCTGGAGGAGCCGAAAGAGGGGCTGTAACCTGGCGCACTCGAGGTAGATGTGCGCCAGGGTCTCCCTCACGCCACAGAAGAGGCACGTTTCGGGGGTGGGGGTGAACCGCGCCAAGTACACGCCCGTGCTCACCGCGCCGTGCAGGACTCTCCAACAGATGTCCCCGGTGGGTCGTGGAACCAAAGTCGAATAGAGGCTGGCCCACCGGGGCTCCCCACCCTCTATTGATGGTAGGAGGTCCCGCCACTTGGTGTCTGGGCGGGACACGAGGGTGGGGAAGTGGAGCGTGTGAAGCACGAGCGTGTACAGGTGACTCTTTGGCGCGGTTCGGAAGGGGACTGGCTGCAGCGAGTGCAGCCGGCTCAGGTGACGAAGGGGAGGAGGTCGGGAAGGTACGCGGGGCTGGGGGCCGATGGAGAGATCGGGAGGGCCGGGGGTAAGGGGTGGGCGGGGTGCACCCTCTCGCAGGACTTTGTTTAGGTACACCCGAGCAGTGGGCGGCAAAGCGTCCTTCACCTCCCGAAGTACGCGCCGGGGAGTACGTAGGGTGGAGAGCCCCATGCGCTGGGCGAGCGCCTGAGGATCCACCCAGTCTCCCCGGTCGTAGTCCAGGAGGTCTCCGACTCTGGTGACTTCTGCCAGGACCAACCTCTGGCGCACCAAGGGGGACTCCGCCGCCTGCACACGTAGATGGGGATTGTGTAGCAAGGGCTCCGCGAGGAGGTCTGCCCCCACGGTGGCTCCCGAGGACCTGGTCGCTGCAAGCAGCTTCCAGGTCCGGAGGAGGTCCTGGTAGAAGGCCGGCAGCCCGGAGAGGTCTCGCGGAAGACCTCTCAGATAAAGGAGCTGCCGGTCGTATCGGAGCCCTCGGAGGCGGCGAAGGAAAGCGTGCGCAAGCGTGCTCCATGCCGGACTACCTGCATCAAATAGGAGTCTCTGCAGGGCCCGGAGGCGGAGGACGTGAACCCGCATGCGCAAACACGTCAGGCCCTGCCCTCCCTCCTCCAGGGGGAGATGAAGAACCCCTGCAGAGACCCAATGCAGTCCTGGCCAGATGAACTGCAGCATGAGCTGCTGGATACGGACCAGGAGGCCCGGGGGCGGGACCAGGGCGCCGAGGCGGTGCCAGAGCATGGACAGGACCGATTGGTTGAGTACCAGTACCCTCCCACGCAGGGAGAGGCACCGGAGCAGTCCCGTCCATCTCTGCAACCGCTCGACCACCCTGGCCTCTAAACCTTGCCAGTTCTCCGGCGGGGAGGGATGCGTGGCAGAAAGAAAAACGCCGAGATAGAGCAGCGGACCCGCGCTCCACCTGATGGCCTGAAGCGCGGGTGGGAGGGAGCCCGCCTGCCACCCGGCCCCTACCACCAGGCCAGAGCTCTTGACCCAGTTGACCCGGGCGGAGGAGGCCGCCGAGTAGACGGCTTGGCAAGCCTCCACCCGCGTCAAGTCTCCCGGGTCCTGGACCACGAGGAGCACGTCGTCGGCATACGCCGACAGGACCAGCCTCGTCTCCGGCTCACGGAGCACCAACCCCGTCAACCTCTTGCGAAGGAGACGGGGGAAGGGCTCTATGGCCAGAGCGTACAGCTGGCCCGACAGCGGACAGCCTTGACGTACTCCCCGCCCGAAGCTGACCGGTGCGGTCAGGGTCCAGTTGAGCTTGACCAAGCACTCTGCGGAGGCGTACAGCACCTGGAGAAACCCCACAAAATGGGGCCCGAAGCCGAAGGCCCGCAGGGTGCCCAGGAGGTACCCGTGGTCCATCCGGTCGAACGCCTTCTCCTGATCCAAGGACAGGAGGGCGAACGACAGACCGTCCCTACACCCGAGCTCTAAGAGATCCCGGACCAGAAAGAGGTTGTCGAAGATGGTTCGGCCCGGGACGGTGTAGGTCTGGTCTGGATGGACCACGTCCGCCAGCACGGACTTCAACCTTAGGGAGATGGCTTTGGCGACAATTTTATAGTCTGTGCTGAGGAGCGAGACGGGACGCCAATTCCTCAGATCGCGGAGGTCCCCCTTCTTGGGCAGCAAGACGATCACGGCTCACCTGCACGATACAGGGAGGACCCCGCTCTCCAAGGACTCGGCCCAGACGCTAGCAAGGTCCGGGCCGAGGATGTCCCAGAACACGCGGTAGAACTCCACGGTCAGCCCGTCCATGCCCGGGGATTTATTGGTGGGCATGAGACGGAGGGCTTCCGAGAACTCGGCCGGAGAGAGAGGCAGCTCTAGCCGGTCCCGGTTGCCCGCGCTGACCGTCGGGAGTTCGTTCCAGAGAACCCTGCGGGCGTCGGCGTCGGTCGGATCCGGGGAGAAGAGAGAGGCGTAGAAGGCGCGAGCCCTCTCGCGCATCTCCATCAGATCCGTGAGGGGGGTGCCGTCCTCCGCCAGAAGGCAGAAGACGTGTTTTTTGGCCCCCCTCTTTTTCTCCAGGGCGTAGAAGAAGCGGGAGCCTCGATCCATCTCCCGAAGGAGATGGATGCGAGAACGAACAAAGGCACCCCGGGCTCGAAGGTCCTCGAGGGCCCGGAGCTCCTCCCGCTTCTCCTGGTACGCTCCGCAGAGGGGCGGATCCTCGGGGCCGGCGGCCAGCCGCTTCTCTAGCTCTAAAACCTCCTGTTCCAACTGCTCTATCGCTGCATCCCTCCGCCGGCTGGCCCCCCGGGCGTAGTCACGGCAGAAGAGCCGCGTGCGCACCTTCCCCACATCCCACCACCGCCGCGCCGAGGGAAAGGCGCGCCACCGCCCGCGCCAGGCCAGCCAGAACTCCTGGAAGGACGCTACGAAGGCCACGTCCTCCAGCAGGCTGTTATTGAAATACCAATAGCCCGGCCCCGGCCTCTCCGAGGCACCTCCTCCCAAAAAGGAAGAAGAGAGGAGAGGTGCGGGAGAAAGTACAGCTCCCCAAGAGCAGAGGGCTGCAGAAACCACGTGGACAGCAGGTATACAGGGCACTGGAACAGTCGTTTTCTCTTCCCAGAGTAAACTACTAGCGCCTACTGCAATAAAATCAAGGCAGGAAAACACCTGGGGCTAATTAACTAGATTGCTCCCTCAGGCAATTCACTCAACATCGGCAGCCAATTACAGCCAGTGGAGTTTCTTTAAAAGGCCTCCCCTAGGTAAAGAGAGGGGGAAGACAAAGAGTGACAGACCAGAAGGAGGAAAAGGGAGGAACCAGAAGCTGTGTGTGAGCTGAGAGCTGGTTAACAGGTACCAGAAGGTGACATTTTGGAGGGGTTGTTTGGGGAAATGGCCCAGGGAAAAAGCTGCCACGTCAGAAAGAAAAACAACCTTGACTGCTGCTGCTACTTTAGGGGCCCTGGGCCAGACCATGGAGTAGTCGGCGGGCCCGGGTTCCCCCCCAAACCTTCCCCCATGCCAAGACAGAGCCTGTCCCAAGAAGGGAGACCAGGACTATCAGGGGGTTTTCACCCCAAAACTGTGGTCTGGCCTTTGATGAGTATGGCTCACTAAGCTGTGGACCCTGCTTCCTGTAAAGAAAAAGGGGTTGTGTTTAGGACCACATCGAGTCTCTGAGGCTAATATTATCCTCCAGTAGTGTGAGACCCATGGAGCACAGCTAGAACTTTGCCACTGCTGTTAGAAACTTTATATTGTTAAGACAGTATTCCTGACTGACTCGATGGCCCATAGAATGACATAGGCTGAGAACTGCTTTGTGGAAGCATTAAGAATGGAGGCCTGTGCAAATTTAGCAGGGACACTTTCTCTTTGGTACAGTTTAAAGCAGACAGATTATGGGACAGATGGGCTCAGTACCATGACCAAGCCGTGAAACCAGAAAGACCACCCTGCTCTTTTCATGCACAGCTTCTTAAAATGGGCACTGATGCATGCACAGGCATAGGAATCTTCCCTGGAAGTCCACCAGCATCCAATTTCTGTATATGGTTAGGCTGAAAAGGGTAATTTGATTCAGTTCCCCTTTCATCTAATTTCCTCAGTGTCCACATTTCTCAATCAAAACACCATGTTGCTAATTCTGTTTGTGTTTGTTTCCGTCTTCTACAATGGCTCGGTTTTCCCTCTGAGGGATTCCATAGCATTTTTTCCATGCCCAGGAATTATTAAATTGCTGCCATGGCCCACTGACCACTTTCTTCCATGTTCTTTAGCAAAGTGCACGACATCCTACACAGGCGGAGTTTCCATCCATGGCATTTAATCTTTTCCTCCTGGTAACCTTGGATTTTTTCAAAAACACAAACATTGCTGGTTCTGACTCGTGTGTTCATTAGCTTTGGTGTCTTATTCACTGAACACAGGAAAGTGTCACAAGGGGAAGCCCCTTTCAAACAATGAACACTTAGTTCTGTATGCTTTTTTTAAATCCAGAGACCTTCACAAACAAACTGATCCCCATTTGATGGCTGGGAAACTGAAGCACAGAATGGTACATGCAGTAGATCAGTGGCAGAACTTGCAACAAAGCCCAGGTCTCCTGATTCTCTGCCCCTGAGCACTGCCTTTGCAAGGAATTATTTTTAGAGCTTGTATCCTCTTACCTGGAGAGCAACACTGAGGAGATTGATCTTTCAGGGTTTGATTTAGTAGGTCTAGTAAGGACCTGCTAAATGGACTGCTGATCATGTCCCCATCGAGTCTTGTTCTCCACCGGGTTGTGAGGAGTAAGGGAAGTCGATGGGAGAGCTTCTCCCATTGACCTCCCGCAGTGGGAACACCATGAAAATTCAACCTAAGATACGTCTCAATTCCAGCTACGCAATCCATGTGGATGGAGTTGCATATCTTAAGTCAACTTTCTTCCCTAGCGTAGACCTGGCCATAGTTAGGAAATGCCATTTTTTAAAAATGGTTCCTCTTTTTTCTGTCTCCTCTCACTTTCCTCAGAATTGATGAAACCTGGATGAACTGATGATTGGGGGTTATGCTGGGTTGCTCAGCCCGTAATTGCTGACACACATTTCCCACTGTGACATTTCCTCTATGAGGGTATGTCTAGACCACAGGCTTCTGTCAACAAAGAGCATCTAGACGACATCCAGTTCTGTCGACAAAGCAAGCCGCTTTGTCGACATGACAGTGTAGATGCAAAGGACAGTGTAGATACAATAACGCCTTCTGTCGACGGAACTCTGTCGACAAAAGGCGTTATTCCTCGTAGAATGAGGTTTACAGCCGTTGACAAAACTGCTGAGTTCTGTCGACGTTATGTCAACAGAACTCAGTGGCAGTGTAGACACAGGTATAGTTTAAAACCCTGTAGTCTAGACACACCCTAGGTGTCCACAAAGGGCAATGTTCATGATGTGCAAAATAGAGCTTAATTGGGATATAAGTGGCACATAGACTCTGAGATGGCTTTCTACATAGGGATGGGTAGCACCTAGAATGAAATGTTCCTCAACTACAGAATTTGCTTTCCCTTGGGTCCATCAGCACCTGGACTTGTTAACTTTCCAGGTGCCCTGCTAAGCCTATATTTTTCCAGATGGAGAAATGTGTTGATGGGCTGTGATACAGAGTGTCTGAGTCAGAGTTTCCATTGCTGTGATCTTGCTTTATTGTGGAAGTCCTGCAAATATGTGACTGATTTTAATTCTTGCACTAAATATTGTTCAGTGCAGAATGCTGGCAAGGGACTGAAAGATGAGACCCAACCACATGTGGCTGCGATGAGGAAGTCTGTATGGATGCCATATTGTGTAACTGCAAATTCAGTGTGTATTGATATGCTTTTTGCTTGTCATCAGGGTATAGAACAATGGTTTTGGAGACATCACATTTGTCACAGAAGTAGATGTGGCCAGGTTCAGGATTCTTTCTAGTGCCTTATAAGAAGTGTCTCAAAGTTGGTAAGTATCTTCATTAAATTAATTGTTTTCTCTCCTAATTGTGTGTGTGTCTGTGCAAATCTAGGGGGGGACTTTCAAAAGTGTGTCATGCTGGCCATAGTTTGCTCCTTCCCAAGTTAGTGGGGCCATGTCTACACTATGTGAAAGACTGCTGCTGCTGCAGTCCATCTTCTGAGGTTCGATTTAGCAGGTCTAGGGAAGACCCACTAAATCAAACCGAGAGGGTGCCCCCGTTGGCACTGGTACTCCTGCTCCTCGCAAGGAGTAAGGTAGCCAATAAGAGCATTTGCTCCCGTCGACCTCCCCCTGTGTGGACAGTGATTTAAGATACGTCAACTCCAGCTACGTATTTAATGTAGCTGGATTTAATGTAGCTGGATTTGTGTATCTTAAGCTGATCTTCCCCTTTAGAGTAGGCCAAGCCTGGGGCTACGTCTAGACTACACCTCTCTGTCGACAGAGAGCTGTAGATTAGGCACATCGAAACTGCTAATGAAGCAAGGATTTAAATATCCCACGCTTCATTAGCATAAACATGGCTGCCACTTTTTTTTTAAACAGAGCTTTTTTGAAAAAAACCCGGCAGTCTAGAAGCAGATCTGTCGAAAATAAACCCTTTTTCGACAGATCCTGTAATCCTCAAAAAATGAGGAACTGCAATTTGCATATTTTTTCCCGCTTTTTTCCCTGAAGGAGGCTTTTTCGAAATTTGGACCATCTCCTTGGGGCCAAATTTCAGAAAAAACTCTCCTCTTTCGGAACGTCCCTTATTCCTCTCAGTGAGAGGGATACAGGGATGCCGAAAGAACACATCCACTTTTCAGATGTGCGTTCCCTGGGATACCTCCAGAAGCTCTGTAGTCCAGACATATCCCAGATAGGCCAGTGTACCACATCCAGTTGGGGTGTGAGTTGCTTACTTCTCCTAGCTGAGGAAGCTCATCCCAAGCTTCAAAGATATCCCGATTGAAATCCCGGACTAGCCCCCACTTGTAACGCTGGCCTCTATCCTGTGAGCTCAAAGCCAGCTGGCTATTATCTCAGACTGTAGAGCAGATTCATTATTCTCAGCGCCACTAGAGGGGACACTGCATCACACCCAGAAGGTCACAGCAGAATCACAGAAACGTAGGCCTGGAAAAGACTTACAAAGTCATCAAGTCCACCCCTCTGCAGTGGGACAGGATTAAATGTAACTAGATCATCCCTCGTGGATGTTTATCTAATCTGTTCTTGAACACCTCGAACCTCCACTGTTCTGCAGATTTCACTGCTCTAGTGCTTACTGTGCTAGAGTTGGAAAGTTTCCCCTAAATCTCCCTTGCTGCAATTTAAGCTGATTACTTCATCATCTGCCACAGTGGACACTGAAAAAAACCCCGGTCACTGTAATTTTTCTGACAACTTTTTACATATTTGAAGACTATCATGTCTTCTCTAGAGGGGACCAATTCTTTCCTCACTGGGTGTGTTTTCTAACTCTCTTATCACTTTTTGTTGCTCTCCTTTGGACTCTGTCCAGTTCATCTACATCTTTCTTAAAGTGTGGTACCCAAAACTGGAGACAGTACTTCTGTTGACACCCCATTAGTGCCAAGTAGAATGGAACAATTACCTCCACTGGCTGTACATAAGAGACATCTGTTAATGCAGCCCAGAATGACATTTGCCTTTTTCACAATAGCACCATGTTCAATTTGTGATCTGCTATCTTTGGATTGATTGTCATGATGGCATCTGAGCAAGAAAAAAAAAGCTTTGGAATTGATCTTGGAGTCATTGTGAAGAGTTCTCTGAAAATATCCACTCACTGTGCAGCAGCAGTCACAAAAGCAAACAGAATGTTAGGAATCATTAAGAAAGGGATTGAGACTAAGAGAGAGAAATACCTAACTGTCTCTATAAATCTATGGTGCACCCACATCTTGAATATTACATGCAGATGTGATCACCTCCTTTCACAAAGTATCTTGGAATTGGGAAAGGTTCAGAGAAGGGCAACAAAAATGGTTAGGGATATGGAAAAGCTGTCTTATGAAGAGAGGTTAATAAAACTGGGACTTTTCAGCTTGGAAAAGAGATGCTGAAGGGGGGATAGGATAGAGGTCTAGAAAATCATGACGAGTGTGGAAAAAAGTGAAAAAAGAAGAGTTATGTACTCCTTTCCATAACACAAGAACTAGCAGTCACCAAATGAAATTAATAGTTAGCAGGTTTAAAACAAGCAAAAGGCAGTATTTCTTCGTCCAATACAGAGTTAACGTGTGGAACTCCTTGTCAGAGGATGTTGTAAAGACTAGGACTTTAACAGGGTTTAAAAAAGAGCTAGGTACATTCGTGGAGGATAGGTCCATCAATTCCTAGCCAGGATGGGTAGAAATGGTGTCCCTACCCTCTGTTTGTCAGAAGCTGGGAATGGGTGACAGGGGAGAGATCACATGATGATTCCCTGTTCTGTTCATACCCTCTGGGGCACCTGGCATTGGCCACTGTCAGCAGACAGGACACTGGGCTAGATGGACCTTTGGTCTGACCCAGTCTGGCCAGTCTTATGTTCACTATAAACAATCCTTTTGAAGGCAGAAAGTTCACTTGTCTCGTATGAATTATTTTGAAATACATTAAATCTTTGTAGTTCCTTATTCTCACTTGTCAGCTCTCACAGTTAAGTTCTTCCCATGTTTTGTGGGAAAATGTAGACTATGGGGTTGGATTTGGATTTGGATTTTGTACCTAGTTTAATTAAGTTGTTATGAGCTGATCAGAGTTACAGTGGCCTATTCCTCTCTTTCCCTCGTTATATACCTAAGCCTTCCATATTATGAAAACCCCAAAATATTTCTTTTTGCTTATAGGAACACTGAGATCTTTTCTGAGAATAGCCTTTTCCTAGACATCATCATTTCTCAAGCTGGTGCATAGACTTTGAAAGCAATTTAGGAATATTTCAGCCATTACACAGATCCTTCCTCAGGAGTTTTGGAAGGAAAAGAAAAAAGAAAATGCAAACAAACAAACAAACACACACGAACACCCACAACAATGTTCTGGCTACAGCAACTCGGTGACTCAAGGGGGAAAAGAACAGCTCAGTTGAAAAGTTTGTTAACAAATGTGACCGCACTGTAAGACAACTGGTTCCACTTGGCTTCTGAGGAACTTTGTTAATATAAGACTGCAGTTCATAACGAATTACTTGTATGTCTACCACACAACTTTCGCTTGTGTCTGCTTGGCACGTTCCAGTTAAATGGAAACAAAAACAAAGGGTTTCAATGTAGATTGTTAGCCATCTAGGAGGAAAAGAATATCTACCAACGTGTAGCAATTAATCTTCATCCATGCTTGAAATATGCTTACGCTCTTTCTTTCCCTGATTAGTAGCTGGTCTAAATATGTCAAGGGGGAAGGGGGGAAGCTTAAATAATGTCTCAGCTTTACATACTTTTTTTTTGAAAGAAGAAAAAAAAATCTGATAATGAATGTGCTTCAACTTGAACTTCATTTTCAGAGGGTCAGCAATTAATTGTAAGTACAAATCCTAACATTTGTGTACCTGAGTACCCAATTTCCTGTAATTTTTCAGAACTTTGACTGGGGTAAATTGGCACTACTCTAGTTACTTCCACGGAGCTATACTAATTACAGCTCTTCAGGTTCTGGCTATTCTAATTGGGAATCAAAACAACTTTTTCTAAAGTATGTATTTATAGGATTTTGTTTGAAGCAGAAAAATTGTAGCATATTCGCATCGAAACTTACAATCTGGAGCAAAATGGCAGGTTTTCATCTGTGGAAACTGCCCTTGGATTTTATGGAAAATGTCAATCCGTTTTTTGGGGGGAAAAAGAAGTATATTTGGCTTTATTTGAAGCTAGCAATGCAAATTTCCCCACTCAACTCTGTCAATCTTTGTCGAGAGGCAGGATTTCATTCTCTAGATGGTCTGGGTTGAAAATACATTCGCTCCTTTCCCCTTACAAATAAAATACTTAAACACATTTGGTCAGATTTCAGGCACTGAAGAAGTCACGGTGTACAGAGTGCACAGAAACCTACATGTATCTGCAGCAGATGGATCATAAACAAGGCCAGACCTGGCAGTCAAAAACTGCAGGCCTGTACATAACCTTGGGGGGAAGTGAAATGATGGCTCTGGAACCCATAATTTATAATAATTCACTTTCATATTCGGCTTTTGCCTTGCTTCCATGTCAGTGAAAAAAAAAAGCCTCAGTTAGGATTTACTAAAGCAAATAATTCTTTGGTTTTCTAGCTATCAACTGAAGGAGCCATTGAGATCTTTTAGAAGGCAATTGCTTTGGCTAAAGAGCTGACCGTATTTCAGGCCATGTGTCCAAAGGCAACCCTCACTGCCCCAGAACGGGGGCCAGCAGAGCTGTGGGGCTGGTGGGTGATAGGACCCTGAAGACTGGCAGGACCTTGGGGTGGGGTGGGGGCAAAGCCTGTCGAAGCAGAACTTACAGGGTCTGCCTGGAGGCCAGGATCCAGGGCTGGAAGAGCCAGCAGTAGGGCTGGCCCCCAAGTGCGGTGAAGCCAGACACAAAACCAGAGGGTGCTACAACACCCCAATACCCTTACCTCCCACACCTGTGAACATTTGGCCTTTAAAGCACCATACAGAATGAATTTGGAACACACGTCAGCGTTTAAAGAGTCGCAGTCCCATAGCTGAGAGACTGCAAAGTTCTCTGACGATTTCTTTTTTTACTGTCACCATAGCTGTGTGTTTACATGTGCCTATAGGAGCTGGAGGGCCCCTGGATGGGATATGGAGCCTTGCGCCTTCAAATCTAGCCCAGCTCAGTGCTGCACAACAATCATGAACTACCACATGGTGGCTGTGTGACATGACTGGAGGGTGCAAGCCCTGTTTCTAGCAGTAAAGCCACCATAAATGGCCACTTTACAGGTAACCAGGTCTCCTATATGAAGGCTCTCTCTTCTTGAAACTATCGAAGATAAGCGACTTATTTCCTCTTTCAAGGCCCTTCATGTCCGGCCCCTACCCTGCATGGCCTCTCTTGTTCAGTATTGATGACAGCCTCCCATGGCCCATTGGTTACATGTTCAAATAGATGCCTTTGTGCTTTCTCCCACACTACCCTTCACTCTTGAAGGGCTCCCTGTAAATGTCCGCACAGTCTCCTTATCCTCCATCAAATCCAGGCCTGCCGACGGGGTGCTTCTAGGGTCCTCGGGGCTCCCGGCCTCTGCTGCTGCTACTGTGGACCTACTGCACCTTGCACAACGGGGCCCCCGGCTTGGGGAGGGTCTCTAGAAGCTACAGTCTGACCAATGAGATGATCGTAGGAAAGGTTGGAACTGCCATGCATGGCAGCGCTTTCTGAAGTAATGCAGAGATGCCAGAGGAGAGGACTTTATGGGTGTGTCTAGACTACAGGGTTTTGTCGACAGAAGTGGACTTTTGTCGACAAAACTATGCCTGCGTCTACACTGCCGCTGAGTTCTGTTGGCATAATGTCGACAGAACTCAGCAGTTTTGTCGATGGCGGTAAACCTCATTCTACAAGGAATAACACCTTTTGTTGACAGAGTTCTGTCGACAGAAGGCGTTATTGCATCTACACTGTCCTTTGTGTCTACACTGTCATGTCGACAAAGCGGCTTGCTTTGTCAACAGAACTGGATGTAGTCTAGACGCTCTTTGTCGACAGAAGCCTGTAGTCTAGATGTACCCTGTATGTCAGGCCTGAATTATGAGAAAAAAGGCTGAGGCACATGGTTAGTACATGGCTTGTCTCTTTTCTGCTCTGTGGAGGGGGAGAGGATTTCCATCCCTAGAGCTACAAACCACCTTTCACCAGACCAGTATTCACCAAACCATAAATTCACAAGGAAAAACTAAAAACTATGGGCCAGCAACACTCCACCCTTTCTCTTCATGACAGTGCAAAACATCATCTTTACTATGCAATTTCTCACGTGCTAATAGGAAGAGAGTGGCTGAATGCTGCTGAGAGGATGTTTTTTTTTTTAAATAAATTTTCAAGAGTCCCTAAGTGTAGACATCTGGAAACATCCCAACTTCTCGATGTATTTAGATAGACATGCTAAACAGGAAGTGCAGTAGGATAAATACTTTGGAGGATGCCACTTAGTCACAGCCAAGAGGCAAGAAATGAGCCGTTATTTAAGACGTCACCAGACTCCCATTGGGCCTCATTATGTGTGACCCAGCTTTGTGTGTCATTCAAAGGAAGCATTTTACTGCTATCCTGTTTGGTTAACAGGTGGAAGCAGCTCCTGTAAGTCCTGGAAAAAATGAGACTTAAATCTCAACATAGTTTTGGTGCTCACCGTCTTCTTCTAAATATAATTTTCTGTGTAGTGCCATCACTGGTCCAGATGCTTTATTGATGCGGACTGTAAGCTTGGGTCCTAGCCAGCAGCGGATATAGGGCAGGGCAAGTGGGGAGGCTGCCCCGGGTCCCGCACTTCAATAGGCCCCGCGCACGCACTACTACCTGTCGGGTGGCCGTGGTGCATGCGCGAAATTTGTGCTGCCCTGGGCCCCGCAAAACTCTCATCCGTCCCTGGTCCTAGCCCTGGAGAGATTTTGGTCTAAATCTTTTTTTTTTTTTTTTGCAGATCACCAGCACAGGGCTTATGTAGCTCTTACATTTTACTTCAATCCACGCAATAGGGCTTGAGTGGGATTTAAATGGTGTGTTTAGATGTTTATAAAGAGGGTGAATGTCATCACAAAATGACAATAGTGGATGTGCGATTTTTCGCCATCCAAGGGAGGGAAGGATGTTGAACAAATCTGAAGGAATCGGCTGAAATTATCCACAGAAGACAATGTTGGGAAATGAAATGGTTCAGTTCTGCAGGGAAACAAGAAGCATCTGTTGCAACAAGAAGCCACAGATCGCTTGCGTTCTGAATGATGAATGGCCATGTCATCTTGCTCATGTGACCCTTTCCAATATGTTGAAAAATCTTCATGCTATGCGCCCAGATTGCATGCTGAAGCCATTCTCAGTTGGTTATATTGTCTATCCCATGCCCCTTTGCTATATTCCTTGTGATAGGCAAGAAATTAAATTATTAAATACCCCCTTTGTTATGGCAACTTGTAGAGACAATGGAAGACCTTGAGGCTGCAAGGAGAGAGATGTGGGTAGGCACAAATCATCCCCGTAAGAGAGCACATTCTGCGGAATTATTTCCATAGAAGCACCACGTTTACACCAACCACAAAGGGATCAACTTGACATTCTCCAAATCCATAATTGCTTCCAGGAGTTTATCATGGCCTCTAGATTGCCATCTATTTATCACACATTTACCACACGTTGCTTAGTGCTCACACGTTTCATGCTATTAATTAAATTCAATTTTGCCTACCAACAGAACATTCTAGGTCAGGGGATATGCAACGACGTAAAAGCCAGAGGGAAGAAAACAGTAACGATTCTATTGATCAGTAAAATAACTCACAATTCTAGGGGTTTTTTCCCAGTGTTTATAAAGATTTCCCATAGAGACGAGTGTTTTTGGGTGCCTAGCTCGACACATCTCAAAGGGGTCTGATTTTCAGGAAGTGATGATTGTAAATGCCTGAAGTTTGTAATATCCTTTTGAGACTCAACTCCCTTAAGGCAGTTGGACACCCAAAAATGGAGACAGTCAACTAGTAACTGTTGGAATGTTGGACATATTTTAACTCCATTGGTTAACTCCATGGTTATAGGTGTTAGCTTTCATGTCTGTGCAGGGCTGCCGACTGGGGGAAGGACGGGCAGTTGCCCCAGGGCCCAGTGATTTAAAAGGGCCTGGGGCTCCCGGCTGCCACCACGACTACTGTGGCAGCAGCAGCCGCCATGGCCCTGGGCCCTTTAAATCACTGCTGGAGCACTGTGGATGGTGCTGAAGGGTTGGTGGAGAGAGGTAAGCACCAGCCCCATCCCTTCCACACTAGACTCTGCCTCTTCCACCCAGGGGCTTGGCAATTTGGCCGACTCCACCTATATCTGTGTCCAGTCCAGTTGGACGTAATTTGCATGATGTGACAAGAGGTGCATAAAAAATAAGAAATCTCTGCATCTTGAACTTGTGCTAAACTTTATAATTAAATTGACATGGAGCTTGGAACATTTTGTAATCTCTCACTCTCTCGTTCCACGTTCCACCAGGGACTGGTAACAGAAGAGCCAAAACACCATAAAAACATTTTTTTCTTCTTTTTGTTTTGGCTGGGACCAGAGAGTGATGTGCCAGAAATCTTATGAGAAATCCTGTTTTGTTGGCATTTCCAGCTCCGTTCTGTAGACTCGAGTGGTTCAGATAGCTCAGCTCAGACGTTACCAGAACTTTGGGTTGCTTTTGAAACGCAAATCAAATATGGATATTCTTAAGCTTCACCCACCATTATTTGTTACACCCCTATACACCTCCATACTTTGAACCATTTCCACTGAAGATTGTCTCTTTCACTTCCTACCCTAACATACTGCATAGTCT
This sequence comes from Pelochelys cantorii, assembly GCA_032595735.1. Classification (NCBI taxonomy): domain Eukaryota; kingdom Metazoa; phylum Chordata; order Testudines; family Trionychidae; genus Pelochelys; species Pelochelys cantorii. The sequence goes on along the minus strand of CM064344.1, from coordinate 6,750,536 downwards.
CTCCGTGCACTGTTAAACTGTTGTCATGTTCTGTTCCAATGGGTGTGTCTAGACTACACCTCTCTGTCAACAGAGAGATGTAGATTAGGCACATTGAAATTGCTAATGAAGCCAGGATTTAAATATTCTGTGCCTCATTAGCATAAACATGGCCGCCACATTTTTTTTTAAAACAGATTTTTTTCGAAAAAAACCCTGGCAGTCTAGATGCGGATCTGTTGAAAATAAAGCCTTTTTTGATAGATCCTGTAAACCTCATTTTTTGAGGAATACAGGATCTGTCTAAAAAGGCTTTATTTTCGACAGATCCGCATCTAGACTGCCCTTTTTTTTAAAAAAAAAACCTCCATTTCGAAAAAAAATTGGCTCATTATGCTAATGAGGCACGGGATATTTAAATCCCGGCTTCATTAGCAATTTCAACGTGCTTGATTTGCATCCCTCTGTTGGCAGAAAGGTTTAGTCTAGATGTAGCCAATGTGGTCTACACTTCAGAGGCAAGGGAACCAGATCCTAAATGCCTGACAATTGTGATGCCCTTGGAAGTCCATGGGATATTAGGATTATTCTGCTGAGGGGCAACATTCAGTTTCTGATGTAGCATTGTCCTGGTTTGCCGGAATTCAAAGCAACTTATTGCCTTCAGCAATAATGACATTCTGCAGCAGTGGTGGGCAGCCTGCACATGAAGCCCATTGATGTTCCATGTGTGACCCACAAAACATTTTGTTTCCCACATGATGGGTTGCCATAGTCTACTGGTTTCTGTCCGTGTCGTTTTTTTTCCTACCAATATTACTGAAGTGACACACACGTAAAGCAAGGGCACGTGAAGTGAGGTGCATGCTGATTGCACACAACAGCGACTGTGAGAGCTGGGTGCTCCCTCTGCATCCAATCCCAGCGCTGCTACGGTTCAATCGGCACCCCTTACAAATTCTAGGTACGCAAGTGCAGTGAGCTAACCTACACTATCCCAGGAGATCTTTGTTATACAATCTTGCGGCCCACTGAGATGAAGGAGGGCCAACTCATGCAGCCCACTCACTAACCTAGGTGGCCCATTGCTATTCTAAAGCATCAATTCAGAGATTGTCGTGTGTCAGCACTACTAGGAGTCCTTCATTTGTCTAAATGTTTCTTCACTGATATATTGTGTAGCAAGGCACAACAGTGCATAAGCAGCATTTATTTTGAACAGTCATTAACAGAGGGAAAGACAAGAGCATCTGGTCTTTGAGCTGGTAGGTTTGCCAAGCAAAACTCTTTCACTCACTAATGGAGACTCATGGGACATTTACAGGCTGCAGCTTAGAATATGACTCCATATTGTCTCTGCTTTCCATAGCATTCTAACAGTCTACGTTTCCACGGCCAGACCAAATTTCAACATCAGATGGGAGGGAACAGGTTGAATAAAATGGACAGCTGGAAAGCATAATAAGAACTGGTTGGGAAAATACTTAGCCTCAGTGAACAAAATACACCACAAAACATGTCCATTAAAACAATTAATGTGCAGTGGCAGTGGTAGCCAGGTTATTTTTAACTTGAAAATCATTCTTCATCGAAAAAACATGAATGAGTTGGCAAATCACAAAGGAGCTTTCATTCTCTCACCAGCCTTTCCTGGTGTTTCTTGTATCCAGGTTGAAGATACCTACAGCTTGGTGGAAAATGTTTTGAGTGATGGGTGCCCATCTGAGGAGCTCTCCAGTGCAGTAGGTCAGAAGAGCGTAAGAGCGCAATGTAAGATGCACCTTCTCTTTTGCTTATATCCCTCCAAAGAAGAGTAATGGCCTAATCCTAAAATGAAGGAGGAACTTAGAATGTAGGCCCACTAGGAGGACATGGAGATGTTTTGATCCCTGTGTCTGGTACTTCAAGACAATTTGATGCATGGACAATGGTGCATGGTGACAGGCAAAGAAAACGTCTCCCAAATAAAGAACTCAAACTGAAAAAAACTGGATAGGTCAAACATCACTCCATTTTGGGCTCTCCATCTCAATACAACTGAGCATGGAACTTCAGAGGGAAAAGATACTTCTGATGCATTTTTGCCATTTTCTAAATTTTACTGTGATTAGTGTGCGGAATAGTACGGATTGATCTTTCCTCTCATGCAGTTTAAAGGAATTCTTATCGACGCATAAGACTCACCATAATGGACTGGCCCCAAGACTCAGTCAAGTCCCGTGCATTTCAGAGGAAGGTGAACCCTCCCCTCATTAAAGCTAATGGTTCAACAATGTACAGGGTGGGAAAATTCTTTGATCCTTGCAGTCCTTGTCTTGGAGAAGTGGACTGAGATTAACCTAGGGAACGTTAAGAACATAAGAATGGTCACACTAGGTCACACCAAAGCTACATCTATCCCAATAGCCTGTCGTCCAACAGTGGCCAATTCCAGGTGTCCTCCGAGGGAAAGAACAAAACAGGCAATCATCAAGTGATCCCTCCCCTGTCACTCATTCCCAGCCTCTGACAAACAGAGGCTAGGGACACCATTCCTACCCATCCTAGCTAATAGCCATTGATGGACCTAACCTACATGAATTTATCTAGCTCTTTTTTGAAGCTTGTTAAAGTCCTGGCCTTTACAACATCCTCTGGCAAGGAGTTCCACAGCTTGACTGTGCATTGCATGAAATAGTAACATTCATCCAGTCTGGTTCTGAGACATGTTATTATCTATCAGCTGATTGCTGCTTTCTGTGGATTCAGTTTCTTTCAAAAGCACCCTACTGATGAAAAAGGCTGCTCTGATGAGTCAATGAACAATAAACAAAGAAGTAGACAATTTCTTACTTTAAAAATCTGGTGAGCTGCGGTTGACTGCCGGAGAGGGAGGACGTGCAGCGCTAGCTCCAGGCAAGCTGCAGCGCAAACGCAGACTCAGAGACCCCACAACCCAGGCTGAGGGCGGTACGCTCCTTCAGGGAGTTTGGAGGCTCCACGGAATGGACCAACCCAGACCAGGGAGAGAAGTTGGGATGGTGGCAGGAAATAGGCTCTAGGGTGATGTAACTCCCTCCCCTGTCTCCTGTCTCTAACCAGGCAGCTTCACCGTCCCAGGGACTGGGGCAAACTTATTGACTCGGGCCAGTGGGCCATGGTGTTCTGCAAATCAAAGTGAGTTTAATGACTTTGACCATTGGGTCATACTGCCTTACAGACCAGGGCAAGTGTATAGACTTTGGCCAGTGGGCCACACAGCTGCACAGCTAAGGGTGGACCTACAGTCACAGGTTGGAGAGAACCGACCAAAGAACTGCACGCGCGCTTCACAAGGGAGATAGGCACACTCGCTCCTCGTTGGTTGTGGTCCTCCACACAGCGCTTCACAGTCCTCCATACAGTGCTTTGGACACCCTGTCTTCATTCAAGGTGCCCTTTCAGAATGCACCCAGTGCCCTGATATCCTTCACATGAAAAGATAATGTTCAATACTAACTTCAGCCAAGACAGTGGCCATCTCATCCCGCCAGCACCTTTGTTAATTGTGAAATAAATGCCACTCACCCCTGAGGTGATGCTGCTGAATCTAGACAGTTGGGCTGTGGATGTGTGGAAGTTGGTGCTGGGAACAAATACAGCTGATGCATTTGTCTGCTACAGTTGTTAATTTCTGATGAAAAATCCAGAGGGTGCTGTTGTCATACCTCATGCTGCCATCCGGCAGAAATCGTGCTCCCAGATCAACCAACTTGCTGTCAGGCAGGTAGCTGGCAACCATTTAGCATAAGCCTGCTGGTATAAAAAAAAAAAAAAAAAAAAAAAAAAAAAGGACTTGTGCACAGGGGAAAAAACAGATTAGGCATTTTGCAAAATGTGTGACATTGAACCACTGGGGCTAAACCGAGACAAATCAAAATGATTGCATGTCAGATTGTGGTAGCACATTCCTTGAAGATTGTTAGAGATACTTAATTATGTATTTAGTTTGCGTTGTTGTCTGGGGGGTTGTGTGAAATAATTAAATTGATGAAATTGCAGAAGTTTGTCAAAGGTCACATTGTATTCTTTCCCAAGGCATTATTTCAGGATTTATCCTCTGTGTAAGCTGTAAACCTCCACAGATGTATTTTGAATAATCTTTCCATATTTAAGTGCAAAACAGCATTACTCACCTGTTAAGCTAAATTAATTCATCCAGTTGCATTTATTTGAGCTTAATTAGCAAATCCCCTTAAAGTATTCTCTAAGATTAATTTCTCAGATGATTTATCCACTTTTTTCTCACGCAGGATCATTGGTGAATAAAGTGTTTATTTGTGTCCTTTTTTGTTTGCACATTGGCACATTAGTTGAAGATGTTTAAGGGCTAGATCGTGCATCACTGATTTTTCTGTAAACCAGCAGCTGCCAAAGATACCACTGAAGTTCTGACAGAGACCCGTGGAATAAATCTCCATGTACCACCATCTGTTTATTTGGGGGGTTGGGAAGAATTTGAATACTCGCTTCCATTGTTTGTATATTTCCTGGAGCCCAAGCATAACACGGAGAGGAGGAACCAAATCTGGGACCTCTGGAGCTTAGTGCATGAGCCTCTACTGCTTGAGCTAAAAGCCAGTTGGCTCCTTCTTTCTCGCTGGAAGGGTACGTCTACACAGTGGCACTATTTCAGGACAACGTCCGTTATCCTGAAATAGCATTCTGCGCGTCTTAAGAGCACGCCCGTTATTTCAAAATGCATTCGAAATAACGGGCTTCTCATTCCAGCTTCTTGTAAAGCTTGTTGTACGAGGATTCAGGAGGACGCCAGAATAGCAATTTATTTTGAAATTAGCGCTGTGTAGACCTCGCCAAATTTCAAAATAAGTTATTTCGAAATAAGCTATGCAATTTGCATAGCTCAAATTGCGTAGCTTATTTCAAGGTCCACACTACTGCGTAGACGTACCCTAAGTAATCGAAGAGGCGCTACATGGGGACGGTATACCACATCCAGAAGTTGTGGGGGTTGCACAGGCTTCTCAGCTAGTTCATCAATATACGTATTTTTTCTTTTTGCGGTTGATAGGTGCCTGTGAAGTGCTGATCTCTGGGAAACAGGCTGGATATTCAGGTAGACTTGCCAGAACTATTACCAGGCAGTACTGAATGGGAACACTGAGTGCTGAATTCACTGCCCCATTAAATACTCTATTGACTTTAGTTTGCTCAAGTTTGTTTTCTATTTCACACCTACCTCTAAACTACATTCTGGGTTACATAACTTTGCTTTGTTTATATCCACCTCAGGTTACAACAATGCAGAGCAAAGCTGCTTTAGGTTTAACAGGCCAGGAATACGATATTGCGTGCGCGGCTTGGGGTATCGAAGAACCCGGAATAGATCAAAAGCCTCTCTCCTGCGGTGGATTTTCAAAAGGATGATTTCCCTTTTCCAGATGCGATTTGTGCTCATCAAATGTGGATTTGCGTCACAGGTCTTGGTTCTCGCACCTTAGCTACCTGATTGCAGGTACAAATCAGGTAGCGCACAGATTGGCACAGGGATTCTGATTTGCTCCCACAGTTCATTAGGAAGTGTAAAAGTGGAGGTGCAAATTTTGTGATGCAAATTGCTCCTTCAAAATTGGAGCCCTCATGAAAACATACCTCCTTGTGTGCTATACCATCATAGAAATGCTGCAGTCATAAATATACACCTCAATCTGACGTACTTTTGAATGGATCTGAATGCATTCATTGCTTCTTATGTGGTATTGCCCCTTCTGATTTAAAATGAGATATAGGAGTGCATTTGATAAACACATGGTCAGGAATTGATGTAGAATCTGGTTTTTGTGTGCCACTTGTACTTTCAATTGAACAGGAAGTTGAACCTCTCTAGTCTGGCACTCTCTGATCCAGCAACATCCGTGGTCTGGCATGATTTTAGTTAGCCAGATGTCTACTTATCATGGGTGTGGCCAAGTTTCCCGCATCCCATGAAGTTTGTTTACAGCCACCAGTCCTGGCACTCAGTGTTCTGGGCTTTATTTAGCTCTAATTTACCCTGAAATGTCTTCTCAGAGCCCAGTAACCAGTGGAAGTGTCGGTAATGCTGCTAGACAATATTGACCTCCCATGGCTCAGCACTGGTCAGGTCCTGAGAGTGCCAGACTAGAGGGGTTCAACCAGTACTTTCCCTTTGAAAGCTGACTTCTCTAGGAATTGAACCCACTTATATGCTGGATAGCCCCTGTGTGCACTAAGAAGATTAATTCCTCCCTTCCTTCCTATATTCTGTAGGAATCAAGTCATCATAGTCAGAGGATGCATCAAATCAGAACACAGCCATTTTTCTATAAGGTCTTAAAAGAAATGCTGTTAGTATAAACTAGGGGTACATCTACACTGTGGGAATGCGTTTGCTCTTCCTCTTTTTTTTTGCGGAAGAGCAAACATGCTCTTTTGGGGAGCCCTGTATACCTCGTTCTATGAGGAATAAGGGCCCCTCTGAAAGAGAAGGCTTTTCTGCCATTTGGCCCCATCTAGACAGGGCCAAATGGCAGAAAATTCTCTTCCGGAAAAGCGATCCAAAAAAGCTACAGTGTAGGCCTAGCCTGAGCTGTAGCTGGTTCACCTTCAGTTTCAATGTAATAGATTTCAAGACATGGCAAATGATTTCTGATGACCTCAAGGTCCAGATTGGGAGGTAGAAGAAGATGCAAAACATATCTTGTGTTTTTATTTTGCCAAATGAAGATTACTGCATTTTGGCTGAAGGAACAGTGAGAGGAAAGTCATGCAGCCACTGAAGTCAGTAAAAATCTTTTTATCTGCTTCGGTGGGAGTTAGTGGCTCACATGTGTCTAGTATAACAAGAACACCTCCAGCCAAATCAGAGGTGAAATCCGGACCCCGTTCATGTCAACAACAAAACTCTTGGATGCTTGTCAAAAATGGCTTACCATCTGACTAATACAAACCATAAAATAATGTATGGGGATCAGTTACTATGAGATTGTGGAAATGCAGAATAGTATGCAGAATGTAGGGCTAAATTACTAATCTTATCATGAGACTATGACCTAATCTGGAGCTTCATATGGCTCAGAAGCAAATGTGTTGAATCTGCTATGGTGTGCATGTAATCGATCTGCTTCCAGTGCTGAGAGAGCCAGAGATATGAGTTGCCTACTGTTCTTGTAGTAAACAGTATCATGTGTGTGATTAACTGACCAGTACCTGTTATCAATTGATGCTAAGAACAAAGCAGAATGTTGCTGAGAAAACAAACTGATTTTGTTTTCCTTAGAGTTTACTCCTTTTAAAAAAGGTAAGAATGTAAGGAATCATTACTAGAATGTTGGGAATAATTTTAAAAGGGATAGAGAATAAGACAGAGTATCTTATTGCCTCTATATAAAAAACCATGGTACACCCACATCTTGAATACTGTGTACAGATGTGGTCGCCTCATCTCAAGATATATTGGCATCTGGCATTGGCTCCTGTCAGCAGACAGATTCCTGGACTAGATGGACCTTTGGTCTGATCCAGTGTGGCCATTATGTTTTAAGAGTCCCTTCCTATGTGCTAGGAAGCAGTCTTTTCATATTACATCTGACAAAACTGATTTTCCTGTGCATTTGGCATAGAAAGAGCTTGGTAAGCATTTCCTGGTGACTAACATTTTCCCCAGGAATTCTGCAGAATTGCAGAACAACCTGGTTGAAATTTCCTTTTGTTCGACTTTGAACTCTAGCACGAGTTTATCGCAGACTCCTGTTCTGTCTTGAAAGGAGATGGCTGAATGCTTTTGATAAACACCTGATCAGAATTTGATGTAGAGTCTGGTTTCGGTGTGCCTTTGTACCCTTGCCTGAAGTACTGTCACTTCTAAGGCTGACATAACACTTCTCCATGAATCCCAGGAATCCCAACAGCATCTGCTGGCCCCTGGGCCAGATGGAAGGGAGGTGGGTCCATTGTCCTGGAAGGGGCAGTGTCTTTGGTGGAAGGGGCGGGTCAGGGCTCCTCCCCACTGAACAGAGTATGAACCCCTCTCCTCCCTGGCTAGCCCTCAGAGCCGCATGAAGATTTAAAGGGTCTGGAATGGCGTCTAGGAGCCCTGGGCCTCTTTGAATCGCTGGACACCAGGGCATCTGCCCCTTTTGCCCCTCTCTATCAGCAGGCCTGTATGAATCACACCCACCTATATTTTGGACAGCTCCTGTGTGCACTAAGAGTAATTCCTCCCTGCCTGCCTATTTTCTACAACATGGGACCCCAGCGGAAGCCCAGGCTGACCCAAGAGATGCCAGCCCAAATCTGCTGAGACCCCTAGAATGAACGACCAAATCCTACATCTCCCTTGAGACCATGGCCAATGCAGCTGGTGGTTCAGAGTAAGGTTCTAATGCACCTCATCTCCCACAGCTCCCAAGTTGTGTAGCTTATTTTGAATTTAGCCCTGCTGAGTAGATGTGCCCTGAGTGACTATTTTTTACTTCAGTGAATCCACAAACTTCATGGCAGCCTAAAGTCTTAGGGACAAGCAAAGCAATGGGGGCGTTGTTCCTTCTATATAGTAGGAATACCAGTGAAAATGTAGCTGCTTATCAATCCCACAAGTATGGGAAATTCAACCCATTCATTAGCGCCTGGCTTTGTTGTCACTATAAGGAGCTCTGGCCATGTCCACACCAGGGGAGTTATTTTGAAATAACAAAGTGAGTATCCACACAGCAAACCCGTTATTTCAAAATTATTTCGAAATAACGGGCTTGTCATTTCAAAATAACTCCTGCTTGTGATGAGGAATACTGCTTATTTTGAAACTGTTATTTCGAAACAGCTGTAGTGTGGACATGCCTCTGCTGTTATTTCGAAATAACTACTCCCCAGAGTCAGTCAGCATAATTACTCCCCAGTGCTTCCTGAGGCTCTAGTCTGCATTAAGGGAGCCTGCCTTGGACTAATTTCAAGGCTTCCCTGTTGTGTGGACATGCTAACTTATTTTGAAATAATAACTCCTGAAATAATTTCCCAGTGTCGACAAAGCCTCTGAAATTCACTCACAACACGCAGAGGAGACATGTTGGGGCCTAGCACCACCTACAACAGATTAACTCTCCCAGGGCCAGAATGAAAAACCTTGTCGCTCCACACAGTCTATGAAAGGTAGGCAGCGAAGATCTTGGCCTAGATCTTTAACATTATTTAGGCACCTCACTCCCATAGAAATCAATGGGAATTAGGTGCCTAAATACCTTTGTGCATCTGGCCCCTTTCCCTGTCAGCCCCAAAGCTGTGTCAGCTAACGCAGCTGAGCCAAATGTGTTGACGTTACAAGACCATGCAAGAATGCTCAAGACACAGAGGGTATGTCTAGACGGCATCCCTCTGTCGGCAGAGGGATGCAGATTAGGCAGGTCGACATTGCAAATGAGGCAGGGATTTAAATATCCTGCGTCTAATTTGCATAAAAATGTCTGCTGCGTTTTGCCGACTCAGCACTTTGTCGGCAAAAAGCGGCAGTCTAGAGGGGGATCTGTCGAGAAAGAAAGCCTTTTTCGACAGATCCCTTATGCCTCCTGCAAGGAGGTTTACTGGATCTGTCGGAAAAGGCTTTCTTTCTCGACAGATTCTCCTCCAGACTGCTGCTTTTTGCCAACAAAATGCTGAGTCGGCAAAACGCAGTGGCCATTTTAATGCAAATTAGGCGCAGGATATTTAAATCCCTGCCTCATTTGCAATGTCGACCTGCCTAATATGCATCCCTCTGCCGACAGAGGGATGCAGTCTGGACATACCCAGAGTGCAAATGGTCAGAGAGAACAGTGGAAAGCAGAGAATGGGTGTCTCTTCAACAGCTGGATGTTTCCTGAGGCTTTCTTGCATCTCTCTTGAATCCCTCCAGCCCACACATGAACACCTCACTCCCTAGAGCAGGGGTCTCCAACCTTTTTAAGCACGAGATCACTTTTTGAATTTAAGTGCCATCCAAGAGCTCCCTCAAACCCAAACACCCTTGTCCCCACCTCTTTCTGCCCCTTCTCCAAGGCCCCGCCCCTGCTCACTCCATTCTCCCTCCCCCATCCTGCCTCACTTTTGCCAGGCTGGGGCAGAGGGTTGGGGTGCAGGCTCTGGTCTTGGATTAAGGGATTTGGAGTGGGAGAGGGGCTCCAAGATGGGCTTGGGGCAGGCAGTTGGGGTACCAGAAGGGGTTCTAGGCAAAAGCTTTGGGAGGGCATTTGGATGCAAGAGGGGCTAGGGTATGGGGCGCAGGAGGGGGTTCGGGACTAGAGTAGGGTTTCAGGATGTGGGCTCCAGGTGGACACTACTGAAGTTCAGGCCCTTGATAGCCTCTTGGCCAAATCTGTCAGGATCCCCTGTCAGAGACTCCAAGATCTACCAGTAGATCCCTATCGACTGCCCTAGAGACTCTCTCTCCTCCAGAGCTGAAGCAAATGCCTCTACTGCTGGTGACACTGATCTGATGTCATAGGCTGAGTTGTGGCAAAAGCTATTTTAATCCCTCCCCCATTCCCCACCACACACAGTGCTAAAACAGTGTGAAAAAAAATAACGGCTCAGTGTTGGACTCCATAAAGCTACTCAGGCACCTAAATCCCCCCCTGCGTTCCACAAAGCTCCCCCCGAAACCTGCAGGTGCCAGAACTCACTTGACACCTATGATTTTCAAAGTAAAAATTCCCTCAGAGCCTAGGTTCCTCTGGGCATGTGCATCGCTGCTCCCTCTAGGCATCTGAAAGCCCATTTCCTGCCCAAGCCACAGAGAGGGTCACAAACCTGGGGAAGGCAGGTATATGGGGGGCCTCACTTGTCCAAAGGGCTAGTCTGATATGTGTGTTCAGAGGGACTGGGTCAAAGAGGGAGAATGATTCGGTAGCCCAGTGATTAGTGCTACAGTGGAGGCAGCTGTGCCTAATGGCCAATGCTAGGATCGGGGCCCCATTGTGCTAGGCACTAACAAAACCCAGGGTAAGAAAGAAGCTCCAGCACCAATGAGCTAACAGTCTAGGCCAGAGGTGGGCAATAAAACAGCGGTGGTTAGCCCCTGGTGGGCTGCTGCTGCTATATTTACCTGCACCTCCGCAGGTACGGGCGATCGCAGCTCCCATTGGCCAGGAATGGCGTTCACGCCCCACGGCAGCTGTGAGCCCCCATGTCTGTGGAGGTGCAGGTAAATATGGTGGAGTGGTGGCCTGCTAGGAGCTAACCTGGGTGGACCAGATCCAGCCTCTGGGTTGGTATTTGCCCTCCCCTAGTCTAGGCAGACAAAAGCCAGGAGGCACACAGGAGGGGAACTTCTAATTTTCGATACCAGCCATTTCCGGGGTGGATGGGAAAGTAAAGCGCGCTCACTTGCAATAGGCATATCACAGTTCTGCTTTGCACGGGGGTATCATGCCTGCTGCTGAGGGCAGCCACGTGCCCGCATCCCAGTTATCCTTCCTCGTTCCGCCTCTTTAAGGCATTGCGAGCTGAGCACACCCTTCTGACACAGGGCAAGGCGATGGGAAACAAGCTCTTGAGTGTGTGGAGGGACATCACGGTGCTGCCTCCTGTGGTCCTAGTGGCTCTGTAGAAAGTGCAATGTGAAAGTTCACAGGAAGAAGTGGCTTTTTCTACCATGCCTGTAAAAAAAAAAGTCCTTTAGACAGGCATTTCTTTCCTGACTCAGCCTGAGGGTTATGCTGCCACTGACTGCATTGGGGGAACAAAGCACAGCAGGCCTTATTGGAGCAATCAAATCCTCAATACTAAACTCTATAGTCCATACCCCTGGCCTTTCACCAAACACTAGTCTATTAGTTTAAGTCAGGACCAAAGAACGTTCCGTGACAGTAGAATAATTGAGGCCATTCTGCAATATAGTAGGACCTTATTAAACATCAATTATCACAACATCTAGAAGCTGTTACATCTCTACCATCTATAAGAACATAAGAATGGCCGTACTGGGTCAGACCAAAGGTCCATCTAACCCAGTAGCCTGTCTGCTGACAGTGGCCAGTGCCAAGTGCCTCGGAGGGGGTGGACCGAAGACAATGATCAAGCGATTTGTCTCCTGCCATCCATCACCAGCCTCTGACAAACAGGGGCCAGGGACACCATTCCTACCCCCTGGCTAATAGTCTTTTATGGACATAACCTCCATGAATTTATCTAGCTTCTCTTTAAACTCTGTTATAGATCTAGCCTTCATAGCCTCCTCTGGCAAGGAGTTCCACAGGTTGACTATGCGCTATGTGAAGAAGAACTTTTGCTTATTAGTTTTAAACCTGCTACCCATTAATTTCATTTGGTGGCCTCTAGTCCTTATATTATGGGAACTAATGAATAACTTTTCTTTATTCACCCTCTCCACACCACTCATGATTTTATATACCTCTATCATATCCCCCCTCAGTCTCCTCTTTTCCAAACTGAAAAGTCCCATTCTCTTTAGCCTCTCTTCATATGGGACCTGTTCCAAACCCCTAATCATTTTAGTTGCCCTTTTCTGAACCCTTTCCAAGGCCAAAATATCTTTTTTGAGGTGAGGCGATCACATCTGTACACAGTACTCAAGATGTGGGTATACCATAGTTTTATACAGAGGCAGTAAGATATTCTGTGTCTTATTGTCTATCCCTTTCTTAATAATTCCTAACATCCTATTTGCCTTTTTGACCGCCGCTGCACACCGTGTGGACGTTTTCAGAGAACTATCCATGATAACTCCAAGATCTCTTTCCTGATTTGTCGTAGCCAAATTAGCCCCCATCTGTGGTCTAGATGGGACTGGGTCCTGCCATGAGGGCAGGGGACTGGACTTGATGACCTCTCAAAATCCCTTCCAGTTCTAGTGTTCTATGATTCTACAGCCCCACGGTTAACCCTCTTTATTTAGCCTTGGTCTTAAGGAATGAATGTATCTTAAGAACGAAACATGGACAGTAGAATAAGCTTGAGTGCAAGTTGAACCTCCCTAGTCTGGCAGCCTTTGGACCTGACCGGTGCCAAACCAGAGATTTGCCAAACCACAGGAGGTCAAGGTTGTCTAACAGCATTGCCAACCCTTCCACTCCTTACTGGGCTCTTGGAAGCCATTTAGGGGTCAATTAGAGCTAAAGAACAGCACAGAGCACTGAGAGCCAGGACTGGTGGCTGGAAACAAACTTTATGGGACTGTGAGAAACTTGGCCACACCCATGATAAGTGGACATCTGGCTAACTAAAATCATGCCGGACCACGGATGTTGCTGGACCAGACAATGCCGGACTAGAGAGGTTCAACCTATACAAAGATTCAGCATGAGAGCAAAGATTATCTATTAGAAAGATGCTGGCCTTGCTTTGGTGCCTTTTAAGCTCCTAACGACATAGGTAACCTTGCATGGGTGGTGGGTGAACCCCTGGCTTGAAGAGACCCACCCCCCGTTCCTGCTGGCCCCTGGCCAGTGTAACACCCTCCAGCCCCGCATAGTGCATCTTCAGCCTCCCCTGGGGAGAAGAGCAGGGTGATGTAGCCCCAGCCACCTCCAGCCCCAGCGTGCTAGAGGGGAGAGCTGGCTCACGCAACCACAGCCTCCCCTGGACAAGCCTGCCCGCCTGATCCCTGGTCATGAAGTCCCCCGTCTGCAGCTAAGCCACCAGTCCCAGCACTGGGCAGGCGGCATGGCTGGAGCACCCACAGCCCCTAGCAGTGGGCAGCCAGGGCGGCCCCAGCACCAGGAAGACAAGTGGCACTGTGCAACCCCAGCCTTTGCCACGGGACCAGCAGGCAGGAGGGGGTCTGGACTCCGGTGGAGCATGGGCAGGGCCAGGTGAGTCCGTGTGGTGAGAGAAAGGCTTCTCCTGCTTACAATGCCCGCTGTCCACGGACTTCAGGAAAAGCGGAGGAGCTTGCAACTCCTCAGTGTGTCGCTTAGCACACATGCTGTTTGTTAAGGGGTAATGTAAGCCTGATTGGCTGCAGATGTCCCAGCAGATTGAAGAATTGGGCCCACATCAGAATTCCTTTCAGGTTGCTAATCTAGCGAACTGATTGATGAATTAGCTTCCAGGCCATCTGACTTCCCGCGTGTGTAGAAGTATCTGTTGGAATATCAAGTCACTGGAGAGTGAGTCGAGAGAGAAATATGTACGATGCCAGACATATCAAAGGCAGCTGATTAATTTTTGACCAGCAAAATAAACATTTCGTGTCTGATAGAAAAGAAAATTCTAGTTTGGCGATCACGGCACTGTAATTGCATGCAGCAAGGACAAACACAACAGCAGCCACCTCCTTTTCTGGAAGGGCAGGCAGAAAGGGACCAGTTTTCAGAAGAGCTCAACGTCCCCGAGGCTGGATTTTCGGTCACATTCAGCATCCGGCATCGGACTCGCTGGCCACTTATTTGGCTGCCTTAGTAGCAGATCAGACTTGTGAATGGGGACATTGTGGCCTAATGGATAGCTCCCCGGAGACCTGAATTCTGTTTCTTACCCTGCTGTGGGCAGGACGCTTTGCCACGTCTCTGTTTCTCCATCTGCAAAAGGGGGACGATGGCTCCTTTCATATCTCCTTTGCAAAGTGCTGGGAGGGCTACTGAGAAACAGTTCTGTGTAAGAGCGAGGGATTATTCTTCTAGCACCAGGGGTGGGGAACCTAAGGTCAGGGGTCAGATGTGGCCCCTGGCTTGCCTGGATCTGGACCCCAAGGCTTGAGGCTCCCCCCAGTATGGGGGAGCCCGCGCTGGTGGTGCAGCTCCCCTGTCTTCCCCCTCAGTACACCATATCTACTCACTTGGGCCTACCACGGCTCTGGTGTGTGAGGAGAATGTGGGGAGTGTCCTTCTCCTTCTCAGCTGGGAGCTTACTTGTGGGTGGCCCCCAATGGATTTTTCTGTGGCCCCTGGCTTGCCTGGATCCTGCCCCTGATGGATCAGACCCCTGAAAAGGTTCCCCACCCTGGGAAATCCAGCCCTAAGCATGCATGTGTGTGCTCTTCCATTTCCTTTCCCTCAGGCAGGTGCCTCAGGGTAGCCCTTGCAGAAAGGTCTGAGGCAGTATTTGGACAAAGGGCCTGGATGCAGGGCATGGCCAGCAGCTTGTTTAAATAAAGTTCCTTGTTCAGAGGAAACACGTTTAATTCTCATGCCACGTCCAGTGGCTGTTAGGCCAAAGGCATTGCATGCCTTGGGTGGGGTTCACACACTCGGGAAGTTCAGTTAATCTATAAACAGGATATGAACAAACAAGGCATGTCCTGTCCCTTAATCATCATGTGTTCTGCTGCCATCCCTGTGCTTAACTATTCCCTCTTGGAGGAGGTGGGGCTTTTGTCAGATCGTCCCCCCTCCCCTCATCTTCCCGAGCAGGCAGGTTCTCAAGTAGCCCCACTCCCCCGCTGCCCACCTGGCAATTCTGACTGCTTCTC
This sequence comes from Pelochelys cantorii, assembly GCA_032595735.1. Classification (NCBI taxonomy): domain Eukaryota; kingdom Metazoa; phylum Chordata; order Testudines; family Trionychidae; genus Pelochelys; species Pelochelys cantorii. The sequence continues at coordinate 6,735,160 of CM064344.1, read as the reverse complement.
AAGGGGCTTCTTTGTTTCAGGGAGCTTTTACCCCCATCCCACTTCCAAGTGAAGCTTGCTTTGGAGAGCTGAAGGCTGCAGTGCAAATCTCTGTTGTGTTCTTGGTTGGCAAATGTATTTCAGCCAATCAATCTCCTCTCAGTGGGCATGCCATTAAAGAAATGCACGCTCTGATATTTGCTCCCTAAGTATCCTGGATCCAACTGCAGGAGGAGTAACGGTAGTCCGAATTAGGGGCTTTAGTTCGAACTACCTAGCCCGTGCCGCGTGTAGCCGCGGGCAGGGAGTTCAAACTACCGGGCATTTAAAAATGGCGGCGCCCGGGAACATGCAAATAAAGCCCGGGATATTTTAATCCCGGGCTTCATTTGCAAGTTCGAATGCCTACATTAGCCACCCTAATTCGAACTACGGTGTCTAGTGTAGACATACCCTTAGAGATTAACAAAAATTGTGGATGGTATGATGAGCTTTCATGGGCACAACCCACTTCTTTTTGTTAGTCTCTAAAGTGCTGCAGGACTAGTCGTTGTTTTTAAAGTACATTGTTTTGAGTTTCTCCACCGCCCTCACAGAAAGCCGGAGTACCAGCTGCCAACAGGGGTGCCCTCTGAGTTTGATTCAGTGAGTCTAGTTAAGACTTGCTAAATCAAACTCCAGAAGATGGATCGTGGCAGTGTCACTCTTCCGTTTAGTGAAGATATGGTCTTAGTAAGGGATCTCAGTGCTACTAGATGGGGCAGGGCACCACACCTAGGAGGTGTGTGGGTTACACTCGCAGGGAAAATTACAATGACTCCCTTGCAAAGCAGTGAAAGGACTGACTCATGGGCCCAGCCAAGCCTTCTGAGTGGCTGCCAGGTCAGCCTGATCCCAGTGACTTCAGAGGCTGAGCAAATTCCCTCCTCCCCGTCAGCACAGGAATTGTTATTCATTTTTCACACAATGACTGGGACAACGGTTTATTGTAAGACTTGGCATGACATGGGAACAGCAGGCATGGGAATGCAGTTGATTGGAACTCTCGGTTTCCTAAGTGACTTCAAACTGTAACAATTCCACATGCCAAGCTTGTGGCACGGGACAGAATATGGGAGAATATTTTGTGACTGAGCCTTAAATTTTAGGAGCGAGTGTTCCGTGCCAAATCTGCACCATTCTCTGAATAGCCAGACAGGGCCTGAGAAGAGGCCCCTTCCTCCCATTTAGCAGTTGGTTCCATCTTTGGTTTGGTTTGTTTTTTCATCCTCTTTCTGGATCTTTAAGGGGAACTATCTCTATGTGCGTCTGTTGTGTCAGGAAGTGAAAGAACTATAGTGAGATTTAGAGTGTTTCTGCTGGTAGGGTACATGGGACTGTCCCCCACTAAGAAATAACCCTGCCACCCTCTGTGAGCACTGTGCACTGTTTATTTCTGTGAGCCTACCAAACAAAAGATCCAGGCAACAAGCTGCAATATTTTAGGCTGGCATGTCTGAGAATTGTTCAATGAAAAGAGCCAAAAGTTAATGGGTATTTTCAAAAGTTTTCTTAACTAATGAACAACATGCAGGGTACTAGGGTGCGTCTACACAGCAGGGCTTAACTCAAAATTTGCTATGCAAATTGAGCTACGTTAATTGCGTAGCTTATTTCGAAATAGCTTATTTAAAAATTGGGAGTGTCTTCACAGCACTTATTTCGAAATAGAGTGCTCTTCCTCCGATTTCCCTTACTCCTCGTACAAAGAGGGCTACAGGAGTTGGAGGAAGAAGTCCTCTAGCTTGACAGTATTTCGATATTATGTCAAAAGAATTGCCTGCTGTGTAGACATGGACTAAGTTATTTCGAAATAACACAAGTTATTTCAAAATAATGTTGCTGTGGAGACGTACACCTGGAAACAAAGCCACCAAGGAATGAGATGCGTACAAAATGAACTCGGCTATCCTGAGAAACAGCGTTCTTGGGGGGAAGTTAACGTCCTTGCATTCCCGATGGCTCAGAAATGTTGCTTGGCACTGTTTGAAACCCTGGATGTCAAGGTGTCCTGCTCCTCCTATTTCTTTTTAGTTGAGATTCCATGGGCTCTGCACAGGAGAACAGCTCAAAGATACTCTGCCATTTATTAATTCCAGGTGTAATGCTTGGGTGGTTTCTTGGGGTGAGCCCAGCACTGCTCAGAGGTGGAATTTTAATATTTCTCAACATTTTCCTTTCTCCCTGGATATAAGAGTTGCCATGGGGTCCCAGAGAGATGTGTTCACTCTAGGGGGCTCTCCTAGTATTACTACACTGGTATAGCTGTACTGGCAGAGCCTGTATAGTATAGACAGACCCAAGAGTCTATAAGGGTATGTCTACACTAGCCCCCTAGTTCGAACTAGGGAGGCTAATGTAGGCATTCAAAATTGCAAATCAAGCCCGGGATTTAAATATCCCGCGCTTGATTTGCATCTTCCTGGCTGGTCACCATTTTTGAAATTTACAAGTCCGGACTAACTGCCCGCGTCTACACGTGGCAGGGACCAGGTAGTTCGAAATAAAGGCCTAGTTCGAACTACCTGTTATTCCTCCTGGAATGAGGTTTAACAGGTAGTTCGAACTAGGGCTTTATTTCTAACTACCGGGTCCCTGCCGCGTGTAGACGCGGGCAGTTAGTCCGGACTTGTAAATTTCAAAAATGGTGACCAGCCAGGAAGATGCAAATCAAGCACGGGATATTTAAATCCCGGGCTTGATTTGCAATTTCGAATGCCTACATTAGCCTCCCTAGTTCGAACAAGGGGGCTAGTGTAGACATACCCTAACTCCAGAATTATCAGAGAAAGTAAAGGGTGTGATTCTCTCATCAGCATGGTGGCATTTTACACCCATTTTGCATTCCCTCTGCACTGGTGTACATAATCATCTCAGGTACATCGCAAAGGCACTGCAGGCCCAAAACATGCTAAAGAAACATTCCTTATTGCAATTTTCTAAGCATACAGCATTCTCTACTTTCTTCCAGAGGGGCTGGTTATTGGCTTCTTTCAAAGTCTACATCAGTTGTGTTTTCTTCTACTCTTCCTCTAGATATTTCCTAGCCTGTGAGAAGTTTCTTCAGACCAAATTTTTTCAGCTCAGATGCTGCTTCACTTAATATGACAAATTTAGAGCTGTTTGTTGCCCACGCTGCTGAACCTCAGAGATATCAGAGAAATGGAGGAGTCACACATTTAAGCACAAAACACGGTATTATTATTGAGAGCATCAACTAAGGATGTTGGAGGACCTGGTCAGTTTGGCAAAACCAGAAAGCAATATTTCTCCCGCTCATTTAAATGGGGCCAATACAAAGCTTCCGGTTCATGAGGGGTGTGTCTAGGCTACTGAGTTTTTTCGAAAAAAGTGGCCTTTTTTAAAAAAAAAACCCCTTCACCTGCATCTAGACTGCCGTTGCATTCTTTCGAAATTAAATCGAAAGAACTCAGCAGTTTTTTCGAAATCAGTAAACCTTCTTTTATCAGGAAGAATGCCTTTTTTTCGAAAGAGTTCTTTCGAAAAAAAGCATTATTGACCGCAAACAGGGCTTTTTCGAAAGAGAGCATCCAGATTGCCTGGGTGCTCTCTTTCAAAAAAGCAGCTCGCTTTTTCAAAACGCTTGTGGCTGTCTAGATGATCTCTTTTGAAAAAGGCTTGTAGTCTAGATGTACCCTAAATGAATTCATTGGTTTCAGTCCTCTTACTCAGATTTCTACATCCCTATGTAGTTCCTTGAAGAGATGCGGTTACTCTAATAGTCATTGTCTCTTTCAGGATTTCAAACAGTTAGGAATGAATCATGGCTCAAGATACATATCCATATATATCTGACAAGGTCAGGCCAGAGGCCTGTTACAGAGTGGGGAAAGGCAGCCCCAAAGGGTAAAAGGCCTGTTAATTAGAGGCGGTGGGCTGCAGGACAATTAGGAACAGCCAGCAGGAAGCTGGACCAGGCAGATTGGGACCAACTGACTCCACTTTGGATGTGCCAGAGGCCTTCAAAAGCCTTCCCATTTAGAAGGAGAGGAGAGAAGAAGAGGTAGAGGCGAGGAGAGTCAGAGAAAGAGCAAGAGTTGGAGACGTACAAAGTACCAACAGTTACAGAGCTAGAGACAGCAGAGGGGGAAGTCTCAGAAGGAGTGGCTGGGCTCCTTACCCCAGAAACCAGCTGAAAGCCCAATCCGTAGCAAAGGGGGAAGGCTCAGGTTAGGGAAAAAGACGAAGCTTAAAACCATTGAATTGTTGGCCTAATAGAAGCAGTCCAACAAAGGCTGACTGTAAAGTTTTAAACACACTGCACGAGTAACTCCATTGTGGCTCTCCACAGTTAGAAGAGTATAGTCCAGGGCTACTCAACATGTGGCCCATGGGCTGCATGCGGCCCGCAGCCCGTTTGTTTGAGGTCCGCGGTACAGTTTGGGTTTATGTGGGGCTAAACACATGGCCCAAGGGTGAGAGCCAAAACAAAAATGTAGTCAATATAAAGGTCTTCTGATGATATGCGTTTTAGTAGTTAAATTCCTGGACTGTCATTGCTCCTTAAAAGTGCTGTCATATGAGTGGAAATCGGGTTCATATTGCATTTTATTACTATCAGCAGAACTGACTTAAATGGGACCTGCGTGTTGTGTAGTCTTGCCTTAATCATTGTATTCGTGCCCGTCAGTGCGAAAGAAGTTATTTGCATATATTTGCATATATATATGCATGTATATGCAACCATACTTAAGTTGTGGTCCTTGGCATGTCCTGTGAGTATCATTATGGCCCCCGGAACTTCCAAAGTTGAGTAGCCCTCGTATAGTCCAAGATTCCCAGGACTGGTGAGGGATTTTGTGTGACCATTTTTGAATGCCTAGTGTAAATGACCTCCAGGGCCAGATTCCCAGGAAGTGCTGGTCAGCTGTCCTCAGGAAAATCAGGTCCATTCAAGGTTCTCCAGTTGGCCTCTCAAAGGAGGCACCAAAATCAACAGGCACTTCCAAAAATGCCCCTCATCACAAATTCAGCCCTCAGGTGCTAGCCCAGAATAAGTCACTGTTGCACGGTATGCCTGCTTAGTCTTAATTTGCTCAGGTATATTTATTCTCATTTCCTGACAGAACACACCACCCTCTTCGGGTTTGTTTTAAACGATCGATCAAATGCTAAAAAAACATGTTAAAATAAACAGTGCATGCCGAAAATCTGTTTTCCCTTGTTTTGCTTAGCAGGAAGTCAGCAGCTGGCCTGTGCTTTGATGTGGGGATGCAGGTTTCAGAATTATTGACAGGCAGAAAGTCCTCAGAAAGGCTCCGACTCAGGGTTTAGTTTCACACAAACACTCCCCGGGTCACAGGCTTCTCCAAAGAGCAGTCACGCTTTCCGAATTGCCTGAGTCTGCAAAACTGGGCTGGGAAAACTCGCCAGAGTAATCTCTCGCTGGAGATTTCTCTCACTTCTTCTTTCAGCTATAGCCAGAAATATGCTAAGAACGGCTCTGTTTGCAGTGCTTTTGCACTTCCGGCTCCAGTTCTGGCCAGAGACTGGAAGTGTGAGCTATGCAAAAACAAAACAAAAAGTACAAAAACAGCATTTGTTGAATGTGTGTCTACACTAGTGTTTCTTAAACTTTTTAAGACCAATGAACACCAAACAAGGATTTTTTTGTTGAGCAAAAAAAAAAAAAAAGGTTGCCTGCCCCTTTAAGGGCGGCCATTTTGAATTCTGTTGTTCTCCGTGGCACACTGGAAGAAACATTGGTCTACACTGTAATAAGAGACCCAGGCAGGCCAAGGTTAGCTGATAGATTTACAAGGCACAGTCTCTGGGGCTAAAAATGACAGATATTTGGGCTTAGGCTATAGAATGGGCTGTGAAACCCCCTGAGGGAAGTGGGCTTTGGCAGCTGGGCTCCAGCCTGAATGCAACCCCAAATGTCTGCACCAACAGAGCTGACAACCTCCGCGGGCCCCGGAAGGAGCGGGGCTGAGGGCATAAGGGGCAGGGCTGAGGGCAGCCAGATCTCAGCACTGCTGGGAGCGTGTGGCACAGTGCTCCACCGTGGCGTTCTGGCGCAGTGCTCCAGCAGTGATTTAAAGCAAATCCCCTTTGAATCATCAGGCCCTGGAGCATTTGTCCTTTTTACTCCCTACCTCAATTGACGGGCCTGGTCTACAATATTTAGTCCTACAACCTCAGTCCTACAAGCCTATGTTGATTGACCCGAGCTCTCAGACTTGGTGCCACAGGGTTTTGGTGGCCATGTGAGGGGCTATATTTTTTCCTTCTCTTTTGTTTTCTTTGTAAATTAGATTTCATTAGTTTTCTTTCATTTGTTCACAAAAAGAATAATCAGAGGGAGCACTGAAAAGGACAAAAGAACAAAAAAGTATCAAAATGGAATAGAGACCTGAGGAAGGAAGGAAGTGGGGGATTGGGTTGCCAAACTTCTGACAGAATATAACCCAACACCCATATCCCACCCTTTCTCAGAGGCATTGACCCCTTCCTTCCATCCTTCCTCCCTCCATCCCTTACTCTCCCTCAGTCCCATTCACTCGCTCATTTTCAGCAGGTGGGGGAGGGTTCCTTTTTGACCAGATATTTGGTTGAAAATTGGACACCTGGCAGCCAGGGAGGGTTTCTCAGTTTCCATTAGCTGGGAATTAACCAATGGGTCTTTTTAAAAGCTGAAGACAGCTATGAAAGCCGCCTCCACTCCTCTGGCCAAGCTTTGCTGCATGGCAATTAGTACACAAAAGATAAGGCCTCTGTGACAGTTTGAGCACTCACCGGTGCGGTGCCTCCTTCTGGTCTACCTGGGAATTAGCTCCGCCAGCCCTGTTGGCTGGTGTTTCACCCCCCAGTTACCCACCACTTCAGGCACCGGCATGCTCCTGACTCCTTCTCTTGCAGTACTGCCCTGCGATGGTGCCCCCTCCCCTCCTGCGGAAACCCAACTGCCTATATCCACCTTGCCTCAGTGACCCATTGCCAGTCATCATGTAGCCCTGCCTCAGGGGCAATCTGTACTCTGAAATGGCCATTCATTGGCTGGGGACGGGGGAGACCTGCTACCTTCTCCTGGCTTGGCTGCTCTTCTGCAGCCCTCGTATCTCCCTGGGTCCCTGGGCCTGGGCCTGGGCCTCAGTCTGGGGTTTTCTCAGGCCAGAGCTCCCCTGGCTCACCCAACTTCCCTCCAGCACTGCTCTGTCCAAGGTACCCCTGCTCCCAGGCAGCTTGGTCCCTCTCCCTCCAGAGCTGGAGCAAAAGTGAGCTTCTCTTGGCCAGCCATCTTTTTATACAGCCCTGCTGGGCTCTGATTGGCTGCCTCCAGCCCTTTCCTGATTGGATCCCAGCCTCAGCCATCCCCTAAGCTATTTTAACCCTTTCTATTCCACTGCGGGGCAACCACCCTGTCACCACCTCACATTGGAGCTGGGCCCACGTCACAGAGTTCAGATCAGGCTTTGCTCTATTTTCCCTCAGGGGCTGAGTGGAAGTCAGATGCAGCAGTTTCTCAGGTCCTGGTCTGTAAAAGGGAGGTCACAGTATTACTTCTCTCCCTAACTTGGGCTAGCCTGTCTCTTTAGATAGCAAGTTCTCCACTATGTGTTTTCACCGCACCTACTACAATGGGACCCTGAACTGGATTGTACCTCTCAGCAGGACTGAGCTAATCAGAACACTTTGCATTGTATTGTGATAGCATCTGGGAGCTCCAGACAAGGGTCAGGACTCAACTGTGCAAGACTGAACAAACAGATGACCCCTTCTGCAAAGAGGAGTCTGCCTAAGCTGTAATAATACTGGTTTTGTTAGTTAATTGTAAACCTGGGGGCCTGACCCAAACTCTAGCTCAGCCCCACCTTTTCTTGTAGTGTATAAAGCACATCCTTGGGTGAGCTGGCCGGATTGTTGTGGCTCAGGAATAAGATGAAATGGCAGAGTGCGTGGGTGGGGACAGACAGCATTTTGGTGCTATGTTTGGATTAACCATCGGGGAAAATCCACCCCTACGTGACATTAGCCAGCATAGACTCCCATAGGTGGTCCATATCAGACCTGCAGGCATGTGGGCAACCGTTTGAAGCACTACCTCACGAAAACAACGACCTCTCAGCCTTCCAGCTTTCAGACCCATATCCATTTACATCAAGTTGTCACCAAACCGGTAAAGAAATGTTGTTACCAGATGGTTTCCATATCATTCTAATTTTTTGCATCTCGAGGAATACAATTGCCAAATGTGGATAAATTAAAACTGTCTAAGCACCCACTTCAGCCCCCAATTAGAATGAATTATGGAGGGGGCTGAACAAGAGAAGCCCCTTTTTGGTCCTGGTGTTATAAGATATATTAGCCTTTGTGGCTAGTGTGATATTAGCTGAATGATTTATGGATCTATAACTTGTGGAATTAAAAGTAGTTTTTTTCCAAGGCTTTAAATCAATTCCTCTCTCTCCTCCCCCTTTTGAAAATCTTTTGAAAGACTCAGGAGTCACTAATTTTTTTCCTCCAATATTTTCAACCTCTAATAACAATTTTAATCTTACTTTGAACCGTGTACCCTATAACCTCGACATACATGAATTTAGCATTATAAACCAGATGCTTTTCCTACAATATCATTCATCTTACCAAAAAATAGATCCCCATATTTTTCCCCCAGTACTTTGCTGGGTGAAATGAACTTTTGATCTTCTAAAATGTTGCCTCAGCCTTTGCTTGGGATGCAATCACCCAGTTCAAAAAGCAAGCAGACGGTCTCGTGAGTGAGCTGAGATATGTACAGGCTCTTTGAAGTATGAGCCCTAATGAATTTTGGACGTCAATGGCAAAGGGCAGAACCAGGCCTTATATTAAGTAGTTTCTCATTATTTGTTACCAGCTGATGAATGTTCTGAAATCTACTCTAGACCAGTGGTTTTCAAACGGTTGTAGAATGTCGGGCGCTGGCTCTTATTGCTGTGGGGGATCAGGTGACCGGCGGGAGTTCTAAGGCAGCTCCCTGCCTGTCCTGCACTGCAGACTCTAGCTGCAGGCCTAGCTCCTAGGTAGGAGAGGGGGAGAGCGCACAGGGCTCCATGCTCTGCCCCTGCCCTGAGCACTAGCTCCATGCTCCCATTGGCTGGAAACCTGCTGCTGGCTACTTCTGGGGGCAGCATAGTCTGCGGTGCCAGGAGAGGCAGGAAGCTGCCTTAGCCCCTCCCGCTGCACTGCTGACCAGGAGCCATTCAAGGTAAGCCCCTCCTGCCCCAGCCCGGACCCCCCCAAAGATGGAGCCCCCCCTCCCTGCACCCCAAAGCTCTCATCCTTAGCCCCACCCTGGAGCCCACACACACACTGGTCAAATTATGTTGGTTCATGGGGATCAATTTTCTTCAACTGGGTCTGAGGAAAAAAATGTTTGAAAACCACAGGTTGAGGATGGGGGTGCCAGAGAGTCCTACTTGTCATAGGTTGAGCAAACTTGTTTGGAAAAAGTAAATACCGCTCCATTTACCCCTTTTGTAGAAGTGCAACCACTCTGAAAGGTCTGGCTGGCAGTGCATATGCCGAAATATCGCAAGACTGGCCATTGTAGTGGGACATGGAAATGTCAGAAGTCTGAATGGAAAGTCTATTCCAGCGAGAGGCCAGATTCTCCCACCTACATCTGTGCAACTCCACCAAAGCCAGTGGGTTCTTAGTGGTCAAACTGATCTCACGAGCTTAATTTAGCAGGAAGAGATGCCAACCTCTCTCTGCTAATCCGAACCAAAGGCTGGCTTTGAGATTTGCCCAGAACTAATCTCTGTTTGATGAGGTTAAAAAAAGAAAAGAAAAGCCACCTTGTGCTTTCAATGTTGTTCTGGGATTGAAAATAATCTGAGATTTAAAGATTTTTTAACACATGTTCTCTTTAAAGAAAAAAAAAAGTTTCTTTAGCTTCCTTCTCTCAACGCTGCTCCTCTGCCTGAGGAGAAATTTGAACTGCTACTGCCGTTGGGCAGGGGGCCAGTGGTCTATTTTTGAACTTATTTTTGCTAGTCACGTGAAAACTTGACAGTGAAGACACCTCTCCCCATCCCACCTGCAGATGATGTCATGGAATTTCTCCTTTGCCTGAACTGAGTCAGATGTCTCATTTTTTTAAAATGGGTTTGTTGTGAAATAAAGGGAGGATTTAATGGCTCGAGCTTGCTAAAACACCGCCAGACAAGCTGGGCCAGGATGGTCAGTTGAGTCTCTCATGACACAGGACATTAGCAATATTTTCCATGGGCTAAGAACAACAAAGGAAACGTCATCTCTTGCACCTCCAATACCTACACAGCTTATAATGATTTTTGAGATCTTGACATGAAACAGCACAGTTAGCGAGTGAAGAGGCGCACTTCTTCCAATGCAGTGAAAATTCCATTTTATGCTTCTACATGTGGTAGATCACTTCATCTTGATCCAAACCCTCTTTTTCTGCTTTAACCTTTTTTAGGCTATGTCTAGATTTCAGGCTTTCTTTCGAAAGACGCTTTTCCAGAAGAGCTCTTCCGAAAACACTTCTCCCGAAAGAGAGTCCGTGCATGAGTGCTTTCCTGGGCAGAAGCTTTAGGGCAGGGGTGGGCAAGATCCGGCCTGCCATGCCATTTTATCCAACCTGTGGCCTGCCCTACTGCTCCCACACCCACAGGCCAATCAAGACCTGGGGGCGGGGGAGTGCACAAAGTCATTCAAAGTGGCTCGTGTTCCCTTTCCCTGCCAGGGGCACACAGCACCTAGAGGGAACCGCCCCTTCCACCCGAGGACCCGTGTCTTCAAGGGGGACAGGCCAGAGCTGGCCCATGACCACAAACCAAAGTTCATGGAGTGGCCCCCCCTGCAAAAATTCTTGCCCACTCCTGCTTTAGGGACTCCTCTAAAGCCCAGGGAAATGAACAGAAAGACTCCCATTGTCTTCAGGGGGCCCTTTGCTAGTGGCCTGATGTCTAACATGAGGGACATCAATACTTGCTCCTCCCAAACATGCACACTGGAAACACCCGGGACAGCGTTGCTCCATCTCCTTCTCTTAGAATCATAGACTCACAGGGCTGGAAGAGCCCTCAGGAGCCATCGAGTCCAGCCCCCTGCTCAAAGCAGGACCAACCTCAACTAAATCATCCCAGCCAGGGCCTTGTCAAGCTGGGACTTAAAAACCTCTAGGGATGGAGATTCCACCCCCTCCCTAGGGAACCCATTCCAGTACTTCACCACGCTCCTAGGGAAATAGTTTTTCCTAATCTCCAACCTAGACCTCCCCCACTGTAGCTTGAGACCATTGCTCCTTGTTCTGCCATCTGTCACCACTGTGAACAGCCTCTCTCCATCCTCTTTGGAACCCCCCTTCAGGTAGTTGAAGACTCCTATCAAATCTCCCCCTCACTCTTCTCTTCTGCAGACTAAACAAGCCCAAATCCCTCAGCCTCTCCTTGTAGGTCATGTGCTCCAGCCCCCTAATCATTTTTGTTGCCCTCCGCTGGACCTTCTCCAATGTGTCCACATTTCTGTAAGGGGGAGCCCAGAATTGGATGCAGTACTCCAGATGTGGCCTCACCAGAGCTGAATAAAGGGGAATAATCACTTTGCTAGATCTGCTGGCAATGCTCCTCCTAATGCACCCTAAGATGCCAAGGGCACACAGTTGACTCATATTCAGCTTCTCATCCACTGTAGTCCCCAGGTCCTTTTCTGCCGAACTGATGCTTAGCAAGTTGGTCTCCAGCCTGTAACAATGCTTGGGATTCTTCCACCCCAAATGCAGGACTCTGCACTTGTCATTGTTGAATCTCATCAGATTTCTTTTGTCTAACCTCCAAACCTTCAATTTGTCTCGGTCACTCTGGACCCTATCCCTACCCTTCAACGTATTTACCTCTTCCCCTAGCTTAGCGTAATCTGCAAATTTGCTGAGGGTGCAATCCACCCCTTATCTTAATAAAGATGTTGAACAAAATAGGCCATAGAACAGACCCCAGGGACACTCCACTTGAAACTGACCGCCAACCAGACGTCGAGCCATTGATCACTACCTGTTGAGCACAGCCATCTAGCCAGCTTTCTATCTACCTTGCAGTCCATTTATCCAATCCATACTTCCTTAACCTGCTGGCAAGAATACTGTGGGAGATCATATCAAAAGCTTTGCTAAAGACAAGGTATATCACAACCACCAACTTCCCCATGTCCACAGAGCCAGTTACCTCATCATAGAAGCTGATCAGGTTGGTCAGGCATGACTTGCCCTTGGTGAATCCATGTTGACTATTCCTGATCACTTTCCCTTCTTCTAAGTGCTTCAAAATGGATTCCTTGAGGATCCCCTCCATGATTTTTCCAGGGACTGAGGTGAGGCTGACCGTTCTGTATCTCCATGGATTGTCTTTCTTCCCTTTTTTAAAGATGGGCACTACATTTGCCTTTTTCCAATCATCCAGGACTTCCCCATATCTCCACATGTTTTCATGGATAATGGTCAAAGGCCCTGCAATGACATCTGCCAACTCCCTCAGCACCCTTGGGTGCACTAAATCCGGCTCTATGGACTTGTGCATGTCTAACTATTCTAAATAGTTCTTAACCTGTTCTTTCTCCACCGAGGGCTGCCCATCTCCTTCCCATACTGTGTTGCCTACTCTTCCACTGTAGTAGATGGTACTGGAGGGTGTGACGGGGTGACTCTGGATCTTATAATCTCACTGAAGACTCTGAACCCCCTCACTGATGCTCCAGCTCTGATGCTACCTACTATTAACCTTGGTTTCTGAGCCTATGGTGACTTTTGGATGAACGCCATTTAGCTACTTCGCTTCCCTCCACCTCAGATTCTCTTTCCATCGGCGGTCAGTCATTTCAAAGCACAAAGTCCACTGGCTGCAGAACAATTTACTCCATTAATCCCAGTAGACTAATTTCAGGGTAAAGGTGGTTTATTATTTGTCCGGTGAAGGAAAGGAAACAGTGTTATGGATTCATTTTACCAGGGCAGCAACTATTATTTTTTGGACTGGTTCCCAGGGTGCTAAAAAATCCAATCCCATTACAGGTGAGAGAACAAAAAGAAAATACCCCCCCCACACACCTGGAAATGTAATAGCGCTGGTGCTATTTTAGGCACTCCCATGGGCTGGGGGCTTGTTTTGTACACTTGAAATTGGTGCAGTACCACACTGTCAGATTTTCAAGCTATTGATATCTTGAATAGAACTTCATGTGCAAGCAGGAAGAAAAAAAAAAAGTACTGCCGGGTCTCTATTCTTAGGGAGTTTTCATTTGAGTTAGGCAAACAGAGTTTGTTTATCTGAGGATCAATTTACACCCTGGCCTTTTAAAAGCCTCAGTAATGGATTTAAATGTATTCATCATGCTATGATGTTTGCATTCCCATTTTCCTCTCCTTTGGCTATTGCATGGGTAGCCATGTAATTGCAGGAAGTCGCAGCATAATACATTTTCAAAGCACAGAAAGAAAAGCAAGAGGAAAGAAATATATTGCCTTCATTATTTTTGTTGGATATATATGGCAGGGTGGAACTGAGCTTCTTTCTAGCAATATCTTTTATTTTTTAAGCAGTTAAGAGAGGAAAATATATATTTGTTTTTAAATTGCATGCCCTATTTACATATGTAGGCCTTACTTAGCAGGCACGTTAGCACATGTTTAATTTTAAGCACGTAGTTAACTCACTTTGGATATGTCTACACAGCAAAGTTATTTCGAAATAACAGCCGTTACTTTGAAATACTTTACTAGCATCTACACAGCCAAACCGCTATTTTGAAATTATATTTGAAATAGCGGAGCGCTTATTTTGAATTTGGTAAACCTCATTTCATGCGGAATACGCCAAATTCAAAATAGCTAATTTGAAATAAGCACTGTGTAGACACTTATTTCGAAACAGGGGGCCTCCAGCCCTTCCCAGGTGCCCTGCTGGCCACTCTGGGCCAAACCAGGAAAACTCCTCTCCTCCCCCCCCAGCCCCGGAGCCCTTAAAGGGGTAGAATCTGGCCACAGTGCCTGTGCCAGCTGCAAGCCTGCCAGCACAGAGCCAGCAGTCACTGCCCCTGATCCAGCATGAGCCAGCAACCCACTGGCACTCAGACCTCCACCGCTCCCTGGGAGCAGTCTGGCAGCTCCCAGGAGCCTGTCAGGGGCCGCAAAAGGTGGGTGCCTTCCTGGTCCAGTGCGGAGATCATTCAGGTTTGGGGGGAGGCCTCCAATGTCCATGATCTCCGCACTAGATGGAGGAATGCGGCTGTCTACAGGCGGATGGCTGCCAGCCTGGCCACCAAAGGCCACATGTGCACGCAGGAGCAGGTGCGCATGAAAATAAAGGAGCTGTGGCAGGCCTATGCCAGGGCCACAGGGGGCAGCTCCCAACGAGGGGCAGACCCAGACCTCTGCCCCTATTATGATGCCCTGGACCGCATCCTGGGGGGGTCTGACAGTCCGTGGCCCCCAGGTGGTCGTCGACCCTGGGGCAGAGGGCCCTGACCAGAGCATGGAGGACTAGGAGGAGGTCGACGGCCAGCAGTCGCAGGAGTCTGGAGGGAGTGTGCCCCACACCCGTGACTCCCGAGGCATCACAGAAGCCATGTCACCGGTGTCGTCTGAGGCTGGGGAGGCCTCAACATGTGAGTGCCATCACTGTCCCCTGATGCGGGGTGGGGAAGAGAGACCAGGGACCGTGCGTGTGGGCCTTGCTGACCATGGAGCACGCAGCAACCCTGGTCATGTGGCCCGGCTGGCTGCCACATAGGGACCCTGGCCTGTTACCCACACGCGTGTATGTATGAAGGCACATGACATGCTTCTGACTCTAGGGAGGGACACAGCAGGATGCCCTCCCTCCACAAGCCCCCTTTACACAGAGCAGGGCACATCTCCCCTCCCCACCCACACCCATACTATGTACAGCATAGGGGCATGGGTGCAGTCCCAGGCCAGCTCATGCTCCTGGGGATAACAAGACATGCCAAACATGGCCTGTGTGCAAGCACATCGGCTCTGATGGTGCAGAGACCTGCTGTCCTTGCCTTGCAGAGGGGGGCTGGGCTTCACCCACTTTGTCCCCAGGGGTAACTGACCACTTCTCTTGTTTCTCCACAGCCGCAGCAGCTGCAAGTGCAGGGCACACCACCCCGCCCGGGACATCCTCCCACACCTGGGCCAGGAGGAGTACCAGCGGCAGCACCTGGGGATCCTGCGTAGGCAGGTCCGCATCCTGGAGCACTGGGTGCATGAAGACTTGCAGCTGTGGTGGGAGAGTTGGCAGGAGCTGCTAGCCCAGGGCCGTGCCATCTGCGACCACCTGAAGACCCTGGTGCAGAGATTGGTGCCTCCTGCCGCTCCAGCCCCTGCTGCTGCCCCAGCTATAGCTCCTCCTCCCACTCCTGCTCCCCCTCCCGCCTCTTCCTCCCCCCCTCCCTACCTGCCCCACCCTCTGTACCCGCTCCTCCCCGGGGACGCCGAGGCCCCCGCACCCACAGTGCTGGGAGACAGGTGGACCAGCAAGACTCCCAACCCTGAACTTCTCCTCCCCCTTCCAGCTCCCTCCTCCCAGGTTTACCCCTCCCTTCTCCCACCCTCTCGCCTCCCCTCTCCTGACCTCATTCTGCGCCCCATCCCCCCCCAGCTATGTTCAATAAAGAGAGTTTGTTTTTGGCAACACACTTGTTTTTATTTTACATCAGGAAGGAGGGTTAGGGAGGGGAAAGTGGAAGGACGTGAAGGTGGAATAAGACACAAGGCCCCAGTGGGGCATGCCAGGGAGACTTCACTCCTCCTCCATCTGGAAACTCTCCCGCAGGGCCTTCTGGATACCGACAGCCCCCCGATGGGCCTCCTGGCTGGCAGCCACGCAGGGCTGCATGTACAGGCCAGCTAAGTGGTCGGCCTCTGCCATCCAGCCTGGCAGGAAAGCCTCTCCCTTCCTTTTGCACAAATTGTGCAGCATGCAGCACGCTGCCACCATGTGTGGAATATTCCTCTCGGAGAGGTCCAGGCGGGTGAGGAGGCATCTAAAATGGGCCTTCAGCTGGCCGAAGGCACCCTCCATCATGATGCGGCCCTGCTGAGCCTGGCATTAAAGGCCTGCCAGGAGGGGTTGAGGAGTCCCGTGTAGGGCTTCATGAGCCAGGGTTGTAGTGGGTAGGCTGCATCCCCCAACAGGCACACAGACTTGTCCACGTCCCCAGCCCTGATGTGGCAGTCAGGGAAGAAGGTCCTGCCGTGCAGCCTCTGGCACACGGAGGAGTTGCGGTACACCCATGCGTCGTGTGCTTTGCCGGACCAGCCCACGTTAATGTCCAGGAATCGGCCCCGGTGGTCAGACACAGCCTGCAGGATGACCGAGAAGTATCCCTTCCGGTTTATGTACAGGGAGGCCTGGTGGTCTGGGGCACAGATGGGGATGTGCATCCCGTCGATTGCCCCCCCACAGTTGGGGAAGCTCAGGGCACCAAAGCCCTTGATAACTGTGTCCACATCAGTGAGGTGGATGACTCTGTGGAGCAGCACTCTATTGATGGCCTTGACCACCTGCAGAGGGACACACAAAACCGAGAGTCACTGGGGTGCCAGGGTAGCTGACAGTGCTCCTTCGCTGCCACTGGCCCGCACTCCCTCCCCAGGAGCAACCCCCCCTGCAATCCTGGCCACCGCGGGAAGTCCATAGTGTGGCTGGGACAGGACAAACCCTCCCGGGGGAGGGGACTTGCACCACCTCCCCCCCTTTTCCCTGGGGCAGCCCATCCCCTCCTTGCCCCTGCCCCCAGGCACAGTGGCTGGAGACTGCCGTACCTGCATGAGCACTGCTCTGACAGTGGATCTCCCCACGCCGAACTGGTTACCCATGGATCGGTAGCTATCCGACGTGGAGAGCTTCCAGAGGGTGATGGCCACATGCTTCTGGAGGGGAATGGCGGGCCTCGTGTGCGTGTCCCGTCACTGCAGAGCAGGGACGAGCCACTCACAGAGCTCGAGGAAGGTGTCCTTCTGCATTCTGAAGTTCTGGGTCCATTGTTGGTCTCCCCAGTGCTCCAGGACCATGTGGTCCCACCAGTTGCTGCTGGTGTCCGGACGCCAGATGCGGCGGGGCACACTGGCATCCAGGCGCTGCTGCTGCTCCTCCTTGTCCCCCAGGAGAGTCCAGAAGAGGGCCTGGGGGTTGGGCTGCAGCACATGCTGCAAGGCAGCCTCCAGCAATTGCTGCCAGGCTTGCAGCAAGACATCCAAAATGAGCACCAGAGTGCCCAGGGGCACTCTGGCTCCATGGTGCCGAGTGCTGCCGTGTCCTGAGTCAGGGCAACCAAAGCAGGCAGAGAAAAAAATGATTTCCTGTCCCTCAGCAAGGTAGGCAAGAAAGCAGGGAAAGCTGAGAACCAGCTGTCCAGGGGATCCCTTTAAGCACAAGCCTCACATAGCCTCAGGCAGCAGTCACACAAAGTAACTACTGACCTGATGCCCTGATGGAACCGGTTTCAGCTGGCCTTACATGCGATTCAGCATCCAATCAGTGTGGACGCACTAGTTCGAAATAGAAAAACACTATTTTGAAATGCATTTTGTGTGTAGACGTGTTATTTCGAAATATCTTATTTCGAATTAACTATTTCAAAATAAGATATTTCAAAATAATGCTGTAGTGTAGACGTTCCCTTTGACTGCAGTTCATGCCTACACATACATATCGTGTCATGTAGAAGATGTAAGATAACCTTTTCAAAAGTGCTTTAGTTACCTGGAATACAGGCTGAACCTCTCTGGTCCAGCACCCTGAGGACCTGAACCAGAGAATCTGCTGAACCATGGGAGGTCAATATTGTCTAACAGCATTACCAACACTTCCAAGGTACTTTACACAGCAACATTATTTCAAAATAATTAGCATTATTTCGAAATAACATAGTCCGCGTTTACACAGCAGGCAGTTATTTCGAAACAACGTCGAAATACTGTCAAGCTGGAGGACTTCTTACTCCAACTCCTGTGACACTCATTGTACGAGAAATTGGAGGAAGAGTGCTCTATTTTGACATAAGCACTGTGTAGACGCTCCCAATTTTGAAATAAGCTATTTCAAAATAAGGTACTCAGTTGATGTACCTCAATTTGTGTAGCTTATTTCGAGTTAAGCCCTGTTGTGTAGACGTACCCCTACTGCTTACTGGGCTCCTAGAAGACTTTTAGGGGTAAATTAGAGCTAAAGAACAGCACAGAACACTGAGAGACAGGACTGGGGGCTGTAAATAAACTTTATGGGACTGTGGGAAACTTGGCCATGCCCATGATAAGTGGAAATTCAGCTAATTAAAATCATGCCTGACCACGGAGGTTGCTGGACCAAAGCGTGCTGGACTAGAGAAGTTCAACCTGGACTAAGTTTCTTTTTCAAAACTAAGTTAGGGCCAGATTTTAAAAGATATTTAGGCACTTTTGAAAATCTTACTAGGTACCTGTCTACATTATCAGACACCTCAATACCTTTAAAAATTGGTCCCTGAGGTGCTAAGGAGGCTAGCCGCACTGACTCTCAATGAGACTGTGGCTCCTAAACCCCTGAGTCACTTTGGAAAGTGGGATTTAGGCTCCTAAATCACTTCAGTGCTTTTAAAAATTGTACTTACCGGCTGGGGTTATAAAAGCAGTCTAAAGTTATGCATGCGACTCTTGCTGAGTTTCAGTGGGATTTTGGGCACCTGAGGCCCCTTTGAATGCCTAAAATCCCGTGTTTGGGTCTGTGTAAAAGACAGACAAAAGCACACAGCTGAAACCTGCCATGGCCAATTAAAATATGTGGCGTGTTCTTAAACTGAAATAGAATGGCTTTATTTCTTCAGTGAGGCACATATACCAGGCCTGCTTCCAATGGAAATGCCCTATTTTATGATGATGGCATTTATAGTATTGGATAGACTGTAATGTAAATACAGTGTGTGCTGAACTTCTTACAGCTGCTTTGGATTTCCTTGAAATTTCCAGCTTCCCAAAAAAATAGCTGACAGGTAATGTGCTTCCATTGACGACTAACAACAAGGACAAAGTGAAAAATACTGCCCAAGCTTTGTTATGTATGAATGATTGTGCTTTCACCAAAAGATTCACTGCTAGTTTTTTTTTAAACCATTATTTGTAGTCACTGCTTTCCAAAAGGGAAAATAATTAAATGATAAAAAACCATGGCTGGATGAAAAGAAAGAATGTGAGTGAAACAAAGAAAGTGCCCTTTTAGTCCGAGTTATTTTCAATGAATGAGATTTGCTTGTTAAATGGAAAAAAAAAGAAAAAAGTTTCCACTGAAACCTGGGCACAAAGTCAAAATCAAATAGATGTAATTTGAGATGTAATCCCAAATGATGGGTTGCATGACCATTACTTTTTCTAAATGATCCTTCATTGTTTTATTATACATAATGTAGTGAAACCATCCTAAATAATGCTGTTAAGAGAGAATTTGTACATTCTTTTTGTACCAGGATGAGTCAAATGATAATAGTTTCATGTGGCAAAGAAAAAAAAAGTTAATAAACAAATAACTGATTCTCATTTACACCAAGGGTGCTTCATTCCTCTCTGATTTCCAAAAGGGCCTCGAAGTGAATATAAATTGAATTTAAGACAGATTAAGACCCTGTTACACTGGCACAGTGGTATAAGGAGTTGTAGTATAAATTGGAATAATGCCCAAACTCTTCATCCATAGTGGGGAACTTTAGGGAAAATTTCCTATCAATGCAAGCAACAGTTCAGCTGGATTAATTGATGTAACCCACAGTGTAGACATGGTTCTGTTGGTTTTCAGCTTTTTAAAATTATCTTAATTAAAATTATACCCGTGCCCTAGCTAAATCAGTGATAACGCTGTTCTAAAATCCCCTCAAATTGTTCCCAGATGCCTTTCAGTAAATACAATCCTCATGCTCTGAAACCATTTGTCAACAGCTACAAGAAAATAAGAGTCTATCTGGGGCTTGCTTCACAGAACTATAACCTGCCCCTCGAAGTATAGATGGCCCTGAGACAAAACCACAGATCTGGGGACAGAATAGGCCCACTGACAGGGTTGGAGGAAGGGAGGGGGATACAAAGTAGGCAACTGCCTGAGGGCCCGGTAATTTAAAAGGACCTGGGACTCCCAGCCACTACTGTAGCAGCAGTGGTGGCTACAGCCCTGGGCCCTTTAAACTGCCGCCGGAGTTCCAGGCGGCACGCTCCAGGTGGCACTGAGGGCTGGCAGCAGTGGGGAGGCTACCCCCGCCCCCTCTTCTGGAGGCCACACCCCTTCCGGGAGTGGTGAACCAGCCCCCACCTTGCCCAGGGGCCCGGCAATTCTGTCGTCCTCCCTGGGATAGGGATCTGAATTCAGACTCAGGTCCAAAGGCTCTCTCTGGACAGTAACCTAACTGGACATTTTCCTCTGTTGATTTAAAAATGTAGCTTGATTTAATTTTAAGTGGGCAAAGATAATCTAACTAACTGACACTACTGAATTTGCTATTAGCTAAAACATTTCAGGTAAGTCCTGGAATGGATTTATGCTTCCAATTAAAACAGAATCTGCTTATTGCCAGCCGAGGCTTTAGTGTGCGCTTCCTGCTTTTCCAGACGGAGAGAGGGAGAATGCGTCTATTCCGAGTGCAGTTTTCACTAATCCTGAAAAAGCTTTGAAAAATTCACCACTGAGAAAATGTCTGGATTCTGGGAAACGTGAAAACCTCTGCCCATTACATCCCCAAAATCATGGGATGCGAATATGCTCCAAAAGACAGTGGTAACCTTGAGACTTTAAGCTCCTTGTATATAGCAACTGTAGGCTCAGCTAAGCTGATGAATTCTAACAGTTTTGCTGAAAGTTACAGGGAAAGCCAGGTGAATTCATTACCCGTACTCAGGAACAATATGAGATTCTGTTTCTTATACCAAATATGCTATTCACCTGAAATTTTGTGTCTGTGCACTGATGGCAGAGAAAGCAACAAAGAGGGAGATGAGATAATTAAAAAGAGAAAGGGTACGTCTACACTTGCCCCCTACTTCGAAGTAGTGAGGCAAATGAAGCAAACTGAAGTTGCAAATCAAGTGCGGGATTTAAATATCCTGCACTTGATTAGCATAGTCGCGGCCGGTCGCCATTTTGGATATTGACTATCCTGATTTAACTTGCTGCGTATAGACGCAGTACTCTGAGAAAAATCCCTTAACTCGAATTAATTGGTACTCCTCGTAGACGTACCCAAAATGAAAACAGCTTTGAGAGAAAGAGAAAACGAGAGAAAATTTGGACTTGGTTTTATTCATGTTATTTTGACCCTTTTATTCCATGTTAAACCACCAAAATGGTGCAAAGGGACCTCAGAGAAAATGAAAATCAAACTCTTTGTAATTGTATTTAGTGTCATCACCTCCTCCCATGGGCACTGGTGTTATTTTGCTGAACACAACAAATATTCCCTTGAGTTCTATAGAAAAGCACTAGCAAGAGTCACTGTGACGATAATCTTGCATTTTTACAGTGACTCTTGTATCCAGAAGGATCCCAAAGTGTTTAAAGGAAACCCATTTACAACCCCCTTGCAGAGCGTCGCCGAAACGCAGCCAATGCTTAAGCGAAATGTGGCAACTTATTAGCAGCACACAGCATTGTTGCACACCACACCAGCGAAGGGACTTAGGGTTTTTTTCCATTTAAAATTTCAGGATTTTACAATTACTCATTTAGAAGCTTGTCCAGAACACTGTTACAGATTGAACCTCTCTAGTCCAGCACCCTTGGGGCCTGACCAGTTCTGAACGAGAGAATTTTCCAGACCACGGGAGGTCAATATTGTCTAGCAACATTACCAACACTCCGACTGCTTACTGAGCTATTAGAGGGCATTTAGGGATAGATTAGAGGTAAAGAAAAGCACAGAACACTGAAAGCTAGGACTGGTGGCTGTGAACAAACTTTATGGGATCGCGGGACACTTGGCCACACCCATGAAAAGTGGATGTTTGGCTAAGTAAAATCATTCCAGATGATGGATGTTTCTGGACCAGGGAGTTCTGGACTAGAGAGGTTGAACCTGTAATACTGTTACTGTTTATCAAAGTTTGGTAGGAACTTTCATGACCTCAAGCTGGTAGAATCTCAGATGTACATAGATCTGAAAGACAGCACATTCAAAAACACAGTATCTTCTAAGTCAATGCCAGCCCTCTGCTACCAGTGGAGTGGAGCTCCACAGGCTGGCAACAACTGGCATTGACCTCCCAGGGTCCAGCAGATTCCCTGGTTCGGGACCAGTCAAGTCCTGAGAGTACTGGACCAGGGAGCTCCCCATAGTGAGCTGCATCGTTCTTTTCTGCAGATCCATTCTGGGAAAATTCTGAAAAACTTCTATATGAAAGATGAGATTTTTCAAAAGCACTCAGATTTGGCCTGTCTCTGATGCCACTGCAGTCAGTGGGAGTTTTACCACTAGCCTAAATGAACCAACACTAAGTGCTTTTGAAACTCCCACGTGCTCTTTCAGCACACCTATGGCCATGTATTCACTCCAGGGAAAATTGACGCTGCTGCAATCAATCTTCTGGAGTTCGATTTAGGGGGTCTAGTTAAGACTCACTAAATCAAACTTAGAGGGTGCCCCCATTGGTGGCCAGAACTCCTGCTCCTGTGGGATGTAAGGGAAGCTGACGAGCATTTGCTCCCATCAACGTCCCACTATGGGGATGGCGGGGAAACTCGAATCAAGGTATGCCGACTACAGCTTCGGAATTAATGTAGCTGGAGTTGCGTATCTTGATTTGACCTTCCCCTTACGTATAGGCCTGGCCTCAGAGGATTAGGCAGAAGAAACAGCTTGTTTCTATCTCAGGTAAGTAAGTAAGTGATTCCTTTCAAAGTCAGTGGCAGCTGGCTCACCATGTTTCTGCAGTCCTTGAAATCTGACTAAAGGGCATCTTGTCGGTTGAATAACTTTGACAGACTTGCTTGGCTTTGCGCTTCCCATGGCTGAGCTTTCTGTATGAGTAAGTCACCTACCACTTCATTCAGAGAGCGCTGGGAATGCACCCTTCGAACAATTGAAATGTAATTTTTTTCAAGTCTCCTCTCATTTCTAGACTCTGCCTCTGGCAGGAATGTTTCCAATAGCAGCAACAATCTTTGGGTATGTCCCCAAACAGCCATTTCCAAAAAAAGGTGATTTGGATTCCAAACACTCACCACTGGATTTTCAAAAAAATACGAGTCAAACTTTGCTTCCACTGAAGTTTTCCCACTGGTTTCTTTGGAAATCAATTGAGGCTAAATGCTAATCTTTAGGGAAAAATGACACCCAATTGGCCCCCATCCTTTGGTTTTTTGGATTCCAGGCAGTTGGACTTTCCTGCTTATGCATAAACTGCCTTGCTGATGCATCGATGGGTGTTGGTATTCTGGTTCCCCTTCAATTTGAAAACTGGGCCAAATGGAAGCTTAAAAACAAGCAAAGAGAGTAGGGATGGTTTAGGGGTTCTGCAAGTTTAGGCACTTGCGGATCAAATGCGGCCCAACCATGTCTGCTACGCTTGCAATATTGTGATGGAAATGAAGTGCATTCCTAGCCCTGCAGGTTCCACACTTTACTTGGAAGGGGTGGGATTTTTTTAGCCAAAATAGGAGAAAGTGAGAAAAGGGAGAAAAATATATTTTTAGTCAACTGTCAGCTCTGACAAGGCTGAGGATACCAATTCAGGCATTCAGTTATTATCAGGTATTTCCTTAGAATCATATCCATCCAAGTGGAGTCTGGCACCAGTAAGATCTGTTTAAAATCACTCTTGAAAGTAGATATTTATGGTAGGAAATTGCCTAACCTTAGGATAGAAACTTAGGGTACGTCTACACTGCACGGCTATTTCGGGATACCGGATGTATCCCAAAATAGCTCCTCCCCTGCCTACACAAGCTGCTCATTATTTTGAAATATTTTTTTAAATAACGGGCGCTCTATTTCGCCATCTGGTAAGCCTCATTGCACGAGGGATAAGGGATGGTTCAAAATAGCGTGTTATTTCAAAATTTGGCACTGCATAGATGCGCCAAATTTCAAAATAAGCTATTTCAAAATAGATTTGAAATAAGATACGCAGTTTGCGTAGTGCAAATTGTGTATCTTATTTCGAGTTTAGGGTGCTGTGTGGACGCACCCTTAATCAGAGACAGGAATTAATGATGCAACTCTGCAGCAGCAAGCATTGTTATTTGCATTCTCTCTCTCTCTCTCTCTCTCTCTCTCTGGGGCAATGATTGTTTAATTTGAAAACTGGCCAAATGGAAGCTTAAAAACAGGGAAAGAGTATAGTGATGGTTTAGCTGTTCTGGAAGTTTAGGCACTTATGGATGAAATGCAGCCAATGATAGATAGATAGATAGATAGATAGATAGATAAATAGATAGATAGATGTAAAGACACAGAGAGAGAGAGAGAAAGAACGGGAGAGCTAAATATAGATATAGATATGTAGACAGGTATAGATCATAGAATCATAGAACATAGAGCTGGAAGAGACCTCAGAAGGTCATCAAGTCCAGCCCCCTGCTCTATGCAGGACCAATCCCAACTAAATCAACCCAGCTAGGGCTTGGTCAAGCCGAGACTTAAACACCTCTAGGGATGGAGACTCCACTACTTCCCTAGGTAACCCTTCCAGTGCTTCACTACCCTCCAAGTGAAATAGTTTTTCCTAATATCCAACCTGGACCTCTCCCACCACAACTTGAGACCATTGCTCCTTGTTCTGCCATCCATCACTACTGTGAACAGCCTCTCTCCATCCTCTTTGGAACTTTCCTTCAGGAAGTTGAAGGCTGCTATCAAATCTCCCCTCACTCTTCGCTTCTGCAGACTAAACAGACCCAACTCCTTCAGCCTCTCCTCATAAGTCATATGCTCCAGCCCCCTAATCATTTTGGTTGCCCTCCGCTGGACCCTCTCCAATGTGTCCACATCCTTTTTGTAGTGGGGGGCCCAGAACTGGACACAATACTCCAGATGTGGCCTCACCAGAGCCGAATAAAGGGGAATAATGACATCTCTGGATCTGCTGGCAATGCTCCTCTTAATGCAACCTAAATGCCATTAGCCTTCTTGGCTACAAGGGCACACTGTTGACTCATATCCAGCTTCTGATCCACTGTAACCCCCAGATTCTTTTCTGCAGAACTACTACTTAACTGGTTGGTCCCCAGCTTGTAACTATGCTTGGGATTCTTCCGTCCCAAGTGCAGGACTCTAGATATCGATATAGATAGTTAGTTATACTGAAAGCTTTCCTAAATAGCAGTAAGAACAATAGCAGACTTTTTCTCACATAACTGGATCAACCCCCCAATTGTTTCAAGAAAAGGAAATGACACAGTGCAGTGCATAGCACATTAGCTCTTGTTTCTAGCAGAGAAGAAGGAAAGGCAAACCTCCTCTCAAAGAATAGGAGAAAGTAGGAAGAAGAGGAGGGTCTCCAAAATATCAGAATTAGAAGAAAAGGGCCATTCACAAGTTCTTACTCAAGTTCCGTTGACCGGTCTGACTTAGAGTGCACAGTACCTGTTCTGAGAGTATTAAACAGAACTCACCCTTCATTGTGGGTGGGGCACTTCCTAAGCCCTGTTATTAGTATTCCTCCCTGACTGGCTTCCTGTTGGGTTTGGCCCTAAAAAGAGTTCCAAATCTTACTGACATTTTCTTAATTCTCAGCTGATCTATTACTACATCAGCAGGCGGGAACAGACTCATGATGTCATTTGGCTCATGGTGCTATCTAAGATGTTAACAAAATAACCCTCCTGGGCCAGACGTTGCTGACTGTGAGGGTGGATGTGTGACTCAGAGAACGTGGAGCCCTCAGATGTCGGTTGCTGGTTCAAATCCACTCCCAGTAGGTCACGACCCACAAAGCTATGCAAGGAGCCAGTGAGTTGCCGTCCACTTCTCCATGGACAGACATCTGCCTCCCATAAGCAGCTCGCACAAATGGATTGCTGAGTGATGGAACTATGGAGAAGAGAGGTGCATAGGCATGAAAGGAAATGTGATGCAATTCAACAGCTGTCTCAGTGTCTGTTATCATGTGTTTGTATGTTCTGAAGGAACGTAAGAAAGGGTGTTGGCCCAAATGCAAGGCTTCAATAAGTAAAGAAGTTAAAAACAGAAAGAAGTATGTGTTCCTCTCTACCATTCCCCTACCAGAGTAGGATTATTTGACACATTACTTTATCCAAGTGTCTTAAGCAATGGGATTTCCACCACATTCTTGGAAAACTATTCTTTGTATTAAATATATTTCTCCTCCTGGAAGCTTTTCATGATTAGCAGAGTAAAGGAATACAAAGCATGGAGTTTATTTGGTGTTGAGAACTGGGTTTTGTAGGAAAGAGACTTGTAGAAGCACAGGTTGTGTTTCTGGAAGAATGTCACTAAGATCAGGGAATTATACAACCAATCAGTGTGCTTTATTTTGGTACCTGATTCATCAATGTGTTATATTGGTATAACCCCTCTGACATCAAAGAGTAAAACTGGAGCAATGCACGGGTGAATCAGATTGTTTGTCCTTTATATTAAGCATTTAGTTGATAGCAATGTGACTCCAGTAAATTATTGGCAAACGAACATGGATTGAGCATATCGTATGGAAACTATTTCTTCTTTCTTGTGTGTTGATCATTTCTGTATCTGCTGATGGAATGTGCTTGTTCCTGCAGCTTCTGATATGCAGTCTCTGAAATGTCTGAGAAATATGTCTCCATGCAGTTACGGTTTTCCACTGCTGAGAAATATCTTAATGCTAAGGTTTGTTTACAAAGAGTTGCTGTTTCCACTTGCTGGCGTATTAAAGAAGTTGTTTTTTCCAACCACTAAGTAGATCTAAATTTTAAGAGTTTCTTAAGTTGCTTTTCCAACTCCCCGGCTGCTGTAAACATTAACTTTTGGTGGTTTGAAAACAAACACAACCAAAAAAGTTGCTGCTTCCACTTAGCCACTCATCATGCAAAAAGAAAAAAAAAATTAAAGCAACTTTATTTTAAATACCTCATTGTGCAATATTTATGTTTCATTCACGTAAATGAGTGCAAGGCTGGGCTGACCAAAAAGGGCTGTTGTTTTTGTTGGAAGCTACTGCAAGGCCTGTGTCCCAAGGAAGCCAGTTTTGTACACGCCTACTGATTGACGCGATATCTGTGGGACTCATGAGACAGAGCTGATAAGCTTCAGTTCTTGGGCAGCTGATTTTAGCTAATGGAAATATGATTCATTTTGCCTTCCCTAGAATGAGGGAGAGAAAGTGAGGGGGGGAAACAAGTATTCTAAAACACAGCTGTTGTTTTTAAACAGAGACAAAATATATGTTCAGTACAGAGCAGTGACAGTGCCTAGCACATTAGCTCTTTCAAATAAACCAATAAACAAAAACTGCAGGTGATACTAAATCTACTACAGGTTGAACCTCTCTAGTTCAGAACTCTCTGGTCTGGTAACATCCGTGGTTCAGAATGATTTTAGTTAGCCGGGTGTCCACTTTTCATGGGTGTGGCCAAGTTTCCCGCGGTCCCATAAAGTTTGTTCACAGCCATAAGTCCTGGCTCTCAGTGCTCTGTGCTGTTCTTTAGCTCTAATTTACCCCTAAATGTATTCTAAGAGGTCAGTCAGCAGTGGAAGTGTTGGCAATGCTGATAGATAATATTGAGCTCCCATGGTCTGGAAAATTCTCTGGTTCAGAATTGGTCAGGTTCCAAGGGTGCCGGACTAGAGAGGTTCAATCTGTAACAGTGTTCTGGACAAGCGCCTAAGATTCCCCCTGCAATTTTAAATGGAAAAAAACCCCTAACTCCCTTCCCTAATGTGTTGTGCAACATTGCTGTGTGCTGCTAACGAGTTGCCACATTTCGCTCAAGCATCGGCTGACTTACAGCTATGCTCTGCAAGGGGGTTGTAAATTGGCTTCCTTTAAACATTTTGGGATCCTTCTGGATACAAGAGTCACTGTATCCAGCAGCATTATCATCATAGTGGGTACATCTACACTGCACTTATTTCAAAACAAGCTATTCCAGAATAGTTATTCCAAAATAGCTTATTTCAAAATAGCACATCTACACTGCAGGGAAGCCTCAAATTAGTCCAAGGCAGGCTTCTGTAATGTGGACGTGCTATCTCTATTTAGCGCCCCAGAAGGCACTGGGGAGGAATAACTTAGTATGGCCCTGCTGAGAGACTATTTCAAAATAGCAGAAGTGGAGCTTCTACACATGCCTTATTTCAAAATAGCTATTTCGGAATAGACATTATTCTTCATAGAATGAGGTTTACAGATTTCGGAATAAGCTGTCCGCTATTTTGAAATTATTTTGAAATAACAGAATGGCTATGTAGACGCTCGCATGGTTATTTCGAAGTAACGCTAGTTATCTCGAAATAACGGTGCAGTGTAGACATGCCCAGTGACTCTTGCTGTTGCTTTTCTACAGAAATCAAGTGAGTATTTGTTGTATGCAGCAAAATGGAGAGAGGTTCAACCTATACAGAATACACGGAAAATTTGGCCTTTCTTTATACTGATGCAGCTCATTGTCTTCAGTGGAACTGCTGTGTGTGTGTGTAAAATATAGAGCAGCATTTGCTCCTGCGTTTGCTTTAATGGCATTTAATGCAAGTGAACCTTTCCAAAGCCCTTCATGCTGATCTCTGGAGGGGTTAAACCAGAAGAGGTGTGTGCTATCTATATGATCCACTCCCATTAGAAGCTCAGTTCATCTAGTCCATCCAACAGGAATCAGATTGTAATTAGTTTCCTTGACTGTGGCCGGAGCCAGATGTGAATCAGCAGTTTAGAGATAAAGATCTTACGGACCAATTTTCAAGAGGAATTTAGTCCTTTAAAGATGCCGGAGTCAAGGTGCCACTGAGCGCAGAGCTCGGGTCTAGCTGCCCACCCTACACAGAAGGGTGTTGTCAAAATTGCCCGTGCAGTTTTGTTGCCAAAGCCCCATTGAAATTAATAAGAGTTAGAAAGCTAACTTTTCTCTGAAAATCCCAGTAGGTGCCTATGTGCATCATTAAGCACCTTTGAAATCTGACCTTTGGAGCCCATGCCTTTCAGTAACACTTAGCTTCCTTAAGTCACTTTTCTCATGAGACCCAGGCTCCTACAGGGTACGTCTACACTGCACATGAAGCTCGGGTCCTGCCACAGGTTTGAGCCCAAGCCCCACTTCCATACACACACAAGTCAGTCTGACTTTGGTCAGCAAGCTCTCAGGAGCTGTGTCCCAGGACCCTGCTATGGGGGCAGACCCAAGCCTGAGTCGTGCTGAGACTTCTTGCTATGTCCTATCATTTTGCAGTGTGGACACAGGTCAAGTTACAGACTTGAGTCAAATGGTCTGCACAGTGCAGTGCGGCTGCACTAGCATGGCTGTACACCCAAGACTACAATGTGGTGTGGATTTTCAAGTGTGGGCTTGGAAATTTGAACTCCTGAAGACCAAGTTCCACCGACCTCGGTTTATCATACGGAGCCGTCATTGCCTAAGTGACTTAGATCCTTTGAAATATTCCATGTAGGTATCTTCAAGGGAAAAGGTGAAGTAAGTCTCTGTTCTTTGTTGAGCATAGGGACAACTTTGGGTGGACCGTAAGATGTTGGGTGTCGATGGGGAGGGAAGAGGAAGATTCTTTCCCCCCGATCCTGGGAACTGCTACATGCGGCAGTTAAAAGTTAATTCGAACTAAGTCCTTAGTTCAAATTAACTGTTACACCTCGTGGAATGAGGTGTAACAGTTAATTTGAACTAAGGACTTAGTTCGAATTAACTTTTAACTGCCGCGTGTAGCCACAGGCAGTTAGTTCGGACTAGGGGGATTTAAAAATGGCACCCGCCCGGGAACATGCAAATGAAGCCCGGGATATTTAAATCCCAGGCTTCATTTGCAAGTTCGAATGCCTACATTAGCCTCCCTAGTTTGAACTAGGGGGCTAGTGTAGACATACCCTCAGAGTTTAAGAAGAACAATTCTTGTCCCTCCTCCCTGTAACAACTTTTTGGGTACTTGAAAGCTGTTACCATGTCCTGACCCAGTCTTCTCGCCGCCAGACAAAATAAACTCGGTTCTTTCAAACTTCCCTCATAGCTCATGTTTTCTAAACCATTCATCATTTTTGTTGCTCTTTTCTGGACCTTCTCTAATTTCTCCACATCTTTCCTGAAATGTGACACCCAGAACTGGTTGTTTTGCAACAGTGTCACATTGTTGCCTCATATTTAGCTTGTGGTCCACTGTGATCCCTAGTTCCCTTTCTGCAGTGCTCCTTCCTAGACAGTCACTTCCCATTCTGTATGTGTGCAACTGACTGTTCCTTCCTAACCGGGGTACTTTGCATTTGTCCGTATTGAACCTCAATCTATTTACCTCAGACCATTTCTGCAGTTTATCCAGATCATTTTGAATTTTAATCCCATCCTCCAAAGCACTTGCAACTCCTTCCCCCTTGGCATCATCCACATACTTAATAAATCTACTCTCTATGCCATTATCTAAATAACTGATGAAGATATTGAATAGAACTAGACCCAGAATTGATCCTCACAGGATCTGACTCTTTACGCCTTTCTAGCATGACTGTGAACCATTGGTAACTACAGTCTGGGAATAGTTTTCCAATTAGTTTTACATCCATCTAATAGTAGTTTCATCTAGGTTGCATTTCCCTAGTTTATTTATGAGAAGTTTATGTGAGACAATATCAAAAGCTTTACTAAAGTCAAGATAAGCCATGTCTACTGCTCCCCTATCCCCACGGTTACCCTTTCAAAGAACGTTATCACGTTGGTTTGACATGATTTGTTCACGGCTACTTATCACCTTTTTATCTTCTAGATGTTTGCAAACCGATTGCTTAATTATTTGCTCTATTATTTTTCTGGGTGAGCTGGCTGGTCTGTAGTTCCTTATTTCCCTTTTTATGGATTGTCTGCCCTTTTCCAGTCTTCTGGAATCTCTCCCATCCATGGGTAACTCATGGTAGCACTTGGGAGATGCACCTCCCCTTTGCTCCTGCCAACAGTTTAAATGGGGCAACCCCACATGTTCCCTCCCAGGGCCTCCCTGCACCCCCACCCCTGCAGTCACTTGTGCTCCCATCTTAGATGGCGTTTCAAAGATAATTGCTAATAGCTCAGATATCACCTCAAGCAGCTCATTGAGTACTCAGGGATGCATTTCATCCAGCCCTGGCAACTTGAAGAAATCTAATTTGTCTAAGTAATTTTTAACTTGTTCTTTTCCTATCTTAGCTTTTGATGTATTTTCACTAGTGCTCACTATGGTAGATGTCCAATCACTATCAACCTTCTTGGTGAAAACCGAAACAAAGAAGTCATTAAGTACCTCTTCCATTTCCATGTGACATGGGTGGGGGAGGATGGGAAAGCCTATCACTTACCATTGCCTTGGAGCTAACCTGGAAAGACTGGATGGTCATAGTCACAGAGCTTAAGGCCTCTAACTCATCATGGTAATTCACTGCCTGAGATTGCAGGAAAGGGGACTGGGCGCGATGGTGCCAGCTAGTGTACAAAACCTTGGGAGCAGGGGCCAGATCTTCTTTTATGTTGGGAAGCACCTCATCCATTATGGACGCCCATAGAAACAGAGTGACAATTTCGCAGGATTTAGGAAGGATGACTTTTGAACAGACCTTTAAAACAGAGCTATCATTCCACTGTAATAATGGTTCAGGCACTGAAAGGACATTTCCCCTAGTTTCTAATGTAAAAAATGAAGGTAATTTAAAGCTGCCAAAGGCAAGCAACCTTTAGATCCTATAATAACAACTACCAGCCTGCGAGCCCACTCACAGTTTATGATTTTTATTTTGTACAATTTTTTGATGGGACTTTTAACATCAGCAAGAGTAGATTTCTGGCTTTAAGGCCCTGACACTTCAATGAATGCCGTTGCAGGCAAAACTCCTTCTCATCATTGTGGGATAACTGTAGGAAATAGCTAACCTGTCTGTTAAGGAGTGAGCGGTATCTCTCATCTTTCAGGATAAAGTCATTATATGGCTTCCTTTCCATGGCTTCAGCTTTCACCCTTTGTTTGAGGTGCTCTCTTGCTGCTCTTATAAAAAAATCATATGGGATATGATAGGATTGGTTAGGTATCTATAGAAATGGATTAATATTCTAACCACCTCTGGAATATACTAAGGCAGGGCTACTCAACACGCAGTCTGTTGGTGGGATCCTTTGAACATGGCCTCCACCAGGAACACACACCACAACAATTCAATATAATGGTCTGTTGATATGCATTTTAGTAGTTAAATTCCTAAACTGTCATTGCTCATAAGCATGGATAGGAATGGTGTCCCTAGCCTCTGTTTCTCTGGAGGTGGGTGACAGGGGAGGGATCACATGAGAATTACCTGTTGTGATCCCTCCCTCTGGGGTATCTGGTATTGGCCACTGTCAGCAGACAGGATACTAGGCTAGATGGACCTTTGGTCTGACTCATCATGGCCGTTCTTATGTTCTTATTAAAAGTGCTGTCATATGGGTGGAAAGTGGGCAAATATTGCATTGCATTAATATTAGCAGAACTGACTTAAATGGGGCATGTGTGTATGTGTAGTCTTCCCTTAATTTTTGTATTCATGCCCGTCAGTGTCAAAGCTATTTGCATATATTTGCAAACTTAAGTTGTGGCCCTCGCCATGTGCTGTGAGTATCATTGTGGCCCCCGGGGCTTCCAAAGTTGAGTAGCCCTGTACTAAAGTCTTTTATATGTGCTTTTGAATAGTCCTATAGAATTTTGTAGCATTAATCCACTAAATTTCATTTCATAAAATAGTTAAAGAAACCCACGGAAAGGTAATCATTCCCCTAAATTCTCCAGACTTTCTCTTACAAGTCTCTTCTTGAGTTATGCAAGTTTAAAACAAATGTCTGTAGGTAATTAGCATTTTACTAGTCCAACATGCCTATCATACTCTTGATAAAATGTACCGGGTGTGGCTTTCTTGACCTGCCTTTGATTAAATGCCGTGGGTGTGTCTATTTTGTTTAACTTTCCATTATTTTTTTCAGACACTGGCATTTTAATGGCTAAGCAAAGATAAATAATGTAACTTCTGTCTTCAATCATGGGTGATGTTTCTTTACACATTTATTTTTAGGCTTTCAATAAGGACCACATTATTTTGTTTTATTAGAAGCTCTGCTAGAAATTGTAGATGGTATACAGTACAAAGCTCTCTCTGCTTTCTTAAATTAGCCCGGCTGACTTACAAGGCTCATAGGAATACAGGTTTTAGACATGGAAAGTGTCTAACTGCTCCCACAGAAGTCTATGGTAAGAGTCCCAATTACTAAGGCTGATGACTGAAGTTGGCACAGTGTTAGGCCAGACCTGAGTATTTTTGATAATTTCACATATAATACAGTAATTACTCGTTTAACGCGTGCCTGCTTAACACGTTTTTGCACTAGCACGATTTTTTTTGGGAACGTTTTTCAAATAACACGACCGTCCCTGAAATAACATGAAAATAATCAAGTGGCGGACTACTTCGCACGGCAGTATAAGTTGGTAAAAACAGTGGTAATGTACATGAGTGAATGAATAAACATGGACACAGCGCTTCTCCGCTCACTCACGTGTTTATCTTTGTGTTTTAAAAAACTTCAGCGACTTGTGTTGCTAGTTATCTTGTGTTGCTAGATATCGAATGTTGATGTTGACAACCCAGCACCAACAAAAAATTGACTTTGCCACCACCACCTGAAACGCAACCCCCACCTTTTTCATTATTTTTAGTGGGAAAATTGACCCCACATAGCACGTTTTCGCTTAGCACGAACATTTTCAGAAACGCATCTATAGTGTTAAAAGAGGAATTACTGTATAATTACTGTATAATATAAACAGAAACTTCCCCACATACCAGTGTACTCAGAATTTCAAAACTGCCTACATAACATGGGAGCACAAGTCCTATTATCTTTTAATGGGACTTGCGCTCCTAAGTAAACTTACTTTTGAAAAGCCCACACTTGGGCCTGGTCTATACTACATGAGAAGGTTAAGGTAAGATACACAATTCCAGCTATGTAAATTACATAGCTGGAGTTGACATATCTTAAATCTGCATCCACACAGCGAGAGGTTGACAGGGCAAATGCTTCCTACTTGTGAGTAGGAGAACTGGCACCGACAAGGATGCCCTTTGATTTCCATCTAGCGAGCCTATACTACACCCTCTAAATTGAAACCTGGAAGATTGACTGCATAGCATCGATCTTCTGTGTAGTCTAGACATGCCCTTAGCTTAGTGAATACTTAGTGGTAGTTGTGTGGCCACTTATACAGAAGAACAAAGCTGTTGATTTGGATCAGGACTGCTTCGTAACATGATGAAGAGGAAAGCTCATGTAAGAAAGCCTGGTGATGTATGTTCAAATCCCTCCTTTGAATTCCCGCCACTGAAAGTATTAGCATGCTTGCTGTGTGTTTAATGAGGCATGTGAAAAATTGAAATGTATGTGTTTTTGAATATCAAAATGTTACAGGTATATGGGCATGATTCAAGAGTAGAATTTCATTGCTACTGTGAATGAAGTATTTGTAAGTACTGTGGAGTACTTACAAATCACTCTCCCACTACATAACTTGAATCAGCTAGAGCTGGTGGAAAACTGTATCATGAGCAATGTTAACATTTTTGTGATTTTTTTTGGTGAAAATTTCAAAATTAAGTATTTTTATATTAAAAAAACGAAAGTTTATAGACACTGGTAAAAATGAGAATTTTTAGAATAGCAAAATTTTCCTAAAAAATATTCATGTTCATAATGAATGGCTTCTTGTGCCAGAAAAAAAAATATTTTGAAGGAAAAACGTACACTGTCTCTAGGATGAACTAAGGAATATAGATAGAAACTTCCTTCAGTGATGTTCATTCTTTAATTTATCCATCTGTCCCATCCTCCTCCTCAAATAATGTCCATTGGTAGGATAGAAACATGACCAAAGGATCCAGCATTCCCATCATTATACTGTGTACAGTGATTTTCCATTTGCTGTCCCCAAAACCAGATTTTTCCTTTATCTTATATTTCTTAGGTCCAACAGTCATCTGTGTATCTGAATCTGAGTCATTTGCTATCACACTTTTTAGATGGTGGACTTCATAGAATCCTAGGGTTGGAAGAGATCTCAGGAGTCACTGAGTCCAACCCCCTGCTAAAAGCAGGACCAATCCCAACTAAATCATCCCAGCCAGGGCTTTGTCAAGCCAGGATTTAAAAACTTCTAGGGATGGAGATTCCACCACCTCCCTAGGTAACCCATTCCAGTGCTCCCCAACTCGCCTAGTGATATATTTTTTCCTAATATCCAAACTAAATATCTCCCACTGCAACTTGAGACCATTGTACCTCATTCTGTCATCTGTCACCACTGAGAACAGCCTCTCTCCATCCTCCTTGGAAGCCCCCTTCAGGTAGTTGAAGGCTGCTATCAAATCCCCTCTCATGACCTGACCGGCGCCGAACTAGAAAATTTGCCAAACTACAGGAGGTTAATATTGTCTAGCATCATTATCAACACGTCCAATGCTTACTGGGATCTTAGAAGACATTTAGGGGTAAATTAGAGCTAAAAAACACACCGAACACTGAGAGCCAGGTCTCATGGCTGTAAACAAACTTTATGGGACTACTAGAAACTTGGCCACACCCTTGATAAGTGGGCATCAGCCAACTAACATCATGTCGGACCCCGGATGTTGCTGGACCAGAGAGTGCTGGACTAGAGAGGTTCAACCTATAGTAATTTAGCATAAGAATTTCACATTCTTTCAGAAGGACCTACATTTCTGTTAAATCATTATTGCATGTCTGCAGCAAATAACTCAGAGTTGCAAAGAATTTGATAGCTTGGTTAGTCTCTAGAGATAGCAATATTCAGTTTGGTGGCATGGAAGTATCTTTTAAAGATGAAAAGGACATGCATGCGTTAATTCTCTATGTACGTGTACTCGTGTAGACACAGATACACAATGTTACAGTGAGCACAGATTCTTTTAATGGATGCATTTTAGATTCTGGAATAACGAATACTTCCTCCAAGGATTGGTGACAATGCAAATGCTTTTGTGCTGTTGGTATTTCCCCACTTCTCACGCTTTGTTTTGTGAGTTCCTTGGCACACCTGTTTCGTGAGGCCTATTATAATCCAAGGCCAGCTCTGGGTCAGCTCTTAAGGACTCTTTTCCTCTTTGAGAACCTGGATTGACTTGCTGGAAATATGACTTGATTTCTGTATTTTTCCTGGATCACAGATCAGAAGGAAGTTACAGTATGTACTGGCTCCTGAACTGAGCATTCTACTTTGCGGTTCAGGAGTGAAGGACAAGCAGAGCAGCTTCGAGATGTTTATACAGTTCCCTTTTTTATTTTTGACTATACTGAAGAGGGAAAAAATGTTTACATGCTGCAGAGGATGTTTTAGCTGAGTTACTTCCTAGAGAAACCTGCTCCAAGCTTTGAGCGCTGGCAGTGAATGATCATTCTGAGTATCATTAAAATGCTAAGTCTCACACAGTAAAGTGTCTTGTCTGGGAGAGACACAGCTCCAGTTAATCATCTAATCATATCTCACTGTATTTAAATGAAGCGCCTTTAATTTAGGATCATGTCTAAATTAAAAATGGACATGCTTGAGTTTATTACAGATTACACAATTTTTCATCGGGCAGGTAATCTTCTTCTTAGTATATATTCTAGAAATGTGTGTCTGTCCATCCATCTGTGAGTCCATTTGCTCACAAAGCTAGGACCACCAAATTTGGTATGCAGCTTCCTCTTATTATAAATTAAAGCAAGGTCGGGGTTGGGTTGTGCGGGGATAACGGGATGTTCATGGAAACGGATTGTTTCTCATAAAATGGAAAGGAAGGGGTTTGGTGGGAGAGATAGTTATACTACAGAATGGCCACAAGGGGCAGCAAGGGGCCAGAGATCGGGACTGGGACAGCTATACCCCATTGGGCCAGCAGAGGGCAGGAGTGGCGAAAGAAACAGCTCTCTACTATACATTTCAGAGATTTTCTGTTTGTGTCTGTCTGTCTGTCCCCCCACTGGGGGCCATGCACCCCTCCCCCAGCTGTGTCCACTACCTCTGCAGTGGCCATGGAGAGTGGCTTCTCTCCTGGCCCCAAGCTGCTGTGGTGAGAGAGGGCTAGGGTTGTCCTTTCTCCCCAGGGCAGTCTGCATCCTGAATCCCTCCCCCCCCCACCCCACTCCAAAGCAATGTATCAATTAAGAAAAACAAAACTTATTTGAGTCATGAAAATAGTAATGAAAAGAGTGGGTTGTGTCACGCTGCAGATTTCAAAGAGACTGCTGGCATACTGGGACACTAAAATGAAAAACTACGGGGTGACCTCATGCATAGTGGACTGATCTCCCTGGATTTTATAACATCCACTCTGGTTCCAATTTCATCCACTTGGCAACTCTTTCCTGGTGAAAATGATTTAGGCCTGAAAGCAGAAAAGCAGTGGAGGAAATATCTAAGCTATGAAATGGGAGGTTGCTTTCCAGTCTCCAGCCACAGCAAGAGGGTTGTCTGAAAACACAATCAGGATTCAGGTTGATCAACGGATTTTATTTTATTTTATGCTTGTGCATGCTAAGTCAAAGGAATGCTCAGGGTGACTCTGTGGTTATCTCTTACCATCATATGAACCTTTTTTTTTCAGCAACAGGATGTTTGAACAACTTGAATTGTGGTTTATTAAATATGCAAATGCTGAAGGAAAAAACACCCAGAGTGAGCAGTTGCTGGAAGCTGGGAGTCATTGGCTGATTGATTCATGGTTCTATTTTAATTTCGTCTTTCTCTTGGCCATGTAAAACCTGCAACCCTGACAGGCTGAAGGCAGGGGTGGGACATCAAAACGTGGTTAAAGAAAAAGACCTGATCTGATTTGCACCTTTGAGATAATGGGTGAAATTTACACATGTTGAGGTCCAGCACAGACCTCATTCAAAAATCTAGATAGGTCCTCAAAGTAGACCTAAAGTCGCATGTAAGCCTATTCTTTTCCTAGGGGCTACATCTAGACTGCAGGCTTCTTTTGGAAGAAGCTTTTCCCGAAGAGATCTTCCTAAAATACTTCTCCCGAAAGAGAGCGTCCATACTGCCAAAGTGCATCGAAAAGGCGAACTGCTTTTTCGAAAGATAGCATCCACACTGAATAGACGCTATCTTGCACGTAAGCTGTGATTACTATGGACAGAGTATCCACCAGGGCACCTGTGCTCTTTCCTCTTTCCTCTTTTTTTGAAAGAACTCCCTCTTCCCCATCTACACACGCCTTTTTCCGAAAGAGTTCTTCCAGAAAAAGGCTTCTCCCTCGTAGAAAGAGGTTTACCAATGTTGGAAAAACTCCTCTGTTTTTTTTATTTTTTTTCAAAAGGACGTGATTGCAGTGTGGACGTAAGTGAAGTTTTTTCGGAAAAACGACCATTTTTCTGAAAAAAACCCTCTGTAATGTAGTGTGGCAGCCTGAGAGCAGGGAGCTACCAAGGCCTCATGGAAGGCAGATACACGGGGAGCTGGTTATGTGGTTTTATGTTCCCTGAGTAGACTGTTAAAGACTGGCCCAGCCAGCCACACCTGAAGCCTATCTGGCATCAGCCTGAAGGGAAGGCTAATTGGAACACCTGCAGGCACTTAAGGTGGATGCGCACATTATAAAAACACTCCCCCAGGCAAAGCTAAGGGGAAGGAGAAAAGGGACAGACTAGAGGAGAAGTGAAGGAGAAGAGAGCAGCCCAGCGCAAGGGAATGCACCCAAGACAGCCAACATCAGGGTTTATTCCACAGCATCAGAGAGGAGGTACTGACTGCAGGAAGGGTTGGGGAAGTGGCCCAGGGAGGGGCTAATGCTCAGAGGGCAAGGGCCAAGCTACACGGCCTGCCTGAGGCTGCCCCCACCCATAGGGCCCTGAGCCGGAACCTGGAGCAAGTGGGTAGGACTGGGTTCCCCCCAACCCTCCCCTCTGGCTGGAAGGGCCAATAGGGAGTGGAAAAAGAAGGACACTGGACTGGCCAATGATGAAAGGCTCCGGTAGTGGGGTACCCTCGCCTTCGTGGCAGTACTAGAAACACCGTGAGCCTCTGAGGCACACAAAAACCTGCCAGGAAGTGCAGGACCCACAGGGCTTAGCCCAGACTTTGCCACAGTAGACATAGCCAGGGTGAACTTCATCCCAGCATCACTCAGGTCTACTAGCTTGTGAATTTCTAGACGTGCTGGGTATGATTTTCAAAAATGGCTCATGAGTCTGGGCACTTTCACTGTTGTGTATCCAACCTAAGCCTTCATAAAGAGGCCTGAATTTTAAGAGGCAGGCAATCAGCAATTTCTGAAACCCAAGCCCCCTTTTAAGGTGCTTTACGTGGAACAAGGCATTTCAAATCACTAGCCTCTTTGGAAACTCTTGACCACTTTCTAGTGCGGACTTGACAACATAATGCTGAACACAGATGAGTTTAGACCTATTCATTCAGGTAGAAGAAATAAATCTGCCCTCTGTGAAAGCTTTTAAAGTTTTAGAAAGGGAAGGGGGGAAAGAACATTAGACTTTTTAAACTTTTTAAAAATCTTTTAAACTTTTTAAAAAAATTGTTTGTTGCCCTCCACCCCTTCCCTCCCCAAGGAAAATTAACTAGATTGCTATGGTAAGAGTAAATAAACAAATTCAACCCAATTTCTGACTTACAGCTGCTTTAACTGGCAGAATCTTTGCTTATAATACCTTCTCTGGCATTGTGTTCCAAACTGCCATATCCTTCATTCTGCTTTGCTTCCATGGGCTCGGATGTCCTCCTTTTTTAAGTCTCCCTTTGTGGCTCACTTTTCATTTAGGCTTTAGAGCTTAATCTTCTTTCTCTCTCTCCCTCCAGCCTCTGGCTGCAATCTTTTTCCCTGATCACATCATACCTTTTGGCGAGGTCTACACTACAGCTTTTTCCGATTTTTTTTTTCGGAAGAGGCTTTCCTGAAATTTGGCCCCTCTACACTGGGCCAAATTTTGGAAAATCCACATTTGGAAGATCCCTTCTTCCTCTTGGAATGAGGAAGACAGGGATTCCTAAAGAGCGTGTTTGCACTTCCACCAAAAAAAAAGCGGCAGACACATTCCCTGGACGCGGCGGAGTTTTTCTGGAATACCTCCCGGAAACCCCTCACAGTGCAGACGTACCCTTTCAGTGCCCCCACCCTGCCATTTCTCATTGACCAAGGTACCTCTTCCCCCCACATTCATTCTAACTCACAGGCAATTTAGGTATAACCCCTAAGACACTGATTTTCAAAGTACAGGTCACTACTCAGGACTGAGTGGTGGAATGTTGGGCCCTGGGTCTTGTTGCTGCAGGGGGATCAGGTAAGCAGTGGGGGGGGGCTAAGGCAGCTGCCTGCCTGTCCTGGCACCGCAGTCTGCGCTGCACCTCAGAAGCCGCCAGTTGCAGGCCCAGCTCCTAGGTGGGGGTAAGGTGGAGAGAGGACAGGGCTCCGTACACTGCCCCTGCCCTGAGCACTAGCTCTGCCCTCCCATTGGCTGGGAACCTGCTGCTGGCTGCTTCTGTGGGAAGCACGGTCTGTGGTGCCAGGGGAGGCAGGAAGCTGCCTTAGTCCCCCCCCCCCCCCGCCTCACCGCTGACCAGGAGCTGCTCAAGGTAAGCTCCTCTTGCCCCAGCCCTAACCCCACCTCCAGAGCCGGAGCCCCTTCTTACACCCAAAGCTCTCATCCTCAGCCCCACCCTGGAGCCCATACTCTAGTCAAATTACTTTGTGTTGCAGGCATCAACCATTTTCTTCAGCTGCGTCATGAGAAAACAAGTTTGAAAAGCACTGCTCTAGGAAACATGGACATAGCAGAGAAAGAAGAGGGTGCACATTGAAAACTGAGATGCACTACAGCTACACAGGTGCCTATCTGGCAACTGAGGAAGGTTATATTCTCAGTATGCTTTTGTCTCCGCTGCTCTCGGCACCTTTGCTGCAGGATTATTCAGAGGAGAGCAACATTTTCCCCGAAGGGACCTGGCCATGTGCCCAGTCCTAGATCACAGAGTGAAAATGTAGGCACTGACAGGTCTAGTGGACAAACCATAGGGGTGTGTGTGTGTGGGGGGGGGGGCGAGAACAGCAAACCTCAGCTAGTGCCCCTGTATAAAACTATGGTACGCCCACATCTTGAGTACTGTGTACAGATGTGGTCTCCTCACCTCAAAAAAGATATTTTGGCCTTGGAAAGGGTTCAGAAAAGGGCAACTACAATGATTAGGGGTTTGGAACAGGTCCCATATGAAGAGAGGCTAAAGCGACTGGGACTTTTCGGTTTGGAAAAGAGGAGACTGAGGGGGGATATGATAGAGGTATATAAAATCATGAGTGGTGTGGAGAGGGTGAAAAAGAAAAGTTATTCATTAGTTCCCATAATATAAGGACTAGAGGACACCAAATGAAATTAATGGGTAGCAGGTTTAAAACTAATAAGCGAAAGTTCTTCTTCACACAGCGCATAGTCAGCCTGTGGAACTCCTTGCCAGAGGAGGCTGTGAAGGCTAGGACTATAACAGAGTTTAAAGAGAAGTTAGATAAATTCATGGAGGTTAGGTCCATAAAAGGCTATTAGCCAGGGGGTAGGAATGGTGTCCCTGGCCTCTGTTTGTCAGAGGCTGGAAATGGATGGCAGGAGACAAATCGCTTGATCATTGTCTTCGGTCCACCCCCTCCGGGGCACCTGGTGCTGGCCACTGTCGGCAGACAGGCTACTGGGCTAGAGGGACCTTTGGTCTGACCCAGTACGGCCGTGCTTATATTCTTATGCAATGCAGCCGTGACAATCTGCACCAACTGAAGATGCACCTGATAGTCTTCTAGTCAGTTCCTATCCCTTGACATGATTTCCTCGGCATCCTTTACTTTTAGGCACACCATGTCCCCTGGCTTGTCTCTGATTAACTGTCCCACGGCAGAATTAGAAGGCTAAGGGAAAACCATGTGTCTTGGCCACCACTCAGTGCAATTGTCTCACATGTCCAAAGCTATTGGATCACATCATGGCCGTTGCTTCAGCCTACCACAGTCCCTGTGTTCCTGTTGCCTGACTCATTACTACAAAGCACTTTGAGAGAAAGTGACTGGGAATGAGCTCCTATAAAAGGGAACTCTCGTCTTGATGTAATCCATGTTTCAGGGCCGGCCCGACGGGTGCGGGTGCCTACGCAGCCCGGCACTGGTAACCTCCCTCCCTGGTGGGGGGCTGAAGCTGAGGGGGAAAGGGGTTGCCAGTTCTCCTGGATCGGACGCCATTTACTCCATTCGGTGCAGGAGAGTTGGTAATCTGGAGGAGGGCCAGGAGGGGGACACAGGCCAGAGGAGCCACAGGGGGCCATGCCGCCGGCCGGAGAGAACTGGTGCTTTTAAGGCTGGGGTGGGGAACCTAAGGCCCGGGGGCCGCTTGCCTGGGTCTGGCTACTGAAGCTTGGGGCTCCTGCCCCCCAGCATTGGCAAGCCCACAGTGGCACTCCAGCCCCATACTCCCCCTGCAGCTCTCCCTGTGGGGCAGGAGCACCAGCACCGGCTCCCCACTGTAGGGGGAGGAACCCTGAGTCTTGCAGGCCAGAGTCAGGCAAGCCAGAATTGGATCTGACCCATGGGCTCCACATGCTGCTCCCCTTCTCCCTAGCTGCTGCAATGAAGCGCTGCCTGGAGGCTTTTCCCTCACAAAATCTACTAGGTCGGGCCCCACTAGGCTCTGGTGTGTGAGGGGAATGTGGGGGAGGGTCTTTCTGCTTCTCTGTTGGTGCCACGTCAGTGAGGTGTGGGGGTGCTTCTTTGGTTCTCACTTGCAGCCCCTGACTGATTGTGGGTCAGGGGCCCCCAACCCAGAAAAGCTTCCCCAACCTGAAAGAGGAACTTCTCTTTAGCCGCCCGCTGTGCAGCTGCCCCCTGCTCAGTCCTCCAGCCCTTCAGGGCTACTTGCCTTCGCCTTGTGAGTGGGGGCTGAGCGCTGAGTCCCAGGGTGGGGGGGCAGCCGGGGACGGGGTTGGGGGACGGCTGGACTGGTGCTGAGCTGGGGGCCATTGGCCAGCAGATGGCGCTGGTGATGACCTGAGCCTATTGGCAACATGCAGCTAGGGTTGCCAGATGGTTTCAACTAAAATACCGGACACACTTGACATTACCTCACAATCTACATTACATCTTATTTAGAAAATACCGGACATATATATTTTCTCATTTATATTGTCTCAATTTGTTTCCCGAACCGAAAGCTCAAATCCTGGACTGTCTGGTTCAAAACTGGACACCTGGCAACTCTACATGCGGCTGCATGGAGCACCATGAAATTTGGGCACCAAGTTGCCCCAAATTTCACAGAATCAGAGAATAGAACCTTAGAACTGGCAGGGACCTTGAGAGGTCATTGAGTCCAGTCCCCTGCCCTCACAGCAGGCCCAAGTACCTTCTAGATCATCCCTGATAGATGTCTGTCCAACCTGCTCTTAAATATCTCCAGTGATGGAGATTCCACAACCCCCCTAGGCAATGTATTCCAGTGTTTAACCACCTGGACAGGAAGTTTTCCCTAAGGTCCAACTTAAACCTCCCTTGCTGCAATTGATTCTATTCTATGAGTCTATGAAATTTGCGGCAACTTGGTGCCCAACAGCTGCGTGTTTTTCCTATTGGTAGTGGTAGCCCTGCTGTGTTCTGCCCTTTGGGCAATGCTCAGCTGCATCAATTCACCAGAATGAAGTCAGAGAAAAAAAACCTAAAGTGGATTTCTGACTTCATTTAACAAGGATCTGTCTTTACTCCCGTAAATACCCTGCAGAAAGTATGGAATAGAATCAGAGGCAAAAAACTTAGGTCATCTACTCCACCCCCAGGCCAGTGTTGCCTTGTTCTCTCATGGGAATTTATTCTCACTGCTAGGCTATGTAACCATGTACTTCCTCTAACTGTTCCTCTCGCTCTTTCTGCCCCGTTCCTTCCGATTGTTTGTTACACCCACATAAACTACTGATGCTACTACTTAAACCCCCGTTCTGATCAGATATTACGAATCCCCATTTTACATACAGGAAAATTGAAGCAAAAATAATCAACAACCTCCTGCAGGCCACATAACCCAGCATTGTTTGGCTCTCAGTCATAGATGCATTGCATTTACTCTCATTATACGCTAGCCATAAACTTAACTGTTACTATGCTACATGCAGGGCTGGCTGCGTGCCTGTGGAACTGATGAATTTAAAGCTGCTGAGGATTAATTTAATAGCATTTATGACACAACTAATTATGTAAGGGCACCTTCAGCCGTGGATAGGCATCTTTATTATTTTAAGGCTAACTAAATAAAAATAAACCTCATTGTGTTTTCAAGTGGCCTGCCAAAATGTCTTACACCAGAACGACAGAGCAAAGATGGTATGAAATAATCTCCCAAATGTATTGCATAAGATGAAGCGATTCCTTTAATAAACCCCTTTCTGTTGTCAAGAATCGAATGAATGAATGAATCAGACTACAATGCGTTTGAACTGATGCATATCTGCCAATGGAACGAAAGGCCTTGTGTTGATACTCTCAAAGGTAAGTGAAAGAGTGACAGCAAGGTCTCACAAAGGAAATGATTGTAACATATTTTATACAATAGTCTAAACAACAACAACAACAATAATAAATAGCTTTTGCAGGACTCAGAATGTTACATTGTTCTAGTTGGCTGTCTAAACTGGAGGCTTCCATCTTTGGACCATATGGTTGGCTGTGAACTTGAGGAATAAAAATTGAGTCACATTTTTTTTGTCATCCAACCCAGAGTCAGTGCTCTAAATACCCACACATAGCACGCTGCTTACA
The DNA here is from genome assembly GCA_032595735.1 of Pelochelys cantorii. Taxonomy (NCBI): domain Eukaryota; kingdom Metazoa; phylum Chordata; order Testudines; family Trionychidae; genus Pelochelys; species Pelochelys cantorii. Next base: position 6,690,174 of record CM064344.1, on the reverse strand, counting down.
AATGGCATGGTAGCATTTGCCAGCAAGCTCACAGATGTGAAATCAGATCAAGGGGAGGTAGTTGGCAAGGCGCAGAGATAGAGCAGTTTGGGCAATGCTTATAGACCCCCACTATGGGCTAGGGCTACAGTAGAGGGCAATGTTGAACTAAGGGGTGCATCTCCACTTACATGAACAGTGTAGCTGGAGTCGATGTTCCTTAGTTCAAGTTACTCTGGTGTTGCCACTGGGGGGAGTCGAAAGGAGAGTTTCTCTCATCAACTCCCCTTATCCTTCTCACTCTGATGGAGCACCGGAATCAATGGGAGTGCAATTATCAGTTGATTTAGTGGGTCTTTACTAGACCTGCTAAATTGACCCCTAGGAGATCAATCCCCATAGCGCTGATCTCCCATAAGCATAGACAAGACCTGAGGAAGGGAGAATCTACACTGGATATGAAAGCTCTCAGGTAACACAGAACTGTGCAAAAAATACCATCCTAATATGGGACGAAGCTTAATCCAATGGCTGTTCAAATGGTGAAAAATTGTAGAGGGTGCAGAGAAGAGTGAGAAAAATATCTGAAGACTGGGAAAGCGTGCCTTATAGTGAAAGACTTAACATGCTCAATCTACTTAGTTTATCAAAGAGAAGCTAGAGGTGACTGGATTATAATCTGCAAATAGCTACTCAGGGAAATTTAATAGAAAACTCTTTGATCTACCAAAAAAGCCACAAATTTTTCAAGTGCAAACACAATGCCTCCTTCATTTTTTTAAAAATAAGATCTTCAAATAAACTGACCTCCCCTGGTCTAGCAAACTCCCTTGGTCAGGACTGCTCAGGTCCTGAGAGTGCTGGAGCAGGGAGCGCCGATCTGTACATAGAAAACACTATATCTAGTCACAATTTTTTATTTCAATCTTTTTTTATGTAAAGAAAATGGCTTTTTAAAAATAAAAATGTACAGAGAATTTTTTTGGTTTTTTTCCTAAATGTTTCAGATTTTTACACAAAACACAAAACTGTATTGTATTCATATTTGTTTATTTTCCCCTTTTCCAGTCCTCTTTTTCTATTTTTCCACTAAAAAACTAGAGAAAGGGGCAAGAACAGGAGGAAAATATCCAAACTAGAAACATGAAATAACCTCAGAAACTGAAAAAAACATGTCATTTTTGTTTAGTAAACTGAAATATTTTTTATTTTTTTCCTGAAAAAAATCCCCAGATCTTTATTTTAGTTTTTCTTTCCCCAAAATTGCTTCCCAATCCATTTTCAACAAGGTCAGTAAAACCCTAGTGCCTTTACACAAAGATGAATACAGCAGCAACATTTATCTGGAGATTTATATTTTTGGCTACTTCATAATGTAAACCCCACCTGATTTCAAGGATCGAGGGGGAGAGAAAAACCCATGAACAACTGGTATATGACTTCTACAGTAAGATGCGTGTTTTTCCTACAATTACTGACCTGTATGTTTGATCAGCATTGTTAACTATGATATCTATAAGTGCCTTAAATGTTAAACAGGGAACCAGCCAAATACTAAGATGTTTAAAAGCCATTCTTGACGTCAAACAGTGAAGAACAAATATTCTCACTTTATGGCTGCCAGTAAGGGTTCCCAACTTTTGTGGAGGTCCAAAAAGCATTGTACTTGGTCTTGCTTTTTGTTCTTTTTTTGGCATCTAAAATTGGTCTGTTTCTCAGGCCACTTTTAATCTTGATCAAATATGTTTTTAGTTCAAATTGCTGATGGATGTTCCTTTAGATACATTTCAAATATGATGGTGACATCAACAATTGACGGCATACAGATTAGATTATAGGAAAATGATGAAGTGTAAACAAAAGCATTAACGCTTCTGGTTGGTGTTGTCCTTCAGCAGCGTTGTTTTTTACAGCACAATTCAAACCTGGGGACTTTGAAAAAGTCTTCAAAGTTCTAGGCGCCACCGTAAAAATGTAGAGATTTACAGGTGATCTAATCATTAGTTTGATTTCCTTTGTTGTGTCTTTGCTCTATGTAGAATATGAAATAATTATGGAGTTACCAGGCTAGATTCTGATACCATTAACTTACACTGAAAAATACCAATATAAGTCAATAGGACTATTGATGGAATCCACAGCTATTAAACCAGGTCAGAGTACTAATATTTAGTCTTCTATGATTAGCCCATTGATACAAATGGGGCTACTCTAGTAATAAAGCACTACTCAGGGTAAGAATGTCAAAATCTTGGCACTTTATTACTAACACTTTATTCACACTGTGTAGCATTAAGTCCACAATGTGATAATAAACATGAGCAAATGCCATTCAAAGAAGATGGAGCCAAGCTATTCTCAGTGGTGGCAGGTCACAGAACAAGGAGCAATGGTCTCAAGTGGTGGTGAGGGGTGTCTTGGTTGGATCTTAGAAAAAAACCACTTCACAAGGAGGGCGGTGAAGCACTGGAATGGGTTCCCTAGGAAGATGGTGGAATCTCCAAACCTAGACATTTTTAAGGCCAGGCTTGACAAAGCCTTCAATGTAATGATTTAGTTGGGATTGATCCTGCTTTGAGAAGATAGTTGGACTAGACGACCTCCTGAGGTCTCTTCCAACCCCAATTGTCTATGATTCGTAATGTATAAGGGTTTCTGAATCAGGCCTAGAGATACCACAGTGTTGGTAAAAAAGGCAAAGACTGACTGAAAATGTACTTAACAATGAGCTGCTGATAAAATTCATACTGTAGTTGGGATCTTAGTCAGGGATTTTCTATTTCTTCTTTTAAAATTCTTATTTTGTCTCTGGAATATTAATGTTCTACCTCAAATAGAGGATAGATCACATGTGACACATTGGTTAAAGAGCTCTTTCATTAGTACAGAATCAGACCCAAAGAGCTGGTTCTGTTCATAAGCATTCCAGATAACATTCTGTGAACTTTGAAGAGTAGGTGATTGGGCAGCAAAATGCAAATGAATTTTAACATTGATAAATGCAAAGTAATGCACATTGGAAAGAATAATGCCAACTACACATACAAGATGATGGAATCATTGTGGATAGTTCTCTGAAAACATCCACCCTATGTGCAGTGGCAGTCAAAAAAGCAAACAATATTAGAAATAATTAAAAAAGGGATTGAGAATAAGACAGAGAATATTTTATCGCCTCTCTCTAAATCCATGGTATGTCCACATCTTGAATACTGCATACAGTATCTCAGAAAAGATACCTTGGCATTGGAAAAGAGTCAGAAAAGGGCAACAAAGATGACTGGGGTTTGGAATGGGTACCATATGAAAAGAGATTAAAAAGACTGAGACTTTTCAGCTTTAGAAAAGAAGAGACTAAGGAGCAATATGATAGAGGTCTGGAGAAAGTGTCAGATATAGAGAAAGTAAATAAGGAGAAGTTATTTACTCCTTCCCATAACACAAGAACTAGCAGTCACCAAATAAAATTAATAGGTAGCAGGTTTAAAACAAACAAAAGGAAGTTTTGCTTCATGCAGTGCACAATCAATCTATGGAACTCCTTGCCAGAAGATGTTATGAAGATCAGGACTTTAACAGGGTTCAAAAAATAACTAGATAAATTCGTGGAGGTTAGGTCCATCAATACTTATTAGCCTGAATGGGCAGGAATGGTGTCACTAGCCTCTGTTTGTTAGGGGCTGGAAAAGGATGACAGAAGAGAGATCACTTGATGATTCCCTGTTCTATTCACTACCTCTGGGGCATCTGGCATTGGCCACTGCCTGCAGAGAGGACACTGGGTTAGATGGACTTTTGGTCTGACCCAGTGTGGCCGTTCTTATATTCTTATATTAAGATCATTTAAGTATCTGATATAATTCTACAGATTGTTTTCTTCCCACTCACCCAGCACTCCAGATGGCATGATATTAACATATAAAACTTGCTTAACCATTTAGTGAATTCTGCAGTTATGTGATGTTACATTTTATAAAAAAATAAACTATTCAGAAAAGATCAAGAGAAAAAAAGAAAAGACCCCTCCAAAAGAAACCAGCAAACAAACACAATGACAACAAAAGGCCGACTCATCTGTACTCGTCATCTTCCCAACATCACAGTATTCAGTGGTGTCTGCCTTTTTGCAGACTTAGTAACTCGCTCTGATCTTAGTTTTGATAACACAAGTAAAATGTAAGCTGTTTGCTCATGATTTAAAACTGGTTGTGCGTCCAGGAACACAAAATGTGTTGCAAGGTAGCTTACTACAGTTAACATAATTTCTTGTAGTCCCTGATGTACAAATCAGTTCATGCTGGCAGTAGAACATGGATTGTTCTTAAAACAGTTTTTTATGTTGTACTTTTATTTTCCATGGATCTTGCCAAGCAAGAATCCTTTCCAGGACCCTCTCCTCTGATCCCCTCTCCTCCCTTGGTTCTTCGTCTTTGCTTTTAGTTTCTTATTTTCCACATCTAAATTTGGCTCCTATATCCCTTCCCCCTCCCATTGGCTTTTGTGGCCGGCTGCTAACTTGATTGTGTATTTTATGCATGCCCATAGAATCTTGTCTCTCTCGCTCCCTGTAGCCCTAGTGCTCTCAATAGTTTTGCTTAGTTCTTGTAATCAAGCTGTGCTACGTGACTGCATCTTTAGGTGCAGTGTGATAGACAAGGAATTGTCTATACATGAAATTGCTATTGCCTCTGACTAAATTGTCATAAGATAATAGAAGTTAAAGACCTATTAGATCCAAGAGTCCATTCTCCCACAAGTAGAGGATTCTTCTTTCTGTTTGCTATTTCTTTGGACAATCTATTATTTTATCACTGATGGAAAAAACTGCCACTGCTTTCACAGAGGAAACTCTTACACTGTCTAATGCATCTTACTGTTTGGAAATTTTATCTTAAATTCTCCCTCTTTTCTTCAGCTGTCCTCACCATCCCCTCCACTTACCCTAAACAATTTCTCTCCAGCCTTGCAGTATATGCCTCCAAATCCATATAGGTAATATTTCCACTTTTGTGAACATTTAGCCAACAGTAATTGAGTTTACAAGATCTCTGATTATCCCTTCCATTGCTAGAGAAGATTACTGGAGTATTTGCAATGTTCCTAGCAAAGTTAACATATTCATTTTCACATTATAAAATGCAGGTTCTGAATGCTGTAATCAAAAATAGCCAGAGATCTATCCACTATTGCAACACATGTCTGCATTGTAACAGTTTTTATAAACTAACGTTCAAATAGGAAAATTAAATGAGAGGTGGAAAATAATGACTATTCCTCTCTTGGCTGGTGAATAATAGTTCAGCTGCAGCCACTCAAGTTGCATTTATTTGCACATGTGATTTGACTGGCCCGCACTGCTCCAGACCAAGTACTATTAACTTCCTAAAGGGAATATATTAGAACTTAATGACTCATCACATGACTGTGTTCAGCTGGGTGTGAGCCAGGATTGTATTCCTGTAGCTAACAACTATATTTAACTCATTTGTAGAATAATTGTTATAAGTGCAAGACCTGCCCTCATAATTACACAATATATCTCAGATATGACCACTTAGACCATTGTGTATGATTAATTACATCATGCTTGGCTTACAGATGGTTGTATGTTATTGCTGAGCTTGGTATGATGACGTAGAAAGATAACATGAATAAAGAGCATGAGAGCCCATTATAGGGATGGAATATTGTCTAGTTGTTAGAGCATTGCTTGGTTCTGTTCATTAAAATCACTATTAAGTCCCAATCTTGCAAACACTTGTGCACAGAATTATATGCATAGGATTATTCCTACTGCTCTCATATGCATAAAGTGTCTTTTGTATCGAAATGTTTCATGGTTCAAGGACTACAAGAGCTAAAAATAATGAGCATTAGTGTTAGTATAGCTCTCAGTTGTGCTAGTTTGATTTTTGGCAGGGTCTGCAAACTCTGCACAGTATGTTGGATTTTATCTTTCCAAAAAATATGCTATCGCTCAAACAGAGTGATGCAGAAATTATTGGATGAGGTTCTTTGGCCCGGATTATGAAAGAGGGCATATTAGTTTATTTTACCTTCTTGCCTCAGAATCAATAAATCAATTGTTCCTTTTTTAAAAACAGTAATTCATTTACCTCTGCGGGGTGCTATTAAGCTTAATTAATATCTGTAAAGTGCAGTGCACTTAAATAGCACCTTTTATCAGAAAATTATACATATATGTTCCTGTGTTGGGTGGAAGTCCGCTGCCACTTACAATAACTTACAATAGTGCAATTCCATCAGTTTCAGGAGAAAAATTTGGCCTGCCATGTGTCTCATGAGAAGTTTGGAGGTAATTTATATGTAATGTTGTTTATTCTTAATAATATTATTTTCATGTCAGAAAGCAATGCACATCAGTTGTTTAAGTAAGGCGTTTATTTGAACAGATCACAAAATCATTCCCAAAATGTTTTCTACCACCTAATATCTAAAAAGGTTTAAGATATTCATAGATCGATAGAATTTCAGGCCACAAAAGAATATTGTGTTAATCTGGTTTGACCTCCAGTAGAATCCAGGCTATGGAACTTCCCCAGAATAATCCCTAGAGCAGATCTTTTAGAAAAAAAATCCAATCTTGATTTAAAAATTTTCAGTGATGGAGAATACACCATGACCTTTGGTAAATTGTTCCAGTGGTTAATTACTATAACCATTATGGTACATAACGGTGGTGATGGGGGGAGCATGGAAGTGGACAACCTAGTGTGCTAAACTTCAGACTGATGGGAATTTAAATGGCTTCATTTTAAACCTCTAGAAATTAAACAAGATTTTGAATGTTCTTCATGGGAATATAACTGACTCCCTTCTGTGGTGACATCTGTGAATATGCCTTGGAGAGTTGTGTTTCTCTAGAATATTATCTGTATTTATATATCTAGAAATAGAGATCTAGAACATTAAAGGTTTATGTATATATGTCTTTTCCAGCCACTGAAATGTTAAATCAAGTTTATAACAAGTTGTGTTTCCAGCCACTGAGTGGCTGTAAATGTTAAGTGTTTTTACAGTCATTTCTTTCCCAGCTGCTCAGCAGCTTTAAATGTTATAAAAAAAGAAAGAAAAGGGGGAAAAAGTTGCTTTTCCAGCTGTTGAGCCACTCTGAACATTTCTTCAATGGAATTTTTTTTAACTTGCTAAACCTATTTATATTTTACTCACAAAGCAAGTGCAAAATTGTCTTGGCACTATCCAAGTCTTGGTTTTTTTTCCTTTTTCTTTTTTTAAAACTGTAAATACAAATTCTATCCCCAAGTCTGCTTTTGAAAAAGAAGGGGCTTTAGCTTTAATGAATCCAACATGAACATTATGAGTTCATCTTAGTATTTCGAGACCCCAGCAGTACTGTCCTTGTGGTGTATTTAGTGGAAAAAAATATTTCCATTGGAAATATGGTACTTGTGGTATTTTCAATGGAAAAAAGATATTCCTGTGGCTTTTTTAATGCAGGCAATGCTGGTCAGTCTTAAACCGGGGGAAAGATGGAGGGGGGTGGTCAGAGCTAACCAAAGTGGCGGTGAAATGGAAGAATTGCATTATGGTAGTGAGGTGGGGGAAAATGTACTAAGACTTTTTAGGGCAGGATAATGGAAAATTCTTGTGGCCCTTGAGGGTTCATGCTAGTGGTAGAAGGGAAGGCATCTGGGATAAAATGGAAGAAAAGGAGAGGCTAGAGCTAGGAAGGAACTCAAGAATGGATTGAAACAAAGTTGGTGAAAACACAGTTGGGGAACAGGAAGAAAAGGGAGAGCAAAGCATTACGTAACTTAGTCCTATTGTCTTCAGTTTACAAAAGTGAAGCATATGCAAAAGTGTTCTGGACCCACACCGCTGAAATCAACGGGATCTTTGTCACTTAGGTCAGTGGAGAGTGCTTACCATCCCACTGAAACTACTCCCAAGATTGGGCCGATAATCTTCCAGAAGGTTCCTACATCATCTTTGGCATCAGGGAATTCTGAGATGCTATTTTCTCTCAAATAGCTGCTTGATTCTAAAACACGAGGGGTATGTAAGGGAGTGAGAGGAGGGCCTGGCAGTGCAGGAACTAAACAAGGCCTTTTTGCCCAATTAGGCCTGCCCCGTTTTACCTGCAGCCAATGCCAGGCCTGGAGGGAGAACAAAAGGAGGGAACCTGGCTCAGTTCAGGGCTGACCAGCAAAGAGGTAGGAGTTGGTTCTTCCATCTGCAGGACCTGAGCCACAGCTGTTGGCTGAGTTGGCCACAGGAGGCTGCAAGTCTCCAACCCCCCACCCCGCAACCTCCAAGTGCAAAGAGGGAGAACCAGAGGGAAACCCCGCCCCAAGGAAGGGGAAATTGGATTCTTGGGGCCACGCCCCAAACTGAAGGAGCAGACTTTGCTAAGTGGCCGGAAGTCCTACACCCCGGGCCCCCAGCCTACACCGGGACCTAACCACCCGGGAATCCCACTGCCTGGGAGACCCGGCTACAGAGTACGTCTATTCAGCAGGGCAAAAGTCGAATTAAGCTACGCAACTTCCGCTACGTCAGCTGCGTAGCTGAAGTCGAAATAGCTTCATTCGGCTTTTGGGGCTGTCTAGACAGCAGGAAGTCGAAGGAAGAATACTCTGCCTTCGACTTCCCGTACTTCTCATGAAATGAGGGTTACAGGAGTCAGAGTAAGAAGTCCTCCATCTCGACATTATTTCGAAATAATGGCTTGCTGTGTAGACATGCAGTTTGTTATTTTGAAATAACGTCAGTTTATCCAAAATAACGCTGCTGTGTAGTTGTACCCCTGTAAAAGCAGTGACACTTGTGACAGTTGTAGGGCCAAAATAAGAGGTCTTATCAGCATATTCGTTATTTTTTTTTAAATGTGTTGGTGGGAGTTTAGCGCTGGCAAAAGGCATTAGATTGACAGTGCTGAAGTCCTTTGTTTGATAAATAAAGCTGATGGACCTGAGTCGTCAGCAGGTGAGATTGAACTTTGGATCACAGGGGATAAACCCATGAGCCTCCCCTTCATGAACTGAAAGCCAACTGGCTTAGCTAAGGCTATAGAGGAGATTTCATTCTCCCTTCTCGGTGATCTCAGTGCTTCTGGGTCACATATATAACAGGTATGTCAGAGGCAAGATTCCCCAGCAATATCCCATCAGTATGCCTCAGCTCTGTGAGGACAGCTTAGTTTCCATAGTCTACTGTGTCCATGGAATCTCAGTTGAGAAAATCATTGTGAGTGCCAATCAGAACAACCCCGAGCGACTGTGTTTATGACGTTTACAGCTGTCCACTGGAAACTAGTTTATTCATCAACACATTTTTAAATAGGTGCTACATTCTGGATTGCAATCCAGACCAGTGAAGTGTTTTGTCACCACCTGCCCTGCAACTGTGGCCGCTCACCAACACCCCTTCAACATGCATCTAATACCCTGAGTGTCTGTATAGAGCTGTGACCTGCCAGCCGTCCTCCAGTCACACTGTAGTTTCTACCAGTCTTGATTACTATTCCCAGGGGGTACTTCTGCACTACAGAGGAAGATCAAAGTTGCCGCTGTCGATCTTCCAGGGCTCGAATGAGCAGGTCTGGTTAAGACAGCTAATTCGAATGGAGGGGGACCTCCAGTCAAGGCGAGTAGTTCTGCTTTCACGAGAAGAAAGGGTAGTCGAATGGAGAGTGTTCTTCCTTTGACTTCCTGCTGTGTGGGCAGCGCCAAAGCCAAGTTAAGCTACTTTGACTTCAGTTACGCAATTAATGTAGCTGAAGTTGTGTATCTTAATTCAACTTTGTCCCATAGTGTAGACATACCAGACATACCCTGTTACACTCCCAGTCCTGAATACCGCCCTCCTAACCCCAACTTAAAGACATGCATTCTGCATTGTCTAGTCTTCTGCTGGACAGTTCAGATATTTTAGATTTGTTGTCCCTGTTAGCGGTCAGTGTGTAACACTTTCCTGCCTTAATTGGAGTTAACGAACAATTCAGTTTAAACACAACACTGGCTTCATTTTGATTAAAGAATAAATCAAGTTTTTTTTAACTACAAAGAGATAGCTTTGAAGCAAATACAAGTACAAGGTATTCAAATCTGAAAATATTACAAGAAAAATAAAGTTAAAACACTTTCTAGTACCTAAATTTAATCAACCTAAACTTAGTTCAAGGTTAAATTCTAATCAAATGTTCCCAGCAGTAGGGATGGCCCAATTCTCAGGTCAGAACCCCTCCCAAAGTTTAAAGGTTGGTTTCTTTTTCTCCTTAGGTGAAAGAGGGAGAGATAGAGATAGATAGAATGAATACATGGGATGTTTTGCCCTTCCCATTTATGGTCCCATTTCACCCTTTGAAATTCATTATCCTGAGGGTCACCCCTAGATAACGCTCCTTCTAACTGCTAGGATGGAGATGTAGTGTCTCACAGCGAATAGGTTCTATGTTTGTGGGTGACAGATACCACAGGCAGGGAAAGGCGTTGCCTTCCCAAACTACCTTACCTAGCTCTGCCCATTCTTGACCAGAGCCCCCCCGACTCCTCCCCCAGCCTGCCGTTGTAATGCCAGAGGCTGGGGCAGGCAGGCAGGCTGAAGGCATCTCTGCCTGTCCTCCCGGCGGTGGGACCACTCCAGTTTTCAGTGCTGGGGCTGGTGGCTCAGCTGGGAGGGAGGGAGCCCTTGCTGGTCAGAATGCAGGCGGCGTAGCCCCAGACTCCCTATACCGTGCCTGCTGGCCAGCTCTCCAGAACTTCAGGGTCAGGGAAGTCTGTAGCTGTGGCATTTGCCGGCTCTCTGGAGCTCCTGGCCCGGGGGAGGCTAAGGCTGTGCTGCCCGCCAGTCCCCAGAGCTCCACGGCTGGAGGAAGCTGGGGCTGCACCACCCTCTGTCACTTTGGAGCTCTGGGGCTGGGGGAGTCTGGGGCTTCATCACCTGCCAGCTTTCTGGAGCTTCAGGGCTGGGGGAGGTTGAAGATGCTACCCTAGGGCAAGGAAGGGGCAAGGGCCAGTAGCCATATTGGGGGGGGGGGAAGGGGTTGGGCTAGGGCCAGCAATGGCCACAGTGTTGGGGGCTGGGCTCCAGTGGGTGTGGAAGGGCTGGGATTGTGGGAATCTGCCTCCCCACCTCATGGGGTCACTCACCACACATATTGTTGCTTGTTAAAATTAAAATTGATCAATTCCTACCCTCCTCCTCTGCCAAAACATGGCCACTTGGCCAGGGATCGCCAATCAACTTTGATGACCCCTGTCTAGGGGCATCAGCTTGTCCTTTGTCTTTGAGAATCTGGTTCCTCCCCAGACTTACCCAGTAACCACACCTCAGTCAGATCTTCAGCTTATGTTCATAACTCAATCATTACAGTAGTGATCAGAATGGAAACACAGGGATATGGTCACAAGAGGACACTGAACATCAATGTTTTTTTTCCCTTTTTCAGTATTGATCTGAAGTACTTTTATGTCCCCCCCATCACCGCACTACGTGAGAGCCACACCGTCTTGCATCCATCTTTGCAATTCACTTATGAGGCACATTCTTATTTTACAGAAGAAGAACCGAGGCACAGAGAGGCTAAATGACTTGCCTGAGGTCACACAGGGAGTCTGGGGCAGGGAACTGAATCTGGGTTTACCACGTTCTAGGTTTGTGCCCTATCCACTGGGCTATCCTTCCTTCTCAGAGCAAAATATCAAATGTATCCAACATCAACAACAAAATTATCTGCCTTTACCTATTGCTGAGGCTTGGCTTACTTGAAAAATTCGATATTTATTTGCTAGAAGACTTACGTGGTGTTTCTCGGGTCCTTCACACTTCCCTCCTGGCCCGAGGGTGGGGAGGGCTGCGTAGGCCACCCGTCGGAGCATCCCAGAGATAGCGTGGCAGCAGGGAGGGCTGTGTAGCAGCCAGCAGCTGTTTCCTGGAGCAGGCCAGTGTGGCGGGGGTCATGCTACTGGTAAGCAGCTGCTCACTGGGGCCCCCTATGGTCATTCATGAATATAACTCTCCCCTGTGCTTGCTTGCCACCCCCTGTGGTCATGCATGAGTATAACTGTCCCTGCTATCACACCCCTCCCTGCCTGTTTGATACGGAACAACTGCCTGCCACACGCAGCCCATTACCCTGGCACAACCAAGCCCTGGCCTTGCTTTAAGTTATGATAAAAGGAAGCTGCCTGCCAAATTTGGTTGTCCTACCACTTATCATTTAGAAAGAGTTCTTGAACAAATAGACTCACAGATAGGCAGACAGACAGACACAGATTTCTAAAACATATAGTAAAAGTAAGAATGCATGGAATATTCTAGCCAAAGGCTTACAAGACAACAAATCTATAGTGAGTTTTCTATTGTATGTTTTTTAGGTGAAATTCACCCCAAAGAGCAGGGGACTGGACTTTGTCTCTCGAGGTCCCTTCTAGGTCTACTATTCTATGATAAGATCTATGGATATACAGTAACGGCATATAGCTCTACACAGCACATCAGGACTTTAGTAATTTTGAAGCAAGTAGGCCCTCTGTTACTAGGGGTGAATTTGAGCTAACTGTCCTCATGTTGCAACATGAAGAATATTTGATATCTTTCAGTGGGAAATGATAGCATTCCCAGGAGTTGTTCAGCAGTGTCGTATTGAAATTTATCTGAATAAGGAAAGAAGAAAGACTCTTAGCAGATTAACAAAGATTGGTCATTTTGGCAGGGAAGGGTTTACTGTAGATTTAGATGCTTTCTGTAGTATATATGTTTTGAAAATGTACAAATTTAAGTACTGGTTCGGACAGGCTTCTCTATCAAAGGGTGTTTGTGAAGAGCCAGAATGCAGAAAACTTGTAATTATTGCAGAGCACAAAATGTTAACTTCTTAGCAACCACTTGTTTAAAAACTAGCTCATCTGCTTAGCAACCACCTACTCTTAAGGTTGCCATAGTACTATTTATCGTATATCTTCATAGGGTTTTTTAAAATAATTGCTCTTAGTTTTAAAGTACACACTAAAATTAAAAGTATCTCATCGTCTCACTGCTCCTAGATATGTGTAAATATTCACTCAAATTGTGCAACAAATCCACTTTGAGGACATACGCACCTGAGCTGTCTTTGCTTTCTAAGAACATCTGAGTGATCAAGTTTTATTGGCCAAAACGATAATGGAAAAAATGTTAACGTTACACACACACAACGAGTATTTAGAGAAACCAACATTTCAGTTTTCACAGACAAATATATGCACCAGCTGGGCTTATACACACATCCATTCAGGAATAGAAACAATACAATGTGACTCATTCAGCCAATCAGATGACACACATTTTCAATAGTTACTATAAATCACCAGACTAAATATTTCATAAAGACGTTTGTCTAACAAATTGAAAGGGGGCCTGATCCAAAACCCATCAAAGTCAGGGAACAGATTTTTATTCACTTCAGTGAGATCTGGATAAGGCCCATGAGGAATTATCTCAGGAATTTCCAATCCTCATGTAGATCATTCACAAGAAGAACAAGAGGCTGAATAGATTAGATAACCACTTCTAAATATTTCTAACCTTCATGGCAGTGACTTACGATAGTTATGCATGCAGCAGTTTCGTTTCCACATCATGTTATCCCCAAAACTCTTACACAGAATTATCAATTTAGATAGAAATACACATAAGAAGTTACTCAGGTTTATTTGCTGCTTTAGAAGTCTGTAACATAAGCTCTGATTCCCTACTTCCACATAGAAGCATCTGCTACTAGGCAACTTGGATTCTTTTGCAGTAATTATTTTCAAATTCAAAATTATACTGCAATGGATAATACTTCATCAAAATCAATACATCTGCTGACAAAGGGCTGTTTTTTCTGGATAATTTCCATTTTTAAAAAATTATTGCCAATTAGATTTATTCTCTTCTTTGGAAAATCAACATTTTCCTCAGAGTATACACGTTCTCAACTTTTTAATATTTTTGTCATTATTGACATATTATTCTAGTCCATCCTGCCACTCAACTTGCTTTTTCACCATTATTTTTTAAACGGGTTCACACTGAATAGTTCATAAGGTCATGTCCTCACTAAACTGAAGATGGATGCTGCTGTGATCAATCTTCCAGAATTTGATTTAGTGAGTCTAGTTAAGACCTACTAAATTGAACTCAGAGGATGTCCCCATTGGTGGCTGGTACTCCTGCTTCTGCGAGCAGTAAGGGAAGCCAATGGGGGTGCTTGCTCCCATCAGCCTCCCACTGTGGGGACGGTGGGGAAACTTGAAACAAGGTACATTCACTCCAGATACGTAATTAAAGTAGCTGGAATATGCGTATTTTGATTCAACCTTCTCCTTTAGTGTAGACCTGGCCTAAGACCTCGATAGTAACTGTAAGCATACTGTATACTTGATTAGTGCCAGCTGCTAAAAAACACTTACCAATGTCAACTGGTAGAATTGACTTTGAGCTTGTCCAGTGATTATAAGTTGTAAGATCTGGCCCTTAATTTTCTTGTTTGGCCTCAGCTACAACAAAATGATCTCCCTGTACATGTTTTTCCTCATAACTACAAAACCAGTGGGATGGAAAGTCAATGGGACTCTAAGCTTCTAAATCACTTATGCACTTTTGAAAATTTTGAAAATATGCAGCTGAAGACTTTATGCTCCAGGATGGGAAATGAAAGAAACTCTTACCACCTGATTTCTAGCTTACATACTTTCCTGCAAACCCAGCAGTGCACAATGCAAATGATGAACCAGCTGAAATATAGTCTTCGTGTTTAAGCCACCAAAATTACACAGTTGTTAAACCGGTATGTGCAAAATCAGAATTAGACCCCTGATTTAACACTAGTCTGAAGGGAAAAAAAGAACAGTATCAATTCTATGTGGTGTATGCTTCCCTATGCAGGGCCGGCTCGAGCCATTCCTGCGTCCCGGGCAGCGGGCACGTGACGCATGTACGGCCCTGCCCCTGGGCGCATGGCGCATGTGCAGCCCCAACCCCCGGCGTGCTGTGAGGCGCCTGATTGCAGCTCTAAGGGACGCCATGCGGCCCCTGGCCCCGGGCGCATGGCTCCTGATTGCAGCTGTAAGGGGTGCCTTGCGGCCGAGCGCGCGGCGCTCCTTACAGCTGCCATCAGGCGCCCCCCATAGGTTGGCGCCCCAGGCAGCTGCCTGGCTAGCCCCCCCCTTAATCCAGCCCTATCCCTATGCTGACTAACTAATGTGCCTTGACCTTGAATTTTAGAGATGATTTCTAAGGAATATTGCAGGGATGGGCAAAATCAGACCTGGGGGCTGGATTCAGCCTGCCAAGCATTTCTCTCTGGCCTGACCAGCTGATTAGCAGAGCCTGCATACTTATAGCTGGCAGCATGGCTGTGTCTAGACTGGCAAGTTTTTCCGCAAAAGCGGCCGCAAGAGGGCCAGTGTAGACAGGGGAGGACTGTTTTGCGCAAAAAAGTCCCGATGGCGAAAATGGCGATTGGGGCTTTCTTGCGCAAAACCGCGTCTAGAGTGGCACGGACGCTTTTCTGCAAAAAGTGCTTTTGCGCAAAAGCGTCCGTGCCAATCTAGATGCTCTTTTCTGCAAATGCTTTTAACGGAAAAACTTTTCAGTTAAAAGCATTTGCGGAAAATCATGCCAGTCTAGACGCAGCCCATGTGTTCAGTTGCCCCTCTCCCACCTTGCTTTGTCCTGCTAGCTGTGCGGAGGGGGGGGGCTTAGATGTGGTAGGGAGAGGAGATTGCTGAAGTCTGGGTGTCCCCTGAACCCTATCTCTGCAGAGCAGGGCTCAGAAAGAGGGAGACACACAATGGAGCGGCTCTCATCTGAAGCATGGATGAGAAGTGTCAGTCTGTGACCACATACCAAACTTCATGAAGTGCCCCCCCTGAGAAAATTATTGCCCACCCCTGGGTTGATGGGTAGTTGAGTCTGATTATGTACCATGCAGTTGGGCTCTCTGAAAGGCCTGCTAATGAACATGGTTCGCCAACTGAGATGTAAGGCTTAATTGCAAGGAGAATTTCAAATTGTAGGGAATTTTGTACAAAATCTAGATAGTATCCAGTGGGCTGATCGGGCAATGTCCTTTGAACATATATTGTTTTAATTATTCTCATGTCAATTCGGTTCTCATTAGGTTCTATGTCCCTAGTAGGAGCAGGTTCAGTCATAAACCCTGCCTCTCCCTCCCCGCCCCCCAAACCCTGAAGGAAAAAAATGTTACTTTTTTCAATATAAATAGAAGTCTGGACAAAAAAATTTCTCTCCTGCCACCGTAGCCTTTTAGTAAATCAAAATATAGTATTATACACACATCCACCTTGCTAGATCTTTAAAATAAGCATTCTACAGTTCCTATTTTCGCAAAGGCACAGCTACCTATCAACTTTCCCCCCATTGCACAATTTATCTGAACACCCTTAAGTTTCCTGTGGTGGTGGTGTTGTTGAATCCCTTAATCTCATTCCATTCAGTTCTGTTTCCCAAGGGTAGACAAAAATGCTGTTTCACTGGTCATCTCATTTGATTATCTGTAAATCAATGACTCAGAAAGCTACTTCTCCTTTTCAGAACTGTCTCCTTCCTTTCAAACAGAAATCTCAAACTGTTTCTTAAATAAAAAAGACCTGAACTGAGCTCTTTATTTTCAGTCCTTTGACAGAATACTCAATTCTATACTGTCGATAACTACACCATCTTTCTTGTCTCTCAGACCCATAACTGGGACATCATCTTTGACATGGCCCGATGATGATCTTATGCCAAGACCTGGCTGTCTTCCTTGACTCACACATCTCAACCTTGTTGCTTCTTCCTGTAAACTTTGCTAAGATATGGCCTTCTCTCTCTGTCCACACAGCTAAAATCCTCAGCCAGGACCTCATCATCTGAGATCCTGACTATTGTATGGCCTTGACAAATGGCATCTTCAACCATATATATCCGTGGAAAATGTTGCTGAAAAAATCCCTTTCCTGGTTTGTCTTTTTCAACACCTCACTAGCCTGGTAGCTGACCTTGGGCAAATCACTTCTTCTCTTTGCACTTTAAGATCTACTGATCAAAATCACCATATACGATATGGGTATTATTATTAACAGTAATTACTATTATTATCCCATTGCTAGATTTGTTCTTTGAAATCCAAGGACTTCAGTCTAAATCTAGCCAAGCCAAACAAACATGAAAAGCTAATTAAAAAGACACGCCCCGTTTTATTTTTCAGTTATCTATGGGAATGCATTGATTTATGATTAATGAAATCACAGGTGTTAGAGATGAAAACATACTCGGTCATCTAGTTCATTCACCACCATGCCCTTCAGTGAAGGATTGCTCTTTAAAACATAGTTTTAGTTCTTTTCCCAGGCTAATCATAAATTGCTCAGTTGATAAGGCTTCTGCCACTTCTCTTGGAAGCATTTTCCACCATCTAAAATGATTTCAGCATTTGGAAGTCAATTCTGATATCCAGTCTAAACTTTCCTCTACTTAACTTTATCCCTTCACTCCTTTTACTCTTTTCACTGCCCTAAACAATTCCTCTCCCTCTTTGGTGTTTACAATCCACAAGATTTCCTTCTTCCTTCCAAGAAGTTTCCAATCAGTATTTATAACATGGAAAAATAAATGACAAACAGAAGGTTCAGTAGAAAAGAATCTCTGTACAATAGCACAGCAATGTTTGTGCAACAACTGTGTGTACCTCTATATTATAGGTCATTGATGTAGACTGTGCATATCAAAATATACTCACTAATCGAAACAGAAAAGGTGCGAGATAGTGCTGTAAATGCTGTAGTCAAAACAAGTTTTAAGAACAGAGAGCTTAATACCTTGAACTCCATAGTGTTATTTTTTTTTCAAACAAAGCCAACCAAAACCCAGTCCTTTTCTGGTTGTGGCTGTTGTTATTTTTAACTGGTCCAAGGAATGGGTAAACTTACATAGTCATGAGGCTGTTTGTTAAAGAGTTCTCCTATGGCACTGGAGCCCCACAACCATATAAACAGTTAACCTCCTAGGATTGTTGTGTCTGATGAAGGCAGACATTCATTAGGCCATTTACCACCAACTCTTGGAACTTTTTGACTTCATGCAAGTAGGAAACCACAAGTATTCCTCTCCTTATATCAGTACCAGAAGCTGGAAGCACGGAATTCTGTCAGAATGCTTTGAATCCCATAATTGTCTCTTGTCATAATACATTTTTTACATTTGAACTTGTGAGTTATCAAGGAGAAAGAGCGTTACAAGTTGGTTGAAACAGGGAATTATATTATGGCAATGGAAAGAGAAAGGCACTTTCCATTGTTGTCATAAGAAAAGGGTCTTTGGGAAAGAATGATTCAGAGCTGATGTCTTTCTTTCACAATGACTTTATATTGTACTTCCTGTACCCGAGGATGGACATTCTGTGGTTGGGAAGGCCTGGGGTGAAGGTAAATATCCTTTGTCTTGTGCAAGTGCTTGCCTGGAAATAAATAAAACGTATTTGAAAATGAGGAAAGGGAGTTAATAATAATATCATGTTTTTCTATTATACTTAGGACTGTAGGTCTCAGAGCTGTATAAAAAGGCAGCAAAATGCTTTTATGCTCATTTTTCAGATGGGGAAACTGAGGCAAAGAGCGGGCCTAATGATTCACCAAAGGTCATGCAGCAGGTCAGTATAAGAATCAGGATTAGGACCCAAATCTAGTACCCCACCACTGGGCCAGATGGCCTCTCATGAAAACCATGACATTCTGTGGGGGAGTTTTCCAGGCACTGTTAAAAATGGACTTCAAGCTCCAAACTAATTGAACATATGATATATGACAATACACCGCTGTGTCAGCTGGAGTGTGGGGATGATTTTCACGGGGTTCAGAGAATTTAAGACACCCTCCCCCTTGTCTTTCTAGGCTACAAAGTGTGTGAAGGAGCCCTCTTGCATGTTAGCTTGTCTGGCTTGGGTTCTTGGGGCCAGATTTTCACAAGACCTCAGCACACAGCAGCTCCTCTTTAAGCACCAAAATCAGCTCCTGCCTACTTGTCAAATGGGCTCAACACATTTAGGAGATGCCATTGAGAATGGTGGAGAAGCTCCCATGCTCTCACCACCTAAGGTGGAGAAAAAGTGGGTACTGAACTTTTTTTTTTAATACCTGATTCTTCTTCTGGGCTTGCTTTTTTTCATAGGTCTTGGGGAGTAACCCCACACACCCTCCTGATGCTAAGAGGATAGAGACCATTTGCTAATACTTCAGCAATGCTCTTTTCTAACCATCAACTTTAAGATGTTTGCATGGGTAGAACCCAGGGCAGAATTTACTCCATGGAGTATTAAATAGCCCATCAAATGCAGGAAAATCTTGGATGGGAATATTCAAAGGTGGGGTTTGAAAGTCAGGTGTTAGCTAAAAAGACAGAGCTTTGTAGGGGTCAGGGCTCAGTGAGGGTCATCCCACAACACAGTTGTTCAGTCACACACAGGGAATCACTTCAGCACTGGCACCGTGGCTCAGACCTGTGGTCAGGTTGCGCACATTGTCCGTCCGTCCTGGCCCTCACTCAGGGCAGGCAACAATAGTCCAGGGGCTCAGGCCAGTCACCAGGCTGAGCCTTTTAAATAAACCATCACTAAGTCCAGGCCCTAGCTTAGGGTGGGGCAACAAATAGTTTCAGAGGGCTCAGGCTTGGGTTCAGGCAGAGCCTTTGAACCAATAGTCACTAAGCCCAGGCCCTAGCTCAGGGCAGGGCAACAAACGGTAACAATCAGTTCCAGTGCTCAGGCAGAGCAATGGTCAGCTGGGGCCCCGGTCCTGGTTCAGGGCAGGACACCTAATGGTCAGATCCTCTAGCTCAGGAGGAGAACAGACAATCATAGGCAGTTTGCCAAGAGAACTGGGGGGAGACCCACCTGCTCCACTGCATGAGCTGAGTCAGTCAGACTAAGGTCGTCTTTCCCTGGACTACTTCCAACCTCCCACTGCAGGCGTACCTGGCTCAATAACAGGTCCTCCGGGGTGCTGGGGGCTGGAACCTCTGTCAGGGTAGATAATTCCTCAGGGTCAAAGTCTGTCTGTGGTCCCGGCAGTCCTCAGTTTCCTTTAGGTCCACAACAGCCTCCCAGCTTGGGAAAACATGGCAGGCTTCTGGCTTCTCCAGCAGCAGGAGCCTCTCTGGGTTCCTAGGCCTGCCTTTTATACTCCCGGCCCCTCCTCTAGACTTCCAGCAAGATGGTGGAATGGGGCAAGGCTCCGCCCACTAGGGCTCAGTGAGAGGCTCTGGGTCAGTGGGCAGCCATTCTGCCTCACGACCAGGGGGAATAGCTGCAGCATTTGAAAGGTGGCTCTGGTCATTGTTATTATTCCTTTATTAGCGTGGACACCAAACCAATCAATCAGTTAACAATTAAAACCCCCTCTTCTGTCATAATGTACAGTGCAGCGATTTGCATTGGAATCATTTACATCTGGAAACATGTCCGAGGAGAACTGAGTAATTGGTTTCTATTCACTGATTCAGTAGCGGGGCTTGGGGCGCGGCAAATCTAGTAGGCCTCGACATCCGAAAATCACTCAAAGGAAGAGAGATTTTCACGTGGTCATTATTGTCTTGCAGGGGCCCCCAGACACCTTAGTGAGACTCACAGCCCCCTTCTGTAGAAGCACATACTTTCTAAGACTCTTCATGCTCTGAAGAGATGAGAATCTGAGGCCCTGACCCACAAAGACTTAGATTGGGCTTAACTCAGGGGAGCCGGCAGCTGCACTAGGCCCCTGGGCAGGAGTGGGGGAGGCAGCTCCCTGTTCCCAAAAGTGGTAGAGCCTCAAGTGGAAAGGTCGGGGCTGGGGACAGCCAGCCCTCAGCACTGCCGGGAGCGCACCACACCGCACCTTCCTCAGCCCTTACAGCTGCTCAGAATGCACCACATGGCACTCCAATGGCAATTTAAAAGGCCCCAGCTCCGGGTGCTGCCACTGCCACAGCTGTGGCGGCTGGAAGCCCCAGGCATGTTAGAACTGCCGGGCCCTGGGGTAAATGACCAAGGGTCTGGTTTAACTTTATGCACTGCATGCAGCCCCGATTCAATTTTCAAAGAAGGAACCCTGCTGGCTCTACGTCCCATTGGCCTACTCACAGTGCATTAAGTTAAGCATGTGCCTAAGTCTTTGCAGGCTGATGCCTCAGTTAAGACAGTCTGCAACGAGGGAGTGTAACAAACACGGGGAGGACTGCAGGAGGACAAGGGGATCAGTGATAAGAACATATGGCAGCTACGTGAGTGACAATAAATGGAGATCCTTTAATAATTATCATTGTATGATTAGAGGGATGCATCTGTCTCAGGATCAGCTGGACACTTGGCCCTTGACATCAATCATTTGTGCGAAGAAATCCCTGTTTGGCCCTTGTTCAATTCCATTGAAAATGATGGGAATCAAGTTTCTATTTTCTCTGCATTCTGGTTATCTATATGGGACAAGACGTGTGCTGTCCAGTGTTCCAGGGTGGGACCCCACACTATGACATTCGAGGATGGGCCTTTCCTATCTCTTTTTTGTTAGAGTTTCTCTGGTCATTTCATGGCAAAGGATCAAAGCGGGGGCGGGTTCTTTACTTGCATGGCAAATGCCTTGGCTTCTTCTATGATAGGGTTTAATGGGGAACAGAAACTTTTGCTACAAAGCTGCCCTCATTATCAAAAGCAGAGTCTAGATAAGAACCAAAAAGTGGCCATTTCGGTAACTCTGTTTTACGTCACATCTGCCCATTTTTCCTTTACTGTTGGACATGGTAATAACTCAATGCCACACATTATCAGTTGTAATCAGTCACTCTGAAGGAGTGTTGCTGTGGACCGCCACAAGCAGCAGATAGGATATGAGGGGAAAAACCTGCTAAGTTATATAGAAGTAGAGAGTGCCTTCTCCCACCTTTATGGGAAGAAAACAAATCTACAAGCAAGCATGTTAAACAGAAGCTCTTAACTCGACTTTAGAGTCTGTATTTCCTAAAAATTCATAGACAGTTATTCCCATAGGGCATGTCTACACTAGGCAACTATTTCAAAATAACTAAGATTGATTTAATAACTCCCAAAATAAAAAAATCGAAATAGCCTGTCCTCACTAGGCAGGCTCTTTTAATGTGGATGTGCTACCTTGACAGAGCCCCAGGAAGCACTGGGGAGTAATTAGTTTGAATTACTCTGGGGAGTCGTTATTTCAAAATAGCAGCACCAGAGCATCCACACTACCACTATTTTGAAATAACTGTTTCGAAATTAGTGTTATTCCTCAAGGAAAGCAGGAGTGCAGATTTTGAAATAAGCGACCCATTATTTTGAAATAACGGGCTTGATTGTGTGGACGCTCTGCTTATTATTCGACTTCAGGAGGTTTATTTTGAAATAAAGTCCTAGTGTATACCAGGGCATATAGTTTAGTCCTCAACTGAAATTATGAGCCTGGACCTGCTCACGTCAAAGTCCATTTTATCTCGTTATATTCTGACACTTGTACTGTGTGGCACCTTATTCCACAAATGACTGGTGGATAAACAATTTCATCCTCTCCCCGCCCCCCACGCTGTCACTTTATTTGGCATTTTCTCACCAGCACCAAATTTTATTTACAGAAAAGTTATAGGGTGGAGGTACACAAATAAAAAGTAAGGGTATGTCTACACAGCGCAGCTATTTTGGGATACCAATGGTATCCCGAAATAGCTACCCTGTGTCTTAACAAGTTGCCCGTTATTTTGAAATATTTTTTGAAATAACGGGCGTGCTATTTCAGCATCCCTATAACCCTCATTCCATGAGGGTTAAGGGATGTCTCGAAATAGTGCATTATTTCAAAATTTGGTGCTGTGTAGATATGCCAAATTTCAAAATAAGCTATTTTGAAATAGAATGGAAATAAGATATGCAATTTGCGTAGAGCAAATTACGTATCTTATTCTGAGTTTAGGGTGCTGTGTAGACGCATGCTAAGTCACAGATGTTTTTGAACTGGTATCTTTCTCGTTACTGTTCTGGGAAACTTGAGCTCTGGTTCCTGCATAGACATGACTTTAGTTACCATGGATAGTGGAAGCTTTCTATGCTTTTACTAGTTCAACAATGGGCTTGGAAACACACACAAACCTCCATTTCCTTTCTTTTATTTGTAAATGGCTTTCCTTTGAGAACACTGCTATTTAATAGATTGGATATGATGTCAAACCCTTTAATGAGTGGTATGCTCTTTTTCATGTATGGTTTTTGTTTTTATTCGAATCAAGATTTTTTTTCCCTAAACAGACATGATTCTATGAAAAATAAAATCCAAACATGATCAGCGAAGACCTTTTTTGTTATGGAAAAATTATAACGTGAAATTGCTTTTTCCTCTCTTCCTGTTACTGGTAAAGAGAGAATTTTTATTGTTCTTACATGGTAATCCAAACTTTATGTTGAAATTCTGAACATTTTTTGGTGTTTTGGGGTTACTTTTTGTTTTTGTTTTCTTTTGTTTTGGTTCTCTGGTTTGTAGCCTGAATGAAACTAACCCAAGCATTGAAAAAGCTTGCCACATACTGTCAGAAATGGCACTGCTTTACCTCACAGAGGAGAAGCAGTGTGCACACTACATCATTCACTGAATCTCTAATCCATGTGCAGTGGATAAATGAGAATGCATTACCATAAAACTTTTAGCAACTGTGTATCTATATTATGTGTTACATTCTGAGGATGATTATGCTGGTGTAAATACAGAATCATTTTTCTGAAATCATGAGAATTATTCTTGATTCACACTGATGTAAATGAGAGCAGAATTAGTACACATGGTTATTAAGAAATTCCCAGATTGGAAGATCAGTATTGAACTGACACCTGAAATTCTCAAAACAATTTATCTGATCTTTTGTCCAAGAAACAAATGGGCTTCTTTTAAAAATTGAAATTTTGGTGGGAAATTTCTATATCATTTGCAATTTTTTTTAAACAAACCAATGATGTTTTTCCAAAATGTTTTAATTTTTTTGGTTGCAAAACTGGGAAGTTATGCCCATTAGTTTTAAATTAAATAATTTGCACAGAAAATGTCTACCATTTTCTAACTAGCTTTACTGATATGTTAGCTCATTACAACTATACATGGTGGTATCCCAGTTCATCTTTGCTTTCCTTCTTCCATGTAAACTGACCTTTGGATATTTATGTGAATATTCTAAGTTGGGGTTTAGTTTGCAAAGTAGCTGGTGGTGGGACTTGAGACTTATAGTCTGTGTTTGAATAGTGCCTAGCACTGGTCCATGCCTGATGTTCCTAGATGTTACTACAGTATAAATAATACAATAATAAATGTTAAGGAGCCAAACAGAAATATACATCTAGATTCTTATACTTCAGTGAAAATCTCAGTTTTAGTGGATAAAAATATAAAACCCCAAAAGCATAAGAAACCCTTCCAAACAAATCACTCATAGATGACATTTTCCCCACCTTTAAAATTAAAATACAATTAGGCTAGGTCTACACAATTACTGTAAGTTGACCTAAGATATGCAATTACAGCTTCATGAATAACATATCTGGAGTCGATGAAACTTAGGTCAAGTTACCATGGGATCTACACCACAAGGGTCAACAGGAGAAAATCTCCCATTGACTTACCTTACTCTTCTCACTGGGGATAAACACTGGGGTTGACTGGAGAGTGATCTGCAGTCAATTTGGCTGGTCTTTGCTAGACCTTCTAACTTGATCACCAGAGCCTCAATCTTGGAGCATTGATCCTGGCTGTAGTGTAGATGTAGCCTCAGTGGCAACATGGGAGAGTAAGGATTTGTGTTCTGTCACTGCAGGGTGCCATGATTATATATTGCTGAAGAATTATCTTTATAAGTGGACACAGTGCTACTCTCCTCTGTAGTTCAAGGGGCACAAAGATTTGAGGAACAAATGTTGTTAGATTTCCATTTCACATGTGCTCTTCACATTACTCAAATTCCTCCCTTTTCAGCTTGTCATGACCACCTCAGAATATGAACTAAACAATATGAGGAAAATGGATTGGAGCATTGAAAACTACTTTTCCATTTGTCTGTATCTATACATGATAATGCTGAGAGGAAACAATGAAAATAATGTCTTTTTTTATTATTATAACTGAGGCTACAGCTTTTCAACTCAATGACTCCAGAAAGACTTGGAGAGACATCCAACAGACCAATAAAATAGCCTTACATTTCATTTTTGAAAGTTAATTCATTTGGAGTCATTATTTTTTGCCAAAGGAGGAACTATTTTTTTTCCCTGCAAATGTTTGCTGATTTTTTCAGATGAGTGAAATAATGTCACAGCTCCAAAGTCTTCTGGAAGTTGTCACTACCTAATTTGCCACTTTAGTCTTCTCATTTACCCCACAAATGAGCTATGCAAATGGATCTTTTGTGGTGGAAGAACGGCAGAGTTTGCAAGCATTGTTGGAGCTCTTTGGGAAATGAGGTAGAAAGAGTCAGCATCTTTGCTTCATCTTCTGGTGTTTCTCTCTTCCTCCCCCAAAACAAATCCATAGCAACTTTGCTGACTTTCATGACCAACAAACATTTAAATTAGCACAAATAACATTTCCAGGGCTTGGTATTTTAGATGAAAATCATATTTTTCTTGGAGCCTTCTCTCCTGTGTGGGATCTTTTCATGGTTTTTTCCCCCCTTTTTTGCCATTGTGTTAGCTGCTTCCTTATTTTCTTGCAGAGAAGTTTGAAATGGCTTACACATAAAATCTTTTTATTAGCAGCTTTCTCCTGTGGCTTTGGCACCTCAGATTTTAAGACTTGGCATGGTCACCTGGCAGTTTATTCCCATCTCAACCGGTTTCCATTTCCCAGCAGGACACTTGGACATGTAGGCCGGAACTTTAGCTGGTGAACATAGTTGTAGCTCTACTGACTTCAAGAAAGTGACACTGATTTACACCAGCTGAGGATCTGGAGCAGGAACATATGTTCACACTGGACCAGTTACATTGATCTACATTGGCATGGAGCTGCTCTTTTGACTTCGGAGGAGAGACTCTGAACCAACACCTAAGAACGCAATCTGCTTAAGTGATTGAAAGTGATAAGGACCAGCCAGTCCATAACTGGCTAGGCCCAAGCTACGAAATGCTGACTAGATTTTAAAGGGTGGTAGTGCTGAGATCGGGGAGTCCGGTTTTACCCATCATAGAAATAGATCCTATCCATGAGAGTCACACATTGCTTTTGGAGAGCTGTGTCCATCTTTCCAACACAATGTGTTACAGAGACCATCTCACGGGGTGTAGGTATATCACACTGACCCAGCTAACAAAGGATTAATACAGGCACTGCCTATTGGAAGCCTCACAGCATCTGGGAGAATAAAAGGACTAGGAAGCAGAGAGGTAGGGTAGCTACCAGGGGAGCAAGAAGGCTGGAGAGAGGAACTCCTGCCAACAAGCTACTCTAAAGAGCAGCCCAGAGGTAATGGCCCCAAGTGGGATGAACTGGCTAATAGGCTGGAGAGCCTGCAGAGATCTAGGGGAAGGTAGGAGGGAGCTGAGGGCACTGTCAGAGTTGGAGAACCCTGACCCTCCTTACCTAGCTTGAGGGTCTGGAGCTGGGACCCGGTGGAATGGGTGGGCCTGGGTCCCCCTACCCAGCCTTTGACAGATTTGGGTGTGGAGGAAGGGTTTTCAAACTCATGGGACCAGGAAACTCCTGACAGATCCATGGGGCTGTGTGAGCTCAGGGGCCATGCCACGTATGGCCAGACGGTGGGGGGGGGAGGGTGGCGGGGGGCGGATTGCCATAGCAACACTTCACCCTTGGTACCAGAAGGAGGCTGTCATAGCCTCTCCTCCACAGACCCACAATGCAGATAGAGAAGCCTCAGAAGGCCCAACATGGAGGACACACTATGACTACTAGTCCAGCAGCAGGCCACTGCCTTAGACCAGGAAACGATGTCACAAAAGTGGCTGCAGCCCATGCAGGCCCGGACAGCTACAGCTGAGGCAAGCTCAGTGACGACAGAACAAGCTGCAAGCGGCCACCAAGGAACAACAGAAGGAGGCCTGGCTGCAACTCAACAACGGAGCCAGCAGATGATAGACACGATGCCATCCATCAGAAGCATCTGGACAACTGGATGAGGGTGCAATTGGTGGAGCCCCTGGATTCTGGACAGAGGAGACGGGCTGAACTCCTTCCTTGTTCACTAGCTCAGGCATGTTTTTTGGTAGTTCCAAACCAAATGGCCATGATGTTCTACCATGCTGAAACTCAACCAGGGGACATAGTGAGAGAGACCACAGAGCCCATACCAGAAGAGAAGCAAGTAATGATCAGAGAGAACGAGGAAGCTGGGGATCATTATGAAATCTCACGTGTATGGCACAATCCAATAGTACTGGTTTCTAAACCAGATGGCTTAATCAGGGTTTGTATAGATATTTACAAGATCTCAACGTTTGCTGCCTACCCGATGTCTCAAGTAAACAAGGGTACGTCTACACTGCATCCCTAGTTTGAACTAGGGATGCAATTGGAGACGACAGAAGTAGTTAATGAAACGGGAATTTAAATATCCCGCACTTCATTAACATGATCTCGCCGGCGCGCTAGTTCGAATCACAGCTGATTCGAACCAGGAAGTGCGCGCCGGGACGTGTTAGTTCGGACTAAAGCTCTTAGTCCGAACTAACGTTACTCCTCAAAAAAGGAGTAACTAACGTTACTCCTCAAAAATGTAGACGTACCCCAACCTCCTGAAGTGACTAGGATAAGTACAGTATATAACAACCTTAGGGTATGTCTACACTACAGCACTAATTCGAACTAACTTAGTTCGAATTAGTTAATTCGAATTAGTTAATTCGAACTAAGCTAATTCGAACTAGTGCATCTAGACCTAAAAACTAATTCGAATTAGCGTTTTGCTAATTCGAACTAGCATGTCCACATTGAGTGGACCCTGAACCGAAGTTAAGGCTGGCTGGAACCAGTGCCGGCAGGGCATCAGGTTAGGACTTAGACTGTGGGGCTGCTGCCTCAGGCTAGCCGAGGGCTGTGCTTAAAGGGACCCAACCCCCACCCCGGACAGACAGTTCTCAGGGTTCCCCGCTTGCTTGTCTACCTCGATGAGGGACAGCAAAGCAGTCCTGTCTTGGAGTGCCCTGAGTGCCCACACTCGGCACACCACAACACTCGGCCATCAGCCCGGCTGCACTTGCTGCAGGCTGCCATCCGGGGGGGGTCAATCGGGGGGCTGTCAGGATCCAGGAGGCCCTGCAGGAGAGCTTCCACCCCGAGGAGCCCGCAGAGCCACCCCAGTCCTCCCCATCGGGGGCTCGTGCCCCATTCCTCCCTCACCTCCTTCCACTTACTTACCCCTCCCCAGGCCCCCTTCCTGATGTAAAAAATAAAGGACATGTGTTCAAAAATAGAAACTCTCTTTATTTAACAAAACTGAGGGTGGGGGGGGGGGGAATTAACCTCTGGGGAGACTGGGAAAAGGAGGTGGGAGAGGGGAAGAGAGAGGGTGGGAGAGGGGTGGTGGAAACCTGGGAGGAGGGAGCTGGAAGGGGGAAGCCAGGAGAAGAAGGAGGAGGGGAAGTATAAAACTATGGTACGCCATATCTTCAGTACTGTGTACAGATGTGGTCTCCTCACCTCAAAAAAGATATTTTGGCCTTGGAAAGGGTTCAGAAAAGGGCAACTACAATGATTAGGGGTTTGGAACTGGTCCCATATGAAGAGAGGCTAAAGAAACTGGGACTTTTCAGCTTAGAAAAGAGGAGACTGGGGGGATATGATAGAGGTCTATAAAATCATGAGCGGTGTGGAGAGGGTGAATAAAGAAAAGTTCTTCATTAGTTCCCATAATAGAAGGACTAGAGGACACCAAATGAAATGAATGGACAGCAGGTTTAAAACTAATAAGCAAAAGTTCTTCTTCACACAGCACATAGTCAACTTGTGGAACTCCTTGTCACAGGAGGCTGTGAAGGCTAGAACTATAACAGAGTTTAAAGAGAAGTTAGATAAATTCATGGAGGTTGGATCCATGGAGTGCTATTAGCCAGGGGGTAGGAACAGTGTCCCTGGCCTCTGTTTGTGGAAGGCTGGACATGGATGGCACGAGACAAATTGCTTGGTCATTGTCTTCGGTCCATCCCCTCCGGGGTACCTGGTGTTGGCCGCTGTCGGCAGACAGGCTACTGGGCTAGATGGACCTTTGGTCTGACCCAGTACGGCCGTTCTTATGTTCTTATGTTCTAAGCTCAGGGCTCAGGGTTGCGGGTCTCACTGGACCAATTTGATTTTCATGGAAACCTGCTCCTGGGTTCGCATGTGGCCTTTGGTGGCCAGGCTGGCAGCTATCCTGCCCTAGACGGCTGCAATCCTGTGCCCTAGTGTGGAGATTGTGGACGTTGGAGGCCTCCCCCCAAACCTCGATGAGGTCCACGATCTCCGCACTAGACCAGGCGGGTGCCCGCCTCTTGCAGCCCTGGGCAGGCTCCTGGGAGCCATCAGCCTGGTCCTGGGAAGAGGCGGAGGGCTGGGTGGCAGCGGATGGCTGGCTCATGCCGTGCCAGGTGCAGGGTCTGCTGGCTGGGTCCTGGCAGGCTTGCAACTGGCACGAGCACTGTAGCCAGACCGTGCCCCTTTAAGGGCTCTGGGGCCGGGAGGGGGGCAGAAAAGTTTCCTTGGTTTGGCCCAGAGTGGCCACCAGGGAAGCTGGGAAGGGCTAGCCTCCAACTAGTTCGAATTAAGTGGCTACACAGCCCTTAATTCGAACTACTTAATTCGAACTAGGCATTAGTCCTCGTAGAATGAGGTTTACCTAGTTTGAATTAAACGCTCCGCTAGTTCGAATTAAGTTCGAACTAGCGGTTTGTATGTATAGACGCTATGAAAGTTAATTCGAACTAACGGCTGTTAGTTCAAATTAACTTTGTAGTGTAGACATACCCTTAGATCTCATCCAGGTATTGGCCGATACCCCCTGACAAGAACACCCTGGGAAAAGAATGTTTCCTTCGCACCGGGGAGACTCCTTAAGTTCAGAGCTGTGTCTTTTTGGCTTGCATAGGACAGCAGCCACTTTCTAGCATCTAATGGACAAGATCCTGCAGCCACATCATGATCATGGGGCTGCTTATCTAGACCACATGGTGGTCTTCAGCTGGGACTGGGGAGGCCCCCATACAGAAAGTGGTGGCAGTACTATGTTCCTTAAAGGCTGCTGGCTTCACAGCAAACTCTGTCAAATGCTCTACGCTTGGCTGCGGAGAAGGGGTTGAATTGTTTCATGGACAAGCTGCCCCACAAACAGATTCTAACTCTGATATTCCAGTCCAAATACAAGTCCATATTTCACATTTCTCAAGATGTGAAAGTTTTTCAATTCAGGATTTGGTTTCACATGCTATCTCTATACAGCCTAACCTGGGAATGGCTGTCTCTTAAGTAACTAGTTCATAAACAGTAGTGTGCTATGACCCATCCTCAGACAACTCTTGGTCTCTTTAATTTTTATGGGTCTTTTCCTCTATCAGAGGAAAATCAACACATAAATCACACAATTTAAAACCCAGGCACAAATCTGACAAATGTGGTATTTTAAAGGTGGTTGTTTTCTTTCTTTTTTTTTTAATGAAGGAAAAGCAAGAGGATGGGGTTGGAATTTTATGATGTGCAACAGAAGTTGTAACCACAGAAAAATCTGCCGCCAAAAGCCAAACATTATTCATTTTGGTGGAATGCACTGTTAAAATAGCTTAGCCTTTTAGGAAGAAGGCTTATGTAAAGCATCCAATTTACTTCTATCTGGAACAGAGAGAAAGTTATAAAAACCTTTTAAAAATGATTGACTACGTATATGTACAGTATTTTCCCCTTTTGCAGACATACATAAGGAGGAGCTGTTCTCTTCAGTGGACTCATACTGAGCACCAAAGAAAAGATACATTGCCAGACGTAATTCTTTGTTTCATGGTAATTCACTAATACCATTAATTATAACCAATGACTCCACTATCTTCACAATAAGTCAGTAAATTTCCACAGTCTACACATTTCAGCTGAATAGGGCAGGAAGGACTGAGTGCCTGTAAATATTGTATGACCACTGTTCCTTGAAGGGAAATACCAGGTGAATCTCGGGTTGTAATCAACAGGTGTGTCAATAAGGATGGGGGGTGGGCATTGAAATGGGCACATTTCAGGCTTTTAACTGATAAATGTATTTTGAAATCTATGTCTTGATCTCCAAAGTTTCAGGGTATTACTGTTTTTAAATTGTTGCAATAAATTTGGCATAAATTTGGATTTTCTGTGTGTGTGTGTGTGTGTGTGTGTGTGTGTGTGTGTGTCTTAACTAGTCATTTCTTTTCAATAGGATCGAATTCATTCACCTCCACCATAAATATATTTTACATTGGTTCCATCTGCCCATTGTCTTCAAAGCCTCTTTGATTTGCAGTGCTCCTCGCTGTGCTCTGCTTATTGCTCTGGTGTCTGGCTGCTCATAATCACTAGCTAGGCGCTTTGCCTAGGCCTTTCCCCCACCATGTAACTTTTCCCCTTATGCTAAAAATATTATGGAACACACAGCAGGCTACCACCACAGTGGGAAAGTTGCGTTCGCTGAGGTCCAGCCAATCAGTATACTGCAGAACCTTCCCTTTAAACACCCAAAAGCACATTCTACCACTCATCTGCATTTTCTCAGCCTGTAGTTGAACTGCTCTTTATGGCAGTCCAGGCTGCTCATGTATGAGCCATGATAGCAAGGAGTAGGATGGGTCACCAAAGATCACTACTGGCATTTCAAGGCCTCCCATGGTAATTTTCCAGTCTGGGAAACAAGTTCCCGCTTGCAGCTTTCTGAAGAGGCAGAAGTTCCTAAAGAGGTCCGCGACATGCACCTTTCCCGAACATCCCATGTTGCTGTTCATAGAATCATAGAGCTGGAAGAGACCTCAAAAGGTCATTAAGTCCAGCCCCCTGCCCAAGGCAGGACCAATCCCAACTAAATCAGCCCAGCCAGGACTTTGTCAAGCCGAGACTTAAAAACCTTTAGGGATGAAGATTCCACCTCCTCCCTAGGTAACCCATTTCAGTGCTTCACCACCCGCCTAGGGAAATAGTTTTTCCTAATATCCAACCTAGATCTCCCCCACTGTAACTTGAGACCATTGCTCCTTGTTCTGCCATCTGTCACTACTGAGAACAGCCTCTCTCCATCTTTGGAACCTCCCATCAGGAAGCTGAAGGCTGCTATCAAATCCCCCCTCACTCTTCAATTCTACAGAATAAACAAACCCAAATCCCTCAGCCTCTCCTCATAGGTCATGTGCTCCAGCCCCCTAATCATTTTGGTTGCCCTTCGCTGGATCCTCTCCAATGCGTCCACTTCCTTTCTATTGTGGGGGGGCTTCAAACTGGACACAATACTCCAGATGTGGCCTCACCAGAGCCAAATAAAGGGGAATAACCAGTTCTCTAGATCTGCTGGCAATGCTCCTCCTAATGCACCCTAATATGCCATTAGTCTTCTTGGCTACAAGGGCACACTGTTGACTCATATCCAGCTTCTCATCCACTGGAATTCCCAGGTCCTTTTCTGCAGAACTGCTACTTAGCCAGTCAGTCCCCAACCTGTAACAATGCTTGGGGTTCTTCCGTCCCAAGTGCAGGACTTTACACTTGTCCTTGTTGAACGGCCCTAGTGATCCACCAACACCTGCAGCACCACTAAGAATTACCCTTTGTGGTTTACGTCCTCCTTGACAAGGTGGTTGGGAGCCCAGATAGGGATGAGTGTTCCATCTATCGCCCCACCACAGTTAGGGAACCCCATCGTGGCAAAGCCCTCCACGATGACTTCTATGTTTCCCAGAGTCACTACCCTCCACAGCAGAATGGTATTGATCAGCTTGGCTACTTGGATCACAATAGCCCACACTGTAGATTTCCCCACTCCAAATTGATTCCCAATTGACTGGTAGCGGTCTGGCACTGCAAGTTTCCACAGGACAATTGCCACTTGCTTCTCCCCTGTCAGCTGGTCTTGTTCTGGTATTCTTGCACTTCAGGGTGGGGAAAGTAAATCACAAACTCCCGTGAAAGCAGCCTTATATATGGAAAACTTTTGTAGCCACTGTTGATTGTGTAACTATGCAGTCCCACCAGACTGTGCTTGTCTGATGGCACCAGAATCAGAATTCTGCTGTGTTCAGGGGATTGAATGCCGGCAGCATTTGCCAGTCGCTCAATTCAAGTGCTTTGCAGAAGAATATATTCATGGCCTCTCAAGATTCTTCCTCATTCCTGCGGACCCTGAACATGCTCCGGCTATTCTCCAGCAGAAGGCTCACCATGGTTAATATGATTGTCATAATGCTTTGATGCTCAGTGGAATCCACCATGGGTTCTATGCTTATGCCGCTGTGGCGTCTGTGCAGATAACCCGGGGAAGAAAGGGTGCAAAGAGACGGCTATTGCTTTCAAGCTGGGGAGGGGAAGAGAGGGAGGAGACAAGTGCATTATGTTCCCTCTTCTCGACAGTTGTTTTTGCTCAGTCTGACTTACACAGTAATCAGCCTGGCCTCACCTTGCTTCACATACGCCACAAACTCAAGAGTGGATCCTGTGGAAAAGCAGACCCATCAGCTGGATGACTCACCCACATGTGCATGTTGCTGTTTAGCTCTGTCTTTATACTCCTTTTTGATCATATATCACCCAAATGTGAGCTCTCATACCCAGTTTATCATCCATTTTCCCTCCTTCAATTAAAGACTGAAGCTCAGTGATGCTCTACCTGGAACTAATTGTAATTTTCCATAAAGCAATTTAATAACTGCCTTGGCTGTGAGGGTTTAGGGGTGGGGGAACCAAATCCAAGGGAACTGGTAAGAAGGGTAATTGTGTTCAGATGTTCTGACTATTGCCCATATACTGTACAATATGTAAAAACTGTGTGTGTGGCTCTTGAGTCTCAAAAAACATGCGACTGACTTAAAATCTGAATTGTAGGGAATTTGCTCTTTCGGTCTTTCTGCCCTTCCCCAGGATTTATTTCTTGCCTTCAAATGATTGTACTCTCCCACAGTAACATGGACAGCTTACTTGTCATGACACTTTCTAATGCTTATGGCTGCACAGAGTTCAGAACACAATAAAATAAGCCCATCTGACCTAACTTGTTGCTATCCATCTATTCAGTCTCATAGGGTGCGTCTACACAGCACCTGAAACGCGAAAGAAGCTACGCAATTTGCACTACGCAAATTGCATAGCTTATTTGGGGTCTATTTTGAAATAGTTTATTTTTCCAAATTTTGAAATAAAGTGCTATTTCGAGCCATCCCTTACTCCTTGTAGAATGAGGTTTACAGGGATGGCAAAATAGCGCATCCGCTATATTTTGAAAAAGCGGACGCATTCTAAAGATGTGGGGATATCTCTGGTATCCCGAAATAACTTTGCTGTGTAGACGTACCCATAGATGGAGGTCACAGCTCTGCAGTCTTGAACAGGGTGAGTGTTGGGGAGGTGCATACATGAATGAAAGTCATTGATGGGGCAGAAGGAGTGAAAATGTTTTGAGCATCGGGGAAGTAGGCAGCCGTATGCTCTTTGAGTTTCCCTACCCAGACCTGTACTTGCCTGCCTATGTGATAAAATGTTTGTAGTCATGTTGGTCCCTGGATATTATTGAGACAAGGTGGGTGAAGTAATATCTTTTTTTGGACCCAGTCCTGTTGGTGAGAGAGACAAGCTTCTAAGCTTACAGAGAATTCTTGATTAGAAGAGCCCAGTGTAAGCTCAAGAGCGCATCTCTCTCACCAACAGAAGTTGGTCCAATACAAGATATTACCTCAGATTTTACTTCACCTGCATTTTCTCTTTCACCTGACCTTATGCCATTTACACTGCACAGGTTTAGAGTGATGGGTGAAAGCTACAAGGATGGTGGTGAAAAGGCTGTTGTATAAGGCCTGTATTCTCAATACATCCGTGGGGTGGACTTATGGGTACAGGACTGAACTGGGAGTAAGGAGACCTTGATTTAATCATCCTCTTGGATGAATCACATGAGCTCCCTGTGGCTCAGTTCTCCATCTGTAACTGATACCTCCCATCTCCTGACATTTGTTTATTTTGACTGAAAGCTCCTCAAGGCAGAAACTACTTTTTACTATGGGATTATACACCACTTAGCACAATGAGGCTCCAGAGTCATACATGGTCTTTCAGCATTACTATAATGCAATGAAATAATTAATAATAATACATTTTTGACTAGGTCTCAGAGTCAAACCTCAGTGGGTCCACACACCTCTAGAAACATCACTCTAATTCTCATTGGCTTAAATAGGAATTTTAGATCACGGAATCATAGAACACTAGAACTGGAAGAAACCTTGAGAGGTCCACTCCCCTGCCCTCATGGCAGGACCAAGCACCATCTAGATCAGGGGCTGTCTATAAAAAAAAGGTAGTCTTCTAGGGTTAGTCACTGGTGGGATGCTGCTGCTATATTTACCTGCACCACCGTGGGTACTGGGCGATCACAGCTCTCGTTGGCCATGTTTTGCCACTTGCAGCCAATTGGAGTGGCAGGAAGAGGCATGGACCGGTTCACCTCTTCCCGCCACTCCCATTGGCCACGGATGGTGATCCGTGGCCAACGAGAGCTGTGATCTCCCCATATCTAGGGAGGTGCAGGTAAATATAGAGGCGGAGTCCCACCAGGGACTAACCCTGCAGATTGGATCTGGCCCATGAGCCAGAATTTGCCTACTCCAATCTAAATCATCCCTGATAGGTGTTTGTCTAACCTGCTCTTAAAAATCTCCAGTGATGGACATTCCACAACCCCCCTAGACAATTTACTCCAGTGCTTAACCACCCTGAAAGCTGAGAAGTTTTAAATGTCCAACCTAAACATCCCTTGCTGTAATCTAAGTCCATTGCTATTTGTCCTATCCTCATAGGTTAAGGAAAATAATTTTTCTCCCTCCTCCTTGTAACACCCTTTTAGGTATTTGAAAGCTGCTAACATCTGCTCTCTTAGGATGGGTCTACACAGCACCCTAAACTCAAAATAAGATATGCAATTTGCACTATGAAAACTGCATATCTTATTTCAAATCTATTTTGAAGTTTGGCGCATCTACACAGCACCAAATTTTGAAATAACACACTATTTTGAGCCATCCTTTATCCCTCGTGCAACGAGATTTACTGGGATGGCGAAATAGCATGCCCGTTATTTTGAAAAATATTTTGAAATAACAGGCAGCTTGTGTAGATGCGGGATAGCAATTTTGGGGTACCTTCGGTATTCCAAAATAGCTGTGCAGTATAGATGCACCTGAGTCTTTTCTTTTCCAGACTAAACAAACTCAAGTCTTTCAATCTTCCCTCTTAGCTCATGGTTTCCAGACTTTTAATCATTTTTGTTGCTCTTCTCTGGACCTTCTCTTATTTGTCCAAAGGAATTTGTCTAGCTCCTTGATAGATCAGAACCCTTTATAATACTGCAGAATTCCTGCATACAAACTTCTGTTGATGCCATTGGGAGAGCTGCATGTATATGAGCTGCAGGATTAGACTCAAATGCTTAGTTTAATTATAAGGCTTTTCCCAGGTGTATTTCTGGGATACCATAAGGATTTATTGACTGCTCTGATTTTTGAGATGATGTACCAAGAATTACATTCTGATGCTGATGTTTGCTTGAATCTGATGGTTTATGAGCTAGGATATGTTGCCGAAAAAATATTAAACATTTTTTTTCCGTAACACAAATGTGAGTTATAATAATCTCTAAAGGGGAGCAAACAGCTGCCAGAGTTCTGCAGACTGTCTGCTTTGGGGACTATTATTGATTTTGACATTAGAGAAACAAAATACCTTGGATGGGATGGATACATTTGGAAGTTGGTAACCAATGTGCCCGAGACTTGTAACTATTTCCCTCTTCTGATGTGCCAAATGGTTTCTCTGACTTCCTTCAAGTCCCTCCTTGAAACACTTCCTCCTTAAGACTTCCCAGCAGCGCTGTCTCCTGAATAACCCCATGGTTTCACATTTCCAGCAGTCCTCAGACAGTTGTATTTCTCTCATTTCTACTGCTAATATCTCATTGATGTGGAAAGCCCCTAGGGGCAATGAGTGTGTCTTATCTGCATATACATAGCTGAGGTCCAATAGTAATCATCGTCAATACCGAAAGAGCTTGTTTTGGAATGGTATTGCTTTTGAATAATTGCTTTCTTTTTTCCACTTGCTTGTGCCAAGACCAGCGCATGACTGAAGCCGATGCTAAAGCAGAAGCACAGAGATGGAAGAAATGGTACGTTCTATTGGGTCAGTGGGCTATCCAGTTCAGTATCCTGTCTTTGTGGGTGAGTCTGCACTTGGATTAATACACAGACCAGTTAGTGTGCAACATGTTAGTGCTCTTTAGAATCATAGAATCATAGAGCTGGAAGAATCCTCAGGAGGTCATCAAGTCCAGCCCCCTGCCCAAAGCAGGACCAATCCCAACTAAATCAGCCCAGTCAGGACTTTGTCAAGCTGAGACTTAAAAAGCTCTAGGGATGGAAATTCCACCACCTCTCTAGGGCACCCATTTCAGTGCTTCCCCACCCTCCTAGTGAAACAGTTTTTTTCTAATATCCAACCTAGACCTCCCCCACTGTAACTTGAGCCCATTGCTCCTTGTTCTGCCATCTGTCACTACTGAGAACAGCCTTTCTCCATCCTCTTTGGAACCTCCCTTCAGGAAGTTGAAGGCTGCGATCAAATCTCCCCCTCACTCTTCTCTTCTGCAGATTAAACATACCCAAATCCCTCAGCCTCTCCTCATAGGTCATGTTCTCCAGCCCCCTAATCATTTTGGTCACCCTCCGCTGGACCCTCTCCTATGCGTCCACATCCTTTCTATAGTGGGGGACCCAGAACTGAACACGATACTCCAGATGTGGCCTCACCAGAGCCAAATAAAGGGGAATAATCAGTTCTCTAGATCTGCTGGCAATGCTCCTCCTAATGCACCCCAATGCCATTAGTCTTCTTGGCTACAAGGGCACACTATTGACTCATATCCAGCTTCTCATCTACTGTAATTCCCAGGTCCTTTTCTGCAGAACTGCTACTTCGCCAGTTGGTCCCCAGCCTGTAGTAATGCTTGGGGTTCTTCCGTCCCAAGTGCAGGACTCTACATTTGTCCTTGTTGAACCTCACCCTCCCTCCTCATACAGAATGCATTACCCCATCATATCGGCAAACCCTGACAATCCCAGCAAATAGATATTTTCAAGGAAGATGCATTCTGTAGTAGGCAAGTGGAAAAAAAGACAGGTCCTACTGAGTAACTTTATTCCTAACACACACACAAACACCCCAGGCGGTTTTTGCACGCCCCAGGGGAAAAAAAAAGTTTCTGCCCCTTCTATATAATCTGGTTTTAATTGATCTAAGGTAGAAGTTCTTCTTATTCATTTATAATTGAAACATGGAGAAAGGGGGAGGGGTTTTCATGGAAAACTGAAAGGTTTGTCAGAAATTCAAAGGCTGAAAAATTGAACAACAATAATAAAAATTCACCAGGCAGCTGAAATTTAAGTTCGGAAATGCTGCCACAGTACCTCACCGGAGCCGTAGGCCAGGGTCCACCATCCTTTATAGGTTCTGGGCTCAACACACGTGCTATCTCTCTCATGATGCATGGCGGTCTTGCATAGGTGATGCTTTTGGTGAGGGGTTTTAATTGCTGAAGCTTGGTGCCCGCACTCTACCTCCTCCCTTCCCTGCTCCCTTCCCCCACAGAGCACAGGTTGCCTCGGAGGGAGGAAGCCCTGCACTATTGGGAATCTCTGGTCATAGTGTGTCACGGGAGATGTCGTTTGCCTAGAGAGCCCATCCCATAGAGGAAAACGGGGAGCTGAGGCGACCAAACAACAATGCCCACATGACATTTTCCCATGGAAAGCGGGCACTTCCCATGGAAAACTGGCTTTGCCTTCCACTGACCAACCCAATTTGCCACATGAGAACAATTTCAATGGAAAACTTTCAGACAGCCTGAACTGATATTTCTACATCCCCACTGGAATTCAGTTGAGCTCATGGCGTCAATTATACCTTCCGCCAATCGGTTACAAAGGTTAATGACACACTGTAAAATGGACACCGTTTCTTTTTATCCATTGAAAGGCAACAAATGTAATTGTCATTGAATAGTGAGAAAACAGCAGACAAGTTTCTATTAGTCAGACATGGCAGTTTAAGTCTCTCTGGCTATATCTAGACTGCATTGCTTTTCCGGGATACGAGCGGTATCCCAGAAAAGCAACGCTGTATCCAAGGAATGCGTCCGCTTTTTTGATTTTTTTTCTCGAAAAAGCGGATGTGCTCTTTTGCCATCCCTGTAAACCTCGTTCTATGAGGCATAAGGGAGGTGTCGAAAGAGCACTTTTTTTCTGAAATTTGGCACCTTCTCCAATTTTTGCGCCTTGTTACTCGGTAGGCCTGTCTTTTTTTCCACTTGCCTACTGCAGAATGCATCTTCCTTGAAAGCATCTATTTGCTGGGATTGTTAGGATTTGCCTATATGATGGGGTAATGCATTCTGTGTGCGGAGAGAGAGTGAGGTTCAACAAGGTGTAGAGTCCTGCAGTTGGAACGGAAGGCACTTAACACTGCAGTCTAGACGTAGCCTTTCTCTCTGTCTCTCTGTCTCTCTCTCACACACACACATACATTACTGACACACTATGGTCTAATTCAGGAAGGCCATGGAGGCATATGTAAGGCCATTCCCATTCAGGAAACTACTGTAGCACATGATTCACTTTAAGTATATGTTTAAGTCCCATTCTCTGCACTATAACAGGGTTAAAAAAAGAACTAGATACATTAATGGAGGATAGGTTAGCCAGGATGGGCAGGAATGGTGTCTCTAGCCTCTGTTTGCCAGAAACTGGGAATCACTCGATGATTCCCTCTTCTGTTCATTCCCTCTGGGGCACCTGACATTGGCCACTGTCGGCAGACAGGATACTGGGCTTGAAAGACCTTTGGTCTGACCCAGTCTGGCTGTTCTTATGCTCTTAAGTGCTCCCTGTCCTGAATAAGGATACTTTTGTGAATCAGAATCTAATCTCTGTACCCTGAGCCAACTAGATTAAACTATGCTTTGAAAGACAGCAGTAGTATGGAGATTAAACATTTATTTCTCTCTTTTTTGTTCCTTGATTTTTGTCCCATGTGGCCATGGGGAGAGGCAAGAGGAGACAAGCAAAAATAAGATCATGGACTCCATTTTTTAATCCTGACAAGTTCCAAAGCATTAAAACAGGGAACAAACTTGCTATAGTGATTTATGTGTCCTGTAGGTGTTGTAATTTGCAAACTCCAGCTTCTCTTACTCTACCAGCTGTTTATCCCCATCAGTCACTTAGTTTTTTTCCCCTTTTAATTTCTGCTGAGAAGCAGATGAAATGCTGGAGCCTTTTTTCTTGGCAAGCAGGAATTACTTGTGTGCAGAGTAGAAGCTCCCCTATTATCACCCTTAGAGGTATGAATATGAGTTCCTGCCTTGCCCATGAGAGAAGAGAGCATCAGAGATATTTAAGTAGGCAAATGTCTGCACAGTGAGTGAAAGTGATCAATAGGCCAGACCCTCAGCTGGTGTAAACCAGCATAGCCCTTTAGAGGTCAGTGGAGGTAGGCCAATTTATGCCCCCAGGGAATTTGGCTTATAATATAGAGCGAGAATGATAGAACATTTGGAAGATTTTCTAAGGATCAGAATCAGAAAAAAATCCTTCCTGACTATGATATATAACAGGCTGTGAAGAGGAAAGCTGCATAAGTGCCCAGGCACAATGGTGATGGATGATCTTTCAAACGCCTAGACAGATGTCATTTCAAAGCTGACTGGGCAAAACACCGGACCAGGAAAAAATCCAGCCCTGGTAAAAGGAAAGACCACCTAATTATACCACCTTGACAAATGCCAAATAGTGTGTAAGGATTGTACTATTGGCTAAACCGAGGCTATGTCTAGACTGCAGGCTTCTTTTGGAAGAAGCTTTTCTGGAGGAGATCTTCCGAAAAAACTTCTTCCGAAAGAGAGTGTCCACACTGCAAAAGCGCATTGAAAAAGCGATCTTCACTGAATGGACGCTATCTTGCATGTAAGCTGTGATTACTATGTGTGGAGTGGCCATTAGGCAACCTGTGCTTTTCCCTCTTTCCTCTTCTTGTGAAACAACTCCTTCTTCCCCATCCACACATGCCTTTTTCTGAAAGAGTTCTTTTGGAAAAAGGCTTCTTCCTCGTAGAAAGAGGTTTACCAACGCTGGAAAACCCCCTCTGTTCTTTCAATTTACTTTCAAAAGAACGTGATTGCAATGTGGACGTTACTCAGGTTTTGTCAGAAAAATGGCTGCTTTTCCGACATACCGGGTGTGTCTAGACTACAGGGTTTTGTCGACAAAAGTGGACTTTTGTTGACAAAACTATACCTGCGTCTACACTACCGCCGAGTTCTGTCGACATAACTCCAACAGAACTCGGCAGCTTTGTCGACAGCGGTAAACCTCATTCTGCGAGGAATAACGCCTTTTGTCGACAGAGTTCTGTCGACCAAAAGTGTTATTGCATCTACACTGTCCTTTGCGTCTACACTGTCATGTCGACAAAGCGGCTTGCTTTGTCGACAGAACTGGATGTAGTCTAGATGCTCTTTGTCGACAGAAGCTTTGTCAACAGTATCTGTCGACAAAGCCTCTGTCGACAAAAAGCTTGTAGTGTAGACGTACCTTGAAAAAGGTACTAATGGTGGCAGATGCAAGCTAACAAGATCCCTTCTACCTCTAAATCTTCAGCTTCCCCAAGGCGGGATTCAACTCAAGATATGGATATAACACGCTAGGGCAGGGGTCGGCAACCTTTTCAAACCAAAGAGCCAAACCCCATCAAAATTCAGAACAAGTGGTCGACAAAGAGCCAGGAGAAGTGGGCCTGTTTGCATGACTGAAAATATACAACTTAATATTATTGGTAAGTGACATGATGATTACTAATAGCATAAATGAAACCTTGTACTCACAGACTTTATTTAATGGGACTTCTGCTGCTGCTGGGGGTGCAGTTTGTGGATGTGGGGGTGCAGAAATCAGGGTTGGGGTGTGGGAGAGGCTCAGGGCAGGGGACTTGTGTGTGGGAGGTGCAGGAGGCAGGGCAGGGTGCTGACGATGGGAAGTGGCGTATATTGTGGGGAGGGGCTTGGGGCTGGATTACCTCACCTAGCCATGTCTAGGCTGCTGCACCAGGGCAGAAGTGGCCACAGCCAGACCGTAGCCTCTCCTCCTATCCACACCACAGTGGGGAGAGGCGGGGGAGCTGCCACCAGCCCTGCCTGTGGCCAGATGGGGGCCTGGACCAGGATCGGGGCCAGGGACAGGATGCTACAGCCAGATGGGGGTTGGGCCCCGACTGAGGCCTTGTTGGCCTGGTTGGCGTGGCTGGAGCCGAAGCTGGGCTGCCATGGCTGAGGCTGTTTCATCAGTTTCAGGGCCGCTGGGTGTGGGCCATGGGGTCTGCCCCAGGAGCACGGCGGCTGAGGACAGACTGCAGCAGTCAGCTGGAGATTGGGGCTGGGCGGCCGCGGCCAGATGGAGGCATCCGCTGGCTCCAGCCCCTCTCACTATCCCAGCTGGGAATGTACTTACATTCTTATGTTTTAAAATTTTTGAATTAATTTTTCATTTTAATTTTAAAAGTTGCGTGTAATTGGGGAATGTTTTTTCTGAGTTGTTTGAACCACCTGGTTCTTCAAAGCTGAGCTGGAAATCTCATAAGGAACAGCTTTCCTGGGGAGAGTTTTGATTATTCCAAGTTCTGGTCCCAGCTGAAAATAAGAACATAAGAATGGCCATACTGGGTCAGACCAAAGGTCCATCTAGCTCAGTATCCCGTCTGCCGACAGTGGCCAATGCCAGATGCCCCAGAGGGATGGATCACAACAGGTAATCCTCATGTGAGCCTGCCATGTCGCCCACCTTCAGTCAAACAGAGGCTAGGGACACCATTCCTACCCATCTTGGCTAATAGCCATTGACGGACCTAACCTCCATGAATCTCTCCAGGTCTTTTTTGAACCCTATTAAAGTTCTAGTCTTCACCACATCCTCTGGCAAGGACTCCCATAGATTGACTGTGCGCTGAGTGAAGAAAAACTTTCTTTTGTTTGTTTTAAAACTGCTGCCTATTAATTTCATTTGGTGACCCCTAGTTCTTTTATTGTGGGAATAAGTAAATAACTTTTCCTTATTCACTTTTTCCACACCAGTCATGATTTTATAGACCTCTCTCATGTCCCCCCCTTAGTCTGCTCTTTTCTAAGCTGAAAAGTCCAAGTCTTTTTAATCTCTCTTCATATGGGACCCGTTTCAAACTTCTAATCATTTTTGTTGCCCTTCTCTGATATTGTATTGTTTGATAGATCTCTTTCCTCTCCCGTCCAGAACTTGGGAATACAATGAAAGATAAAACAGTTCATCAAACCTGTTCAAAGAGCAATAACAGTGCAGTAGGGACAATGTTTCTTATTTTACCAAGTAGTTTTACCTTGGTCCTGACTTCATCTAGACCCAATCCTGCAAGGTTGTGATTGCTTTTGATTTCCATTGGCCCCTCTCCTCAACTGGGGAAAATCAGAGAACTATCATTTACATCAGCAGAGATCTGCTGATTTACAACAGCTGAAAGTCTAACCCATTGGCTTCAGTCAC
This sequence comes from Pelochelys cantorii, assembly GCA_032595735.1. Taxonomy (NCBI): domain Eukaryota; kingdom Metazoa; phylum Chordata; order Testudines; family Trionychidae; genus Pelochelys; species Pelochelys cantorii. The sequence continues at coordinate 6,646,373 of CM064344.1, read as the reverse complement.
AGTTGTGGAGACTTGGCAACTTGCAAAATGAGCATATATGTGATTGTGTCTATGTTGTTTTGGCATGTGCAGGTCCTCCTCCAGTAGACAGTGGGAAGTTAGCAGTTTGATCACAGGAAAAAGAAGGGTTTTGATAAATACAAAACCCGATAATTATCTCATTTGGGGGCATTTCACGTTTTCCCTAAAGAAATTCCATGGAAAAACCCATGTAGAAAAACATAATTTGTTACAAACCCACAGATTTAATCTTTCTTTCTTTCTTTCTTTCTTTCGGTCAAAGCAAGGACAAAAAAGGCCTAGCCTGAAAAAGAACAGCTTGATCAAAGAAGACATTCCCCCTTCCCCATTCTATGCAACTTACTGGGAGGAGGGGAGAGGGGAAATGCATTCAAAATAGACATGCTAAACATGCCTAAATCAAGCTACAATAAGTTCTCAAGCACCATTTTTCTTACTTTGCCTATCTGCAAATTTTGATGATTATCAATGGAAATAGTTTTATCAGTTTGTATGTGCTTGGGAAAATTGATGTGTGCTGATATTAACCTGCCTGGGCACTCAATCATTCTTTAACAAAGGAATTTCCCCAGGCACTTACAGAGAATGCAGAATTGCTCTTCATATATAAATATGACACTGTTTCCCTGGGTTTGAACAAAGACATTAACTGGATAGCTCATTATAAAACCAGCCTTCCTTACATTTAACACCTCCTTGACATCAACAGCTAAGTACAGGACACATCAGCCTACTCAATGAGCCTCATTAGCACCAACACTACAATTGACAGGTACTTTTTTCTCTCCCTTCTTTTTCTGTTATATATTCTGGGTCCCCCTTTTTTCCTCCACTCAAGCTCATCTGATGAAGTGGGTTTTGCCCTCGAAAGCTCATGATACTATATATATTTTTGTTAGTCTCTAAGGTGTGACAGGACCACTCATTGCTTTTAAATTTAATCCTTTAAAGTCTTTATTTAGCAAGGCATTTACCTGTGGTATCTTTACAGAACAAAGACATGCCATGAAGATCTTACAAAGAATGAGACCTACAAGAGGAATCAGCACTGGGATGGTACATGGAAGGAGAAGAGTGAATATGAGGCCCAGATTATTGTGTGAACATTCGGTATCCATCCATCCATCCATCCCAGTCTTCTCACTCGGCAGTCAATAGAGAATGCTTAAGACTAAAGAGAATCTCTTCCCCTTTAAGAACAGGAGGAAAAAAGATTTGAAAAAAGAACTGCAAAGCAAGAATATGTAATAACTTAATGGAGGTAGGAGAGACACAAATATGGGGTGTTCTGAAGCACTTTGCTTGGATATAAGAACATCATCTAGGGATCTTGATTGGAAATAAAGAGTGTTCTAGAGCAGACTGACATTGGGCAAACATTAATGATGTTAATTCAGGCCTGAATGATATTGCTATTGATTAATCACCGCTGAGTTCCCTGCACTGTATGCTACATGTATAGAAAAGGCATAGGTTATGGGATATTCAGCTCCTTAGTAAGTGCATTTGGTGTGTCACATCCCATTCTGTCCCAGTGACCTAGACAACTTGTCCATTATATTTATTTTAAAAAAATAATCTGTTTGCTAAAAGCTATATCGCAAGGCAGCTCCGCAGAAGCCAACACAACTGCCTGTCATTAATGAATGCTTAACTCAGAAGCATCTTCCAGATGGGGAAAAAATATTATAACAGGCCTTCACAAACAGCTTGGTGAGAGGAGATATGTTTTTAAAAGATTCCTTCTACTTAGGTGTATTTTCCTTCATGTTAAAAAGCTCCTTTTTCGGTGAGAATGCTTAACAAAGTATTTGGGGTGAGTAACAGGAAAATGAGCATCATTCACTGAAGAAGTTTTTTGATGTCCCCACCCCAAACATTTCCCTTATTTTCAGGCTACTCACCCTACTGACCTTTTTTTAGGCAAATATTACTCACAACTAGCATTTCTGACCCTCGTTCGGCTTGGTATAATTGGCTACACAGTTTCCCTTAACAAGATGTGACATTGGTTATGGTCAGGTCATCTCTATCCCTTGTAAAGAAGATGGCCTGTCCCCTATAAGTTGTTGCCTCAGCTCTCCCTCACAAAATGGCAGCTCCATGGCCAAAGGAAGGAGAGAGTCCCGTGTGCTACAGGAGTGCTTTCATCTGCTTCTGTGTTAATAGGTAAGAGGCCAGGAGATGGCGCTCACAAATACGTAGCGTATATTCTGGGTTTTGTGGGACAATAAAATTTGTTGTTGTGAATGGCAAATGACTTCCTCAGACCGCAAGTGACATCAGCTCTTAACTGGGCATCAGAAGTAAAACAATTGTAATGGCTTTAATCCTTTGTTGTGGCTAAGTGGGTGCGTTGAGTCACTTCCACAATGGCTGTGAACAACATTCCACTCCCTGACGTGATGCAAAGGCATGGGAATGCCTGCAAAAAAGGAGCTAGCTTCTGCAGGCTGCAAACGACTTACTCTGGGTCGCCCTTCACATCAGCTCTTAGCACAATTAATGGAAATCACAATAACACGATAATGCTGAAGCAACGATGGCAAAGCTGCAATTAAAACTAGCCAGTTACTGCTCTCAAGTGTTATTCCATTTGTATTCTGAAGAATGTAATTTACTCCATGGCTTGCCATTCGGAAACCAGAATTCAGGTTGCGTTTTCTTAGTTGTGATTGGCCACACAAGTGACACGGTATGCTGCTTCCGTAATTATACAAGAATAATGTTTATAATCAGATTTCTTGTATGAACAGCAGAGGAAAGCAAATTTAAACTTCACTTTCGGAGAGTCTCCAAGCAAATGGCCTAACATGCTCTTTTCTCTTACGCAATCATTCTAGTCATGCTCCAGCATGGTTTTTCATCAATTCCAAGACCAGAAATTAACTTTTTGATGAGCTAATACGGGGTGGGCAATAAAACAGCAGCAGTTCACCAGGGTAAGCCCCTAGTGGGCTGCTGCCACTATATTTTCCTGCACCTCTGCAGGTACGGGCAATTTCAACTCTCATTGGTCAGGAACAGCAATCTGTAGCCAATGGGAGCTGTGTTCTCTGTACCTGTGGAGGCACAAGTAAATACGTGGTGTGGGGGCCCGCCAGTGTCTAACTCTGCTGGACTAGATCTAGTCCGCTTGCCAGTATTTGCCCACCCCTGAGGAAGTCTGACATCCTGGATTCCATAGGCCACAAGACTTCCACAAAATAATTCCTAGAGCAGATCTTTGAGGATACGTCTACACTACAGAGGAAGATAGAAGCTGCCGCCGTAGATCTTCCAGGGTTCGAATTAGCAGTTCAGTTAAGACAGCTAATCTGAAGTGAGAGGGGCACTCCGGTCGATGCTGGTAACCCTGCTTTCATGAAGAGTAAGGGAAGTCGAAGGAAAAGTGTTCTTCCATCGACTTCCTGCAGTGTGGACAGCACCAAAAGTCGAGTTAAGCTACTTTGACTTCAGCTACACAATTAACATAGCTGAGGTTGTGTATCTTAACTTGCCTTTCTCCCATAGTGTAGACACACCCTTAGAGAAATAGCCAAACTTGATATAAAAATTTGTCTGTGATGGAAAATCCACCGTGACTCCTGAGTGGTGTTCCAATGGTCAATTGTTCCTGCTGTTAAAATTGTACCCCTTTTTTTCAGCCTGAATTTGTCAAGTTCCCGCTTCTAGCCATTGGCTCATGATAGACCTTTCTCTGCTAGATTAAAGAACCTATTATTAAATATTAGTTACCCATGTAAGTATTTAATGACTGTCATTTCTTAACCTTCTCTTTGTTGAACTAAATAGATCGAGCTCCTTGTGTCGATCACTACAAGGCATGCATTTTAATCCTGTTATCACTCATATAACAACATCCTTCTTGAACTGTGGTGTCCAGAACTGGGCACAATAATTCAGCAACAGTTGCACCCGAACCAAATATAGAGATATAAAACCTCTCTATTCCTAGTGGAGGGCATGTCTATGCTTACTGGAAGATTGACACTCCAGCAATTGATCTTCTGGTGTTTGATTTAGTGGGTCTAGTCGAATGCTGAAAGCAGCTCCCCTCAGCATCCAGTACTCCTCCTTTTGTGAGGAGTAAGGGAAGCCAATGGGAGTGTTTTCCCCTGTCAGCCTCCCACATTGTGGATGCTACTATGGCTCAGCTATACAGTTCGTGTAGTTGGAGTTGCATATCTTAAGCCAACCTTCCAGGTCCAGTGTAGACTTGGCCTGAGCGTCTCTTGTTTATGCATCCCAAGATCACATTCGCCCTTTTGTTCATAATCATAGAATCACAGAATGGTGGGACTGGAAGGGACCTCAAGAGATCACATAGTCTAGTCCCTGAAGGGGACGACTGGGAGCACATGTTCAGCTGATTATCTGAGATGCCTGCCAAATCTTTTTCAAAACCGCTACTTCCTAGGATAGAGCCCCACCCCGCACTGGGTACATGGTACGTACACATTTCCAGCCCCAACCCAATTTATTTTTTAAACGCGACAATGGAAAACTTCTGAGTTTCAGCCAAAAAGTGAAAATTCTGGTTTTTTTTTCATAAACTGTTTCTTCTATCACAGAAGTTTCTATGGAAACCTCATCCACCATTTTTTTTCTGACTAGCTCTATCTTTTTAGTATAGTATTCACACAGCATTAGCCTATGCTAAATCAGATAACCTGCATGACAATGCATTGCAGCTAGAATCTCATTTAGAATGATCCTAACATGGTTCCTAAACATGGATACAAGCCCTTTGTAACTGCAAAGGATGGGATGGGAGGGTAAGGGAATATATCAATATTCAAGCCAAAGCGACTGCTGCCCAAGATTCTTCTCTGCTGTGCTAATCCATCAAGAAGACTGAGATTTCATAGCCAGCATTAATTATGTCATAATTCATGGTCATTTCATGATCTATGAATAACTTTATGGAAGCGTTTTTCTCTGTGTGAATTCCTATTAAAAAGCCATTATGATAAAAACACTCAGTGAGGGTATGTCTACACTACCACCCTCGTTCAAACTAGGGTGGTTAATGTAGGCATTCGAAGTTGCAAATGAAGCCCGGGATTTAAATATCCCGGGCTTCATTTGCATCTTGCCGGGCGGGCGCCATTTTTAAATCCCCTTAGGTCGAACTCCGTGCCCGCGGCTACACACGGCACGGAGTAGGTAGTTCGAATTAGGATCTCTAATTCAAACTACCGGTACACCTTGTTCCACGAGGAGATATCCTAATTAGAACTACCTACTCCGTGCCGCGTGTAGCCACAGGCACGGAGTTCGACCTAAGGGGATTTAAAAATGGCGCCCGCCCGGCAAGATGCAAATGAAGCCCGGGATATTTAAATCCCGGGCTTCATTTGCAACTTCGAATGCCTACATTAACCACCCTAGTTCGAACTAGGGTGGTAGTGTAGACATACCCTGAATGGTCCCACCTGGATGGGGTTAGGATAAGGGATCTGGATCACCTACTTTTCTACAGAGGCAATAAAATAAAAGCAATTCACCCCTGGATAAGGCATCAGTTTATAGTAAAATAAAGGTAAATCATTCTTATTAAGTAATGATTTACTTAAGGCAGAAAGAGGGGTTGTGGATTTAGTATTGACTGTAAATATAGAAAAGCAACCCCATGTACACATTCTACAAGCACGGGTATGTGTAGATGTCCCCCGGGTTTCCCTTGTGCATGTGTCTGCCTTTGGTGATGCCAACCTGTTATCCCCTTGTGGACAAGGGAACCGCTGTTTGTGGAGACTGAGGTGGTTGTTTCCATCTGCTGACAGGACATGGGTAGACCAATTTTGGGAACTCCTTGGTGCATTGAGGCTACATGTTCACTACTACTTGTGGGGCACCCCGTGTGGACAGCCAGCTCCTTAGTGTGAGTCATGGTTCCATCTCCTCTCTGCCCCGTTCGGGGCGCCATAGTAAGAGCAGAGCACCCCTGTGCGCCGATACTGCAATTCTGTTTGGCTTTTCTGTGGACTACACAAGAGGATGCCCGTAGGCAAGTGCAGCCTTACCGCTTCCCTCTTATCAGGTCTTGGTGTCCCAGTGGCCATTGCCTCTAATGCCTTGGCCTGGGATGTCCTACCTTCATCTAGACCTTCCATGGTCTAGCCCTCCAGTCAGGTCACCTAAAAGTTCAACCCCCTTCTAGGTAACAAAAGGTCCAAGTGTAAGTTAAAATAAACATCTAATCTAATAATTCTTCCCTTCTTGGCCTCCCCTCTCTGCCATTTTGTCTGTACTCCCGGGCTCTGCAGAGCTTCTTCCTAAGAGACTTTTGCACAGCAGGTTTCCCCCCTCTACACCCCCTTCTCAGGATCTTTGGCAGCCTATCTCAAGGCTTCCCCACACCTGCTCCCTATGGATCTCTTCCGGACCTACTCCCCATGTGTCTCTCTCCTGGGTCTGCTCCCCCTAGGCTGAGTTCACAGTTCTGTTTCAGAAATCCGCTCTCTGGTCCCCCCCCCTCCACAGCTAGAATCCATCATTATCATCAAGCCATCAATAAACTCAGCTGGGGGGTAGTGGTCTGGCCACTAGCAAGGCTGGGTCTGCCCCCTCCCTCTGGCTGTGACAGGGACACTTTCGTGCACTCATGGAAGGGCCAGGAAGAATGTGACCCAACAAGAGCAATAAAGGAAAAGAAAGGTGTGGAGGATAGGAGAGGAAGGGTGATGAGGTAATACAGTCACAAGGGTGAATGACATACACATTTAAGGTGTAAATATTGAGTATTATGTGGGAAAGAGTTGGTTGTTTTTTTGTTTATCTGTGAAATTCTAGGCTGGGTTTTGTGGGTCTCCTTGCCAAGATGCAGTTGAGTAGGGTAAAGTGCTGGTGTTCATACTCATTACTGGAGAATACTTGTAACATGGCATTTGGTTTAATAAGAGGTACGTTCCCATGATAATGCCACACATCAGCACATGATCCTCAAACTGCTCTCTGCTTTCTTTCTTGCCTTTTCTTCCATATATCCTCAGGACATAGCTAGCCACTCTCCAAATGGTGTGCTTTCAACTGTGCTGCTCAGTCAGATTTTTCTGGGACAAGGGTGATCTGTAATCACAGCAAACTGCCAGAGATGACTGCATTCACCCTGTACTTCCAATGCAGAATCCGCTGTCTGAAACCAGTTTTAATCTTTGACTCTTTAATATTTCAACCAGTTCCTAAAGCTGCTTTTGGGACATGACGCAAGCCAGCAGTTTAAAGCCACAGAACCTTCTAGTTAATCTATACGATTAAGCACCTCACACCCACTAGAAAGTGTTCCTGGGAACTACAGGCTTATGAGCCCTGGATAAATCTGATTTTATAATCCTTCTTAGCCTACAATTAATCTGGATAAACAGGGACCCATCATTTGCGAGTGAAGCTCAGAAAGCATGATTTAGGCAAAAGGTGAAGAACATGCACATGTATTTTCAGCAAGGGCAGGAAGGTGGCATAGGACATTACCCCATATTACTTACAGCAGATAATCCCCATTGCCCTTTACAATGACACTTCAAATAGAGTTACTTTGCTATAAGAAAGTCTCTGAAGAAAGAAAGGTCTGATCAGGCTTGCCGATGGGCAAGGAAGGTTGTACTAATGATGTGATTGCAGCATTGTATGAAGGTGTCAGAAAGTAGAATGCCTCAGGTGGAATGCCAGTGTTGGTATACAAGGCAGAGAAATAACGAATGGTTTAGCAGCACCTTAAAGACTAACAAAACATGTAGATGGTATCATGAGCTTTCATGGATACAACCCACTTCTTCAGATGAGTCGAGTATTAAAAGTCCAGTTCCAAAATAAATAGAGGATGGAGTGGGGGGAAAGAAGGGGAAAAAATAGTGAATTAGAGTGTTCATGTTACATGAAGCTGATACAGAAGGTGCAAATTATGCAAATTTTTTTAGTCTTTAAGGTGCTGCTAGACTATTAGTTGTTTTTTAAGTTTTTCCAGTTACAGACTAACTCGGCTACCCCTATAAAGGCAGAGAAATGTCAGCTTTAAACACAATCCCTACCAATGTGTTAGATGCTGTTGGATTACTCTGAAGGTTACATGGTAGCATATATCATTTTTCATCATTGGGGGAATGCCTACGCAGCAGGGCTAAAGTCAAATTAAGCTACGCAACTTGAGCTACGTCAATTGTGTAGCTTAAGTCAAAATAGCTTAACTCAGATTTTGGCATTGTCTACACTACAGGAAGTCGAAGGAAGAACACTCTTCCATTGACTTCCCTTACTCTTCATGAAATGAAGGTCATCATGAGTCAGAATAAGAAGTCCTCCAGCTCGATATTATTTTGAAATAAAGGCTTGTAGAGTAGACCGCACAACGTTATTTCAGAATAACGTCCCTTATTCATAAGAACATAAGAACATAAGAACATAAGAACGGCCGTACCGGGTCAGACCAAAGGTCCATCTAGCCCAGTATCCTGTCTGCCGACAGTGGCCAGCACCAGGTGCCCCAGAGGGGGTGGACCGAAGACAATGATCAAGCGCTTTGTCTCCTGCCATCCCTCTCCAGCCTCTGTCAAACAGAGGCCAAGGACACCATTTTATCCCCTGGCTAATAGCCTTTTATGGACCTAACCTCCATGAAATTATCTAGCTTCTCTTTAAACTCTGTTATAGTCCTAGCCTTCACAGCCTCCTCTGGCAAGGAGTTCCACATGCTGACTACACGCTGTGTGAAGAAGAACTTTCTTTTATTAGTTTTAAACCTGCTACCCATTAATTTCATTTGGTGTCCTCTAGTTCTTCTATTTAGGGAACTAATAAATAACTTTTCTTTATCGGCCCTCTCCATACCACTCATGATTTTATACACCTCTATCATATCCCCCCTCAGTCTCCTCTTTTCTAAACTGAAAAGTCCCAGTCGCTTTAACCTCTCCTCATATGGGACCCGTTCCAAACCCCTAATCAATTTAGTTGCCCTTTTCTGAACCCTTTCCAAGGCCAAAATATCTTTTTTGAGGTGAGGAGACCACATCTGTACACAGTATTCAAGATGTGGGCGTACCATAGTTTTATACAGGGGCAGTAAGATATTCCAGGTCTTATTTTCTATCCCTTTCTTAATAATACCTAGCATCCTATTTGCCTTTTTGACCGCCGCTGCACACTGTGTGGAAGTTTTCAGAGAACTGTCCACGATAACTCCAAGATCTCTTTCCTGATTTGTCGTAGCCAAATTAGCCCCCATCATACTGTACGTATAGTTGGGGTTATTTTTCCCAATGTGCATTACTTTACACTTATCCACATTAAATTTCATTTGCCATTTTGTTGCCCAATCACTCAGTTTGGTGAGATCTTCTTGGAGTCCCTTACAGTCTGCTTCTGTCTTGACTATCCTAAACAGTTTGGTATCATCCGCAAACTTTACCACCTCACTGCTTACCCCTTTCTCCAGATCATTTATGAATAAGTTGAACAGGATTGGTCCTAGGACTGACCCTTGGGGGACACCACTAGTTACCCCTCTCCACTCTGAAAATTTACCATTTATTCCTACCCTTTGTTTCCTGTCTTTTAACCAGTTCTCAATCCAAGAAAGGACCTTCCCTCTTATCCCATGGCCATGTAATTTACACAAGAGCCTTTGGTGAGGGACCTTGTCAAAGGCTTTCTGGAAATCTAAGTATACTATATCTACTGGATCCCCCTTGTCCGCATGTTTGTTAACCCCTTCAAAGAACTCTAATAGATTAGTAAGACAGGATTTCCCTTTACAAAACCCATGTTGACTTTTGTCCAACAAATTATGTTCTTCTACATGCTTCACAATTTTATTCTTTACTATTGTTTCGACTAATTTGCCCGGTACTGAAGTTAGACTTACCGGTCTGTAATTGCCCGGATCGCCTCTAGAGCCCTTTTTAAATATTGGTGTCACGTTGGCTACCTTCCAGTCATTAGGTACGGAAGCCGATTTAAGGGATAGGTTACAAACCACAGATAATAGTTCAGCAATTTCCCATTTGAGTTCTTTTAGAACCCTTGGATGAATGCCATCCGGTCCCGGAGATTTGTTAACATTAAGGTTTTCTATTTGTTCCAAAACCTCCTCTAATGACACTTCAATCCGGGACAGTTCCTCAGATTCATTACCCACAAAGGACGGTGCAGATTTGGGAATCTCCCCAACGTCCTCAGCCGTGAAGACTGAAGCAAAGAAATCATTTAGTTTCTCCGCAATGGCTTTATCGTCCTTGATTGCGCCTTTTATAGTTCGATCGTCTAGGGGACCCACAGGTTTTTTAGCAGGCTTCCTGCTTCTAATGTACTTAAAAAACATTTTGTTATTTCTTTTTGAGTTTTTGGCTAGCTGTTCCTCAAAATCTTTTTTTGCTTTTCTTATTACATTTTTACACTTGATTTGACAGTGTTTATGTTCCTTTCTATTTATCTCACTAGGATATTTATCTCACATTCCAAAATAATGGTGCTGTGTAGATGTACCCAAACAGAGCTTGGTGAGTGGTACAAAATTAATTGCACCTGCACATACTCGTTAGAATTTTTAAACAAGTTCAAAGTACTCCCATCAGTCCTGTTGTATTCCCCTCCCAGGAACATTCAAGTGCCAAGTGCTTGCCTGTCAAAAATATTTGCCCAAAGTGGGTGTCAAAGTCATGTGTTCACACTGGTCGGACTTGCACCCTCCTCTGGTCATGGAACAGAAACAACAGCATGTGTCTTATCTGATCACTTTGATCAAGGCCACAAAGCCGACGGTTTGAGTATTCACAGTTGCCAGGTTGTCCAAGTGGCTAGATCAGCTGGTAAAATAGTGAAGAAACACCATTCAGTTTGAAAAACAAAGAAACTGCATTCATCTGTTCTCACACTGGGTAAAAGATCAAAGTCAACATGATTCTGGGTCACCTGACATTGGTCACTGACAGGAGACGGGATTTGGGGCTAGATGTCCCTTTGGTCTGACCAGGGCCGGCCTGAGCCATTTGTGTGCCCCGGGCCATGGGAGCGTGGTGCCGCCCCCAGGAGTGTGGTGCATGCGCGTCCCCGCTCCTGCCCCCGCCCGGTCCGGCAGCCCCACGTGGCGCCCCCTACAATGGGGCACCCCGGGAGTAGCCTGGTCAGCCCGTATCTTAGGCCAGCTCTGGGTCTGACCCAGCATGGCCATGCTTATGTTCTGACAATAAGCTGACAACCCAAGTTATTATTGTTTCCAACTTACATTTTGGTTTACAACCAGCCCTAGACCATCACTCTTTGATTGACATTTCTGCTCTTTTCTTAATGCCCTTTCTTGCGGTCCCTGTTCCCAGTTACTAATCTACTGCCTCTGCCTTTCTTCATCTGCACAAGCCACCCATAGCAACTTGATCACAAGTGCTAGTATGTGTCACTTTATCCTTTGTTGGTTTATAAAAATCCTAGGATTATACACAGAAAAACACATCGGCAATGCCTAGAAAGAAGAAACACAAGAAGACTCCACTCCTTTCTATGCTTCATTCAAATCTCATTCCGTGTTACCAGCTCTCATGATTTTATCACCAATAGCTCAATATTTTGGGCTTTTCTTAAAGCTCCAGATCCTTGAGTCAAGGTCTCATTTGAGAACTCCTAGTTTTCATATTGCTATTTGTATTGTGACGCTGTCTAAGGACTGATAAAAAAAGTACATTCCTGCCATAGTGTTGTGGAGAGAAGTTTTGAAAATGTGCCATGATCATAACGTGAAAGTTTATAAACCACAAAACAGATTCAAAGAGCTTAACATTTACGGCTTTTAAAATCTCATGACTGTTAAGGCAATCTCATGTTTTTGTGTGGGAGGGGGAGAGGCTGCTGGAGGGGCAGGGGGAAGGGCTGACACATCATTTCTGAACCAGGAGTGCCAGAACATAGGTCAGGGGGCCAGGCCCCTATCCATAAGTGTGAGGTTAGGGGCTGGATAGGAGAAAGTGGGGGCAGGGTCTTGGTGAAAAGGGAGGTGTGGGGGTAGGGCCTCAGGAGAGGTGGTGTGTCATGGGGGACAGGGCCACATTTCAAGCCCCTGTTTCCCCCCCACACACTTTTAGGATGCTTCCACCACTCCTCTTCTGAACACAAGGGATTGTTGATTTTGTATTCATTCACACGCTGCTACTACACAACACAAGGAAACCCACAACAACAGAAGTCACCAGAAACCTTAAGGTGAACAAGAAATCCTACAATATTTTTTTAAAAAGACAGACCCTGCTTAGTTCACAGAATAAACTGGGAAAACAGAAATTAATCAAGTAAATCTGGAAAATTGGCCAGGTTGAGGACATCACAATCCTGACATCTGCAAATGTGTTTGTTACTAATTGGTATTTCCTGAATTGTTTACACAGGCAGTTTTCAGTATGTGGATTGTTTGTGAATTGTTCATTTTAAACCTACACTCTTTGTTTTTCATGGCTAAATCTGTTCAGAAAACCAGAATTTCCATCCTACGGCCTGACATTTTTTTAAATCCTGAAATAGGTTGAAAATTTGAAACATCAAAAGTTTTTGATGGGGGGAAAAAAACCATTCTGAAGAATTTCTATTCAGAAAAGTCATTTTAAAAAAATCATCATTTAAAAATGTTGATTCCAAATAACACATTTTTGTTTTGAACAATCCCTTTGAAGTCATCCAAAAATTTTGTCCAGACTGACATAGTCTTGTGAAAAATTCTGATTTCTACGAATCCCCATATTCAGTTTCATTGAAAATTTCCTCCAGCCCTAACTGTGGGTGTGAAATTAGCTCACTCACATCACTTCATGGCATTTCTCCCTTGCCACTAGATAATTGCAACTTTTGGAACCAAGGACAAAGTAATGACTGATAGTAAGGAGAACATGATGGCTAGTGGGTAGTGAATACACTTGTCAATGCATTGGCTACCTTTGGTTGTAGGTCAATATGGCTGCTCATGCAAATAGCCATTTCCTTAATATTTATGCAAATGAAAACCAGTTTGTGCAAATATTTGTGAAAAGTGAATCAAAAGAGATAGGAATAGGATGTTTTAAAAATATGATAGAATACAAACAAAAGTTATGGACTTGATGCAGAAATTACTGGTTGAGGTTCTCCAGCCTGGGATATGCAGGAGTTCAGATTATATGATAATATTTCCTATGGCCTTACAATTTACAACTGTCTTTTTGTTCTGTTTGGGATCCTGGGTTTCTTAACACTTTGATGATGATCCTAATGATAAATAATAAATTACAGTCCTATGAATATTCTGGAACCAAAGGCTAATAATGGATAATTGTTTGTAAACACAGATTTTGCAGTATCTGACCAGTGCTACAAAGCATTGATTTAGTATGTCACATTTATTGTTCTTGATAGAGGTTTGTAATTAATATGTATTGAGGTAATGGCTGTCTGGGGCATAAGTAGAGTGCTAGAAAGATACTGAATAGAACAGTTAAATCAGGAACTCCTATATGTCTTTAGTCATAATACTACAACAATGGAATATTCAATGAACATGAAAAGCAGCAAATTTAGAATGAATAAAAACAAACTTTTTTTAAACAATACAACCTGTGGAACTCATTGCCACTAGGTAATTATTATAATTTATTGATATAACTATTGCCCCTACATGCCCCAAATGACAGTTTCAGCTCTACTATTCTCAGCTTTGTAGAAAAACAGAAGAGAAATAAAAAACAGGACTATGTAGCACTTTAAAGACTAACAAGGTGAGAAATACTGTGGCCAAGAGGTAAGCTGCATTTAAAGAAGGATTAGACAAGTATCTGGATAATTCAGATACTTTTCATAGACTGTTAAAACACTTTATGTTTTCAAGCCGCCAGCAAATCAATATTTGGAAGAAACCCCATATGGGCAGATGATACTATATTTGTCTTCAACAAACTGTCTTGCACCTTTTCCTCAACAATCTGATAGGGATAATTTTCAGAGGCAGCATACTGGACTAGAGAAACTATTCTGACCCAGTGTGGCAATTCCTATGTTCCTGTATGAGACAGGTACTGAACGGGAAACAAAATAGAAGCACAGAGATTAGCTCAGGAATCTAAGGCTATGTCGACACAGCAGTGTTATTCCAGAATAACTGATGTTTTTCCGAAATAACAAAGAGCACCTCTACACTGTAAGCCATTATTTCAAAATAATGTCGAGCTGGAGGACTTCTTACTCTGATTCCTGTAACACTCATTTTATGAGGAATAAGGGAAGTCAAAGGAAGAGTGCTCTTCCTTCGACCTCCTGCTGTGTAGACAGTGCCAAAAGCCGAATTAAGCTGTTTTGACTTAAGCTACGCAATTGACGTAGCTCAAATTGCATACTTTAATTAGAGTTTTGCCCTGCTGTGTTGACTAGGATATGTCTGACAATATTTGAACGTTCAAAAAAGAGGACACCCTGAGAGGGACAGTATCTGTATCAGTAGCTACCAACTCACGTTGTATTAAGTGTTATATTATATAATGTATATATTAATGTATATATTATATAACACATTAATACAACGTGAGTTGGTAGATGCTGATACTCTCCCTCTCAGGGGTGTCCTCTTTTTTGAAAGTTCAGATATGGTAACCCTAATGTAGACGTGCCCTAAAAGTAGCAGGACGTCGGCTTGGTTTAAAGATAATAAAAATAATTCATTTTCTGCTTTGCTGGAAATATATTTTACATGGACATACGCTAATTCGAATCTATGAATCTGTGAGGTCTTTTACATGTTAAGGCCAAAAAGGACCACTGTGATCCTCTCGTCTGACCTCATGGACAGCAGGTCTTTTAGGAAAATATGCGCTCTTAATTGAAAAATGATCGGTAATGAAGAATCCGCCGCAGCGCTTGACAAATTGTTCCAGTGGTTAATTGCTCTCCCCCTTAAAAATTATTTTGACATTTCAAAAATATTTTCCTTTAAATAAACACGACACTATTTTTATCCAATAGATATTTTGGGTGCTGTTTCCAAAGGAAAAGGACATTTTTTTTTGTCATTTACGCTTGGCAGCTAAAAAAACAAAAAAAGCTGGTAGATACTAAACAAAACAAAACCATAAGGAAGTACTGACTGTGAGCCAAGTTGAACTTACAGAGCTTCTGCTCCTCTCTTAATAGCTGCGGACCCCTTTCTGACCCCTCTTCTCATGCTGAGCAGGGCTAACCCACACGAGTATTTCCATTCTTTTACTCGTGTGAGTAAGATCCTACTCAGTGTGAGTAAGAACAGCAGAATCAGGCGCTAGGTTTCCATCCAACTTTGCAATAATGCAACCCTAAAAAGTGTCAGGAGTATGCATTTGGGTTATGCAGGCCTGCAAACAAAAGGAAATTGCTCAGTATTTGTGTTAATTACCAGTACTCTTTGGCTCAGGCAGCTTACTGTGGGACCAAAACAACGCAAGATCTGGTCTTCTAACATAATTGTCACCATTTAGGAGCTGAAAGACCAGGGGTCAGCCAAATTTACTGCTGCTCTGAAGTCACTGGTATTATGGAGGGCTTGAATTTGGCCTCATATCTCTTAGCAGTTCACCCACAGTGTTAAAATACTCACATCAAATAAAAATACAAAGGCACATGTGAATGAATCCATATTGGGAACCTCACTGCTAGTCCCACAAGCTACCCTCAGACCTGAGTCGGCCATGTTGAGATTTCACTGAGGTTACCTGTGGAGTAAGACATGTCGTGAAATGTTGTGGGCGCCACATTTCAGGAAAGATGTGGTCTAATTGGAGAAGGTCCAGAGAAGAGCAACAAAAATGATTAACGGACTAGAAATCATGACCTATGAGGGAAGACTGAAAGAACTGGGTTTGTTTAGTCTGGAAAAGAGAAGACTAAGAGGAGCACGATAGCAGTTTTCAAATACCTAAAAGGTTGTTACAAGGAGAAGGGAGGAAAACTATTCTTCTTAATCTTTGATGATAGGACATGAAGCAATGACCTTAAATGACAGCAAGATAGGTTTAGGTTGGACATTAGGAAAAACTTCCTAACTGTCAGGGTGGTGACACTCTGGATAAATTGCCTAGGGAGGTTGTGGAATCTCCATCACTGGAGATTTTTAAGAGCAGGTTAGATAGACACCTCCTCAGGGATGATCAGATGGTGCTTGATGCTGCTGTGAGGGCAGGGGCTGGACTTGATGACCTTGAGGTTCCTTCCAGTTCTAGTATTCTGTGGTTCTAGTCTGTTATTCTATGAAGACAAATGGCTGAATCTGGCCTGCGTAGTTACTAGTCTCCACACTCTTCCACTGATGAAGCTGGCCTGAAACCAGAGGATTTCTGTGCTCTGCTTGTGAAACAGTTGCAGGTTGCTTGAGGACAAAGAAAAGAATGACATGCCATAAAAGCATTAAGTGCCTCAGTGCAGGCAGGACTTGCTGTTTCTCCTGGGTGCAGCAGGGTAGCTAATTGCAATCACTTGGAGCTGTGGCATGCAGCTGCTTTGTCACGAGAGTAGCATCCATCTCTCGCCAATTAAAAACCACAAGAATGAGATGAAGAGCTCCTTCGTTTTTCTTCTTGATGCTTAGTTCTAAAATACAACTCACCCGACTCATTCTTTCTTTTCTTTTGCATGTATTTTTCCCCAGCAACCATTCCATGGTGGGAACGAAATCTCACCACAAGTTGCCTCCAAGGTATAAACCTAAGAGTTTTGTGATTGGTACCTGAAAGTCTCATCCCTGGAGATCAAGGAGCGACTTCATTGATTAGAAGCAATAGTAAACTGTTATCTAATTTGTGAATGGGCCACTAGAGAAGATCGCCACACATGTTACAGGAATGTTATATCATCGGCCATCAATATTGCTGGCTTTAGTTAGAACTGCACCCAATTTGCCACTGGGGCTTACCCCTGTCAGCTGTTTCCAAACCAGTCAAAGTTGGACTCCATACAAAGATGACATATACAGAAATATAAATGGCATGTAATCAAGTGGGTTTAATTTGCACTATGAAGGCTAGAGGAACAAGAATTTTTATGCGGTGAAAGTTTTATTGAGAACAATACCATACAATTCAATTCTAACTTGTACGTAAAAAGGCTGCCACAGCATGCAAAGAAGGACAAAGCTAGAAAGAGGCTATATGTTTTGTCACAGAGCAAAAGATGAAGAAATATCCTTGTTCTCAAAGTTCCTCTCCCCAGCGCTCTCCCGTTGCCCCAATGCACAGGTTAAAAGCTGTCAGCTTCGCAGAGTGCCTTGCAACTTTTAGCTAGTTTGCACAACAATCCCATTTGCCCAGCCCAGAGGGTTCTGTGGTGTCAGAACAAGAGGCGTTGTTCCTTTCACCAACTTAGTCCCTCTTTCTCTTTCCCGGTTAGAAATATTTGGGTATGTGTTTCTCCCATTTCTGTTACATTCCATTTTTGGTAGTGTCTTCAAATTATTGAGTATTTAAACTCTAGAAAATGACACCCCTCCAACGTCCTCACCCCCACATTTACTCCTACAAACACATTGTATAGCCAGAAGAAAAAAACTCATTTCATGCTAACTTGTTAAACGGTACTAAAAGTAGAAGCTGAATGCTTAGGAGCTAGCAAAAAGAAAGGAGCAATTTTCAGGTCAGCAGCCAAGTCGATTTACTCTGGTTTATTTTTAATCAACAGGATGTGTGGCTTCTTTCTGCTCCAAAATCTCTTCTTTGACACCCTGGAACATTCCTCCATCTTGTCAGAAGCTGGGAGAACTAAGCATAATACTAATGCTATAACAGGGCTGTCTTTTTGTATACTTATTGTGGTTAGAACATTATTAATACATGAACCAATAAATCCACCTGACTGACTGGAACAGTGAGGCACTGCCCAGAGTTACAGTGGAGAAATTGGGCCCTAAATAAATATCAAGATGCTAGATGATAAAGTTCCATAAGGCTACTCGTGTGCTCTGTCATAATTCATGTAGGAATCACATGACAATTCAATGAGGCAGAGATTGTTGTATCTGAAATTGAGATACAATTCGTCCTTCAGAAAACAAAACTGCTAGTGCATAGTAAAACAACAAAGGAAAGGAATTGTGTCTCCATATGCATGGTTGCATCTGGGATTACTGACATTTACTGCACTCGCAAGGAAGAGGTTCATGTAACAACTCCAGCATGATAAACTGCTATAAAAAATGTAGGGATTGGTTTTTACTAGAAACCTGTTAATGAGTGTTATAAAAGTCCATTGCCCTCTAAACAACTAATTTCCTTGCAGATGCAGATTTGGTGGACAATTCCACTTAGAACATGCTTTATGCTACTTGCTGGATTGCTATGGGGGTATTCCTTTCAGACACTTGGCTGACCCTGTGGCATTTTACTTGGAAAAAGCTAATCATGTCCATTAACTTTTGTTGGAAGGGTGGTCAAAAATAAAGCATGCTGCCAAATGGCAGCAATAGAAATATATAGATTTAGCCAGTTCAGGGAATTGGATAGGTTTTAGAAGACAAGAAATATCAAAGGACGTAGCCACAAGCGAGTTAATCAGTCAGGAAGAGACAGCAGGCACTAATTTTCCTAGGGAAACTAAATCAACCCATTAAAAATTCAGCAGGCAAAATGTTCCTAGGAAAACTTAAACCAAACCATTAAAAAACAATAAAAAAAATCCCATGATCAACAGGAGTAGGTGCTGACGGAGCAACTGAAAGAGATACAGGAGTGAGGACGAGGTAGTGGGGAAGTTCCCTGTAACCAAGAGGCATGTGAAAGGTATTTAAATACATCTAATAACTGAATTAAAATCGGTACCCGTGCCTGATTAAATAGGAAATCTTTCCACTGTCTTCAGAAGGCTTCTGATCTGGTGCCCTATTTTGAGAAAGTTCTAAGGGAATAAATGTTCTTTGGGTCTCTGGTTTTATACAATTAAGGAGAGCATAGCATAGCATAGTAATCAGGCCCACCAACGGAGGAGCAGAGGAGGCAGTTGCCCTGAGGCCTAGCGATTTGAAAGGGCCTGGGGCTCCTGGCCACCATCTCAGCTACTGTGGCATTGGCAGCAGCTAGAACCCTGGGCCCTTTAAATCACCACCAGAGTGCTGTGAGGCATGGTTCGGGTGGGTCTGAGGGCTGCCTGCTCCAGTCCCGCCCCTTCAATCCGAGGCCCTGCCCCTTCTAGGGGTGCAGAGCCATCTCCCGCCACCTTGCCCAAGGGCCCGACAAACCTGTCATCCCACCTGTAGAGTAGAGTAGAGCAAAGTAAAGTAGAGTATATATTCTGAAGCATGTCTTCACTGTGGGGAAGATCAACGCTGCTGAAATCAAACTCAGAGGGCACCCCTGTTGGAGGTCGGTGCACCCGCTCCTGCGAGGAGTAAGGGAAATGGATA
Organism: Pelochelys cantorii; assembly: GCA_032595735.1. Classification (NCBI taxonomy): domain Eukaryota; kingdom Metazoa; phylum Chordata; order Testudines; family Trionychidae; genus Pelochelys; species Pelochelys cantorii. The sequence continues at coordinate 6,626,989 of CM064344.1, read as the reverse complement.
GCAGCATTTGCTCCCATTGGCCTTCTCCTGTGGGGACAGTAGGGAAAATCGAATGAAGCTCCAGCTATGTCGACCCCAGCTATGTAATTAATGTGGCTGAGTTGCGTATCTCGATTCAACCTTCCCCTTTAGTGTAGACCTGGCCTGAGACTGAGCCAGATGAATTTGTTACTTGGAGAGCACTTCATCTGAACAACTATTCATCATTTCATCCACTGATTTGAATACTTGAAAAAGAGATGCAAGAAAGGATAAGAGGGAAATTAGCGTACGAGTTACATCCAATCATTATTCCTCTTGACCCTGTGGAAAATAAATAGGTGATTCGATCAATTGAAGCAGCCTGTTAGTAACAATTTAGTCCATTGATGACAGGCATATCTCTGGCCTTGCCAGGTGAGACATTTTTGAAGAGCCTAAGCAGATTCATCAAGGTTGCCTTCTTATCACTCAGTATGATGGATGTTAAATAGATGTATGAGTACAAATATGAGAGGAAAGAAAAAAAGAAGCTCAGGCATAGTATTAGAAAGGATTAAGGGCCCATTGTCTACCATTAATTAGTGATAGAAATCAGAGGTGATCTCAGAACCCCTTGACTTGCAGGACATTAAAGTTTAAAACAGCGATGGACAACCTAGCCTAATGAGCAGGCCACAAAAGTGGCTTTCCATAATCTCAGAGGGCCGTAAGATTGTTATAACCAAGATGCTCTCCCAGGATTGGGGAGTTGTGCTAACTGTGCTGGTGTACCTAGAATTTGCAGGGGGTGCCCAATTCAATCGCAGCAGAGTTTTGATTGGATGCAGAGGGAGCACATGGGTCTCACAGTCAACGTTGTGTGCCATCAGCACACACTTTACTTCATGTGCTTTATGTGCATGTCACTTTATAATACTGATAGGGAAAAACACACACGATGCAGATGGAAACCAGTGGAATCTGGCAACCCTGTGTAACCCACACACCTAGTGTGGTTCCCTGACCAATGCAGTGGCACTTAGAACACAGCAACAGTTAAGATCAAGAGACCTCTACAGCACAGGCTGGAAGCTAGCTGTCTTTTAGCTCAGAGGGTAGAGGCTCGTATACTCAGCTCCAGAGGTCCCAGGCTCAAATCTGCCCAGTGGTAGTTATACCTGCACGTGGGCAACGGCAAACAAAATATCTTGTGGGCCACTCATAGACTCCCCCCATGACATATGCTGCATGGGACCCATGAGCCTCAGGTTGTCCATCACTGTTTTAAAACATGATTTTATTGGTAATGGGATAAGCACATACAGGATGAATTCCATCCCCTAAGTAGCAATGTACCATTATGTTCCACTTAAACACTCTTTTGATGGATTGTGTGGTGCCCTGGTTTTCTCTTAGCTCATTGCACAGAGAAGAATGTTATCCAAAGAAGAGAGTTTGGTTTCAGTTTGGAAACATATCCAGATGATTGGACTCTTAGTAGAAGTTTATCTCAACTACTTTAGCCAAACTTCCTGGGTCTACACAATGGTTTGAAGAGCCTCATGACAATAGGTTCCCTACTAGTTTCAACTCTACTGGAAGTCTTAAGTTGGGAAAAGTAAAAAACTAAAGTTATTTTAACTTTTCAAGCAAGTTTGGATCCATAACTGAGTGAGATAAGAGGGATTCATTTTGTGTCTGAAGGGTTGGTCCATGCCTAGATTTTAGAGAGAAGACAAGAGTTTTTAAATCTCATGGAGAAGAAAAAGTTCAGAATGGCTGGAAGAAGGAAGAATGAAATGAAATAAAGTCATGTATTTGAGAATGACCTTTCACTGTGCTGCATTATGTGAGTGTGTGTGTTGGTCAGTTGGTTGGATGTATCAGGTTGCCTCCCTCTGATGTTACCTACCTACCACCCATGACCTTGTACATGGGAGTCTGATCACATTACATCATGCTGTCAGTTTAGACCCCATCCTGGACATGGGTCGGTATGTCTGTTATTTGCAGGGAGTGTGTTAGTACTAAGATGTTTCTTCATGAGGTGTTCTGTTATGACCCCTCTGGAATGTGCTTAGGGCCTGTGCTTAGTACCTCTTAGTTGTGAGTGTTTCTGTAACATCAGCCCTGTTCTTGCCAACTTCTGTCAGCCAGCTTCTTGTTCACAGCTTAATTTTGCTTTATATTAGCAAAGTCTTGACCATCGTGGCCTAGGCTTTAGGCCTCACGCCAGACCTGTGATGTGTGGGCTTATGTTTCAGGCCCCCATGTTACTACAGGCTACATTATTTTACCACTTTTTATTCTATTTGCATTAGATTTGGACTAAAATATTCTTGGATAAAACTCACTTAAGACTCTTAAAAACTGAAATATATTTTGGTATTTCCTGGAAAATGTCAAATAAGTGAGGTATTAGGTGAGCAAGCACTCTCTCCTCTCACTTTCTGTTGCTTGCTTCTTGGCTCTGAGCACATATCCCTAACCTTGTCTCATCTTTATTTTTAAAGTCGAGTCATCCGGTGGGTGAGTCTGATGGAGGAAAATACATTTTCCCAGGTAACACACACACGCAATCAGAGGTCTTCAAGAAAGATTGGGCAGAGCTCTGCTTGTTTTGAATAATAATGGAGAAGAGATGCCCTTGAATTACTTCAGCAAATCATGAAAGATTTTTTTTTCTATTGTATGTGAGAGACAAACTCCATTTTGGAGAGGAAGAAAGACACTTTGCTTAAATCTCACAGGCTCATCGTGCTCTCGGAGAATTTAATGACAGCAAAACTCCCCTAGTCTTCAATGGGGCCAGGATTGAGTGCTTTTGTATCAATGTATATTAAGTTAAACAAGTGATAAACATTATTAAATCACAGAGGACATATTCATCAGTGGATCAGGAACTCACTTAGAACTTGGCAGACCTGGATTCAGGTCCCTGCATCTTTAACCTGGGATTGATAGCAATGTCTTCTTATCTCAGGGTGCTGGGATATTAGCACATTAAAATGATAATGAACTCAAGGTACTCAATATATTTTAATGGGGACCAGAATTCACTTACTGTGTTTAAAAAGTCTTAAACTGGCGGGAGATGGGGTGTGGGGGAGTGTGGAGGAGAGGAAGGGAATTCTGCAGTTTTTCAAAAAGTGAGACAATTTGCATTTCTGCCTCAGACATTTGTGTTTTCTGGTCAAAGAAAAAGCAGTTACAACAAATGAAAAGTTTTCATTTCCGTGAGGAAATATGCCAACTTTATGTGTGGAAATGGCCAATGTTTGCCCATTGCGTGAAATTTCTCAAATTTTCCTTGGAAAAATATAATAAAGGAAACATTGCGTTTGCTGGTAGAAATATGACATTTGCCTTTGAATTAAATTAGCAGTTTCTCAGAAACACTCATGGAAATATTAGATTTTGCAAGAGAGAGTTGGCAGACTTCAGCGCAGCTTCGCCTCCCTTGTCAAAGTGGAATTGACTATAGTTAGTTTTTCTAATGCAGCACTTTCTTTTCCTGGAGTAACTCTGCTTTTACTTTCTCTTACACTAAACCTTGATGGAACCACTGTCAAAGAAGGATGAGAATGCCAAATCTTATTATTACTTTACATTTTTTTCCAGAGTTTTGTTTTTGGTGAGAAGAGCTTTGTAACTCCCTGAGGTCTTTCATTTCAGAGAGCAAGAGTTCTTGTACATTTTGATCTGAAAACAGCTCTTTTGACACAATTCTTATTGGCAAAAACCATCCACAGGTTTGTTTTCCTTCCAATGCAGACCAAAAATGAAATTTGAAACTTCCAAAGCTGTCACAAAATGGAACGGTTGTGTTCTTGTTCAGCTTTATTCCCGGGTTTGTGGAAATGGTTGGGTACCACAAATGGATTCCTTCAGGCAGCTGTTTACATGGGGATTGCATTAACAATTCTCAGTTTCTCTCAGAAGTTAGAAAAGGCTGTGCACAAAGAACCTTGGCCTATTAGTCCCAACATGGGACGTAGAGTCAACTGAGGAGGAGGAGCACACAGGATCTTTATGTGTAGAAGGGAAGCTCTGGGAGGGATTTTCATATACTATACATGGGTATAGTTAGGCTGAGCAAAGCACATGACATTTTGCTTGAAGCTTTTGAATTTTAATGAAGAAACATTATTTTAACCAGACAAAATAGAAAGGAATTTCTGTCCAGCAAAGAGCTGTTCTAACCTGGAATTGGATAAACATGTAATAAGAGGCTATGTGTCTTTGTGTGGAAAAAATGATACTGCCACTGCAAACTAACAATAGCAGCTGGTCTTAAAAGATTGCAAGGGGACAGCTGAGAAAGGGAGATGTGTCTATGGTAACTGTCAAGATGTCCTTCCACCTTGAAATCAAAGAAATCAAATCAGCATGGAAATTTCTACAAGGAATATTTTCAAGTCCACTGGGGACAACATCAGGCCCATTGGGGAAAGTAGGTTTTTCTCACTTTCTCAAGGCAATTTCTGCCACAGGCTAAATTCCCAAGTTCTGAAATCAAGACATTTGAAGAGAACATTGACTCTTTTTATATAGAGATATGCAAAATATTTACAACCCAATTCAAAGATGCCAACAGTTGTGTATCTCCTTTTGCATGTTAACTCACAAAGGGTACGTCTACACTTGCCCCCTACTTCGAAGGAGGGAGGCAAATGAAGCATACCGAAGTTGCAAATCAACTGCGGGATTTAAATATCCCACGCTTGATTAGCATATTCGCGGCCAGTTGCCATTTTAAAATGCCAGTCGCCTGATGTAACTCCTCATGCAATGAGGGGTACCAGTTAATTCGAGGGAAGGGATTTAAATCGGACTACCACGTCTACACGCGGCAAGTTACATCGGGCAACCGGCATTTTAAAATGGCGACTGGCCGCTAATATGCTAATCAAGCGCGGGATATTTAAATCCCGCACTTCATTAGCAACTTTTATATGCTTCATTTGCCTCCCTACTTCAAAGTAGGGGGCAAGTGTAGATGTACCCAAATATAATTTCATTTTTTATGAACAAACTCTAAATATGCATATTTTATGTATGAAAGCGGGTTCAAATTTTGAGCAAACATGAGCACAATCAGGAGTAAGTATTGGGCACTCCATTTGCACTGATAACATGTTATTACCTTTTCAACATGAAAAAATAATAATTTTGCTGATATTTTTGAAAAAGTACCCTTTGGCTGGTGTAAAGCCAAACAACATGACATTTTTTTCCTCGTTGAATTTCCCGAAACAAATATTTCACAAAATGCTAATTTTAAGCACATTTTCCCTATAGCCGATATAGATTTTAAATTTCTTTCTTGATTAGATAAGAAAAAATCCAAGCTGTACTCCAGTATATATCTTCAGTAAACATGTTTCTCTTTTTTATTTCTTGGTTCAGAGCAGGGATGTATTTTTTCAGCACAGATCAGACCAATTAGAAAGCTAATTCTACCACCCTTACTCTGAGTAGTAACTTATTCCACAAGTAGTCCCATTGATTTAACAAATAAAACAAAGACAATACTATGTTCGGGATACATCTGTTTAAGACTTTGCCAGCAACACAGAGCCTGTTGGGCATACCAGAGGCTGGAACAAATTCGGTTTGCAGATAAGCATGTGAAGTCTTACACAGACTGTGATCCACAGAGTCAGAGTGATTCACTGCACAGGGCATTGAAATAGGAATCATGAGACCATGGGCTGAGGTCTATAAAATCATGATTGGTGTGGAAAAAGTGAATAGGGAAAAGTTATTTACTTAGGCTACATCTAGACTGCATCCCTCTGCCAACAGAGAGATGCAAATCAAGCACTTCGAAAGTGCAAATGAGCCTGGGATTTAAATATCCCGGGCTTCATTTGCATACTCACGTTCAGACACTGTACCAATCACGCGCCCTTTCAAAAGTGAAAGTAAAGTCTAGCCTTGGTTCTGCCGACAGTGGGGAGCTTTTTTGGCAGATCCCGTACTCCCCAAAAAATGAGGAGTACAGGATCTGCCGAAAAAGCTCCCCGCTGTTGGCAGAGCTGTGGCTAGACTTTACTTTCACTTTCGAAAGGGCGCGTGATCGGCACAGCGCCCGAACATGAGTATGCAAATGAAGCCCGGGATATTTAAATCCTGGGCTCATTTGCACTTTTGAAGTGCCTAATCTACATCCCAGAGGGGTGTAGTTTAGACACACCCTTATTCCCACCCTTATTCCCACAATATAAGAACTACGGGTCACCAAATGAAATTGATAGGCAGCAGGTTTAAAACTAACAAAAGGAAGTTTTTTCTTCAGTTAGTGCACAGTAAATCTGTGGAACTCCTTGCCAGAAGGATGTTGTGAAGACTAGGTTTTTAACAGAATTAAAAAAAGAGCTGGATAGATTCAAGGAGGTTAGATTCATCAATGGCTATTAGCCAGGATGGGTGTGAATGGTGTCCCTAGCCTCTGTTTATCTGGAAATCGATGACAGGAGAGAGACCACATGATGATTACCTATTGTGTTCCCTCCCTGTTGGGCATCTGGTACTGGCCACTGTCAGCAGAGAGGATACTGGGCTAGATGGACCTTTGGTAGGACTCAGTATGGGCATTCTTATGTTCTTATGACTGGAATCTCCTCTTGTGTAAATCATCAGCACTCCTGTCCATGGTGCTATGCCAATTTACACCAGCTGAGGCTCAACATATTCATAAATGATCTGGAGAAAGGGGTAAAGAGTGAGGTGGATAAGTTTGCAGACGATACCAAACTGCTCAAGGTAGTTAAGACCAAAGCAAACTGTGAAGAACTTCAGAAAGATCTCACCAAACTAAGTGATTGGGCAACAAATTTGCAAATGAATTTAATGTGGATAAATGTAAAATAATGAACATTGGAAAAAATAACCCCAACTATACATATAATATGATGGGGGCTAATTTAGCTACAACTAATCAGGAAAGAGATCTCGGATAGTTTTCTGAAGATGTCCATGCAGTGTGCAGTGGCAGTCAAAAAAGCAAACAGGATGTTAGGAATCATTAAAAAAGGGGTAGAGAATAAGACGGAGAATATCTTATTGGCCTTATATAAATCCATGGTACGCCAACATCTGGAATACTGCGTACAGATGTGGTCTCCTCATCTCAAAAAAGATATACTGGTATTACAAAAAGTTCAGAGAAGGGCAACTAAAATTATTAGGGGTTTGGAACAGGTCCCATATGAGGAAAGATTAAAGAGACTGGGACTTTTCAGCTTGGAAAAGAGGAGGTATATAAAATCATGAGTGGTGTGGAGAAAGCGAATAAGGAAAAGTTATTTACTTGTTCCCATAATATAAGAACTAGGGGCCACCAAATGAAACTAATGTGCAGCAGGTTTAAAAAAAATAAAAGGAAGCTCTTCTTCACACAGTGCATAGTCAATCTGTGGAACTCCTTGCCTGAGGAGGTTGTGAAGGCTAGGACTATAACAGGGTTTAAAAGAGAACTAGATGAATTCATGGAGGTTAAGTCCATTAATGGCTATTAGCCAGAATGGGTAAGGAATGGTGTCCCTAGCCTCTGTTTGTCAGAAGGTGGAAATGGATGACAGGAGAGATATCGTTTGATCAGTACCTGTTTGGTTCCTTCCCTTTGGGGCACCTGGTATTGGCCACTATTGGCAGACAGGGTACTGGGCTGGATGAACCTTTGGTCTGACCCAGTATGGCCATTCTTATGTTCTTATGCTCTCTTTTCCCAAGGTTCTTTTCAAGGCATGACTAGTGACTCTCCATGGTGACGACCTTTATTAGGTCAGCATTAACCTCACGGAACCTCAGTTTCCCCATCTATGAAATAGGAATTATGAAGTTTGCTTTTCTTTGTGAAGTACTTGTTCTTCATAGTTGAAAGGAGCTATATAAATACTAGGCAAATGTTCTGTTTAGTTTTGCATGTGCTTTGCTGTTCTAGGTGTAAGATACGTTGCAATATACTTTTACCGTGAAAATGTAGTTATAGTAGAAATGATGATATCAAGGTTGGCATGGTTAAGAACATAAGAACATAAGAATGGCCGTACTGGGTCAGACCAAAGGTCCATCTGAAAGGTTCACAAGCATTCTCTCTGCCTGAAAGAGAAGTTTCCCCGTGGGGTAACATTTATGCTTTAGATTCTGATATTAACTGGCAGGTTTAATCAGGAAGTTTTCACTTTGAACTAGCACCTGAACTCCTTTTTGAAAGTCATTTCACTGTACTCTAGACTTAGACAGTTGCTTCACTTGACACATGTGTTGTACCTCTGCTGATTTGAATTGGACAATGCACATGTGCAAAATTAAGCACAGGGACTCAAATGCTTGTAGCATCCAGGCACATGTTTGTAAATAACGCTGTGATCTTTCATGAAATGTGTTTTTAATGGCAATGATTGGAGAAGAGGGAAATGCTGGGTACAGGAATAGAAACACTGGTCTCCTGCCAGTGTTACAGTACAGTATGTGCTACATGTGAAAGTCAGCTGGGACAAAGAGAAAGAGCTTTCAATTGTTTCCCTGCATTATTTTAGAAGCCTCATATTGAGCAACGAATCTTGTCAAGAAAGCTCTATTAGTCTCAGTTTGTGTTTGAAGAACACAATTTTGCCTTCCTGAGATTGTTGCTATTCTGCTGAAGGCACACAGTGGTTTACCTTTCCTGTATCTTTTAAACTTAGCAGTAATCTTAATGCATAGAGTCATGGCATTTAAGGCTGGAAGGAACCATCCTGCTATCACAGGCCTCTAAACACCCTTTATCCACACATGAAGCCCAACCACCAGAACTGGACCAAAAGCAGTATAGACCTCAGGAGACTAAACCATTGTGTGTCACAGGGAGAGAACAGGACAGGCTAAGGTGAATCAATATCTGAGGCCCATGCTGAGGCAGGGAATTGAGTATGTGAGATATCTTAGAATTGTGTAGATTCACAGAACTGGAAGGAACCTCGAGAGGTCATCACATCCAGTTTCCTGCACTCATGGCAGGACCAGGCACCACCACCATCAGGGCTACTCCACATGTGACCTGTGGGTATTTGTGGCCTGCTGTGCAGTTTGGGTTAACGCCAGGCTCAACAGGCGGCCCATGGGTGGGAACCAAAATAAAAAAGTAGTCAAATATAATTGTCTTCTGTTGATATGCGTTTTGGTAGCTAAATTCCTCAACTATCATTGCTCATTAAAAGTGCTGTCATATGGGTGGAAATCGGGTAAATATTGCAGTTTATTAATATCAACCCAACTGACTTAAATGGGCCTGCGTGTTATGTAGTCTTGCCTTAATTTTTGTATTCATGCCTGTCAGTGTGAAAGAGGCTATTTGCATATATATTTGCATGCATTTGCACTTAAGTTGTGGCCCTCAGCATGTGCTCTGAGTATCACTGAGGGCCCCTGGAGCTTCTGAAGTTGAGTAGCTCTGATCTAGACCATATGCAATCATGCTGGCAAGTGGTCGGCAGGCGATGTTGCAGAGGAAGGCAAAAAAACCTTGGAGCATCTTGGCATGAATCTGCTCCCAGATTGATGTAAATAAGGAGTAAGTCCTATAGCCCATGGAGTTGCTCTTGTGTAAAACTGATGCATGCAGGAGATGAGAATCAGCTCTCATTTGCATTTCCCAGTTAACTTGAACACAGCTGTGCCCTGTTTTATCCATCTCAAGAAAATAATGAAAGATTCATTGTCAAGTACTTAGAAACGATAAAATTTTATCTAAGTACTATCGATGTCCTTAAAAGGGGCCAGGGCTTTAAAATTCTGATCTAGAACTAGATGCAAACTTCAAAGTGTGGAGGCCTTTGGAGCCAGAGTCTTGGTTCTGCCCATAGTAGAAATAAAGAACCAGTCATAAAATTCAGGCCTAGCTCCAAATATGGATCAGCATTCAACAGTGTTTGAATCTGGGGCTTGATTCTGTAATAAAAGGTGATACTTGCTTCATTAGGACTGTTATTGACAATACTGATCATGTTATGACCTAAAATTTCCAAAAGGGACATAATTTTGGGTACCCAGGGTGAGGCACAAAGGGGACCAATTTTCAGAAAATCAGGCCCCGTCTAAAGTGTTTGAAATTCAGCATGCAGAGTCCCTAGTCATGATTGATTAAGCGTGAGAAGATCTTCTTATGAAAGTCGCTGGTTTGGTTTTGTTTTGGACTACCTATTTACCCCTTTCTTTTGCTATTTATAGAATGCATCTATCACACAATCTCTAGGCACAGGTATTAAAATATAAAACAAGATATATCTAGCTATATATTTTAGAAATAGCTGTCTGTCTGTCTGTCCATCTGTCTGTGAATCTGCTTGTTCAAGAGCTCCTCCTGAACTGTAAGAAGAGCTAAGACCATCACATTTGGTAGGCAGCTTCCTCTTCTCCTAACTTAAAGCAAGGCCAGGGTTTGGTGGTGCCAAGGCAACCGGAAGTGCCAAGAATGGGACTGTTTCCCATAACGTGGAAAGGGAGGGGCACAGAGAGGAGGTACGCAGTGGCCACTGGGGGCAGCCACATTACCAAGAGAGTAGCCAGCAGGGCTGGGGCTGTACAATCTTGCATGCTACCAGATAAGTAAATAGCCCTTCTATTCCAAAGCCTATTCCCTCCCCCCCCCCCGGCCCTTTGTCACAGTGCCAGGGGAGGGGGGAGAAGAGGGGAGACAGAAAACCCTTGGTGCCAGGTGTGAAGTTGAGGGGGGGAGGAGGGGCGGCGGGACAGAAGGCCCCTGGTGGCCAGGGGCTGGGGGAGGGAAAAGGGCCTTGACATCTGGGTGGAAGAGAAAGCCCCACTGGATGGGACCCCCCACCTAAGCCTCTCCTTACCCCCAACTCTCACTCTTGCACCCCACACCACCAGCCCCCTGCCCTGAACAACCCAAGTAATGCTAGGTAAGTCTTCTAGTACCTCAATTCTGAGAAATGCCATCGTACAAATTTCAACTCCTGGTTAAAACAAAACCTCCAATGAGAGACAGATGCATAAGTCACTCATGAAAATTGGACTTAGGATTCTAGATAGGTTAGTCATTTAACAATATTAACCACACTATTGTCATGTTCATAATATAAATATTGGAGGCTCCAACTGCAATTGAGCCCAAGTGCACGAGACACTGCACAAACACATCATAAAATACAAGCCCTGCTCTGAAGGCTTTACAGTGTAAATGAACAAATTGGACAAAAGAGTGGGAGGGGAAACTGAGTCAAAAAAAGATGAAGTGACTTGCCCGTAGCCACAGAGTAGGTCCATAGCAGAGTCAGAATCCTAGAGTTTCAGCCCAAAGGTACCTCCCCCCCCCAATCATCTAGATTAGTGATAGTCAGCCTCAGTGGTCAAAGAGCCAAATTAGCAATCAATGTTACCCCAAAAGCCACAGTCATGTGAATTCAGTGTTTCCTTTACTGTAGTATTATGCATTCATATCTGAACAGTTTGACAGGGGCAATATTTAGTGTAAATGTGTGGGTGTATAATTTTCACAGGAAAATGACCGACCAACTATTATTATTTAACTGGCCACAATTGGTTAATAACATAGTAAAAGCATCCCAGGTGGTTAATAATTTATATGGGTTAACAATTAAATCGCACAATGTTTGAGTATCATGTGCTGCAATGAGTCTCCTGAAAATCACAAAAGAGCAATTTGTGGCTCATGAGCCTCAGTTTGAGTATCACTGTTTTGGGTGATCCCAGGAATTCTTAGTTCCAATCCACTAGATCATGATAATTAGATTATTTCCATCACACAGGGCCTCCCTCTCTGCCCCTTCTAAATTTTGATTGGTAGACTGTTAGCTCCTCCACAGATTTCACTAGTCCTTGAAAGTCATTCTACCTTATCAGGACTATTGTGTTCCTTACTTGGTTTGTTAATATTTGCCTCCATCTGTTACCGCTCATCTGACCAGACCAAAATTAACTTGATGTTTCAGCATGAACATACTATGCACAACACATTGGCTTTTTTTTTTTTTTAACTTCCGTTGCACATTAATCTCAACTGGTCTTTAAGGTCGTGCCTTTATTCCAGTAAAGTTATTTAAGTATTTGGCGTCATCTCTCAAGGTGACCACTACTTTGCATTAGAGTATTTACTCTCATATAGTAAATCTGCTGCCTGCTTTCTATAAAAACAGGAAACCAGCTGCAAGTTTTATAGGTGAGAATGAAGGGTTTGTCCCTGCCGGACATACTGTCACTGGGAAGTTAAAGGTAATCTCAGAAGGAAAGGGAAAAAGCACTAATGTGGCCTTACTTGAGTTTTATCTTTATTCCTCCAGCTGATTTTAAATCAAGTGGATCAAAGCACATGCCATTTTATTATTATTATTATTATTATTATTATTATTTATTACTTGTCTGCATGTTGTATGCAAAGGAAGGAACAATCCTTGCCCCTACGCAACTGAGCATAAATTGTTAGGTGGTGATTGCACTTTAATATGGTTCAATAGCCAGTTTTATGCACAGTCCCCTTGGTTCTAAGGGCAGATCTACAGTATGGGGCAATGTCTGCCTAAGGTATGCAACTTCAGCTATGTGAATAACGTAACTGGAGGCTATGTATCTTCGGTCAATTTGGCGTGGGGTCTTCACTATGGGGGTTGATGGGAGAAACTCTCCCATCAACTTCTGCGCTTCTTGTTCAGGTAGAGTCCTGGAGTCAATGAGAAAGTGATTGGTGGTCGATTTAGCAGGTCTTTACTAGACCCGCTAAATCAACCACTGAGGATTGATTGGTGCATCTCTTGGTAAATGTAGACCTGCCCTTTTCCTTTAAGTTATAAGGACCATATACTCCTGTGGTGAAAAATCGGTGTTTCTTCATTGAAGCCAATGAAACTATGAAGAGTATCTGATACAAGATATTGATCTATTTAGGTCCTATACCACTGAGTTGCCAATATTTATAATTTTATCACAAGTCTCAAGATATGTGGTATTATTTTTACAGCAGTCAGGTAATTACTTAGAATCATTGATTTCATTGAAACAAAGATTTTTGCAATTTTGCTGGCTGTGAAGAAAAGCTGTAAATATGAATATTGAACGATCAAAGACAAAAAGCAAAGCTAAAAAGAGACCCAAATGTATTATGGTTTTAATGGTGTGATTTTGGGTCTCCTGAGTCACGATCTTTGGGGCTGGCAATATTCCGTCAGTTGCAGTGGTTTCTGAATGTGTCTCTCTGCCAATGTCCTATTGCTGTGTATATTAGAGCACATATTATAACACACAAATGTGTGTTAGCACTTATGTTTGCACATGGGCATATATGCATGTATGTGCATTCATAGTCAGTGCAGGGATTTTGTTTGGTCTTGTGTTTAAAAAGAAACATGGTCGTTGGCATATAATCAAGCTTTTGTGCATCCCAAAGGGGAAATCATAATTCCGTATTTTTTTTCAATTTTAATATTAGTTGCAATTATATCTCCCTCCCACATTTCGTCCACGCCCACTGGCAGCTTAGGACAAAAATGACGACTTGTGAATTAGCAAATAAAGGTCTAATGGAAAGCTGTTCGGGACAGTGTGTGCCATTAATTCCCTTGTGAAAATTTGATATTTCTCCATCAACTCTCCCTGTCGGAGAGAAAAGATACATATTTCACATGCCATCCATTTTATTAAATACTAGAGGATTTACCCGGCATTGCTCAGTTCCTTGTGGGGGTTCAGGGCAGAGGGTGGGGGATTGCAGGACTCAGGGCAGGGGGTGAGGAAGTGGTGGTGGTGGGGGGCGGTTCAAGGCAGAAGGAGGTGATGTGGAGGGGGTGAAGGAGTCCAGGCAGGGGGTGAGGAAGTGGTGGTGGGGGTTGAAGACAGAGGGACGAGATGTGGGGTGTGTGTGAAGGAATCTGGGCAGGGGTTTGGGAGATATGGGAGCAAGGGGTTGGGATGCAGGAGTCAGGGCAGGGGGTGGAGGGTGCAGGAGTGAGGGTGTGAGGTAGGGACGTATGTGGGGGGCTGGAGTGGGGATGTAGGAATCAAAGGCAGGGGTGGGGCTGTAGGAATCAAGGCAGGGGGTTGGGAGGTGTAGGGGGCTCAGGGAAAGGGGTTGGAAGATGGCAGGGTTCAGGCCAGCCCTGAGACTGGCTGGAGCTATGGTGCCCGTCTGGTGTCCAGGAGGGCCTCGGTGACACAGGATGTGCATCCCTCTGCTGGCAGTTGCTCTCCATGCTGACCGGGCCTGCCCTGTCTGGCTGGCAGCTGGTGTCTGAGGGAGGCTTGGAGCTGGGGGCTGTGCTGTTTGACCCCAGCCAGTGGCTGCTCCCTGGGTGGGGGGAGGGGGAGGGTCCTTTGCAAAATAACATGTAAAAATATACCGCATACATAAAATACAGCACAGTAGTCACATACACTGAGGGTATGATTATAACAAAGGTAAGATCATGGTTGGGATCAATAGCTTTCTTTGCTTTTGCCATTCCCAGGCTGGTTTGGTATAGAGGTTTTCCAGGCACCATTCTTGATAGAGACCATTACTAAATGTGTGTCTAATGAGACCATGGAAATAGCATCATTATTTTTAGTTGATTTTTTTCCTGTTTGAAATGTGAATGATGGAGGCTGCACATGTTGTTACATTTACTCTGGATCACGGGCACTAGGCAATATGGCATTTGTGGCTAACACACATTTCCTTCTAGCTTTTGGTGCACGGAACACACTGATACTTTTGGCCTGCTGAGGAGACAGTCTGAGTAGCTGATTTCTTGGTTCACACAGGAATTGCCGAGAAGGGGATCTATCATTCTATTTGTATCGACTCTCAGGAATGAAAATTCCTTCGCTCACCAAGAGGGGAATTAGGACTTTAAATTCTATAGACTAATCCATCCAGATTTTTATACTGTGCTCTTCATGGCGGTGTCTAAACACTTAGAACAACCTCTCGTCCCACCCTGATAGCTAGAGTATGAATGTGATTGTCAGTGAGGTCACCTGTAGCATGGTACAACTCACCATAGCGGCGCCTCCTGCTGGTCACCCTTTAGTAGATAATGTAGTAGAAAAATCCAATTTTAGGTTATGTATGAGTAAGGATAAAGAATAATTGCTTTAGTCAGAACTTATTAATGTGTTTTATGATTGTGTTTCATATCCTGCCAGCCACCCTTTTTGATTAGCAGAAAGGATTGGGAAAGCATTCGGTAGAGATGCATCAGGCACATTGCTTGTATCTGTATCTGATGTCAAGGCGGGACTAGACCCTTATGGTCACCCTTATGTTTTAGGATTACAGCCAACATCTTGAAATCAGTAAAAGAAAGTGATGGCTGTTCTTGAAATTGTAACTTGGTGTCCTTGTTTGACTGTGCATATTGCTTCTCTGTAACAAAGAAATCAACACGGCTTTCTGTGAATGAGCAATGTGTGTTTAAAGAGAAGTGCGAAGGCCATCACCGGACCAGATGTTTTAGGGAGGAACCAGGGCCAGACGTAAAGGAGATTGATATCTACCCCCATCGAGATTTACAAAGTGGGCCGATTGATGACTCTGAAAGGAGGCCAGCGCCTATCATTTGGGGCAAGATAGCTGTGATCGAGACAAGCAAGATAGAACAATAGATACAAAAATGAGAAGAACAACTTTACATAACAAACAGTTGTCAAATGGCAGTTGATTACAGCATGATGGTGAGAACTCACTGATCTGAATGAAGAAAAACTACTATAAAAAGGGACTACTTTGCCATGAAACTTTGGGTATGTCCTACCAAGACTGGAGCATCGGTCTGGATGGTTAGAGCCCCCTCCTATCCATGATCAGTCTGGGTGGCCACGAGGGAGACATGGACCATGGACTGGTAAATATAACATCAATTGGTGGGACAGTGGGTATGCAGGAGGCATAAGGGATCTGTCAAAAAAGGCTTTCTTTCTTGACAGATCCCCCTCTAGACTGCCACTTTTTGTCGACAAAGTGCTGAGTCGGCAAAACGCGGTGGCCATTTTTATGCAAATTAGGCATGGGATATTTAAATCCCTGCCTCATTTGCAATGTCGACCTGCCTAATCTGCATCCGACAGAGGGATGCAGTCTAGACATACCCAGTGTGTGTCTGTCTGTCTACGTAAGCATATGCCAACTACTTTATTAAGAATACAATAGTAAACATGGCGTATTGCCTTTCCCCCCCATAAAGATCTTGTTATGCTTATAAGAAGCACACAGCTTTGGAAATTAGCTCTGTGCATCATTGGAGCATCCTCTTCTGGTTGCTGTCTCACATACTGTATCTTGTTTATGTGTTAATAGGTTTGCCACCTTACATTGGGACCTGCATCCCGCCCAGACCACGGTGCCCTCCTCTCTGGGTACTGCCCTGCCACAGTGTCTCCATACTCTGGGGCCCTCCCCCTCTGGGAACGTCCAACACCTATCTTGCCTCAGTGACCTACTGCCAGTCTTTATCTAGCGCCTGCCACAGGGGCACACTGCCATCTGAAATGGCCACTCATCATGCACAAAGGCAGGAGGGGGAACAAGGGGGGAAGTGGACCTACCACCTTCTGTTGTTCTGGCTCCATCTCTGCAGCCCTGGTATCCTCAGGCTTTGTCACACTCCCTGCAGCCTGGGAGTTTGTCTGGCCAGGATGGTGGTTAGAGTACTTATCTGGGATGTTTGTGAGACCCCCTGGCTCAAGTCCACAGGGACTTGCTACCTTCCAGCTGCATGCCCAAACCACTGGACTATGGGACATTCCAGTGTAGGTCTCTCAGACTTCCTATTGAAGCTGTCTCTCCCCACTAAATGGAAGGGAATAATTAAGGGGGGATATGATAGCGGTCTATAAAATCATGACTGGTGTGGAAAAAAGTGAATAAGGAAAAGTTACTTGCTTGTTCCCATAACAGAAGAACTGGGGGGTCACCAAATGAAATGAATAGGTAGCAGGTTTAAAACAAACAAAAGGAAGATTTTCTTCACGCAGCACACAGTCTACCTGTGGAACTCCTTGACAGAGGATGTTGTGAAGACCAGGACTTTAACAGGGTTGAAAAAAGAACTAGATACATTCATGGAGGATAGGTCCATCAACACTTATTAGCCAGGATAGGCAGGGGAATGGTGTTCCTAGCTTCTGTTTTCAGCCTCATTTTGTGAGGCTGAAAATGGATGACAGGAGAGGGATCACATGATAATTACCTGTTCTGTTCATTCCCTGGCATTGGCCACTGTTGGCAGACAGGATACTGGGCTAGATGGACCTTTGGTCTGACCCAGTATGGCCATTCTTATGCGCTTATGTTAATTAGGGACCAACTAAACAACTAGGGAGGGGTGAACTTGTTTGAAAAAGCCTGAAAAGTTGTTCTAGTTCTATGTAACTCCATTACAAGCACTCAGTGTGGGAAGGCTTGGGCCTCACTGAGCTCTTTTAAGAGTCTTCTCTTTTTATCTTGTAACCAAACCCATTTTCCTTTGACTTTCTGGAGGAAAGATGAAATGTGGCCATTACCATGTTTATATTTGCAATATACACACTGTTATGTGTGTGCTCAAGGCTGCTGGGGGGGGGGGAAAGGGGGACAAAAGGGGCAGTTGCTTTGGGGCCCAGTGCTCTGGGCTGCCATTGCTGTTCCATGGCAGCAGCAGCAGTTGGAGCCTTGAGTCCTTTAAATTGCTGCTGGATCCCCATGTGGTACAGGCTGGACCGCACTGAAGCCTGGTTGCGGGAGACATGGAGTGATCTGGGTGGTGCTGAGGTCTGGCTGTCTCCTAGCCCTGCCCTTTCCCCCGAATACCACTCCTCTTCTGGGGGGGAGGGTGAGGAAGAATCAAGCCTCCCCCCGCCCCCCCCCCCCCCCCGCATTGGCCAGGGTTCTGTGAAGTCGATCAGCACATCTATGTGTACCTATGTAATGTGTAATAGTAATAGAGATGTAGCCGTGTTAGTCTGGTCTTGCTGAAACAAAAGACAGGACTATGCAGCACTTTAAAGACCAGCAAGATGGTTTATTAGGTGATGAGCTTTCATGGGCCAGACCCACTTCCTCAGATCAAATTGTGGAAGAAAATTGGCATGACCATATATACTAAAGGGGTACAATCAAAAAAAGTGAACACATATAAAATAGTAACTGAGTGGCTTTGTCTAGTCTGAACCAGAGTGTAGTGGCTGTTTGAATTGTAACTGTTGTTTGCTAGCTATTCCTGTTCAAGCCAACTCAGACTGACATAAAGATACATTAATTAGCAAGTCACTTGCTACAAAGGTAGCTTTAGGGTATAATCTTGAATCTGATCTTTATGTGCTACAAAGCAGTGAAACAATGTGATCAGCAAAGACTAGCAGACCTTTCAAGATGAAAGCAAACGTTGTTCATAGAAGACTGCTTAAAACAAGGAACACTAATTACTCTTCAGCCCCTTTGGAAAAGACCAAGGGCAGCTTGAAAGCAATTTCACAAACTGTCACCCTCTCTCTGCTTTTTTACATGTTGAGTAAAGAGGTTATAAAACATTTGGCCCTATCTTTATATAGAATATTGGACACAATATAATACAGTCGTTCAAATCAGTGGAAAAGCAGGCCATGGAGAAGGACACAGTTTAAGGACAATGAAAGTGGAGCGTATCCCACAATGTAACAATCACATCCTTGTCAGATGTCATGCATGATTAGAGTAGAACTGAACACTGCTGTCGTCGTCTTTGCCTTCTTCTTCTTCATCATAACTTGTAATTGGGATCAGGGCCCTTTCACGACCCCCTCCCCGCTTTATGAAAATTGGCTTATGAATATGCATAACTCAGACACTTTATGCAAAATGCATCATGTAGTATGTCTATTTCAAAGTTACAATCTGCTGAATCTGTATATCCTATTTTTGTGCATCTATCATTCTTGTATATGAAGTTAGAAATATGATGTGTGAATCTGATTTTCATTATAAATGTGCCAATGAGGGCCATTAGGGACACTTTAGGATCTTAATGATTCGGTACTCAAACCAGCACTTTGGGAATAGTCTTGTTTGTCCTGCAAACTCAAACTGTGGTTAATCCTACAAAGACATGTGACCAGGCCACCTGATGCTGAAACCCATTTTGGATCTTGTACTTTTCCACTTGAGGTGAGAAAAGTTTGAATTGCGTGCAAAGAATTCCTGCCTAGAGCAAAAGGGATATAAGGGGGTGAGTGGGGGGACCAAACAATAGGGGCAGTTGCCAGATACCAGGAGATCTCCCGGCTTACCACCTAGGATGCCTTGCTGGAAACAGCTAAGACTGAACGGGGGAAGGATTAGGCCTAAGCTAAAAGGCTGCTGAACTTGTGAAAGAGATGTTTAGAACAATGGCGTAGGGTAAGAATTTGCACATATGAAGTTTCTTAGTGGATTAGGATTAGCTGGCATGATTTTTTCATTTTGGTTTACTAATTTACTTTTTATACTTAGTAAAACACTTCTGCTTAGTACCAAGCCCCATGTAAATAATTGTTACTGCTGCGGGTGCTGGGGGGCAACCACTGTGCATATCTCTCTTCTATTCTTATGAGCTTTTTCCATTTAAAACTTTTACACGGGATAAAACAAATTTGTCTGGGGTTTTGGTCCCTTTTGGGAGTTGTTTTCCTGGGTGCTGAACACTTATCGCTGAGACCTCCCAGAGCTGAGCTTGTTCAGCATCTGTGTTGTTCTGTAGGGCGATGGGAACCCCAAATTCTGTGCCTTGGCTGGGGAAGACCAGATCATCTGGCCCAGCAGGGCAAGGAAGTGGGAAGTCCCAGAGGGCTGGAAAATGGTCATCAGTGGTGTGATCAGCACACTGGGGAACTACCCCAGGGGGATTTCTGTGATCAAATCCATCACAGGGCTCATTTTGGTAGGCCCCGTATCATAGAATATTAGAACTGGAAGGGACCTCAAGAGGCCATCGAGTCCAGTCACCTGCCCTCACAGCAGGCCCAAGCACTAGATCATCCCTGATAGATGTGTCTCCAACCTGCTCTTAAATATCTCCAGTAACAGAGATTCCATAACCTCCCTAGGCAATTTATTCCAGTGTTTAACCACCCTAATCATTAGCAAGTTTTTCCTAATGTCCAACCTAAAGCTCCCTTGCTGCAATTTAAGTCCATTGCTTCTTGTCCTATCCTTAGAGGCCAAGGAGAACAATTTTTCTCCCTCCTCCTTATAACACCCTTTTAGATACTTGAAAACTGCTATCATGTCCCCTCTCAGTCTTCCCTTTTTTAAACTAAATAAGCCCAATTCTTTCCATTTTCTCTCATACCTCATGTTTTCTAGACCTTTAATCATTTTTTTTTTTTTGCTCTTCTCTGGACCTTCTCCAATTTCTCCACATCTTTCTTGAAATGTGGTACCCAGAACTGGACACAATACTCCAACTGAGGCCTAATCAGTGCAGAGTAGAATGGAAGAATGACTCTTTGCTCACAACACTCCATTTTAATGCATCTCAGAATCATGTTTGCTTTTTATGTGACAGTGTCACACTGTTGACTCATATTTAGCTTGTGGTCCACTATGCCCCCTAAATCTCTTTCTGCAGGACTCCTTCCTAGACAGTCGCTTCCCATTCTGTGTGTGTGAAACTCATGGTTCCTTCCTAAGTGGAATGCTTTGCATTTGTCCTTATTAAACTTCATCCTATTTACCTTAGACCATTTCTCTAGTTTGTCCAGATCATTTTGAATTTTGACCCTATCCTCCAAAGCACTTGCAACCACTCCCAGCTTGGTATCATCTGCAAACTTAATAATTGTACTTTCTAAGCCATCATCTAAATCATTGATGAAGATATTAAATAGAACTGGTCCCAAAACAGGCCCTTGTGGAACCCAACTTGTTATGCCCTTCCAGCAGGATTGTGAACCATTAATAACTACTCTCTGAGAACAGTTATCAGAGTATAATGTAGCATACACAACAATTCCTCCTTTAGTTCATTTTCAATCTAAATGGACAAGACAGAACAATATCAAGAGAAAGGAAGTATTAACCCAATTTTACTGATGGTGAACTGAGGCAGAGAAAAATTAAATGACTTGTCCAGGGCTTCACAGGGAACAAGCTGATACTTGAACCTAGATCTCATGAGTCACTGTTCAATGCTTTATCATGGTAATAGATAAGCATGGATGTCAAATGTTCTTGTATAACTGTGTAATAGCTCAGCAGACAAAAGACTCATGCCATAGGTTGGTTAATTCATCAGAAAAAAAAATGGCTCAGATATCATCGGTGAGTGCCTGTGCTGGAATCTACCATCCATACAAAGCAGGCAGTTGTGCATAAAAAGTGTGCAGTCAAGCAGATATATGAATACAAAGTTGTTTGCATGCAAGTACTGGGTCCTGCCATGAGGGCAGGGTACTGAACTCGATGACTTCTTGAGGTCCCTTCCAGTCCTAGTATTCTATGATTCTATGATAAGTAGATGATAGAGTGTAGTGAATTCCCTCAGAAATTCAAGCTTAGGAGCTCCCATATTGTTAACAGATTTTCTACAAAGGCTTGAGATTCTACATGACTTGGAGCAGCACATCTACTTTGCAAGAGATGAGAATGATAAAAATGTGTCATATTACTGTTATTTTTGAGCACCCACAATATGCTCAAAATATGGAAGAAAGGAACTACACAAATCCAAAAATGCATTATCTCTAGGCTAAAGATTTATAATCTAAGCTTGGATATGTGTAACAGAAGAAACTAAATAAATGTAGGGAAGGAAAAAGCTAGGACACAGGTTATGATAATTAAATGAATTGGTTACTCACTTAGGCCTGGTCTACAATGGAGCGGAAGGTCGACCTAAGATATGCAACTTCAGCTACATTAATTGTGTGGCTGGAGTCAATGTATCTTAAATCACCATCCACGCAGTGGGAGATTGATGGGAGCAAATGCTCCCATTGGCTTCCCTTAGTCCTTGTGAGGAGCAGGAGTACCAGTGCTGATTGGGATGCCCTCTGAGTTTGATTTAGCATGTCTTCACTAGACCAACTAAATTGAACCCTAAAAGATTGACCGTGGCAGCATCGAACTTCCCCATAGTATAGTGAACACAATAGCAAGTTCCAAAAATGATTGCTCCATGAATAGTCCTTAATGCATACAGGTGACTCGTGCACTCTGTTCTAAATGGTAGCAATCCCAGGAGAAATCCCACAGCTGGTGACTGTAGGGGTTCTAGGATATTTAGGAGAAACAAGCTGCGTAGATGAATAGTGTTTCCTTTTTACCGAACACAGAAAATAGAACACCTGATCCCATAAAATAGCAATTGGGCTGCACCAGTCTAAACCAACACCGGAGCTAACTCATATTATTTCATGCCATATCATATAGAAGCCAAGATACAGAGGCTTTAGGCATTTTTGTAGAGCGTTAACAGCAAGACAAGAAGCAAACTAAGATTTCCTTCCGACAATTTTTTTGCTTTTCCATATATTCGTTATCATAGTCACTTAGCCCCATGATGGTATACAGTTACACACAACTAAAAACCTAACAATAACATGGCAAAGTCTTAATAGGATCAGAAAAGAGCTAGTCCTCACTTAGCTCAATAATACCATAGGAAGGTAGCAAATCACTGCTACTCAACAGTGGTTTTCGCAGAATTATATTAAAGTGCCTGAGTTACAAGACTAATTTGCTTCTGACTATGTTTATTTTTATTAGAATCAGCACAAAGGCTTGCAGGAGGGCAGTGATCTTTAATGGGGATTAGGTCTACACTGAAAATATGTTTTCTATTTCAACTAGTGAGACAAAACAGGGAGCACACACTGCTGGGGGATTATTGAAAGCCGTGGGTGGTGCGCAAAGGCCAAAGACGGAATGATTTCAGCATTCAGTGAAGTGCAGTAATCCCCGAGAAATGCAAGGCCTTGTGTGTCTTATTGCAATTATGGAATGAAAATTGTAATGCAATTCTGACCTGTATATTATTTACTGTGTAGCACTGAGACAGATGTGACATAACTGACCGGCAAACAGCTCTAGCTGAGTCCAAAATTAATTAACAATAATCTACGCTATTATTTAGTCTCATTTTTCCCACCGGACTGTCTCTTATGGAGCTCAATAGCAGCGTAACCAAAGGGAGGGGGAGAGAAATGTGACTGTCAAGCTTATTCTTTGCTTCATTGGTGATGTCACTTATTTTTTTCCCCACCACAGATTATTTACACTGTTAATTATTATAACAAAGGTCTGCTGTTTGGAGGATTGGAGGGGCTAAGCTGTTAACAATTTGTCTGTTCTTTGGTAACTGGTGTACAGTGGGATATACTGAATGTTGATGGACCTATTAAAAGGCTTATTAGTGAGAGAGTGCATGGGTCATCTTCAGTATTCTTTTAATTTGATGCTAAAGCTAAATATTGCTTCACTTATCATAGACGATTAAGTTTGGAAGACACCTCTGGGAGTCATCTAGCCCACCTTCTGCTCAAAGCAGGATGAACTCTAACAAAGTCTTTCCAGACAGGGCTTTGTCAAAATTGCCAACAATTTTGTTCTTGCTTCTTTGTTGGCCTGGCTTGGTGTGTCAGCAGGCAGGTGGGTTAACGAACTGATCTTTGCCACCTACCAACCTTGGGTGCCGCTTCCCAACATGTCTCACAAATGACATCAAAGCCCAGTCATCAGCAGTCTCCAGTGTCATAAAGGCATTTTTGGATGGACATGTAAGCCAGGGGTCTGAAAGACTGCTTACAATGCAGCCAGCTGAAGTTGTTTAGCCCTGCAAGATAATTAACTGATAATATGTAAATACAGCTCATGCTAGGATGGGAAAGGAATCTGGGGTGTGGTTATGTAAGTCCAATTCAAGCAGGGCTGATGGAGGATCGGTTGTTAGAATGGAATGTGGTGTATTATAACTAATTTGGGCTGTTGGGGGTCACGAACCATGCTACCCCTAAATGTGGGAACTGTAAAATATGACACCAGTGCTTTCAGGAGAGACACCATCATTGGAAGGGGTCTCAGATAAAAAAGCCTCCCCCTTCCAGAGTTGAGTGAACTGAGTTGGGGGGAAAGGGCTTGAGCCAACCTGCTTCATGCCTGCCAGGTGTGAGCTGTAAGACCGATTCAACCTGCCTTCCCCCATCCCCCACGTTCTAAGGATAGACCTAAAGCAGACTCCATTAGGAGTCTTTTTGTTATTCCAGTAGAAGCTGGAATCTTTTGCCAGCCTAGGTGGTAGCTAAAGAGTTGAAATCACAGGGGCTACGTCTACACTGGCAGCTTCTTGCACAAGAACTGTTTTGCAGAAGAATTTTTGCACAAAAAGTCTTCCACAAGAGCACGTCTACACTGGCATGAGCTTTTGCGCAAGAGTGTCTATGCCAGTGTGGATGCTCTCTTGCACAAGAAAGCTCTGATGGCCATTTTAGCCATAGGGGTTTCTTGCGCAAGAAATTCATGTTGCCTGTATACACTGCCCTCTTGCGCAAGAGGGCTTATTCCTTGTGGGGAGAGGAATATCTCTTCCGGAAGAAGCCCTGTTTTCTGACACTGTACTGTAAATTTACTTGTGCAAGAATGCGCATGCAGTGTAGACACCTGGCAAGTTTTTGCGCAAGAACAGCTGTTCTTGTGCAAGAAGCCACCAGTGTAGATGTAGCCTAAGAGATGAAGTCACTGGTTTGGCTGGGATCCAGACCCATTGTGTCCAGCAGAGTGGCTGGTAGAAGCAATGGCAGGCAGCCAGCAGAGCGGCTGGAGGGAATGACCGGCGGGTGGCTGATAGGAGCAGCGACTGGCAGAGCAAGCAGACCACAGGAGCAGCACAAAGGTGGCATGGCCTCAGGCTCAGTGAGTGGAGTGATGTGTCAGGGTCTGCACTGACTGGACAGAGCTGTAAGTGGGACATTTGAAGCGGGGTACGGAGATAGTTGGGGGTAAGTGAATGGAACCCTTACATTGTTGGACTGGTGAGCCTGAGAGGCCAAGGACATTGCTCAATCCATTTCAGCTGGGACAGTCACTCATGGGGGGTTATGAACTCTGTTCATGGTACTTTCCCAAGCTAATGCCATGTGACTTCTCTCCCTCTCATTAAAAGTTTCTTTTCTACACTCAGACTCTGCGCTTGAGAGTGGGGAAGAATTGCCTCTCAGAGGTGCCCAGAGGTGTGTGAATTTCCCAGGCTACTGGGTGGGGGCTCAAGCCAGTTCTGTGTGAGATGGATGAAGAGGGACCTCTAGATATTGAACCTGGCTCTGGCTGCTGCCGGCACTACCTGGCAGAAGGGTTACAGACAGATATGAATCCTTCAGAAACACTTTGCACATATTATCTGCACACAGTTGGTACTCTTGAGACAAAGCATTTTCATACTATCCATGAAAAGACTCCTCATTCGCCCTGCCACAATCATGCTTTACGTGTTTGCATCTGGACAGCCAGGGGCATCATGCCTATCCACTATATACCAAGAATAAAATATCCACCTTCACACAGACATGTGAAGCATTTCATACTATTGGCTAGTTGGAGCAGATGTGAAGGTCAAGGTGACTTCTGAAAACTTTATCTTCCTTATTAAACAGATAATAAGCAACTGCATGAACAGGAACACGCCTCACCTGCAATTCTTGAAAGAGTTCCAGTACTATGAATAATTTAGTATGCGCATAAGATCATAGAATCCTAGGAGTGAAGAGCCCTCAGGAGGTCATTGAGTCCAGCCCCCTGCCCAAAGCAGGACCAATCCCAGTTCAATCATCCCAGCCAGGGCTTGGTCAAGCTGAGACTTAAAAAACTCTCGGGATGGAGTCTCCACCATTCCAGTATTTCACCACTCTCCTAGTGAAATAGCTTTTCCAAATATCCCACCCAGACCTCCCCCACTGTAACTTGAGACCATTGCTCCTTGTTCTGCCCTCCGTCACTACTGAGAACAGCCTCTTTCCATCCTCTTTGGAACCTCCCTTCAGGAAGTTCAAATCCCCCCTCACTCTTCTCTTCTGCGGACTAAATAAGCCCATAGCTCGCTCTCTCTCTCATTTATATATTGAATAAATATCACAGGGACACATACCTAACTAAGTGTAATATTTTGCCCCAAATAATTGATGGGTAAAACACATGCAATGACTTGTGGAATGCTCAATTAAGCATATACCTGTTTTGTGTTCATCTCAGGCCCACTGGATTACTCCATCAGAATTAGGGCATGTCTCCATTAGGATATTATTTCAAAATTACTAAATTCAATTTAGTAACTTCCAATTTTACAAAATCAAAATACCGTTTCCACATTATGGCGAAGCCTTGAAATTAGTCCCAGGCAGGCTCCATTAATGTGGATGCGCTACCTCAGACTTAGAGCCCCAAGAATCACTGGGGAGTCATTCGTTCGAATAACTGTGGGGAGCAGTTATTTTGAAATAGCAGCACTGGAGCATCCACATTACTGTTATTTCAAAATAACTATTTCTAAATTAGCGTTATTCCCTGAGGAAAGCAGGAGGACAGATTTTGAAATAACAGGCTTGATAGTGTGGACACTTTGCTTATAAATTCAGACTATGGGGGATTATTTTGAAACAACCCCCTAGTATAGACCAGAGCTTAGAGAGTTCAGAATAGATACTTTTTTTTGGTGCACTGGCTTTAGTTCAGTGAGGGAGATGAATATTAATTTTCTGAACTATGAGTGAAATCTTCCAAAATTTGAAGGAGCTTTTGGATTCACAGTTGTGCCTCACTCTATCTCTAATCAAAATCAATATCCTAATGTGACGCAGTCTTCAGCTGTTTTACACCTCGAGGGTGTGGTTATTTCCATGCATAGTCAAACCATCCATTCCAATTCATACACACACCCCTTTACCACAGTGTTATTTTGCTTGCTGTCTCTGGTTCTGGCTCATAGGGCCCTGTGTGTGTATGTATGTTCATGTGTGAATACCAAATTCTGCAATGAATAAATGACGAGAAGCCTGGGAAACATTTTGAAGCACTTGGAAGAGGGGAAAGTGATCAGGAATAGTCAACATGGATTCACCAAGGGCAAGTCATGCCAGACCAATCTGATTAGCTTCTATGATGAGGTAACTGGCTCTGTGGACATGGGAAAGTCAGTG
The DNA here is from genome assembly GCA_032595735.1 of Pelochelys cantorii. Classification (NCBI taxonomy): domain Eukaryota; kingdom Metazoa; phylum Chordata; order Testudines; family Trionychidae; genus Pelochelys; species Pelochelys cantorii. The sequence continues at coordinate 6,599,914 of CM064344.1, read as the reverse complement.
GATGTGATATGTCTTGACACGGACTCCCACAATATTCTTGCTAGCAATTGAGGAAGTATGGAATGGATAAATGGACTGCAAGGTGGATAAAAAGCTGGCTAGATTGTCGGGCCCAACGGGTAGTGATCAGCAACTCAATGTCAGGATGGTGGTCGGTTTCAACTGGAGTGCCCCAAGGATTTGTTCTAGGGCCGATTTTGTTCAACATCTTTATTAATGACCTGGATGTGGGGATGGATTGCACCCTCAACAAGTTTGTGGATGACACTAAGCTAGGGGGAGAGATAGATATGTTGGAGAGCAGGGATAGGGTCCAGAGTGACCTAGACAAATTAGAGGATTGGGCCAAAAGAAATCTGATGAGGTTCAACAAGGACAAGTGCAGAGTCCTGCACTTGGGACAGAAGAATCCCAAGCATTGTTACAGGTTGGGGACCGACTGGCTAAGTAGCAGTTCTGCAGAAAAGGGCCTGGGGATTACAGTGGGTGAGAAGCTGGATATGAGTCAACAGTGTGCCATTGTAGCCAAGAAAGGCTAATGGCATATTAGGGTGCATTAGGAGGAGCATTTCCAGACGATCTAGAGAAGTGATTATTCCCCTTTATTCGGCACTGGTGAGGCCACATCTGGAGTAGCACATCCAATTCTGGGCCCCTCACTACAGAAAGGATGTGGACACATTGGAGAGGGTCCTGCGGAGGGCAACCAAAATGATGAGGGGGCTGGAGCGCATGACCTATGAGGAGAGGCTGAGGGAGTTGGGTCTGTTTAGTCTGCAGAAGAGAAGTGTGAGGGGGGATTTGAAAGCAGCCTTCAACTTCAAGAAGAGAGGTTCCAAAGAGGATGGAGAGAGGCTGTTCTCAGTACTGATGGATGGTAGAACAAGGAGCAATGGTCTCAAGTTACAGTTGGGGAGGTCTAGGTTGGATATTAGGAAAAACTATCTAGGAAGGTGGTGAAGCACTGGAATGGGTTACCTAGGGAGTTGGTGGAATTTCCATCCCTAGACCTTTTTAAGTCTCAGCTTCACTAAGCCCTGGCTGGGATGATTTAGTTGGGATTGGTCCTGCCTGGGGCAGGAGGCTGGACTTGATGACCTCTTGAGGTCTCTTCCAGCCCTAGGATTCTATGATTCTATGACTATAAGGCCAATGCTGATGGCCATGCAGTGTAAACTCTTTCAAACTTCTGAAGGTGACAATCTCTGCCAGCTTGTCAGGAATCAATTTCATCATAAAGCATAATGGCCACTGGAGGTTATTGTGTACAGGGATGTTTTCAGACATCCTGCCTGTTGACATCCTTGAGAGCATAAGGTTCAATATTGCAACACAGGGCTTGTTTGTGTCTACATGAAATGCTTGTAAACCTGCAGAGTAAAGTGGAGTTATATTGCCATAAAAATAAAGTCTTAGGTGTTCTTTGGACCTTTACTTGGGACTCCCAGAAACAGGATGTGCCTTAAATGAAAAAAACTGTGTTCTTAACTCAAGCTGCTAGCCAGTTAAATGCCAGATTTTCATGTCTCCACCATTGTTTTTAACACTGAAGACAGGGCAATAAGGCATGTAACTGGTTAGCAGCTCCAGCTAACGCATATAAGGGATCCTGGGACTGAATTTGAGCTACTAGCCCTAGTTAAAAGCATGTTTTATGTGCCTTGGAAGTAAAATCAATACCTATGTTGAGTCATAAAAATAACACACGAAAATCCACTGCTTTGAGCATATAGGAATAACACTGGACTACAAATTAGATAGGAGTTTGCAGGGCTATATGGGAACTAAAAAGCCACTATAATTTTTTAGATGCGTATGCAAGAGTATATCATGATGGCACATGAATGATGCAGTTTTTTCTGGATGTAAGACTGCTCAGACCACATCTGACATCCTGCTGCTAGTTCTTGGGAATATTGTGCCAGAAAGACAGGGACACATTGGAAAGCATGCCGAGAGGATCGGCCTCAGTGATTAGCTGCTACAGGGACTGATTTATAAGGAAAAATTAAGAGTTCTGTTCAGCTGAAACTAGTTTGGCTCAGGGATGACGAACGTGGGAACATGGTAGATGAGATCAATGATAGAAAGTGATTATTTTAGTGAGGCACATGGAGTAATAACTACACATAATGGGATGAAATGAAGAGAGGGACAATTTAGGCTGGATAGCAGGGAAAACTTCCCGACAATGAGATCTATTAGGCTGCAAAAGAGTCTGCCAAAGGAAGTGGTAGAAGCCACATCTCTTGGAACATTTGAAACTAGCCTAAGCAAAGCACTGGCAACTGTAGTGTAGGGAACAATCCCGACTTGGCAAGAAAAAGAATGCAATGACTAAACAGGTCTTTTCTAGTGCCATGGAGGGGCTATTGCAGGGGGAAGAAGCTTTTAGTGTCTTCCACCAGAAGCGTTCAACAACTCTATTATTTCCCAGTTGCCCCTGCATAAGAAGCAAATGTTTTCTGTGGAGTAAAATCTATTCTCCGAAATGAAGAGCGGACTGGAGAAAAATGCTGGCGTCACATTCCAATGTTTCACTCTTTATTGTGCTTGGCACGTCGCTTCCTCTGTTCTACACAATAATTGGGCCGTAGCAGGCATGAACCCAACTAGACTGCTCAGCTGAATAAAATTTTATGGCTTTGCTTTTCAAAAGGAGCAACTCCTCTCCTGGTGCTTTGAAATGCCAGGCACACTGGCATGAAAACAAATGCACACAATTTGTTCAGGCGATCAGAGCAGCTGCTTAAGAAAGACCGATATTAAGGCAGGGTTTGTCATTTTAATTTTAGCCTACTGTTCCTTCCTGGGGGAAAAAAAACCCTAGACCTTTCATTTGGGTGAAACTGAAATATAAAAATAATTAACTTGTACTACATGTTTTAAAAAGCCAATCCAGTTTCATTTTTTTTTAATGCACTCCCCAGATTGTCTATTTTCCTCCTGTTCTGCTTTGTTAAATTCCGGTTAAGGGGAAGAAATGAACCGGGAAAGCCACCATCTTCTGTAGCGCTGCAAAAATATGAGGCGGATTGTGTTCCCAGCTATCAGTAACAATTGTACAGTCCTGGGCCCTGGAAAATCTGCTTTACCGCTCACTGTGCCTGCACTATTTCTGATGGGGCTGATTCTTCAGAGGGTCCCTTATCCAGCCTTCCTAATGTGGAGCCAGGTCCATTCCTGGGGCAGCCTGTGTTGGCTGTCCGGCTACTCCAAGGGTGGGCAGACCTTGAACCCACCACTCTGTACTCTCGAGGCAGAGGCCCTATGCCCTAGTTCAGTGTTTCTCAGCCTTTTTTTATAAAGTACCCCTTTAAAAAATTATATGTACCCCCTTTTTCAAAGAAAAAAATTATAAGAACCCCCAGTACCTACCATTTTCAGACACACCAGGTTTTTTTCTACCATTGCAACCCATTTGTTTAACCAACTTAATCATAGCCGGGTGGGCGATGAAATTTTTGGGTGTAAAAAGTGCAAAAATAATAAAGCGCTGTAAAACTTAACACAGAAATTCAGCTTTTTCCACATTTCAGTTGTGTACCCCTGTGGTGTATTGTTAGTACCTTGTTGGTTACTATGCTTGGGCTGTGGGCTGTGGGGGATCCCCACTGGCGGCTGTCTGTAAGCACGGCCCAGCAGGGGGTATCCTGCTGCTCCCAGGATGGTAGCAAAACTGGTTATACAAGTTAAGGGAAGAGAGGGACAAAGGACTTGCGGGTGGGGGGAAGGTCAGTTGCTGTCTGGGAAGCATGGAGAGAACAGGCTAAGCTGGGGGCTAGAGGTGATGGATCCTAACCCTAGGGGCCAGAGCCATCCTGGCCCTGCCCCCGGTAGCCATATCACGTATGTGCTGTGCTGTATTCTGGAAAATCAATAAACCCCTCTCTATTCTACTGGCTGGTGGAGATTGTTCTGGCTGCTATGGGGGTGCAGGATTGGGGAAACCCCAACTCGCCGTCACAACCCCCCCCCGACTTCTCTCGAGTACCCCTGAGGGTACTCGTACCACTGGTTGAGAAACTCTGCTCCTAGTCCACTGCAGAACCCACCTCACCTCCCTACCTGATTCTTAGAATGAGATCCTGGACTTTGGATTTCTGCTAGACTAAACAGGATCAGACTTTGGATATGGATCTCTCTAACTGCTGGCAGCAATGCTGGAGTAATTTGTGTAGCGGGGATACTAAAAGCCCTGTAAACCCTGTATAGAATGGAAACCACTTCTAGCTGGAGGCCTGTCCCCTCAGCCCTCAGTATTGCCTAGAGTGTGCTGTGTGGCACTCCAGTGGTGATTTAAAGGGGCCAGCAACTGCCAATCGGTACGAGTGGCTTAAAGACAAGTATCTCAAGTTGTGCACAACTTTGGCTGTATTTTTCCATCAGTATTTATAATCAATCAGTCAATCAATAAAGGTTAGAGATGGAATATAGGCTCAAGCCAGGAGCCCTGGGCCCTTTTGAATTGCTCTGAGATAGTTGTCCCTTCCCTCCCCTCATTGGTAGCTCTGCCTTTAATTTCAGGGACAATTCATAATCTGGTTGTAATTTCAGGCTAGTGAATCTTAATTATTTCTAAATAGATTCAATTTTGGGTTGGGGGATGTTCAAGATTTGGGGAAAGACTCTGAGATGACTCTCTGAGGTCACCATCATGATCTGTTCTTTGTGGCCCTGCATATCCTGGCACTTTGTGGTTGACATTAACTGTCAATTGCTAATTGGGGTTTCTCTCTTAAGTGACTGCAACCTTCAAAAATACAAACTAGTCTCTTGGGCTGAAAATCTGTGACAGTATCCCCCCACCCCACCCTAAAAATCACAGGCTTCCAGGACCTTTCTGAACTTTAATTCTGAGGAGCCTGCATTGTATTCAGGGATTTCCTACACTAGAGATATGCAGCATAAAGTGAAGACATTTATTAGACTAATGAATAGGTTGTTGGCTAGGACCTAAGGATACATTAGTGTTTCCTGTACAGTCAATTCTCTTGTAAAACTGTGTCTAGTTGAACATATTGAAACTTCAGAGGTTACCTCAGGCTACCCCTGTCCCGTTTGCTAGCACCTAAAGAGAACTCCTCTGAGGTGCCCTCGCCCAGCTGTTCACAAGAAGGACATAACAACTATAACCTTTCCCCATCAGGCTGATTCCCAAACAGCCCCTGCTTGCTCACAGGCCTACTCCCAAAAGGGGAACAAGACCTGCCTTTTATTTCTTGCTTTGTTCTCAGCCTGATCACATGATCAGCCACACGATCCTTCTGAAGACAACTGCTCCCCAAACTCTAGCCTCTAAGGTATGAAGTCTCCAAACAAGCATGGTGGGCCTGTCCTTCAAGAGCCAACACACAGCACTGTAGGGGCAGGCACTATACACAAGTCTCTTAGGCTTTGTCTACACTGCACTCTAAACTTGAAATAATATACGCAATTTGCACTATGCAAATTGAGTACTTATTTCGAGTTTATTTCGAAATAGGCTATTTGGTCTACACAGCACATTTCGAAATAAAGTGCTATTTCAAGACATCCCTTAACCCTCGTGGAATGAGGGTTACCGGGATGCTGAAACAGCACACCCATTATTTTGAAAAATATTTTGAAATAACAGGTGGCTTGTGAAGATGCAGGGTAGCTATTTTGGGATATCTCTGGTATCCCAAAATAACTTTGATGTGTAGACATACCCTTAGTCCGCGTCTACACAGCAGGCAGTTATTTCCAAATAGTGTCAAAATATCGTCAAGCTGGAGGACTTCTTACTCCGACTCCTGTAATCCTCATTGTACGAGGAGTAAGGGAAGTCGGGGGAAGAGGGCTCTATTTCGAAATAAGTGCTGTGTAGCTGCTCCTTATTTTGAAATAAGCTATTTTGAAATAAGATACTCAATTGACGTAGCTTATTTTGAGTTAAGCCCTGCAATGTAGACACACCTTTTGAATGGAGCAGCTGGTAAACGCAGTGGATTTAGGGCTGGAGGAAATCGAGGGTCCATGGTTCTCCCTGTCTCTGCTGTGGCCTGCTGCACCCTTGGGGTACAAGATTGGGGTTAAAAAAGTTATTTACTTGATCCCACAACATAAGAACTAGGGGTCACCAAATGAACTGAATAGGTAGCAGGTTTAAAACAAACAAAAGAAGTTTTTCTTCATGCAGCGCACAGTCAACCTATGGAACTCCTGGCCAGAGGATGTTGTAAAGACCAGGACTTTAATAGGGTTTAAAAAAGAGCTAGATAAGTTCATGGAGGACCAGTCCTTCAATGGCTGGTCGCCAGGATGGGCAGGGATGGGGCCCCTTGCCTATGTTTGTGAGAAGCTGGGAACAGGCAACAGGGGATGGATCACTTGATGATTCCCTGTTCTATTCCCTCCCTCTGGGGCATCTGGCATTGGCCACTGTCAGAAGATGCTTCTCTGAAGGCTGCGAGCCTGAGGGGAGGGGTATTTTGCACACTGCTTGTCCTTCAAACAGACAGCTCCCATTGGCCAGAAAGCAGCCAATGGGAGCTGTGAGATGGTGGTGGGAGTGGGGTCAGTGCGCAAAGCCTCTGCCCCCCTTCTCCAGGCTCACAGCGTTCATAGACACGGGGCAAGCAGGGAGCCTGGCTGAGGCTCCCGCTGGGCTGTGGGCCGAATCCAGCAGCTTGGTGGGCTGGATCCGGCCTGCAGGCCATATTTTGCCTGCCCCTGATTTAGGGGATGATAGAGATTGCAACTCTGTGCACCCTCACAAGCATGCACTGCCCCCTGGGGTTGGGGGTGAAGAAGAAGAAGAAGCCATTGCTAGCTGCAATTCCACTGCACGCCCTTTAAGGATGGCGCATGGGCCACTCTCTCAGCTCCTCCTGTGCTAGTGCTTCTCCAGGGCCCCTCCCCTTTTTGGAGGTGACTAATAAGCCCAAACACTCTGCAGGTATTGATTGTCCTGCTTCGGATGCTCTGTCTCATCTCTCACATGCTCTCATTGTCTGGAGGTTTTCTTCTGTGGGCACTGAAAATAACTCCACTGAAAAGCAAATGAAAGCCATGTAGTCTTAACTGAGCCGTCAGCTCCCTCGCCGGCTCCCCAGCCATTTGCTTCTAGGCCCTGGAGTTATACATGTCTGGGTGCAAGAGTGCTATAGAGCATCACAGACATTTTATAAATGGAGCTCTGAGAGATGTCCCGGTTTGGGAGCCAGTGAGCTCAATAATGGCCTAGAACCTGCCCTCAGTATGTAGCTGATTGTGGCATGGAATAAAGTAATACTGAGAAAAATAAAAATATCCCTCCACTTTCATGCCTCTGAGCCATGAGCTGGGAGAAAGCTTTTTAAAGCACACGCTGCCTTCTGAGTGCTTTTGGTGATTAGAGTTCGCAACTACTACTCTGCTGGCAAGAGATAACGTCTGACATAAGAAATGTGCCGCTGAGTATAAAAGGAGAAAAGGGAAGCATCACCAAGATGAGAAAAACTGGATTCTGATCTCACATCCATTGGAATCAAGCAGGAACGGTCCACAGCCACCCGCATGTAAAACAGGTGTAAGCAGATCAGAACCAGGACCAATGGCGATAACTGAGAGTCATCCAGTCATAATAGATTTTTAAGGCCGGAAGGGATCACCATATCACAGTGGTAGGCAGCCTGCAGTCCGAGGGCCGCATGTGGTCCACTGGGGTTCTACGTGTGGCCCACGACACACTTTGTTTACTGTTGCCCATGCACAGGCTTGCCAGAGTCCGCTGTTTTTTGTCCACGTTGTTTTTTTCCTACTGGTATTACTAAAGTGAGACTCACACAGAGCAAAGGCACGTGTCAGCTCTGCCAGCTCAGAGGGGAATCCTACCACAACATACCAAACTCCCAGGGAGCAATTCCCCGCTCTGGGCTACTTCCTCCCAGTGTCCTCTGGGTAGTCCTCTCCAACTCTCCGCTCAGGACTGGGTGTCTCATCTACTCCCTCCTGCTGGCTGTGTTCTGTGGCTTGGTCTGCTGGCGGTTCCTTCCCCGGAGCTCTAGCAACACCTCCTTCCCCAGCGACAATCAGACCAGACTGAGCAGCTCCACAGGCTTTTATAGCTGGCCTCCAGCTGGAGCATGCCCAGCCGGGCTGTGGGGGTGGGAGTCAGGTTAACCCCTTCTGCTCCGGTGTGGGGTTGATACACCCCATCACAGGGGGAAAGTGCGGGCGATGTTGGGGAGGGGTGGGGCTTGGTGGCCTGTAACAGACAGCCCCTGGCCTGTGGGGAGTACTAGGCCAGATTGCACAATTGATCTGGCTGGGGATGGCCCGTGGGCCAGGAGTTTGAGACCCCAGCTGTAGGACTGAATGGAAGATTATAGCCCTGCTATAGCATTCCAGGGGAGAGTTTTAAAAAACGAGTAGGAAAGATGCCACTCTCCGTTAAATGGTTGGAATGTCTAGAATAATACAAAGCCCTGTGATATTTCTATAGCCCACCACTAGACTGGGTAGGATTTCTCCTTAAGGACATGCTAGGCTGGAAAGGGAAGAGGGAGGGGAATAAAAGGGAGGTGGGGGATAGAAAAAGACCAGGTCGAGAAGGGAGGGAAAGCAAGGCAAGGGCCACATAGTGATAGGAGAGGGCTGATGGATATCAGACAAACAGCCGCTAACCCAAGCATCCATCTGGCTTCGTTTCCAAGTGTGTTATATAAATGTTGCTGACGCTCTGTGTCATGAGATGGGGACATTCATTTTCAGGAGCGTAGAATTCTGTGTTCCTTACTTGAAGACAATTTTTTTTTTCCTTTTTATCTTGCTTGTGGTGTCAGCCCAGACTTTGTAGTGGTGCAAACTCATTTTTCCTACCAGTGTGATGTTGCCAGTGAGAAGCACCCGGCAATACGCAGTAATTAAGGCCTTTGTAGGTCAGGCATATTTTAATTATGACTCGATTTAATGTCAAAAGCCTGCACACATGAGACAAAGTCTTATGTTCCATGACAGCCTGAAATAGAGGCCAACACATTCCTTTTGAGCCCCAAATATTAAACAGACATTTAGTTGTTTTGAGCCGAGTAGGTTTTAGATGCCTATAAATCAGATTGTACAATGGGAGAAAAATCTCCTCCATATGTCGGAAAGCTGAAACAAGGCACTGACACTGAATGATAAAAAGTCACGCCTGCAATAAAAGATGATTAAAGTATTAGTGTAACATCATGCAGCGTACGGTTGCATGTCATCTTTGTTAAAGCAAAGCAAGGACCAGTTTTGCACTGGAGAGGCCTCTGTGTTTCAGCTGTATTTCCTGCAGGGCTCCTAGGGTGTGGACTTTTGTCGACAAAACTATACCTGCGTCTACACTACCACCGAGTTCTGTCGACAGTAAGTCGACAGAACGCAGCAGTTTTGTTGACAGCGGTAAACCTCATTCTACGAGGAATAATGCCTTTTGTCGACAGAGTTCTGTAGACAAAAGGCGCTATTGCATCCACACTGTGCTTTTTCAAAAGAGAGCATCTAGATTCTCTGTCGAAAAAGCGGCTTGCTTTGTCGACAGAACTGGCTGTAGTCTAGATGCTGTTTGTCAACAGAGGCTTTGTTGACAGTATTTGTCGACAAAGCCTCTGTCGACAAAAGCCTGTCGTCTAGACGTACCCCTAAAGTTCTCAGGTTCCAACTTATGCAATGGCAAAGGCCAAGGACAGTCAAGTTTTTCATCAGAGAGAAGAAAGTGAAATAACACTCAGCTACAGTAGACAAAACAAGACTTCGCATAGACTAACTGGAAACATCTGAGTTCAAAATTACCTGATTGAGAAGAAAAAAAAAATCAAAGAAGTGTTGGCAATGAAATATTCCCTCCTTGTTCTCTTTGTTGTGCTAACCGAGGCAGAACTGGATTTCCACTGACAAAAGAAGTAATATTTGTAGACTCTGTGTATGTGTGTGTGTGTGAGAGAGAGAGAGAGAGAGAGAGAGAATGCACATGTATGTGCGCGAGAGGTGGAACACAGAGAGTTGGGGCTTCTTTTCCAAACTTTACTCACTTAATTCACAAGAACAATTATTTTTACTACTTGATACTGTTGAATGCACCTTTGGCCCCAGCTGCGATTGGAACCCAGGGTATGTCTACACTGCAGAGTTTTTTTCAGAAAAACGGCCATTTTCCCAAAAACAGTTCACTTATGTACACACTGCAATCGTGTTCTTTCGGAAAAAAAAATAAAAAGAACAAAGGGGTTTTTCTGACATTGTTAAACCTCTTTCTATGAGGAAGTAGCCGTTTTCTAAAAGAGCCCTTTTGGAAAAAGGCATGTGTGGACGGGGAAGAAGGAGTTCTTTCGAAAGAAGAGGAAAGAGGAAAAAGCACCAGTGCCCTGCTGGCCATTCCATCCATAGTAATCTCAGCTTAAATGCGAGATAGCGTCCATTCAGTGGATGCTTTTGCAGTGTGGACACTCTCTTTCAGAAGAAGTTTTTTTGGAAGATTTCTTCCGGAGAAGCTTCTTCCAAAAGAAGCCTGCAGTCTCGACATAGCCTCAGTTGTTGTTAGGTGCCGTCCTTGCCTCAGTGAGTTTACTGTCCAAATAGACAACACAGATAAAGGGTGAGAGAAGAAAGATCACATCTGTGGTAAAGTTGGGAATAGAATTCAAATGTGCTGAGTCCTAGTACAGTGACCTATCTGCTAGGAGCAATGCACGAGCGCAGAATTTTTAATCAGAAGGAAAACTAGTCTGCTTTTCTGTATTCTGAACTTTGGTCAGGCTAGCATCTGTCACAAATTCCATGAACCTGTTTTGTTAGTATGTGGTGACACAGTATAAGCAGCTTATGCAACAGGAGACCTCCAACACATTGGGTGTCTCTGGATACACAACAGCATGGGCTGGAAGAAGGGGCAAGAAGGAGCTTTCATAAATCCTCCAAGCTTTTCCGAGTGCACCTAACACACAGAGATGATTATCTTGGACTCTCAAGTCTGTGAACTACTGCTGCCGGTACTATGTCTCTAGGAAAAGTCATAAGGGACGTTCAATGGGAAGTAGGCACTTAACTTGCTTAGGCACTTTTCAAAATCCTACCAGTTGTCTATCTGCATCTTTGGATGCCGCAAGGCTTGGAAGTGTCTTGACTCTTATTGTTTTGGGGGGTTGCTTTTGGGGCATCCCCAAGGGTAATACTTTCTGCTGCTCCAGCTGACACTGGGGTGCTATTCATTTAGGACATGGGCTTGTCCCTCGTGATTAAAGGACTGACACCAGAGTTTTCAAACTCAGGTGTTGTAGGTCCATGCATGCTCTAAAATATGTGACCTGGTTTACAAAGGTGTTGAAGTCAATAAGAGATCATAGAATTATAGGGCTGGAAGAGACCTCAGGAGGTCATCAAGTCCAGTCCCCTGCCCAAAGCAGGACCAATGCCAACCTGGGCGGCACCATCCAAAATCAGATCACTGATTGAAGGGACTAAATATGGATTTAGCGGCATAATTTGAAACACCTAATTCTGAAGTGTTAGCTTGGACTTCTAATGGCACTCCATCGTCTTCTTAGCTCCCCTGGCATAGGATTGCCCTCATCCCTCTGCTGTAGGAAACCTTGCTGGACCGACCATGTCCTTTTCCAGCTCTCTCTCGTTTTTGTTTCATTTTCGTATTTACGGAGCACTGTTCAGTGAACCTTGCACTGGTGCAGTATGGGCTGCAGGAAGGCTGTGCCCTGGACAGCTTACACTCTATGCAGTACAGTGCGGAGGTATGTAACAAAGTGAACACAGCACTACAGTCTGACTGCTTCAAGGGCTTTTTGAGGTCTTTATGACTGAGGAAAGGGATCACATGGTGGGCTTGAATGGAGAAGCTAATGTGAACAGGGAGGGTGAAGTGAAAAATGGTGCAAAATCAGGAGTAGGGGAAAAAAAGGGAGTGACCCAGATTCCAGAGCCTAGCCTGCTTGGGTAGTAGACCCATCCAGGCACTATATGTGGCCTGCTAGGTATTTTGTTTACTGTTGCCTATGTGCAAGGCTGCCAGATTACACGGGTTTCCGTGCGCATGGGTTTTTCCCTACCATTATAACTAAAGTGACACACACCAAAAACAAGGTTACATGATCTGAAGTGAGCGCTGATTGCACACATTGGCTGCAGGAGCCGGGTGCTCCCTCCGCGCCCAATCACAGCGCTGCTGCGGTTCAGTCGGCACCCCCTGCAAATTCTAGGTATGCAAGCACACTTAGCAAAACTGCCCTATGCCAGGAGACCGTCCCGGTTGTGACAATCTTACAGCCCAGTGACGTGAAGGAGGGCCACTCACGTAACCCGTTCACTAGCCTCCCCCGTCGCTGATATAAGGGAGGGTGGAATTTTGCAGAGCAGGATGCGGTGCACGGACGTGAATGCAGTGGAAAGCTGGAGCTAGTGAAGGAATTCAAGAATTGGGGAGACACAGTCACAGCACAGGGAGAGTAACTTGTTAGCTGCAACATGAATATAGAGGTGGGGAAAGCAAAGAGTTGGCAAACATTTTTAAACTAGCCAATTAGCCCGTCATAAGATGGGATTTTCGGGTCTCTCCTCCACGTCAGTCTTCTCTCCTGAGCCTCCGGTCTCTCGCTCTGTGTCTCTTTCTCTCTCTCTCCTCCTCCTCCTGCCTCCCCCCCCCCTCAGCTCTCCTTCTGCCTCTCTCTCCGTCTCTCTCTTTCTCTTCTCCCCCTCCTGCCTCTCACTCTCTCTCCACTCTCCTCTGTCTCTGTCAGGGATGCATGCTCGTCCAGGCCCTGTCCCCTGGGCATGTACGTCACTGCCCCGCCCCCCTTCGCCTCCCGCCGTGGTGCTTGCTTGACTTCTGTGCCGCTCAGCCGGGCTGCCGTGCGGGAGCAAGCAACACAAACGGCCTCTCTCTCTCTTCTCTTCCTACTACCTCGCCCTCTCTCTCTCTCAGCTCTCGTCCGCCTCCTGCCTCTCTCTCCATCTCTCTCTCTTTCTCTTCTCTCCCTCCCGCCTCTCACTCTGCGTTTCTCTTCTCCTCCTCCTGCTGCGTCTCTCTCACTCTCTCTCTCGCTGTCCTCCGCCTCCTCCGTTCTCCTCTCTGTCTCCTTCACGTCCTCTGTGTCTGCTCCACTTTCCTCTTTTTCAATCCGGCGCCCTTTCCTGATGTCAGAGACGCACGCTAATCCAGGCCCCGCCCCCGGTTGTTCCCTCTGGGAGGCAACAGTGCTGCCCAGAGGGAACAGCCAGCGTTTCAGCGTTACAGAGTCACAGATATTGGGCTACTGTATATATGATGACTAGAAAAGTTCCCAAAGTGAACTGAAGTGTGTTCTTTCTTTCTCTCTCTCTTTCTTTCTTTCTTTCTTTCTTTCTTTCTTTCTTTCTCGAAAGCAGCAAGGGAAGAGGTGTCTCTTTAGATCTTTCTCTTGAAACATTTTGCACACGTTTAACTTGTCCTGGTCCACATGTAACACCAAGGAATACGTAACCCACCCATCGGAAACAAGGTTAACAAACACTGACATTCCATCTTCGCCTGGGAACAAAAGGCTCTGTAAAAAAGACAACAGAGGAAAGTGGCATAGTCCTATAATAACAGTTCAGAAGATATTTGCCAACCAACCCTGCCTGTAAACATTTGAAATATGACTTCCATTGTGAGTGGTATTTCTTGTTGTGCTTCAGTGACCTTAGCATTCTGTAGCCAGTGTTTGAAGAGCAGACAGGGAAGTAACCAGGCATGCTGTAGAGTGGCTGTCACCTGTTTCTCAAGATGCCAGAGGCTAGTTAAGTAGATCCTCTGGGTTAGAGTGTAGGAGCAAACTGGGGTAAATGTTTAACTTGAGTCTTTGGAGTTTGCGGGCTTTTGCCTTTCTTTATTAACCCAGCATGTAGTTAACAGTTGCACAACTACTGGCATGCAGATACCAAAAAGGCACTTGATATAACTTGCTTATGGAAGAGCGAACAAAGGTAAGATGGTTTATGTTTTATATTGCTATCATACCTACACATTGGAGAGACGCTTCAAGTTGGGCTGAGGGCTTTTCCAAACAGGGCAGCCCAGCTTGTAGAAAACAATATCAATATTGTGTTAAGTAGAAACAGGAGAGCATTCAAGATTTCAGAATGAAGGAAAGTTTTATATTGCTCTGATGATATTTTCTACGTTTTGGGCAAGTTGGCCCAGGTAGTTTTTTAAGCCATGCCACAATATTATGAGAAAGATCTCACTTGCAAAGCAAACGTGGCAGCAAAAAATGCTGCTCAGAGTTGTGAATTTTTGTTCTTGGGATTGTGTGATTAGAGCTGGGAATTTTCTGACAATATTTTTTTTCCTAAAAATGCGGATCTGTTGAAACCCAAACTGATTACAAAACACCCAAATAAAAAGAAAATTGGTTTGAAAAGTTTCAATCTTGTCAAATCACCCCACTGGACAGTTTTGAACCAGAATGTTTTGATTTTTTTTCAGTCTAAATGACTTTTTCTTTTAGAATTTTCGCAAATTTACACTAGAAAAGTTTGAAAAGAAATGGTGTGAAATGGAAACAGAGCATTTCAAAATTACTGAAACGAAATATATTGATTCTTCTGGACTGTCCCCGCTCCCTTCCACCAGCCTTTGGTTAATGAACATTTTCAAGATTTTAACTTTTAATCCCAATTCGGACTGGGAACAATTTCAAAATGACAAAAATTCTCATAGGATGGGAAAATCACTTCTACTCAGCCCTGTGTGTGGTAGCATCTCACTAAACATCCTTTGGCTGCTTAGTTTTCATACGAATTCACTTTTTAGTATTTTAGGATTTAAAGTGAGTAGTGACAATGAACTCCTTAAAATTCAGAATAAATCATGAAAGTGGCTGCTTCTCCCCTATGATCTATGGAAAATCATAACCCACACACACATATATATATGTGATGTGTATATACATACACCCCCCCCCACACACACAGACACATGTATGCACAGATTTTTTTCTGCACCCATCTCTCTGTACTCCAAACTGTACATTTCCCTGTATCGTCCTTTCTCTGTCTCTCTCACTATAGCTTTAATAGAGCACCCCGTTCAAAAAGATGGCCTTATTATTTCTGTTGTTTTAAGGTTGAAGGTTTTCATCAGCTCTTTAGTAGAGTTCAGTACAGCCTAATTATTCCACTCGCTCCCGATGACTGTGTCTTTCTTGCTTTTTATTCCCTTCTGTGTGGTTGTAGGTGCGGGGAGAGTGGTTCTTTGTGAGGGAAGCCAGGTGTTGTTGATTCACAATACACAAAGGACTCGAATGCTATTTTAGCCCGATGCACTAATGAGTTTGATCTTTAGCGTGATACAAGCGTTCATTTTGTGTTGCCTTGTATAGGGCAGCCCAGACCGAGTGTGAGGTGAAGAGAACTCACATGCTGTTTTCTGCCTTTTTGCTCGTTGAGGGGGTTGTAAGCAGGGAAAAGCTCAAAGGGATCTTTGTCAAAATTAAGTGCATCAAGATAATTCAGGTAATAACCAAAATGCTGGAGTTTTGTTTAGGATTTTTTTTTTCAATTTCTAATTAAATTAAACCTGAAATGGAGACTTTACCTATTCAATTGTCTCTAGATTCTATTGCCAATATTAGATAAGATCTGGTGCATTATTTATAATGATAATAATAATAAAATAAAGTTGTTTGCAAACATTAATTAACCAATTCTTCCACTCAGAGTCACGTTGCGTAACACTTTATACCATGAATAGTACTGTTGGCTGAATGGTAATGGATTTTATGGATGGGGAATCTAAGGCACAAAGGCAGATTCAAATGTCGGGGTCAGAGTCACATAGCCAGTCAGAGGCAAGCTGAGAACAGAACTCACCTCTAATTCGAACCATTAGACAGTTTCCATTCCTGATATACTGAACCTTGAAAGAGGGGTCAGGAAGGAATCTCCCATCCCCACTCCCCACATCTAATGATGCATGTGCAGGCACATGCTGCATGATGGGGATGGTTTACCTTTTCTTTAAGCTACTGGACGCTGCTTGTGGGGGGGTTATGATCACGATGTATTCATCTGACAGCAGCACCCACAACTTTCTAAGCACAGTCGCCATGCATAGAAGAGATAGATTGCTGGTCTGACTCTAAGGCTAGATCTAGACTATGGGGCTTTATCAGAAAAAGCTACGCAAATTGCGGAGTGCAATTTGCATAGCTTTTTCTGATTGCTTTTGCGGAAAAGGCTTTTCTGCCATTTGGCCCCGTCTAGATGGGGCCAAATGGTGGAAAACCCACCTCTTTCAGCAGAGCCCTTATGCCTCATGAAATGAGGTATACAGGGCTCCCCAAAAGAGCGTGTTTGCTCTTCCACAAAAAAAGCGGAAGAACAAACGTGTTCCTTAGACACGGCGGGGTTTTTGCGGGATACCAGAGGTATCCCGCAAAAACCCCATAGTCTAGACATAGCCTAAGTTCGTACATTCTCAGCAGCCAGAACCAGGGATCAGAGATGGTATTTTTGTTCTATTTGTACAGCACCTTGCGCAGTAGAGTCCTACTCCATGGTGGGGGCTCCTAAGGGCTACAGTAATGTAAATATATAAACAATGAGTAGTAATTTGTCACTGTTTTGAGAACAGCGTAAGCAAAGGTTCACAAGCGTATTATAAAATGCAGGTTGAACCTCTCTAGTCCGGCATGCTCTGGTCCGGCAACATCCGTGGTCCAGCATGATTTGAGTTAGCTGGATGTCCGCTTATCACAGGTGTGGTTAAGTTTTCCACGGTCCCATAAAGTTTGCTTACAGACACCCAGCCCTGGCTCTCAGTGTTCTGTGCTGTTATCTAGCTCTAATTTACCCCCAAATAACATCGAAGAGCCCAGTAAGCAGAGAGCAGCTCCATGCTGCTCAAAGTGGCTGGTTGCTTCATGTGCCTCTCTGCTCCACATGCTGGTGGTGGTGGTGGTGGGGGGGGAGGCTTCACATGCTGCTCCCACCCCCAGCACAATTTCTCAGCTCCCCTTGGCAGAAAAAAAGTAGAGCCCTTGACCAAAATCTTAGGATATGTCTACACTACCACCCTAGTTCGAACTAGGGTGGCTAATGTAGGCATTCGAAGTTGCAAATGAAGCCCGGGATCTAAATATCCCGGGCTTCATTTGCATCTTGCCGGGCGCCGCCATTTTTAAAAGTCCCCTAGTCTGAACTCCGTGCCCGCGGCTACATGCGGCACGGAGTAGATAGTTCGAATTAGGTTCTCTAATTCGAATTACCGGTACACCTCGTTCCACAAGGAGTAACGGTAGTTCGAATGAGAGAACCTAATTCGAATTACCTACTCCGTGCCGCGTGTAGCCGCGGGCACGGAGTTCGGACTAGGGGACTTTTAAAAATGGCGGCGCCCACCAAGATGCAAATGAAGCCTGGGATATTTAAATCCCGGGCTTCATTTGCAACTTCGAATGCCTACATTAGCCACCCTAGTTCGAACTAGGGTGGTAGTGTAGACATACCCTTAGAGTGCCCCCCATTAAAAATAATAACTCACCCCTGTGCTAGATAATATTGACCTCCTGTGATCTGGCAAATTCTCTGGTTTGGCACCAGTCAGACCCTAAGAGTGCTGGACTAGAGAGGTTCAGCCTGTATAAACACAAGACATTTCACTAAGCGCTATGATCCGTGAAGCTTCACCCTTTTTATACATTACAGCAGAGGAACTATTTGCTCAGATCTTGCTCCTGTAAACATTGAAAATGTTACCATTTGTGCGGGGGGGGGGGGGAGAGAAAAAATCATCCTGGTCTCTTCCCATTCACTGCCCCCCAGCTTAGGCACCCTGACCTGTTTTGCTGTGCTTACAAGATGGAAAGTACAATTGCTATGAACTCTAGTATCTGGTTTGGACTGGACAGAAAATTGCCCCGATCAATGCAAGGAATGTAGCCTAAGGAGTGGAAAATGGGGTTTCAGGCCAGGACCTGGTGTGATTCCTGCTTGTAGTTTAGTTAGTAAGAATTGTCATGAGAATGGGGAGAAGATAATGTGCAGTTGCTATGGTGAATAATAGATGCTGAACTCACAATGCCATATAGGGCAGGATTCTGAGACTCCGCCATTGAATAGTGTTGAAAGGAGCGGGTGTACTTCAGGGTAATAAGTATTATCTGTACAAAATCAGCATCTGGGCCTAGACAAAGAAAGATGTCAGCATCTGGCCCATAAAAAGAGAAAAATCGATGTGGAGTGATATTCATTTTTGAAGACGCTCGTGGATTGCTCGTGTATTTTGCCTCTTCCTAGGCTGCTCACGAAATAAGTGTAAACGTACTTGCAGAGGTACAAACAACAGCCTGGCACCTGTTGTAAAGTAGCTGAATTCAGATGTTGCAATCCTCCCAGAGGTTACAAAATCAAAACAGGTTTTCTGGAAGAGCAAGAGGCTTGGCAAGTGAATAAGGAACCTTCCATCTGTTTGAATATGTCCTAAGGCTAAAGTGCAGTATTATTTGTCAGGTGCTCGCTATCTGAGACGAGTCTGTGGAGCTCAGTCTATTTCCTGGTGACACTGTGCAAGCAGGCAGTCCTACAAAGCACCTGGCCCTGTGCTGGATTTAAGCGGGGATGCCTCAGTACTAAAATACAAACAATGGGACATAGTGTAACACTGGCAAACTCCTGTCACTTGTGGGTGGAATTGAACCTGGGACCTCTGAAGTTGAGGAAGTATGTCCTGTGCTTCAGACCCTTCCTGGACAAGCCCCTACTTGTAACACTGGTAGACCCCAGCCATATGCTGGCAGAATTGAACATGGAGCCTCTTGAGCTCAGTGCATGAGTCTCTACTGCAGAAGCTAAAAGCAGCTGCCTTGGGGCTAAGGCTGTAGAGCAGACTTGTCACTGTCTCTGTAAGGGGTCTCAGTGCTAGTAGATGGGACAGTGCCCCCTCCCCTACCCCCAGCAGGTGTGTGGTTTACCATAGCACATGCTTCCATGCTTTGCTGGGTGGAAGGCTGAGCAGAATGCCAAGGAAGAGGGGGTCTATTCAGAATTTGAATTTCCACCCTGACCTTTATGTGTGTACTTTCTCTGGGCAATGGAGAAACAATGGAAGGGCCCTGTAGGGAATTTTGCCCTGCTGCTGTCTGGACTGTCTAGGTCTGTGGGTAACAATTCACACTTTGTGCTTGTAGGCCATGTGCACACAAGGGAAATAGGGAAAAGAGTTCCCACTAATGCTAGCTCCAGATCAGCTTTACCGGTGGGAGCCATAGTATACATAATAAGAACATAAGACCAGCCAGACTGGGTCAGACCAAAGGTCCATCTAGCCCAGTGTCCTGTCTTCAAACTGGCCAATGCTGGGTGCCCCAGAGGGAATAAACAGAACAGGGAATCATGGAGTGATTCATCCCCTGTTGCCCATTCCCAGCTTCTGACAAATAGAGGCTAGAGACACCATCCCTACCCATCTTGGCAAATAGTTCCCATAACGTGTGGTCTTTTTCATACTGTGCAAGTGCCACTTTCTCAGCAATAATATAAAGTGCAAGGAGGGAGGATGGCATTCTCCAGCACTGTTAATTCATTCTGGCTTATTAGCATTCACTTGACGAATAGGGGGAATAATTAACCCACTCCTTCTTACATGTGTCACATACTCCACATCCCCTGATTTGGTTGGAGAGTCGCATGTTGCAGTGGTAAAATATTAAAATAAAATAATACCCCCGCCATGGTCTCGGTTTCTTTTACAGGAAATCGGTTGATGTTCAAATAAATGGCATAATATTCATTTTCTTTTTTTAAAGCTAGTCAATTCCAAAAGAGGATTTATCCAGTTTCTACAATGTGCTTAAGGACTTATAGCACACGATCAAATGCAGATTTATTAGAAGCATGAGGCCCTGGCATACGGCATCCTCTGGATAAAGCAGCTCAGGGCTGCTTTGCTCTGGTCAACGAGGATTTTTCATCGTAATCATTATTCCTGGGTCCATATGTGGTCCTGCATTTTCCAGAGCTCTTTCTGTTTCATTACACAGAAGCAGCAGGGCTGACAGCCACCACAGGCCCCGGGATAAGTGTGGGTGGGGGATGACACTGTACTTCAAAAGGGGCGGAGCCTCAGGCAGAAGGGGCGGGGCCTCTGGCAGAAGGGGCGGGGCCTGGCCTGTCAGCCCTTAGTGCCGCCCAGTCTGCAGCGCGCTCCCCTCCCAGCTCTCAGAGCTGTGCAGAGCAACACTCCAGTGGCAATTCAATGGGGCCTGAGACTCTAGCCACCATTGCTGCCACAGAAGCCCTGTCAGTGGCCAGGAACTCCATGCACTTTTGACTCTCCAGGACTCAGGGCAACTGCCCCTTTTGCCCCCCTCTCAGTGGGCCTGGACAGAAGGAGCAGCTGAGGCAGCGGGGAAGAATGATCTTATAGTGAAGTCACTGGGCGGTGGCCCTGGAGAGGTGAGTCCAAAACCGAATGCGCTAGCCATTTTGCAAAACATTGTGTTCATTGTTCGTCTGACCGTTTCTGCTGAAAGCATTCTTATTCTTAAGGAGAAAGTGTTACAGAGAAAACATACTAAAACCAGCAAAAGACTCTACATACATGCTAAAAAGCTTACCAGGGTCGGCAGACATGGGATCACTTAATTTGAAAAAGCTGGATTTTGGATCATTGGAGGTGGGGAATATGCATTCACCTCCCCCTAGACTTTCCCCAGGGAAACCATTTAACACTTATGTTCCCAGGTTCCAGTCTTGTCTGGCACATTGTTCAGTACAATTCTTTGAACCCTCAGGTCTCACATCTGTCTCAGCTGCCCCCCTTGAAAGGTTACGTACAATCAGGACAATAATAAGACAAATACCCATTCATTTAATGCTACAGATCCCTCAAATACCTCAACTTAACTCAAGAACGCCTTCCAAGGATACGGCAGGAAATGGCTGTCTCTTTCACTTCCTCCCCCCCAAAGAACTGTGGGTAACTAGAATTCTTGGCTGGCATCATAACAAAGCCCATTGATTTATTTCCTGGATGGGTTTATTCCCTGGATGGCATTTATGCCATGACCTTTTCAGATAAGAAACATTCTAGTAGCAAACCAGCATGCACCCTTCAGAAATCAGTACAGTGTGGCTTGAACAATCATCGTGTATAATTTCTGTCCGTGGAATCTGTGAGGTAGAGCTCCCACATGCTCCATCTTACTCCTGGTACTCCAAAATCTTTGGCTGAGAATTTGAGATCTGGTCCACCCATTCCAAGATGGTTTCTAGAGAATGTGGGTGTGTGTGTCCCCCTGCAGGGCAGCATCTGTGATGGGTTGAGGTTCTCCAAGCCCTCCTGAAGTATCACAAGCAGCAATTTTTTGGACCAATGGGAGAAACCAGGTAGTGCTGTCTCCCTGTGAAGCAACTCTCAACTACTTTTAACAGCAGAAAGTTTAGATAAAAATAATTATTCAAACTTCTTCCACAGCCAGATTCCTTTCTCTGGCCCGCTTGGAAATCCAGGTGGCTTAACTTTAGCTTCTCTAGAATGGGGAAAGGAAGCCACTGTTGATCCCCACACCTCTAGAGTGGCCTTATGTTCTCCCCCCATGATAGGTCAAAGTGAGCAGACTATAGTCCTTTGAATTCCCAGGTTTTATATCTGTTGTGTCTCCCCTCAGGAGGTTACTGATCGCGCTGTCCCCAATAATACATAAGCCACTCAGGTAATACAATGGACACCAAAGACATGTCAGCTTCATTCAGTAAGTTCTCTCAAGGACATGAGGGAAGAGGGACCAAAGAGCAGTCAGGTATGTTCATGAAATGATGGGCTTCAACGAGCCATGGACTAAGTCCCATTGACCCTGCACAGTCTCTCCTCCATTGGCAATTGATTCAGCGCTCATTGTGCCTGAGGGATTGGATCAGCTGTTGGTCTTCTTGGGAAGAGTTGGTCTCCGGAGATGTCAGACAGTGAAGTTGGTGAAACCATTTCATACCAGAGCGAGACTAGGAAAGCTTTGGGGGCAATGAAAACTAGGAAAGCAAAACACAGATTACAGAGGGGAAACAGTTATATTCTGCTATCTAGTCTTCTGAATTGTCCATATTTACCTTGCAATAATGATCCTTGCTGGGTACACAGGCCTGGCTTGATAACACCTGTTCAAGGAGAGAGCGTTGATATTTTGAACATAAGTTGTGGAAGGCATCACATATTTTTATGAGACTTCATTTGATAACCCAAATCAGTTCCCATCACTAAACAAACAGCATTATATTCTTCTTATACTCTGAAACATAAAGCAAATAACACACAAAAGCAGCAAACCGCTGATAAGATTAAATCACAAGCTTTTTGAAAGCCATTCTAATCTACAGAGCACAGAATTTCAGCCCAGTGATGCATGATAGTGGCTTGTCAGAAGCACATGATCTTAAACTCCAAAATTATGCTCTCTTATCATTAAGGAGCTCAGTCTGTTTTCCATGACTAGTTTTCATCTAACATGTTTAACCCATAGAGGGGTATGTGTGTGTGTGTGTGAATGAGTGAGAGAGAGAGAGGCTTAGGTTACTTCTAGACTGCAGAGTTTTATCAGAAAAAGATAAGCAAATTGCAAACCTCAATTTGTGTTTCTTTTTCCGCTTTTTTTTTCGGAAGAGGCTTTTCTGAAATTTGGCCCATCTGCATGGGGCCAAATTTTGGAAAAAACTCCTCTTTCAGAACATCCCTTATTCCTCTCACTGACAGGAATACAGAGATGCTGCTGAAAGAATGCTCCCACTTTTTCAGAAACTGTTCCGAAAAAGCAGACGCGGCAGAGCTTTTCCGGGATACCTCTGGTATCCCGGAAAAACTCTGCAGTCTAGACATAGCCTTATATAACTGAAAAACTTTTGTCCCATGTGATAAGCTCAGAGAACCACCTTTTTATAGTAGAGATTATATCCGTTTAAAAAAAAACTTACTGTGCTCTGCATACATAATACTGCACTCTGTCAAACACAAAGACACAGAAGTTGCCAAATTAAAATAAGGCACTCTATTTAAAGGACTGGATTTCTCTTCCTCCAAAAAACTTCTCCATTAGAATTGAAGATACATTAAAAAAAATACAGCACTGTGTTCCTTTTCATGCCTTTCAGAAAGGATGTTCCTTCTGGCCACATGTGAATATATTCTAAACAAGCAGATGGACCTGCCATTGCTAGGGTCTTTAAATGAAGTGATTTTTTTTTAAATAAATGAAAAATATACATGCTTTATTTTAATGATTGTATTTTTCAAACAAAGGAAAATGAAGGCTGGAGTGAGATTTTGAGGGTGAGGAGGGGCAGAGGGTGAGTGGCTTCGGGCAGAGGGTTGGGAGGCATGGTGGGGACTCAGGCGTGAGGGGCTGATGGCAGGGGGAATGAGGTGGGGGGCTCAGGGAAGGGAGTGGAGTGTGGAAATCAAGGCAGGTGGGAAGTGCAGGACTCAGGACAGGGGGTTGGGAGGTGGTGGGGACTTACAGCAGCCACCAATGGTAGCGAGGGTCGTACTGCTCCGGTGGTGGCTCCTCTCAGGGGGGCAGGCCAGCGCTCCCTGAACTGAGGGGCCGGGGCTGTGCTCCCCGATGGTGGCTCCTCCCGGGAAGCAGTTGCTCTTCGGGGGGGGAGGGGCTTTTCTTGGGGCAGCGCCCCCCAATCCTACAGCCTGTTGAATGGGTGGCTCTCTGCAGGCTGGCCCTGGTCTCCAGCTGCCCCCTTGCCTGCAGTTGATTTGGGGGGAGTGGTACTGGTTTGGGGGGAGTGGTTCTGTTGTCTTATTGGGGGGGATGCTCCAGGGGCTGGTCAGGCTCCAGGGGATGCCCCTGGACTCCGACATTCTCCTCCCCCCACCCACTGTGATCTGTAAGCTGTCTGGGGGGACAGGTTCCTGGGGCTGCCCCCCCCGACCAGTGTCCCCCTCAGGCCTGCAGGCTATCTTGGGAGGAGAGAGTCTCCGTGGGCTGACCCCAGCCTGCAGAGCCCCTCCCCCATGACCTGTAGGTTGTCTCGGGGGGGCGAGATTTTGGGGGCTTTGCTCCCCCTCCAGCACCCTCCCCCCACAACCTGAAGACTCTGCATGGGGAGCAGGCTCCAAGTTTCAGGCAGGGGGGCTGCTTACTTGGTCTGGAGGGAGGCAAGATGGCAGAACCCCAGTCTTACTGGTCACCCTGTTGGTGCTGCAGCTGACCCCAGTGGCCACTTTCAGTATCACGTTCAGTATGCTCTCTGTGCCCCTCCCTTTCTGCCCCCTTCCACTGCATATTGTGGAAAATAGTCCCATTCATGGCACTTCCCATTTTTCAGGCACAACCAAGCCCTGGCCTTGTTTTAAGTTCGGTGAAAAGGAAGCGGTGTACCAAATTTGATGGTCCCAGTTCTTATGATTTAGGAAGAATTCTTGAACACACAGATGCAGAGATACACGTACAGAAGGACTCACGGTCAGACAGAAATACTCAAATATATATACATATATAGAAAGAGATAATGGTAACTTTAGAGAAAATGGGGTTTATAGCTAGGTCTTAATTTTCAACTGGGCCTTAGCTGGTTTCCATTTTTTCAGGATAAATTTTGCTCATGAAAATGATCACACGCATTTTTTGTGGAAACAGACAGACACCTTGATATGCAACTTCTAATATTTCTCACTCTGATGAACTGTGGGCACAAAAAAAGCAAGCTCAGCTAATCATTTGCTGTCACCAAAAATTGCACTGATAGAAATGGAGACTGCCTTAATACTCAGCTGAAAAATTGACCCCCAACATTCAAAGGAGCTTCAGCTATTTCCAGTCATCTACATACCAAGAAGAAATGAAGGTACCAAACTCAATGTACACTGAGTTTTGCTCGAAATGCGGGACTAGATCTCCAACTGACACTGTGTGTTCAACTTCATTCTCACTGTCTATGGTGAATCCCATTAGATAAAGGGGAAAAACATAATGTTTTTATAACAAAGACATTTCTTAACTAATCCTAACAAGATGAAGAAAAAGGAAAAATATTGTGCTTTAATTTGCATAGAATCTTTCACCCATAACAAAAGTTGTGGCTAGTTTGGCCTTGTTATCATTGTAATTTGGGGCATCTTCCTAATTTTTTCTGCAACACGCTGCATTTGCTGCTAAGGCTAAAGATGATTAATTGAAGACCAGCTTTGCAAAAGCTATCCCTCAGCATATTTGTTTTCAGGTGCAAAATCATATGAAACTTATATTTGGGGAAAAGTTTTTTTCCCCTCAGACTTAGAAGAACGAGTGATTCCTGATTAGTATGAAGGAACAGCACAAAACAATAAACAGCCTAACAAAATGGACTTTGGTTGTATGTTTAAGATTAAGGCTAAAGCAAGTGTGTCGTAAAACTAACAATCAGCAGCATTAAAACTAGGATGGGAAGCTTGTAGAATTTCCTCATTATCAGTTTGTTGTTTCATCTTCGAGGTCATGCTGTTCCAGGCGGCAAAGGACCTACATTTTCTGAACAACTCAGTGCTTTATTGGTCTTTGCTCATGCAGTGCTTTTGTGGTGCTGAATGGATAGCGCCTACTAAAAAATAACAGTTAGGTCCCTCTCTTTATCTTAATGAAGTCCAGGACCTAGGAGCAAATGAACTTTGTGTTTGGTAAACAACGAAGATTATTCAGCCTCTTAAACAGCACCAGAGGGATGAAAATAGAACACCGGTCTACAAGTACCTCTCCTGACGTTCAGTTCTGTCTTTCAGATGACATGTAAAACTGAGGTCCTGTGCCCATGTGGACAATACAGCTTCCAGGCATTTTTCTAAAAGCAGAGTGGTCAAAATGGCCGCCTTGCCCAGTCCAAAGTCCATTTTCCCAGAATCATAGAACACTAGAACTGGAAGTGACCTCAGGAGGTCACCAAGTCCAGTCCCCTGCCCTCACAGCAGGACCAAGCACCATCGAGATGAGGGGTGGGCAATAATTTTTCAAGGGGACTCCTTCAAAAATTTTCAAAGTTGTCGAGGGTCATGCCAGAAGGGGTAGGGCCTTTAATAGAAATGAGTGAAAGGGCTCACGCCACCCTGGTGGCTCCTAGGCAATGCGCTAGCGATGGGGCCGGGAGCTATGAGACCTTTCAACTGCTTCTATTTAAAGGGCTTGCGGAGAAGGCGTGAGCCCTTTAAATAGAAGCACTTGAAAGTGCTCGTGCATCCCCGGCTCCCAGGCAATGTGTTAGGAGCTGTGCGGGCCGGATCAAAGAGCGAGGCGGGCTGGATCTGTCCCGCTGACATCATCCCTGCTAGATGTCTGTCTAACCCGCTCTTCAATATCTCCCATGACGGGGTTTCCACAACCTCCCTGGGCAATTGATTCCAGTGTTTAACGACCCTGACAGGAAGTTTTTCCTAATGTTCAACCTAAACCACCCTTGCTGCGATTTAAGCCCATTGCTTCTTATCCTATCCCCAGAGGTATTTTGGAAAACTGCATTCTGCTGACCTCAATTCCCATCACTCCATTTAGCAGAGTGTCATGCTAATTATTTATATTATAGTTGTGCATTAGGACATCAGTCCTGGATTGGCAACCCCCAATTGCTTACCATCTCATGAGCCTCCTACTCCTGCAGGGTGATCCCCGATATGGTTAAACTATCTGCCCCGCCCCTGGCGGAAGGCAAAGTGATCACCATTTCTCTGCTAGATATTTGAAGCTATGTCTAGACTGCAAGCTTCTTTTGGAAGAAGCTTTTCCGGAAGAGATCTTCTGGAAAAGCTTATTTCAAAAGAAAGCATCCACATTTATTGGACACTATTTCACATTTCAGTTGTGATTACTGTGGATGGAGTGGCCACCAGGGCACCTGTGCTTTTTCCTGGAGTCCTCTTCTTTCGAAAAAAGCGCTCTCTTCTGCGTCCACACATGCCTATTTCCAAAAAAGCTTTTTTGGAAAAAGGCATCTCCCTCATAGAATGAGGTTTTCTGCTGTCGGAAAAAACCCTCCATTCTTTCGACCTTCTGTCGAAAGAACGCAATAGCAGTGTGGACGTAAGTATTGTTTTTCAGGGAAAACAGCTGTTTTTCTGGAAAAACTCTTCAGTGTAGACATACCCTGAGAAAGGTTGTCTGTCTGTCCATCTGTCTGCTTGTGGAAGAACTCCTCCTAAACGGTAAGAGTGAGGATCCACACAAATTTGATAGGCAGCTTCCTCTGATCATCACTGAGGATTGCTTCTCAGAAAACCACATGGAAAAGAGACAGGCTCACCAGGCTGGTGAAAGGAGCTGGCTGGGGATATGCCCCACCCCCTCCATCTGGGACTCTCTCAGACCTGAGCCTCTCACTTCCCAGGAACCCAGTAGGGATGGCACAAGAGACTGAAGTTCCCACTCCCTGATTTGTAAGGGGACATTACTGGGGTTCATCAGGAAGCAAGGGGAAAGTGCAGAGTTTGCTGCATTCCTTACTCTGCAGGGGGCAGACAAACCTGGAGCTACCTCCGCTCGGGGACATGCACCCTTCCCCCAGCTGTGCCCGCTGGAGCAGCAGCACCCATGGAGAGGTGCTTCTCAGCTGGCCCCAAGCTGCTGTGGTAAGAGAGGGTGGGGTTGTCCTCTCTCCCTGGGGCAGTCTGCAGACTGAACCCCTCCTCCCCAGCCCCAGCCCAGAGCGATGATTGCAATGAAATGACACAGAAATTAATTGAGTTAAGGACCTGAGCAATACCGGGTAAATCTACCAGTGGTTTATAGTTTAGACTATAATGTTAGTAGCCAAGCTTTCCGATGAAAGGTACTAAAGAATTGCACCGTTCTGTTATTAGGAATGGTCAGCCAGGCAAAATAATAGCTACAGGAGAAGGAGCTAGGTTTTCGCTAGTCTGGGTGTGGGTGTACATGAAGGGAAGGCGTAGGTCAGCCTGAGCATAAGGGCTTCTAGGGTATGTCTACACCGCAGTGTTATTCCGAAATAACATAGTCTGTGTCTACACACAAGCCATTATTTTGACATAATGTCGAAATAATGGTGAGCTGGAGGACTTCTGACTCCTGTAACCCTCATGGTACGAGGAGTAAGGGAAGTCAGAGGAAGAGTGCTCTATTTCGAAATAAGGGCTGTATAGACGCTCCCAAATTCAAAATAAGCTATTTCAACTGAAGCTACACAACTGGTGTTGCTCAAGTTGCATCATTTATTTTGAGTTTAGCCCTGCTGTGTAGACGCACCCCTACTGATTAGCTCACCCTCCCTCCCCTGCAGCACGGGAGGGACCTGAACGCAGCCCACTGATTAGCTACGCTGGTATATCTAACTCAGGAAGCTTTTACAAAGAGCTGTCTGAGCAATCATGCCAACCACCTGCTTGCATCCCCGCCAGAGCTTCTTGTGCTGTGAATCCTACACCCCAGCTCCTGGCCCTAATTCACCCCTGGCTCCACGATTCATTGTCTGACCACAACTTGGCCAGTGGCCCAGACTTTCTGAACAGTGTTCCCTGTATGCTGAGCACTTGGCAGCGACACAGGAGAGATTCAGATGCCACCCAGTTGATTAGCATCATGCCCAAAGACAGTCACATGGGTTCCTATTGGTGGTGCACATCTGCACTTTCCTTGGTGCATATAACAAAATTTATTCTGCACATGGATGGAAAAAAATAGAGGGAGCATTGATCCTCTCATGCCTTCACCTTGCCTTCACTACTTGTCTCCTGACTGCAACATGGTAACTGATACGAGTGGACAGCGCCAAAATTTGAGTTAAGATACTTTGACTTCAGCTATGCAATTAACGTCGCAGAAGTTGCGTATGGTGACAGCGTCAGAACAGAAGTCTATAAAAAAGTACTGGAGGGGAGATGTACAAGCCTCAGACTGAGGAGATCCCTGCCCCCAGAGTAACAGGGAGGGGCTGGTTTGAACCAGCAGAGGCAATCAGGGCAATGGAACACCTGGGACCAGGCCTGCAGAGTTAGGCCAGCTTCGCTCAGTTAGGACACCTGGGGGTAATTAAGAAAACCAGTTCGGAATGGCTATAAAAGACGCTTTGCCTACAGTTGTAGGGTGTGTGCAGCTGGGAGGAAGGAGGAGAGCGCTGCCGGGAGTGGGAGGAAACGAGATCACAACTAGGAGGATGAACCGAAGAGAACGAAGGGGCTGAGGAAGGTGTGAGAAAGTAGCCCAGGAGTCTTGGAGCTGTCTTATAGCAGGTGTCATAGACTCATAGAGCTGGAAGAGATCTCAGGAGGTCATCAAGTCCAGCCTTCTGCCCAAGGTAGGACCAATCTCAAAAAAATCAACCCAGCCAGGGCTTTGTCAAGCTGAGACTTAAAAACCTCTAGGGATGGAGATTCCACCACTTCCCTAGGTAACCCATTCCAGTACTTCAGCACCTGCCTAGGGAAATAGTTTTTCCTAATATCCAATCTAGACCTCCCCCACTGTAACTTGAGACCATTGCTCCTTGTTCTGCCATCCGTCATTACTGTGAACAGCCTTTCTCCATCCTCTTTGGAACCTCCCTTCAGGAAGTTGAAGGCTGCTATCAAATCCCCCCTCACTCTTCTCTTCTGCAGATTAAACAAACCCAAATCCCTCAGCCTCTCCTCACAGGTCATGTGCTCCAGCCCCCTCATTATTTTGGTTGCCCTCCGCTGGACCCTCTCCGATGCATCTACATCCTTTTTGTAGTGGGGGGCCCAGAACTGGACACAATACTCCAGATATGACCTCACCAGAGCTGAATAAAGGGGAATAATCACTTCTCTAGATCTGCTGGCAATGCTCCTCCTAATGCACCCTAATATGCCATTAGTCTTCTTGGCTACAAGGGCACCCTGTTGACTCATATCCAGCTTCTCATCTACTGTAATCCTCAGGTCCTTTTCTGCAGAACTGCTACTTAGCCAGTCGGTCCCCAGCCTGCAAGGTGTCCGGGATTCACTCGAGCAGCTACTATCACACAGCCCTGGGATGGAACCCAGAGAAGAGAGTGGGCCTGGGTTCCCCCCCAACACACACCTCCCCATTTACACTCAGGGGGAAGGGCTGTGGAGTTTATTCTCCGTTTTACCATACGCTAGCCAATAATGAAAAGAGCTCAACAAACAGCAAATTAAAGCCCCAGGCATGTTGCCTAAAACTGTGGGCTGCTGTGAGCCTCTGACGCAAGCAAATCCTCCAGGAAGTGTAGGCCCCACCGAGTTTTCATAGGAGCTTTGTCATAGTATCTTAATTCAAACTTCTCCCCTAGTGTAGAGCGGGGTGAGTGCCATCTGAGAGAGAACTGGAGAACTGAAAACCGAATATGCAGGGAAGGCAGTGAAAGGGTGGTTAGAGTATTATGGGTTCAATAATTAAGTAAATAAACTGCAAAGAAAAGTGTGCTTCCTAAATGTTTTTGTCCTGGTCCACTCCATGCTCTGCAAAGAGGAAATCTTAGGGAGATGGAAGAAAAAGAAGACATCAGGAGCAGAAAACAATATTTTGATGAAAATGGCAGGCATATGGATGATAGACAGAGTGTACATGGAAAAAATGAAGTGGGAGATGAAATTTGGACTTGCCGTCATAGGCTGAGGAGTGCAGGTTTGAGGTGGCCCAGAGATGCTACAAGAATGGGAGAAAAATGTGCAGCAAAGAAAGCAAGGGAGGAAGAAGACGGCAAGAAAGAACATGCAAGACTGAGGATATAAGGATAACACTATGTCAAGAGAAGTTGGATAAGAGAAGGATGGGAACTCTTAAGACCTACAAACTCATGCCCTGGACAAGAAGTGGAGAAAGACTGAGCACCTCAGAGACCATGTAAACGGGAAAAGGAGTCGAGAAGTGAAGTGTTCCATAGAAACCACCTCCACAGCTGGCACTATTCACGGAGTGTATTTGAAAAGAATTACTTTCGTAGTTATATTTAGGCTCAGACTATTAAGACTTGCAGGCGGGAAAGTGGTGGATTCCAACTGCTTTGTTTGCAAAACTTACTTCAACTGTCTTTAAACTTTTTAGTGTACGCTTTCTTTATAAATATGGAATGAGGCTATTAGGCTGCTCTGACCCTGGGTCTCCTTAGAAGAAGAATAGATGGGAATGCAACTCTCTCAATATTCTTACATGCCAAATCAAAGTCCAGGTGCTGCGCAAGCCATTTCCTCCCTTCACTGTTTTATTTTTCCCAGGCCCATATTTCCCCCATGGGAAACTAGGAGAAATGTTAATTTCTTTTTTTTTTCTTTTATTAAAGTAACAGCTCAGGCCATTTAAACAATCAAGCACATGTTCTTCTGCTGTCTGCACCTTCTGCTCTCCATAAATAGTGATGTGGATAAAAAAAAACGGTGGAGAAAAGTAAGGAAATGACATTAACCTTTTCCATCTGATAAATAAGGGCTCTATTCAGCTGCAATAATCCAACATCCTCCCCCAGAGATCCAGTTAATTGAATACCTAAGGGCACAGTTCATTTAAAATTATTTCCACGCTGGCCAGCAGATTTCTTGGTGGATTATTCAAGTCCAGGCATAGGTGCAGGAAGTAAGGATGTCGGGGGGCAGGATGGGTCTGCAGCACCCTCTGGCTTGAAGTGGTTTTCATTATATACAGGCTTTCCAGTTTGCATCAACAGCTCTCAGCACCCCCACTATAAAAACTGTTCCAGCAACTTTATTTTCAAAGAATTCCGGGCCAGATTTTTTTCTGCTGTAATTGCCATGGAGCAATCAATGGAGCTATGTCAGGATCTGGCCCGCTCAGTGAAAATCCAGTTGTATCAGGGTTGGCTGAGCAGCCGAACCTGTGATGAACTCAATGTATTTTCTCCTTTCCAATCTATATTAGAAATCAAGGCAGGCTGCAAACAAGTCACAACCTTTGGAACTCTGTCTTGTGTCATGAGTCCTCCTGCACATGGGTGCATTAAACGAGGGTTCATTATCGCGCAACCTTGGAACTGGTCATGGCCAGTTCTTGGGTCGGGTCAGTTATCTGGTTCATCAACAGAAAGATGTCCAAGTATTTGTGTTATCTCCCTTGGCATCTGAAGGAGGGAGGTTGATCACAATTCAGAATAGTTTTCTGATGGGAAAAATACAAGGGAAAAAATGCACACGATGACAGGAATGGAAATAAAACCTTGAATAAACAGGAAGAGTAGGCTGTATATTACAGTTACTTATCTGGGTGAAGAATGAATTGCCTCTCAGATGTAGTGCCGTATTGATTTTATGTGTGGCACAATAAGTTCATATAGACTCGAGTTCATAATAAGGGCAGACATTAATTAGAATAATTCCCCTCCTGCAGAGTATCTAAACATTTGTGGCTTTATTAATCTAATGCTTTCCCATATCACACACTGTGAATTGCACGGTGATTCAGTCGGGCCAGGTCCACACCTAATGTACATTTAAGTCAGTTAAGTTACACCAATTTAAAAGAGCCCTTAATAAACAGTAGATGACAGCATCTATTGTTCAAAAGTTCATGATCAGAGTTTATGCAGAGATATGTAAAGTATTTGCTATGTGTTTACAGCAACGGGGAGGGAAAGGAAAAAAGACAGGGAATAAGGGTGCATCTACACTGCAGGGCTTAACTCAAAATAAGCTACGCAAATTGAGCTACATCAATCAAGTGTCTTATTTTGGAATAGCTTATTTCAAAATAGGGAGCATCTACATAGCCCTTATTTCGAAATAGAGCCCTCTTCCTCTCATTTCCCTTACTCCCCATACACTTAGGCGACGTCTAGATGACAAGCCTCTTTCGAAAGAGAGTGTCTAGACTACAAGCAGATTTTTCAAAAAAGCGCGCCGCTTTTTTGAAAGAGAGTCTAGATGCTCTCTTTCGAAAAAGCACAGTTTGCATTTAATAGTGCCTTTTTTGGAAGAGTACTTTCGAAAAAAGACGTTATTCCTCGTAAAATGAGGTTTACCACGATCGAAAAAACTTCCACGTTCTTTCAATTTACTTTTGAAAGAACGCGGCTGCAGTCTAGATGCAGGTGAAGTGTGTTGTGTTTTTTTTTTTTTTTTTCAAAAAAAGGCTACTTTTTTCAAAAAAACCTTGTAGTCTAGATGCACCCTGAGGGTTATAGGAGTGGGAGTAAGAAGTCCTCCAGCTTGGTAGTATTTTGACACCATTTCAAAATAACTGCCTGCTGTGTAGACATGGACTACGTTATTTTGGAATAACCCTAGTTATTTCGGAATAGTGTTGTAGTGTAGGTGGACCCTAAGTGTTGTGGCCAGGTTCTGGGAATGCCACCAGCAGAGCGGATAGCCTCCAGGAGCTCCAGGTGAGGTGGGGGGTCAGCTCCGTGCTCCCGAACGGGGCAGGGCTGAAAGTAGAAAGGGCGGGGCTGAAAGTGGAAGGGGTGGGGCCGAGGGCAGCCAGCCCTCATTACTGCCCAGTGTGTGGCATGCTCCCCCCCTTAGCATTGCCCAAAGAACATAGCCCAGGGCTCTGAAGTCCCGGGCCCCTTTGAATTGCCAGGTCCTAGGGCAATTACTCGCTCTGCCCCCCCTCCCGTCGGCAGGCCACACACCAAATAATGCCTTCTTACTAAGGCGCATGAATATTACAGTATGAAAGATACTGTTGTTCTGCTCTTCTGGTGACTCATCTTTGAGAAACAG
This sequence comes from Pelochelys cantorii, assembly GCA_032595735.1. Classification (NCBI taxonomy): domain Eukaryota; kingdom Metazoa; phylum Chordata; order Testudines; family Trionychidae; genus Pelochelys; species Pelochelys cantorii. Next base: position 6,566,334 of record CM064344.1, on the reverse strand, counting down.
TTGCACTTAGGCTTAGGAACGTAGGGGGTTGCTTGATGCAAACTCTTGAGTGGGGTTTAGACCAGACGCTACTGCTCATGACAGTCGCAGGAACCAAAACTCCACACTGTGCATGTGTGTGTATGTGTGTGTGTGTATGTGTGTGGGGGGGGTGTTAACTCCTTTGTGTCAGAAGTTCCTCAGGAGCCCAGAAGACAAGGTGAGCCCAGAAAGGAGCAAATATGCAGCGCTGGCAACCAGCCGCCACCTCTCTGCATACTGAAGCCTCGGCCACAGTCCCGACCCTGCAGCAACACCTTTCATGTGGCTGTGTGATGGGTCAGAGTGTATCCTCCCCGCATGGCATTCCCTCCCCTTCCCTCTGCCTGAAGCCTGGCTGGCTGGGGCTGGGATGGGGGAGGGGAAGAGTATTTCCCTCCAAGACAATAGAGCTCTTTGTTTACCAAGGGCTGGAAGGTAGCACACAAAGTCTTTCCTGAGGGATGTGCTCTCTAAGAAGCGTGGGATTTCCTTTCCTCCCCCTTTGTTTACTGTTTGCACTTCGGCTACCAAGGCCTGCCTGTTTCAAACAACCTGTCTGGGCCATCTGCCACATCATTAATAAGGGGGGGGCGGGGAAGGAGAGCACCCGCACAGTTCTCAGAGACGGTGGAAGAAGTCAAGTGCAGCTGTAAGTCAGTAGGCACAGGCTACAGCTCATGAGCAATCCAGCCTCACAGACCTGGATAGCCCAGTTCAGCAGAGTACTTAAGCGTGTGTGTAAGTCCATGCCTCTTCAGAAAAGCACAGCAGGGCCAACAGCTTCCACAAGTCCCTGGGCAAAGTGTGGGGAGGCTGGCAGAGCCTCAGGTGGAAGGGGCGGTGCTGCAGGTGGACGGGGTGAGGCATTGGTTAGAAAGGGCAGGAATGGGGGTAGCCACACCTCAGTGCTACCCGGACCATGGCGTTGGGTCCCCCCAGCCCTTAGAGCCATGCCAAGTGTGCAGAGAGGTGCTCCGGTGGCCATTTTAAGGTCCCAGGACTTTGGCTGCCACTACTGCTACTCCCCTTCGAATAGCTGGGCCCCAGGGCAATTACTCCCTTTGCCCCCCCATCCTCTTGTCAGCGAACCTGCTTGTGCATGAGCTTAACTTTCACTTCTTTGTCTTCAGTGGGCTGTAAGTTTGAGACTTAGGCTAGCCATGTGCTGAAGGGATAATTCAGGGTCTAAATGGAGGAAACCATTTTTGGTAATGGAACAGATACATCTCCCTTCAGATCTCCAGTAGCTTATTCAGCAAGTGAGTCACACTGTGTAAATACAGAAAAACAAAGAACAATCCTTTGCTGGTTTGAGAAACAGCTTGTTCTGATTCTTTTTTTCTCTCCTCTTTCAAAAGCCAACTCCTTGACCTTGTTGGCCAGCAGGAAGGAATCACAGAGTGTAGCCCAAAGGACCCGGGTACAGCTTCACACCAGGAACAGTTCACTTTTGTTTCTGTCATGCTACTGATATGAGCTTCACTTCTAAGCCAATTAAGAGAAGGGTTGCTTGACGAGTGCAGACAGGAGAGACTATATTACAGCTACTCAACTATTATTTATGGTGACTTGCGGAACAGAAGAATGGGAAGAGTGGGGCGATTCTCAGCCTTTCCTTTCCTGTGGTAGGATTTGGTCACGAAACCATTTTCTCCTTGCTCTGCGTGGTCAGCACAATGCAGGGAGTGGAGGGGAGAAGAGGTAATACTTGTCAGGCAAGAACGAACAACAAGAGTTTGCCGATGGGGAAATCCCCATTGGTGTAGGGAACATCAATGGACACCCATTTAGAGAAGATTTTCCCCCCGCCTTTAAGCAAAGCAAAGACAAAGATACAGCAGTGCCATTGAAATGAAGGGCTAACCCTGATAAAAGTGGTTTGTATTGCCAAATCTGAAATTTTTGCCCAAAACATGTTGGATGAAATATTTCACCTGGCTCTGTCCATCAGTATGTGAAGGACAGGTGGGGGCATTGATTCAGGACCAACACAGAGAGAAGTGTGGCGATTCTGAAGCACGAATATCAGCAGACCCGACAGCCTCGCTGGGCCCCTGGGCAAAATGGGGGAGAGGGGCCCTGTTCTCACCCCCTTGAAGGGGTGGGGCCTCAGGCAGAAGGGGTGGGGCTGGTGTGCGCTATGTGGTTCTCTGGAAGCCATTTAAAGGGTCTGAGCTTCCGCACTAAAGGCAGTGGCCAGGCTTTCTGGGCCCTTTTGGGCCCTGGGGCAGCTGTCCCTTTTGCTTCCTTCTTCCCCACATTGGCATGCTTGACTAAAATAATTTCATGTAACGTGACATTCTCCCTCCAAGAGACCAGACTCTTGGAGGTTCTCCCTCCAACTAGGAGACCAGACTCGACCCTATGAAACCACCCCGCCCAAGTGAAGATGAACATGGGAAGCAAACAAATGTCATAAAACCACGGTGCTGTCTCACGCTGCCTCAAAAACCAGTGATGGGAGAACTCAGGAAGTTCAGCTGTTCAGTTCAGAGCCTCGGCCAGCAGTCTGGCTATTAACCCAAATCTTTTTCGGGATTGTGCAATTGGGTGGGACCCTCACCAGGAAAATGTCTCCGGTGAGATTTCCAGTGCTTCCTGTTCTTGATTCGACTGAGAGTATCACAAGGATAGCTTTTCTGGTGGTATTTTGTCACCTCCACTTTCTAGTCCCAGCTGAAACTTGGAAACTTAGTGGCCCCCATGGTTGAAAACAGACTTTTTCTCTGCCTCTCTCTCATACACACAACGGCAAACAAGTTCAGCATGAACTTTAATTGATCAAATCTTGGAAAAGTGTGGCTTAGATTTTGTGTGATGGGGGCTAAATATTTAGCTATGCCTTTTATTTAAGCTGGGCTGTTCAAATTGAGTAAAAAGACAAAAAAAATGTGCGAGGAACCTTGGGCTACGTCTAGACTACATGGCTCCATTGACGGAGCCATGTAAAATAGTTTATTCGGCACAGTCAAAGAAGCGGGAGTTAAATAATCCCCGCTTTATTAAAATAAAAATGGCTGCCGCCATTAGGTTAATTTAGGAGCCAAAAAGAGATTCAGGCTCCTAAATCAGTGAGGCTCTGCAATGCCGAAATGCCTTTAAAATCTGGGTCTAAGGGCTTAATTCTGCAAGGCGCTGAGCACTCTGGCTGCAGTGTGGTGAACCGTAAGTCCATATTTGATCGTCAGCACAGCACGGCGGCCATTTTTATTTTAATGAAGCGGGGATTATTTAAATCCCCGCTTCTTTGATTATGCTGAATAAACTATTTTACATGGCTCCGTCGACGGAGCCACGTAGTCTAGACATAGCCTTGGGGCTGAGAATCAGCTGTCACAGTAAGAGTGGACTCAAAATCCTTTGAATGGCCAACAGAATGTGGCCCTCCTTGTGTGATAAAATCTCAAGGTATTTTATTGGGTCCAGGACCCCATCCAAAACAGTGCAATAGCAATTATCGGTGATTCACTGCCACTCTGTGCTGAAAGTTGACACTTTTCCTGCAGATTCGGCCCCTTGTGACAACATTAAAATGAAAGTTGCATGCCATGTGTAGAGTGGAAAGATTGTAAAACATTGCCCTTCATTCTGTTTTTCAAATCAATCTGAGATACTGCATGGCTCAGCATGCTGTTAACAAGATCCGCCCAGTGGGTGAAATTTAACTCTGCATAAAACCCAAGCTAACACACTGTGGGTTAACAACAATGCGTTGCACTGGGAACTAAGGTCCTGTATCTAAGCATTGCTGTGCTCAGTGTTCCGACACCTAATTGATTTAGGGGTTTACATTTAATTTTCAAAAGGGGTTTAGGCCCTGAGCCAAAATTAGGTTAATTTAGGAGCCAAAAAGAGATTCAGGCTCCTAAATCAGTTAGGCTCTGCAATGCCTAAATGCCTTTAAAATCTGGGTCTAAGGGCTTAATTCTGCAAGGCGCTGAGCACTCTGGGTATGTCTACACTACCACCCTAGTTTGAACTAGGGTGGTTAATGTAGGCATTCGAAGTTGCAAATGAAGCCCGGGATTTAAATAACAAGGGTGGTAGTGTAGACATACCCTCTGGCTGCAGTGTGGTGAACCATAAGTCCCTATTTAATGTTACACATGTGAGTAGTTCCTACTGATTTCAAGGGGATTGCTCTTCTCTGCTATGTTAATCATATACAGAAGGACTTTGTTGGATCTTGGACAGAGTGTTCAGCACCACTGCAGGATTGAACCCTACACCAGTGATAGGGAGAGCAAAGAAGCCAACTACTAACCCATGGGCAGGGCATCAGATGTTTTTTCATCTGCTGTGGCCATTGTTCCAGTTCCCTAAGCAGGGACTGGAAAATCAGTGGGACTGTGGAACTAGTCACTGGGTCTTGTCTTTTGTGCGCTAGCCAGAAGTATAACTGGGTTAAGAAAAAGAACTGGGTAAGGTCATGACGAAGCTACATCCATGAATGACTATTAGCCAAGAAGGTCAGTGACACAGCCCCATTCTTGGGGTGAGTTAATATAACATAGAACATAAGAACGGCCATATTGGGTCAAACCAAAGGTCCATGTAGCCCAGTATCCTGTCTTCTGGCTGTGGCCAATGCCAGGTGCCCCAGAGGGAGTGAACAGAACAGAGAATTATCACGTGATCCCTCTCCTGTCATCCATTTCCAGCCACTGACAAACGGAGGCGAGGGACACCATTCCTACCCATCCTGGCTAATAGCCATTGATGGACCTAACCTCCATGAATCTATCTAGCTCTTTTCTGAACTCAATCTGAGTTGAAATCTCTACTGGCAGGGGGGAGTGGAAGACAGGGTTGGACTATGCCACAGTTGCCCTGTTCTGTTTGCTTCCCCTGTTGGAGATACCATATTGGGCCAGATAGACCCTGGCCTGACACAGTGTGGCAGTTCTTATGTTCTTCTGAGATACAGTGATGGTACAGAGTCAGGGCCGGCCCACAACATTTTGGCACTGGAGGAGGGGAGCTCAAATGACACCCCCAAGCCACCTTTGCTCCTGCCTGCCTGTTATGTCTCTTGTGCCCTCGTTCCTCCAGCACAGCACTCCACCATCTCTGTGCAACTAGAGCAGAGAGAATACATCTGCATCAGCAGCAGATACAATTTTCTACACTCTGGATTCTAGTCATGCCCCCTGACAGTCTGGCACCTGAGGCGGCCACCTCAGTTCTCCTCATGGTAAGGCCAGCCCCGTACAGAGCCCTATTCCACTGTATGCAAGGACTTTTGTGCTCTGTCTATCTCTTCATACCTTGTTCTATCTACCAAGGGGGTTTCGAGAAAATCCATCATCACAGAGTGAAATCCAGGCATCTCCAAAATCAATGGGACTTGAGCCATTGACTTCAATCAAGCCAATAATTTGCTGAAAGTGTGTAACTGCATAGCACATTTGTCTTCCCCCCTATGCCACATTTCTACTGTGTTGGGGTCTGTCTATAGTTTCTTTACCCTTGACTATGTTGGGATGTTATTGGAGGAGCACAGATATTTAAACAACTCCAATTTTGGAGGAGGTATAATTTCAAAACAACTTCCAGATCTGCACATGGTAGATTGACCCAATTAATTATTATTATTATTTTATCCCATAAGATCCCCACAGGTCTCACAAACTAAATAAATGCAGTTACTTCTAGGGTGCAGTACATGATACACAAGAGTGGGGGAAAGGGATTTTTGGGGGCCTAAGGAACAGCAGGTAAAACTCTATCCTCCTAAAAACATCCCTCTCCACATAGCAATACAAATTATGCAGCAAAGGCTGTGAGGGCCTTGTAAAGAAAGTAGGTCTTCAGTTTCATCTACACCCCTGAAGCTCAAAAGGTTGAATTTGCCTCTTCTGAGATTTGAACCTATGCAGCTAGGGAGTTATGTGTTCCTAACATAGGCCCCACCCCCTACTCAGCATCTGTCTTGAGTAAAGAAAGCATAGTATGACTGGGCCCTTTTAGATCACTTATTGTGCAATTTATCCTTGAATCTCCTAGCAGTAGCTTTTCTTTTAGGCTGATGGAGCTGCCTTCCTTTTTCATTTTGGCTTGATCTAAAAAGCAGAACCTCCCAATCATGAGTCCTTGGCATGCATTTCCCTTTCATTGATATGCGGCTCCCTACAATAAAACTCCAAGCTAGTAGCAACAGACCATGTTTCTCTCCCTAGGATCAATATGCTGCAAAGAACAACCTGTTTCTGTCTTCCTCAGTGGGAAATGGGGTTTGAGTTTTGCAAGGGTGTTCATAAACAGCCATGGGCGTCTGAGGAGGAGAATGACCTCAGAGCTGAGCTTTCCACTGGAGAACAAAGAGATCTGGACTCCTGATTTGAAAAACACCCAAGGACCAGATTAATCCCATAAAGTCATAAGTGTCAACACGCGTCACAATGTTGTTTGGTTCCACTTCTTGTCACTTCTGCTTTGTCAGACCAAATTCCTGTGCCGATTGCTATACAGCTGTCAAGCTTTTAAAACCATGTTTGTGTCAACAATTAGTTCCAAGATAACTTCATCCCTCTAGCATTCATGTGGGCTGAAGATTCAGCTTTTCTTCTTTCCTCAGGATACCTTCTGACGTCATCATTCCTTGATTGTTTTTCCATTGTTACAGTATTTCTGGCTCCCTTCCAAACTTCTTTCTAGTCTCCCGTTATCTGTGTTTCCTGCACTGAGCACAGACTTCAATCAAATATGACAGTCACCCGTAAATGGAGGAATTCAAACTAAGCAACTTTTTGCTCTTTCAGTTTGCTTCTTCACTGCCTTCACAGGTACTATTTCTTAGAAACTTACCCCCCCCCCCTTGCAATGGAATGAATACAAACTAGAGCAGTGCAGAATGTTCCTAATGAATATATTCAGAGCCTGGCTTGGAGCTTTGTTAAGCCTTGAAACAGATTTAAAGGTTAGTGAAAGGTTTACTAAATGCTTCATTAATATTTTGAGTGACTTGGGGCTGATTTAAGGCTTTGTATCCAAACCATGTGAAACTCAGAAGTTTCTCTTTGGCTTTTGGAATGTGCTCAAATACAAAAGTCAGAGGAAAACTCTATGTGCACATAGATTGAAAACAAATAAAATACAGATAGGGAAGCTAAGAGAGATAAATGATAAAACCTCCCACTAAGACTGTTTAGTTGCAACTCCCACTGATTCCCATTGATGTCAAAATTGTTGTCCACTTTTCATTCGGCTCTGGCCTAATCTTAAGTGGAGTTTAGCTATATTCAAAATACACTAAAAGGAGAATCATAGAATCATAGAACTGGAAGGGACTTTGAGAGGTCATCGAGTCCAGTCCCCTACCCTCACTGTAGAACCAAGCACCATCTAGACCATTCCTGATAGATGTCTGTATAATCTGCTCTTAAATATCTCCAGAGACGGAGATTCCACAACCTCTCAAGCCAATTTATTCCAGTGTTTAACCTCCCTGACAGTTAGGAAGTTTTTCCTAATGTCCAACCTAAACCTCCCTTGCTGAAGTTTGAACCCATTGCTTCTTGCCCTATCCTCAGAGGCCAAGGAGAACAATTTTTCTCCCTCCTCCTTGTGACACCCTTTTAGATACCTGAAAACAGCTGTTGTGTCCCCTCTCAGTCTTCTCCTTTCCAAACTAAACAAGCCCAGTTCTTTCAGTCTTCCCTCGTCGCTCATGTTTTCTAGAACTTTAATCATTCTTGTTGCTCTTCTCTGGAGCTTCTCCAATTTCCCCACATCTTTTTTGAAACATGGTGCCCAGAACTGGACACAATACTCCAATTGAGGCCTAATCAGCGCAGAGTAGAGTGGAAGAATGACTTCTTGTGTCTTGCTCATAACACTCCTGTTAATGCATCCCAGCTAATGCAGCTAAAAGTAAGACTATTAGAAGTTGAAATAACGCTGAGGTATGTTATAGCCCAGTGATGGGCAACCTAGGCTAGTGAGGCAACCTAGGATGCATAAGTGGCCTTCCTTCATCTCAGTGGGCTGCAAGATTGTCATAACCAAGATGGTCCCTCACGAGAGGGCAGTTTTGGCTCACTGCGCTTGCATACCTAGAATTTGCGGGGTGTGCACATGGCTCTCACAGTCAGTGTTGTGTGAATTTGGCCCGCACTCCCTTCACAGGCCCTTGCTCCACTTGCATGTCATTTTAGTAACACTGGTAGGAAAAAAACTATGTGTACAGAAACCAGTGGAATCTGGCAGCCCTGAGTGTGGACAACAGTAACCAAAATGTCTCGCGAGCCACACATAGAACCACGATGGGCCTCATGGCAGGCTGCCCACCACTGCTATAGCCACTTGTGAGGATACACTGCAAAGTTAATCTGTACTAGGCTAAAGGTGAGATATTAACTTTTACAGTTCAACTCTACCTATAAGGAAAACAAGAAGAGCTGTTTCCCAAAACATTCCTGAGGAGTTGCTTTGGCAATAACACCAACCTTACTGCAGTTTCTACTGATTTTCTCACAAGTGTTGACATTTCTAATGGAACGGACTTTTATCGGATGTATTTTTAAGTTAGTATCCTGATGAGATCTGTTCACTTTGTCGTCTACGTTTGCCTTTGAAGAATGAAATGAGTGAGGCATGACTAACACCTCAAAATTAGCAGAGCCTCCCTTCTGTCGCTCACTTGACAAAACTGCTAAGTGAAAGGCCTCCAAGCAAAGATTAATGTTGAGGGTCATATTGCTTGGGCACAAAAGGAGGCATATCCAGCATTTGTTTAATAACCAGGCCCCAGGGCACACATACGCTCTCTTCACTTTTATTTTTAAAGGCAACGTTGACTTGCTCTTTGGAAATAGGCTGGCCACTTTTGGAGACAGCTAGTTATTCTGGACAGAAAATAAGATCTTCATTTTCACAGGCACAACTGCTTGATATTCTGCTTCAATGGTCTCACAATAATAGGGCTGGGAGACAGGACCACTGAACCTGATTTACTGTAAGACCTTCAGCAAGTATTTAACTTCTTTGGCCCCCGTTTGAGAATGCATTTAAGTAAGAGCTTCAGTCTATTGCTGTTATGTGCTTATGTGCTTTTCTTGAATTGATTCCTGCTATCTTCATCCACTCATCTTCCTCATCCCCGGTTCTATTATTTATGTGGTGCAGAATGCCTGCTTACAGGACGGACCACTGTGATAGGAGCACATGACATCAGCACTTTGCCTGGACACCCATTGAGCTCATTGCTTCAGTCACCAACGGGCCACCGAGGTTAGCGAGTGGGTCGTGTGAATGGCCCTCCTTTATCTCAATGGGCTGCAAGACTGTTGTAACCAAGATGGTCTCCCGGGAAAGGTTGTTTTCCCAGTTGCGCTTGCGTAACTATTATTTGCAGGGGGCGCTGATTGAACCACTTTGCCTGGATGCAGAGGGAGTGCCCGGCTCTCACAATGTTGCATGCAGTCCGCACTCCCTTCACTCCCTATGCCCTTGCTTTATGTGGGTGTCACTTTGGTAATACTGCTAAGGAAAAAAACCGACATGTATGGAAACCAGCAGAATCTGGTAACCCTGCGCATGGGCAGCACTAAACAAAATACCTCACGGGCCACACACAGAACCCCAGTGGGCTGCATTCAGCCTGTGGGCTGCAGATTTCCCACTGCTGGTTTAAGTGGTTGGTTCTGACCTATAAAGCCATGAAAGGCCTGGGGCTGGCCTACCTGTGCGATCCCTTCTCTCCCTGTGCTGTACTATTACAGCTGTGGTGACAAGAGTTGCCTGAGACAGAGCCTCCTTATTACAGAAGAGGCTGAGGGGGGGAAAGGAGGTACCTTGCCCAGTGTTCTCTGTGAGGGCTCCAACACTCTGCCTCTTGCTCGCCCTCCATGGGCTGAAATAGCTTGAATTGGGTCGGCATCTGGGGCATGTTGCAAAAGACATCTTTTTACAAGGCTTTTGGAGAAGGCTGAAGGTATGCTTCTCAGATGCTCAAAGTGGATAGGTGACTGGTTGGCTGAATTCCTGCGGAACAGATGATCTTAATGCCGTAGGTTTAAGTGAATTGTATCTCTGATACAGTTGATTATGTCTGAACACCAAGAGTCATATGGGTGTGTCTAGACTACAGGGTTTTGTCAACAAAAGTGGACTTTTGTCAACAAAACTATACCTGCGTCTACACTACCGCCAAGTTCTGTCGACAGTAAATTGAGAGAACGCGGCAGTTTTGTCGATGGCGGTAAACCTCATTCTACGAGGAATAACGCCTTTTTTCGACAGAGTTATGTCGACAAAAGGAGCTGTTGCCTCCACACTATGGTTTTTCCAAAGAAAGCGTCTAGACTCTCTGTCGAAAAAGCAGCTTGCTTTGTCGACAGAACTGGCTGTAGTCTAGACGCTCTTTTTTGACAGAGGCTTTGTCGACAGATACTGTCGTCTAGATGGTAGTCTAGCCTGTAGTCTAGACGTACCCTTAGACAGACATCTATATACATCAATAAAGATTCCATGACTGGGAAGTATCCCTGGTTTTGCAACATAGTAGTTGCCAAAGCGTGTAATTTTTTGCTTATCTGGTGGACAGTGCTTTTTCATCCCTTCCAGCCCTAACCATGTTTAGTGTACTGTATTGAAACCTGGCAGATAATTAGATGTAGGTTTCAAAGTTTATGTCTACACAGGGACAAAACACCTTTGGCTGGCCCTAGGTCAGCGAACTTGGGCTTTCAAGGATAAGGCTCCGGAGCTGAAAAATTGCAGCCATGCGGCTGCTGCCATGTTGCAGATCTTTTATCTCCCTGTGGATGTAACTTGACACTGTTATCACATGTCTGTTTTGTTTTGCTTTTTAAATCCCCGAGGCAATAAAATAGCTTGTGTTATTGCAGGGTTTGTCCACAGTCCTCTTTAAACATTGTTATTTTTATAGTGTGGGCGTACTCTGCAGTTAAGTATTCAAGGAAATATTAGTACTGGGGTGAAACAGCCTTGCAAATTACACAGGTCGGAAGAAAATGTAACAAACTATACATTGAAGGAACAACAGAGTCGTGTTTATGTTACCAAGCTGCAAACACTCAATGAGCGCTCTGAGGTTAGCACCAACACATCACCTGTAGCTTGGCCTGCATTCTGGATAGACACAACACTGTCAGCATCGCTCCTGGTGGAAAATATGGCTGCAAAAGACGGGAAACAAAGAGAACAGACCATCTAGATTTGAACATGGAACCTTGACAGTACCCTATAGAATTTAAAAGGGAATGGTGATTTCTCTATGCAGTGTTTAAACCATCCTGTAGAAACTTGTAGCCAAGTTATCATTTACTGGTTGGTGTCAGGGCTGGCGTTACCCAGAGGCGAACTAAGGCATCCGCCTCAGATGCCAGACTGGGGGGGGGAGGGGCGCCACTAGGACCCAGAGTGTGGAAAATTGTGTCAGCTGCTGGTGCATATGTGTTCTCTCTGCAGTACCATGAAAGGAGTAGAACAGGAAGAAGGCAGAATTGAGACCTTTCAAAGTTTTGGCCCAAGCAAGGGAGCATGGGGGTGTCATTTGAGCTCCCCGCCTCAGGTGCCAAAATGTTGTGGGCCGGCCCTGCTTGGTGTACACATTCTCTAGAAAGGATTTAATTTTCGATGCATTTTGTGGCTCACATCCTCCACTGGAGTGAATGGGCATAGGTCCACTGAGGTGAATATTATTTTAATGTGCAGAACTCAATTAAGATTTTTTAGAACCTTATTGGTTCAGCGTATTAAATTCTGTTGGACTTTTCCATAAGAAGTGAGGTAAGATAAACTGTTGTAGTGAAGGAAAGAGCCTTTTTTAAAAGTAAGAAATAGGTGGGAGAAGTTGGCATGAAGTAGTCTATGAAATGCACAGAAAGCAATGCACAGAGTGAAATGAGGATAACTGATCATACATAAAATTTGATCCCCCACAGTTTTGCTTGCATAACGACATATGTTAATATCAGTCGGAGAATCATCCAACCCTTTCCTTAAAAAACCCCCAGATAACTCAATATGGATCCAGAATTTGTTTCCACCTCTTTCACTGGGGAATTAGGCTGGAAAGTTTAGACAACAGGTTTTCTGGTGAGATTTCCTAAAAAATTAGATCAGTCTGAATGGGATTAGTTTTATTTACCTGTTTTATTTTTAGTTTTTTCCCTCTCCCTCTTTCTCCACCCTTCCATTCGCTCCCTGAAGTGAAGAAACATGATATTTTTTTACAACTCCACCCTGTTTTGTTTTGAAAATATAAAGGCCATACAAATTCCTTCAGCATCTTATTTTATTAGATCAGCCTGGGTGGCTGGTGGGAATTGTAATGAGATTCATATCAAGGTCATTGATCTGTGAAACTGAAAGCAGTAGTAACCAAATGTTGCCATTCTGCCGCTGTTTGGTTGTCTACAGAAATTAGTGCTTGGCTTGGGTCCACCTTTTAGTGAGCTCCACGAAAAATAAACACTGGGCAAGATTTTAAAAAATGACTAGTGGTGTTTGATGACCCCGCCCGAGAAAACATTTCAGAGAGCACTTCCTGAAAACCTGGCCCTTGACAAATCTCTTAAGATCTGAAAATGGAGGCACCAAAACCATTAGGCTCTTTTGAAAATCTTGGCCACTACCGCAAAACAGCATGCTTGTTGGCAGAAAGGTGCTGGATTGTCTGACCTGGAGAATGGACCTGAAAAGAGTCCCCTTCAGAAAAAAGATAAGCAAGCCTAAAGCTCCGTGAAATGTTCACAGGGAAATAGGAAACCACAGGACACTTGGTTTGTTTCAAGTTTCATTACAAAGGGAGTCCAGGTCATGAGCCACTGGTGCAAAATCGTGGCCCAGTTTTGAGCCCACCTGGTTTTATTTCTTACTTTGTAAACTGGATGTCTCAGAGAGAGGCAAAGCTATGTGAGATCCAGCAGATGTGACTGAGTTTGAGGGCTCTGTCGGAGATAAACAAGTCAAAGTCAGACCTGGTGTTGGGAACATGTACAAATATGCTGAGGTCCAGGGACTGCACTTGTTTGCCCCCAGTCTGAACCTCACGTAGTGGGTGCAAATTCACAGCCTATTTGCTTGAAACCTTGTAAACCAAACTCACTGAACTTGTACAGCTCTCAGGCACGGGGGGAGCAGGGCCTGGGGGGAGCCTGCTTTGATGTTGGCCATGAATTACCTGTTTTACAGTCTTTGGAGGAATTCAGTCAATACTAATATGTGACAACAATTATGGGAACCCTGAAATAACGTATTTCATTTACCTGCCCCCCAATGTATGAATAAGAAATCAGTTGCTTAATTTTTCCCCGGGGGCATGTCCTAGGTGGTTGTAACATGATCCTTGTCAGCATTCATGCTCTGGTTTTGATTAATTTTAACCACTGCCACATATCTATGTGCTTGCTAGGGATGTAAGAGTGTAACCGTCTAAATCAGTGGATCCCAACTTTTTGGAGCATACGTACCCCTTTTCAATCTATTCATATTTCATGGACCTCCCTACCTTGGGGAGAAGAGAAAAAGGAAGAGAAAGAGAAAAGGAAGGATTGGGCCCACCATGGTGGGCCTGATGCTTATTTTTAAACTTTACACAGATCCCCTACAGTACCGTCACGGACCACCAGGTATCCGCAGACCACAGGCTGGGAACCACTGGTCTAAACTGTTAACCAATAAGCATCTGTTTATCGATTTCCATTATGATTACTCACCTGCTCTCAGCCCCGTTCCCACGGATCTGGCTGCTGCCCTGCACTGCTGGCTCTGTATCCATGGGAGCAGTGCCAGCAGCGGGGAGCTGGTGCACGTTAGCTGGCTCCCAGCACGCACTGGCTGTGGCTGTCACCCCACACTACGGGCTCTGCAGTATAAAGCTTCTATTGCAGAACCCACAATGCAATCGGCTCCCCAGGAATGGGGCCAGCAGCTGGGAGCTGACACACCTGAATTTGGCAGGGCCCTGTGTATGTCCAACAGAGCATGTAGGAATCAAACTCTCCATCCCCAAGTGCTATCACTAACTCATCATCATGAAGATTACTGTGACATATTTCTCTACCTTTCCTACTCTTCAGGCAAGCTTAAGTAATGAGCAGAACAGGAAAGGCAGGGCAGCATGGGGCGTGCTCACTTGCTTAGAGTATCTGGCTCTCTCTCAATATATCCATCTCCTGCGGTTGCATCTCATCCTGCTCTCTGCCTGTGCTCATACTGGTTTAGTTTCTTGAGGGCTGCAATACTTCGGTCTAATTGTTGGATACAGGAGTTCAGACTCAATGATTGGTGGTTTCTCCTGGTCTGATGCTCTACGACTCAATGACTCTGCAAAATGGGCACCGAACGCTCATATCCCAGCCTTGCCATTACTATTGATCGTTTGAATGTTTGCTGTTTGCCAGCCATGTCCTTGGCACTGTCCGATGTGTAGAGGAATGTATATTCTCTGCTTCAGGGAACTTGAAATATCCCTTCACAAATCAATTTCATATGAAACACCAATAGGCGGAACCGAACCTGTTAAAATGAGGTTTATAGATCTTTCAAAAAAGGGTTTATTTTTCGAAAGATCCATGTCTGGACTGCCATTTTTTTTTCAAAAGGCTCCCTTTTGAAAAAAAGCGGCAGCCATGTTTATGCAAATGAAGCACGGGATATTTAAATCACGGCTTCATTTGCATTTTCAATGTGCCTAATCTACATCTCCCTGTTGACAGAGAGGTGTAGTTGAGACACATCCTAATAGAGCATGTCTACACTACAAGGGTATTTCAAAGTAAGTTATTTTGGAATAATAACTCCCATAATAACTATTTTGGAATAGCATTTCCACACTACAGGGAAGCCTCGAAATTAGACCAAGGCAGGCTCCCTTAATGTGGATGCACTATCTTGATGTAGTGCTCCAGGAAGCACTGGGGAGTAATTACTCTGAATGACTCTGGGGAATAGCTACTTTGAAATAAATGCAGTGGGGCATCCACGCTCATGCTATTTCGAAATAGCAATTTTGAAATAAATGTTATTCCTCATGAAATGAGGGTTTATTATTTCAAAATAAGAAGCCTGTTATTTTGAAATAATTTCAAAATAACGGGGTTGCTGTGCGGACGCTCACCTTGTTATTTCAAAATAATGTGAGCTATTTCGACATAATGCTGCAGTGTAGACATGTCTCCACCCTCCGAGTTCTGCATCGCACCATGTCTTTTTGGGCATCTCTTTCAGGATCTCTTCATGTCAGCATCATCTCTGGAGGTGGATACATTGGAGATTATTCTCACTGTAAGCGGTCCCGGTGCCCCTAGATGGGACTGTACACCACACCCTAAGGTGTGTGGGTTACACAAACATCCTTTGATACTAAAGGTCTGGCTTTAGGCTACAGAATCACATGACAAAACCGGCACCTCTGAGCCCCCAAATCTACACACTATTAATAATTAGCCATTTTTGGAAAGCAGAGCTGGCAGCCCTGAAATGCTGCAAAGAAAAGCATCGGCAGTGCCGATTCTGTTAATTGAAAGCAGCCAGCATTATCTAATCTGATTTTATCATTGCTCTATCATTGTTCATGACCTGCCATTTACCTTGCTGAGTATATTATTATATTACATCATGTCCTATTTAGAGCGACAACAAACTGCTCGACTGTTCTTTGCCAGCAAGAGTTGGTGCATATGTTTCTGGATGTCTGGAGAGGATTTTTCTATGCCTCTGCAGGCTGACTGTAACCCATGGGTCACTCTGCATGGAGAAATCTGGAGACACAATCAACCTCAGGTGATAACCCCGCAGAATTGCTGACAACTTTTCGCCAGGCTCAGAATGGAGATCGGCCTGATCTCAGTGGGAGTGGAGGAAGAAAGGGAAAGAGGAGGAAATTAGGCTCAGCATTCACCTAAAATGCACCAAAGGCCTGGGTCTGCTTTCACTGAAGGCAGCGAGACGATTGCACAGATGTCTGCAGGAATGAGCTCAGACAAGCATTTTGCCTCACGCTTATCGTGTCCAGCAAACCTGTAGGGGTGCATCATTCACCAAGCGCAACGTCTTTGAAGTGCTATTGCTCCAGTGGCCTCGCAGAACCCAGAGACCCTTCCAGCTCTTGAAAGGACATTCTGATATCTGCATCCCAACATCTGAACCTTATATGCTGCCTCTGGCTGCAGCTAAGATCAAGCCCTCTCTGTCTTGGTTTTTACATATCCCCTTTAAAGGCACTTAAAAGCAGAAAGTAGGGATCCCCCAAAGTAATGTTTTGGGTTCTCTGCCTCCCCAGGTTCTCCAAGAGGCTGAGATTCATAGGGAGCCCCAAAATTATCAGTTTCAAGTTGCCAGTGCTTTCCATTTCTCATGGAAATAAGCTATTTCGGAGTATTTCTTCCGGAATAGCTTATTTCGAAATAAGCGTGCAGTGTAGACGTACCCTAAGTTATCAAGTGAAATCAACTTCCAACGCCTCTTGTGTCAACTTTCAGGGGCCAACTGCTTTCTTTCTTTCTCTTTTCCCCTTTTTAAAACAAGATCTGGTTTCACTTAGATGAATTAAATGTCAATATATTTGTTGCTGTGAGTTGTTCCAGTGCCAGTTACAGCACCATTGCATGACTTGAAAGTCTGTGCAACCGTCTGCTGCTCTGTGCTATTTATGTCTGCCTTTTAAAATGTTTAATAAACACTTTAATATTGATATTTTAAGTCTTCTTTTTCTTATTGAGGTTTGGAATGGGTAGTCCAAGAAGGAATGTTTTTTCTTCTGCCCAACACAAAAACTTGCTTTGAAAAGGCCAGGCTCTATTTTTTTATTTGGATTTCTTTTTTTAAGAAGAGTTATTAAATATTTAAAATAATGTAGGGAAATGGAATCACTTATAAGGTGCTACTGCTAGAGCTGATTAGGGACGTAAAATCCTGTTTAATCAGTTAACCAGTTAAATGTTACGTTTAACCGGTTAATTGTGTAAACAGCCCACGGCCAGGCTGGAGCAGTCCCCCACCCATGGTGCGGTGGGCCCGGCTAGGCTGGAGCAGCCCACACCTGTATCTGGTTGGTGGGGGCTGTTCCAGCCAATCTGGACTGCTGGTTAACCAGTAAGCATCACCTGGTAAACATCAGCCTGTTAATTGCTGACATTCCTATAATGTTCAGCCCATTACCATTGCCAGTTAGTATATTGCATCTATACCAGTCTGGGCTGACTCTGAATCAACCTTCCAAGCTGAAGAGAAACAAAGAGGAACCAGCATTTATATGGAAGAGAAACGAGAATAATGTGAGAACCTTTATTCCATTGACTTCAGAGAAATTAGTTCAAATTTCAGCCATATCTCGTCGCTATGGTCCAGATCCTGCCCTCCCTGTTATCAGTGTTAAAACACACATTGACTTCAGTGAAGCAGGACCTGCTGATGCAGCAAAGCACTTAATCCCATGAGTAGTCCCACGGAAATCAATGTGAATGTTCCCATGCTTAAAGTTAATCACCTGCTTAACTGCACAGGTGCTTTAAGGCAGGTGGCTGGTTTGAGGACCCCATCACTGGCTGGGACTTGAGCCATGGTGGAGAATGTTGACTACAAAAGGAATCATGCTAGCAAAAAAGGTGATGGTGTGCATCATGGTAACAATAAGGCCTGAGCCAGGAGTGGGTGAGACACAATATGGAACTGGGAGTAGCGTGAACTATGTCCGTAGAGGAGGGGCAGGCACAAGCTGGATAAGACTAAATAGCCAGGGACTAGTAAAGGGCTGCTTTGGCAACAATGGAAGAGTAAGAAATTAGTGAGATAATAGCCTACTAGAGCATATGGATGGGTGATTCAAGGGATAATCCCAGTACATTCCTGTGTTGGGAGAAGTAAATGTCTCCTGAGCAGAAGAATAATCAAGGAAAAAGTCTCACGTTAGATTCTTCCACCTACAACAGATTTGTTGTTCTTGTTTTTTTGAAAGAGGAACTATTGTATGAATAAATTCAAAACCAGTCCTAAATGTTTCAGCGCTTCACATATCTTGTCTCTGAAATGAAAGTCTTCCAGGGTTACACAACAAAGTACAAAACTGGAAAATTTTCAGCCCTGCCTACAACATGTGGTGGGAAAGTATGGCATGATTACTAAGCCAATGTTAAAGTGGGACTCATTGGATGCATCAGATGTTGGCGGGAGAGTACCAACTTCATGTGCAGATTTCAGGTTGTTTTCTGTTTGATATAATCCGATTCTCAAACTAGGATTATTTTGGAACAATGATTTCCACATGGTTTTGCTTAATATTTTACTACTAGACTGTTGACTGACGTATCATTGAACAATAATTCACCCCTACTGGTTTACATAATGCTGGGGAAATGGCTTCATGAAGGGTGTAACATCAACTAATAGGATATTAGTTGACTGTGCCACAATCAGATTGATTTAAAATGACACCGTCACACTCAAGAAGGTCAAAATTACATGATTTAGTTGGAATCCATGTTTACTGTGAGTCTCCAAAACTGACGTTGGATGTTCAGTGTTCCAAAGCTATTACTTCTCTGAGGAAGTTGACAAAATTTAAACAAGAGTCCAGGTCTTGCTCACATCAAAATGGGAGATGGCCAAAGATGGTTCAGATACTGTTAGAAGACTTCAGTACCTCAGTTTAACATAGGAACCATTGTGAGATACAAAAGTGTATCAATTTTTTCCCTTTTGGCTTCTTCCTCTTCTTTTTTTTTTTTTTTTTTTTTTTTTAGTACTTCTCTTCTGACTTGGGATCCACTCAAGAGAAGAGGTGAAAATAATAATGATCTACACAAGACAATATTGTTTTTGCTTAAGTTTGCATTATTCACATCCTTCCCTGGGAGTCAGTAGATCTGGGTCTATGCTTGGCTCTGCCACTGACTTCTTTGTGAGCTCAGAGAAGTCATTTCGCTTCTAGGCCTTACCCCTTCTCCTATCTTTTGTCTGTCGTGTTAAAGTCAGGGCTAGATTTTCAAACACACCTATGTGAGGTAGGTGCCCAGTCCCCATCATTATAATTCTTTTAGACAAGGTCACTCTCAAATTTGGGTCTTGATCTTGGGTCAGATCTACTTTATATTTGAAAGTTTGTCTGTCTGTGTGTCTGTCTGTTGGCCTGTTCAAGAACTCCTCCTAAACGGTAAGAGCTAGGATCACCAAACTGAGTATGGAGCTTCCTCTTATCAGAACTTAAAAGCCAGGTCAAGATTTGGTTGTGCCAGGGCAATGGGATGTGTCTGGATTGGAATTGCTTCTCATGGAATGGAAATGTGGAGGGGTAGCTCTGCTATATAATAACCACATGGGGACAGCAAGGGATATGGAATGGAAAGCAGGGACAGTTATACTATATATGGATGACAAGGATTCAGCAGGGAGCAAGAGATGAAGACTGGCACAGCTATAAGCCCATTGGGGCAGCAGAGGGCAGGGGTGGAGAAAGGTGCAGCTATCTACTATACATTTGAGAGACTTTGTCTTTGTGTTAAGGTCCCGAGCAACACTGGGTCAAATCTTCTAGTAACTAATAAGAGACTTCAGATCTCCCGCCTGATTACCAGACCTCTGGGGTTCATATATCAATCTCTGAGGGTAGGGATGCTTATCCTCATGGAGTTTTTATCCCTTCTGACATCTGCCCATTGAGATGCTCCTTCCTACCCTGCTCTGCCTTACTGCTCCGTTTGTAGCAGCTCTCCGTTTTCTTTCTTTCAAGTACAATTACAAGAAGTAAATCTGCTCAGCAAGATTCTTGTAAATGTCAACACACTTCCTGTGCTGGTAAAGAGGGCAAAATGGTTGGTGGAGGGAGAGGAGGAAGGGAAAGGAAGAAGGGGATCATGATGTTCCTGCTCCTGGGGGGGGGGGGGGGAAGAGCTAGTGTGTTAGCAAACAAATTCTCCTTGGCGACATCTGAGTTGCATTTGCAGCAACTGATCCTAGAGCCCATGTCAGCATCAGTTCTTTTCCTGTTAATCTTTCGCAGGTAGCAAAATCTTTAGCCCAGTTCATAGAATTTGATGTGGCTTTTCAGACAAAGGCTAAGAGGTTTTATCCCTTCCCTTTAGCAGGAGAACTTTACAGGATCATAGAAATGCAGCACAGGAAGGGACCCCAGTAAGTCATCTTGTCCATTTCTTCATGCTGAGGCAGAGAGCAAAATAGTCGTGCTTAAAAGATTTAGGAACACAAGTCCCATTGCAGGTCAATGGGATGTATGCACCTAACTCCCTTAGGTTCTTTTGAAAATCTCTCCATTAAAAGACAAATAATAATAGTCCTCACATTATTCTACAAAAGGCATGATGACAGTGGATATAGCCCAGAACTAAGAGCAAATAATATCAGAATTCAGAGCCTACCTCTGCCTTTGATCTTTATTGGAAAATCATGTGACTTCTCTGTATCCCAGTTTCCTCATTGATAAAAAGGGAATTAAACACTGACCAACAGAGTTTAGGGTATTGGAGGATGTACTCTGATATTTTGAAGATAAACTCTGTATCATCAGTCAACATAAATGATTTACTACATGAAATTTATTCATAGGTCCACCTTAAAATATTCAGAAGTGTTTCATATTACTGGCTTGGCTTTTGGTTAATCATATATCCAAGATACCTGAAGATACCTAAATGATTTAGGAGCCTAAATTGCAATGACATTTTGGCTACGATGTCTCATCGCTGCTTTTGAAAATTGTACCTAGCGTTTTCTTGCATGTCTTCACGATAATGCCAGAAAAACTTACATACAAGTATTCATCATAGCTGTTGCTATTTGTAACACAGTAAGATGTAGAGGCCTGCACTGAAATTGTGGGACTTTGGTCTTGTACTAGCATATGTTCAATACTGTTCTTAGCATCTCACGTGTTGCTGTCTAATCAAAGCTTTCTCCACCAGAGGGTTTTATGTGCAGTTTAATGTGCTTCAGAAGGAAACTGTTGCTGGCACCATTAGAATTTAAGATGGTGCCCATGGAATGCCATTTTTAACTATCATTTTCTGTTGGAACCAGTAGATAGCAGAGTTAACTCAGTAGCCCTAGATTTATTAACTGTTTTGGCTCTCAGAATCCCATGCTGTTTATGGTTTCTTAAGGAACTGTTGTTTGAACCAGTCAGCAAGAAAAACTATTATAACCCTAAGTATTTTTTTTAATTTGAAATTATATTGGCCTTTGATCACATGTTGCCTGATTTTCACACCTCATGTCATAGATGGTTTTTTTTAATAATAAAACTGTTTTCAATTTTGTTTGTTGTTCAAAAGCAACATGAAATGGTAGGTCAAGAGCTGGCAATGGCCAACACTACTGTGGATATTTAAAGCCATGAGTAAAGCTAAGTATACTAATGTTTCCAAAGATTGTGTTACAAGGAGTATTTTGGAAACGTGTTTTTTAATGAAGGCCACATTTTGAGGCTGTGACACCATATGTCACATTCATTGGTGTACCCCTCCCCCGAAAGAAAAGGAAACTATGTTTGGCTTTTTAGTGTTTCAGGAATAGCGTCTAAGCTTGCCCATCGTTGCTCCTCAGATGGAAGAAGAATTCTTGGGTTGTGATTTTATCTCATCCAATGTTGCTCTCTATGGGACAGCGTGTCCTGTACCTTGAATGTTGTATTGTCATTTACATTCATGCACAATGAATAAAGAGTTGGTGCACACATCATTCTGGGATACATTAAAAGGAGTGTTTTAATTCTTCCACGCCACTTCACACTGATTAGGCCTCAAGTGGAGTATTGTATCCAGTTCTGGGCACCGTATTTCGAGAAAGATGTGGAGAAACTGGAGAAGGTCCAGAGAAGAGCAACAGAAACAATTAAAGGTCTACTCTAGAGAACCTTAAAAGGTCTAGAGAACATGAGCTATGAGGGAAGACTGAAAGAATTGGTCTTGTTTAGTTTGGAAAGGAGAAGACTGAGAGGGGACATGAGAGCAATTTTCAAATACCTAAGAGAGTGTTGCAAGGAGGAGGGAGAAAAAATATTCTCCTTAAACTCTGATGATAGGACAAGAAGCAATGGGCTTAAATTGCATCAAGGGCAGTTTAAGTTGGATATTAGGAAAAATTTCCTAACTGTCAGGGTGGTTAAGCACTGGAATAAATTGCCTAGGAAGGTTGTGGAATCTCCACTACTGAAGATATTTAAGAGCAGTTAGGTAAACATCTGTCAGGGATGATCTAAATTATGCTTGGTCCTGCCATGAGTGCAGGGGTCTGGATTCGATGACTTCTTGAGGTCCCTTCCAGTTCTAGTATTCTATGATTTTATGATCCTATAATATGCTTAGCCCTAGTCAGAAAAGCATTTCAGCTCTTTTAGCAATATCACTAGCAGAACTTTGCAAAAGCTATGGAAGAAAATCCTTGGGAATCCCACCATAGTCTTTCTAGAGCGTGGTGGGCAATCAAAAGGTTAGATGACCGTGCATATGTGAAATATGCTCCCCTTTTGGTATAATACTGTGAATGATGATGCAGGTCTACGTTCGTTCTTTGGTTATGCAGTTCTATATCCCAAGTATGTCTACTGACTTCAACCGAATTTCTTGGGATTTGCAGCCATGCCACTGGGAGTCGAAGTTGGCCCTTGGAATCAAATTCTGAAATGTGGGTGCTTACATTCGTTTTCAAAGGACTGCTTCAGTTGACATATAACACTGTAGCCAGGTACCGGTGTGCCCATGAGCACCTCTGAGTGCCTCAGTCTGTAAGTGGGCAGCCAGATCTGGGTTTCCAAGCTTGGCAACTGGGTTCATCACTTCAACAATATCTCTCTTCTCATTCATTCATTCCACCTCTTTGTTCAAAAGGTCCACCTGCAGCTGCTTGTCATTCCTATCGAGGCTACATGGTAATCCTTCCTGACCAAAGGCTACTTGTGAGAAACATTAGAAATATAATATATAAAATGGAAACAAAAATGTTCTTTGTTGCCCGCTTTGACCGAGAACAAAATCTTAAAATAGTTCAGGAAATTGCCAACAAATTTTATTTGACAAGTGCAGCCCCAAATTAATGAGCCTTGTGAGGTTAAAGGCGTAACTTTTATTCAATATCTGTACAACTTAGCAGGTATCTCTGAAACTATACAGGTAATGCATGCAGTTTAGGTGTCATGAGAAGTGCCACATAGGAAACCAAAAGTAAATGTTCTTCTCTTCTTTTTCTTTTGCAGATTTCAAATTAGGAGAGAGCACAATTAGCCATCGGAACCACAGACGTGTCCACAAATCAAGGCCACTGAGCTGATACAAGACAGATAACAAGGCGTTGTGATCACAAGAGGCTTGTCAATATGAAAGGAAATAAGCTCAGCTCCCCAAACTCTTCCTGCGAGGGTACCAAAGTGGGGCCCAAAAAAATGCAGAAGAGGTTTCTCCACAAAGATGGCAGCTGCAACGTGTATTTCAAACACATCTTTGGAGAATGGGAAAGCTATGTGGCAGATATTTTCACCACGCTGGTGGACATCAAATGGCGTCACATGTTTGTGATATTCTCCTTATCTTACATTCTTTCTTGGCTGTTCTTCGGCTTAGTCTTTTGGCTTATTGCGATCCAACATGGAGATTTAGTACACGATGAAGAAATAACCCCTTGTGTCGCTAAGGTGCACAGCTTCACGGGAGCATTCTTATTCTCTCTGGAAACCCAAACAACCATAGGTTATGGTTTTCGTTGTGTCACTGAGGAGTGCTCTGTCGCCATCGTCATGGTGATCCTCCAGTCGGTATTAAGCTGTGTTATTGACACATTCATCATTGGAGCTGCCTTGGCTAAAATGGCTACAGCTCGAAAGAGAGCTCAGACCATCCGCTTCAGCTACTATGCCACGGTAGGCCTAAGAGATGATAAACTTTGTCTCATGTGGCGCATTGGGGATTTCCGGCCAAACCACATGGTTGAAGGCATAGTAAGAGCACAGCTTCTGCGCTATGTGGAAGATAAGGAAGGAAGAATGACAATGGAATACAAGGATTTAAAGTTACAAAATGATCAGATCATACTTGTCACGCCCGTGACCATCGTACATGAAATTGACCGGGACAGCCCTTTGTACGGTCTAGATCGGAAAGCTTTGGCCAAAGACAGTTTTGAAATCTTGGTTACATTTGTCTACACTGGAGATTCAACTGGAACGTCCCATCAGTCGAGGAGTTCTTATGTCCCCCGAGAAATCCTTTGGGGACACAGGTTTAATGATGTCTTGGAGGTGAGGAAAAAATACTACAGTGTGGATTGCCTACAGTTTGAGGAAACCACAGAAGTGTATGCTCCCTATTGCAGTGCAAAGCAACTGGATTGGAAAGAACATGAATGGAACAGAACTGAGAAAAGAGTGGACAGAGGAACAAATACATCAACCCTGGAAGTCAGAGATACCTCATTTAAGGAAGTTGCCCTCATCAGCAGTTCTGAAGATCCAGATCTTATGAAAGCTGTCGACCAAGATTCTAGGGAACTGCCTTATTAGAAAGATCTGCCGACCTTAAGTAGAATTTCAGCCAAGTCCAAGATCTAGTTAGTCATTGCAAATAAAATTACTGCCCCTCCTGTTCCCTAAGCAGTCTGTAAAATATAAGCAGTGTTAAACCCTATAAAGTATTTATATAATACATCTAATTCTAGTATATACTCATCCAATCAGAGAATCAAAACAACATAATGTACTCCCATAGGTAGAACTTAAAAAACAATGAATACTCTTAGCAGCACCTTAAAGACAAACAAAACACGTAGATGGTATCATGAGCTTTCATGGGTACAACCCACTTCTTCACATGAATGGAGTATTAAAAGTCCAGTTCCAAAATAAAAAGGGGAACAAGGAAAGGAAAAAATAGTGAATTAGAGTGTTCATGTTACATGACGCTGATAGGTGCAAATTATTCTTAAGTACCCATTGTTTGGTTGGTTAACCCCTTCAGTAGTTTTTTCAAAGCTTCCCAATTTATTTGGATGGCTGATTCACATAATCTCACTGTGGCTTTGGAAATCCCAAACAATTTCTCCACTCAAAACCTGAATCCCATATTGCATTTTGAATTTCAAAATTTAAGATGAAATTTTTTTCAGCAAAGATTTTTTTGAACATTTTGAGGAAATTTGGTTACTTTGAAATCAGCATGTACAGAAGTAGAAACTTTTGATTTGTGTTTTTGAAGAAAAATTCATAACAAGGCAGTGAGAACAGATCTGTGAAATGTACATAGTGTTGAACTCTGAGAAGTTTCTTTGCATGATGTAAGAAGTGAAACAAACCCAAGACTTGTAATATCAAACTGCCTTGTTGTTGTTATTTGTCCCACCTTTATCTGATCACTTTGGGATTTCGGATCCTATTCTGAATACTTACTGTAGATTCTCTTGTTAATCTGGTTTTCACAGCTGTCCACCTGTAATCTTTGTGTTATCTATGGGCACACATGCCACAATTAATACAGTTCCTTGCAGTTCGAACAAGAAATGGTGTCTCTGGAAACAGACAGAACAAGAGGGCTTTTTAAAAAGAGTTTCATTGTATATAAGTTCACAATAAACAGGTTGCGCTTTTCTGCAAATGCCTACTGCCAGTCAAATCCAGAATACAGTCATATGCATCCAGCTATAGATACAGAAATAGACATGTCTGTATGTACAAGAATGTGTATTTTGGGCCATCAGCCAAGTGATGTAGGTTAGGAAAAAAGTCTTCTGTGGGCAGGTTAATGCATAACAGCCCACGACAGCTGTTCTTAGAGATTTATCTGCAATATCTAAGGCTAGCCATGGTTGGAGACAAGACTATAGATCAGTGTTTCCCAAATTGGGGGTCTTGACCCAAAAGGAGGTTACAAGTCTTTTGTAGAGGGGTTGTACAATCACAGAATTACTGCTGGGGGATGGGAAAGTGGTATTGCAGCTGCTGCCCTTAATTCTGTGTTGCTGTGGGTGGTGGCATTGCCTTCAGAGCTGGGCAAGTGGCCAGCAGCCACTGCTCCCTTGCCACCCAGCTCTGAAGGCAGTGTGGCACTATGAGCAGCAGCACAGAAGCAAGGGCAATACGGGGGGAAATTATGAGTGTGTACAATAATTTGCTATGACTTTTTTGTGGGGGAGGGAGGTAATCACAGCCTGAAATATTTTCAAAGGGGCCCAGAAAAAAAAAGTTTGAAAACACTTGCTGCAGATGAATTACTGGTCTGATCTAGCGTGGCAATTCCTAAGTTCCTGGATTTGCTGGTTTTATTACATTTTTCAGAGGCTATGCAATGATGTATCAGTAAGCTGGGGAACGCACGTAGTGGCTTTTCATTAATGAAGACACAGGAGTAAAGAAATGCATCAAGGGAGAGCGTGAAAGTGACTGCCACACACAGCCCGGGATGGCCCATTGCAACCTACGTTCTGAGTCAGAGCATTTGCAGCGTCCGTGTCTTGTGCGCTGAAATGTCACTGCAAGATTTGCCGGGCCCAAGGGGGTACAGTTGCAGGACGAGCGTTTAAAAAACCAAAGCGAAGCCCTCAACATTACAAATCCATTTAAGGGAAACTTCTTATCAAGAAGTCAGCTCATTTTACAGAACAAGCCATCCACAGCCCTATGCTCTAGGTGACTTCCCCTAGGTATCCCCTTCGTCTAAAGTAACCATCCAAGATGAACATTTGATCTTTCGTTGATCTGTGGCCATTTGTCAAAGAAGCATATTAAGCCCCAGCTTCCTCGGCTGGTAAAGGCCCTTTGCTAGTGGAATTAGTGTGGTTGCACTGTGTAAGCTAAGGGACTAGAAAAAGGTGTGAATGGGATACAGAAACTCTATCCAGTATGGAGTCCCATTCCACATGGACTTCCTGTATGATGTCATACAATGGGCGGAGCAGGGATGGCTCCTCCCTCCCATAAGGGAACTATGTAAACTTTTGTGGTAGCTGCTTCAGTCTGAGTGGCAGTGCAGCCTGGTGGTGGGTGAGAAAGAAGGCTTTCCCCCTCCGACCTGCTTTGGATGTGGTCGCATTCGCTGGAGAATTTGCCCCCTGAAAAGCATGCAGCTTTTCCTCACACATCCCTGAAGCAGAGCTATGCATAAAGACACGCACGTCATCAGCAGAAAAATAGGCATAGGGTCTGCACCCAAATTCACTGAAGTTAAAGAGTCTTTTCACCCTGTGATCTGGCCCACAAAGAGCTATGGCCCAATGTTGGGGGCAGCGGGGATTGTTTGCCCAATGAGAACTCCCCAAGGCAATAGGCCCGATGTTTGCCGAGTTGTAAAAAGGCTTGGTGAGCAATGTAGCCGGGATGCAGATGTTAGGTGGCAGCACATGCTCCTTGCATGGAGGCAAGATTCATGCCGAGGGGCAAAGGACTGTATGCAGCTCGGCCTCTCGTTGCCTACCATGGAGAGAACAGGACTAAGAGAGATTGGCTGCATGTCAGTTACTCTCTTCCCGAGCTCAGAACTATTGTTCTGAAGTCAAGGTTAGTTTACGATACAGGGAATATAATAATAATAATAATAAAAAATTCCCGATCCGCCCACCGCACAATTCATTCAGCCAGTTGGCATTTCCTTCCCTATTATCATATATCACTTAGTGCCTGTTTTCTGTGAAGTCAGTTTTCAGAGGGGGAACACATTATAGAAATCCCTTTGTTTATTCCTCTTGTCTAAACACTGTCCGGGGGTCTGACTTTGGCTGCTACCTAACATGAAGCATTCAGCTCTACGGTCATTTCAGCAAATCACAGGTGCAGGGCTTTGCACTGAAGGTGCATTTGTAGGAAGAAAACCTGGTTCTAACCACTTTGCCAACATTTTTTAAAAAGCGTCTGTTCTTTTTAATCCGGGAGAATGCAGACAGAAGAGGGTTGGGAGGAGGTTGACAATTTTAGGCTACATTTTAGCAGCTAACTCATTCTCAAACCAACAAGAAAGCAAGTGAAATAACACGTGGAGGAAGAACAAGGCCGGAGATTAAGAAGCAATTACTGTGTAGAGATTAGAGCCAAGACAAAAAAAAATTGGCTCTGGATTTTGTTTCAGTTGCACTCATTTCCCTCTCCCACCCATCCACCAAAAAACCAAAAACAAAACAACAACAACAAAAAAGATCCGTTCTGGTTCCAAAAGTTGAAGACTGCTTAAAAGGTCAAATCCTGACTCTATTGGAGTTGAATGGAAATAAATCAAAGCAGCCGCATGCAGAGATGGTATTTCGATCTGGATTTTGGTCACAGATAATGACAGAACTCATTCTGATCCTTGCCTATCCTGAGGAGTCCGTGTTCATCATGTTTGGCAAATCTGTATGTTTAGGCTGTTACTTGTGCTCACTTCACGTGCAGGATTTGCAGCAAAACCCCAGATCTCCTCTAGACTCATTCAGGTTCCACATCAAACTCTAATCTGAGCTTGTCAAAAGATTTCCCAAGACGTCAGGCCGCATGAGGGCCCAGAACGGAATCAAACTGGGATGACCGAGATTCTGAGGTAAATGGCAGTTGGGCTTTATGGTTTTCAGGTGAAGATCAATCCCTTCACTTTTCTTTGCAAAGGAAAACCCCAGGCAGACTGGAACAGAACCAAAATTTTGCACCAGCCTACAGGAAGAGATACAACCGAGTTTCGTAGAGCTCTAGCTGAATTTCAGACAATTCCTGAAAATTATGTAGGTTGCCAATGGATAGTAGATATCCAGGGCTGGCAGACCTCTGTTTCCATTTACAGACAAGGGAGGTAAGAAACGAAATCCCTTGGGTTTGCTCTTTGGCACTGACATGCTGTAAAGATGAAGGGCTGGACACACACAAAAATAATCATCTGACCAGAGTTCAGTCCCAGCCAGGGAAATATATTTTTGGACATCTGTGCGCCACCTTGTGGCCATAAAAGGTCACAGGCCTGAGCGGTCATTGCATGTGCCAGCCTCACTTTGCTTCATGACGGATGCTGAGGTATTAAGGAAACATTTCTGGAAAGCACCTACTAGCAGAAAAGGGCTATAGGCTAAAAATAATCTCTAAAGCTCTGCCCACAGAATCTATCTCTTCTCTTTCTATTTATCTTAGCTATTTCCAACATGCCCATCTCTACAAAATCAGAGCAGCCATTTGCCGATAATACAATTAAGGACACATGGGATGCTCCAAATAGTCAAAACACTGTACAAGCATCAACTAATGTATTGTCCTGATGTGCCCATGCCCTACATAAAAGAGTATTTTTATAACTATCACAAATGGGGAAGCAATGACAGCGCATAGCAAATACAGGATTCGAACTCAGGATCAGTGTTCCCTGTAAGCTGTGCCCTTGTGTGATTGGTCAGGAGAAATTCAAATGCCACCCAGCTGATCAGCTGAGCATCCACAGATAGAATTTGTGTTTCTATGGGTGGTGCACATAAAAATTTATTCTGCTCATGGATGGAAAAAGTCTGCACATAGGTGGAAAAGATTCGAGGGAACATTGCCCAGGACTTCCTAAACCTGACTCTTATCCATCAGACCTCATCACCTCATGGCAATAAATCAAAACTTGATGAATAAATGATGTTGCTATAAATATTGATCCGACACAAATTCAGTCCCTTTGATTTATACTGTATCATTCCTCTTATATATAGAAGCAGAACGGGGGGTTGCTTAATTTGCCACCGTAGGTTTATATAACCAGTCAAAACTGGCTATACTCCACCAGGGACCTTTCCAATCCAGCAACAGTCTATTTACAGCCGAAAATATTTACTTCAGTGGGTATCAGTGACAAGAAGTTAAATGCTGCCAGTATGTTTGGCTCTGCACATGTGAGCACAAAGGTTATAATTCTCAGAAGGGTCGCCGTGTTATTCCGTGTCTGTAAAAACAACGAGGAGCCCTGGGGCACCTTTAAAAGCAACAGATTTATTTGGGCATCAGCTTTTGCGAGTAAAAACCCATCTCGTCAGATGCATGTTCTATAGCAGCGAATCCCAACCTCTCCAGACGACTGTCCCCTTTTCAGAAGTCTGATTAGTCTGCTACAACCCCCAATTTTCCTTCACTCAGACATGATTTGCTTACAAAATCAGACATCGAAATACAAAAGTGTCGCAGCGCACGATGACTGAAAAATTGTTCCCTTTATTTATTTTATAATTATATGGTAAAATGAGCGAGTGGACTATAAATATTGTGCGTATATTTCTGGGGATAGTATATAGAGAAGTATGAACGTGTCATTGTCTGTGTGAAACGGTAGCTGGTACTGACTTCGCTGATGCTTTTTTATGTAGCCTGTTGTAAAACGAGGCAAATATCTCGATGAGTCGATGAGCCCCCTGGAAGATCTCTCTGGCTTCTAGGGGGTATGGGTATCCTTTGTTGAGAACTACTGTCCTACAGTAGTTGCTAAATCAGAATAGCTTGCATTTCAGGCTGAGTTCCACATATTCACTTTTCCAGGTCCCAATACAAGAAAGCACTGAAGTACATGTGTAAGTCCAACCCAATTCAGGACATGCTTAATCATAGGTATGGGAAATATGGGTGCGGGGTGTGCTGCGGGAATCCCCAGATTTTAGGTTCTGCATTCCTGCTACCCGAGGTTCTTGACACCTGGGATCCTGGCATCTGGTCCCTCTGCTACCTGGGGGTTCTGTAGATGGCTTCAGGTCCTGCTTGGCCACTGGCCCCAGGGCTGTGCTGCTGGCCCTGCATGTGAGGTCACAGTTGACAGTCCCACCTCCAGGGGGTGGTAAGGGGGGGTGCAGCTAAGCACCCCTAGTCCAAAAACTGTTCCAGCACTTCTGTGCTCACTCCAGGTGCTTAAGCACTGTGCTGAGTAAGGATGGTTTCCTGAATCTAGGCCCCAATAAAGGAACCGGAAGGGAGGCCATGACCCGTTTTATCAAATTCACCCAGCTCTTGAAGGCTCGCAAAGATTTTCACCCATCCATGAATTTACAGGCCCAGAATTATCGGCAGAATTTTTTTCGTGGTTTTATTGTGAAGGAACAGCTCACTGAGGGGGGAAATCACGCCCGGTTCACATCCACTCTGCAAGCAGCAAAAGAGAGGAAATTGGCCCGCTAAGATTCTCCTTTCTGAAGCACTCAACTTGGAGCTGAAAAAACACCAACCCCAGCCCTCTGAAAATGAGACACACCACTTGTGTGACTGTTGCATTCAGGGCCTGTGGAGAAAGCTGTCCACTGAGTTGCCTCCTATGGCCACAACCAGCTGAGGGCTAGGAGTGTAACATTGTGAGAATTTTTTGTGTGTGTGTGTGTGTGTGTGTGTGTGTGTACGTACTTGATAAGAAAACAGCATAATCCTTTTCTGTCTGCCTTCCCAATGGAGTTGACTTAATAGGATTTGGACATTGGCTTAAATAATATTAGAGGATCAATGCCAACTTTCTGAAGTAAGAGGGAGATTATAAAGTAAGGGCTGGATTGCGCCTGCTAGGAACAGCCTGGGTGACGTGCAACATCCCTGGGAGAGAGATTCCTTGTGCTATGGGGAGAGGACCTGTTATGAGAGCTGTTCATGAGGTGCAACCCCTTCTCCCCTGCTATGCCCACTCAGTGGAGTAGGGTCAGAGCTCCTCTGAATACAAGGGCTCCTGCTTTGCTTGAGATTACTGGAAGCATAAAAGTGTGTGAAGGTTGCTTCACGTCCCTAGACTGTGCCCACATAGAGAGCAAGCAGAATCTGCCCTCGGGCACTAAATGGCCCCACAAAGGAAGTGAACCCACACAGAAATATGAGAGCAGAGGAAAGGAAAAAGTGGCATCGTATTTATTGATCGTTGTGTCACCCTCCATATATTTTGCTCACCAGGGAGTTGGTTCCCTGAGTGGGTGAACTGCTGTAGATAATCTGAAAATCTCAAGAACCTCCCTGAGCTATTTTGACCCGTGGGTTTGGTTTGAATTTTGAGGGGAATTCAAGAAGGGGCCTGTTTATTTCCTCCACTTGGCCCTTCCACATTGACCAGGAGGTTAGTTGGATCAGGTGGTGCAGCACCAAAAAAAACAATCTGTCATTGTAAAAAAATTGGCTTTTCTGTCCCCTGCCCATCTCAGGGCTGCCTGTTGGAACATTCATTCCAAATCCAATGAAATTCAAGCAGCTACTGACAATGTTATTTGACTTCGTAAACTACCATGGGTTTTGATCCTGATCCAGTGCTTACTTGGTAACTCAAGCAGTTAGATGCTGGGTCTCGAACAATTTTTTTTTAAACTTTCATAACTGACGCAACAAGCCCACAGCTGCCTGGGCTCTCAACTGCCAGGTCTGGAGGTGTGGGGCTACAAACTGCCAGCCCCAAAGGTGCTGGGGTTATGAACTGCCATGCCTAGAGGTGCCAAAGACCTGCCCGGGTCATTGAAGTCCATGGGGAATTTTTGTGCTAAAGGGGCAAGGAAGCTATACATTATTTTCTGCACTATCCAAAGCAGCAAACAACTCTCATAAACGTCAAACAAATTGGAAAAGTAGAGTGATTCACTGGTACAACAATATGAATTCTCCACACAGGCAGCTTGCCTGCCTTCTTTTACAGTCATGGAAAGCTACATTGGAAATTGCTAAGCCCATCAACTCATTCCAAAGTAAATGCCAGCAGAAAATCCTCAGAGTCCATGGGAAAGAGTTTCTTGCAACATGAGACATTCTAGGTAGAGCCGACCAAGCAAAAGCATTAAACAGGGTAAGAAGATGACCATGGACATATTTAGGATACGCTTCAAAATTGCCACTAATAGGCGTTTCACCTCAAGTAATAATATGGACACCACTTGGAAAAAAGATAAGGATGATGGCCTATAGAAGCACTACACAGAACAATAGAGAAAGAAGCCCAATCCATTACATGGCCTCCAGATGCTTGAAAAGACCAGGACAAGGCCCAAAATCAATAGTGGAAATGGTGGACCCTCTATGCCCCTGAGGGTTTGAGAGAATAAAGAAAGAAGAGATTCCTTTTTATCAAGAAGGAAAGATTCAGGATCCCAATGATTTTTATTCCTCACAGGCTATTCTACTTTCTAGGAAAGGAACAACACAATACTGGGTATTTTCACTTGCTTTCTGACCATGAATGACCTGCAAACAATTTCTTGGTACAGTATTATCCTGTTACACAGTGGATATAGGCCACTGAGTCAGATTTGACCTAGTTTATTCGGGACACCCACTTCTTTTTGGTGTTTAAACCATTGGGTTTTGCAGCACAATTCCCTCAGGCATCTTTATCACTCTGCCGATGATTGGGGGACTTAAAAAATCAGGGATCTCGAGTGAGAATAGTTGGTTCTTTTTTGGAATTTCAAAGGGGAATTGGCAGATGGACGGTGGGAGGCAGGGAGGAGCAGGAGAAGCTCTGGCTGTTGCCATCACCACTGACAGAAGCACAGTGGGGCTAAGGTCAGTACTCTGCCTGTCCTTGCTCCATGCCATTCCTGGAAGCGGCCAGCACTATCCCTACAGCCCCCGTGGGTTTGGCAGTTTCTATCTGCTGCTCCCGCCCCAAGCACTAACTCCGCAGCATCCATTGGCTGTGAACTGTGGCCAATGGGAGCTGTGCGGAGGGGGGGGGGGGGGTGCACGGAGAGCTCCTTTCCCCGGCTTAGAAGTTGCTCACAGATGGGTGTGTTGGTTGCTTCCAGAAGTTGCCTGAGATAAGTACCAACCCCCCTCATGACTTCCTGAAACCCAACCCTCTGCCCCTGCCCAGAGCCTGCATCCCTCTCACATGCAAACTCATTCCAAGAGCCAACCCCCTCACCTCCTCCCACACTGAACCCCCCTCCCAGAGCCTGCACACCGCACCCCCCTCCTGCACCCCAACCCTCTGCCCCAGTCTGGGGAAAGTGAGTGAGGGTGGGAGACAGTGAGCAGTGGAGGGAGGGGGAATGGAATGAGCAGGGGCGGGGCCTCAGAAAAGGGATAGGGCGAGGGGGCGGGGCAAAGGTCTTTGGGTTTGTGCAGTTACACAATTGGCAACCGCACTAGGCAGGCATGTGGGAGCCCGGACCATGCTGCAAGAGTGTGTTCAGAAGTGCAGCCGGCAGCTAGCTGGCGCTAGGCAGCACAGTTAATGGTGGGCCACTTACTGTCCTGCCCTGAGGCCCGGAATTGCTGTCAGCAGGCCTGGGATTTGGCACATGAGGGAATTTTCCCCCCACAGAATAGTGTTACAGGTCACCATGCTACATTATGCTAGATGTGGTATGTGGTTAGCACTCCAGGAGATATAAGTACAGATGGGAAACGGTTGCCTATAATGCAGTGTCTTGTAATGTGCCGACATAATGTGGGTTTTTCTGGCTATGTCTAGACTGCACCTTTTTTCTGGGATACCGGAAAAGCTGTGCCGCGTCCAAAGAACGTGTCTGCTTTTCCGAAAAAAAAATCAGAAAAGCAGACGCATTCTTTCGCCATCCCTGTAAACCTCGTTCTACGAGGCATAAGGGATGTGGCAAAAGAGGAAGTTTTTCTGAAATTTGTGTAGACATGCCAGATTTCAGAAAAGCCTCCTTCAAAAGAGAAGTCAGAAAAAGGTACGCAATTTGTGTATCCTTTTCCGACTTTTCTTTGTCGTGTAGACGTAGCCTCAGTGTGCTTCCTCTCAGTTCTGGTCTCACCATGGTCCTGGTCCTACTGAAATCAATCAGTATTTGGTCATTAACGTCAATGGCACTAGGATTTCTGCATCATCTTTCTGTTTAGGATTGTCAAATGTCATAGGCTGGTGAGCCTGCATAAGCAGAGGCATCTAAATGGAGCCAAGAAGAATGCAATATGATGGTCCAAGGAGGCAAAAAGCCTTGTAAATTGCCTTAAGAGCAAAATATAGAGCATGCTAAATATTTCCCTCGGTTTGCTCTTAATTCTGTCCCCAGCCGCTCCCTTTCCCCTTTGAACCTGGCTGCCTGTCTGCTCACAAGCATGCACACACACCATGACAGACAGCAGTACTGCTACATCAGATCTTTTCTATCAGGCACAATTGTAGAGCCTTTGGCAAGTAATATCATTCAGAGAGAGAAACCTCTTCCCACACTTAAAGATGAGATGACTGTTTATAAAGGGCACCCGTTTCTCTGCTCCTTACATAGTAGCTGAAGTTCTCGGTTCAGCTGGAGATGCAGGAATCTAATCATTGTAGTGTCTCTCAAGTCCAATATGCTTCTGCCAATTCAACAGCTCACAGAGACATCCCCATGCTGTAGAATGTGCTACAGTTGTGATTTAACTGGCTAGCAGGATACCTCAAACAGGTCACCAGCTGGCATGTGTGACTTCCTATTCACTCGATGAGCCTTTGGCTTGTGTCCAACATTCACATGAGGAAAAGCCCAGCAAACCAGGAAAAGACACAAAGACATATCTTACCCTGTCCTATTTGACGGCACATGAACCTGTCATTATTTTATGAAATCTATTAGGCCAGTGACACCAGCAACTGAGGCCAGATAGAAAAGAATGAAAGTGGGCCATGTGTAAATTGCTGGTTCTTAACCCTTTTCCTTCCAGGACCTGTCAAGTTCTATGTCACCTCCTTGGGTATGGTCTCACCTCTCTGGCAAGTTTTTTTGAGCATTAATTCCCTTTCTCTTGATATATACAAAGAACAGAGATTACCCAAGATTACTAACTGCCTTTTGGACCTACAGAAAAGTATTAGTCTTATTAACTTAACATTCTTGGCCTGGCTTTTATGTACATCAAAGTCCCTTTAGATTTTCCGAGCAATAGTAATCTTAGTATAAATGAATCAGTAGAGACACCTCTTTATGCAGGAACCTCAAAACTGCAAACTCCATCAAGTTCTATCCTTTGCATCAATGCAGCAGGTTTTAGTGCAGAGAGGATTCTTTATCACCACGTGACGTACCTGTGAACAACCAGGAACATCTCAACCTCAGGATTTGATGGTGAATGGGGATAAATATCTTCGATGATTTTTTTGCTAGCTGACCTAACGGGTAGAGGAGAAAGGCCACCTTTTGCAAGTTTACATGAAGAGAAATGGAAATGCAAGCAAAAGGCAATATTGACAGCATTGTTTCTGGTCACCTAGTGAACCAATTGTTTTAAGTGAATAAAAAGCCCAGGATTGCATTGTAAATGTAATGTTAGAGTTGTGATATTTTCAGAAATATTATTAATTATTATTATTACTAATACTAATAATAAACATGAGAACTAAAATATATTTGATCAATTCAATACACGGGCTTTCCACCACTCAGGGTACGACTATGCTGCATGGCTATTTCGGGATAGCGGTGGTATCCCGAAATAGCTGCCCCACATCTTAACAAGCCGCCTGTTGTTTTGAAATAGTTTTTTAAATAACGGGAGTGCTATTTCAGCATCCCTGAAACCCTTGTTCCACGAGGGTTAAGGGATGTCTCAAAATAGTGCGTTATTTCGAAATCTGCACCATGTGGATGCGCCAAATTTCAAAATAAGCTATTTTGAAATAGAATCAAAATAAGATATGCAAATTGCATAGTGCAAATTGCGTATCTTATTTCGAGTTTAGGGTGTTGTGTAGCCACATCCTTGGACATAGAAAGCAATTTATTCACATCTCTAATACAATGTGCTTCTGGATTTCATCCTTCCCCAGCGAAGTCTCTCTCCCTAAGGGCTCTGCTGTGTTCTGCAAAATTTGGGGGAAGGTATGGCCGGTGGGGATGCTGGAGAGAGGAAAGTGAGTGCAAGGCTGGGGGATGGCTAACATTGGGTTGAAGGGTGTTCTTTCTTCATGCCAGTGTGGTTTCATGGGTGTGACTGAAATTTTGTCTCTATAAGGAGTGAGAACTCCATGCCTGCTGCTCCTTTCTCAATTCATGCTTGATCGCCGATGTGCTGGTCACATGACTGATGATTCTGTGTTTGGCCTTGGCTCCCCACTGCCCCCTCTGGCCTTTGGTAGCGTTGCACCTGTAGAGAGCATGCTGGGGAGATTCCGCATTGCAAGGGAGAAAGCAGTTATCAGAGGCTATACTGAAGGAAAAGAAAACAAGAAAGCAAGCAAGAACCTTTTCTTCCTTGAAGGCAGAGAATATGCTGCAAGAGCTGACTGTTCTCTTCACTGGATCCATTCCATTATCCCCCACTGTGCAGTGCTTGGAGTCCAGACCCCCTAAGGGCTAGGAAAGAGGAAAAGCAAAGTAGAAGATATTGATGCAGATTGAACTTCTCTAGTCCAGAACTCTCTGGTCTGGAAACGTCCCTGGTCTGGATGATTTTAGTTAGCCAGATGTCCACTTATCATGGGTGTGGGCCAAGTTTCCTGCAGTCCCATGAGTTTGTTTACAGCCACCTGGCGCTCAGTGTTCTGTGATGTTATTTAGCTCTGATTTACCCCTAAATGTCTTCTAACAGCCCAGTAAGCAGTGTTGGTAACACTACTAGACAATATTGACCTCCCATAGTATGGAAAATTCTCTGGTTTGGAACAGGTCAGGTCCCGAGGATGCCGGACTAAAGAGGTTCCACCTGTAGTGCCAGTTCATAGCTTATATTTATAAAACACGTTTTAAAAGCAAAATTAACTCCTGGAATGGGGACATTTAGTACAATGGACATGGTGCTCAGATGCCTGCTGTAGACTATCAATGTGAGAGAGAAAGAGATAACACCACGATAGTGAACCATCCATGGCTGGGAAGAAAAACAAAACTCACTGGCTCTCAAGGGTTACATTGCCAGCTGCATCTAACCCTCTTCATCCCGCCTTTCGAGAAGAGATTTGCAACAGGAAAGGGTGTTTTTAGAAACATTTCGCGTAACTCCAACTTCCCTGTGCGTAGGGCGTTTAGGAAGCATTTGTCTTTCTGCCACTCACTCAGGCCAGAGATGAAGTTGTTAAGAACAGCAAACTCAAACAAGTGTTTGAACCGGGTTTCATAGCTAGGAAGGGGTTTCTGAGCATGGGGGCATCATCTACTGTAAGAACACTGCAAAGAATCTAGCGGCCATAGGATGTTGTTTTCTGCTTTTCTAATACCTTGTTTGCTATAAAGCATGGCATTGCCTGATTCTGTAAACTTTCCTCCCCATGAGTAATTCTGATTCATGCCAGTTATGGCAGACTTCATTGAGTCTATTTGCATAAGTGAGGCATCTTTATGTAAGAGTTTGCCGGGTCAAGTTATGCAGTAATATGTTGGGTACATCGTGCAATGCATTATAAAACTCACGGCATAAACTTCTAAACAAAGTCCCCCCCGATGTTTCATTCAGTTGCATATAATTACACCCACTTGAAATATATTTTCATCACCCGAGATCAAAATGTTACCATTGCCAGTTTGCAGGTTTCTGTGTTTTCACTGTTATGTTCATTGGGAGAACTAATAAGGGGTACTTCTCCACAGTGCTAATAGAAGTGCTGAACTTGGTAGTGTTTTTCTCTAATCTCCTATATTCAATTATTTCAAAATGATCCTAATGACTAAAATCAATTATTCTTACTACAGAACTTGATTTTTAC
The DNA here is from genome assembly GCA_032595735.1 of Pelochelys cantorii. Lineage (NCBI taxonomy): Eukaryota > Metazoa > Chordata > Testudines > Trionychidae > Pelochelys > Pelochelys cantorii. Next base: position 6,527,836 of record CM064344.1, on the reverse strand, counting down.
TAAATTGACCATGCAAAGGAAATTTGTATCTAATCAATGGAGCAGACACTTACTTTCTTATTAAAGATGAATCAGGAAGTGACCGATGGTTTCAATGACTCATCTATAGAGATATATTTTAGAAATGAAATGTCTCTGTCTGTTTGTGCAAGAATGCCTCCCCAACAGGAACAGTTCGGGCCAATAAATTTGGTAGGCAGCTTCCTCTTACCCTAACTTAAGGCAAGGTCAGGGTTTGGTTGTGCCGGGAACAAGGGAAGTGGCAAGAACCAGGCTTTTCTCTGCAACATGGAAAGGGAGGGGCAGAGAGAGGAGGGATGCAATCCTCACGCTCACCACTGGGGGCGTGAGCAGGGGCAGGATACTGCAGAGTGAGCACTGGGGACAGCCACGCCAGCATGAGACAGACCAACAGGGGATGGAGCTCTGCATGTTGCTGGCCAAGCCACCTTCTAATGTGAAGGTTCCCCCCATCCGCACAGCTACAGGGCCTGGGCGTTACCTCACCACCCTGCTATGGGACTTGGGGACACCTCCCCCCACCTATGGGATCCTGCATCCTTCCCCCGCCACTCCATGCGGCACATGGAGATTCCCCCCTCTGCTGTGAGACTCCTACAGGGCCTAGTGATTTCCCCCTCCCCCCACCACTTCACCCAGAGCAGGGGGATTCCCTTCACCCCCCCCTCCCAGCTTCCTCATGGGGCCTGGAAATTCCCTTCCCCAACATGCTGTTCCTCACAGGGCCTAGGGATGCCCTCTTCCCCACCCCCACATGGCTCCTCTCAGGGTCTGGGGTCCCCCCCCCCCGCATGGCTAGGCCATCCCATCCTTCCCCCACTCTGTGCCACTTCTTCTTTGATTTCCCAATAAAACCCAACCAACCATTTCTTGAGTCACATACCAGAGCAACACCAGGTAAATCTGCCAGTAAGATGTACAGCTGCAAGACATGTTTATACTCATATTCAGAAATGATCTAGAAAAGGGGTAATCCGCGAGGTGGCAAAGTTTGCAGAGGATTCCAAATTATTCCAGAGAGTTAAGTGTAAATCTGACTGTGACGAGTTGCAGAGGGAACACACAGGGGAAAAAAATAAGCCAACTATACATATGAAAGGTTGGGGGTGAAATTAGTTGTTACCACCCAAGAAAGAGATGTTGGGGTGCTCACGGATAGATCTCCAGCAGTCAAAGGAACCCTTCGGAAAGGAATGCTAAGAAGACAGAACATATCACAGTGCCACTATATCAAGCTACCAGAAGATTTACCCAGTGTTCTTTAGGTCCTTAACACAATTAATTTTTGGTTCTTGGAAAATAAAATGAAAATGTCCCGGCTTCATTTGAATCATTGCTTCGGGGTGGGGCTGGGGAGGAGGCTGCCTGGGAGAGGACAACTCCAACTCTCTCTCACCACAGCAGCTTGGGGCCAGGTGAGAAGCATCTCTCCATCGCTGCTGCAGCTCCAGTGGGCACAGCTGGGGAAGGGGTACATGTCCCGCAGCTGGGGCAGGTCCAGGTACGTCTGCCTCCTGCACTCCGAAGCTAGAGTGAGGAATGCAGCAAACTGGGCACTTTCGTCTCACTCCCTGACCTTTCGCCCCCTCCCTGAAGGGGAACAGCCAGCAATGTTCCCATAGGAATTTGGGGGGCGGGAGCTTCAGCTCCCCCATCTTCCCGAAAGAGAGCCTGGGGGGTGAGACTCGGGGCTGGGGCAGTCCTGGTTGGGGGGAGGGCGTTCCCCCCCCCCCAGCCAGCCCCTTTCACCCGCCTGGTGATTCTGTCTCTTTTCTGTATGGCTTTGAGAAGCAATCCCATTCCAGGCACAGCCCGTTTTCCTGGCATCACCAAACCCTGACCTTGCTTTATGTTGTGATCAGAGGAGGCTGTACACCAAATTTGGTGATCCTACCTCTTACCGTTTAGGAGGAGTTCTTGAACAAATGGACTCTCAGAAGGACAGATGGACACACAGATGCACAAACTCTAAAATATATAGTGGATGGCCATCCCTTCAGCCTTGAATACTATGTGGGATTCTGGTCAACTAGAAAAAGTAAAGAGAAGAGCTACAAAAATAATCAGGCATACGGAGCAGCTTCCTTAAGAAGAGAGATTAAGAAAACAGGGACTGTCCACTTTACAAGAGAGTGTGCAGAGAAAATGAATAAGGAAGTGTTTACATCCCTTCAGAAATACAATACCCTGTCATCTCCAATGAAATTAATGGATCTGCAGGTTTAAAACAAACAAATCCCCCCCACCCACTCCCACATAATCTCATTGTTAACCTGTGGAACTCATTGCCAGACATCATGAAGGCCACAGACATAAATGGGTTTAAAATGAATTAGATAAGGTCCTGGAGGATAAGTCCATCACTGGCTATTAGCTAACATGGTCAAGGATGAAACTCCATGCTCTGGATGTCCTTAAAGCTCTGACTGCCAGAGGCCGGGACTGGATGACAGGGGATGGATCCCTCGATAAATTGTCCCGTTCTGTTCATTCCCTAGGAAGCACCTGGCACTGGTCAGATCAGAAGACAGGATACTGGGCTAGATGGACCACTGGTCTGACCCGGTGTGGATGTTCTTATGTTCTTTCTCTCCCTCACCTCCCTATGTAATATGTAGTTTGTATATTCTGAACTCGATAACACATAGGGTGGGGATTTTTAAAAACGTCCATTTACTGAATCTATTTTACGAGTTGTTGCAATATTCGTGGTACTTCCCCTTTCTGAGAACCGGGAACACGTCAACTACCATAAATAACAGTAGAAGTGGTAAGTGGTCATTTTTAAAGTGCGCACACACACACACACACACACATATATGTAGGACAAGTTGGAATCCCTAGGCCTTTATATAGCCATCTTCATTACATGACCACATCTCGCGATGACCTGAGACTGCTGCAAAACCTGGACTCTGAGGCTATGTCTACACTACAAGGTTTTTGCGCAAAAACCCACGAAGTGTCCACACCTCAAGCGTGCTTTTGCACAAGAAAATCTACAGTCAGAACAGGGGGCTTTTTGCTGTGTAGATACACCTCCTTCTACGAGGCATAACTCCTTTTTGCACTACAGCTCTTGCACAAAAAGGCATGTGTGGATGCTCCGCAGGGGTTTCTTGCACAAAAAGAGCCCATCGAAAAGCACAGGTGCGCTGATGGCCATTCTGTGAATGGCCATCAGAGCTTTCTTGCACAAGAGCGTCCATGCAGTGCGGATGCTCTCTTGTGCAAAAGAGATGACCTTTGAGGTGTGGATGCACTTTTGCACAAGATGTTTTTGTGCAAGAACTTTTCTGCAAAACGCTTCTTGTGCAAAACCCCTGCAGTGTAGACTAGGCCTGAGGGTATGTCTACACATCAAAGTTATGTGATGCAAATTGTGTATCTTATTTCGAGTTTATGGTGCTGTGTAGACACACCCTAAGAGAGATGATTTCCGTAAAACACTTTCAGACAGCTCCCTCACACAGGCTCACATCGTGGCTGTAAGCGTAGGGTATGTCTACACTACCACCCTAGTTCGAACTAGGGTGGTTAATGTAGGCATTCGAAGTTGCAAATGAAGCCCGGGATTTAAATATCCCGGGCTTCATTTGCATCCTGCCGGGCGGGCGCCATTTTTAAATCCCCTTAGGTCGAACTCCGTGCCCGCGGCTACACGCGGCACGGAGTAGGTAGTTCGAATTAGGATCTCTAATTCGAACTACCATTACTCCTCGTGGAACGAGGTGTACCGGTAGTTCGAATTAGAGATCCTAATTCGAACTACCTACTCCGTGCCGCGTGTAGCCACGGGCACGGAGTTCAAACTAAGGGCATTTAAAAATGGCGCCCGCCCGGCAAGATGCAAATGAAGCCCGGGATATTTAAATCCCGGTCTTCATTTGCAACTTCGAATGCCTACATTAACCACCGTAGTCCGAACTAGGGTGGTAGTGTAGACATACCCTTAGTGAGTGGGAGCAGGGGTGGAGCGTGGTTTTCAAACTGTGAATCACGACCTAGTACTGGGTTGTAGAATGTCAGGCACTGGGTCTCAGGTGACCAGTGGAGGTGCTGAGACAGCTCCCTGCCTATCCTAGCACCACAGACTGCGCTGCGCCCCAGAACCAGCCGGCAGCAGGCCCAGCTCCTGGAATGGGTGGGGGTTAGGGGAGAACACAGGGCTCTGCACACTGCCCCTGCCCCGAGCACTAGCTCCGCACTCCCATTAGCTGCAAACCTGCTGCTGGCTGCTTCCGGGGCGCAGCATGGTCTGCAGTGCCAGGAGAGGCAGGAAGCTGCCTTAGCCCCCCTGCTGCACCGGGAGCCGCTCATGGTAAGCTTCTCCTGATCCCCCCGCAAAGCCTGAGTCCCCTCCTGAACCGCAAAGCTCCCATCCTCAGCCCCACCCCGCCTAGTCCAAGTATGTTGGGTCGGGGGCATCACCAATTTTTTTCAACTGGATCATGAGAAAAAAAAAAGAAAAGTTTGAAAGCCACTGCTCGGTAGTCCACGCTGCCTTGTGCGGAGAACGTCTCCCCTCCCACATCCAACCAGCAGATGGCCCCGTTGCTGGGTAAAAGAACTCTTTGCCCCTCAGTGCTCAAAGCACCTGTTCACCATATGTTGCAGTGGCTACCATGTCATTCCTGGGTGCAATTCAAGGTGCTAGTGATAATCTCTAAAGCCCTGGGTGGTCTGTGACCCCCCCTCATTTAACTAGTGCCTTCTTCTGTATTTTTCCATCACAACATAGGATGCTCTCGGATGCATTTCAGCTGTCAGAGCCAAGAACTCAGCTTTCTGAGAGCTCCTGCCTCGGTAAACAACACTTCTCCCCCTGTACATCACAACCAGAATCCAGCAAATTTCAGATCATGTTTTCAAAGCCTTTTGTTTTCTCCCTATTGAGTTTTGGGCTGGACACGTCTTTGTAGTTTTCTTTACAGGGAATTTAAGACCAAAGGAACTCTAGGGATGGCAGAATCTTTTGGGATCTTTTTTTGGTATTTGCATATTTTTAAATAGTGGGACAGTAGCCTGGTCCATCTGCCGTAGGCAGCATGACACACAAATAAAGAAGACCTAGTTATTATTGCGATGGGGATATTCCAACTACTTTGGTCCAAAATAACCTTTATTTGCAAACCTTATTTGGATAGTATGTTATACTAAATTGCTTTGTGGCACTCAGGGTCGCATTTGTGATATCTTCTCACGGTTATCCCATTGATGATTAGCATGTCCGGTTAGAACTATTAAGAAAGGGTACTTATCAACATAAATAAATAAATATTGGGCATTGCCATAGTAGCTAGAAAGAAAAGCCTTTTTTCAATACTACATGGGATTTAAAAACATATCCGCACTTAGATACGCGTGTGATGGAGGTGCTGAAGAAAGCTAGATTAGAATGATCAGTCCAGCATGCCCTGCATGTTTCCCAATAGTTTGGCAGCTGTCCCAGAAAAATTAAATGGAAATTAATTTCCTCTTCTCAGGATGGCTCTGAATGGAAGATGAATCCTGTGGGTTCCCATAAAAACAGCAGACTTTCTTCCATATGTTAGCTCAGAGGTTTGAGTGTTGGCCTGCTAAACCCAGAGTTGTGAGTTCAATCCTTAAGGGGGCCATTTAGGGATCTGGGGCAAATCTGCCAGGGATGGTACTTAGTTCTGCAGTGAGGGCAGGGGACTGGACTCCATGATCTCTCAAGGTCCCTTCCAATTCTATGAGATAGATATATCTCCATATTATGTGTTACACCATTGTATGTACTGTAGCTGTATTGGCTCCAGGATATATTAGAGAGACAAGGGGATGAGGTAATATCCTAGACATGAAGGAGAGCTCTGTGTGGCTTGAAAGCACATCTCCCTCATGAACACAAGTTGGCTCAAGGAAAGATACTGCTTCTCCCACCTTGTCTCTCTAATATCTCACCCTGTTAGGTAGGGAACCAGTGATTTCTACATGAATGGACACAGGGAATACAGCTAACAGGTGTTCTCCATTCCAGTCAAGCCCCACATGAAGAAGTCAGAGACACAAGACCCTTGACTGAAATCCTTCCCTAACAGCAGAGTACAATTTACTCCTCATGTGGCTTCTTGTGCACACCTGCTCTCTCTAGTGTGGGCAGCCTTTTGGGTTTTGTACGGTTAGGTCCCACGCTCTGACTGGAGCACGTAGGTGCTACCATGTTACAGATAATGATGATACTCTTGGGCCCAGTTGAAGGGCAGGAGAGCTAGTGCCCTTTAGCCTAGGAACTAATTGGGGGAAGTGTTTTACAGCCAGTGGGGCTGGATACCTAACATGTGTCTATATCACATGATAAGTCCAGAGCGCTGGACTTCTGGACTCATGGAGTCCAAGCCCACCCTTCTTAGTCTGTACTGCACAAACCTGGGCTTACAACTGCTCGACCCGCATCTCACTGCTGTGCTACCATGTCCACGCTGCACTACACAGACCTGTCTCCAGGCTATGGCGTGAGATACCAAAGGGCAGGGCTCAGCCCCAGCAGGGTCCACAGTCTGGGTTGTTAGTGGTTGTTAGCCCATATCCGACCAATGTGTAGATGGAGGGAAAGAGGCCTGAGGCTCCAACCTGAGTTAGGACCTGGGCTTACCCTGCAGCACAGATATACTCTTATAAAGCCCGTTGGCAAGTGCATCGAAATCCCAGTCCTAAGACTCCCCTCCAGGCCAGCTTCCAGACCAGTTGGGCATACAGTGCCTGGCTATTGAATGCCAGTGGAATGAGCATCCCAAATGGACCAAAATGCCCCTGTGAACAGCCTCCCTCCCTTCATAACCAACTCCCCCACTCCGCACCGGATCCCTTTTCTTGCCAGCTGCCTCCACTCACCCTGCCTCCTCCACCCCTTCTCTGAACCCCCTTCAAGCCCCTCCCTCGCCTTCTCTGCCCCCACTTCGTCTCCCGCACCCCGAAAGGCCTCCTACTTCCCAGGAACCCGGGGGTACCCTCTCCAGACTCCTCTCCATCTGCCCAATTTAACTGAAGAGTCTGTCATGTGATGATACCTCCAAGGGTACATCCAGATCTGGCGGGACCTACCCCTGGAGATGTCACCACACGAAGAGACTCTACAAGGAAAGATTAAGCTTTAATTCCTGGAGACTCCGGGCCAGTCCTGGAAGCTGGCACCCCTCTGAACCTCACCTCTCCGTCCTGTCCACGCCCGCAGGTGCGCCCTCCTTCTGCGCGCCCCTAACTCCTGCCTTCCCCCCCCCCCCGCCCACAAAGGGCCGGGGGCTCCGGGCTGCTCTCCCTCCCTAGCCCGCTTTGGGCAGCGCCGCCGGGGCTCCCTTGGGGCCGGATCGGAGCGCGCAGGGGAGCGCGGTGGCGCTTGGCGAGGTGCGCCCTGGGGCGCGCAGAGCGAGTGGCGCAGAGGAGCCGCGACCCCGCCTGACGCAGCCGCCGCTCCCCGCCAGCTGCGGTGCCCCCTCTCCCCGGGGCGAAGCGTGAGCTAATCCCCGCGACAGGAGGGACGCGCTCCCGGCCCGCAAGCGCCTCCGCCTGCGCCCCTCACCGGGGAACCCTCACTCTGAGCAAAGCCGGGCGCTCCGGCGAAGACCTAGCCACGGCTGAGCCGGCCCCCCTTCTCCCATTGGTCTGGGGCAGCCCCGGGGGGCGGAGATTGCCGAGCCGGCATTAAAAATCACATGGCCGCCCTCAAGCAAGAGGCAGTTGCTCATGCAGGGTTTGAGTTGCAAACAGCGCAGCGGGGTAAGGCACCTGGGATTGCTTTGCTGAGTCTCCCCTAGCCACTGGATCTTACACTCTTTTTAAGTACATACCTCCCCAGCTCAAATCCGCTGCCAGGTAAGGAGCACTTTCTTTTTCACCCTCCTCTTTCCGTAGCCCAGGCTGCCACCCAGTCACCTCTGAAATGCCCCCTTCAACTGGCTGTGCCTGGGATGCGGGAGGTGTGGTTGTGGGGGGGTGGGAGGTCAGTCTATGTGTGTGTGCTTTACTCGCAGGTTTATTGGTTGCACTTTTCTGCAGAGTCACAGAGAGTTTTGCCTTTTCTCACACCCCATAACTCACCAGAGCGAAAATAATTAGCTAAGTACGCCTGGAACCCTTGAGCATCTCTTTATGCTCCTTTCTTTCCAGGCACCAGCTGCCACCGGAGGGTATTGCATTTTGGGGGGAGGTGTGGAAAAGTTAGCCTGAATGCTCCCTTTGCTCTGTATTGGGCATCTTTTTTTTTTTTTTTTTTTTTTTGCTTATCACTTCAGGGATTCCAGAACAGAGGGAAAGGGTTTAGATGCATTAAAAAAATACAATCAATTTTCTGTCCCCTTCTTGCCATGGCAATTATTCATAACACCGCACAGGGATTGCAGTCTAGGAAAGATGCACGGGGAGCAGCTGGTGGAATTCTTTCTGAATGGGTCTGGCCAAAAGAAGAAGTAAGGAGGGGAAAAAAAGCCATTGTGGTTTGAGTGACTGGGGAGAGATTGCATCATTTTAACTTGATTCATGACAGTTGAACAAAAAAAACAAATAGGAAACGGCACACTTATTTATGGCTGCCTTGTACAAGCTTTTCCATTTTAACCAGGCATGTGCTTCCCAGGAATTTGGAGGCAGTCATTACAGAACACGCTTAAACTCTATTCTGGATGTTAAAAAGATTGTGTTCACTGCCACATCTCTGCTCCCCAGGCTTGATCTAGTGATGTATTCTTTTCGGTGTTCTCTTTGCCTTGCCTTTACACTTGTTTGCCTTTCCATCCTCCTGGCCAGCACACCCCCTGGCGATGAGGATCTCATTTGTAGTTACTTTGTCATCCTCTAGAAATATCCTGAGACTTGCAAAGGAGCAGGATCTCAGATGACAGTGCCACTTATCTGTTCCCCTTTTCTCCGTACACATTCCCCTGCATTGCTTATTTTTCTTTCTTCTAATATCTTCATTGTTTTATTAAAGAAAATCTGTCATGATCCTTAAAGACTTAAGATGCCTCTAAAGCAAGTTGGCAAATGAGGGGCGTTTGAGCTAACAACTTTTAAACTAACATACAGGACTGGGGAAAAGTCACTGAACCTTTACAGCTGAGTATCTCTGACCAATGAAAGAAGAGAGCATGGACTTTTGGTTTTGCTATATGTCTTGGCAGACTGCTCTCCTGTTCTGTTTACTGAAGTGGGAGCAAGGTGCTTCACTAAGGCAGCAGTTGTGCTCACTTAGCAACATGTGCCCTGCACACACAAAGCAGGGCAGCGTGGCGTCAGCTTGGGAGTACTTGCCCGGAACGCTCATTAGCAGTCTCTTGCTCAGCTCTTGTAATATCTCTATCTCGGATCCGTCTGAAACTCTCCTGCATGATTCTCTTCCACTCGATCAGAGCAAACTGCAGCCAGCCAATGAAATGATTTCTCCTTGTGGGCTCTTGGAGATGGGGTTGTTGTTGTTGAATCAGTGTTTGTCCAGAAATGCTTCATGAATAGTAAAGTCCTCTTTTATTACCCTCTTCCAAGACTTCCCTTGCAACAAAAAATTCTGATCCCATCTTCTACCTCACTGTAGTGAATGTGGATGTGGGCCAGCACTTGGGTCCAGTGCTTCTCTTAAGTTTTTCCTGTTGTTTTTCTGTGGAGAGATAGTTTAGTTTATGTCTGACTACATGTGTCATGTAATGGGCCCAATCTTAGATAGTTTCCTTCCCCCCAATGAGGGCTGTAGGTTTGCCCCCCTTCTCCGTAGTCAGTGAGAACATGATAACGATGGGAAAAATTACACTTGTGATACAACTGGGCAGGTGGACTAGTAAAGTAAGGCATAATGTTCAGTTTTTATCCCTCGCCTGTATATTTTTAGCTTTGGACACAATTTTTGCATAGGACCTGATCCTGTATTCCTTACAGTTTCCAACTCTCATTGCCGCCAAGTAGCAGCTTTTAGGATACACCAAGTTCAGATTCCCAAACTTTTGGATGTATTGATTTTCCGCCCCCAAACATATTTATAGAGCCTGATCCTTGAATTCAATGGGAGTTTGGCCATTGACTTGAGTGGGGCAGGATCAGGCCCACTGTGTTTCAGCAGCTGAGAGTCTGACTGCGGAATTATTGCATAGTCCTCCTTCCCCTGAGCTCCTGGTATCCTAGCTACTCAAAGCACACAGAAGGATGAGAGGCAATTTGTGCCATGAAAAGACTGTATGTGGCGTGGGCCGGAGTTTTGTTGTCTGAACATTAAGGTATGGTCTGCAAACACAGCAAAGAGACACCCGCGAGGCCACAAGTCAGTGTTTCAGAAACATTTCAGCCAAAGTGGTTGCAGTTTTTGCTTCCAAAGGCATAACACGTGCAGTGGCACAACTATTAACTAATAATATTGTGCAGATGTACAGTAGGTGGAACAAATGCGCTCATTAGCAATGGAAATATGACAATGGTAGGTGCCTGTTGCTATTTCTAGGTTATAAATATGGCAAGCTATTTGTAGGAACCTGGCGCTGTGGTTTCAGTGATTTGTGGAATTCAGGCAAATGTCTTGGGGGGGCGGTCAATTTGCACATTCAGGTCCCTCGGATTTCATAGCTTTCCCCTCCCGCTCTTCCACCCTCTTGAAATCCAAGCAACAATACATACAAATGACTCCATTAGTTCCAAAACTATAAATTTCCATCCACTTGGAGCAAAACCTGCTTAGAATAGGGAAGGTCAATATGATCGTGATTTTAGGATGTGGTTTATAAAAAATGATTAATCTGCAAACCAATGCAATGATTTTGCAATGAGCTGTTCTTTTTCATGGAACATATAAATAGTAATTTGGCTTTTCCACTTGTATTTGGGTTTAGATGGATTTTCAAGCCAGCAGAAAATATCTCAAATTGAAGGTTAGATACATTCCTTCCCTTTTGAGAGCTATATATTGGCAGGAAAGAGAAACTCCATTCTTATCACCCTTCTCCCACCCAAAAAATAAAATTAAATTAAATTAAAAAAAAGGGCAGACAAAATATTCAGGCAGGTGTAAGGGTAACAGTCCCATATCATCTTTATAAATTAATATGAAAGCTGTATTCAGACTGGGTGTTTTGAAAGTCGAAAGCACACACTGCACGAGTGACAGATGACTAATTTCAGGAAACATGTGTTGGGCCATATTCCTGTATAGTGATTTGAAGTGTGTGTGTGTGTGTGTGTGTGTGTGTGTGACTTATTCTGTTTGCTTGTCACCTGCTGTTCTCTTACAAACATCTGCTTAACTTAGTCCTTGTGATACAGCTGAGATAGGTAGGGGATGGAGGAATTCAGGGATCATTTAGAATCTCTAGAGTTCAGTGTATCGATCAAGGGTTCTAACACCGTTATTGGACCATGAGTAGTTTCTATCCCCAGCATGACTTTTTAACCTTGCCTTACCCCGGTCAGGAAGAACAGCCAGAGCATGTACAACCTATTTCACATGCAGAAGTCTTATTCTTTGGTTGATACAATTCTGCCAGTTCTTTGAACTGAGTCGGATTGATTTGGTTAATATCAGTTAACAAAAGACATCTAGCTGTGCACTCCCACAGATGGGGTGCGTATGAAGATCTCCTGCTGTAATAAAAATCAGTTCTGACGTTCTTTTCTCCTTTGGCTGGGTGTGTGCAGGAGGGATTATTACAATTCTTGCATTTGGCCTCCTCTCCAGCATTTTCATTAAATCTCCTGCCGTACAGTAGGCGACTTAACATATGATGCACTTGTCAAAAGCAAACACTGGGTCTACGCCAAACCTCTCTGAAATGTGTTTGGTGTGCTCCAGTCTCAGCAAACACATCTTGTTTTCACTAGGCCGGCGGCTTTCAAACTTTTTTCCCTCATGACCCAGTTGAAGAAAATTGTTGATGCCCCCGACCCAACATAATCTGATTAGAGTGTGGGCTCTGGGGTGGGGCTGAGGATGAGAGCTTCGGGGGCTGGGGCAGGAGGGACTTACCTTGAGTGGCTTCCGATCAGCAGTGCAGCGGCGGGCAGGGGCGGGGGGGCTAAGGCAGCTTCCTGCCTCTCCTGGCATCGCAGACCATGCTGCGTCCCAGAAGCAGCCAGCAGCAGGTTCCCAGCCAGTGGGAGGGCGGAGCTAGTGCTCAGGGCAGGGGCAATGTGTGGAACCCTGTGTGCTCTCCCCCAACCTAGGAACTGGGCCTGTTGCTGGCCACTTCTTCAGTGCAGTAGTCTGCAGTGCCAGGACAGGCGGGTAGCTGCCTTAACGCCCCTGCTGCTCACCTGATCCCCCTGCAGCAATGGGATCCAGGGCCTGACATTCCACCACCCCCTCTTGGGTCACGACCCGTCGTTTGAAAACCACTGGACTAGGCAACACCCTAACCATTGACTTTACAGACTGCAACCTCAGGGTCATTCTCCTTTTGGGGGTGGCATCCCCTTTATTTAAAGAGAGGCAAGTGCCTTCTAGTCACTACCAACGGCATCAGAGATGTTAGGCCAATCCTGCCTTTGTTAAAGTCATTTGTCAATAACTTCTGTGGGAGCAGAATGGGGCCTCATTTGGTTTGTGCCATGGTTTCCTACAGTGAATGTAAAGATCGTATGGGTCCCATCAAACCGGCATGACTTTGGTTTAAATAGTTGCCAGCATAGCCAATATGGCTTTTTTTCTTATTGTTGGCAAAGAAAGCACGACTTTTGCTTTCGTGGCTGGTGAAAGGCTAAATTCTGCACAAGTGTAAGTTAGTGGAATATCACCGGAGCGAAATTTGGCCCAAGGAGCAGATTATCCTCATACTGTGCTTGTCCTTTTAATTAACGCTCACCCATATCTTGGTTAGAATAGACCCCAAAACACAGTTTCTATCATTGTAAATCCACTGGAGATTTGGTCAGACATGCCTGTGTTAAACACTAATTCACCATTCCAAAGAAAACCGAACGTGCAGGGGTATGCACTGGATAGATACTTATATTTCCTAATTTTAAGTGAATATAACTTGCAGGCCTGTAAGACATGTTCACTTCAGTGCTTGCTATCGAAAGAGCGATGGTGACTTTGTGGGGATGAAGTCAGTTTTGTCGCTCTGTAACTGCAGACAGAGAATCTCTGTGCTCCAGGACAATTCCATGAATAGAAGTGAATTGACTGAAAAAATGAATTGTGGGGCTTGGGAGGCTGGGGCCACCAGGTAGCTTTGGGTCATCATGCAGTGCCTTTGAGTTCTAACATGCGGTTTGTCTCTCTCTTGCAGACCATGTACTCTCTCTGACGGATGTGCAATTACTAAGCTAACGCTGCATATCAGAAGACTCTCCTTGGTGAAGCCAAGGGGCATTGGAAACGCCGACCTTGCGCTCTCTTTTTTTTTTTCCCGTGTGTGTGTTCCTCTAGAACGTTCAAAACTGTTTCTCCAAAGGGTTTTGCAGAAACTCAGACTGTTTTCTAAAGCAGAAGCCCCTCCGTGCACAGCAGTAGTGATGGGCAGTGTGCGAACCAACCGCTACAGCATCGTTTCCTCAGAAGAGGATGGCATGAAGCTGGCCACCATGGCAGTGGCCAATGGCTTCGGGAATGGGAAGAGCAAAGTACACACAAGGCAGCAGTGTAGGAGCCGCTTTGTCAAGAAAGACGGCCACTGCAATGTCCAATTCATTAATGTGGGTGAGAAAGGACAACGTTACCTGGCAGACATCTTTACCACCTGCGTGGATATTCGCTGGAGGTGGATGCTAGTTATCTTCTGTCTGGCTTTCATCCTTTCATGGCTTTTTTTTGGCTGCGTGTTTTGGCTGATTGCTCTGTTGCACGGGGATCTGGAGGAGCAAGCAAACTACAAAACTTGCATCTCCAATGTGAGCAGCTTTACGGCTGCCTTCCTCTTCTCCATCGAAACCCAGACGACAATCGGGTACGGCTTTAGGTGTGTGACAGACGAGTGCCCCATTGCAGTCTTCATGGTGGTTTTCCAATCCATAGTAGGCTGCATCATTGATGCGTTCATCATCGGGGCGGTCATGGCCAAGATGGCCAAGCCAAAAAAGCGAAATGAAACTCTTGTCTTCAGCCACAATGCTGTGGTGGGCCTGCGGGATGGGAAGCTGTGCTTAATGTGGCGTGTTGGAAACCTACGGAAAAGCCACCTGGTGGAGGCACACGTGAGAGCCCAGCTGCTTAAATCCAGGGTGACCTCCGAAGGAGAATACATCCCCTTGGACCAAATAGACATCAACGTTGGGTTTGATAGTGGGATAGACCGCATTTTCCTGGTCTCCCCAATTACAATAGTCCATGAAATAGATGAACAAAGTCCCTTGTATGACTACAGTAAGCAAGACATGGACAATGCAGACTTTGAAATTGTAGTAATATTAGAGGGCATGGTGGAAGCGACTGCCATGACTACCCAGTGCCGTAGTTCATATCTAGCAAACGAAATCCTCTGGGGCCACCGGTATGAGCCTGTGCTCTTCGAAGAGAAAAATTACTACAAAGTGGACTACTCTCGGTTCCACAAAACGTACGAAGTGCCCAACACACCCCTTTGCAGTGCCAGAGACTTAGCAGAAAAGAAATACATTCTCTCTAATGCAAATTCCTTTTGCTACGAGAATGAAGTAGCTCTCAGCAGCAAAGAAGAGGATGAGAGCGACAACGGGCTCCCAGAAAGCCTGAGCACGGACACCCACCCAGAAATGGACCCTCATAGCCAAGTTGGGTTGCCACTAGAACCTCGGCCGTTAAGGCGGGAATCTGAAATATGACTGACTGACTTTTTCTCTGCTATCTTTTGGTTTAAAAGAAAAATCTGTCAGTCAAAGGTCCGGTGAGCTGAGAGTTGGCCCGAAGCAACGATGGTACTGTTGAAGAACAGCGTGAAGACACGTGGTCTTAAGGGACCCTGCGCCGGTTTTAGGGCTGTCTTTAGAGGAGAGACGGCTGAAAATGACCTCTACACACGAAGCACTAAACAATGTCAAAGCATGACCAGAAGGCACATATATATTGTAGAATAAATTATGTATATATTTTTTTACAAAACTTGAACTTGCAGGCAAGCTTTGGTTGGGTTATTTGTTGTTCAACTTTTTCCAGAATGCTTCTCTCTAGGGAACAAGAATGTTTTTAATGGCATAACAAAGGCAAGAATCTGCCTTATTATTATTATTATTTTATTATTATTATTTTAAGAAAGCTGCTGCTAACTCCATGGACACAAATTGTAATTTTTTTGTGGCCGTGTAGTTTTTTTTTTCTTTTTCTTTTGTTTGTAATTAAAAAAAAAAAAGACGCCAGCATTGAACTTTGTGGGCTGAAACGCTCACAGTCACACTTCAAAGAGGCCAATGCTGCCGTGTATCTGAACTTTTTTCGAGGCCAGTAGTTTGATAGCTAGAATCAATTTCTCTCTCTTTCCAGTTACATAAGGGGCATTATGTAACATAAAACCAATTGGTAGCCTCCAGCAATTTTTTTTTGGAAGGGGAGGAGGGATAGAGTTTAATTATATCAAAATTAAGTTAAAACTACCTAAATAGATACCAAAGAAAATGCACAGTTTTGCACAGTGGAGTTTATTTAAATGAAACAGGCTGCTTTAAACCAACAAATTTTGAACCTCAGATTTTTTTTTTGAAAGGGCCTCATTTTGCACCTTATTCAGAAAATCAGAGTGTAATACTCATATCTAAGTAAGCAAGATGTTTTTCCCCCTCTGTGGGAAAATGAGCTCTCTTTTATTCTTTTTATAAGAAGGAAAAGAGAGGCGGGAGAGGTGGAGGAGCAAACATCTGTTCTTTCCTGTTAGGAAAACACCAACAGGGCTACAGCAGAAGGTCAAGTGTTATTCTAAAACACATTCCAAAACTGCTTCTAGAACGTAGAGCCCTCTTACAGCTGACCCAGCGTTCTGAGAACTGAGCCATCAAACATGCTGCCAGCTGTTATTACGTTTCCAGTTCAACTAGGCTAGGGACATGCAAAGCTGCTGATCTGCGCTGGAGGCTAACTCTGCTGGAGCAGGCATTTAGGCTTAGGTGAGCCAAGCAACATGCAAATCCCTGGGGAGGAGGCAAGAGGGGAAAAAGGGAGAGGCCGGGAGGAAAGTTCTAACAGCAATCTGAAATCGCACCGGGATGCAAATGTTTGGGGGAAACATTTCCCTTGGCAGGGCACGGGTGTCAGACCTGGTGTGCTCTGGATCTTTGGGAAAAAGGATGATTTGAAGCGAATACTGTAAAAGAGTTCCCTCTCCCACCTCCTTTTTATCTGTAAACATAGACTGGGCTGTCAGTGGATGAGATCTGTCACTACATCTTGGGACCTTATGTGATGCCATGGCTCTAATAGTATTTTGGTTCCCCTTGTCATGAATGCTTTACTGTTTTCTGTGCCTATACGATCAAGCATATAAGCTGCACATGAAAGTTCCTCACCTGTGAATCTTCCTCAAGGAATAGAGAGTGGTGGTTGGGGATGATAGATTCTAGTCAACTCTTTTACAGTATTGGATCACTGTATGCCATTAAAAAACAGCTTGTTCTATGTCTAATGTCTTCTGCAAATGGACATCTGTGAAGGCCTGTGGCCCCTTACAGCCCTGCCTGAAGGAAATGCCTGCAATGATATGGTGGTTCCTGAGAAAATGGTATTTACAGTAACCTGAAGAGGTGGGTTCTAAAACTGTGGAAATTTTACATTGTAAAGGTAGCTCTGGATATTAAAAAGGGCAGATGGTATTTAAATACAAATACTAAAACTATTTATGGGTGGGTGGGGGGAAAGGGTGTTAAACCCACATGGCAACTTGAACAGAATGCTACTTGTGCTGCTATTGTGATATTCTTGTAAAGGAAAACAACTAAACCAAAGAGTATTCCGTGAAATGTAAAACAAATGAAGATGCAATCAGAGAGGGAGGACATGGGGGAAGGAGGTGACAAAAAGAGAATCCTTTCCCCAATTAGTTTACTCCAAAATACACAGTGCCCTGCTTAGGAGACTTGAAACATCAGAGCCAGGGACAGGAGATAAGGGGAAAAAATAAAAAGGCTTCTGATGATTTCTTTAAGAAAAAAGGAAACAAAACAGAAAAAAATCTGAACTTTCTGGTGCACAGTTTTTTCCAAGTCACACATTTTTCAGAAATGTTTTTAAAATGTACATTTTATAAAGTTGATCAAGTATTTTCGTATTCAAAGCCAAATGTAAATAGAAGTCTGTAAAGGAGAAGAAGAAAACCAGAAAAATTAAATAAATCCATAGAAACTATAAATTCAGTTCAGCAATTTCTGCTAGCGAGTACCTAGATGCTACCGGTTAGCATGGTTTTAGCAAGTACTTACAAGCCTTATAGGGTCCCTAATGCTATGAACTTCTGTTATTTATTTAAGCATGGACTTTTAATTTGAAACTTTTTTCCCCTAGTTACTGGCATTTTTAAAAGTTACAAGCTTTCAGATTGCTAGTCTTGTTGAGAGTGGATACTTAGGACATTCATTGCACTCTCTGCTGGATTTATTTCATTTTTAAATAACCCTTTGTCTCTACCGACTGAATCTAGCATTGCAGATTTGCACTCGGCCTTTGGCTGATGGAAGCTGCTAGGAAAGAGACCTGACCTGCAATGTATATCTCATGGTACCCACCCCAACCCTGGTTCATCTCTAAAAAGGTTTAAATACATTTCTGAACATGCCTTGATAAGCCCAGTCCAGGTTGCACGGTTGTAGGGTTGGTTAATTATTATTATTTTTTTTTCTTCTTTAAGGCATGCATAGTGACTGACAATATTCATACTTACAGGGCCAAATTCATGTCTCACTTACGGGCTATCCAAATGCTTGGTGAAGCAGATGGAAGTCTTTCTGTTGGCTGTAAAGGTTTTGGATCAGGCCCTGAAGCTATGGCATGACCCCAAAGTTGAAGTTGGCTCAGTGTCTTTAATGTCCACCACAGGCGGTTTATGTATTTTGCTTCAGGAGTTGGGGGGGAAAATGAGTGATTTCTGCCCTTCCCTGAAAATACTTGAATAAAGACTTAATGTCTGAAACATAATACCGCCTACAAGGACAAAAGGCATTTGTGAGACAGCTTGGGCTGTGTTGTTATTTCCCTCCGCTGTCTCTTCAGTGCAACTTGGTGTTTGGCTAAGTCGCAAAGGTGGACAGCACAACATTTTCGTTGTGTTTAAGGCTACATTCTCGCACTCATGGTCAACATCTGCGGTGTTAGCTTAGCACTTGTTCTCTCTTGGCAAAGACAAAGGGTTTGTACGTTTTATTTGGTCTCTTAGGTCCTTTTTTGTTTCCATATTGGATGACAAGGTAAAACCGAGAAGTACTGTATTGTCGTTAAACTACGGCTGCTCTTGACCGTTTCAAGGCAGAAGGGGGTTGCAGAGGTGCCATCCCACCGCCAAGTAAGAACTTCATTTTACAATGACATTGGGTCTGCAGCTATTGTAAGGTGAACAATCGAGACATTTGGCAATTGTCCATTTACTATTTTCCTGTTTGCAGCCTTTTTGTATCAACGTCTTCCTAATGTACTGCACAAATCATGGATTGTACAGATTTTTATATATTATGTCTTATTTTATTATTTCTAAATAATAATAATAATAATAATAATAAAAAAAACCCAACAATCTGCTGTCTGGATCTTCTGTGGGCGGAGGATGGGTCAAAGTATTACTATTTAACTGCACTACGGTGGTGCCGGCAACCAAGAGAGGGGGGCCCCTGTCACGTGCCTCCCATAGTAACACATAGCAAGAGGCGATTCCTTCTTTCAAAAGCTTGGAATATCGGCTGACAAAGGGTAGGAGGCAAGGTGCTATTGTTCTCATTTTGCTGATTAGGAACGGAGGCACAAAGCCTTATTGTCTCGTATGGCAATTCACAGCCCATGAGGATCTGCCCCATTGCTATTCAAAGACTTTTTTAAAGTTGCACTGGAAGAGTGGTAGAGTGAAAATTAAACCCCAGCACTCAGAGTTGTACTCCAGAGTCTTATCCACATGACCAGGGATTAATCTGTAAGGAAAGAAGTTCTGGGGCTCAATTAAATGTTTTTTACAAGTGAGGCAGCCGGGAGGGTGGGGAAGCCTTGGAATGGGTTGCCTAGGGCAGTGGTGGAATCTCCATCCCTAGAGGTTTTTCAGGCTCGCCTTGACAGAGCCCTGGCTGGGATGATTTAGTTGGCACTGGGCCTGCTTAGAGCTGGGGGTTGCACTCGATGACTCCTGAGGTCCCTTCCAGCCCTAGGATTCTAAGCCCCCCAGTGCGGGGGTTATGGACTGTCAGGCCCAGCGGTACTGGGGCTCCGCCTTGGCACAGAGTAAGCACTGCACATGACCATCCTTCTGCTCTTACATACAGGGGAGCCAACAGCCTCCTTGGCCCCTGGGCAAGGTGGGGGTGGGGTGGCCAGGGCCGGCCCACAACATTTTGGCACCTGAGGCGGGGAGCTCAAATGACGCCCCCTCGCTTGGGCCAAAACTTTGCAAGGTCTCAATTCTGCCGCCTTCCCATTCTACTCCTCTCCTGGCACGCCACCATCTCTGTGCATCCAGAGCAGAGAGAATACATCTGCACCAGCAGCAGACTATTTTCTACACTCTGGGTCCTAGTGGTGCCCTCCCACAGTCTGGCACCTGAGGTGGCTGCCTCAGTTCGCCTCATGGGAAGGCCAGCCCTGGGGGCAGCTCTGTGCTCCCAGAAGGGGCGGGGCCTCGGGCAGAAGGGGTGGGGCCTGGGCAGCCAGCCCTGAATGCACCATGCTGGCCCGCAAGTAGCCCTCAGCACTACCTGGAGCATGGCACCACCCTCCCCCTCACATCCCCCCCAGCCTTCATCCCAGTGCCAACTAGAAATGTATTTTACCATGACATTTGGTCTGCAGCTATTGTAAGGTGAACAGTCGAGACACTTCAGGAGTGAATTAAAGGGCCTGGGAGCTATGGTTGGTGCCACGCCACAGTAGTAGCATACAGAAGCTGGTCCCTTTGAATCTCTGGGCACCAGGGCAACAGCTCTCTTTATACCTGCCCCTCCCCGCCCCTGCATCAGCTGGCCTCCTTATGTACAGAGTATTTGTACACAAAATAGAGCTCACATCCATCAAAATATTGATGAGATAAATGGATTACGCAAGGGCCTTGAATGGAATGTGCATGTATTCACCAGGAATTATAGCTCAGCAGGTGGGGAAACGACGCTTAGGGCACTGAGAGGTTTGGGCAGGAATTTGAAAATAAAGTGGGAGCCACTGCTCCAAATATGCCCATGGACCACCCCTCTTCACCCTCTGTTTTTAAAGGACTGGTTTAATTGTCATAAACTTCCTGGATCATGCTGAATTATGCACCTGATGTCCCAAATGCTACACCAGCTTCTGTCCTCAGGAATTCAATATGTGGGGCTGTAGAGGCTGATGCATTAAGCTCTGGAGTTCCCAGGTTTGATTCCAACTGTCAGCGTTACACAAGCTTGCTATGAAGAGTTTCAAATTGAGTTTTGGCCTGTACACTCTATTTTTTGGCTTTTACAGGTCCTCAGTGGAATTAAGCTCTAGCATGATGCTTCAAGGGAGAATCTTGTCGTCCATAATGGCTCCTCTTATAAATTCAGCTACTCTTTCCAAAAATCTGTCTCTTAGAAAGTTAGTTTATCCAAGGCATTAAAACTCATGCAGATCACATGTTTTGTTTTGTTTTTTTTTAAACGGCCAAATTCAGAGCTAAAGCATAAAGGAGTGTTAGATAGACCACTGTGCAGTCAGACTGCCTCATAGGTGCTTTCCTTGTAAGCGGAGCGCTTGGATGGCCACCCAGGAGAAATTCAAATGCTTCCCAGCTGATTAGCTGTGTGCCCACAGCCTCCCACAGCTGGCAGCAGGTGTTTCTATTGGTGGTGCACAGCTGCACATGCCTTGGGGCACATGAGAAAATTTATTCTGCACACAGGTGGAAAACTTAGAGTGTACACTGTGCCATACCCAAAGCTAAACTCCTTTTTAGAACTACACATGCCAACTGGCTTATTTGTTTAACCAGCATTATATTCACATAGAAGGTCGGCAGAAAGTGTATGTGAACAAAACCAGACAATGGAGATGTCCTGATATTTACCAGCTCGGAACCTGGCTCAAAATACAGAGAGACATATTTTGTGATATTTTAACCTGCCTTGTTATTTGCTTCTCTTACTGTGCTGCCCTCTTCTGGGCCCTAGGCCTGCATTATTGCTATGTCAAGTCTCATGGATTTAGTTAGACTCCATAAGGCCACATTCAGAGAGGAAATGTGGAAGTAACAACCGCCAGTGTTCCAAACTCCCACGACGGTCGTGAGAGCCTCAGAATACTTCTTTGGTTTTAACCATGAGCTCCCAAACTTTTGTAAACATGTGAGAATTTCAGCATTTTTTTTATTTTAAAAATAGAGTGACTTCATGATTGCTGAGTAAAGCCTGAGTCTGTGACCTAAGAATCTAATTTAAAAAAAAAACAAACAAACCCTCAGACCCTCCACAATCATGAGACTGGCTTAAAAATGCTCAGTCATGAACCTTATGCGGGCAGGGCTGGCCTTACCATGAGGCCAACTGAGGCGGCTGCCTCAGGTGCCAGACTGTGGGACGGCGCCACTAGGACCCAGAGTGGAGAAAATTGTATCTGCTGCTGGGGCATGTGTATTCTCTCTGCTTTAGATGCACAGAGAATTTTTGAACAAGGCATTTTAAGTTGTTAGTTCTCCTTTATTGGGGTAGGTAGCAGAGCAGTTCCGTGAGAGGAGAAGAACAGGAAGAAGGTAGAATTGAGACCTTTCAAAGTTTTGGCCCAAGCAAAGGGGCATGGGGGCAACATTTGAGCTCCCTGCCTCAGGTGCCAAAATGTTGTGGGCCAGCCCTGTATGTGGGCAGTCATGTTAGCATCGATTCCATATGAGCAAGTGAGTCTGAGCATTTGAATATCAATGTGCGCTGGTGGAACTATTTAGAACAGGGGTGGGCAATAAATTTTTGCAGGGGGGCCAATTCAATGAATTTTCACAGAGGTTGCAGGCCAGTTCTGGCCTCCAGAATGGGCGGGGCCTCGGGCGGTAGGGGCGGTTCCCTCTAGGTGCTGAGTGGGGTGCGGGGAGCACACAAAGTCTCTTGCTCCCTGCCCCCACCCTGCCTGGGGTGTGCAGCACAAATTGTCAGACATTTTGAACAGCAGGCAGGTCCCTCTCAGTGTTGCACACCCTTGGTGGGGGGAGGATACCTCACGGGCTCCCCCCCCCCGTCCAATCAGGATATGGAAGCGGGGGAGTACACAAAGTGATTCGATGCTCAAATCTGCTCATGGTTCCCTCCAGGTGCCACACACCCTTGGGTGGGGGGAGGGAGCCGCCAAACCCTTTGAACAGCAAATGACTTCACCCACTCCCTGTGGGTCTCTGTTGACCTGGGGGTTGGATCAAGCCCACGGACTGCTTTTGCCTACCCCTGATTTAGAATATCAGCTCTTTGGGGCAAAGGCAGTTTTCAAAGCTGTCCTTAGCCATCTGCAGATTACCAGCTGTGTAGGGCACCGGAAAATTTGCGTCACCCCGGGGTCTTAATGTCCACCCACTCACTTCTTCCTATCTCTGTTCTGTGGCTCTGCTTCCTCCAGAGACGATCTAGTGAACTTAAAACTGAAAAAGCCGGCCAGCCCTACTAGAGGAGCACTGAACCTGTGAAAGAGCCATTCAAATGGTCATGAAGCACTGAACAGGCATTTGTCATCCCCTGTCAGTTTCTGAGTTGACTGTGTTAATTGACAGGACCCTAGTTTAAAGAGAGTTTTAAAACTATTTCATACATGTGTTGCTGAAGATTATAAAATCACATCTGTAAAAAATCATTTCTCCCACGCCCGGCTGCCCTCAGGGATAGGGGCAGCAGTTTAATAGTACTGCCTAGGGGCCCGTAAATCCTAAGAACAGTCCTGGTGCTCTTGGTTTTGTACAGCGCATAGCACAATGGAGTCCTGGTCTGTGGCTGAGGTTCTCACCTGCTAGGGCAATGCCAGTAATAAACAATTCTTAGTAACTAGCCAATTAGCCCACCATAAGATGGGATTTTCAGGTCTCTCCTCCATGTCCTATTCCCTTTCTAGCTCGGTCTTCTCTCCTGAGCCTCCGGTCTCTCGCTCCTTCTCTCTCTCTCTCCCCTCCTCCTACTGCCTCCCCCCCTCTCTCTCAGCTCTCCTCCGCCTTCTGCCTCTCTCTCCGTCTCTCTCTTTCTCTTCTCCCCCTCCTGCCTCTCACTCTCTCTTCGCTCTCCTCTGTCTCTGTCGGGAATGCACGCTCGTCCAGGCCCCGCCCCCCTTCGCCTCCCGCCATGGTGCTTGGCTGACTTCTGCACCGCTCAGCCGGGCCACCGCGGGGGGCAAGTGGAGCAAGCGGTGGTTTGGGCTCCCCCACGGCAGCCTGGCTGAGCGGTGCAGAAGTCAGCCAAGCGCCACAGCAGGAGGCGAAGGGGGGCACAAAAGTGACATACACGGCCGGGCCCCACCCCTGGCTGTGTACGTCACCATCCTGCCCCCCTTCGCCTCCCGCCATGGCACTCGGCTGACTTCTGCACCACTTAGCCGGGCCGCTGCGGGGGAGCAAGCGGCCGTTTGGACCCCGTGCTCCCCATGCAGCACCCATGCTGCATGGGGAGCGCGGGGCCCAAATGGCCACTTGCGCCGCTTGCTCCTCCGTGGCAGCCCGGCTGAGCGGTGCAGAAATCAGCTGAGCACCACAGTGGGAAGCGAAGGAAGTGACTCAGGCAACAGCGCCGTCCAGAAGGAACAGCCAGCATTTCAGCATTACAGACTCACAGACATTGGGCTACTATAAATATGACTAGGCAATTAGCCTGTCATAAGGCGGGATTTTCAGGTCTCTCCTCCACGTCAGTTTTCTCTCCTGAGCCTCCGGTCTCTTGTTCCATCTCCGTCTCTCTCTCTCTCTCTCTCTCCTCCTCCTCCTGCCTCTCCCTCTCTCTCTCTCAGCTCTCCTTCGCCTCCTGCCTCTCTCTTTCTCTTCTCCTCCCCCTCTTGCCTCTCACTTGGGGGACTGCGGAGCCCAAATGGTCGCTTGCGGCACTTGGTCCCATGTGGTGGCTGGCTGAGTGGTGCAGAAGTCAGCCGAGCACCACGATGGGAGGTGAAGGGGGGCGGGGCGGTGACGTACATGGCCAGGCCCCACCCTCTGGGCATGTACGTCACCACCCCACTCCCCTTCCCCTCCCGCCCTGGCGCTCAGCTGGCTTCTGCACCGCTCAGCCAGGCTGCCGCGGGGGAGCATGCGGCACAAGTGGCCATTTGGGCCCCGTGCTCCCCATGTAGCACGGGCCGCCCAGAGGGAACAGCCACCATTTCAGCATTACAGACTCTCAGACATTGGGCTACTATATATATGATAATACACTGATGGGACGAGAGCAGCACAAACCATGTTGGCGGTGGAGATTTACCCCAGTACCTTACTGGTGTAAATGACATCAGGGAAGGCCTAGTTTTGCAACAGTGAAGCATGTCTGCAATGCACATTTGCGCTGCTACATACACCCCAGTATACAGCAAACTGGAGTACAGGAGACTCTCATGAGTCGCAGAAGTTTGGGAGCTGCGGGAAGTTCACCCCAGGACCGGGAGCTGCAGCTTCCAGCATTCACAGATTTCCCTGCCATTCGCAGTCAATATGGGAATGCAGCCACCGTGAAAGGTGATGGTTTCCTGTATACATTTTGAGAAGGGGAGGGGCATAATCTATATTTTTGAGAAGCAGGGGGAGAAACAGCGGTTACGTTACACTAACTGACTCTCAAGTCTTACTTCAGCTCACCTCTGAACATGGACCTCAGTGAATAAGGGGTTTTCTCCAGTCTCTAAGGTGCTGTTATTGTTTTTTAACCTCTGCAGCGGTAGAACAATCAGAATCACCTGACTTGCTGAAGATCTGTCTCAAGGGCTGGTATGCTGCATGGCATTTGGAAACATTTCAAACTTTTGCAGTTAATTGTACTTACACTGAAGGTCAGAACTGTATAAAGTTCACAAACCTAGCACTGTGGGTCCAGACAAAATTGTGAGTGCCACAGATCATGAAAGCCAGGCATTCTAACTGGAGAAGTCACCGATGTTCCCTCTATTTTTTGTTTCTTTCCCTGTGTGGAATAAATTTTGTTTGGTGCAGGTGTGCACCACCAGGAGAAACACATGCCGCTGGCTGTGGGAGGCTGTGGGTGCTCTGCTAATCAGCTGAGTGCATTTTAATCTTTCCTGGGAGGCCACCCAAGGGCTCAGCTTACAGGGAATGTTAGAAGTCACCCTTCAAAAGATAGTAAGAATCTTTCAGTGCTTATTACTCAACAAAATATTTACAGCCAGAGGGTCAAAGTCTCATCTCCTCCACACAGGGACAAATCCAAAGCAACTCATTTGAAATCAGAGAATAAGTCCAATAGAGTGACTCTTGATTTGCAGCAAGGTGGTTGAAATCAGAACCTGCCTGGCTTGGGGTGAGTGAGCAGGAGGAATCTACTATGAAGTCCTGAGGGCCGTGCCTCTTTGTGTATTGTGAATGCTGTGAGAACTGCACTGTATGAGAGATGGGAGCGTCAGCAGGGCAGATCACAGACAATGGCATATCTATATTTTCCCTATAGGAAAACAGGAAGGAATGTTGGAGTGGGTGATAACACTGCCAGGGGAACACCAGGGGTATTATGTGAACTATTCATATCACTTCCAGCATGGTAGTCAGAAGAGAGACATGTAACATAGGCCAGATCAGCCAACAAAGACCACTGGCAAGTTTTTCTGTGCATTTGGCAACTCTCCAATAGGAGCCCAAATCCATTCCAAAATCCATCTCTGGCTTTTGCAGGGAGGGTAGATTTTCTTTTGTTACCTAAAATCCAACGCACTCGTCTTAATGCAAGTTCTTGAGGAAGGAGGATTTGCTATTCCTAACATTGGCACTTTAGCTTATGGGTTGTCAAGTTTCGGTGTCTTCCTTTGGCTTTTTCCTTTTCTGCTTCAGCCTGGTAATAACTCTTCCTCTTGGAACTTGGATGGTTATTGGCTGATGTTGGGGTGTGTGTATGGGTGTGATTGTGTTTGTGTGTGTGTATGTGATTTTGTGATTGTGTTTGAGTATGTGATTGTGTGTTTGTGTGATTTTGTGCTTGTGCTTGTGCGTGTGTGACTGTGTGAGATTGTGTGTGTGTGAGATTGTATGTGTGTGTGAGGAGAACACAGAAGTTAAGAAAAATGACTGTTACACAATGCTCAATAGTATACAATAAATACAAGCCTTACAAGAGATGGCATTTCTTCTTTCCAGGTTGCCCTAAGTACAATCTTCATTCCAGCACTGCAGTTTACACAACTCTAACTTATCATCTGCAGGCAAAATGTATTGTGTAATGCTGGGCAGCCTGGGAAAAATCCACCCATTTGAGCAGCTCCTAAATTTTATATTATTCTTTACAAATAAGTTCCCTCAAGCTTGTGGGCTGAAGTACAGACAACAGGAAGGACAGAAGTAAAGCAATAAGCTCTTTAAAGAGCCTTGTAGAGACTCATGCAAGTTACATGCGGTGAATTATGAAATAAGTTACTGGGTTGCTGAACTGGTGGGCGTTTAATGGCCTGTTTCTTGCCCCTTCTGCTTTCTTTCTGGAGAGCCAAAAAACCCATAATCCTTGAATGACTCGGGCAAAGCAGAGTGGATTTGGCTTCTGGGCTGAGAAAGAACTGGAAAATCAGTCCCTTAAAAAAAAAAAAAAGAGGTGCGTTCTTCCCGTTTCAATATAGACCTGTGCAGAAGAAAGTCATGATCTCTAATCTGGGCTTTGACATAAGAATAACACAACACAACATAAGAGTTTCCATACTGGGTCAAACCCACAGTTCAACTTGCCCACTATCCTGTCTCCTACGCGATTCATACTATTGCTTCATGGGGGTGTAAAGAATAGGGCAATTCTGGAGTGATCCACTCCTGTCCCCATTCTCAATTTCTGGTAGTCAGAGGTGTGGTTGTATCCTTGACCCTAGTGGCTAACAGGCTTTGATAGACCTATACTGCATCAACTTATTTAGTTCTTCTTTCAATCCTGTTATACTTTTGACCTTCATAACATCCCATGGCAATGAGTTCCACAGGTTATTTGTGCATTGTGTAAAAAGGTACTTCCTCTTGTTTGTATTAAACATGCTTCCTCTTAGTGACATTGGGTAACACCTGGTTTTTGTATTGCTTGAAAGAGTAAATAACACCTCGCTATTCACTTTTTCCGCACCAGTCACTGTTTTATAGAACCCTGTCAACTTCTCCTCCCATTTATTGTCTCTTTTCTAAGTGGAGGGTGTATCTACACAGCAGGGTTTAACTGTGTACCTTATTTCATCAATTGCTTATTTAGTCAATTGCGTAGCGTATTTCAAAATAGCTTATTTCGAAATTTGGAGTGTCTACACAGCACTTATTTCAAAATAGAGCACTCTTCCTCCGACTTCCCTTACTCCTTGTACAAATGAGGGTTACAGGAGTTGGAGTAAGAAGTCCTCCAGCGTGACAGTGTTTCAACATTATTTCAAAATAACTGCCTGATGTATAGACGTGGACTAAGTTACTTCGAAATAACGCTAGTTATTTCAAAATAATCTTGCTGTGTAGATGTACCCTAACAGGTCTAAACTTTTAAGTCTTTCCTCCCATGGAAGCCATTCAATTCCCTTCATCTTTATAGCCCTTCTCAGAATCTTTTCCAATTCCACTATTTCTGTTTTGAGCTGCTTTCTCCTCTGTAGCTTTAAGAATGCTACTTAGACCACGTCTCCTCTTGCTGCACCGGAGATTGGTCTTCCGATGTTTGATTTAGCGGGTCTAGTTAAGACCCGCTAAATCGAACACTGAGGGTACGTCTAGACTAGAGGCTTTTGTTGACAGAGACTTTGTCAACGGATACTGTCAACAAAGCCTCTGTCAACAAAGAGCATCTAGACTACATAACGGGGATTGAAAAATCAATCTGCTTTGTCGACAAAGAGCGTCCAGACTGCCGGATGCTCTGTCGACAAAAGAAGGCACCCAGAAGTGCTTCTGGAAGGTCACAGGGGCAGCCTTAAGTTCCTGGAGCTGCTGCTTGCTCTTTGCAGAGACGCGTGCTTAAAGGAGTGCTCCCAGACAGCCGTTGCTCTGCTCCTGCTTCTGGCTTGCCTACCTCCTAGAGGGAAAGCAAAGCTGCTGCAGTTCTTGCTTTGGTTGCCCTGCTTGCTCAGACACCACAGCAGTTTATTTTCAGGTTTGTTTTTGTGCTTTGCACTGTGTTTTTGGCCATGGAGCTGAGCTGCCTCTGGGCAGGCGATGGCCCACATCATGATGCTGGAAGCTCTGCTCTGAGAGCATCATGACATTTGTGGCAGAGCTGGATTCAGAGCCCAGCCTTGAGCCCCGCATTCAGGCTGCAGCCCTACTACTGCCCTTGCCCCCGAACTTATTCCTGGAGAGGCAAGTTTGGAGGCTGGACACACCAGTTCAGACTGGTGGGACCGGCTTGTTATGCAGCAGTGGGACAACGACCAGTGGCTCCGAAACTTTCGGATGCGGAAGGCCACCTTCCAGGAGCTCTGTGCCTGGCTTGCCCCTGCCCTGCAATGCCAGGACACCCGCTTGCAGCCCGCCATCCCCCTGGAGAAGTGCATCGCTATTGCTCTTTGGAAGCTGGCCATCCCCAACAGCTACCGCTCTGTGGGACATCAGTTTGGTGTGGGGAGGTCTACTGTCGGGGCCATCTTGATGGAGGTAAGTCACTCTCGGGGGACAGTCCGGGGGGCAGAGGCGGGCAGCTAAGGGGGGCAGTCAGGACTAGGCACAGGGAATTGGGGATGGGGGGCAGAGGTAGAAGCCCTCTCAGCCTCACCCTGCCAGGGTGCAAGGTGCAGGGGGTGGGGTTGTCTGAGGGGGGCTCTTGGAGTCCGGGAGGGAGCATCTCTCATCAGCTGAGCCAACCCCTCTAATGTCCTGTTCTGTGTGTTTCTATTTGTCCCTTTCTGCAGGTGGTGATGGCCATCAATTCAGAGCTGCTCCACAGGACCGTCTGCCTCGGAAACCTGGATGCCATCATGGCCGGATCTGCGACTCTAGGATTTCCCAGCTGCGGCGGAGCACTCGACAGGATGCACATCCCCATCCGCACACCACCCCACCGAGCTGCCCAGTATATTAATAGAAAGGGCTACTTTTCCACAGTGCTGCAGGCCCGGGTTGACCACCGGGGACAATTCACAGACATTTGTGTAGGGTGGTCAGGCCGGGCACACGATGCCTGCGTATTCTGGAACTCGTACTTGTACCGCAGGCTGCAGGCTGGGTCCTTTTTACTGGACAGAAACTTGGCAGTGGGGGATGTGCAGATGCCTATATGCATCGTGGCCAACGCAGCGTACCCCCTTATGCCCTGGCTCATGAAGCCATTCACGGGACACCTGGATGCGAGCAGGGAACTCTTTAACTCCCGCCTGAATCAGGCTCGCTACCAGGCGGAGTGCACCTTTGGCCATCTGAAGGGCAGATTTAGATGCCTGCTCACTTGGCTGGACATGGGGGAACGCAACATCTCCGATGTGGTTGCTGCATGCTGTGTGCTGCACAATCTTGTAGAAAGGAAAGGGGAGGCCTTCCTCCCTGTGTGGGGGAAACGGGCTGACGTGGAGGGGAGGCACTTTGAGCAGCCCCGGACAGCTGCCATCCGGCAAGCCCACCAGTGAGGACTGCAAATCCGAGAAGCCCTGCGGGAGCAGTTCTCACAAGGAGGCCGATGATTGTCCCCAGGGCCTTCCAATTGTGGGATTGCCCCATGCCCCCAGGGTCTTCCTCCCCCAAACCCCTCCCGGACCCACATTCACATTGCACACAATCACAATGAGAACAGAGACAGGTGGTGGTGTTGAAAAAAAAAATGTGTACAGTTGACTTCACTGTGGATTTGTTACAAACTATACAACTCTTGTATTCTGAAAAATTAATGTTTTTTTGTTAACAAAATAAAGTGTTCCCCTCAATGACTTTCACAGGGGGGAGAGGGGATGTCAGCCTGGAAGGGGGGAGGGAGGCCCATAGCTGAGGGTGCCACCTAGGATGAAGAGCCCCTGCTGCCTTGGCTGCGGAGGCCAGATCGGAGACGGGTGCTCCTGCGGGCTGGGACAGTAAGGGACTGGGCAGGAGGGGGGCTGTAGCTGAGTCTGGGATGGCAGGGGCTGAGCGGGGGGGCGCAGGCTGGGGGGGGGGGCAAGCTGAGCAGGAGGAGCAGGACCAGGCAGAGGACCGGGGAAGGCCATGACCTCCCGGATTGCAGCGCAAATGTCAGTGCCCTGCTGGGCAATTCCTCCAGCAAGCGCCTGCGCCACTCGGCCTCTGCCTCCACCCTGCGGTTCATTGTGTCCTGCATCCCTTGCAGGACCGAGATGTGTTGGCGCACCAGCTCCAAATACGTGCACCAGGGCCAACGGGTTCCCTGCAGCCGTCTGGGTGGTGGGGCAGGTGTGGTGCCCCCCTCCTGGTCAGCTGGTCCGGCTGTGGAGGACAAGAGGGAAAAGCCGTCAGTCATGCATGCTCACCCTTTCCCTGAGAGGGCGTGCCCTCCTTCTCAGCAGGCAGTGCCTGTCCTAGGGTCAGAGGATGCTCATGTGGGTCTCAGTAAGGCATGCTGTGGCCTGGCCAGCAGCCACGGCCTCCCTGGAGCCCAAAAGGTGTGCAGGCCACCATCCTGTCCCCTCCCCCCACACACACCCCATGGCCAAGCAGCACAGACAAGCGTCAGGCCACGGTTGGGGGTTCCCACAGAGTGGCAAGAGGCCTGAAGCTGTGAGGCAATCCCAGCGTCTGCAACCTATGCCTGCACCTGGCATCACTGCCTGCAGGAGCAGGTGGTGCCTCGCAGCCATTCGGGTGCAGGAGTAGGACGGCCCTCCCTGAGGGTGGCCATGGGTGTATCCCCCTTCCCCCCCCGGCCGTGATCAGCATGACATGTCGCAGCACTGCACCATCCGCTTTCCTCCCGCCTGCCGTGCCCTGTGTGTGTTGGACCCTCACAGCCCTCACCTGATGTTCCCTCCCCGGGGTCCGAAGTTGTCTGGGAGGCCTCCTGAGTCTGGGCGTCTGGTTCCTGGGTGCTCCTGGTGCTGTCTTCCTCCTCCTGTTCCTCCTCTTGGAGCTCCTGGTCGTCTGCCTGGAGTTGCGGCCACTGCTGAACAGGGGTCTCCAACCCAGACTCCACAAGCCGCTCGGGAGGCAGGGGTTCCCCTGCCCCCAGGATCCGGTCCAGATCCTCATGGTAGGCACAAGAGTGTGCCATTTCCCCGGAGCGGGAGCTGTGCTCACAGACCCTGACGTACCCCTGCCTCAGCTCCTTCGCCTTTGCCCTGACCTGCTCCAGTGTGCGGGGGTGGTGACCTTTTTTAGCCAGGCCTTCTGCCATTTGGGCATAAATGTCCGCATTCCTCCTCCTGCTGGACTGCATGGCCTGGAGGGACTGCTCCTCAGCCCAGAGCCCCAAGAGGGCTTTGATCTCGGGCCCAGACCAGGAGGGTGCCCGGTGTTTGGTGCCCCTGGCTTCCTGTGGGGCTGTGTCCCTGGAGGGGCCAGGGGCTTCTTGGGGGGGCTTGTCCCTGGGACATGTCTCCCGAGTGTCCCTGCCGGGAAGAGCTGTGCAGTCAGGGTCCTGGCTGGAGCTGGCTTGCTGCCAGAATGGTAATCCTGGGTGCCTGTGCCTTTTAAAGATGGCTGCAGGCAGGAAGAATAGAGTTGAAAGCTGTGGCAGGAGCGTCCACCAGGGCTTCTTCCTGGAGGCCTTTATTGTGGACATAAATTCTCCCCTGCTTCCACACTTACCTTTTGTAGACCAGGGGCAGCCCATCCATATAGGTGAACCAGGCGGTTGCCTAGGGCGCCAAGCTAAATGGGGCGCCAAATGGTGGTGCAATATCATTGAGGGGTTTGGAGGTGGGGCCACCGATTGCATGGTTCACCTAGGGCGCCAGTTGCTGGCAGCTAGTCTAGGGCCGCCCCTGTTGTCGACATAACTCTGTCGACAAAGGTGTTATTCCTCGTGGAATGAGGTTTACCGCTGTCGACAAAACTGCCGCGTTCTGTCGACTTACTGTCGACAGAACTCGGCGGTAGTGTTGACGCAGGTATAGTTTTGTCGACAAAAGTCCACTGTTATTGACAAAACCCTGTAGTCTTGACACACCCTGAGGGTGGCTCTGGTGGGTGGCGGTACTCCTCACAGTCACAAAGAGTAAGGGAAGCCAACAGGAACATTTGCTCCCATTGGCCTCCCACTGTGAAGATGGTGCCAAGCTCGGCTTAAGATAAGCCAACTCCAGCTATGTATTTTATGTAGCTGGAGTTGTGTATCTTAAGCCAACCTTTCAGGTCTGGTGTAGATCTAGTTCTGGGGTCCGATGAAGGGAGATCATTGTATGGAGCCATGAGGTGAGCAAGAAGTTCTTTTCCCCTGAAAGTAGGTCACACAATAGATTTCTTCCCCAGGAAGCAGGATGTGGAAAAGGGGTTCATGAAGAGTGGGGAAGACGTAGGGCAATAGTTTTGTGCCAACCGCTTCTCCTCTTTGTATTGACTGTTGGATCAAAGGGGACTGTGATGGGATGCACTCGTTCCGCCCTGGGCGAGAAAGGGTTAACCCTGCATCGGGGGCTGAGAAAACCACACCCCTTCCACCTCACTGGGCATGCTCCAGGTGCACTGGTATAAAAGGGAGCACCTCACCCTCAGTTCAAGCAGACTGCTGGTGGGGGAGGATGTGCACCACGCAAACCAACCCAGGCACCCAGGAATGGAGACACCACAACCTAGGCTGAAGGCAAGATGCTCCCAGAGGCCTCATGGAGTTCAGAGATGCCAAGAAGGTGGCAGCCCACAGACCAGGCGGAGAGATGGAGGCCCTCACCGTGCCTGTGAGGATGGCGCTGTTAGGATCTAGATATTCAGGCCTGACACTTATAGTCTATATTTTAACAATTTAGGTGCATTCTTACAGAGGTATAAAAACAAAGAATCAAAATCACAGTCTCTGTGTTACCTACCAGCCCTGTGCTCTTGGGGAGCCACGAGCTACATCTAGACTACAAGCCTCTTTCGAAAAAAAGAGTCTAGACTACAATCAGTACTTTTGAAAAAGCAAGCTGCTTTTTTTAAAGAGAGCACCCAGGCAGTCTGGATGCTTTCTTTTGAAAAAGCACAGTTTGCATTACACAGCACCTTTTTTCGAAAGAGCACTTTCAAAAAAAGGCATTTCTTGTAAAACGAGATTTTCCATGATCGAAAAAACTGCTGCATTCTTTCGATTTACTTTTGAAAGAACGCAGCAGCAATCTAGACGCAGGGGAAGATTTTTCGAAAAAAGGCCACATTTTTTCAAAAAATTGTTGTAGTCTAGACACACTCTAGGGAGTGACACTCATGGAAAATCAACCCCCTCTTCCAGGCCTCTGTTAGAATCAAAGGCAAAGCAATGAAAGACCGGGGAAGACCCACCTAAACTGCTTCAGAGAAGGGTGATAGAATTAAGGAAACACCCCAGCCTCATTTGCATGGAAGATAGCACAGAGATACATCTCCATTAGCATACAGCATGGAGACCAGCTCTTCCAAAGCAGGAACCACACTGAACTATGGGATACCAAAAGCAAAGAAGCACTGCCTGATGGGAAATCTCTGCTCCAAGTGCTAATGAACCCAGGCCTGCTCACACCCAAATTAGTCATTATCAGACCAAGTCTAGTAATGATCCTATTGACATCCAAAATACTGCAACTGCCTAGTTGCATTGTGAGCTCCTTCAAGGAACATCACCCATAACCAGGTGTGATCAGTTTCATTGTCTCGCCTCTGTTTACCCATAAACAAATCCAGTGTTCTCTTCGAACTATTGTCCTATCCCTATAAAAACTCCTACCCTTGCCCCAAGAAAAATGGTTCTGATACCTGGATTTAAACTGCATCAGTTCCATTGAGACTTCTTCATCTCCTGTCTGATTGTGCTGGGGGCTCTGATCTGCTTGTCTCCTGCCCTCTGGACCCCCAGCTCCCATCACCATTTGGGAACCCCGATCAGTGCAAGTTCCACGGAGTGGTGAGGTCTCTCTCTCTCTCTCTCTTCCTTCCCTCCCCCCGCCCCCACAACTACCTCTCTAAGCATAGCCTCCTGACTCTGCCCTATGTAAACTGTTACATAGTTAGCTAGCCCTAACCTGTGTAATCGGTTTCAACTTAGATTTAATACTGTAACTGTTAGATTTAATATTGTAACTGTTTTGTGTGTTTGGCTCCCTATATATATATATATATATTCACTACCCAGAAATAAATAACTTTCATTGTTAAGATGGTTGCTTCTCTCTCTTTCTTTCTCTTTCGCTCACTCTTCCTCAAGGGGTGTTATTTTGGCTTCCCCATTTGCTCTGCAACAACGCTTCTTGTACCCAAGCTAAAGATCCCTGTAGTGCCCAAAATCCTGCGGGGTTTGCTCATCGTGTGGTTTAGTAGTGAATGACTGTGGTGTGAAAGTGGGGATGGGGGGGTGGGCTGATCCTTGGGGCTTATGAGGATGGCAGCTTAATGTGCTGTTTAATCCAGCCCACTGAGTCCAAAGGCACATGAGGGTGCAGTGTGGCATTGCTGTTAAACCCAGCCTGCTGAGTCCAGGGACATATGAGGGTCAGCTTGGGAGTGATGATTACCCAGTCCTCTCAGACGTGCTCTTTAGTGGGTGTGAGTGTCTGTGTGTGTTGCTAAGGTGGGAAGAACCCCGTCCTGAGGAACCCTAGTTTCTGCAGGAGAGCTCCAGTGGGAGGGGGAATTGGCAGCAGGGAGAATTAAGCTCCATATGAGAGCACAAGTAAGCACAAGCAGCACCCTGATAGAATTGTTAACCTCCCCCCAGCCCCATAAGAGTAACCCTGATAACTGAGCATACCGCAGAGTATTGGGCAAGTCTGGTAACATCTGTGTGTGAAGGTCTGAGGCCTTGTTCCGGAGTTAAAATGTTTGGTGAAGCAGCAGGAGCATCCAATAAGCTAGGAAATGTGCAGTCAGGTCTTGGCACATTCCAAACCAGTCCCACTGAAATAAGGCAATTTGGGGCTATTAGGAAGGCCATCCAGTCTTTGTCACCTTCCCATAAAGGGAAGAGCCTAGACAATTTAAAGAAACCTTAGGTTGAGGCTGTCTGTCTGGCAAGGACCCTCTTACCAATCATTGGGGCTGTGAAATCTGCATCTCCTTATTTCTTCGTTGTTATGCTCCCTGTCTCTCCATTGTTTATCTGTCGAATCTCTGTTTGGTTCGATTGCTTTCCGGGTGTACACCAAAGAAGGGAGTGGGCTATAATTGGTTAGATAACCATGTTACAATAAGTTAGGGTTGGTTAGTTAAATTGCAGTAGAATGATTGATTAAGGAATACCTGAAAATATTGCTGTAGACATGGGGGACAAACAGGAAGTGTGTGTGTGTGGGGGAAACGGGGAAAAGGAAAGGAAACAAGAGTCATGCTTGCTAGAGGTGAACCCCAAGAAACATCAAATTGTTTGCATCTCTGGACTTTGGGCATTGCTGTTCTCTGGTCACAGGAGAAGGAGCAGAGAAGTGTCAGGATGAAGGGATAAGCCGTCTAACAAGAGGCAGGAAGTAGCTCAGGGGGAGGTAATGGTAACAGGTGAGTGAGCTGAAGCTGAGAGTCAGCATGTTTTGGTTGGAGCTTTTGCCACTGACTCGGTGGTTCAAGCAACAGCCACTAATAGGGCCCTGGGCTGGGATGCAGTGGAGCGGATGGGCTGGGGTCCTCTTCTGGGGGATGTAACCCTTTCCCTATCTCCTGCCTCTAACTGAGCAGCCACACAGCCCTGTGAACGGGAGCAAGATTATTGACTCTGACCATTGGGCTGCACAGCCCTGCAGATTAGGGTAGATTTTTTGAACCATAGAATACTAGAACTGGAAGGGACCTCAAGAGGCCATCGAGTCCAGTCCCTGCCCCCACGGCAGGACCTAGCACTGATAGACGTCTATCCAACCTGCTCTTAAATATCTCCAGAGATGGAGATTTCACAACCTCCCTAGGCTATTTATTCGAGTGTTTAACCACAATGACCATTTTTCCTAACGTCCAACCTAAACCTCCCTTGCTGCAAGTTAGGTCCATTGCCTCTTGTCCTATCATCAGAGGCCAAGGAGAACAATTTTTCCCCTCCTCCTTGCAACACCCTCTTAGATACTTGAAAACAGCTATCACGTCCCCTTGCAGTCTTCACTTTTCTAAACAAAACAAGCCCAATTCTTTCAGTCTTCCCTCATAGCTCATGTTTTCTAGACCTTTAATCTTTTTTTTTGCTCTTCTCTGGACCTTCTCCAATTTTTCCACATCTTTCTTGAAATGTGGTACCCAGAACGGGACACAATACCCCAACTGAGGCCTAATCAGCGCAGAGTAGAGCAGAAGAATGACTTCTCGTGTCTTGCTCACAACACTCCTGTTAATGCCTCTCAGAATCAAATCTGCTTTTTTTGAGACAGTGTCACACTGTTGACTTATATTTAGCTTGTGGGCCACTATGACCCCTAGATCCCTTTCTTCAGGACTCCTTCCTAGATAGTCGCTTCCCATTCGATATGTGGGCAACTGATTGTTCCTCCCTAAGTGGAGCACTTTGCATTTGTCCTTTAAACTTCATCCCATTTACCTCAGACCATTTCTCCAGTTTGTCCAGATCATTTGGAATTATGACCCTGTGTCCTCAAAAGCCCTTGTAACTCCTCCCAGCTTGGTATCATCTGCAAAGTTAACAATTGTACTCCCTGTGCCATCATCTTCTAAATCATTGACTCAGGACATTAGGCCATGCTGCCTCGTGACTGGATAAGAACGTATAGACATGGGTTAGGAAGAACAAAGTTGGGAACTGCATACATGGGCACCCCCCTACCCTACGTGAGACGGCTATACTTGTCCTGCATGGGTGTGGTCCCCCCAACCATGTCCCAGGGGCCAAAGAGGGAAGGAACAGTCCTGGCAGATATATTGCCTCTCTGAACAACTGCTGAGATGCATACAGACATCTCTGTGAATAGTAGAGAGTTGGTTTGCTCTGATTGGACAGTGGTCCTCCTTCTCCTCCTCTACCCCCAAAGACGTGCAGAAATGTCCACATGGTTGTGGGGATGTGATTCCCATATGCAGGGTGGGATCCTGTGGCCAAAGGTTGCTATGGAGATGTGACATACAATATTGCACCTCTTGAGAAGAAGGTCTTGTGCTTTCTCTCCAGATCCCCTGACTTGGTGCTGGAGGGGGAGCTGAGAATGAGCAGGACTTGAAAAAGATGGGAGTGGAGGAAACTAATGAGGGATGGGGGAAAAAATAGAGGCTGCTGACTCATATCCTAAACCTTCAACAACCCCAGCTTGACCCAAGCTACTCCTAGAGGGAATTGCCTCATCCCCTCTCCCAGATTAGGGGCGACAGATGCTGGTAAGGCATCCTACTGGCTAAGTGTTAAGTTTAAACACCTAGCTTAATATCATTCAAGATCATCTCATCTGAAGAAGTGGGTTTTGCCCATGAAAACCCATGATACAAAGTGCCACAGGACTACTCGTTCTTTTTGAGCTTACTATCAAGCAGCCGGAAAAAGAGTTTGATGGAGGCGAAAACCGAATCCAACAGAACAGCAAATGGAACAAAAATGCAGGCAGCTTTAACTATCTGAAGGGGGGTTCCAAAGAGGGTGGAGAGAGGCTGTTCTCAGTGGTGACAGATAGCAGAATGAGGCGCAACGGCCTCACGTTGCAGTGGGGGAGGTCTAGGTTGGATATTAGGACAAACTAGTTCACGAGGAGGGAGGTGAAGCACTGGAATAGGTTCCCTAGGCAGGTGGTGGGATTTCCATCCCTAGATATTTTTAAGGCCAGGCTTGACCAAGCCCTGGCTGGGATGATTTAGTCGGGGTTGGTCCTACATTGGGCAGGGGGTTGGACTCAATGACTTCCTGCTGTCTCTTCCAACTCTAGGACTGTATGGCTACGTCTATACTGCTCTCTCTTGTGCACGAAAATATGCAAATAAGGTGAAGCAGTGAATATCGTTGCACCTCATTTGCATACTTAATGAGCCACCATTTTTGCGCAAGGGCTTTTGCGCAAAAAGGAGCCATCTACACAGCTCCTTTTTTCGCAAAACCCCCTTTTGCGCAAGAGCCGTTCTGCCACTTTTTTTCAGGCAAAAGCCCCTTGCGCAAAAATGGTGGCTCATTGAGTATGCAAATGAGGCACAGTGATATTCACCGCTTCGCCTCATTTGCATATTTTCTTGTGCAAGAGAGCGCAGTATAGATGTAGCCTATGATTCTATGTGGCTAGGACACAAATGGAGGAAAGAACTGAACAACCTGACAAGACAGACCCTGGACTGGGACCTCTGAGGCAAAAGGGGCTGAGATAGTCCAAGGGCAATTTGGAAATGAATGAAAAAAAGCAGAACTGAAAGTCATCCAAAGGACCCATGAAAAAACTAGGGCTGCAGGAAGAGATTAGCCAAGATGGAAGGCCATGGGGAAGAGCCTGTGGAATAAAGAGGCATAAGTCATGCCACACTGTTAGAACAGGGAAGCTTGTTCTAGTGCTGCCCTATAGAAAACCAGAAGGCTTTATGCTTCAGGGCTATCAAATAGGCCTTTATCAACATGCAATTTTTTTTAAAGGCAAAACATGTGGTTATGCAACAATCATGTTTGAATATGCAGAGGAGTTCTCTCCATATTTTGCAAAATACGTCATACATGGGGCTGCACCATTACATCTGTGTTTCATGCATGCTCTGGGTAGGATGGGAGGACGTCTTGCTGGCCAATGGGTTATTGGCAGCAGTTTCCTGGAAAAGTGCAGCGTATGCCTCTTCTGATTACTGTGGAAACCAGGAAGCACCAACAACCAACCCTGCTATCAAGTTTTAAATAAAGTTATTTAAATGAAAATAAAGGGGAAAAGACCAGTGCGCTGAACAGTAGCTCTTTAACAAGCTGTGTTTCCATGATTAAACTGCTGTAAAAATGTGGTTTTTACTTGTATCTGAGGCTAATTGCAATATGTCTCTGTGACGTGACTCCTCACATTCTTCAGAGAAATAGTGTTATGATATCAGCGTGGCATAACTTAAGATACGTTTTATGCAAGGTGGGTCATGTGAGGTTGTGATGGGTTTCATCACAGAGATTCCCCTTGTGGTTAACGTCTGATGGGCTAATCATACCACAGAGCTCACCTACCTGCCCTCTGGAGTGCCCTACCACCCTGTCCCATTGCATCAGAAGCTCTGATCTCCCGCAGCAAAGTCACAAAGTTGGGGCAACAGCCCCTCCCTCCAGCAGAGTTACACAGATGCTAAACCAGCTCAGCTCTGGGAGGGCTCAGATGTATGATCAACCCACCGGGTGCCAGCCGCAAGGGGACCTCTGTGATCCAACTGTCACAGAGGTATCATTCGAAACATCTTGGTCTGCCATGACATTGGATCGTACATGTTATCATTGTGCGTGACAGTATGAAGTTTGGCGATGTACGTGTTACTGAAATGTACAGTGAGGTTCAAATCACCAGTGTTGTCTTCAAGCCGTCATTGTCAAGTCCAAGTCGAGGCTCAAGTCACTACAGTTCAAGTCTCAAGTCGAGTCTTGAGTCTTAATTTAAAAAATGTCAAGTCACTTTTGTTCAAGCCATCAATATCGGCATTTTTGGACAATTTTTTCAGCACGTCGATTTAACAAAATTAGCAAGTCTCAAGTTGAGTCTCAAGTCACAAACAAACAATGAACCCGAGTCGAGTCTCAAGTCGAGTCACCGAGGCGACTTAAGTCGGACTCGAGTTCGAGTCGTGGGACTCGAGTCAACAACTCTGCAAATCACCCATGGGGACGAGCCTCGCCAGGCACCTGGGCAAGGTGGGGAAGGCTGGCCCCGTGTCCCTGGAAGGGGCGGGGCGTCAGGTGGAAGGGACGGGCCTGGGACTAGCTTCTCCCAGGCAGCCTCAGCACTGCCCAGAGTGTGCCGCGCCTACCCCAGGAAGCCCTCCGTGCTGCCCGCAGTGTGTTGCATGTGGCTCTGGTGGCAATTTAAAGGCGCCAGGCCTCCGGCTGCCACTTCTGCTGCTGCAGCTACAGTAACAACACTGGCCAGGAGCTCTGGGCCCTTTTCAGTTGTCGGGCGCCAGAGCAGTTCTACCTCCCCACCCCCCATCAGCAGGCCTGCCCGCAAGCAGCCCTTCAGGTACAACAGTAAAAAGGCCAAACGCACACAAGCACAAACCTCTCAGAGACAGCACTGCACAAGGGGAACTGTTGGAATAAAAGGGCTTTCCAGCAAGTGGGAAGATGATAAAAAATAGGGACAATGACATCATGGAGGGGAAGCTCACTTTTCCTACAATACCACACCTGGAAACACCAGAGGAACTAAGACTGAGCTGTGGGAAGTGCTGGTGCCAGGCTAGAAGGATTTTTAGGCTGTGTATGAAAACCTGGGAAAGCCAGGCCCGGCCTTAGGTCCAGGCAAGCAAGGTGGTTGCTTTGGGCCCGCGCTGCCCGGTGCCTGCCAGCCCGGCTGCTCACTCGCTGCCCTGGCTGGGAGCTGCCCAGGCATGTGGTGCAGCCAACCACAACATGCCGCCTTGGGCCTTGCAAATTCTTTGGCCGGGCCTGAGGAAAGACAAGGCAACTTGTGCCTTAATCCGTCATCTTGATTATCACTCAGGCTGAGATTTTACTAATGAATGGTCTGTCTATCCAGTGTGCTAAGCTCAGTTTGTGGCACCTTTGCTTATTTATGAAGGTGATCTGCTTTGTTCTCTTTGCTCTCTCTTATAGTCACTTACAATTGACCATTTGTAGTTAATAAATTCATTTCTTGTGTATTTCAAAACCAATGCTGTGAAATTCATAGAGAAAGAGCTGGTCTTAGGGGTGGGCGAGCCGGGCAGTCGCCCGGGGCTGCCATTTTCAAGGGGCCGCCGAAATGTAACGCAATGAGTTGTATATATAATGGGAAAAATTGCATGAGCGTTGGCCAGATATTTTTCATGTTTTCTCAGCAGCAATTAATAGATGAAACGGGGTGCCAGGGAAGCTCAAAGTGGAGTCTGGTTTGAAAAGGGTTGGTTTGCTCAGTCGGCAGGAAGGGCTGTTCGGGATCCCGCCCGGACAGACACCGCCCCACAGAGCGAGTCTCACTCCCAACAGCAGAGCCCGGCGTCTGTCTGTCAGCAGTGTCCCTGCTACAGCACAGCCCCTGGCACTAGGCGGTACCTTCCCCCACAGCGTGTGCACCAGACTGTCCCTGTATCACTGCAGCCCCGGGCTGCATTCTCACAGCACCAAAAGCTGCCCCACCCGCCCCGTCCAGTGTTCTGCTCTGCACTGAGGCTGCTTCTCACTCTCCAGTGCCAGGAACCCGCCTCTGGCTCCCCACATCTGCAGCTCCCTCCCCACCAGACGCTCCCTGGAGAGTCTCACATCTCCAGACAGCTCCCCCTAGTATCTGTATTTCCCAGCTGGGCCCAGGGCACGAAGAACAGGCACGACTGGAAGGTAGGAACCCTATTAATTGCATCAAAATCACTGTGGCAATTTTTCGTTGCCTTTCTTCAAAGAGCAAATCGATCGACCACGCTAGATAAGTTCTCATTTTTTAGAAGTGGTATCAGCAGCGCGCCTCGTCCCGACAGTCAGAAAGGTGTAGGTGAGTGTCTCTAATTCCTTTCAATGAAAATGAGATGCAATGCTGTAGCAAGGAATTTTGTCGCCTGGGGCCACCAATTGGTTAGGACCGGCCCTTCATAAAGGGGAAAGCTGTGCATGCCTTTCTCCACATTGAGGGAGAAGGTGAATGTTTAGGGACTTACACTGTGCAGCTGTCTCTGTGCAGCGCAAAACATTATTATTTTGGGTTCATCTTCCAAAAGCAGTGTGCCTGTGAGTGCTAGGTGAATCCCCTCACACCAAGCTGACTTCAGTTTGCGTCTGGGTGAGGCCCTAGCTGTGTGATTGTGAGTGATGCAAGAGGCCAGAGAGCCTAATCCTGGAACTTTTATGGACATGGATTAAAGTCATCCAGGGCCAATGCAGTTCTTAAACCTTATTTTGTGAGCATTAGACATTCTCGCAAGTGATGTACAGATTTTAGTTCTATGGCAGGGGTGAAGTTCAGCCGATTGCCAGATGTAATTCCTACCTTCAAGTCTTTGCAGCTTTATACATTTATGATCCCTTTGTATGATTTGGGTAATGGCATAGACACAAAAATCCAAGAGAATTAAAGAGACAAGGCCAGTAAAATCCCTTTTCATGTTAATACTTGCAATGACTTCACCTTTACAGGAAAAGCAGAACAAGTAGCTCAGAAGTTGGTATTGTCTCTGTTTACACCTTAGGCAAAAAATGCTTTGACTATTCCAGGTTTACTTAAGGTACTGCTATTCTCTAGAAACGGAAAAGGACAGATGTATCTCTTTATTCTCATATTCAGTCTGTGGATCCAACCTCATTAATCATCCCAGTAAAGAATTCCAGATGGGAACACGAACGACGTAGGATGGAAATTATGGAATAGATGAAATGCACGTAACACAATTCAAAGTAAAATCCCTATTTGCATAGATTGGGCAAAGGGAAATGTTGGAGAGGCTAAGAAA
This sequence comes from Pelochelys cantorii, assembly GCA_032595735.1. Taxonomy (NCBI): domain Eukaryota; kingdom Metazoa; phylum Chordata; order Testudines; family Trionychidae; genus Pelochelys; species Pelochelys cantorii. The sequence continues at coordinate 6,485,057 of CM064344.1, read as the reverse complement.
TGTACATGCTGATTAAGTTCCCCACCCACAGACAGACTACCTGTACCTTGCTGCATATATTAGGGGCCATTACTATAGCAACAGCCAGAAAAGATTTTAATTAGAGAGAGAAAACTACTATGTGTCATCTGTGTCTTGTTTTGCTGGATTTACATTGATGGTAATAAATGCGGCCATAGACCAGGAAGTGCTTTGTACACTTACTGGTTCTTTTATACCTGGCCCACAAGGAAATCTGATACTGCACTAAGATTGTGCACAACAGTTTCAACACCCTAAAAAACATTTCTGTCTGATACCTCCTTTCAAGCATTTGCACAGTTATATCATGCATGCTGAGCTAGGCACTTAGAGTTTTTGCATAGAGGTGTCTAAGGTGTTTAAAGCAGTAGAGGTTTGAAAATCCCACCCTTACCTACCCTAGGACTAGAGCCATTTAGCTGGTGTTTTCAGAAGCAGTTCTCCACAAATCTGAGATCAATTTCTTCTCACCCACCCCCCAGTAAAAAATAAATACATAAATAAATGATTCCACACTTTTTACATCGGTTCAGATCTTAAAGAATCCAGGGAGATTCATGATCTTTTGGGTGGACTTTAAAATTAAAAGAGTTTGACCTGGCGGACAATTTCCATGGTATTTTAGTTTAGGGCTACTTTGATATACAGCTGCTAGGCAGAACTGGGGAGATACAAAACCTTTCCCCATTAGTTTATGGCCTTTAAATGCACTCTGGTTCAAAGCTGAAATGATTTCCTGGTTGTCACAGTTATAGGGGTATCTGCAGATCTTACTCCTTCTTTGGTCTTTCTTAGCATGTCTACACTGTAGTGTAAGCCCAGGGTTTGTGGAATTCAAAGGAGCGGACCCTGACATTGTTAACAAAGGCCTGGAATCTCTACTCTCATTGGAAACCCCAGATTAGGAATTGTGGCACACTGTATCCCAAGCTAAGACTCCAGCATCTACAGTGCATTGTGTGGGCTGAACTCCAACAACCCATAGACAAGGCTTCCTAGTGCCCTTCCTCATGTGGGCACTCCCGTGTTTTGTTCATGGTGCAGTGCGGAAAAACTCGACAGTTCAGAGGACAAAGACAGTTGATTGGTGGGGTTTTGTGATACATTTGGAGGACTCCCAGAGCATGAGTTCAGAGGGGCTGTGTTTACACTTCAAGGATTTGAACCAGGGGTCCTGGCTTGACACAGGTTTGGAAACTCTACCTCTGAGGGGTCCTGAATTCTGGGGCAAAGCCCTGGGTTAGTGTGTACAGAAGAGGGTTAGGCGTGACCTGAACTCAAACACTTCAGAGAGATCCTGTGCATTAATTAAGCTTACCTTTGACTGGATTTGGTACCTGCAGTTCTTTCCTTTGAAGGTTGTGACTAGTGGTAGTGGCTTGTGATCAGTATCAGGCAGCTTTTTCAGACCAAAATATTGTTTAATCTCTGGGTATGTCTACACTACATGGCTCCTTCGACAGAGCCATGTAGATGAGCTTTGTAGACATAGGAAAATGAAGCGGCGATTTAAATAATCGTCGCTTCATTTACATCAAAATGGCTGCCGCGCTGTGCTGATCAGCTGTTTGTCGGCACAGCGCGGTAGTCCGGACGCTCCGCGGTCGACATCAACCGCCCTGGTAAACCTCATCCCACGAGGCATAATGGGATGGTCGACAAAGGCTTTTGATGTCGACCGCGGAGCGTCCAGACTACTGTGCTGTGCCGACAAACAGCTGATCAGCACAGCGCGGCAGCCATTTTGATGTAAATGAAGTGGCGATTATTTAAATCACCCCTTCATTTTCCTATGTCTACAAAGCTCATCTACATGGCTCCATCGACGGAGCCATGTAGTGTCGACATACCCTCAATGGCTACATCTATGGCTACATCTACACTGCATAATTTTTGTGGAAGAGGAAATGTAAATGAAGTGCTCATTAGCATTTCTCGCACTCTCATTTGCATATTCTCTTTTGATCCTTTTTGCGGAAGAGGTTTGAGGGAAAAACCAGTGTAGATGGGGCCATTTTGTGCCAAAAAACCCTTTTGCACAGGATCTTTTGAAAAAGGCTTCTATTTTCAAAAGAACCACATCTAGACTGCAGTTTCAATTTCGAAATAGTGCTTTTTCAAAAGAGCGCCATGACACAATTATGCAAATGAAGTGCAAGATATTTAAATCCTGACTTCATGTGCACTTTCAAAGTGCTTCATTTACATCCCTCGGCCGACAGAGGGATGTAGTCTAGACGTAGCCTAAGATTTTGACTTTTTTTCTTTAACCTTTTTTTTTTTTTCGTTTAAATTAAGGGAAAAGAATTTCTGAATGAAAGGTCATTTCAGCCTGAAAACCCAAAACTTAATGATTTAAAAACATCAAAATGGAATGTGTAGGTAATTTCAATTACAGAAACATTCAAAAAATGGAACGTGTTTTGTGCACGATTTGGTTTTGACAAATTGCTTTGTTTATTTTTCTTTTTTGAATGAAGAGTTTATCAAAACGGTCCTGTCCAGCTTTATCAGACACCGTTCTCTCGGTGGGCTTGCACCAGTGACGCCCCATTCTGGTGACAAGGTGTCATTGATGCTGTCAGATATTGTCATTGGACACTGTACAGCAGGGATGGGCAATCATGAAATAACGGGTGGGTCACATGAGTGGCCCCCTTTCACCTCATTGGCCGCAGCAGCCCACAACCCATTGGGGTTCCACCTGTGGCCCTGTGGACCCTCTGTCTGATCCTCTCTCCCAAGTGCCTCTTGTGCACCGAGTCACCAAAGCCCTGCAGTTATCTGCTCCTTCCCCTCCTCCCAGTCCTTTCCAAGCACACAAATTGCCTGGTTTGCTCTCTTATCCCCATTCCTCCCTCCCCCCTCTCCGAGCTGGAATGCTGCGAATCAGCTGTTTGCAGTGTTCCAGCTCTGGGCGGAGGGATGGGAGAGGGGACGGAGCACGAATCCAACAATTCGCGTGCTCTGAAAGTGATTGGAGGGAGTGGGGAGGCATAGGAAGTGTGGGGCTCCACTGTCCCAGTTCGCGAGAGTCATGTGGGGGAGCAGGCAGCCAAGGGATTTGCCGTCCATAGGCGGCATCCCAGTGGGCTGCATGGCCGGTTGCCCATCACTGCTGTACAGTCACAAATGTTCTACTTCATAAGGGTGTTTCCATACTATGAAGAGACTCAGAGCATGGATCTGCTACCTATCACTCCCACCATCTCCTGATTACAACTGTCAGACATGGGATTTTCCTTAGCTAGGACCCTTTATTATTCATCCTGAATGGTGGACTAAGCGGAGAGCTATTCCTTAAAGGATTATCTTTCCTGCACTTGTCTCACAGGCTACCTTTGTCCCTATGGAAAATGGGAGACGTAGATTTGGCCTGGAGAATTTCATGTTCTTTCTTGAGGTTCAGCTGCTATGAATTTCAAAAATGGTAATAAACAGACATAATTTATATCATACGGAGCAGAGAAAGCTGCTTTTCTTTTTCTTGGCAGGCTTAGTTCATTTTGGAATCGTGCAACTTTTTCATCTCTGTGTTCTAAGGGAAAGGAGAACATGCAGCATAAAAGTAGCACAATAAATCGTGGAAAAATATTCTCTGGGCTTTCATAAGACAATCTCTCCCTCTTCTCCTCTCACTGTACTTATGCCCCAGTGTTTGGAATGTCTACAGCATTGTTTTATGTGATGGTACCTTTGGGATCAGTTAGTCACAGGAACAGAACTTCTGGGGCTTTAAAAGCATATATTAAATTTGGCTCCCTTGTGTGCGCTCTGACGCATCCATGCTTGTCTGCATGTCTGGGTAGCCTTTGCTTGTAGATGTCCCATGAGACTCCTTTCAGCTCCAGGAAGGAAAGACATCTATCTACTATATGTTTCAGAGAGTTTGTCTGCCTGCCTGTTTGTCCATCTGTCTGTTCAAGGACTCCTAAACAGTAAGACCACCAAATTCAGTATGCAGCGTCCTCTGATCATAACTTAAAGCACGGAAAAGGTTTGGTTGTCCCAGGAAAATGGGATGTGCCTGGAATTGGATTGCTCCTCAAAAAGCCATTTAGAAAAGGGACAGAATCACCAGGCAGGTGAAAGGAGCTGGCTGGGGGTGTGCCCCACTTCTTAGGACTGCCTCAGGCCCAAGCTAACAACCCCCAGACACTCTGAACCTCCCCCACCCCAATTCCTATGGAAACATTGCTGACTGTTCCCCTTCGCCAGGGAGTGAGGGGTAAGTGCAGTTTGCTGCCTTCCTCACTCTGGCTGAGGAGTGCAGGGGGGCAGATGAACCTAGACCTGCCCCAGCCAGGGGACATGCACCCCTCCCCTGGCTGTGCCGCTGGAGCTGCAGTGGCCATGGGGAGGTGCTTCTCACCTACTCCCAAGCTGCTGTGATGAGTATGCAGGCTGCCCCCAACTCCCTCTCAACTCCACCCGCCCCCCAGCCTCACTCCAAAGCCATGATTCAAATGAATCATTTAATTTCATTTTCCAAAAACAAAAATTACTTGCGGTAAGGGCCTGAATAACACCAGGTCAAACGTCTAGTGATTTCTATTTTCCAAGCTACTTGTGGGGCCCATCTGATTAAGCGTTTCTGAGGTAACTTGTTATCAAGCTCAGCTGCCACCTTGAATAGCCGCTTCCGGGCTGTCGTGTTCAGCAGCCGTTCTGTCCTCTCACCTCCGAGCACTGCAAGCTGGCTAACCGGAGCAGAGAGAGGGCCTTTGTTTGGACAGTCTTGCTCCTGTGCCCCCGGAGTATCATTTATCCCTACTGTAATGGGTTGGGAATGTTTGCCCGAACTTTTCTCAGATGGAGGCGGAAGCCCAGCTGTACGCGCTGGCCTCTTGGCACCTCGTCCACGGCCGTGCTCTCCTTGTGATGCTTCCTTCCCTTATGATCAACAGGCTTCAGAGACTGAACAAACACTGCCGCCAGTCGTTTGACTTGGCACCCAGTGAAATCATAATAGTCTTCGCTGAAGTGCTGCAGTGAAGGACCAAGTGGCCTGTGTGATTCTGCCCGCTAAGCAGAAGAATTGAAACGAACTTGACCTGGGCAACAAGTCTGCTTTTTGTTTTTTCATTCACATCTTAGATTTAAATAGGCCATTAGGCTTAATTAGCTACTGTTTATAAAGCTCTTTGAAGATGAATGGGCTATATAAGTCCTCAGCCTTAATGTTCTGAGGGCGCTCTCTCAGGCCCATCAGATTCCTTGGCTCAGTATCTGATCTCACACTGGAGTGAATATGGAGTAGTGATTTCAATGATTTCACATTTACACCCATGTAAGTGAGATCAGAACCTAGCCCGCTAGTGTTGTATCATGCAAGCAAGGTACTAACAAACTTCAACAGGACTTTATTTACCAAAAGTGGAGCCTTTTTACAAAGCTGCTTCATCCCTCAGTAGCTCTCACTCAGCCCCTGCCAATCTTCTCCCCACTCCTTCCTGTGCTTCCAGACTGCCTACAGCCAATGCTCCCAGTTCTAATAATTACAAGCAGCATCTAAACCACCACAGCTAGATATCTGCCTTTACTTGCAGCCAGTGATGTAAGCCAAGTTTACCTCAGCAGGTTTATACTGGTCCCCATTTTGGAAACTTCCTTTTAGGCTACATGCTTGCCTGGTATAATCAATGTAGACTTGACTTCAAGTGGGTTATGCTGATTTACACCCATTGAAGATCGCTCTCTCTCTCTCTCCCCCTCTCCCTCTCTCTCTCCCTCCATCTACACTGCAGAGTTTTTGTGCAAAAACTTGCAGAGCATCCGCATTACAAGCGCGTTCTTGCACAAGAAAAAGGACAGTAAATCGTAAGAACCCAGGGCTTTTTGCACAAGAGTTATTCCTCTTTCTACGAGGAATAAACCTTTTTGCACAAGAGCTCTTGAGCAAAAAGGAAGTGCGGACGGGCAACAGGAGTTTCTTGCACAAGAAGCCCCCATGGCTAAAATGGCCATCAGAGCTTTCTTGCACAACAGAGTATCCACACTGCCATAGACGCTCTTGCGCAAAAGTACACCTCTTGAACAAAAAGCACATGGCAGTGTGGATGCGCTCTTGCACAAGAACTTTTTGGGCAAACTCTTGCACAAAAAGTTCTTGTGCAAGAAGCCTGCAGCGTAGATGTAGCCTACATCTCAATATCAAGTTCTATAAAGACTTACAACCAGGCATGGTGTCTTCTACAATGAGCAAATTTACTGACATCAACCAGACTACTCACCACAGTAAGCTGTGTTACAACTATTAAGCCTTTGCACATTTGGGTGCTCAGAGAGCTGTTGAAATGTGGTAGGCAACTGGGATCATTTGTATAGTACTCAAACAAGGAACAGGAGCATTACAAAGTAAATGGCGTTTGTGATATCTGGCATTAGGTGCTCTCAGTTAAAGACACAGAAGTTTTGGGGAGAGCATGTTTTTCCTCTTTAAAGTGGGTGACTAGATGGGTGTTTCATGTGCCAGTCAAAGAAAGTTAGATGAAAATGGCAACGTTTTATGGCCTCGAGTACTGTTTTTGGCAACTGCCAAGTCACCTTTCGATTTTTCCTTTGGGGGAACAGCAAGAAATTTGTTCCTCAGCAACACCATAGAGACACTTCCCCCCCCCCAAAAAAGATCCGGTAAGAAAAATGTCACATAAAAAAGAATGTGTTTTATATCGGTGAAGCTCCATAGAAAGGCACCCACAATTTGCGGTGTTTCAGAGCAAAATTTGTCGAGGCATCTTTGTTTAGAATTCTTTTCAATTGCGGTGTGTTGTACCTCTTTTCCTGAAGAGCACAGGTTTTTTTGGGCAGTTGATGGGATTTATTTGTGACGGATGTATATTTTCTTGATTTTTGCCTGGTTCAATAGCTACTCTATTCACGGAACTCCTGCAGGCTTCAGAGGGGGCTTTGTACCGTGAGCAGCTGCAAAATCAGTCCCTTTCATCTCTAACGAAAAGCTTCACCAAGTGGAGTGGAGCACAAGTTTAAATAAAATGTCGAAATTGTCACTCCTTTAGATTACAAGTGGGTAGCCCCGTGAATGGGGGAATACTTCAGCACTAAGCTAACATAGTGTGTAATCACGACCAGAGCTATTACAGTTGTTTGCAAAAGAAAATTGCAAACTCCTTCTAAGAGATGCAGGGAAGCTATTGAACAGACATGACTTCTATACACAGAATATCTGCTCTCTTAAGAGGCTTATGGATATAATTTTAATCATATTTGCCAGCAAATACATTGGATTTGTCTGAAACATTTTCAGCCATTTGATACTTTGGAGGGTTTAATTATGGGGCGTGTGTGTGTGCATGTGTGTGTCTTTTTCTCTTTTCTTACAGTTATTTTGCTGTTGTGCTATATTTCCCAAGGGTCTGTGTGGCAAATGTTTAATTTTCAATTAAAATGTGGAGACAGCTCCTCCAATGAGAGGACAAGAAGCAATGGGCTTAAATTGCAGCATGGGAGGTTTAGGTTGGTGTGACAGGGCAGACATGGCCCTGAGCCCAGAAAGAGCCATAGATAAGTCCTCTAGGAGGCTAGAGGCGCTCTGGAGAAGCTGGCCAATCAAGGGCCAAGGAGGCCTGCAAAAGGAGCTGCAAATCTAAGCAGCAGTCAGTGCAGGGCACAGCTCAAAGAGAGCTGGCTGCAAGGCTGGCTGAAGAAGTTCTCTTTAGGAGGGGAAGCCCTGGAGGCGCCACTGTCTCTGAAAGGGGAAAGACACAGATGGAGACACCAGCAGAGGGCACCAGGATGGGCCCTTGTCAGGTGTGTACCCCGGAAGGGGTTTGTGATCTCCCAGTGTGTGACACGGCTGGAGGGCTGAGCAAGGCTTTTAAAACTGAGGCAGTGCAGGAACCTGCCTTGGTCAAATGGGTACTTGCGTGAGGTGAGTGCCGACCCTGTTACAGTTGGATATTAGGAAAAGCTTCCTAACTGTGAGGGTGGTTAAACACTGGAATAAATTGCGGAGGGAGGTTGTGGAATCTCCATCACTGGAGATTTTTAAGAGCTGCTTAGACAAACAGCAGTCAGGGATGGTCTAGAAGGTGTTTGGTCCTTCATTGAGTGCAGAGGGCTGGACTTGATGACCTCTCGAGGTTCTTTCCAGTTCTAATATTCTAGGATCGGATTTCTATTGGTAAAACAAATACCAGTGTTTCATGTCCCACGGAGCACTGCCAGAGATGTCTATTCAGTCCCAAATGTAGCTTTTCTTCATAGCTAGAAGACCTCAGTTATTCCTATTGCTCCAACAAACCTTTGCCTGAACTTAACATCGATTCTCAGGGTTCCAGGGTAACTTACATGGTGCACAGATCTTATTCTGGTTTTATCCAGGTGTGTGCAGACAAATACTCCCATTAATTCCAATGCCATTTTTACCATTAGCAGGAGTCCATATAAGTCTTAATTATAAGCTGATTTTGTTACCTTTAAAAGACCCAGTGGTGTATGGGTAACCACCAGCTGGCAGATTTGAACCTAGGATCTCTGGAGCTTAGTATAGGCCCCTCTACCCTTTGAGCTAAAAGCCAACTGGCTCTCAGCCTCATGCTATAGAGGTCCCTAGTTCTTAGCTGTTGCTGTGGTCTAAGTGCCACTGCATGGGACAGTGAACCACATTAGGGGTACGTCTACACTGCAGAGTTTTTGCGCAAAAACGGCCATTTTTGTGCAAAAACTCTCAGAGCATCCACACAACAAGTGCATTTTTGCACAAGAAAAAGTACAGTAGATTGTCAGAAGATAGGGCTTTGTGTACGAGAGTTATTCCTCTTTCTACGAGAAATAAGTCTTTTGCACAAGAGCTCTTACACAAAAAGGCACGTGTGGACAGACAACAGGGGTTTCTTGCACAAGAAACCCCTGTTATCAGAAAAAGCACAGGTGCTCTGATGGCCATTCTGTGAATGGTCATTAGAGCTTTTTTGCACAAGAGCATCCATGATAGCGTGGACGGGCTCTCGTGCAAGAACTTTTTGCGGAAGATCTCTTCCGCAAAAAGTTCTTGTGCAAGAAGCCTGCAATGTAGACGTAGCCGTAGTGTATGGGTTACACATGATCAACTCCCCATGATCAACTTGATTGTAACATATGGCACTGGCATTTTTTCCATTGAAAAGATTTCTCATTCTTTATGGCTGTGTCTAGACTGGCAAGTTTTTCCGGAAAAAATCAGCCGCTTTTCCGGAAAAACTTGCCAGCTGTCTACACTGGCCACTTGGATTTCCACAAGAACACAGACGATCTTCTGTATGATCATCAGTGTTCTTGTGCAAATACTATGCTGCTCCCGTTCGGGCAAAAGCCCTCTTGCGCAAATGCTTTTGCACAAGAGGGCCAGTGTAGACAATGTGGTATTGTTTTCCGCAAAAAAGCCCCGATGGCTAAAATGGTGATCGGGGCTTTCTTGCACAAAAGCACGTCTAGAGTGGCCAGGGACGCTTTTCCGCAAAAAGTGCTTTTGCGGAAAAGTGTCCGTGCCAATCTAGACGCTCTGTTCCGAAAATGCTTTTAACGGAAAACTTTTCCGTTAAAAGCATTTGCGGAAAATCATGCCAATCTAGACGCAGCCTATATGTCTCCATGCCACTAACATTGGGGATCTGTCTTCCCCCCCTCGAAACAGCCTATTACCCATGTGGCTGCAGTAGTAATTGTGTTATCAGTGGGTCCTTCCCTGGATCAATAACCTGCTTTGGGCTGTCACCTCAGAAATGACGATTTGTTGTGAATGCTTGAAGGACTGGGTCCAGCTTGAGAGAGAGACTTTTCAGAAAAGCAACATTTTCTTGGAAGTCGTTCCTAGCCCAGTTTTATAATCAGTCAACTCATGGGCTTTGCATTGCTCCCAAATAACACAGATCAAAACCCATGACTGTATATTTTCCTAAAAGAAAAAATCCAAATGATTTCTGTTTGAATAGATACTCCTGGTCAGTTGAATCAGGAAACCAGAATGGAGTTTAACAAAGAAGTTGTTTGAAATCAACTGACAATAAAAATATTTATTAATATTGAATGCTTTTCTAGAGATAGTATTTCTGTATAGCCTTCCCTGGAAAGGGTCTGCACATGAATTGTACATCCTCATTATTATTTTATTACGTGCATTGCAATAATGTCTGTGCCATAGCCATGAACCAGTACCGGTTGGACCTCTCTGGTCCAGCATCCTCGGGACCTGACTGGTCCCGGATGAGGGATGTTAACGGACCAGCGAAGATCTTTTCTGGCCCCCCTGCTGCCAGCTCCACCCCCTGCCCTGCTGCCCCACTGACTCCCCCAGGCAACCCCCCCCCCTCCCATGTGGCATTGGGTCAGCATCCTGGCCCCCCTCCTCTGCATTGCACCAGGCTCCTGGCCTCCCAACCCCAGCAGAGCATCGGGATGCTCTGATCTTGGAAAACCTGTGGTCATGTCGGACCATGGATTTTGCTGGACTAGAGAGTCCCGGTTCATAGAGGTGCAACCTGTATTCCATTGTGTTAGGCAGACCCTGTCCCCAAAACCTCCTGCTCTAATTCTGTTTCCTGGGGTAAGCAAGACCTAGAGAAACAATTTTGTTCAAAGGGGAAACAAAGGGCAATGGGTATAATTCACCTTTTGTTTATACCACCCTTTACACCCATCTGCTCCTGATTTACACTAGAGAGGAGAGGGAAATTAGGATTTTATAATCCCCACAACTGAGGATATGGCTGATGAAGGGCTCATTCACCTGCACACTTACTAATATGATACATGCCATCATGTGCCAGCAATGTGTCTCAGCCAATGTACATTGGCCAAACGGGTCTGTTTCTATGCAAAGAATAAATGGACACAAATCAGACAGCTATATAATAGTAACATTCCAAACCAGTAGGAGAGCACTTCAGTCTCCCAGGACACAGTTACGGACTTGAAAGTTGCCATACTTGAGCAAAAACACCGTCACAACAGACTTCAGCATGAATCAGCAGAGCTGGAGTTCATATGCAAACTTGACACCATCAAGCTGGGTCTGAATCGAGCCTGGGAGTAGCTGGCTCACTACAAAAAGTAATTTTCTCCCTTTTGGAATTCTCAACCTTCTTAAGTGCTGGGAGTGGGCCTCTCATGGTCTGGTCCCTCCCCATAGGAATGTAACACTCCCATCTTTGCATGTGTGTATATATCCCAGCCAAATTGAAGATTCCACTTCATGCATCTGACAAAGTGGGCTCCAAGTCACAAAAGCTTGTGCCCCGATAAATCTGCTAGTCTTTAAGGTGCCACAGGACTCCTCGTTGTTGTTGCTAAAATAAACTAACACAGCTAACCCTGTGATAACTGTAACAAATACACAAACACAAAGTATGGATCAAATAAATAAAACTCCACAGAAACAGATTATATAAAACATAGGATCCAACAAATTAAGGGCTTGCTCTTGCTAGGTGCTGGGTGTGCTAAACTTCATTGAAATCAAAAGAGTGACACCACAGTAGATACTCTATAACTGTGTGGAGAATCAGCCCCTAATGTCCTGGCCTAGAATGGTGTTTGCCAGGTGGTATAGAGCTGGCATAACAGAGCCCTTTAGACTCACCAGGCCCCAAGGCAACTTCCCCCTTTGCCTCCCTGCTTCCTGTCGGCAGGCCTATCTGGGTAACATAAGACCAGACAGTGCTTCTACAGTCTGATTGTTTGTGACTGGAACAGAGAGTTGGAACTGTATTTGAACCATAAGGTGGAGGTGAAACCTTTCACAACATTATCTATTGGCATCAATCCCAGCTTTCGTGGGGAATTTGCCTCAGTGAGAACTGAATGCCTCCTAAATTGCAGAAGCAGATTTTTCTTTGAAGCCCATTGATTAATTTAAAGCATTCAGGGCTTAATGTTAATATCAGATTTATACACACAGTGTCAAAGCCAATGTAAGATCAGAATCAGACCTTTGTTTTTTTATTTAATATCTCTGAAGCATGATTCAATACATTGATAATATTAGGAGGCAGAAAACCAGTTTGCAGTGCTGTCAGAGTTTGCATTTTGTCTCTAACTTAATTCAGACGTCTCAGTGATCTTATGGCTTTGTGATTTTAATTTTCTTCTTAACATATCAGTTTTATGAAACAGCAGAATCATTATACTAAGTTATTCTCTTTTCTTTCATGAGCTTATTAGTGGTAGCAAATATTTTCAATGGGCAAAATAAAAATGAAAATTATCTGGGTTCTACCTCAGTCCTTTCATTACACAAAATAAAAACTTGCCTTTTTCAGAAGTAGTCTGGGGAATTTTGGATGTCTCCATGTTTTGCTGTCCAAATTGGGGCTTCTTTAAAGATGCCGATTTTCCAAGAGCAAAAGCTCACAAAAAGAACAATGGGATGAACTTTAATTAAACTGTATAGGTGCTGTCAAATTAGACTAATGTGTCACTCATTAAATTCTTTAATTACTTAAAAAAAAAAAAGCCTTTAGAGCTATCATTATACTCTCTAGCCAACATTTTTAAATAGATGAGCCTACATTTCAGCTCCTCAGACCAGATCAAAGTGTCTAAATTACTGGCCTTGCATCATGCATGTTGTGTATCCTGAGTCTATGAGCTTGCTGAAAGAGGGACACATTTTATTTTAATTGTGTGGTGAACATTTGGTCCCTTTCAGTAAACAAAAATCAAATTGATTTTTTTAAATGATGTTTACTCAGCACATTTGAAAAAAAAAAAAAAAGCCATTTGTTTAGATTCCGACATAGGGACCTTAGGATCCTATTTTTGGGCACTTGCTGTGGAAAATCTTGCCTACAAAAGCAGCAATGGAATTTGTAAAGTCTTATTTTGGAAGTGGCATGTGGCCAACATTTTCCAAAGGGTCTACATGGGGTGAACCTCTCTGGTCTGGGACTCTTTGGTCTGACAAAATCCATGGTCTGCCAGGACCATGGATGTTGCTGGACCAGAGCGCTCCTGGACCAGAGCGCCTCAGCAACTAGGAGTAGGAATAGGCTAGGAGTCCGGTAGTAGAGGGACCAGCAGCTGGGAGCCAGGACCCTGGCCAGGGTTGGGAGGGGAGCCAGGGTCCTGGCTCCCAGCTGCTGGTCCCTCTACTACCGGAGGGCCAGGAACGGAGTTGGGCTGGCAGCGTGGGGGCAGGGATCCTGACTGAGGCCAGCAGTGGAATTGGCGGAGAAGGAGAACCTAGATGGGAGACTGGCTGCCCCCTGGAAAAGCACCAAAGCCAGAAGCAGACGGGCCAGAATTGACCTCCCCTGGTCCAGCGAACTCCCTCATTCAGAACTGGTCAGGTCCTGAGGGTGCCAGACCAAGGAGATCCAACCTATAACACCTTTGCCTGTCCGTGCTGAGCCTTTTTAAAGGGGTATGAATGTCCGAATGCTGAGCATTTATCTTCTGAAAAGCAGGACCCTTTAAGGTCTCCTAAACTCTGTACCAAGAAATAGAATATCCCGAATTACTTTTTGAAAATCTTGGCCACTATTCCTCAGCGTTTCATTTTTCTCTTGAGTTGTTGCCTTGTTATATTGCACCTTTTAGTGTGTATATTAAGCTATGTCTAGACTTCTGGCTTCTTTCAGAAGAGATCTTCCAGAAAAACTTATTTCGAAAGACAGCGTCTACACAGCACAAGCCCAATGAAAAAGCAATGTGTTTTTTGAAAAGATAGCATCCAATCAATGTGGATGCTATCTCGCATTTCGGTTGTGATTACTGTGGATGGAGTGGCCACCAGGGCAACTGTGCTTTTTCCTGGAGGCCTCTTCTTTCAAAAACAAAAGAACAAAAAACCACACACACCACTCTCTTCTGTGTCCACACATGCCTTTTTCCGACAAAGCTTTTTCGAAAAAAGGCTTCTTCTTCGGAGAATGAGGTTTACTGCTATTGGAAAAAACCCTCCATTATTTCAACTTTCTGCCAAAAGAAAGAACACAATATCAGTGTGGACGTAAGTATTGTTTTTCCAGAAAAATGTCTGGTTTTTTTGGGGAAAAACTCTGCAGTGTAGACATACCCTATGTGTATATGTTGAGATCTACATTCATTAGCTCTTTTAAGGCACTTGATTCACTATAAAACAATAGTATATGCCAATTAAATGCTTTGGCACCTTATTAACAGAGACGTTTGAGATAGAAAAAGTCTGATTTGCTGATGAAGTCTAAAACAATTTTTAAGCATGTTGAACTATTTTACATATTTCATTAGGTGAATCAGTTCAGACTGATTGATGTGATATTTAAATGTATTTTCTGTTTAGAAAACTGTAGTATTTTATTTGGATTGGAAAGTTCTCTTTTAATATCAGTATCCAAATTTATTTGTAGCATATACTAAGAGAGAAAAATAAAAGGTTCAGCTCCTTGGTGGAGTATATTTTAATAATCTGGGAACCAGAATCACATAAAAAACCAATAAATGCACTTAGAATAATAGAATCCTAGGGCTGGAAGAGACCTCAGGAGGTCATCGAGTCCAGCCCCCTGCCCAAAGCAGGACCATTCCCAACTAAATCATCCCAGCCAGGGCTTGGTCAAGCTGGGACTTAAGAACCTCTAGGGATGGAGATTCCACCCCCACCCTAGGGAACCCATTCCAGTGCTTCACAACCCTCCTAGGGAAATAGTTTTTCCGAATATCCAACCTAGACCACCCCCACTGTAATTTGAGACCATTGTTCCTTGTTCTGCCCTCTGTCACTACTGAGAACAACCTCTTTCCATCCTCTTTGGAACTGCCCTTCAGGAAGTTGAAGGCTGTATCAAATCCCCCCTCACTCTTCTCTTCTGCAGACTAAACAAGCCCAAATCCCTCAGCATCTCCTCGTAGGTCATGCACTCTAGTCCCCTCATCATTTTGATCACCCTCCGCTGGACCCTCTCCAATGTGTCCACATCCTTTCTATAGTGGGGAGGTCCAGAACTGGATGCAATACTCTAGATGTGGCCTCACCAGAGCTGAATAAAGGGGGAAAAAAAAAAATCACTTCTCTAGATCTGCTGGAAATGCTTCTCCTAATGCACCCCAATGCCATTAGCCTTCTTGGCTACAAGTGTATCCTGCTGACTCATATTCAGCTTCTCATCCACTCTAATCCTCAGGTCCTTTTCTGCTGAACTGCTATGTAGCCAGTTGGTCCCCAGCCTGTAACAATGACGGGTAGGCGTGGCCAGGAGTTGGGCAGCGTGGGGCCCTGAATGCACAGGGCCCAAGGCAACCACCCCACTCACCTTGCCCAAGGGCTGGGTCTGATGGTTGGCTTGGTATGGGCTAGGTTGGGTCATGGTTAGTGGCTTGTGATATACTGATGTTCCAGCTAGGTGATGTGGTGGTCTTTTTTGTCCTTAAATTCTATGCATCGAGAAGGGTATGTCTACACTACAGAGTTTTGTTGGAAAAATGGCCGTTTTTCTGACAAAACTTGAGGAACATCCACTCTACTATTCCTGTTCTTTTGATTTTCTTGCAGAAGAACGGTTTTTTTCTGGCATTGGTAATCCTCATTCTATGAGGAAGAAGCCTTTTTGTGAAAGAGCTCTTACGCTAAAAGGTGTGTGGGGATGGGGCAGAAGGAGTTCTTTCAGAAGAAGAGGAAAAAGCACAGGTGCCCTGGTGGCCATTCTGTCCATAGAAATCACAGCTTACATGTGAGAAGACTCCATTCAGTCTGGACACACTCTTTCGAAAAAGCTTTTGCAGTGTGGATACTCTCTTTTGGAAGAAGATTTTTTGGACGATGTCTTCCGAAAAAAGCTTCTTCCGAAAGAAGCCTGTAGTCTAGATGCAGCCGAATACAGCAACATGTCCTATATGCCATCTGTATTAAGCACATAAACACATGCTTCAACTTCTTAATCCATTGCTGAATATGGATGGACTGCTGATTTGAGGCCAAAAATAGGGATGGTAGAAATGCCCATTGAGGGAAAGTATTCCTTAATTTCTTCATAAGAATTCTTAATTCCTTGAGAATTTGTGATACTTTATAGAAAAAGAAATATTAAAATATTTTATGAATCTATGATCTGATGTCCTGACATCAGGGCCAAAAACACCTCACCCAGTTACTTCTGAAATAAGCTCCTAACTTTGTGATCCTTGAGATTAGTCCAGTCAGATAATCGCATCTGGACAGCACTTAGTGAATGGAGAAATGCAGTGTGGTTTTGCACTGAGATCAGATGACAGGGGATGAGAAAGGAAGATTCTCCACTAGTAACCATTGGGGGGAGGAAGGGGAGAGGGGTGGCAGAGGAGACCAGAAGGAGGAAAATGAAGAGGTAAAATTAAATGGGAAGAGAAATGCAGAGCTGTTCTTAACCACACACCGAATATACAGTTGCATGGGGCACCTGAAAATTTGGGGCATTACTGCGTCTTAATGTTCACCCACCCACCTTTTCCTGTTTCTGTTCTGTGGCTCCACTTCCTCCAGAGAGGACCTAGTTAACTTAAAAGTGAAAAAGCCTGTGAGACCTACTAGCAGAACACTGAACCTGTAAAAGAGCCTTTCAGATGGTAAGGTCTCAGGGGGTAGCTGTGTTAGTCTGTAACTTAAAAAAAAACAAACAAACCATAACAAACAATGAGTGGTCTTGTAGCAGCTGTGGGCATCTGAAGAAGTGGGTTGTACCCACAAAAGCTCATGATACCATCTATATTTTTTGTTTGTCTCTAAGGTGCACCAGGACAACTCATTGTTTTTTAAGGTTTTTTTTTTCCCCCCAAATGGTAAGGAAGCATTTAACAGGCATTTGCCAACCCTTGTCAGTTTCTGAATTTACTGTTAGTTGATAGTTTTAAAATGAATTTTAAACTAAAGTCCTATTTCATTAGTGTGTTGCTGAAGATTATAAAACCACATCACTACTAAGTCATCCCTTTCCCCAAGACTCTTCAGGCATAGGGGCATCAGTTTAATAGTTCTACAGTGGGCCCCATAAATCCTAAGGATGGCCCTGGGGAAACAGCAGACAAGGTCCTGAAATAGAGAAAAAGGTTGAGGGTATGGAGAGTACAGAAAAGCATTGGGTGGAATATAGGCTTGTTCCAAAGCCCATAGGAGCCAATTAGAAGTTAATAAAATGCCATGGAGCATATGCTCTTGGCTCACCTTAATTTAATGAGCACTGATGTCACACTCCCATCTCTGTATCCCTTCCTTTTCTCTCTCTCTCATCTGAGGAAGAGAGTTGTCGCTTGTGGAAGCTTATGGTCTAATACCCTAGTACATGTGTTAGTCTTTAAAGTGCCACCAGACTCCTTGTGGATGTTTTTTTAGATCAAGTAGGCACTTTTGAAAATCCCACCCCTTCACTTCATGTCAGGCCCAGACACTAATGTTCTGGCTACACTGCTTTGACAGTATGCCTCCCAGCTTGGCTGCACAGACACTTGCTAGCAGGGTTTGCACTTTGTGGCTAAAATTAGCTGTGGAGATGTTGACTTGAGTGCCCATGCTTCAGTTGAAAACTACAGTGTTAAAGTCAGGTCTGCATGTGTTTTGTTGGGTCGTTAGCATAAGCAGTGTGGACAATCCTTGAGACTAGAACCAGAGGCACTATGGGGGAAATTTTCTGAGTCAGGGCCTCTGACCATCTTTCAATGCCTTGAGGAAACAAAGATAGACCGACCATGGAGACCGCTGAACATGTTCTACTGGAGATCTAGACACATAGCCTCTCCATGGAGGATGCCTTCCTGTTAAGCAGAGAGAATTTAATCCCAGGAGCACATAGCAAGAATAGACTTTGTGGGTCATAACCCCATTAGGGAGTGGAGGGAGAGGCCATACCCCAAATTCAAAGGAATATTCTATCATTACATAACAAAAAACAAGCCCCGTTACGATGGGATACTTGTATCAGAAGAATTCTGCCATTTATTGTTATTATGTATTTATCTGTATGATTATAAAGCCTAGAAGAAATGTTCCCTCTAATTTTTTCCATCCATCTGCAGAGTAATTTTATGTGCATTTTACTTTCTCGTGAGCGGCTGCACAAGTGCACAGCTTACAGGGAATACTGTCTAGGAGTCCTGGTCACGGACCACAATCTCATTGTGCTGGGTACTATACAAACACAGCCCAGAGAGACATTTCTCTGGTGGATGCTGCGTAACATTCAAGTCTCCACTTCTAAATAGGAAAAAAAAAAAACCACTTTAGTTTTGCGCTGTGTATTGTCGATAATCATTTAAATTCCCTTAATTTGGTGTCTGAATCTGTCACTCCTGTGGATTTAAGAGAGCAAGTTGTTTATTCTTTTTGGCTGGGGAAGAAAGAAGAGATCTTTGTGGTCTCAGAAATGAACTGTGATTTTGTTTCAAAGAAATATGTAATTGCAGATGACCTACAAGTGTCTCTGCACAATTCTCATCTGTTGCTTGAAGAATCTCTTGGTTGTATTGTAAATCATCACAAAGTGCACCAGAAAATAGAGAGCGCGACATAAAAGAGCTTAGGAGCTGTCTAATCTGGAGACCTATCATGTAATTAGATCAAGGAGAGTTTCTGATCTCTACAAGGGTCAAAGAAACAGAACAATGCTTTGAACTACAGTTAAAGCTCTGTTATCAGGCACTCAGTTAACCAGAAAGCTCAATGAACTGGCATTTCTGATATCTCCCAACACAAATCTTCAGTCCAGTAACTGGAACTAGCATACTGCCTCGCATGTTATGCAATTGCATATTCTGCACTCTGCTTTTATAGAAAGGGGGCAGAAGAGATGTAATCCAGCTGAAATCAGGGATGTGTTCAAAAAAGCAGTTTCCAGGGTATGTCAAAAGCTCATTACCAATTCAGTCCCATTTTCTGCACTTTCTAGAATGATAATGGATGTGGCTATGAAGACTTTGAGGCACTGCAAGATCCTTGAGTGCTTTCTGAATCACCAACATTTAAATTACATTCAGTCTAGTTTTAGTGTTAGTGTAGTTGGTGAGCTGGGTGTACACCAAGCACTGCCCATCCTGATATGTAGTGTCATAGGGCAGTGTTTCTCAACCTTTTTTATAAAGTACCCCTTTAAAAAAAGTTATAAGTACCCCCACTACCTACAGTTTTCAGACACACCATTTTTTTCCTACCATTGCAACACGTTTGTTTAAACAACTTAATCATAGCTGGGCAGGTGATGAAATTTTTGGGTGTAAAAAGTACAAAAATAGTAAAACTGCTGTGAAACTTAACACTAAGACTCATTTGTCTCCAAGTTTCAGTTGTGTTGACGTACCCCCCCAGACTTTTCTCAAGTATCCCTAAGGGTATTTGTACCACTAGTTGAGACACGCTATCATAGGGTAACCTCAGGTGTAGAAAACTTTACCCGTGTACACCTAAGCGCTTCAAGGAAACCAACCATTCTGCAGTGTGGTGTTCCTATGGATTGGCAAGTCCCTGTGTACTATGTTATTCTTTATTCATTGTATTGTAGTCTAATTCTTTAACACTGGTATTCCACTGGTAAAGCAGAACTCTCAGTTAACCAGAATATTCCATTAATGGGCACCCCAGTTCCCCCAACATGCCAGATAACAGAGCTTTTGCTGTATCACCACATTAAGGCATTATTCTCTCCAACTGTCTATATCAAAGAGCCTATTCCCATGGCCGCTCATAGGGAGGTGAGAGGCAGCTACCTCAGGACCTGGAGATTAAAAAAGGCCCAGGGCTCCTTCCCTGCCACTGAGGCTCTGGGACTGCTAAATAGCTGCTGGAGCTCCAGGCGGTGAACACCAGGCAATGTTGATGGTTAGCCCCCAGCTCCAGCCCTTCTGCCTGAGGCCCTGCCCCTTCTGGGGGCCCAGAGCTGCCCTCCCCTCCCCCCCCCCAAAACCAGGGGCCTGGCAATTCTGTTAGCAGCCCTGCCTATTCCTGAGCAGGCTACAACGGGTGGCCATAAATCACAGCACAAACAGAGCTATCCCCCGGCTTGTGTGTCAGAGCATCAGCTGGTTTAAGTCAGTGACTCTCCAGTGATGCCACTTATACTTGTGTTGGCCTTTATGGAATCCTGTGCCTGCAAAATATTTGCAGGGAACATCACAAAGGCAGATAATTAACTGAGCTCCGTAGAAACCAGTTTTGTAAAAATTCAGGGCAAGATTGACTCTCCCCACCCCCAACAACTAATTTATTCATAGTAATTGTGATGCAAAATGTTGCCAATTCCCAGTGACATTTAGGGTGACAACTATGGTCACAGGCTCTTCTGCAGCAGGTTTTGCAACATTTCTCCAGGGGTCTGTGTGTGATTTAATGGAGTTGTTCGATTTGTATTTACATGTACATAGCTGGGCAGGGAATACATTCCCATAGGATAGGAAATGGGAGTAATTGAATTCCCATTCTGTTTTGGGAGGAAACTGACCATTCACAATTTTCTGTGAAAAACCTGAATAACCACCAGCCCAGTGGCAGCACTCCCACCTGGGACGTGGGTATAGAGACTACTGACTCTTCAATGATGGACTTTTTTTTCCTCCTTTCAGTCTCTGGTTTGGAGCAGAAATTCCATTTTCGACCCGAGATAACATCCCAACAAATGTTTTGTCCAAAACAACGCTGTCCCACAGGTTTAGCAAAATTTCAATGAAATTTTTTGGCAAAAAAAAATGAGGAGTTACAGACTAGCTTTCTTTCTGTATGTCTGTTTGTTTGTTTGTATGTTGTGTGGCAGGGTCAGTCTCCCTCCTGAGACCCTGACCACTGTCCCACACTTTGAGGGCTGCAGCAGGGCCCTTGCCTGCAGAGTTTTTTGTCCCTGGGCCTTCCGGGCCCTTAGCATAAAGGAGGGTCTATTGGGCTGAAGCCCTGGGCCAGTCACAGCTGACCAGGAAGCCCTCTTCTTGCCCCAAAGGGGGGGGGGGTAAGGGACCCCTCCAACACTCCCTGCTCAACTCCTCACCTCCTCCTGTAGCCTTTAGCAGGGCTGGTGGCTCCTCCACTCTGAATCTCCTTAACACTGGGTTGTTTCCTCCTCTCCACACTCCTTCTCCCTCCCCCAGAGGGAGGGTTTTTAAAGAGGCCCTGTGGCAGCCCCAATCAGCTTCACCTGGCCCTTAATTGATTTGCAGCCACCCTGTCTCAGCTGCCCCTAATTAGCCAGGATTGCTGCTGTTCCCTCTCCCCTTCCCCCAAGTCCTTTAACCTGTTGTGTCACAGTTGATATATTATAACTGTTGTTATATTGTATTGCGGGCATGGAACATTTGGAAGCACAGGCCTTTATTGTGAAATCTTGCCAATTTATACCTCCAAGGGAAACGTTCTGAGGAAATACCTTTAAGCAGACTGTCGCAGTACCCCCCATATAACAATATAAAACATGTCACAGCTCCATGAACCTATAACATATGATACATTTGCCAGAGAATTAGAGAGCAAGGAAGACTCTTCCAGCTGACATGTGGACCTCCCTCTTGCATTTCAGCATTAATAACAACTCATTCAATGTACAAAAGGTCCATTTGTGTCACTCATTCTCATCCCAATGGTTTGCTGGGATGAAATTTGACTACACTAGTCACCTTTATATTTACTGGCAATATTTCATCATGTTGATGTCAATACTTATGTCACTGCTATTGATACACTATTCATGAAGGTGAAGATCAATATATAAATACTGGATTTAAGATCCATTGATAGGATTAGAAGCCCTAACTGTATTTGACCTTCTTCTACTCTTAGCTGACTGAAAGCCTGAGGGATTTTTCCATGTCATTCAAATACAGGAGTTTCCACTGACTAATTTTCTGCTCTCTCTGCATCTCTCCATCACATCCGGTGATAGTAGAAACACTCGTCATTAAAAATATTTTCTCCCCTTCCAAAGGAAAATCGAACAAGGAAACATATGGCTGCTGGTGGTAAAACATCACACAGTTGTGGTAACTGCAAGCAGAGAGATTTAAAATGACTGGACAGCCAAAAGAACAAAAATAACCAGCAAAAGCAGCTTTTAAATAAACTATGGTTATGTTATTTTTTTCTTTAATAATGAAATCTCTTAATACCTCCCCCTCTCAAAAGTTAGCATTCAGGCTTTGTCTGCGCTTTTACATTTAACGTGCAGCCACAGCAGCCCTTTAATATGGCAGTGAGGTTATGGTACCAGCACTGGGAGAGGGAAACCTCCTCCATGAGGGGAGCAGGCTGCTTATTGCCCACCCATGGGCAAGGGTATAGGACAGGGAAGTCCTAGGTCTGAATGTCAGCACTGCTGTATGACCAAGTCACATCACCTCTTTATGCTTCTGTTTTCCCTCCCATCCTTTATCTGTCTTTCCAGCTCTCTATGTGGTTGCTTTACAGGGTGTAACGTGGTGGCGTGACTCACTGCCATGGGCGCCCCTTGATGGAGACTCTGGGAATTGGCTTTTCAGCTCTGGAGCACCCCCTTTTGGTTGGTGTCTCACCCACTGATTTCTATTTTTCCTCCACCTCTGTGTATTTTTCCTCCACATCCCTCACAGACTGGGGTGTCTTCCTCTGTCATTACACTCTAGGGTCCTCTCCCTCTGGGAGCCACCCACCCCCGTACCCACCTTGCCTCAGTGACCCACTACCAGTCTCCATCTAACCCCTGCCACAGGGGCAGACTGCAGTCTGAAATGGTCATTCATCATTGGCGGAGGGGGGGAGGCATGGACCTGCTGCTTTTGCCTACCCTGCTGCCTCTTTGCAGCCCTGGTAACTTCAGGCCTTGCTTCAGGCCCCGCAGCCCAGGTGCTCACCTGGCCAGAGGCTCCCCAGCTCTGCCTGCCTTTCCCCAGCCCTGCTCTAAGTCAGGCAGCCTCCCTGACAGCTAGATCCTTCCTGCTCCCCAGCTGGAGCAAGAATGAGTCTGAGACTTACCTCCCTCTCCAGGAGCCTTTATACTGCCCTCAGCTGGCCCCTAATTGGCTCATACCTGCTACAGCTGCTGGCTCCACAGCTGCAGCCCTCTCCCAGGGCTGGGTTCTGACCCTTAAAGGGCCAGTGTAGGGCAGATGCCCTGTCACATAGGGTTGTAACTTCCTGTGCTTGGGGAGGGTGTTTTTTCACACCGCGGTAAAGTGGCCATGTAGACAAACCCTTGGAAACATGCCTTGAGCTCAGTGTTTTTGACTCTAGCGTCTCTGTGATTGACGACAATTATAGAAGCTTCAGGGGGTAGCCAAGTTAGTCTGTACAGGAAAAAACAAATGGTCTGTTTTGTTAGTCTATAAAGTGCTACCGGACCAGTTGTTGTTTTAACAATCATAGAATCATAGCACACTAGAACTGGAAGGGACCTCGAGAGGTCATCGAGTCCAGTCCTCTGCCCTCACAGCAGGACCAAGCACCATCCAGATCATGATATTTTTCCATGAAAAAAATATTACAGGTTTGTTCCGAGCCATTTTACAGCCTAGAAATATGTGTGAAATATTTCCCAGATGACCACACTGTAATAAGGGCAGGCTTTTTCTGTCACACCAGCCGATGAGCAGGAATTTTAGGTTCATTACAGCTAACTTGCTGGAATATTACATTCTCTCCAGAAAAGAGGGGAAGTGGGAGAAAAAAGCACTCTGATAGCAGGACCAAGGCAGGGGTGGGCAGTAAGCAGTGTGCGGGCTGGATGCGGTTAGCCAGGGTTAGCCCCTGCTGGGATAGCACTGCTTTGTTTACCTGTGTGTCTGCATATATAGCCACTTCCCACTCCTGTTGGCTGTGGATCACGATTCCCAGCCAATGGGAGCCACAGGAACCAGTGTTCTGGACATTCCACTTCCCGCAGTTCCTATTGGCTAGGAACGGTGATCTGCAGCCAATAGGACAAGCAGCCACGCTTCCGGATGTGCAGGTAAATAAAAGTGCTAGTGGCCTACCAGGGCTAATTGTGGTGAACTGCATCTGGCCTGCAGGCTGCTTACTGCCCATCCCTGAGTGAGGGTAGAAGTCAGGGAAGTCCTAGGTTTGAATGCCAGCTCTGCTGTATGACCACGGGCACATCACATCTTTATGCTTTTGTTTTCCCTCCCATCCTTTGCCTTGCCTAGTTGGCTTGTAAACACTTTAAGACAGGGACTGCCGATCACTGTTTGTACAGCATGTAATGCAGTGGGGCTCTGTTTTCAATTGAAACCTTCTGTACAATAATAACAGTAGCAACATAATCCCCGATTTATTTCCAGACAGCAGTCGCAAGCCATTAAATTCCCCAGCTGAAAGTTTGCATACTTAGCCCGGCTTGACAGTACAGTAATCCCCCAAATCACTCCCTGAACCCCTAAAACCATTCTGATGTCTCTCCAGCCTTCTCAAGTGGCTGCATTTCTTCCCCAATGCCTGATGCCTTCCTCTTAGCCCTGAGATCTTTCTTATGCCTTTAATCTTTCTGAAACCATAGTTTCTTATTTAAAGCTACTTAAGTAGGAGACTGATGTGCACTTCCAGGACGAACTTCCATAAACCTGCAGGAAACTTGCAAATTGCGGTGGCTGTATTTGGCAGTAAAACCAAAATGGAGTCACAGCATTCTGAAGGAAAGATTTTTCACAACTCAGCTCTCCCCCCCACCTCTCCCCTGGGCAAACAGGTATCTATAAAACACAAACACAAATCCATTTATATCCCCAAGCTTAAAATGAGGTGGTCATTCAGGTAGGACCAGTTCCCCCATCTGAACATGCCTTTGAGCAATTCACAGATTTACATTCACACAGGTGGATGTTTAAGGAGTAGGAACTGTTAGATCAGAGATACATATTCGTAGCAGCTTTTGAGTTCTGTTAGTGCCTAGGCATTACGAATGTTTTTGATTTAATGCAGACAAGTAATGTATCAACTCTTTTCATTTAAGTGCTATTAAAAAAAATAGGTTGAAGCAAAAAAACAAGTTGAAAAGAGAAAGAGAACTTGAATAAAATAGGAAAATCATTAAAAGTTGAAGGCAGCCAATCCTCAGCACTGCCTTGGCCAAAGCAATGCTTCCCCTGAGCCATGTGCTAAAGCCAGCCTAGACAGTATTGCTGTAGAACAGGCCACCTGCTCTGCCCCTGCCAACTCCAGCCCTGAGGAAGCTGCCCACCTGCTCCTGGGGTGTGAGTGGGACTCAAACCTACAACCCCAGGTTCTAGAGACTGAGCCAGTGCCTACTGTGTTAGTAACTGTACAAATGCATAATAAAACCCAGCTCCCATCTGGAATTGCTTACACCAAAATAGACAAGGAAGGATTATTATTCCCATTGTATAGACAGGTAATGGAGGTTCAAAGGGATCAAATTTCTTGCTCCATCAGGGGAAGCTCTTATAGAAAGAGGGATCCAGCTAGTGGAGAGAAGCTAAATGATGTGACCAGATGCCCCATTTTTAATAGGACAGTCCTGTATGTAAGCCCTCCTGCAGGTGTCCCTCTAATAAGTATTGATGGACCTATCCTCCATGAATGTATCTAGTTCTTTTTTGAACCTTGTTAAAGTCCTGGTCTTCACAACATCCTCTGGCAGGGAGTTCCACAGGTTGACTGTGCACTGGGTGAAGAAAAACTTCCTTTTGTTTGTTTTAAACCTGCTACCTATTAATTTCATTTGGTGACCCCTAGTTTGTATATTATGGGGACAAGTAAATAATTTTTCCTTATTCACTTTCTCCATACCAGTCATGATTTTATAGACCTCTATCATATCCTCCCTTAGTCTCCTCTTTTCTAAGATGAAAAGTCCCAGCCTTTTTAATCTCTCTTCATATGGGGACCCATTCCAAACCCCTAATTATTTTTGTTGCCCTTTTCTGAACCTTTTCCAATGCCAATGTATCTTTTTTGAGATGAGACCACATCTGTACGCAGTATTCAAGATGTGGGCGTACCATGGAATTATACAGAGGCAATAAGATGTTCTCTTTCTTATTCTCTATCCCTTTTTTAATGTTAAGTTGAATGTCTGTGCTACATAATTCTGACCAGTTGCCACTGAGCTGGCTTGAAGACCAGTAATTTTACCAGGTGTCCTGTATTTAGCATCAGGAAATATGGTCACCCTATCCTGAAGCCTAATCCAGAAGGTCCTGAAGCAATGTCCCTTGAATGACTGTATCATCTCAGATTGCATAATATGTGATGGACAGCAGCCAATAGAAGGGAGACAGATGGGAATACTTCCAATTCTGTTACCAGATTATCTCATCAAGATGGGTCATTAACTCTAGTTGCCTCAGGCAAGCTGTGGCAGCTCTCAACATTACTAGCCACAGCACTTCCTGGATGGCTTCTAGAAAACCTGCCCTCCCCTTAGAAATGGTTTTGGTTCTGCAGTGTCTGGGACCTTCTATACTAGTGCCTGCTGCAAAGATCAGAGGGCAAAGATTTGCTTCAAGCTGCAGGCCACATGGTGAATGACTAAGAGTGCTGGAATGGGAAGTGAGAGGGTGCTTCTAAATTAGGCTATTGCCTGTTCTCCACCCTATCTTCAGACCTCCAACTTGGATTTCCATGAGTAAAATGGGCTAAAGCATCTTCCCACTTCTCCACTGAGAAGTTAATCACAGAATTGGAACAGACCTTCAGAGGTCATCAAGTCCAGTCCCCTGCACTCATGGCAGGGCCAAACATCATCTAGACCATCCCTGACAGGTGTTTGTCTAACCTGTGTAGCAAGGGCCCCTCTTTCCCTGGCTAGCATTTGGGCTGGCAGCTGGTTTCTGGGGTAGGGAGCCCAGTCATTCCTCCTAGGACTCCCTCTGCTATCTCTAATGCTATAACTGCAGGTAGTTTAGTTTAGTGCAGTGCGAGTGCGGCTCCGGCTCTCTCTCCCACCTTCTAACTGGGGAGGTTTTTTAAGGCCTCCATCAGGCCTGAAATGGAGTCAGCTGGCACCAATCTGCCTGGGTCTGCTCCCTGCCAGCTGTTCCTAATTGTCCTGCAGCCCTCCACCTCTAATTAGCAGCCCTTTGAGCCTTTGGGGGCTGCCTTTTCTACATGCTGTAGTAGCCCTCTGGCCTGGTCAAACTGGCTTTTAAAAATGTCCAATGATGGAGATTCTACAACCTTCCTAGCTAATTTATCCCAGGCTATGTCTACACTGGCAGCTTCTTGTGCAAGAACTCTTTTGCGGAAGAGTTCTTGTGCAAAAACTCTTCCACAAGAGTGCGTCTACACTGGCATGTGCTTTTGCGCAAGAGCATCCATGCCAGTGTAGACGCTCTCTGCCGCAAGAAAGCTCTGATGGCCATTTTAACCATAGGGGCTTCTTGCACAAGAAATTCATGTTGCCTGTCTACACTGGCCTCTTCCAGAAGAGCTTTTGCACAAGAGGGCTTATTCCTCGTGGGGAGAGGAATAACTCTTTCGGAAGAAGCCCTGTTTTACAACACTATACTGTAAATTTACTTCTGGAAGAACGCTCGAGCAGTGTAGACAGCCAGCAAGTTTTTGCAGAAGAACGGCTGTTCTTCCAGAAGAAGCTGCCAGTGTAGATGTAGCCCCAGTGTTTAACCACCCTGACAGTCAGGAAATTTTTCCTAACGTCCAACCTAAACTGCCCTTGCTGCAATTGAAGCCCATTACTTCTTGTCCTGTTGTTAGAGAATATTTTTTCTCTCTGCTCTTTATAACCCCCTTAAAATACTGGAGAGCTGTTATGTCCCCTCTCACTCTTCACTTTTCCAGACTAAACACACCCCGTTCTTTCAGTCTTCCCTCATAGCTCATGTTTTCTAGCTCTTTAATCATTTTTGTTACTCTTCTCTGGACCTTCTCCAACTTCTCCACATCTTTCCTGAAATGTAGGGCCCAGAACTGGACATAATACTCCAGTTGAGGCCATACCAGCACAGAGTAGAGTAGAAGAATGACTTCTCGTGTTTTGCTTACAACATTCCTCTTAGTACATTCCAGAATGATGTTTGCTTTTTTGCAACAGTGTCACCCTGTTGACTCATTTTTAGCTTGTGATCGACTGTGACCCCTAGATCCCTTTCTTCAGGACTCTTTTCTAGGTAGTCATTATCCACTTTGTACGTGTCTAAGGGTAAGGCTACACTAGCTCGTTAGTTCGAGCTAGGTAGTCTAATGAGGGCAACCGGAGTTGCAAATGAAGCCTGGGATTTAAATATCCCGGGCTTCATTTGCATCTTCCCGGGCGCCGCCATTTTTAAATCCCCCTTAGTCCGAACTCCATACCCGCGGCTACACGCGGCACGGACTAGGTAGTTCGAATTAAAGATCCTAATTCGAACTACCTAGTCCATGCTGCGTGTAGCCGAGGGCACGGAGTTCGGACTAAGGGGGAATTAAAAATGGCGGCGCCCGAGAAGATGCAAATGAAGCCCGGGATATTTAAATCCCGGGCTTCATTTGCAACTCCGGTTGCCCTCATTAGACTACCTAGCTCGAACTAACAAGCTAGTGTAGCCTTACCCTTCCTGATTGCTCCTTCCTAGAGCAGTATACTTTGCATTTGTCCTTATTTAATTTCAGCCTATTCACCTTAGACCATTTCTCCAGTTTGGCCAGATCATTTTGAATTGTAATCCAATTCTGCAAAGTACGTGCAACCTCTCCCAGTACAGTATCATCTGCAAATTTGATTACGTGTACTCTCTATGCCAGTATCAAAATCATTGATGAAAATATTGAATAAAACTGTCCTCCACACAGATCCCTCTGGAACCCCACTCATTACGCCCTTCTGTGTTATGACTCTGAAACATTGATCACTAATCTCTGGGAACGGTTATCCAACCAGTCATGCATCCACCTTATAGTAGCTCCATCTAAGTTGTAGATCCCTAGAATGTTAATGAGTAGGTCATGCAAGACTGTATCAAATGTCATCCTAAAGTCTAAATTTATCTACCTCTTCCCCCTTCTCCACAAGGCTAGTTATCCTGTCAAAGCAAGCTGCCAGGTTGGTTTGACATGATTTGTCCTTTACACATCCATGCTGACCGTTAACTTGCCACCTTATTATTGTCCAGATGTTTTCAAATGGGTTCCTTAATTATTTGCTCCATTATCTTTCCTGGTAGAGAAGTGAAGCTGACTTGTCTGTAATTCCCTGGGTTGCCCTTATTTCCCTTTTTATAGATGGAGACTATATTTGAAGTTGAAGAATTAAAATCTCCTTATTTCTATAGCCAAAAACTTGGCAGGTCTCATTGGACCCATTTTAAACTCAAGTCACACGTGAAGGCTCAGAGTGAAAGTAACTTACATTTCTTACAGGTACTGTCCTATCACATAAACAACAGTAACTGTAAGAAATGTAAGTGTGAGGTGGAGTGCGGGGCTCTCAGGGCAGAGGATTTGCGTTGGAGGGGGGTTTCAGGAGTCAGGGCTGGGGACAGGAATGCAGGCATCTAGGTTGGGGTGTATAGGGAAGGGATTCAGGATGGGGGGTATGAAGCAGGAACTCATTTCAGGGGTGGATAGGGAGGAGCTGCAGGGCACTTACTCTGGTCACTGTTTTGTTTTGTTTTTTCTTTTTGCTGACTAGGGAGCAAGGCAAAGTGCACAGCCTGCGTCCTACCTCCTCTGCCCTCCCCGGGGCAGCCGGGAGCAAGAGCAGGATGTGAACTTTTCCGCACTCCCTAATCACCAAAAAGAAAAATAACAAACCCACTCAGGGACCTGGGTAAATGTGGCTGCAGCCCCCAGACCCACTGATATAGCAGCAGGGAGGTGGGGGGCTCTGGGCTGGGGCAGACCCAGATGCCTCCCCCAGCCAGCCCCTTTAACCTGCCAGGCTGACTGCTTCTAGCCCGGCAGCCTGGGGGAAGCCCAGAGCTGGGCTGGGAGTGCCCCTCCCCTCCCACCCCACTGCAGCTAAGTGCCCCAACGGGCCAGTTTCTTGCTGGAGCACCACCCTGGGGTGCACCAGGTTACTTTCCCCTCTGCGCCAAGGTTCCTAAGTTACTAGTTCCTCATCTATACAGTGGCAATGTGCGTGAACGCACACGCACGCACACACACACACACACACACACTATCCGCTATAGCCACAATTTCGTGTGGTTGCAGGGGGTCTCAGGGACTGGCGCACCTTGGTCTCTTCTATTCTTTACTCTCAGCACACAGTAGTCTGGCAGCTTGTGGCCTGCAATACTTTGCTCTAATCTGAGCTGTTGACTCTGGTGTGTGAGAAGTCCTGGGTTCAAATCCTGGACAAGCCCCCACTTGTAACATAGACAAGGGGAATGGAGCCTGGAGGGTATGTCTACACTGCAGGGCAAAAGTCAAATTAAGCTGTGCAACTTGAGCTCCATCAATTGCAGAGCTGAAGTTGAAATAGCTTAACTTGGCTTTTGGCACTGTCTACACAGCAGGAAGTCAAAGGAAGAACACTCTTTCTTCAACTTCTCTTGCTCCTCCTAAAATTAGGGTTAAAGGAGTCGGAGTAAGAAATCCTCCAGCTCACCATTATTTGGAAATAATGGCTTTACCGTCCAGACACCCTCTTTGTTATTTTGGAATAAAGTCAGTTATTCCCAGATAACGCTGCTGTGTAGATGTACCTGCAGAGCTTAGTGTATGAACTAAAAGCCAGCTGGCTCTCAGCTAAAGCTGTAGAGCTGACTCATTATTCTCCCTGTAAGTTGTCTCAGTGGGACAGTGCCCCACATCCAAACGGTGTGTGGTTTACATGTGCTGGGAGGTGCTGATGGTATGTGGGTTAGACTTGAAGGTCTGATGGTCCCTTATGGCCTTAAACTCTGTGTCATTAAAAAAGGATCAAGCCTATTCACAGTTTGGCCTTGAGTTGTCTCAGTGAAAGCCCCATTAAAATGTAGAAATAGCACTGATCTGCCCCAACTTACATGCATACAGACTGTGCACCCAAGCCTTCTTGTGTGTTAAGTAGAATGGAGTCCAAGTCCAAATTTAAGACCCAGATGTAGCTCAAGATGGTTAACACGATCTACACTGTTCAGCAGTGGTCAGCTACAGCATTTAGTCCTGACCCATTTTGTGTTTTAACTCCTCCTTTGAATAATTGTGGTAGCAGTTGTAAAGTTTTAAACGGAGTGGGTTCAAATTAATTGAAAAACAAAAATCGAACCAAACAGATGATTTGTGTCTGGCTAGAGACCTCTCCAACCCACAGCATGGAAAGGCCAACACTCAGATCAACCACTTCCTGGCCAACATGGCACTGCTATTAAGAGAGACTTCCAGTAGCTTCTCTCAGAAGTGGCAAGATGTTTATCAGAAGCAAATGGAGTTTGAAACCTCATGACATTCATTTTTAAGACAATAATTACTTATTTCCTTTCCAAAATTAGAAATAGAAAATGTGTTTTTAACCCCATCCCTCTACCCCACCACCACCATCTAACGTGAAGAGGGTTTTTTCTCTCTCTTTGTCTGGGTGTGTCTACACTGCAGCATTTTTCCAGAAAAATGGTTGTTTTTCTGGAAAAAACGGCTGTTTTTCTAGAAAAACAATACTTGCATCCACACTGCCATTGAGTTCTTTCAACAGAAAGTCGAAAGAACTGAGGGGATTTTCTGACAGTGGTAAACCTCGTTCTACAAGGAAGAAGCCTTTTTCCCAAAAAGCTTTTTCGGAAAAAGACGTGTGTGGATGCAGAAGAGGGAGTTCTTTCGAAAGAAGAGGCCTTCAGGAAATAACACAGGTGTCCCAGGTAGCCATTCTGTCCAGACTAATCACAATTTAAATGTGAGATCGTGTCCAATCAATGTGGACGCTATCTTTCGAAAAAGTACATTGCTTTTTCATTGTGCTTTTGCTGTGAGGATGCTCTCTTTGGAAATAAGCTTTTCCAGAAGATCTCTTCTGGAAAAGCTTCTTCCAAAAGAAGCTTGTAGTCTAGACATAGGCTAGGACGCATGACGGGGAGGGATGATTTAGTAGAGATGTGATTTTATCATCTTCAGCAATACACAAATGAAATATTTTTAAAGCAGATTTTAAACTAAGGTCCTGTCCACTAACACAGAACATTCAGAAACTAAGGGTGTGTTTACACTAGCCCCCTAGATCGATCTTGAGAGGCTAATGAGGACGACCAAAATTGCAAATGAAGCATGGGATTTAAATATCCTGCGCTTGATATGCATGTTCCCGGCTGGTCGCCATTTTAGAAATTGACTAGCTCGAAGTAACTGCCTGCGTGTACACACGGCAGTGAAACGGGATTCCGAAATAAAGCCCTAAATCGAATTAGCTGGTAAACCTCATTGCAGGAGGAATACCAGCTAATTCGATTTAGGGTTTTATTTCAGAATCCCGTTTCACTGCTGCGTGTAGATGCGGGCAGTTACTTTGGGCTAGTCAATTTCTAAAATGGCAACCGGCCGGGCACATGCAAATCAAGTGTGGGATATTTAAATCCCGTGCTTCATTTGCAATTTTGGTCGTCCTCATTAGCCTCCCTAGATCGATCTAGGGGGCTAGGGTAGACATACCCTAAAAGTATATGCCTGGGATTGGCAAATCCCTGTTCGATGGTTTCATTTGTGGCTCTTTCACAGCTTCAATATTCTGCTAATAGCTCTGGCTGGCTTTTTTAATTTAAAGTTAATTAAGTTCTCTCTGGAGGAAGCAGAGTGACAGGACAGGAACAGGAAGAGATGGGTGGGTGGGCATTAAGACCCAGTGATGGCCCAAATTTTCAGGTGCCCTACGCAACAGTACATTTTGCAAACAGGTAAGGATGGTCCTGGTATATAATATAAAGAATGATACATTTGGAAAGCCCAATAGTGTTTAAGGCAATAAGAATGGGACAGCCTCTCTCCATCCTCTTTGGAACCCCCCACTTCAGGTAGTTGAATGTTTTACTCTCCAGTTCCAGTTCAAATACGGCCAGTGATAGTAATGACACAGGAAAGGGATGACCATGCAACACTTCTGGTTTCTGCTGGCCTGAGAAGTCAGGCTAAAATGTTGTAAGGGGAAAGGATTAGAGGGGCCAAAGGAAAGACGTGGATGCTGGAACAATTTGTATAGGAGTGGTACAGAGAGCCAATGAACCAAACTGTAAACCCCATTTCAAGCCAGAGGTAGAGCACCGCAGTACCTCTAGTTCCAGAAACTATGCCTGGACTGCATCTGGAAGTGTATTTCAATAAGCAGAACGCAATATAGAATCATAGAATCCTAGGGCTGGAAGAGACCTCAGGAGGTCATCGAGTCCAGCCCCCTGCCCAAAGCAGGACCAACCCCAACGAAATCATCCCAGCCAGGGCTTGGTCAAGCCGGGACTTAAAAACTTCTAGGGATGGAGATTCCTCCCCCTCCCTCGGGAACCCATCCCAGTGCTTCACCACCCTCCTCATGAAATAGCTTTTCCTAATATCCAACCTAGACCTCTCCAGCACCAGCCCACAACATTTTGGCACCTGAGGCGGGGGTGCTCAAATGACCCCCCCCGCCACCTTTTCTCCTGCCTGCGTTTTATGTCTCTTGTGCCCTCCTTCCTCCAGCACAGCACTCCACCATCTCTGTGCAGGAGTGACCCGAGACGAGCTGCCGGCAACTGGCACCCTAGGCGAAATGCGTGATCGACGCACGATCGGCGCCCCGGCCTCCAAAGCCCTCAACAGCAGTTGATCTTGGCGCCCTAGGCGACTGCCCAGTTCGCCTGTATTGACGGGCCGCCACTGTCTCTGTGCATCTAGAGCAGAGAGAATACATATGCACCAGCAGCAGATACAATTTTCTATACCCTGGGTCCTAGTGGTGCCCCCCCCCCCCCAACAGTCTGGCACCTGAGGTGGCTGCCTCAGTTCGCCTCATGGTAAGGCCAGCCCTGGACCACTCCCACTGCAACTTGAGACCATTGCTCCTCGTTCTGTCATCTGTCACCACTGAGGACAACCTCTCTCCATCCTCTTTGGTACCTCCCTTCAGGAAGTTGAAGGCTGCTATCAAATCCCCCCTCACTCTTCTCTTCTGCAGACTAAATAAGCCCAAGTCCCTCAGTTTGTCCTCATGTGCTCCAGTCCCCTAGTCATTTTTGTCACCCTCGGCTGGATGCTTTCCAATGCATCCCCTTCTTTTCTGTAACGGGAGCCCCAGACTTGGGTGCAATACTCCAGATGTGACCTCACCAGTCCCAAATAAAGAAGAATAATCACTTCCCAAGATCTGCTGGCAATGCTCCTCCTAATGCAGTGCAATATGTAGTTAGCCTATTAAAGTTAGCAATTGAAAGTCATCTTGATAACCCCAATACCTCAGACCCTTGCAACTGTCCTTAAAAAACAGAGATTAATGAATGTATACAGTGCTGGAATCCTGAAGTGGGGCCTGTAGATTTGAATATAATGTGGCCCATCATTAGTGCCATTTAATAGCCTCATTAAGATGCATGAATGGTTTTCCTTTCTCAAGATGTCTGGGCTAGTACCTCTGAAGACATCATGAGAAAGCCTTGGAGAAATTGTGCAGGTTACATCAGTGCTGAAATTTAGAAAAACAAAACAAAACCCAAAGACCAAAAAGGGAGAGAGAAGAAACAAATGCAATTTGAAAAACGTGATCATAGGCAAAACCCAGAATTTTGCTGTGGAATTTGACATTCATTTCCCCAACTGATGCCTCTTCCCCGCTTCTTTCCTTCTCTTGGTGTTAAGCCCCACCGAAGGTAACAGTACCGGAAATAAAACACACACAAATCTCAATATGCCATAAATTTTTCAAGAAACATGTATGGGGTGTAAAGCCACATGCAGTGTAATAGTATAACTGCTTCCTCATACCCCAGTGGCTGGGTTTGCAGTGTGAACAGTCCTGCTCAAATTACTTTGATTAGTGAAGAGAACATAATTTTCTCAGTACTCTTCTGGCGTGTGCTCCAGAATGCCTGATCAGCACAGGAAGGACGGGAGCTCAGTTGTGATAGATTGCGAGTGAAGGATGTCCTTTCCAAAACTGCCTAGAAGATCCATTTCCTTTCAAATCCTTGACTCTGACCTCAACTGGCTATGGTACAGGAGTTTAGCAATCGTATTTCACCTCCCGCTTCCATTTCTACTGTAGATCGTTTTTCCAGCCAACGTTCTCATAAGCATAAGCCTAACCATCTTCTTATGAATGCATGCCAGCGAGCACGGTTTATTTTAAGTTTAGACTTACAGTGACAACTGGTATGATACAGGCCCTTGTAAATTGTCTGGAAAATGCTCTGAATTAATTTCCAGGCATAACAATTATTTCACACTGGGTGTATTTACCACAGCAAATTAATTCAGGACGATGAAACCTGCAATTACACTCTGTAAGGAGGCTAGATATATTGGGCAATTAAATTAAGTGTAATTATTGCTACACGCACTTGATATCTTGGTGTTTATTAATTTTTTCAGATTTGGGCACCAAAGTATCACTCAAGGGAATCAATTTCAGAGGCAAAGTCTTATACTGCTGATAACATCCAGCCCTTAACATCTTTGAATTTTATTTCTGGAATGATCAACTGCAGTAAATTAATGCATAATAATCCCATAATATAAGAACTAGGGGCCACCAAATGAAATGAATGGGCAGCATGTTTAAAACAAATAAAAAGAAGTTCTTCTTCACACAGCACACAGTCAACCTGTGGAACTCCTTGCCTGAGGAGGTTGTGAAGGATAGGTCTATAACAAAGATTAAAAGAGAACTAGATAAATTCATGGAGGTTAAGTCCTTTAATGGCTATTAGCCAGGATAGGTAAGGAATGTGTCCCTAGCCTCTGTTTGTCAGAGGGTGGAGATGGATGGCAGGAGAGAAATCACTTGATCATTACCTGTTCAGTTCACTCCCTCTGGGGCACCTGGCATTGGCCACTGTCAGCAGACAGGATACGGGGCTGGATGGACCTTTGGTCTGACCCAGTATGGCCATTCTTATGTTCTTATATTGTCATGGGTGGTTATAGAAATCTGACAAGTGGTTCATATCCGTTCACAATTTCCTCATCTTCTTTCAAACAAAATAAAATAAACCAAGATTAAAAACCAGCAAACAAGAAACCACCCGCCCTGCAGCCAACAAAAAAAAAAGTTTCTTCAATAATTGTCCTAATAGGGAAGTCAATATTCTTCCTCCAACAGTCAGACTCGATTTATAGATTATTTCTTAAGATAAAGATCCGCTCATCTAAGTTGTCATTCACAATTCCACAGTATCCCTGCAGCAATGAACATTCTTTGGTCCATAAGCAAGGTAGTTGTCAGACAATCTTAAGGAGATAAAGTGAAAATGAATGTAGTGTGTTGGATTTAGCTGCTTGTTCATGTCTTTCCTTTATGGTGTTTGTATCCTCTTCAGATGTAGGCCTTTCTAGTCATTTTTACTGTCTTTTCTTCTCCTTGCCTACATCCTCTACTGTTCAATCTTCTGCTGTTCATTTTACAGTGAACTTCGTCCCTCTTGTGTATTTTGTTATCCTTCCCAATTTTGCAAATTATTATCATGGCTGAATTTACACCAAAGAAAATTAAAATAGGTATTGGACAGTTTTGCCAAGGACATTGTGTACATATGCTTAGTCAGAATGCTCATAACTCTCATCACTTCTCAAGGCGGATCTTCTGCCAGAGTCACAGCCGTGCGGTTAGCTTTCCTGCTGAATTAACTCTCGAGGCTTTGAAAGAAAGTGTGTAGAAATCTGACCCGATGGGAGATTTGGCTGGTGGCCTCCAAAGTCAGAATTTTAGGTAGCTTTCAGCTACCACAGCTAAAAACTGCAACTCTTTTGCTTATATGCTGTTGCATTCAGTTCAATCAGGGTGAATTATTTTGTTCCCTCAGAAAGTTTCTCACGGTAGCGCTGGTGGCAGTCCTACTTAGCCTTCCACACCTGATGCTTTTCTTTTCTGACTGTGTTGAGGCTGCAGAGAAGCACCAGTAACTCCCGAGGTTTCTTGCGGGTTGGTGCAAAAATTTGATCCTTACTAGGGAACTTGGGACCTGCAAGTAGAAAAGAAAGTCACCCCTCATCCGCACAAATCCCTGGAGGAGGGAAAGGATGCACTTTGTGATGGAGTATTTGCTCTTTTGTGATACCCTCTATACTTAATATAATGGTTTTGTTGGAGCAAAGGAGGTGAATCGGGGCAAGATGTGGGCTGTTCGAAGCACTCTCTCCTGGACTCTATTCTGCCTGAGGAAAACTGGCCAAATTCTTTTCTAATATAAACGGCCGCAGCTCCCCGGTAGTCAATAGGGCTCCACTACTGTCCTCCAGCAGAGAATTTGGCCCAGGATTTCTGGCGCTACCTGAAGTTTAATGTGACTGACTGATGTCCAGCCACAAAATTGCCACAACTGCTTCATTACATAACAAAACATTCACTGTCAGTGAGGATTGCATTACACCTTGTGACTAGGGGGGCGGGAGGGCGGGAAGGGAAGAAAGCTTGGTAGTAATCAATTAGTCATACAGTCTGTTGCAGGGGTGGGCAAATACTGGCCTGAGGGCTGGATCTGCTTTGCCAGGATTAGCCCCTGGTGGGCCGCCACCCCTGTATTTACCTGCACCTCCACAGGTACGGACAATTGCAACTCCAAGTGGCCATGTATCCTCTTCATTCCTGGCCCATGGGAGCTGTGGGAAGTGGTATCCTGGTCTGTGCCACTTTCCACAGTTCCCATTAGCTGGGAATGGCAATTCACAGCCAATGGAAGCTGCAAGTACCTGTGCCCGCGGAGGTGCAGGTAAATACAGCGCCTGTGGGAGCCCACCAGGGGCTAACCCTGGTGAACCAACACCATCGTATTGCCCACCCCAGTCAGTGTACAGGACTTGCGACACGATTGGTTCCGGAGGAATCGTAACTCGAACTCGCATTTATGGTAGGCGCCATGCACCGTCGTAAATGCGGGCCGAGGACATAAGTTGGAGGTTTCCAGCCCCTTCCGCACTTACAAAAATGGTTGTAAGTGCGGGGGTCAGAACTCGGGCATTCGCATCTCGGGGGCCTCCTGTATAGCATAATTACCACTCCAAGGATCCAGAGTCCATTTTGAATTTGCTCCACAGACAGTGGGTCATTACCAATCCCTAGATCCCAAGTAGCTGGATGATTTTAAGACTTTAGGCATACGGACACAGTGTCATGTGTCTGTGTGTAACGGGGTTAGGCCTTAAAATCAAAAAGGCCATAGAGAAGTCCTCCAGGTGGCAAGAGGGGCTAGGAGGAAACCAGCCAATCAGGAGCCAGGAGAGACTACAAAAGAAGCTGCGGGATAAGAGGCAGCTCAGTGGCAGCCCAGACCTGGAAGAGAAAAGGTCAAGGGGGCTGTCTGGCAGATCCAAGGACAGCTAAGAGTGGGGAGCTGTTGAGGAGACTGTCTCCAGGAGGAGAAGCCCTGGAGGCACCTGCCGAGTGGGGAAACAGATTGGGAGACTGGACTCAGAGAGACATTCGACAAGGGGCACTGGGATGGGATGGGTCTCTGTTGGAGGTGTACCCTGAAAGGGGGGCTGTGACTGCCCACGAGGCTGTGTGACTTGGCTGGAGGGCTGAGTAGGCGCCAGGCTTTTAAAAAATGGAGGCCGTGCAGGAACCCACACTCGGCCAAACGGGGGCGCTTGTGTGAGGTGATTTGGAAAAAGAGCACCACAGAGCAGGTGTGATGCTGTACCTTCGTCTCGGTGGAAATTCATGTGGGGAACCCCTGCAAGACAAAGCTGAACATCAGCAGGGAATCCTGCAAGGGCTATGATAAGTGAGCATTTGCTGAGGCAAAGGGAGCCAAAGCTTCCTTTGTAGGGTCAGCTGGGATGAGTTTATTAGTCATAGATTCACAGATTGCCAGGCCCAAACACGCCACAGAGATCATCTAGTCTGGTCTGAACACAGGCGGTAGGGCTTTGCTGAATGAACTCCTGTTTGAACTAGAACAGATCTTGTAGAGTCAACATCCAGTCTTGAGTTAAAAATGGCGAGTAATTATCCACCACGACCCTTGGTAAACAGTTCCAATAGTTAATTAGCCTCACGGTCGAAGCATTGCATTATTTCCTTATATTCCTTTGGGGAATGTGTAATCATACTCATTGGAGCCCTGTGAGTAGAAAAAAACCCCAACCCATTGCTTATTAACTGTAGGTGTTGACAGATTTGATTTCTTTACCTGTTGGCAATTAGAGGAGCAGCTGAGTATTATCCCTGGAGGCATAACATCATCAAAGCGAATGAGGCTACTCCAGGGTTTGGCCCATCGCTCACATGCTGTATAGTGCTCCCTAAATTCTTTCGTCTCTCATCTTTTATTTTGGCTACGACACTCCCTCAGCATCAGAGATGCAATGCATGCTGCATGATCACCCCAGTCCCTCCCCCCGCCCCCCATGACAGACTCTAAAATATTAAAAAGAGGAAAAATTGGCTCAGATTGGTGCAAAGAATGTAAATGATTCGGCCTTTGCAGCTACCTGGCACCTTTGACTTGAGAAAACCAAGCTTTAGAAACATGAATTAGACTTCACAACACCCTCAGAGAGATAGGCACCTTTTTTTTATAGCCATGTCACTGATGACTAATTTGAGACAGAATGAAGTTAAGTGACATGACTAGGAACATGCAGCAAATCAGTGGCAGAGACACTGCAATGAATTGCAAGTAGGAATTATTCTTTTGTGATGAAACAGAGATTATTACACAAGGGGACCATTTACCCAGTAAGTGAAGTGTTGTAACCAAGACATGAGAAGTCATTCTTCCACTCTATTCTGCACTGTTTAGGACTCAGTTGGAGTATTGTGTCCAGTTCTGGATAACAAACTTCAGGAAAGATGTGGAGAAATTGGACAAGGTCTGGAGAAGACGACCAAAATGATCAAAGATCTAGAAAACATGACCTATGAGGGAAAATTGAAAGAGTTGTGTTTGTTCAATCTGGAAAACAGAAGACTGAGAGGGGACATGGTACAGTAAAACCCGTGTTATCTGGCACACTCGAGGATTAGGGCATTCCAGTTATCTAAAAATTCCAGTTATCTGAAGGTCCCATCGACCTAGGAAAAACCAATGGACAATAATAGTAAAACTCAAGTTTTTAATATTGGTAGTTTTGTAGTGTGAGGCAGTTTGTCTCACATTTCTATTTTGAGTTAAGGATGATTAGTACTTCTTAAATAAAAAATTGTTAAGCCAGTCATGGTAAACCAAGCCAGGCCTGGGCTCCTGAAGATGTAACAGTATTGTGGCTGGGGGCAATGCTGGTTAACAGAGTTTTTCTGGTTAACAGAGTGCCGGATAACAGAGTTTTCACTTTAGCAGCTTTTAAAGTACCTAAAAGGTTATTACAAGGAGGAAGGAGAAAAAAATATTCTCATTACCCTCTAATGATAGGCCAAGAAGCAATAGGTTTAAATTGCAGCACGGGAGGTTTACGTTGGACATTAGGAAAACACTGGAATTAATTGTCTAGGGAGGTTGTGGAATCTCCATCCCTGGAGATATTTAAAAGCAGATTAACAGACACCTGTCAGGGCTGGTGTAGATGGTGCTTGGTCCTGCCATGAGTGCAGGGCAGTGGATAAGATGACTTCTCGAGGTTCCTTCCAGTTCTCGTGACATAGTCTATGATTCTGTGTTACTAAATGTGACATCTGATGCCCATCTCTGCTCAAAACGCTTGCAAATAATCAACTCACATTCTACCAGAGATGGTGCTAGAGTGGAGGGGTGTTCTCAGAGACCAGTTTGGCTTTGTCCATCTATAAGTTTCACTGAGAATGAATGAAGAGCAACACTTGTCAGAAGGGTCAATGAAACACCCCCCCCACACACACACACAACAGAAAAAGTAGTGGAGTCTCAGCTCTCATTATTTCACCCTTCTTGCTCTGCCTTGCAATTTGCAGATGGGAACATATGTCTGTGCATTTTTTTTCCTCCTGCCAAGCTGCCTGTACGAATTGATGGATAGGAAAGTGAATAAGGAAGACTTATTTATCCCTTCACATAGCACATGAATGGGGGGGGTCACCCCCGAAGACAATATTAAGCAGCAGGTTTAAAACAAACATACAGAAGTACTTCTTCATGCAGCTTCTAGTCAACCTGTGGAACTCACTGCCAGAGGATGATGTGAAGACCAAAAGTATACCTGGGTCCAAAAATGAATTAGCCACTGATGGCCCTAGCCCATGACATTATATGTTATAGTCAGGGAAGCAACCCTTTGCTACAGATATCCCTAAACCTCTGGTTGGCAGAAGCTGGGACTGGGCCACAGATGATGGGTCACAGGGAAAACGCCCGGTTCTATTCATTCCCTCTGTGGAACTGGGCACTGGCCACTGACGGAAGACAGGTTACTGGGCTAGATGGACCATTGATTTGATACAATATGACTGTTCATATGGTCCTATGTGATATTTATCTCCTGAAATCATGGCAAAATCATTTTATGTTGCTTCATTGGCTACTGTTGAAGCAACAGCCATGGTGAACTTGGCTAATGACCAGCTGTATGTCTCTGTCACTGTCTCTTTTCTCCTTCCACTATTGTCAATAGGATTGGTGTACCAGCTGTGAATCGGGCCCAGATGACAAGTCTTCTAAAAAATCGAGTGGTAACATGATGGTAGATGAGCCAGGATCCAAATCTGTGTCTTGGTCTGACTTCTGCCACTTCCCCCCCCACCCCCCCGCTTATAACTCAAGTTCTTTCATATTTACTCCTATGGGAAGATGTGTAGAATAAAGGCACTGGATTGGACAGGGAACAATTAAGAGCTGAATGAAATACAGAGCTGCACTCTCTTCTCTGCAGTTCTCTTAGCAGAGGAAGACAACCACTTGTGAAGCAGCATGTCTTTTCACCAAAATGCAGTCTCATGATTGTACTATGTTTGCCCCACATTCTTTACCAGTTGGCTGCTAGATTTCCTGGTTTTAAGGTCCATAGGAGCCAGAAATTGTTCATAGATTCATAAATTCATAGAGCTGAGGGTCAGAAGGGACCATTAGATTACTTAGGGTATCCCAAAATAGCTACTCTGCGTCTACACAAGCCGCCTGTCATTTAGAAATATTTTTCGAAGTAACAGGCGCTCTGTTTCACCATCCCGGTAAACCACGTTGCATGAGGGATAAGAGATGGCTCAAAATAACACTTTATTTCTAAATTTGGTGCCATGTAGATGCACCAAATTTCAAAATAAGCTATTTTGAATTAAATTCGAAATAAGATACGCAATTTGCCTTCGTGTGGCCTCCTGTGCTCCCTTAGTGTGGCCTCCTGTGCACCACAAGCCATTGCGTTCCACCCAGTCACTCTTGCTGTATCGAGTCCACAACGTGTCCTTGGCAGAAGCATAACTTCCAGGAGGCCATCTTGATTTCAAGACATCAAGTTCTGAAGAATCTTTGTTCCGAGCTGTATCACTTTTGCCTTTAGCTCCATTAAAATGCATTTTGCTTGGATGGGCCCAGCGTCCCAACTGCTTCAAATCGCTCAGTAGGATGGCCCGGTCCTCCCCAGGACTGACCATTCCATTCATCTGTGCGGCCCCTGCAGACATGACATAGTGCTGGCTGCAGAGCAGAATGCATGCTGCATGGTCCAGGAGACCACGCCTTGCAGAAGGTCCAATGACTTCCTGGAGAAGGCCTATTTCCATTCCACTTGCAACATGGAGCTGTGCCTTCATCATGTCATTCGAGCCCCATTCTACAGCAGGGGTGGGCAATCATTTTTAATGGGGGGCCACTCCAAGATTCTGGCAAGTGGTCAAGGGTGCATTTCTACTGAGAGGGCTTGGAGTCTGGGACAGAGGTTGGGTGCAGAAGGGAGCTTGGGGCAGGAGATTGGGGTGCAAGAGGGGGTGTGGAGTCTAAGAGGGAGTTTGGGTGAAGGAGGGAGTTGTGATCTGGGGCAGAGGCATGGGCTGCAGAGTCCAGCAGGAGTATGGGTGCAGTAGAGGATTCTGGCCTGAGGGAGGGGTTCTTGGAGGGGGTGCAGGGTCTGGCAGGGAGTTGTGACCTGGGGGAAAGAGGTCAGAGAATGTGGGTGGTGGCTTGGGGCAGGTAGTTGGGGGGGGGAGAAGAGAGTAGGGGTGCCGGAGACAGGCTCTGTCTGGGAGGTGCTCACCTAGGCAGCTTCCAGTCAACAGCCCTGCAGGAACCTGAAGGCTGCAAGTCGCAAGCTGCTCCACATGGCTCTGCTCCAGGTAGGGTGAAGGAGTGGGAGGGGGAGGGAGGAGGCTTCATTGGCTGCCCCTGCCGCCAGCAAAATATCTCAGCTGCTATTGGTCGGAAACTGGCCGGTGGGAGCTGAGAGATTTTGCTGAGGGGCAGGGTAGAGCACAAAGCCTCCTCACTCCCAGAATAGAGCAGCCACATTTCAAGTGCCTGCTGCTGCGCTGTACTTAAGGGTCCTTGCAAGGCAGCCGCAGGCTGGATCCGGTGGCGTGGTTTGGCCGATCTGGCCTGCTGGCAGCCTCTTGCCCGCCCCTATTCCACAGCATCCCCTGCTGCACTGCTGGAGAATCCTAGCATGGCACATTGGGTTAGCAGGAGGCTTGGCTGACTGTGGTGGAGTCGAAGCTAGTTTGAGCTGTGGAAACTCTCTGCATGTTAACACACAGCATTTATTGGATCACTGGAAAATCTTTCTCTCTCTATGTTGCTGCTCCTTTATTTACCAGCATCTGTGTGTGCATTTTTTCCACCAGCGCTCTCACCCATTTTTCACAGAATGCAATAATTCAGTAATGGTCAAGAGTGGGCTTTTCAACATTAGTGACTTAGGAGCTCCTCTAATCCAACGTTCAAACCCATGGTATTGGAGTGGTTTCAGAATACTATGAAACAAATTGGCCAGGCACAAGTCATTGGGTGATAGGTAGAACTAGTGCTTTTTTTGTGTGATGGTACTGTACCTGCAGACATAATACTGGCACCTCCAGT
Organism: Pelochelys cantorii; assembly: GCA_032595735.1. Taxonomy (NCBI): domain Eukaryota; kingdom Metazoa; phylum Chordata; order Testudines; family Trionychidae; genus Pelochelys; species Pelochelys cantorii. The sequence goes on along the minus strand of CM064344.1, from coordinate 6,441,182 downwards.
CAGAGCTTACCTGGAAAGAATGGAATGTACTGGCACCTCTGTATGCAAATATCCGACAGTCGGCTGGGCTGCATGTCTTAAAGGGGCCGCATCTCTTAAAAAGGAAATGCTGGCCCACCCCGTCTTTTTTTTTTTTGCTCAACAACTTTTCTCCTGGAGTACCAGCACCTTTTTTTTTTGTTACCACCAAAAAAAGCACTGGATAGAACCCTGTAAATCTGTGGGTATCTGCTTTATTTCTGCAGGTACTTCTGCAGGATATGGATACAGATATCCATGGCTCATTTTTGCAGATACCAATGCAGCTGTGGATGCCAGTTTTGTATCTAGAACCCTGCAAATCTGGGAATATCTGCTTTATACCTGCAGTCTCTACATCCACTGATGGGGGTGGCTTATTTTTGCCGCAACGGATGTGGATCCCAGTTTTGCATCTGTGCAGGGTTCTCGAGATGGGAACCTGGGCCTGGAACTTGCTCTCTTTTGAAAAATCTGGCTCCTTACATTATAATAAAATAAACGTAGCCCCAGATGCACTGAAAACCGATCCTGAGCAGCTGTGACTCACTGCAGTGGGGCCATGTAAAAAAGCGGAGCACCCGATGCTCCCTTCCACTGCCCCAGATTTATCCTGGCATGAAACTTGTGAAGGGGAGTCAAGAATCAGGCCCCACATTATTATTGTTGTTGTTGTTGTTGGAAAGGGACGTGAAGAAGGAAGACAAACAAGGCATTGTTCCTTCAGGGCGCTTTGAAGTCAGGCCATGCGGGACACGGAAGAGCCAAGAAGCATTGGATTCACATCCCCACGGGGAGCGAGAATGTTGACGAGAATTATACGGTTACAATAGCATGCTGGGCAATTTTGCGGGCAGAGGTATCCCAGCGGTCAGGGGATCCACAGACAGTTTGCCCTCAGCTCCACAACGAAGGGGTTGACTGGAGTCAGAGCACATTGACCTGGGACTGCCACCAGCAACAGCGGCTCGACACGCCGCTGCCTGCCAAGTCTCGGCTCATGACAGAGAAAAGCCATAAAGCCATTGGGACTGTGGGGCTGGACACGGCATCTCTCACCACTTCCTTCCCTCATGATGGATGCAAGAGTGAAAAAAAATTGAAGTGTCTCGCTGGCCAAAGCTGCCTCCAATTTCACTGTGGTCACCAAAAGCCATTTATTAGCAGAACGAGGCCTGACCTGCATTCCAAACGGAGATGAGCAGCGGCATAGAGCACACAGTTTGTCTGCTGTCTCGTAGGCTGCCATTGAACTGCAGAAACAACCCCTCCGCCCACATACACAGATGCTGGAGGAGACCTGTTCCCCCAAGGTGATCTCCTGGGTGTCTGTGGCTAAGGAGGAGGGACGCTGCATTGCAGACTCCTCCTTCAGGAAGAAATAGCCACAGAGCAATGATACTACTTCTTCTAGGCAGGTTGAACCTTGGTGGTCTGGAACTCTCTGGTCTGGCAGGACCACGGATGTTGCTGGACCACAGAGCCCCAGCTACAGAGTCTGCCAGCAGCTGGGAGGTCAGCCATTATGGCAGCCTGCAGGACAAGTGGCCTGAGGGCAGTGAGCCTGGCCAGTGGGCTGGCAGCCAGAGGAGGGCCTGCAACTGAGGGGCACGGAGACCTGCTGGCTGCAGCAGGCCGGCTGTGGCCCCATTGGCTGGGAGCTGAGCTCCGCCAGCTGGAGTGGGACCAGGAGCAGGGAGCCCCGCTGGCAGGGAGTGGATGTCTGCTGGCTGGACACAGGGAGCCCCGCCCGGCACAGCAGGGCTGGCTGCCCGAGGACAGGGATCCCCGCCGGCCAGAGCAGGGAGCTCCTCGAGCTGGAGCTGGGCTGGGGACCCAGATTGGAGCCCTGTCAGCCAATCAGAGGCAGCACACTGGCCGGGCTGGTGGCCAAGAGGTGAATCCTGCGAGAGCCCCAGGCCTGATCTCCCCTGGTCCTACAAACTGCCTTGTTCGGAGCCACCCAGATCCCAAGGGTACCGGACCACAGAGATCCAACCTCTATTTATTTGAGTATTTTAAACGATCATCTGCTATCTCTGTTGCATAATGACTTGGTAAACCTAACTTTTAGACATCGAGAAACTCACCGGAAGGGAGCTCTTCCATTTGTTTCCTTGGCTAGATGCACAGAGGGGTGCGCATGTGTGTGTGTGTGTGTGTGTGTGTGTGTGTGTGTGTGTGTGTATGTGCGCATGCATTTTCTTTACATTTATGTTACACATATGTCTATTTAAAATAAAGACACCTGACAAAAGAAAGTCCTAAGTGCAGGCATTATCATAAAATCCACCTTCGGGTGGCTATCTGAAAATCCCGAGAGACACTCCCTTCTGCCTGAGAAATGTTAGAGTCCTAGAAATCTGCTAAACATTCTCATAATAAGAAAGCCAGGTCTTATTGCTCAGCTTACTCCTTCACCTAGCTGTTTTAGTGACTACACCACAAAGATGGATACTCCCAACAGCCACACCCCACTGCCAAAAGCTTGGGATGTTTAAGTGTCACTACCACCTATAAACCTGGGACCTCTGGAGCTTAGTGGAGGAGCCCATGCTGTAGAGGTCTCTTGTTCTTAGCTGTTGCTGTAGTCTAAGTACCACTGCATGGGACAGTGAACCTACACTGGGTGTGTTGGTTACATAAACACAGCTTTGTCAGCTGCCCTGCAAATGCCAGGGAAAACCACAATGCAGTGGGAATTGTTTGCTGGAATCTCTACTGAAGCAGCAACACATATGCATTAGGGTAACTACTACCAGGCAGCTTTGAACCAGGGTCTGTTTGTGCCTAGTAGAGGAGTCTTTACAGCTTGAGCTATAAAGGTCTCTTGTTCTTAGGTATTGCTGTAAGGGATCTAAGTGCCACTACATTAGACAGTGACCCATCCTAGGTGTGTGGGTTACATAAGTACACACTCAGATACCTATCTCACAGAGCTGGAAGGGACCTTGAGAGGTCATCAAGTCCAGTCCCCGAGCCTTGTGGCAAGACCAAGTACCCCAGATCCCTAAATGGCCCCTCAAGGATTGAGCTCATAACACTGGATTTAGCAGGCTAATGCTCAAACCACTGAGCTATCCCTTCCCTCGGTTGTTTCCTAGAACAAAACACACACCAATGGTGGTAGGAGACTTTAAACACTGGCATCAGCCATGCTTGGTTGCTCCTCAAGACTCCAGAGATGGTCCATATCAGGGCTACTCAACTTTGGAAGCCTTGGGGGCCACAATGAAACTTGCAGCACCTGCCGAGGGCTGCAACATAAGTGTGGTTGCATAGACATGCAAATATATGCAAATAGCTTCTTTCACACTGAATACAAAGATTAAGGCAAGACTACACAACATGCAGGCCCCCATTTAAGTCAGTTCTGCTGATATTAATCAAATGCAATATTTACTCAATCTCCACCCATATGACAGCACTTCTAATGAGCAATGACAGTCCAGGAATTTAGCTACTAAAACGCATCTCAACAGAAGACCATTATATTGACAATTTTTTTGTGTTGGCTCCCACCCACAGGCTGCATGTTGAGCCCTGCATAAACTCCAACTGCACTGCGGGCCGCAAACAAACAGGCTGCAGGCTGCATGTGGCCCGCGGGCCGTGTGTTGAGTTGCCCTGGTCCATAGGGAAGTCAGTTGCAGTGCTTCTTGTCAAGTATCTTAGAACATGAGAGCAGCCAGACTGGGTCAGACCAAAGCTCCATCTAGCCCAGTGTCCTGTCTGCCGACAGTGGCCAATGCCCCAGAGGGAGTGAACAGAACAGGGACTCTTCAAGCAATCCCTCTCCCATCACCCATTCCCAGCCTCGGACAGAGGCTAGGGACACCATCTTATCCTGCTTTAGAAACCTCTTGGGCTAAAATAGTGTTTTGCAAACCCCCTCACCCCCGATGCAACCCGAGAAAGGTCATACATGTCCGGCATCCTGCTTTAACATTTAACACACCAGAGAGGACTTATATTTGCCTGATGTGTAGCTTCTGTGTCAAACACCGGGTGCCTGTAAGATGAGAAGAGTACCCTCGGCTTTAATCAGCAGCTCTCCAGTGCTTACAGACAGGTTTAACAGCCATCAATCATATCTGTGGGGGGATCTGGTAGCTGTGTCCAAGACTCATCCTGGCTGCAACATCTTCTCCCTCAAGCATGGTTGTACCCAGAAAGCAAATCACGTTCTCTTATGCACGTAACTCCGTGTCTGTCTTAACAGTGAACCCTGCCCCTGAATCAAAAATGGGCAAAGAAGCATGCTAAGGATTTTTTCGGAGTAACTCCCTCACAGTCATTCTCCTCGACTGCAGCCCCTTTGTTCTGTGAATTTAACTTCAGAATAAGGCTTTGCAATTACATCCCTTTTCCTCTTCAAAATACTTTCAGTACATTGATATGTTAATTACTTTTGGAGGGGAGGGTAGAGCAGGAGGCAAATCCCTTTCCCCCAAACCTTCACACCTTAACTCCCGTCATCTGAAGAAGTGGGCTGTGCCCACAAAAGCTCATGATACCATCTACATGTTTTGTTAGTCTATAAAGTGCTAGCCGACCATTTGCTTGCTGTTTTTCTTCACACCTCTCATCCTTCAGTTGCTTTGAAAGAGGGTCACATCATATGGAAGCCCCAGTTATCTGAGGATCACGGATAGGACTCCTTTCCTCAACCGCAGAAGGCATCTACTTCTGGGGTGGACGGCAGCACGTTTTAACAGCACACAACTCTTCAGGAAGAAAACCAGAAGCAACAAAACCCTTATACCAGACTTCTTTTAGGGATGCAGAATTAGAGATTGTCGTTTGAGCAGAACACTGAGATAAGAACCCTTTCGTTATAGAAAAGGGCCATGTGATATTGTATGATCAGAGCCTTGATTTTATGTTTTACTTGAAAGTTGATTAAACAGATCATCAGCTGCAAATGAAAGAATCTTTGAAGGGTTTTTTGGTTCTTTTTTTGGTAATCCATATTACTGCATCATCTAGAGCCCTAAAGCTATGTCTAGACAGCGGTGCTATTTTGGGATACTAGGAGTATCCCAAAATAGCAATTCCACGTCTTTAAATGCACCTGTTATTTCTAAATATATTTTAAAAATAATGGGCGTGTTTTCCGGTGTCCCTGTAACCCTCATTCCATGAGAGTTAGGGAACTAATCAGAATAGCACTTTATTTTGAAATTACCTTGAAATAAGCTAATTGCGAAGCTTATTTTGAGGTGAGGGTGCAGTGTAGATGCACCCTAATTGAAATGACACCAAATATGAGGCAATGTACAGGGGAACTAACAGGACCCCTGGGGGGGAATTAGCTACGTACTCCCGGAAGGGGTGGGGCCTTGGTTGGAAGGGGCGGGGCTAAGGAAGGCAGCCCCCAGTGCCACCTGGACAGTGCATTGCACCTCCCTCCAACCCTCAGATCCACCTGGTGCTCCAGCGGTGATTCTAAAGGACCCGGGGCTACGGTCACCATTGTCACCATTGAAATAGCAGTGAGGGTGCCTTTAGAATCACTGGGCTCTGGGGCAACTGCCAGGCTCCATCAGCAGGCCTGAGAATGTACAATCTAAGCAAAGAGTAGGAAGGGAAAGAGAGGCACTGAAAGGTAAAGTGACATACAGAAGGCCGCACAGCAGATCAGTGACAGAGGCAGGCCCGGGTCCCAGGTGGCTGGTTGCCTAGTGCCCTATTCAAGACGCCACACACTCTCGGTAAGGAAGGTTGCTATTCATTTCTGATCGTCGTAGATAGGCATTGTTTTGGTCTGCATGAAAGTTGAGAATCCTGGCTTGATTTTTAAATGAGGCCCATAACAAGGCAACAAAACAAATAGTAATAAAAAAGAATGGGATTAGGGTAAGAAACGAAAGGCAAACTCAATTAACCTAAATTCTCGGAGACCGGCCATGGAAGGGAAAAAAAAAAGAGAGAGATACTATTTCATGTACCACGTCAGGCAGAGCAATCAGGAGAGCCTTTCACTGAGAGATAAGACAAATTAGCTGCAATCTCCAAGTGTACTTCACAGTCCGCTGCAGGTGTTATTTATTTATTTGCCTGGCTTTTCTCCCAGAGATAGGAGTCAAGCATGAGAATTCGAGTTGCCGGCCATGCCACTGGAGATACTGACGGAGCATGGAATTACACGCCTGCACCTAACCCAGCTGCGATGTGATTCAGGTGCAGTCCAGCACGGCACGGCTCGCCAAGCCTTCCTGCTTGCTGAAGGCTGAGGGTAGCAGCATGGCAAATGGAGATGTCCCATATGGAGCGCGTGACCTATGAGGAGAGGCTGAGAGACTTGGGTTTGTTTGGTCTGCAGAAGAGAAGAGTGAGGGGGAATTTGATAGCAGCCTTCAACTTCTTGAAGGGAGGTTCCAAAGAGGCTGGAGAAAGGCTGTTCAGTGTAGTGATGGATGGCAGAACAAGGAGCAATGGTCTCAAGTTACAGTGGGGGAGGTCTAGGTTAGATATTAGGAAAAACTATTTCACTAGGAGGGTGGTGAAGCACTGGGATGGGTTTCCAAGGGAGGGGGTGGAATCTCCATCCCTAGAGGTTTTTAAATCTCGGCTTGACAAAGTCCTGGCTGGGATGATTTAGTTGGGATTGGTCCTGCTTTGGGCAGGGGACTGGACTCGATGACCTCCTGAGGTCTCTTCCAGCCCTAGGATTCTATGATTCTATGATATCCTCATGCGGAGAACTTCACACCTTAAGGTGGGCTGATGGCTCTGTGGATCTGGGTAATGTATTTGCTGTGACAAGTGTCTGGCCAGGCATGGAGTCTCGCTCAGACATAGTTCTTTGCTGCGTTCATTATCTGCTGACACAGCCCAGGATCCGGCCGTACTAGTCCCAGCACAGATTTCTGTTGCATCGAAGTTGCTCTTATAGAAGCAGCCCCGGCAAGGGGCTGTCCGCCTGCTGAAACTAGCTGGATCCCAGTAGAGCTTTGGCCACGCCTCATCTTGCCTTTGCCATGCCCCCTTGCTCTGGGAGGGGTCTCGTGGGAGTTGGCTTAATGCCGGCCGAGGGCTCACCCACACCACGGGAATTCTCAGCTGGCCATGCCCCACTCAATAGGCACCAATAGGCCCTGAGGTGCAGAGAGACAAATTCAGGCACTGCTGAGATGCACAGCGCCCTGCTCAGCTGCCACCCAGCTCAATAGGCACCAAAATCTTTTGGCAAAAGTTCCTTAGTCATGTAAGTTTCTGCCTCTGGGCATCCAAGCACCTTGCTTATGCCCAAGCCCCAGTGTGAGTCTCACACCAGGTGAAAACAGGCTTTGTCCTGATTGTCTCACCAGCCCACTCGGTGTGTTCAGAGTAGGGACTAATGCCCCACAATGTGGTCTTGCAGGGGGGAGGCCATGGCTTCCTTTATGACCTTTAGCCTGGTGTAGAGGGCTCTCCTTGGGATGTAGGAGTTACTGGTTCAATTCTCCACCGTGTCTTGCTGAGCCCCATATAAGATTATCCTCTTCCAATGGCAGGAAAGGCAGGAAACTCCTCTTCAGAGTCCTTCTTCTCATCAGCTAGAGGTGGGGACTGAACTGGCAAGCTCTCTAGCCAATGGACTCAAGGCTCGACAGGATGGCATACTATGGATGATAGTCCGAGAGACTACGACCATGATGGCATAGCCAATGACTGGAGGCACCCTGCAGGAAGGAAGCTGCTGCACGCTGGCCAGGAGCTGTGGTAGCGGGAGCCCCGTTACACACTCAAAGGGTGCATCTACATGGCAGGGCTTAACTCGAAATAAGCTACGCAAATTGAGCTAAGTCAATTGCATAACTCCTTTTGAAATAGCTTATATTGAAATAGGGAGTATCTACACAGCGCTTATTTTGAAATAGAGCCCTCTTCCTCTGACTTCTCTTACTCCTCCTACAATGAGGGTTACAGGAGTCGGACTAAGAAGTCCTCCAGCTTGACTGTATTTTGACACTATTTTGAAATAACTGCCTGCTGTGTATATGCGGACTAAGTTATTTCAAAATAGTATTGCAGTGTAGACGTACCAAAGTGTTCTTTATTATTCAGGACAGCAAGAGTTCTCAAACTTCATTGCCCTGCGAGCCCCTCCTGGCCACAAAAATTACTGCATAATCCCAGGTTGGGGGTAGAAGGTGAAGCTGAGCCCCATTGCCTTGGGTTTCAGTCCTGGGAGGTTGGGTTTGGGGTTCAGTTTTGTCTTTGGGCCCCAGCAATTCTATGCCAGCCTTGGCGACCCCATAACAATGGGCTTGTGACCCTCCTTGGGGTCCCAACCTACACGTTGAGAACTGCTGATCTAGGGCACTGAACGGCAAGGATGCTTCTGGAGATGAACGCAGCACAGATTGGAAAAGAGACATTTGTCTGTTTTGTTTTTTCTTCAGGGTCTTCTGTTTCATGAAACTGGAGCTGGACAGGAGAGGAATGTTCTGCACTCCCTAATTAAAATAGAGGGGGAGATAGAGATACAAAACATCTGATACAATTGATACTCGATAGCATGAACCTGTAATGAAGATCAGCCGGTAGCTATCTTTCTCGGCCCTATTAGCATGTCCTTCTAACGTTAATTACTTTCACACCATGCACATGACTTTCTTCCAGGGTGCACAGAGAAAAGAAGAAAATAAAACCTATGCTCTCCACAGTTATAATGCCCAGAACCTAGCCAATGGTATAACTTGAGTTTTCTTGACAATAACATTCAGTAACAATCTGGGTAGACTTCATATTTTGCAAATGCAACTAAAGCTCAATATAGCTGAAGATTTTTGTTCTTGCTAATAATATTGTACTTTATGTTGCTCTTTATTTAAACGAAATGTGCCCAAATGGCATAGCTCTTCTTTGGCATATGCAATAATATTTTATCCGATGGGCAAAACAGCTAATTGTTCAGTGTGGTACATTCTGTACATACCAAGTGTGATCGAGGGGTGGGTAGTCACCAGATCCTGCACCCCCAATTGCAGCCACATGTGACTGTCAGCCAGCAGGTAGAACAGATGGTTTATTAGTCGACAGAGACACAGCATAGGACAGATTTGTCAGCACAGGAATCAGAAGCAGCCAGCACCATCCAGCTTGAGGAGAGAGATGTCCGAGCCAAGGACACGCCCCCCCATCTCTGCACCCAAGCCAGCACACCTAACCCACACATTCAGCTGCCCACACACACCCAGCAGCCAGCCCCACCTCCCAGTCAAAAGGTGTCACCTTTTACACCCCCTTTCTGAGGTTACAGAAAGCCTCAGCCACTGTTTACGTGAGGGAGACAATCACACCAAAATTCCTGTAACCACCTAGGTCAGGGGTGGCCAACCCATTACAGATGAAGAGCCAAAATAGTGATGGATACAGCGCAAAGAGCTGAGGGAAAAAAGTTGTTGAGCAAAAAGAAGAAGAAGAAGAAAAAAAAAGGCCCGGCCACCACATTTGGCCGAGCAAAAAAAAACAAAAACCAAAAACAGTTTGCCTTTTTAAGTGCAGAGCAGGCATTGCCCTTTTAAGGTGGCCATTTTTAAGGTGGCCATTTTCAAGGCTACACGGGATGCCATGACTCCGGCTCTGTCTCTTTCAGACAGAAACACGCTGCCCCTTTAAGATCCATGGGTGCAGGTGTGGGAGCCGCAATTTTTTCTTTGAAGAGCCGCATGTGACTCGAGAGCCACGGGTTGGCCACCCCAACCTAGGTGTTGGTGCAGCGCCCAGGGAAACTGAGGCACACATATGTGATTACCGCAGGAACACAGAAATCACATGCAACATAACAAAGTGATCAGAGCAAATGCAATTCCCACTTCGCCACCCCAAGGGATGCCAGCAAATTATTGTGCATGGGTGTGAAAGTAGGAACACAATTTCCATTAATTAATTAGTAATTGGGATTACATGTGGATGCCACAGACTTGAAGGCTGAAACTTGTATCCATTAAAGTGGCTGTTATTTCCTCACTTACTGAGTATGCCATTTACAGCCTAATCTTAGGCACAGTGCTCTTGAGCAGCAAATTCCTGACGCATTTTATAGTGTGCTTGTGAGGTATGGGGGACACAAAACAAATATGGATGCTTTCCTTTCCTTTCCGAACTAGAACCTTGCATGAAACTTCAGGTCCCTGGTCACCCTACAAAAAATCCATGGTTGACCGACAGAATTTGCACCATCTCTAAATGATGGACAGTGGGCAGGGAGGGGGTTTCTCCCCCAAAGGAAAACCAAATGCTTGGAGTTGCAATGTCTTGGAGATACCAATTCTTGGAGTGGATCTCTCGTTGAGCGATATTAACATGAGAAACACACGTGGGCTGTGCTGCATCTTTCTGAGGGTATGTCTACACTACCACCCGAGTTCGAACTAGGGTGGCTAATGTAGGCATTCGAAGTTGCAAATGAAGCCCGGGATTTAAATATCCCGGGCTTCATTTGCATCTTCCCGGGCGCCGCCATTTTTAAAAGTCCCCTTAGTTCGAACTCCGTGCCCGCGGCTACACGCAGCATGGAGTAGGTAGTTCGAATTAGGTTCTCTCATTCGAACTACCGTTACTCCTCGTGGAACGAGGTGTACCGGTAGTTCGAATGAGAGAACCTAATTCGAACTATCTACTCCGTGCCGCGTGTAGCCGCGCGCACGGAGTTTGGACTAGGGGACTTTTAAAAATGGCGGCGCCCGGGAAGATGCAAATGAAGCCCGGGATATTTAAATCCCGGGCTTCATTTGCAACTTCGAATGCCTACATTAGCCACCTTAGTTCAAACTAGGGTGGTAGTATAGACATACCCTAAGATACTGGTTTAGAAGCCATTTGTGATTCAAGGGTTTCTCTTCAGGGACTAGAACTGAGGGGCACAATTATGCAGGAAAACAAAGGGCATTGGTAAGAGCACTGCTGCCTTACAATGGGGATGAGATAAACTTAAAAAACAACAAATGGTCTGGTAGCACTTTGTAGACTAACAAAACATGTAGATGGTATCATGAGCTTTCGTGGGCACAGATCACTTCTTCAGATGACTGGAGTGCGGACTTTATAACGCATGCGGATGAGGGGACTTTATAACTACAGGTCCTATTTAGATGTCCCGTGCTAGAAACAGAGAAATCAGGCTGATTGAGTGCCTTAAAATAGAGCTATGGCAGTATCTTGAGACTGAAGCATTCTGCCAATGGCCAGTGCAGAAAGAACCACCAGGGTCACTATATATTTGACTAACCGTGGTGCGTGGCTACAACAGGAGGATCCCTGAATGCGCCTGCAGGTAGACTTGGCTTATTTAGTGGTCACCAGAAGCAGTGGTATTCTGCAACGAGACCATGTTGTGCTCCAGGACACACTCATAGGTGAGGCCTCCTGAGGCCTTTTTCAGTATCACCCTCTTGGTTGTGGTTGCTCCCTCCATTTGTACGTCACCCAGGCTTATGGATCCAATGGCATTCTCACTCCTGCCCACCTGAGATGGAGCCAATGTGCCTCCTAAGAAGGGAGCCTGAGCCTGTCTATAGAGGTGAAGTGAGATAGGGACAGATAAGGGCAGGGCCAGGATACCCTCCCAGGCTCCATCTGTGCATAATACACCACCAGGCCCTTGAAGACTAGTGGATTTGGGTGAATCTGTCAGACTTGGGGAGCAGGGATAATTCATGGAATTTCCTTCTGCCAAGGTTCCTCTGGAGAGTTCTCCATCCTAAGATCCCATGATTTGATGCATCAACTCAATACTAATTTTCCAGTGTCTCAGATATATGCAGAAGAGCAGACCTATTTCTGGTGATGCGTTCCCTTGTTTCTGCAATAATCAAGGACATTTACAGCTCTAATCTAGTACTGTTACATTTTGGAGGTATTTGTCTTTATAGAGGAAGCAATTACCTTATCAATACCATCATTAGGTCTTGCTGAAACAAAAGACAGGACTATGCAGCACTTTAAAGACTAACAAGATGGTTTATTAGGTGATGAGCTTTCATGGGCTCATCACCTAATAAACCATCTTGTTAGTCTTTAAAGTGCTGTATTGTCCTGTCTTTTGTTTCAGCAAGACCAGACTAACACGGCTACATCTCTATTACCATCATTCAGTCATGACAATCAATACCCAGTAAGTATAAAACCAAACAAATGGCCACCAAACAACAAAAGTCAATTCACAGGATATTTATAGCAGTCAGCATGACCACAGTCACTTTTACCAGTTCTTTTCCTGCTTTTAATTGATCATCTATAGCAAGATGGAAGAAACAGAGTCATTGTTTTCCCAAAAGCCAAGCAACCAGGAAAGCCGGGCGACAAAGGCAAGCTAAACCTCCTGTTTCAATTGGTTTAGAGACATCTGGTAGCAGATGGCTGGTTGTATCAATGTTGGATCAATGAGGTAGTGGTCAATCCTGATTTCAAACTGAGATTAAGTCTGGGATAGGATTCAGGCATCTTGTGATGTGTTCCTGAGAAATTTGTGCCCAAAATTGGGTTCAAAAGCATAGCCAGACGTTTTAAAAACATCTTTGAGCTGCAAGAAAACAAAGCCAATACATAAATATGCCCTATTTGTAAGCTAATTCTAACCTGTGCTTCCAAAAGTTAAAAAAAAATGATAATTTTGTTTTGGGGTTTTATGTATATATGTATCCCAAGAACTTATCAACGGTTGTGAGCACTAAAATGTAATTCATGTTATTTGGAGGTGTATCAGGCTACAATTAAAGAGCAGGCACATTACTCATATTTAATGAAAGTTTACTGAGCATGAACTGATTCATTGGTCTTCAGAATTTTGCTTCCCTGGTTGAGATTCAAACCCAGTGTGGTCTGCAGCATGTTTATGTCTTTGTAATGGGGGGAATGGGAGCCCCTCCATGGCGCCACTCAGTTGGGGAAAGGCAAAAATTGCACTCTGTGGACATGTAGTGTCTTTGCTCAAAAGGTTTCAACATCTGTGTCTGCCAAGGGCAAACTTCTAGTAGGTGTGTCCTGAGGGTGGGAGAGCAGGGAGACTAATAGCAGTGGGACTGCTGAAAGGGATCTAGAAATCTGCCGCTATCTAGATTTTACACCTAAATGTGCCATATCTCCTATTGGGATTTTTTTCTTCTGATTGTTCCTTTAACATTTTTCACTTTATTGATGAACACATGATTTAAAGCCTAAAATATTGAAAAGGTAGAATAAAAAGTAGTGCTGATTAGATCTGTCAGCTTGTCAAGAAACCACACACAGACACACCACTGCCCCGCTCCCAAGCATTAACTGAATACCATAGTAAAATGCCTGGATGCTGTAAGTGCTGAGCTTGGGACCCATCTGCTTCTCTAGGCACCTTTGAAAATCTCATCCCAGGCTTCTGAACAAGATGGTTTCTCCCTAAAGATCACTCCCTCTGGCATTGGCCATTGTTGGAAGACAGGATAGTAGGCTAGATGGACCTTTGGTCTGACCCAGTGTGGTCATTCTTATGTTCTTGTGGTTAAGCTCTTGCGGTTAAGGTACCTGTGTGGGACTTCAGAGCCCTTGTTTCTGTTCTTGGCTCTGCCACAATGACAGATCAAGTCAATGTAAATGCATGTCTCCATTTCCCATCTGCAACAAGGGATGGTAATCATAGAATCACAGAACACTAGAACTAGAAGGGACCTCGAGAGGTCAAGTCCAGTCCCCTGCCCTCATGACAGGAGCAAGCACCATCTAGATCATCCCTGGTAGATGTTTGTCTAACCTGCTCTTAAATATCTCCAGAGATGGAGATTCCACAACCTCCCTAGACAATTTATTTAGGTGTTTCACCACTCTGACAGTTAGGAAGGTTTTCCTAATAGTTCCCTAACTAACAAGAGCGTGGGATCCTCGGACTGTAAGCTCTTCCAGGTGAGGAGCATCTTGTACTACTAGTCTCTGAGCCCCATAGGTGCAATCACAATATAAATAATGGTATAGAAAATCCAGTACCTGTCCATGTATATTTCTATGCTGTATCTTCTCACACAATAAAGCTGCAAAATTGGCTAATTGACCTGCAACGGTATCAGAAATTTGAATATTATGGAAAAATAGCCTCTGAATCAAAGTTTTCTTCATTACTCTAAGTTCCTCTGAGGTTACAACTTCTAGCTGGGACTGGAAGTTTGGAAGTGACAGGAATAACTAGGACTATAAATCTCCCGAGGTTTCCAGCCAAACTCTGAAAGCTCAAAGTCAGTCAGACTTTTCAGAAGCTAGAAAGAATTTTGTAAGTGGGAAAAATTCAAGATGGGCAAGTTTTGTTTTGTTTTTCCTCCATTTATGGAAGAGGTTGCTGAATTGTTTTCTTGTTTTAAACCAGTTTACCAAAAAGCCTATGGGCAGCAGGCATGAAGAAACGAAGAAAAGATTCCTTCTTTTTTTCTTCTGATTGTTCCTTTAACATTTTTTACTTTATTGATGAACACATGATTTAAAGCCTAAAATATTGAAAAGGTAGAATAAAAAGTAGTGCTGATTAGATCTGTCAGCTTGTCAAGAAACCACACACAGACACACCACTGCCCCGCTCCCAAGCATTAACTGAATACCATAGTAAATCACGGTATATGGTAAGTAAATCAATGGGAATTGAGAAAGTTGCATTGGCTGCCCTGAGTCACAAAGTGAAAGGTTTTCAGACTGGCAGTTGCATCCTGTCTGATATCTGGTTATGTAACTAATCAGGTGGGCCAAAAAAGCATCAATAAATTAATCTTTAAGAAACATAAAATGGGATTTGGCTGACAGGACAAAAGAACCTGTGCATGAAATTTCCACATTAAAAACCCATTGCTCTTCCTGATTCCTGGGGCTAAGATGCAGTTTGAAAAGAAACAGACTATTCCATAATTTTAGGGGGAAAAACATGTCTTTGTAAAGGAGACAAGTTCACAAAAACATTTGGTTCAAGTTTATTTTAGGAAAAAAAAAGTCCTAAATTCCCCAGCATTTTGCTCAACATCTCCAGCAATTTAAAAAGGTCTGCAGTATATTTCTGGCCTCCAAAGATTCCGTGGTGTCCAGAAAAGTGCTCTTTGATTTCAGATTTGGAGCTCTAGAATTGCATCTGTCATTACTGGTTGTGTTGCAGTGGCTCAGAGAGACTGCAATCAAAGCTGGGAAATTCATTGTTTCAGGAACAGCACAAAGACAAAGTGAGACAGTTTGCAATTTTAGCAGCCAGGAGAGATGGGAAAATAGTGAGCTACACTTCACGGCCACACACATCTGCCCAAAGTCAGTGGCAAAGCCAAGTTTAGAATCCAGCCCCAGTGACTCTGTCCATTCAGCGCTCTACCCACTAGCTTTCACCACCCTCCCCAATTCTATTGCCCTGTTCCCTCCAAAGACCATTTCACCGGGTGTGTCACTGGCCCATTTCCTCCCCAAAGTGGCTCAGAGGAGCAGTTATTGTGGAATCTTTGAGATGTGTCCCTGATAGTTTTCTTTTGCATGGCTCCAGGGAAGACGCTCTAGGATTTCCAGTACAGCAGCAGCATCCTTCTCCCCTCGGACGGACGTGTCTTTGCCTCCAAGTCAGTGAAGCTATTCCAGTGACATTAGCTGAGGATCTGCCCCTAGAGATTTAGCCAAATCAAATCTGGGCTACCTGAAGTCTGTGCAAAGGGGGTGGAAATACCAGGAGGGAACTGTTCATAGGCCTTCTGGTTCTTTAGTTCTAATTGGGCTGGAAACCTCACAGGTGAAACCTTGACTAAGTGAAATCATAGAACCATAGAATCCTAGGGCTGGAGGAGCCCTCCAGAGTCATTGAGTCCAACCTGCTGCCCAAAGCAGACCAACCCCAACTAAATCATCCCAGCCAGGGCTTGGTCAAGCCAGGACTTCAAAACCTCCAGGGATGGAGTTTCCACCCCCTCTTTAGGCAGCTCATCCCAGGGCTTCACCACCCTCCTTGTGAATGTTTTTTTCCTAATATCCAACCTAGACCTCCTCCACTGCAACTTGAGACCATTGCTCCTCGTTCTGCCATCTGCCACCCCTGAGAACAGCCTCTCTCCATCCTCTTTGGAACCCCCCTTCAGGAGGTTGAAGGCTGCTCTCCAATCCCCCCTCCCTCTCCTCTTTTGTAGACTAAGCCCAATTCCCTCAGCCGCTCCTTATAAATCATGTGCTCCAGCTCCCCTAGTCATTTTGGTTGCCCTCTGCTGGACTTTCTCCAATGTGTCCACATCCTTTCAGTAAAGGGGGGGCCCCAGAATTGGACACAATATTCCACATGTGGCCTTACCAGTGCCAAATAAATAGGAATAATCACTTCCCCAGATCTGCTGGCAATGCTCCTACTAACGCAGCTCAATACACCGCTAGCCTTCTTGGCTACAAGGGCACACTGTTGACTCATATCCAGCTTCTCATCCACTCTAATCCCCAGGTCTTTTTCTGCTGAACTGCTACTTAGCCAGTTGACCAACAATGGTTTTACCATTGAGTTCAGTGGGGCCAGATTTTAACTCCCTGATAGCAGGCATTTCTACTTTATGGGAAAGCCCATTGCGGTTTTGAGACTTTGCAAAATATTTTAGGAGTCATCAGTTACTTTGCTATTTGAAAGATTCCCCCTATTTCCTGCCCGAGTTTGAACTATTTTGTTTTAAATCAAGATAGTCAGGAATTCTCAAATGAAACCTTCTTCCCTCAAGAAAATGCCATTATGGTAATAGTGAGACATCAAGAGGAATGGTTGGTTTTGATGAATCTCCAGATTTGAAAAAAAAATAGAAAAATATTTCAAAATGGAAACCCCCAGTTTTGACATTTCTAAAAGCAAATATTCATTTTTTCAGTTAAAAATGATAATTCATTTCAAAATGTTAATTAATTTACACTAAAATATGGTTAAAATTCAGTAAGTCAAAATCACAAGGAAACATTTAGAGTCATTTTTTCCCTATAATCAGGGCATGAAGCTTTTTAAGATTAATTTCTTATCCCATACTGGGATGCGAAAAGACTTTAAAATCCCCCCAACTCTCTTGTGATTGAAAAAAACATTTCCTGCCCAGCTCTAATTTTAAAGCATCTGTATTTTTTAATGTATTTGTAATTAACTGAAACTTTGCTATATGCAGTCAATAAAGGTTCTTGGTCCAGAACTCCAGGTATTGCAAATCATTGGAGCTCTCCTGACTACTCTGATTTCCAGCACCTGAGGGCTTGTCTCCACTGCATGATGGATTGACACTGCAATGATTGATACACTCGCACTCAATTTATTGAGTCTGCTTAGACATGATAAATCAACCTCCGAGTACTCTCCCACTGACTCCAGTACTCCACCAGGATGAGAAGAGTAGGTGGAATCAATGGAAAAGCATCAGTCACCAATTTTGTTGCATGGAAGACACCACTGTAAATAGGCCTAAGTACATTAACTTCGAGTTTGCCATTTGTGTAGCTGAAGTTGCATGTCTAAGGGTGCATCTAGACTACGGGTTTTTTTTGGAAAAATGGCCATTTTTCCAAAAAAACTTCACCTACATCCACATTGAAATCATGTTCTTTTGAAAGAAAATCTGAAGAACGCAGGGTTTTTCCAACTCTGGTAAACCTCATTCTACAAGGAAGAAGCGCTCTTTTGGAAAAAGGCATATGTGGACACAGAAGAGGGAATTTTTTTCGAAAGAAGAGGCCTCCAGAAAAAAGCACAGGTGCCCTAGTGGCCATTCCGCCCACAGTAATCACGGCTTACATGCAAGAGAGCGTTCAATGAGTGCAGACGTTCTCTTTTGAAAAAGCAGATCGCTTTTTCGATGCGCTTTTCAAGTATGGACTCTTTCTTTCGAAAGAAGTTCTTTTCAGAAGATCTCTTCCGAAAAAGCTTCTTTCGAAAGAAGCGTGCAGTCTAGACGTACACTTAGACTGGCGGGGTGGAGACATAGTGTAGATTAGCCCTGAGGATCTGATTCTATTGAAGAAATAACTACTCTTCCTACAGGGATTACATTTAGACACTCATGGATCAGCCACAAACGTAGCTTTTCCAGAGCCAAATGGAACCTGCCCCTCAAAGGTTTAGCGTTCTTTGCTAAATCTGGGGTCTAAGTGGGTTCTAAACATAGGAGAATGAACTCCTCTAAGCCAAATTTCAGTTGTTCTGCTTCTAGTTCCATCTCTGAACTGGAAACAGAGAGGTATGCAATAAATAAATAAATAAAAGCAGGAGGAGTTTTAAGCAATTTTTTTCGGAACTCCCAGACACGTCACATCCTTGTTCTTCACTGTCTCTAATCATCATTGCTGGGAGAAATCCTGAAGGCCCAATAAATCTTTCATGTGCAACAGATCGAGGGAAGGGATATGTACACCTTCAATGCTTTTAGGGTTATTGATATTGATGGCATGGTTAAAATGAGTGAGTCCCTCTTCTTAATTTCCATCCCAGACTAGGTGCAAAAAGTATTACTCCATGCAACTACTGGCAATAAATGTGGAGCAAATAAATTAAATTGTGGTCTTAGTGCGGAGTCCCTTTGTGGCATTGCCTACTGCAGGTTATAATAGTCAATAGTTTGGGCTCAAAATTCTGGCAATAACTCAATTTTCAAAATTGTAAATATTAGAAAATGAGAAGACTTATCCGGGGTTGACCTGGTTCATCAGGGCAGGGGGCTGGTGATATGGGGGTGCTGTAGGTAGGGCAGGGCATTGGGAATGTGGGGGGCTCAGGGCAGGAGGCTGGGTGTGGGGGCGTGCAGGAGTCAGGTTTGGGAGGTGAGGAGGGACTCAGGGGAGGGGGTGGGCATGCAGGAATCAGGGCAAAGGGTTGGGAGGAGGGGGATCTCAGGGGTGGGGGCTCAGGGCAAGTAGGGGAGGGCCTGCAAGGCAGTTCAGTGGTGCTAGGGATGGTAGGCTGTGGCTGCTCCAGGGAATCACAGGGCTGCTGGCTGCTGGTGCTCTCTCCCACCCCCACTCTGGTGCTTTGGCCAAGGCCCAGGGAGAGGGCTTTGGAGCAGTCTGGTGGCCAGCAAAATGTTGAGCCTCAGCCACAGCTGGCCATCCTTGTTGGTGTTGTACCTGTTCCCAGGGGTCACTCTGCAATACAGCTGTCAGTGGTCTCAGTGGTCATTCTGCAGTATCCCTGTTCCTCCTATCAGACCCCTTCCCTTTCCAAGTTATGGAAAACAATCCCATTCCAGGCAGATCCCATTTTCCTGGCACAACCAAACCCTCAACTTGCTTTAATTTGGGAGAAGAGGAAGCTGCATATCAAATGTGGTGGTCCTTGCTCTTACTGTTTGGGAGCAATTCTTGAACATACAGACAGACACACAGACAGACAGTAAGGCAGACAGATGCACATTTCAAAAATACATCAATAGATATTTCACAAGACACCTCCCCGCCCCTATTTGTTTGGTGAGCTATTCAAACGGATGAATATTTTTCTAACTTTTGAAATATTTTTTGAGTTCTCTTGGTTGTTTCTCCCTTTTCTGAGCTAGTTTTAACTATTGGCACATTTAATATAGGGTTGGATAATTTTATGACCAATAATATGGGTCGTTGCTATTAACTAGCACACACTAAAACAAAAGAATGAATCTCATACTGCAGGGCATAAGGTGATCCCCTTCAAGGAAGTCAGGAAGGACATTTTCCACTGTATTTACCATTGGACTATTGGCCAAGTATATGAGCTCTTTTAATATGAAGCTTCAGGGCTTGTTCAACATGAGTAGCACAATATCAGACTTGCTGGGCCAATCCTGTTTCCTTTGCCTGTTTTTAGATTGCTACTTTTAGGACATAGTGGTGACATAATAGAATCGGTTGCAAAAGCTTTTAAGAAAAAAAAAAGCGTGCAGAACTTCCAGGTCAAACTGCACTGTATCTCATTCTGCTGGAAATGGGGACCCTTCCGCAATTATACACCATTAGCAATGAGGCATAGTGGAAGGGTCTCGATTTTATACACCATTAGCATTGAGGCAGATTGAGATCCAAACTTTGAGAGAGTTTGGGGTTTGAAGCTTGAGGTCACCTCATTGTCCAGAGAGGTTCTGCATACAAAACTTGGATCCAGGTCTCAACTTTAGCAGAAGATGAGGGTCTTTTGGTTCTGGGGTTGGGTTTAGGTCCAGCTCCATAAACAATGTGGCCAGGCATGACCTAGGAAATTTATCATGCTTCTGAAAATAGAATAAACAAATGAGTAAATGTGTTTCTCCAGAGGACATACCTCTCAGATACAATAAAGTAACGAGAAATGTATTTTACATATAAATTAAGTGGAGCAACAAGAGGGTCTTTATTTATTTGGTGACACGTCCCCAGGTTGTCCCAGACTCTGGGAGGATAAAAGGTTTTCTAGTCATCCCAAGAGACCTAATAACCCCTGACGTTGAACTATACTGCCTAAGATTGTTTTGCAGCAAATTAGGAAATGATCAGAGCCCAGCATGTCACTGGGGACTCTTTCAAGATGTCTAATCAGAATAATTTCACTTGTATTGGTCAGGGCATGCATTCAACAAGCAATTCAGAGGCAAAAGGGCAAGCATCCAGACCATGCTATGTAGATTTGCGCTATGTGCTTTGCATTTTATTACTCCCTCTTGGAAAATCTGGCAGTCCAATGCTCAGTGCGTCCTGGTATTGACATCACAGAAACTTCCTTTGAAATCAAACAAGACTGCACAAGCTCAGTACAACAAATTAGACGACTGCACCCAGGCAAGGCAATAATTTTCAGGAAATGTTGTGCAGAGGAATAGAGTTTGGAAGCCCTGTTTGGCAGGAAACTTCAGAAATCCACAATGGAGGTGGTGCAGGAGGTGGTCTTTTTAAGTTGCGATGGGAGTAGACACAGGCAGCTGAAAGCCCTACGATGACCCTGTTCATTGTTGTGACCTGTTTTGTGCAGAATGGGTACGGGGAGTGGAGTGTTGGCCCGTGATTAGAACAAAAGCCTAGGAGTTTGGAACCTTCCTGAGTTCTATTGCTGGGTTGGCCAGGGACTGGTTCACTGGGTGATTTTGGTCAAGTCCCTTGTAAAATGGGTATGAAAATATTACCCCCACAGGACTGTTGTGAAACGTAATTAATAAACGTTTGTGGAGAGGCAAGATTCTGCTTGGAAAGTAGAAAGTTTCTTCCTAAGAAATGATCTATGTTTCCATGCAGGCTTATGAATAATTCCCTTCCAGCTCCCAAAAGTATTTGCTCTGAACCATCTCCTTCAGCGTCTTCCTTTCACCAGGCCCTGTCCTGAATGCCTCCGATGCCTTAGTAAAATGTTTGCTCAGCCACAAATGTGTACTGCGCACCTCCTCTCTCTGGGAATATTTGTCTTTTGTTATAAAGAAGAGTGTTGGCCTTAGAGGAAAGTTATAGGAACAAATTAACCACAGGGGGGGATCGCATTTGCTGCTGTTGGTCACACAGCTCGCTTAAGAATTGTAGTGCCTGATGCACAGGCCTCCTGGGCAACGGATGACTACTCTATGTAAGCATTGGGTTTTGTCTATACCATATTCCATAGCGATTCTCAGGAATACAGAGCATCCTTCTAGGGTCGTTACCTGACAGATGAGAACAGGAAATGGCAATAGTCAGGCTCTCTTACTGCTGGTGAACATTTTCAGGTTTAAAAACAAGTTTTCCTCTCACCCGCATTACTGCAAATCTGGAGTCACTTCAGTTGACTTATTCTGGATTGACATTGGGGGAGATGGGAACAGGTTTTCCCCTTTATTTCATTTGTATGTTTCAAACAAGAGGCAAGAAGATTGCAGCTGAAAATGTGAGGCCACATTGCAGCCGGATGAATCCCACTGACCTTAAGAGGAAGTGTTTTGGGGTTTTTTTACTTGTTATTGTGAATTAACCTCTTAGCAACTTTCTCAGCTCTCCTAGCTCTGAGGATACATCTTCCAGGCAGATATCAGCCCCCAGTCTGAGCACCAGGGTTAGCCATATCTCTGTGTGAGCAGCCACACTGCAAAACCACACTTGAGTTGCCAGGGCTGCACTCAGCTCTGTTTTTCCAGGGCTTCTGGGACATAACCCTCAGCTCTCTGTGCTGCAGTTAGCTGAGACGCTCCATAATTCTTTCTCAGGGAACTGTGGGAAATTGTCTCTGTTCTGCTGGGCACCAGGTGAGGAGAATTGTGGGAAGGCTTTGGGGGTCTGTCAGCACCTGAGTGACTTAGCTGGTGTCCTCTTGGCAATGTGGCAGAGTTACCAGCTTGAGTGAAAGCAACAGCCGAACTCTGCCACATACTCTCCACAGGGCCAGTTAGGTTAAGAGGGATTTTGTATGTGAACAGGAAGGGGAATAGGACAACAACTGTGTAGGAGCGCAGTCTAATTCTTCAGGGAGGATGTAACCTGACTGACACATGTTCCTTCATTTAAATATCTGTAATACTAAAAATCCCTAGACCTAATATTACAGAAGTACGGGAATCATGTACACTGTTGTCTGGTAGAGTTATTCACTCCTTCTCATAACACAAGAACTAGGAGTCCCCAAATGAATTGAATAGGTAACAAGTTTCAAACAAACAAAAAAAATGAAGTATTTCTTCACAGAAAGCATAGTCAACCTGTGGAACTCCTTGCCAGAGGATGTTGTGAAGGCCAGGACTTTAACAGGGTTCAAAAAAAGAGCTAGATACATTCATGAAGGATAGGTCCATCAATGCCTATTAGCCAGGATGGGCAAGAATGTTCTCCCTAGCCTCTGTTTGTTAAAAGCTGGGAATGGGGGACAAAGGTGGGATCACTTGATGATTACCTGTTCTGTTCACTACGTCTGGGGTAAATGACATTGGTCAGAAGACAGGATACTGGGCTAGATGAACCTTTCGTCTGACCCAGTGTGGCCGTTCTTATGTCTTAGGTATTATGAGTTGAAAATTAGGAATGGGTGGATATGTTTTAACTAATTGAAAATACAGTTAAACAAATAAAGTTTATTTGAACACAAAAGTTCAGAGGTTTATATTTCTTACCGGCCAGAATGTAGGTAAGAAGAGCAAGAAAGAACAATAGGAACACAGGCAGACTTGAAAATTTTACACCAGGGTTACATTGGGTTTGAACCTCCTTAGTGAAAGAAACACCTCCCTCCTTGATCCTGATGGTTATTAGGTCTGTCACTTGGGACACCTTTTTAATATGCTGGGTGTGCACTGGGTAACCATGTGGTAAGTGCCTGAATTCAAGGTTTCTCATGGTGTGAAGTATTCCTGTATGTTTGCTAATATACGTTCCCTGGCAGATGGTTGAGGCAGGAGACCATACATGGAATCTGCACAATGGATTCTACACAGACACCAGGTGGGGGCATAAGAACATAAGAATGGCCATACTGGGTCAGACCAAAGGTCCATCTAGCCCAGTAGCCCGTCTGCCGACAGTGGCCAGCACTAGGTGCCCCAGAGGGGGTGGACCAAAGACAATGATCAAGCGATTTGTCTCCTGCCATCCATCTCCAGCCTCTGACAAACAGAGGCCAGGGACACCATTTCTATCCCCTGGCTAATAGCCTTTTATGGACCTAACCTCCATGAAATTATTTAGCTTCTCTTTAAACTCTGCTATAGTCCTAGCCTTCACAGCCTCCTCTGGCAAGGAGTTCCACAGGTTGACTATGCGCTGTGTGAAGAAGAACTTTCTTTTATTAGTTTTAAACCTGCTACCCATTAATTTCATTTGGTGTCCTCTAGTTCTTCTATTATGGGAACTAATAAATAACTCTTCTTTATTCACTCTCTCCACACCACTCATGATTTTATA
This sequence comes from Pelochelys cantorii, assembly GCA_032595735.1. Classification (NCBI taxonomy): domain Eukaryota; kingdom Metazoa; phylum Chordata; order Testudines; family Trionychidae; genus Pelochelys; species Pelochelys cantorii. The sequence continues at coordinate 6,417,398 of CM064344.1, read as the reverse complement.
TACCTCTATCATATCCCCCCTGAGTCTCCTCTTTTCTAAACTCAAAAGGGGCAATTTTGAGTTTGATCACATGCCTGGAAGCTAAGAATTCCTAATTTTTCCTAATCCTTGCTCTGACCTTCTCTTCCTTTTGTAAGTTTGGGGCAAGTCACTTTCCATGACGATTTAAAGTCTGTGCTTGCTATAGCTCAGGGGTGGGGGAACCTTTTTTGGGCTGGGAACTACTGAGCCACAGTTAAATCAGTGGGGGGCTGCACACAAGTGAGAAGCCAAAAAAAAAAAAAAAAAAAAGAACACCCCCCTACCAAACAAACCCTCACTGATGTGGCCCCTAACTGAGAAGGAGAGAGACACACCCCACATTCCCCTCACACACCAGAACTTGGGGCAGGCCCAAGCTAGTAGATTTTGAGTGTTCCAGCTGTGCAGGGCTGCAGGGGGATGGCACCGGGTGGGGGGAGGGACACTGGAGGGCCAGCACTGGCTCTCCAATGCTTGGAGAAGCCCCGAGCCTTAGGGGCCAGATACAGGCAAGCCAGGGGGCCACATCTGGCCCCCGGGCTTTAAAAACAGGGCTACCACTTCACAAGGAATGCTTACTGTGATTGCCAGCTAATCTTTGTCAAGTGCTTTGAAGAGAAGCAGTCCAACATAAGGGCCATCTAGCAAGCCAGTCAAAATAAACCTGATAGAACAAATTAGAGCCAGTCAACACAGCTGAAGAATCTAATCCTCTCATTATGATAGCAGTTCAGCTATGATAAAAGTGAGTATTCAAACAAGCTGTTGAGTTCATTTCCTTGGCATGGAGATTACATTACAGATACCCAGCTGAGATGTCACAATAAGAAAAAAAAATCAAAGGCTCCCAAAATTATTCTTTATGTATTTGCCCTGGTTACAAGTGCGTGCCTAGAACATTTGCCGTAGAGTGTGACTCTCTTCTCTTCAACATGAAGAATTCACAACTGATCGATCTTCTCAGCACTTATCAGAACCAAAAGAACGAATATATCTGAAGCAAGATACATTTTTAATAGAGTGGGCCACGCACTGTCCTAGCAACAAAGGAGAACACATGTGCACTGATAGAAGAATGGAATAGGTAGTATTAAGTCCAACACTCTTTGTAATTGCTGTCTGGTTCCAACAGACTCTTGGGAAGAGCAAGAAAAGCAGAAAAAAAATCGAAATAGGGTAGGCCACAGTTCTAAAGTTGACCAATCTAACATACTCAAGTGTAATTACGAAACAGATAAACGTTGTCCGGTTTGTCATAAGAAATTTTCTGATACCTTTAGAGGACACGGTTCTATTTTTGCTTTGTAAATTTGTTCAAGGAGGGTAAACTTTGGCTTGTATTGCAAATCCACAGAGCTGTCGGAGAAGTGTTCCCATGTAGCATGACAATTCTTCTACTTCTAGGCAAGGAAAAAGCATTGGACTGTCATCTGGGTGACAAGAAAATCCAAATAATACATATGAACATACATTTTGGAAGGGATAATAGGCCTCATGCTTCAGGATATAAAACAACTTTTAGGACTTGTCTACACTACGGAGAAGATTGACCCTCTGGACGTTTAGCGTTCCATTTAGCAGGTCTAGTGTAGACACCTAAATCGAATGCGGAGGGCAGCTCCCTGCCAGCGTCCTGTACTCCTCATTCTGTGAGGAGTAAGGAAAGTTAACGGGAGCGTGTGCTTCCATTGGCCCCCCACAGTGTAGCTCAACCTAAGGTACGCTGAATCCAGGTATGTATTTTGCATAGCAGGATGGTGTACCTTAAGCTAGGGCTACTCAACATGTGGCCTGTTTGTTTGCGGCCCGTGGTGCAGTTTGGGTTTACGCAGGGCTCAACACATGGCCTGCGGGTGGGATCCTTTGAACATGGCTTCCCCTGGCAACACGCTCCACAATAGTGAAGTGTCTCCCAGGTGGGGTGAGCACTGAAAGACACAAGCGGATGGGCTGGCTGGAACAGACGGGTACAGGGTATTAGCATTACTAGCATTCTGGGGAAGAGGTGCAGGGAGTGCCGGAGCATTGTGGGAAGTGCTTTGTATTCATGCTCGTTAGTGTGAAAGAAGCTATTTGCATATATTTGCATATATATTTGCATGTATATGCCACCACACTTAAGTTGCAGCCCTCGACATGTGCTGTGAGTATCATTGTGGCTCCAGGGGCTTCCAAAGATGAGTAGCCCTGCCTTAAGCCAACCTGCTTGGTCTAATGTAGATCAGGCCTGAGTGATTGAAGTAAGGTGGAAACTTTTCCTAGGAGCAGGTTACCTCATAATTAATTCTTCCTCTGAAACATCTGGTTGTTCACTGTTGGTGACAGGATACTGCACTGGATGGACTAGTGGTTCTGGCATTCAGACGTTACTTTTGTAAAATATCTGTCACTGGTAATTGCTCGGCACATTTGCCTGAGTTCAAGGGTGCACCGAATGTCTATGTTAGAGCAGAATTTACTCCTTGATTTGCACTTTTGGTGCCCGGGGCATATTTTGGAAAGGAGGGAACAGTATTTGTCAAGGATTCCAACAGCCTTTTGATTTTTCCGAAATGGAAACAAAGCTTAGAAGACCTTAAGAATATGACCACAAAATTCATAATATAAACTTGACGTCTGCAAAACGATGGCACAAATATGAAATTCTAAAATGCTGGCTGCTGCTTCAAAGAGTACAAATATCCACCAAGCCATCCAGATTGCAAAATATTTTCACTTCGGATGGAAAATTTAATGGTGCAAACACGTTTCTCTCTTCTATTGTAAGAACTTCTAAAATATGCTCTATGCTGAAAATACTATGTGAAGTGACTTGAGTTCAAATATGTAGAGAATTTAAAGGGCCACTGTCAATTTTAAGATTAAAAATAATGAGCCAGGTTCTGAGCTGGTTTTTAAACTAATGTAATTCCAGTGAAATCAATAGTTTTTTGTTTTGTTTTGCATTTTATGTGAATCTGGTCCTTTGCATTTAATAAAGTTCCTTCGTTTTTTTTTCTGACCACATAAATTATTAAACCAGAAAACAAAACATGATATATTTACATGATAGTGGCATTTTTTTTCAACCAGTAAGTGGTCAAAACACAGAAAACTAATTATAGGAAACAATACCCTGCTCTCAGAATGGAGAGGAGTCTGTAGCAGAGTCTCTCAAGGTTATCTGTATGGGACCCTCTACCGCTTAACATATTCATTAGTGATCGGGAAAAGCGGTAAATGAAGAGTGCAGCCAAAGAAATTATAGAGCCTCATTAAGTCCAAAGCAGACTGCGAAGAGTTACACCGGGATCGCACACCTGGGTGACAAGGCAAGAAAAAGGCAGCTGAAATGGAAAGTAATGCACACTGGAAAACATAATCCCAACTACACATACAAACAGATGGGGTCTAAATTCATGTTGCCACTCAAGAGAAGATCTTGGAGTCACTGTGAGGAGTGCTCAGACAACATCTGCTCAATGTGTAGCGGCAGTAAAAAAAAGCTACCCATGTTAGGAATCATTCGGAAGGGGATGGATAATAAGACAGAAAATACACAATACAATTGGACCTCCCTGGTCTGGCACCGTTGGGACCTGACTGGTCCTGAATGAAGGAGTTTGCCGCACCAGGTCAATGAAGCCAGCCTTCAGGCTCTCCTGGGGGGCCACCAGCATCCCAGCCAGGCTTTCCTCCTGGTCACCGGTTCTAGATCCCAGGTTCTCCTCTTGGCCATCGACCTGTGTCAGCGCTGGCCACCATTCTGTTGGCCACCCTGCCACCATCCATCTGGCCCACTCCTAGCCCGCCTGCACCCTCAGCCTGGCTCTCTCCCTTTCACAGCTGGGATCCCAGCTGCCTTCCCCCTAGCCAATGGCTCCTCTGCCCCTGGACTCCCAGCCAGCCCCTGTTCCAAGCTGCCGGGACTCTGTGGTCCAGCGATATCCATGGTGCTGGACTACAGAATTCCAGACCAGAGAGGTTCAGCTGTGCCACTATATAAATCCATGATACTGTGAATACTGCATGTAGTTCTGGTTGCCCCATTTATATATATATGTTAGAATTGAAAAAGATAGAAAGAAGCATGACCAAGGTGATTGGGGGCACGCAACAGCTTCTATATGGGAGATTAAAAAGATGGGGACAGTTCCCCTTCAAAAGAGATGACTAAGTGGAGAATATGAGAGAGGCCTGCAGAACCCAAAATGAGATGGAGAAAATAAATAAGGAAGTGATATTTTGCTCTTTACCAGAAACTGGGCTCACCCAATGCAATTAATAGGCAGTAGGTTTAAAAGAAAAAAAAAAGAAAAAAACCCAAACAAACAGAAAAAGAAGCACTTCAAAAACCACACAGTCAACTTGGGGTGCCAGCGGATGCTGTGAAGGCCACCATGATAAGTGGGCTCAAAAAAGATTTAAATATGCAACAGGTCCCAGCCCTCCAGGCAGCTCCACGCCCTCCTTTGTTCAGATTCCTGGGCAAGGTGTCACCTGGTTGCTCCCCCCTGCCCAGGCTCAGGTTTACAGGACAGCCTGAGTGATTGTTGTGGACGTGCTAAGATGGGGCGGGCTTCCCCTCGGTGAGAGCCACGCCCAATATTCCCGTCCCCAGCTGGGTTCCAGTGCAGTGCCCAGGGAAACTGAGGCACACACACGGGGCTACAACAGAACAGTACAGGACAGTAGGAATCACACACTGCATCTCAAAGGAAACAGAGCAAACACAATCCCCACTGTCACATCTCGTTCTCTGTCAAGTGCTTTACTGAAACCCAGGTACATAAAGGGATGATCTAGATGGTACTTGGTCCTGCCATGAGGGCACTGGACTGGACTCTTGAGGTCCCTGCCAGTTCTAGTGTTCGATGATTCTGTGATTCTGTGAGGACCGACCCATCCTGGGCTAGTAGCAAGATGGTCAGTGATGCAACCCCATGGACATCCTAAGCCTCTGGCTGCCAGACAGTGGGGCCCACAGAATTGCTGGTCCCCTGGGCACGCTGGGGGGTTGACCAACTCTGTACCCCTGGAAGGGGTGGGGGCTCAGTCAGAAGACATGAGACAGGGGGCCTAGCCCCCTCTAGGGAGCCCTCGCGGCCACTCAGAGCAAGCTGCATGGGGCTCCGGCAGTGATTTAAAGGGCTCAGAACTCTGGCCACTGCTGCTGCAGTAGGAACCGCAGCTGGATTACCAGGCCCTGATTCAGTTGTCCCTTTGCCTCTCCTCCCCCTTCAGATGATACTGGGACTGGATGACTGGACAATTATCATTTGGTAATTGCCCTCTTCTGGTTATTGCCTCTGAGGCATCTGGCCCCAACTGAAGACAGAACACAGGGCTAGATGGTCCACTCTGCCTGTTGTTATGAGCTCTAATTAATTCATAGAATGAAACTAGAGCAGATAGTTACACTGTGGTCACTTTGGCCTGGTGTATACCAGGACGGTAGTTCAAACTTATACCCCCAAGGTTGATTTTGTAAGCGATGCGTCCACACTACCAAGCCCATTATCGCGGAATAAGGGGCCACAGAATTTGAACTCCATAGTGCTGCTTTTCATGAGGAACAACGGTGTGACCAAACTTGTAAGCTCGAAATAACGTTTGGGTGGACACTCCGGTGCCACGAATTCGAGTTAATTGGCTTCGGGGAGGCCTCCCGCAGCTCCCTGGCATGCCTCCTGGGGCTCTGAGTCTGAGGTAGCGTGTCCACATTAACAGAGCCTGCCTTGGACTACATTTGATTCTTCCCTGTAGTGAGGACACGGAACTTCGAATTTGTAAAGTCGGATGCCCAGAAGTCGAACTTAGTAAATTCAAAATAATCTCCTCGTGTAGACATGGCCTTTCTGATTAAATTCGTTTTCTGGTTCTAGTACCTCCACACTGGGTTTTGGGCTAACACCAGCGGAGTCACGGTGGGCCTCTGGGAAAGATGGAGGAAGCAGCTCCATGCTCCTGAAAGGCCAAGGGCAGTCAGCCCTCAGTGCTGCCTTGAGTGTGGTGTGCAGCGCTCCGGCAGCAATTTAAAGTGCTTGGAGCCCCTGGCTGTTTTTGAATCACTGGGCCGCAGAGCAACTGCCTCTTTGCCCCTCCCCACCCCCATCGGCAGGCCTGGTTAGCACCAGCACATGCAATGAATTAATAACACATTTTGTGACTTATTTTAAGACCTAAGATTACTTTTTCTACAACCCTTAAAAAATAAACAGCTCTTGTAGCTTGATCCTAAAACAAATTGACAGTTGTTCTTTCTCTCTTCTCAGCTCTGTAAACCCTCTGAGTCTCCGTTTTGAAGGCAAGGCAGCTTGCCAATCTCATGGTCAGGTGCAGTAATCCAATAAGTACATAATTTTCAATTGCACAATCACAAATTAAACTGCAGCTGCTGTCCACAGTTAACCTGATCTACCCAGAGGAGACATCATTAGGGAAAATCAATTAATTTTTCCATTCATCCAAATGATGCCAAAGTTGAAAAGGAGGAGGAGGAGAAGAAGTGGGAGGGGGGACCCCTGTGTCTATTGTGTTGGAAAGATAAAACCCATGGTATTGAGTAGCCAGGTTAATACAGGTCAGTTACAGTAGGAAAGAAAGGAGATACAAGTAGTTTGTGTTACATTTTGTGAATGAAAAAGAGAATTGGCCAAGCATGGAGGTTGGAGGGGGAATATGTAGTATTTAAGTATGATTTCTCACTTTTTCACTGGAGAAATTTTCCATTTTCTGCATGTTTTATAATCCTGGTTTGAGATTAGTTAAAAGTGAACAGAAAATATTATGTATATATTTAGAGGCTACGTCTAGACTGCAGGCTTCTTTTGGAAGAAACTTTTCTGGAAGAGATCTTCTGAGAAAGTTTATTTAGAAAGAGAGCGTCCACACAGCAAAAGTGCAATGAAAAAAATGATGTGCTTTTTCGAAAGATAGCGTCCACATTTATTGGACGCTATCTCACATTTAAGTTGTGATTAGTCTGGACAGAGTGGCCACCAGGGCACCTGTGTTATTTCCTGAAGGCCTCTTCTTTTGAAAGAATTCCCTCTTCTGCGTCCACACACGCCTTTTTCTGAAAAAGGCTTCTTCATCGTAGAATGAGGTTGACCACCATCGGAAAAAACCCTCAGTTCTTTCGACTTTCTGTTGAAAGAACTCAAATGGCAAGTATTGTTTTTCCAGAAAAATGGCCGTTTTTCTGAAAAATCGCTGCAGTGTAGATGTACTCAGAAATGGGTTCCCTCTGAAAAAGCTGGGGGAAACAGATGTGAAATTCCCCAAACTTCAGGAATATGGTTCAATTCATATAAAAATGTCTGCACAATTCGTCCCTAAAAATTGGTATATTTTTAATGGGATTTGCTCGACTGTGAGAGTGACGGGTAGAACGTGGCCTTGCAATGAAAGGAGAAGCCACTTTATGTAGTATCAAAGTTGGAAGGGATTATTAACCCAGGGAAAAATATGTCCTTTTATTGAAGGAGTTGGTGGTCTCATTCCAGTTTCTAGCAGACACTACACAACATTCTCAGAGATGGTTGTCTACAGTGAGGCATCTCAATCCATTTTTAAACACCAAAGTGTCCTAATTTTAAGTTGTGTCATGGTTGCTCTGTATTCTCAAAACAAGGGTACTTAGTTGCATTAGTATAGATGTAGATGCCTAACATTAAATACCTATATTTCAGAAATTTGGCATTTGTCACGATGGTTAGGACGTGGTCTGCTGGTAGTCGTGCCAGAGACCTCGGCTTCAGCCATTGTGAGAACCAAACTATAGCATACTGAGCTAAAAATACGTGATTAATAGAAGTTCAAACAAGCAGCAAAGGATATGAATTGATTCGATACACTCAGGCACTATATGCTGTGCACATCTACTCTATATTTGAGAGAGTTCATGTGTCTGTCTGTCTGTCTGTGTTTCTGTCTATCCATCTTAGGTTGCCAGATACGTTCAAAAAAATATTGAACTTGGAGGGAAAAAAATTTGTTGAGCAAAAAAAAAAAAAAAAAATCACTGCACCTTTAAATCCCCACACTCCCATGCTCCCCACTCCCTCCACCCCCACCAGATTCAGCAGAAGAATGTCCCCACTGGCCTTCCATCCGAGAAAAATAGAAAATACCTGACATTTTACATGTCCGGTATTTTCTGGTTTTTTTACTGGACAGAGAAGGCGAAAATCAGACTGTCCGGGCAAAAACCGGATACCTGGCAACCCTAATCCATCTGTGAGTCCATTTGTTCAAGAACTCCTCCTAAATGGGAAGAGTGAGGACTACCAAATTTGGTAGGGAGCTTCCTCTTATCATACTTAAAGCAGGGCCAGGGTTTGGTTGTGCCAGGGCCATGGGATATGCCTGGAATGTTATTGTTGCTCATCAAATGGAAAGGGAGGGGTGTGATAGCAGAGACAGTTATACTCAGGAATGACCACAAGGGGGCAGCAAGCACAGGGAACAGTTAATTATACACCAGAATGACCACAGAAGGGCAACAAGGACTCCAGTCCCAGGGAGCAGCTGCTGGCCAGCAGCATGGCCCGTGCCACCCTGCCCTGGTCTGGGGAGCAGCTGCCAGCCGGCCAGTGCAGCCCCTGTTGTCCCCAGGAGAGCCCTGGAGAGAAGCCACGAGGCCTGGCCGGCCCCGGAGCAAAGCTGTTGGCCTCCCCCAGCCCATGCCCTGAGTGTTCCAACACCTCCCCTGAGTCCCCCCCCCACATTCTTGCCCCTTGCCTTGACTCCTGCACGCCATCCCTTGCCCTGAGTCCCCCACCACCTGCCCTGATCTCCTCCTCATCCCCAACCTAGACTCCTACATCCTCCACACCTCCAGCCGCCTGCCCTGCACTCCGCAAAGACACAAGCCCCTGACTCCTGCACCTCCCACGTGCTCAGCCCCCTGCCCTGAAGGAGCCAAGCAAAGCCGGGTAAATCTGCTAGTACGTTATAATCTCAGGAATGGCAACTCTCTGGCCTATAATTCAATTATTTCCCGACATGCTTCAAGTCATTAGCCCACAGAAATTATGTGGCTTTACAAGGATTTCAGACCAGTGGTAAAACACCATTCAAAGGGAATTAGACCTAGGATCCTAATACTTTCACTGAGTGTTTGTGAGAACTTCACTTAAGAAGCTTAGGAAATATTCAAGAAATGCAAATATATAGCTTGGCATTTTTGGCGACAGACAAATGTATCATCGATTTAATGCCTTTTTCAGTGAAGAGATTTATCCCGCTTTGGCAGGGAGATGGAGTTAAATGCTCTAATTCAGAAAGACTCCTTCCATTTGCATGACATCTCTGATTTATATTTCTGATTCAGAATTATAAGCTGAGTGAATGGCTTTACGGACAGCCCATAAGTACGGTAGGCGTTTGGTGGGAGGCGGGGAACGGAATTTGTTATTTCTCAGGACTAGACGTCTGCATGAAGATTATAATGATCTAGGGGTGGGGGACCTAAGGCCCTAGGGCTGGATCTGGACCTCGGCTTGTCTAGATCCAACCCCTGAGGCTCGGGGCTCCCCTCAGCACCGGGGAACCCAGGCTGGTGCTCCAGCCCCACGTCCCCCTCCAGGAGTGCCCCCCCGTGAGGCTGGAGTGCCAGTGCTGGCTCCTTGCTGTGGTGGGAGGAGCCCTGAGCCTTGTGGCGGGGAGTCAGGTAAGCCAGAGCCAGATCCGATCCATGGGCTCTGCCTGACGGGCAGGAAGTGGCCCCGCTCATTGCTGCTCCCCCTCTCCCAGGCTGGCGCAGTAAAGTGCTGCCTAGAGGCTTTCCCCCATAAAATCTACTCACCCGGGTCCCACTGGGCTCTGGTGTGTGAGGGGAATGTGGGGGAGGGTCTTTCTGCTTCTCCGTCAGGGCCATGTCAGTGAGGTGTGTGGGTTTTGTTTGTTTTTTTGGGTGGTTTTCTTTTTTTTTGGTTCTCACTTTTGTGCAGCCCCCGACTGATTTTTCTGTGGGCCAGTGGCCCCCAACACACACAGAGTCCCTGCCCCCACCTGACCCATACGGACGGCAAAGAAGAGAAAAAAGTGACCTGCCATTGATTTTGCAGCTCCAGATCTCCATCCATCTAGCATGCTGTGCAGACTCATGGGCAGATCTGCTATTGACTCATAGACTCTATGGCCCATACGGGACCATCATGATAATTTAGTCCCAGGCCCGCAAAGGGGACAGTTGCCCTGGAGCCCAGAGATTCAAAGGGGCCCGGAGCTGCTGCTGCTGCTGCTGTTACTTGGGCAACAGTGGCAGTTGGACCCCCAGGCCCATTTGAATGGCTGCCACAGCACCCGTCTGAGGGCTGTGCAGGGGAGCATCATGGAATGCCTGCCCTCGGTCCTGCCCCTTCCACCCTTGGCTGCGCCCTTCTAGGTGCAGGCAGCCACCCCCTCTCATACACTCCACCCTGGGGTCCACGGTGGCTGTCAGCCCCACTGTTTAGTCCAGACTCCTGTACCTCTTTCTAGAGTTGGATTTGTCTTGTGTACCCCCAAGTGTTAGTTCACTTCTATACTACGTGCTCACCAAATCAGACATAAAAGTACAACAGTGTCATAGCACATTCTTACTGAAAAGTTCCTTCCTTTCTCGTTTTGCCTGCATGACTTTAGAATCTGTACTATCTTTACTAGTGTTTTTCATATAGTCTGTTGGAAAGCTAGGCAAATATCTAGGTGAGTTGATGGACCCCCTGGAAGACCTCTGTGTACCCTCAGGGGTACACGTACCAGTGGTTGTGAAGTACTGACCTCTTGCACATCATAGGCCACAGAACTGCTCCTGTAATAGATCCTTAACAGCTGCCAGAGTCACTCAAGTCCAAAGACATAATTTAAAGACTTCAAGCTACAGAGAATCCACCATTTACACTAATTGAAATGCAAGTGACCGATGCCCCGCACGGCAGAAGGAGGTGAAATTGAAACCCGCTCCTGCCAGGATCTCAGTCTATCTGCCCCAGGGGAAAATTCTTTTCTGACCCCAACAGGAGTGTGATCTCATACTCACAAATGTATCTACACACGTGTGCACCCCAAGCAGAATCACCTATGCTGCAGAAATGGAGCCAGAGTTTTCAGCTAGCTGTAGCCAGCTCCTGAAGAGCGTGCGGATTTCTGGAGGAGATTTGACTCACATTCACGTGTCAGGCCTTTGAGTAGCATTCGGACAGTTCCTTTGAAAGAGGAGCTAACCAACTCAGGTCGAGTTGTGGGGAGGGGAGAATTCCAAAGACTACCTCAAGTGGGCTCTTCAAATGTAGACAGGCACCCTTTCATGCCCTTTTCCCCTCAAAACTCCATGCTATGGCCTGTTCTTTTCAATAGCAAGAAGTGCTAGTCAAAACATTTTGATTTTTTTTTTCAATGAAAAGTAGGGACACATTTTTGGCAAACACTTCTCCTCCAATTGTTTCCTTTTTTTTTTTAAACAGTGCCAGGAGTGAGTGCCAGCCATGCAGTTAGTCTGAGATCATGAATAAGCTTACCCCCGAACTATAACACTCTGCCTCTTGGGGTGTGTCTAGACTACAGGGTTTTGTCGACAAAAGTGGACTTTTGTCGACAAAACTATACCTGCGTCTACACTACTGCCAAGTTCTGTTGACATAACGTCGACAGAACTTGGCAATTTTGTCGACGGTGGTAAACCTCATTCTACGAGGAATAACGCCTTTTGTCGACAGAGTTCTGTTGACAGAAGGAGTTATTGCATCTACACTGTCCTTTGCGCCTACACTCTCATGTCAACAAAGCGGCTTGCTTTGTCGACAGAACTGGATGTAGTCTAGATGCTCTTTGTTGACAGAAGCTTTGTCGACAGTATCTGTCGACAAAACCAAAGCCTATAGTCTAGACGTACCCTTGGTGATCCCATAACACACAACTGACTGCCTTAAGGAATCAGTGAATTAATTCTCAAGGAAAGGTTGCAGAGTGGTAGCCATTTTAGTCCGTTTCAGCAAAGAACAGCAGAGAATCAGTTGGCACTTTAAAGACAAACGCTTTTATTAGGGTATTAGAGCTGCTACCCTAATACAGTGGTCTCCAACCTTTTTAAGCACAAGATCACTTTTTGAATTTAAGTGCAATCTAGGGTCTACCTCGACCCCAATACCCTTGCCCTGCCTCCTTTGTGCCCTTCTCTGAGGCTCTGCCCCTGCTCACTCCGTTTTCCCTCCCTCCCTTCCCCCATCCTCCCTCACTTTCACCAGGCAGGGGCAGAGGGTTGGAGCACAGGCTCTGGTCTTGGGCTTAGGGATTTGGAGTGTGAGAGGGGCTCTGAGCTGAGCCTGGGGCAGGGAGTTAGCGTACAGGGTGGGGTTCAGGGTACAGACTCTGTAAGGGAGTTTGGGTCCAGGAGGCTCAGGGTTAGGGCAGGGGCTTGAGGTGCAGGAGGGGGTTCATGAATAGAGCAGGGGTTTGGGATTCTGGCTCCAGCTGGGCACTGCTTACCTCAGGTGGTTCCTGGGTGGTGGTGCAGTGGGGCTAACTCCCTCCAGACCAAGCCCTGTTGTGCCCCACGCCTCTCTTTTGTGGAAACAGAATACAGGGTGGGGGGGCACCCTGACATCAGTGCCCCCTCCTCTCCCTTCCCTGCTCTGCACAGCAAGCAGGAGGCTTCTAGGCCGGGGGGGGGGGGAGGGGAGGTACAAGCTCTGAAAAGGGCAGGAGATGCACAGCAGTGAGGGGAGGGGCAACGGAAGTGCCAGTACTTGATAGCCTCTTGGCCAAACCAGTCAGGATCACCTGTCAGGGGCTCCAAGATCTACCAGTAGCTCCTGAGCTATTGGTTGGTGACCACTGCCCTAATACATTCGTTAGCCTTTAAAGTACCACCAAACTCCTTGTTTTTGTTTTGTTTTTAATAAGGAAAAGTTACTCCTGTAGCGAAGATCTCTTCGAGAGCTCAAGTTTCAGAAATAAAGTGTTTACCAAAAGAAGTAAAGACATAGATCCATCATTCTTCATGAGACAGACTCTCATTCCGAACATAATGATTCCCAGTGTACTCAGCACTGCAGCAGCCAGGGACTAGACCTTTCAGCTGGCTCACAGCAGCATAGTTCTGCCGAAATCAATGAACAGCGCTGATTTATATCAACAGAGGATCTGGCTATAGGTCTCTTGTATAGCTGAGCTAATCCCGGGGGGGCCCTAAACTAGCTGCCAGCAACTGGCGCCCGAGACGAACCATGCAATCGGCGCCCCCACCTCCAAACCCCTCAATGATATTGCACCACCATTTGGTGCCCCATTTAACTTGGCACCCGAGGCAACCACCTAGTTCGCCTGTATGGACAGGCCGCCCCTGGCTAATCCTGAAAAAAAAACAAAAAAACAAACCCCATATCTCTGAACTTTCAAAAAAATGTGGCCACTTCTCTTCAGACATGGAATACTGGAATACTTCCCCCTCCCCCCGCCCCAAAATCTTTCATGGGACGGCAAAGCGTTATGAATTCTAGTGCACATCTATGCAGGCCCAAGGATTGGTATGACACATGTTTGCATGAGAATCTACCGCGGAGAGATTTGCTCCTCTACGTTTAAAGCTCTTTTATGGATTTGGGAGTCTCCCACTTTGAAGGCAGAACCTGTGCCATAAACATCAGCTGACGAGCACAAAGAGCGAACGCTGCCTAGTCCCAGAAGCAATACCTCTATCAGCTGAGAGATGCCAGCCGAAGGCAAGTTGCTGAATAATTCTCAGCAAATGCACCAAGTTTAAAATCCAAGGTCTGCTCACGATTAGCTTGCTGACATGAAGAGGGACTCCACGTACCTTGCTTGCTTTGAAGAGCTGTGCCTTTGCTAGCCCTTGGTGACCTTAGCCATTCCTAGAATTCTCAAGGCATAGAATGATGTTCCCTTAGGCTATATACAGAAATTAAATTGTCTGTCTGCACACCGAGTCCTCCGATTCCCTCCCCAACTAATTAAAAAAGATCACAAGCCACAAAAATCGCACAAAAAGAACATGCTGTATCTAATCACAAAAGATGCACTCAGAAAGTTTAGTTCCTGGCTCCCTTTTCTGGTGGGCTGGTAGTGTTACCTTGGGTAAATCACCTCATCTCTTTGTGTCTCTTGTCATCAACTGAAAAAGGATGAGAACCGCACTCTCTTTGTCTGCCTTGTCTATTTATAGCATAAGGCCTTTGGAGCATAGACCTTGCCGTTGTTCTATAGAGTGTCCCACACAATAGCCCATACAAATAACAATAGAAATCATAGTCAAGACATTCTAGCCCATTCTAAGAAGCTTCAGGGGGTAGCTGAGTTAGTCTGTACAGGAAAAAACAACAAATGGTCTGGTAGCACTTTATAGACTAACAAAACTTGTAGATGGTATTATGAGCTTTCGTGGGTACAGCTAATGGACTCAGTCGTGATGAAGGACGGTTGGGACACTATCAACCTAACATTCAATGAAGTTGCAAACAGCTCTTTGTGTAGATTCCTATGTTAGGAAGGATACTATCTATTGACTTTGATTCTTAACTGCTTCGTTTTAACTACCCAATCTTCAGATACTTACTGACTCCCAGCTCTACTTTCCTGTTTTTCCCTTTGATTTTCCATACCCTCTGCTCCCTGTCTCCCACTCTCCTCCTTTTTTTTCCTCCCTCCCCCCCCTTCTCTCCTATTTATTTTGGGTCTGCACATCCTAAACTCTAAACTCCGGTCATCTGAAGAAGTGGGCTGTGCCCACGAGAGCTCATGATACCATCTACATGTTTTGTTAGTCTATAAAGTGCTACCCAACCATTTGTTGTTGTTTTTTTTAGCCCATTCTAGTTAGCCAATGTGCATTGTGTTGGACAGATACATTGTTCATGCAAATGGCTTGGAAGCCCAAATTGTATCATGCAAGTAACCTCTTCTGGCCTCTTCTACTACACATCTGTGCCTCTGGAGTCAGTGCAAAGAAATAGACTCTCTTCTGACTCCAACATTCCTGATGGGGGTCCAAAGTTGTTAGCATTGGTGCCAACTGTTAATGAATGCCAAGCACAGGAAAAAAACACATCCACCGAAGCTGCCAATATTTAATAAAGAATTTGACTCTTAATCATTTTTCTTGCTTGTTTTCCCTGACCGACTCATGCATGATTCCACCGCGGGGAGCTGACAAGACCCGATGTGGGTTGCCAAAACGGGTGGCACTGACACAAACCTGGTGGTGAAATGAACTTCACACTAAACGTTCTAATTAGGATGTGTGTCTGCATAACGTCTATATTTCTGGCTTTTCCTGCTGCCCAGCGTGTGTAGGCAATGCTTCTGAAACAGCAAGGGCTTCTGGATTGGGAGACCATGTAGAGTGGGGAAATGCAGATGCGTGAAATGTAATTAGTAAATACATGTGAAATTGCAAGCATGAGTTTCCAATAAGGAAAGGAAAATGATGTGAACAGAGCCAGTGGCTGCATTATAGCCGGTTGGAGAAATCACTGTCTAATTAATATCCCCCTTCATGCACCTTTTGAAACAAAAGCTTCAGAGGGGTAACCGAGTTAGTGTGTAACAGGAAACACTTTAAAAACAACAAAAAGTCTTTAAGGTGCTACTAGTCTGTTCATTGTTTTTTTAAGTTTTTTCCTTTTGAAACAATTTGGCCAAAGCCCTGATTTTATGGTTTGTCACATATAGCCCCCCTGTGTCCAAACACAGCCCCGTTCTGGGTGATGTGGTGTTCTGTTTGCACAGTGTGATGGGGCATCTACCCCACACTGGCCCCACCAAGGGTTAAATCCAGCCCTGGGAGAGGGCTGGGGATCTGGAGCAAGCAGCAGCAGCATGTAGCAGCCAATTAGGGCCCAGAGAGGTTTAGTATAAATAGGGGCTCCTGAGAGGAAGTGAGGACATACTTGCTCTAGCTGTGGAGCAGGAAGGACCTGGCTGCTGGTAGGCTAGAAAGGGGACCTGAGGAAGAGAAGAGCTGGAGAAAGGCAGGCAGAGCTGGGGAGTTCTGGCCAGGCAAACTCCCAGGCTGAGGCCTTGCTCTCAAGGCCTGAGGTACTAGGGCTGCAGAGAGGCAGCCAGTCCACACGCCCTTGCCAATGAGTGGCCATGTCAGACTGCAGTTTTCCCCTGAGGCAAGGGCTAGATAATGACTGGCAATGGGTCACTGAGGCAAGGTGGGTATGGGGGATAGAAATTCCCTGTGGGGGGTACCGCAGAGAACAGGGACATTGATGTAGGGCAGTATTGGGAGGAAAGGGCACTATGGGCAGGAAGGGATACGGGATCTGAACCAGTGCAGGAGACAGGTAGCCAAGAGTGAGACACCAGCCAACTGAAGGCGCTCTGAGACTGAAGAGCTGGTTTCCCAAGTGACCAGCAGGGGGCGCTGTGGCAGCAAGTCACAATCCTGTTACCACTGAATCAATTGCAGGTTGGGGGTCCACATGGTTATGGTGCTGAGCTGATCTGACCCCTTCCTTTGGCCCCATCAGAATAATCCAAGGCTCTAGCCCTGAAAAGGAGGGCTTGTCCATGCTGCATGGATTTAAACATAACTTTCACGTGGGTTATAGAATCATAGAATCATAGAGCTGGAAGAGACCTCAGAAGGTCATCAAGTCCAGCCCCCTGCCCAAGGCAGGACCAATCCCAACTAAATCAACCCACGCAGGGCTTTGTCAAGCCGAGACTTAAAAACCTTTAGGGATGACGATTCCACCTTCTCCCTAGGTAAACCATTTCAGTGCTTCACCACCCTCCTAGTGAAACAGTTTTTCCTAATATCCAACCTAGACCTCTCCCACTTTAACTTGAGACCATTGCTCCTTGTCCTACCATCCGTCACTACTGTGAACAGCCTCTCTTCATCCTCTTTGGAACCTCCCTTCAGGAAGTTGAAGGTTGCTATTAAAGCCCCTCTCGCTCTTCTCTTCTGCAGACTAAACAAAGCCAAATCCCTCAGTCTCTCCTCATAGGTCATGCGCTCCAGCCCCCTAATCATTTTGGTCACCCTCCACTGGACCCTCTCCAATGCATCCACATCCTTTCTATAGTGGGGGGCCCAGAACTGGACCCAATACTCCAGATGTGGCCTCATCAGAGCTGAATAAAGGGGAATAATCACTTCTCTAGATCTGCTGGCAATGCTCCTCCTAAAGCACCCCAATATGCCATTAGCTTTCTTGGCTACAAGGGCGGACTGTTGACTCATATCCAGCTTCTCATCCACTGTAACCCCCAGGTCTTTTTCTGCAGAACTGCTACTTAGCCATTCGGTCACCAGCTTGTAACAATGCTTGGGATTCTTCCATCCCAAGTGCAGGACTCTTCCATCCCAAGTGCAGGTTCACCCCCTTCAGAGTCATTAGGAAAAGCCACATTTCAAACCGTGTTGTCTTAGGCTTTGTGAACATACCCCGTTTCTCAGCTCAGTGTTCTCAGCTCAGATAACTGGCTCTTTGCATTGTGCTGAGTTTCATGTTCTTCGTTAGAAGGACAAAAGTCACCTGTTCAATTAAATGTGGTATTTTTCTAGAAAAAAAATCTACAAGACTTCTGGGAATGGACTGTGAATAAATGGCATTGTTCTTTGCCATTATCAGATTCTGAGAAATATAGTTGTCAGCTTGTACCAGCAAGTGTACTAATTGATTACTTTTCCCCCCCATTAAAATAAAATAAGTGCCAGGAACATTCATAAAGCCAATGGATGCTGACCCTGGTGACTGAAGTGCTAATGGCAAGGCACAGAGCTGATGTTCTGTTCAATTCCCTCAGTCTGATTTAGTGCAAAGAGCTTATACAGCACCAGAGGCTGATGGCTTATCGGGGTATTCTGAGTTCCTCAACTTTCAGTGAACTCACTGGAAGTGGAGAACTGTCAACACATCCCCAAAAAATACTTGGCACCTTGCAAGACCAGGTCCTAAAAGGCCATACTTCAGGGGGACACAAAACAAAATGAAGAACATGCATAATATAATCCCTAACATGACCAACCTTTGCAGTGATCTACTATATATTGGGAGAGTTTGTGTCTGTCTGTCCGTCTGTCTTGGAGTCTGTTTGTTCAAGAACTCCCCCTAAACGGTAAAAGCTAGGACCACCACATTTGGCATGCAGCTTCCTCTTATCCTAACTTAAAGCAAGGTAAATGTTTGGTTGTGCCAGGACAAAGGGATGTGCCTGGAATATGACTGTTTCTCCTCAGATGGAAAGGGAGGAGTCTGCTAGCAGGGACAGTAATGCTGTGGAATGACCACAGGGGGGTGGACACATCAGTAAGAGAGTGGCCACCATAGCTCCCCCTGCCCTAACCAGCCCCAGGAAGCAGCCACCTAGTTATCATGGCTCAGTCGCAGTATGGGGATGCTGTATGCACAGTCTGAGCAACATTAAGAGCTGTGAGCAGTCCAGCATGTTTAGAGGGGATGGAATCTTCAGAGATTTTAGCTGCTAAAATGAAAGACGTCTCAATGGAACGTGTCACTCTTCAAAGGCTTATCAATTGGTGCAATGTGAACAGATTTTCATCGGGAAAGCAAAAGGCATATCCCTCACAAAGGGATACAAAGGCCCTGCCCTCAGCCAATTTCACATGCCTGCTCCAAAGCCTGGGAAAGCAAAAGATATTCAGAGAAAAGGACTGCAGAATTTTCAAAATGGGAAGTGTCAGGCAGCCTTAACAAGAAGTGACATTTTTACTATGGATTTGTTACCCTTGCTGTGACTGGAATGCTGAGAGCTGAGCTGAGAAACCGTTTTGCTAATTGTCAAGAGTATTTTTTCCGTGGAAGTACCTTGGAACCATCACTTGAAATGACATCTCTCAGAAGAAGTCCATATGGATCTCTATTTTCATTTCAGCTTGCATAGCTATAGTGAGCTGAGGAACATGCAGTTCCTGGCAATTAATGACGTGGGACAATCAACTCATTTAGCTAATCCATAATGGAGTCTAAGGAATGCCCCGCCCCTTGATCACTAGTGTATAACTTAACGTTATATCTTGGAGTGTCTGATTAACCCATATGGTGTTAAGTATTGTATGAGCCATCTCTTAAAAGGAGCTGAGATTTTTTTTTAGCAGAGCTGAGTATGTTGAAATGGACACTGGCAGAGTTAAAGTTTGGTTTGACTTATCCATCAATTGCCTTCATGATCACAGAAATCTGCAGAGACTAGAGATAATACTATAAGATCAAGAGGAAAATTGGTTCAGTTCTAGCAATAAGAAATGTCTCTGGGAATTGATACCCAGGATGATGCTTTTGTAATGTAATTTGAAAACATCCAGTGCACAGGTGAACAAATCTTTTTTTATTACTTAACTCATACATGCCTTTTAAAGAGTCAGAGAAGAACAGAAGTTCGAAATGTGACCAACCAGCTAGGTTAAGATTAAAAAAAAACCAAACGCCTGAGTGTGAAATTCTCAAAAGCATTGAAGTAATTGAAGAGCCGTCATACCAACTCATGTGAGAACTGTTGAAAAATTTTACCCTACATCCCATTTTCAAAAGTGATTTTGAAACCCCCTTTCGACCCCCTTCCCATATTAACCCCCCCTCAGAAAATTGGATTTAGTCTTGAAAGTAATTTATGTACTTTTGAAGATTTTACCCTATGTCTTATCTCTACAGGGCAACATATTTCCCAGCTCTTTATCTAGGCTAATTGGAAGTGTTTCATGTGATTACGGTGTCACTGAAAGTCTATTGTAACAAACTGAAGACAGTGGGCTGCAGGAGTTTGGTGGAGGACAGGTACACGGTTAGTTGGGTGAGGGGGTTCCTCTTCCCTGCATAGGCTGCCAGAGACTGCAGCTTAGCAACCAAGACGGGCGAGCAACTGGGACTCATTAAGAGCCGGCCTATCGCAGCAGGCGGACGGAACACCTGCAGCCAATGAAGGCCTGCTGGGCCACTCTAAAAGGCTTCCCCAAGGTAAGGCAAGGGAAAGAGGAGAGGGACGGACTGGGGAGGAGGAGGAAGCGCAGAGTGAGGCGAGCTGTAGGCGGCAAGCAGGAGAGGTTTTCTCCAAGACGCCAGGGAGGAGGTACTGTGGGAGCAGTTGGGGAGAGGCTGCTATTCTGTGGGGAGAAGGACAAGAACCCCACTAGCAGCTGCTACGTAGGGCCCTGGGCCGGAACCCAGAGTAAGTGGGCGGGACCTGGTTCCCCCCATCCCTCCCCACACCTGGTGGGCCACCGCCAGAGAAAAGGGGACTTTTGGACCATAGAAGGGTTCTTCCCTCCAAGTGAGCGACCGGCCTGTGATGGAAATGGCTCATGAAGCGAGGAACCCTCGCCTCTGAGAGAAACAAGAGACAGTGGGAGGGCCACCGCGAGCCTCTGAAGCATCTTAAAAATCCATCAGGAAGCGCAGGCCCCAGGGGGCACAGCCAGATCCCCGCCACACTATTCAACAGGCTACTAGATCCTATTGTCATTTCCCCTACCGAATCATTTCAGTCATGAATCCATGAGTCCTACTGTTTTAGCATCATGAAGTATATATGCCTAATTTAGCTGAAGGCAGTTTGATGCCATGGTGAGATGAACTCTAAGGTTTACCCAGGCCGGGAGGAGGGATGGGACCTACAAAAGCTCAGTTAACTCTGAATCCAGCAAAGGACAAGTGTTTTATCAGAAGGTTTGGTAAGTCAGGTCAGTGGGTTCTATCCAGGTGCAGAAAAGCATGAATCCTTTCAACACATCAGAATTAGGTGTATGGTGAATGACACATGAAGTTGCAAAGGAAACAAGAATAACAGCTTCTTTGGGTATCCGAGAGCACAGGGAAATAATTCACTCTGCTATGGGAAAATGGCATCCCTGGTTCTGAGAAGGCCATCAGAATTAGAGCTAAATAACAGCATGGAACACGGAGAGCCAGGACTGGTGTCTGTAAACAAACTTTATGGGACCACAGGAAACTTGGCCACACCTATGATAAGTGGACATTCAGCTAATAAAATCATGCCAGACCACAGAGTGCTGGGCTAGAGAAGTTCAACCTCTAAAAGGGAACCATAGAAGCCATAAATCGGGGACAGAAAATTCTCTCCCACCTTCAGCTGTTCTTGTTGTGTGCCATACATCTGTCTGATCAGCAAGGCATTTGCATATTCCAAAGCTGGTTTTGTCTCTGTTTCCATGTGAGCTTTTTGGATGTTCTCCCAGTCTTATACAGCTGCTGTGCGTGTGCTCTTGTAATCATATTTCACTGCTAACATTTAGGTTCAATACATACAGAGTCAAAGAAATGCACTTGGATAAAGGAGCACACTTTAAAAAGAAAGCTGTTCTCGTATGTTTAGATGGGACCCGCCTACTCTCTTATGGTGCATTGACACTGCAGGGCTTATAAGCTACGCAAATTGAGCTATGTCAGTTGCATAGCTTATTTCCAAATAGGGAGCGTCTACACAGCACTTATTTCGAAATAGAGCCCTCTTCCCCCGACTTCCCTTACTCCTCCTACAATGAGGGTTACAGGAGTTGGAGTAAGGCGTCCTCCAGCTTGACAGTGTTTTGACACTATTTCGAAATAACTGCCTGCTGTGTAGTAGTGGATTAAATTATTTCGAAATAACGCTAGTTATTTTGAAATAGTGTTGCAGTGTAGATGTATCCTTAGTGAACACTGAATTAGTTGGTATTTGCACTGCATTCTGAAGGTGACAATACAGAAATGCAAAGTATTGCATTAGTATTGTTTGTAGTACCCAGCCTGAGCTGGTGAAACTAATGATCCATCCAGCTGATTAAATTTGGTGACAAATCCTGGCCACATGCCACATTGCACACATGGTAAAAAGTGCTAACAGACCTTGGGTTTGTTGTTACTGTCCATCCAAATCTTGAAGTCCTTAGGCAGAGCATGTGGCTTTTATAGGAACTAAGTAAAAGTTGAGTGAGACCTCAGGGTTTGTCCTTTATTGTTATTACGTATTATGTTGTTGCCCAGCATAACCAGATGAAACGTCTACACACAAACCATGAAGATTTTGCCAATGTGGTGACTTCACAAAATTCCTGGGATGATATGATCAGGGCGGTAACACTCACACTCTAAGAAAATAAGTGCAAAATGGGAAAGGAGGAGGAAATAAATTAGGATTATGGCTCTTGTCTTTTCTCAAAATATTGACTGAGCAATATTCACTACTTGGTAGGTATCGCTTAAGTTCCTGTCACGTTTTTTGAGGCACTGAAGTAACTGCAGAAACTGGAGAGGTTTGAACATGCTGTATTCAGTCCATCTGTTCTTACCAGTGCACGAACTGGTTTTCAAACATGGGCACCTTCAGTGGATGCTCAGATCAGCATATGGGGACATGAAATGGACAGGCATGCATCTGTGAGCCTCTAGTTCAGTGGTGGGCAACCTGCAGTCTGTGGCCCATCTGAGCTCTCTATGTGGCCCACAAGACATTTTGCTTACAGTTGCCCATGCACGGTGTTGCCAGATTCTGCTGGTTTTCATCCATGTTGTTTTTTCCTACCAGTATTGCAAAAGGGACATGAATGCAAAGTGAGGGTATGTGAAGTGAGGTGCATGATGATAGCACACACCATTGTGAGACCCATGTGCTCTCTCTGTATCCAATCACAGCGCTGCTACGGTTCGATCGACACAACCCACAAATTCTAGGCACGTGAGTGCAGTTAGCAAAACTACCCTATCCTGGCAGACCGTCTTGGTTACAACAATCTTGCAACCCACTGAGATGAAGGAGGGCTACTCATGCAACTCACTCACTAGCCTCGGTTGCCCCTCACTGCTCTACTTAGCTGAACGTGGGATTAGAAAAACTTATTTAGCAATCTTATATTCAGATGTGGGAAGGGAACCTCTGTTGACATAGGAATGCACAAGCTAGCACTTGGACATCTAGAGGTAGGTCCTTAGCTGTTCCCCAAGGAGCCGTGTCCATCTAGACCAGGCAATATTTGGCCCCTAATGCAGATATGTTCCCCCAAATGTAGGCCTCACTCAGTTTTGAGTGGCTGGTGCTATTTGGCGCCTTGGAGCTCCAGTCATGAAGATATTATACTCGTCCCTTCTATGACTTCCAGGTTCAAAAGTGTTAATATTGCTAACTCTGCTCAGAGACGACATGGAAAACATTCTGCTCCTGTGCATTGCAGCAGGAGCTGCTTGACATGGAAATGCACAGCTATGACCTTTTGAATCAGAGACTGGTGGTCAATTTATGGGTTCATCACCCAGTTATAAAAGCGATTTCATATATTTCGGTCTTCTGTGCTATGCTATGTGACATGATAAACTTGGAGGCCTGTAAACCCCACCCCCAAGTTTTCCTTATCTACAACTGCTACATCTGTTTTAGTGCATTATTATAATCCACTCTGTTCAGTATGACCAGTTGGTTGTAAGAGCACATTGGCGCATATGCTTCATTTTAATATGAGGAGACAGAATGTAATGGACTCTCATTTGTAGTGAATAAATGCACATTATTGTACTTATGTTTTGCCTTCCTGCTGGGGCGAGACCATTTACTCCAATTTATACATGACCCTACACTACTCATCTTTTCAAACTCTTGGTGAACCCTGTGCTTAAGGAAACAGCTGATATCTTAGTAGTTAATTGCTGTTATATTACTGGGAATGGCCAGATTTGCAACAGTACAATCGTTAGAATTAAAAATTCGCTGTTCTCTGCTGAACTGCATCTTGCCATCTTTTCTCCAAAAATATGTTTTGAAATGTGTATGGGGTTTTTTATGCAGTTGAAATGAGAGAGGGGACAAGGCATCTGAAATGATACAGTGATGACATAACGAAGAACATTAAAGGTCAGACCAGATTAATTTGCAACAGGATCAGTTGGAGAATATTAAACCTCTTAGCTGTAATCCTTTGATAACCAGTCCTATAATGTAATCATCAGTGTACATCCAGCAACATCTATGTTAATTACTTTGGAATTATATGTTGGGTTTTTTAATCAGGGGGCAGGTTTCAAGGACCAAAAGAAAAAAAAAAAGTCAAAGTTTGGTGGTTCCAAAAAAAGAAAGATAAAGACATTGTCATGATGTGCTGGTGAAAAGTTGGCATCAAAAGTACGCCTTTTAAGTGAGCATCTGTCACACATTCATAATGTTCTAAACCCAACTTTATCCCTGGCAATTTAGGGAGATTCCACCTCAGGCCAAGCAGAAGTGAATTGCCGCATGCTGCGTTTTGACAGTGAGGGCATGTCTAGACTGCATCCCTCTGTCGGCAGAGGGATGCAGATTAGGCAGGTCGACATTGCAAATGAGGCAGGGATTTAAATATCCCGTGCCTAATTTGCATAAAAATGGCCACCACGTTTTGCTGACTCAGCACTTTGTCGGCACGATGCGGCAGTCTAGAGGGGGATCTGTCGAAAAAGAGGAGGTTTACAGGATCTGTCGAAAAAGGCTTTCTTTCTCAACAGATCCCCCTCTAGACTGCCGCTTTTTGCCGACAAAGTGCTCAGTCGGCAAAACGCAGTGGCCATTTTTATGCAAATTAGGCACAGGATATTTAAATCCCTGCCTCATTTGCAATGTCGACCTGCCTAATCTGCATCCCTCTGCTGACAGAGGGATACAGTCTAGACATACCCTGAGAGTACAGAGTCCACAGCCACCAGGAATTGTTTCATCAGGCAGGATCCAGGAACGTCTCCTCAAAAACTGGAGATTGGATGAGAGGCAGCCCTTCTACAGGTTGAACCTTTCTAGAGCAGCACTCTTGGGACCTAACCGGTGCTGAACCAGAGAATTTGCCAAACCACAGGAGATCAATATTGTCTAGCAGCATGACTGACACTTCCACTGCTTACTGGGCTCTTAGAAGACATTTAGGGATAAATTAGAGCTAAATAACAACACAGAACACTGAGAGCCAGTGTCTGTAAACTAACTCTATGGGACTGCAGGAAACTTGGCCACACCCATGAAACATGGACATCCAGCTAACTAAAATCATGCCAGACCACGGATGTTGCCTGATCAGAGAATGCCGGATTAGAGAGGTTCAACCTGTACATTCAAGTTTTCTCAGCAAAGAGGCTATTCACTTTCTCAGTTCTTTGGGGCTGCATTATTTAGTCTCTATCACAGTGCAGCTGTTCCTTGTGAAATGCGGGAGCAGTAGATAAAGCACTGTCTGGAATCAAGCATGTGTTCTGCAAGCTTCCACTGCCCTTCCCACACACAGCCTTTACAATGCAAACTCCACCCTGCTCCATCAGTCCGGAGCCTCTGTTGAGAAGGGAGATGGCCAGTCAGACTCATGCCAAACTATGCAGTAGTTCATCTGCTATGTGGACAAATGCTCCTAAGGAATTAGGCTGAGACCTGCACATTTTCGCGCGGCTAATTAAATAACACTTGTGCCTCTGGTTCCTGTGGTTTGTATGTGTAAACTTCTCTAGGAGGGTGAAAAGATCTCAGTCATAGATAAATTAGAATGTGTATTCCATTGATGAAGACTTTCTCTAAAAGACATATAATCAGATCATGGTTATGTTGAACCCCTTGAATGTACTGGGAGCAGCTGCGTGCTAAACAATTTTAAAACTCAACCCACTTATTTGGCGGCTAAATATGAGTTCAACTTTACCTGTTGCATGCAGTGTTGTTAAAGCCAGTTTGACCTCAGGTTATGAGAGAGAGAGAAGATGGTTGAGATAACATCTAAGCTATGTTCCGACCTGAAGAAGAACTTGAAAACTTGTCTCTTTTACCAACAAAAGTTAATCCAATAAAGGTATTACCTCATCCACCTTGTCTCGCTAACATAACTGTAGGCATCCCTTTTATGAACATGTGGCTTAAATTAATAAAGTGTCCCTCCATCTCTTTCCAATACATCAGGTGTTAGTTTGGAATGAAGCTGGATTGTGTGGGTAAATCGTCCAATCTGGATGAGTAAATGCCACGATCAACCCTAAATAAGAGTGTGTCCACACTGCACCATTATTTCAACATAACTAGTGTTACTTCGAAATAACTATGTGAGTGTCTACACAGCCATTCTGTTATTTCAAAATAACGGATGGCTTATGCCAAAATCTGTAAATCTCGTTCTACGAGGAATAATGCTTATCCTGAATTAGCTATTTTGAAATAAGGTGTGTGTAGATGCTCCACTGCTGCTATTTCAAAATAGCCCCTCCCCAGGGCCATTCTAAGTTATTCCTCCCCAGAGCCTGGTAGGGCTCTAAATAAAATAGCACATCTACATTAAGGAAGCCTACCTCAGACTCATTTTGAGGCTTCTTTGTAGCGTAGATGTGCTCTTTTGAAATAAGCTATTTTGGAATAACTATTCTGGAATAGCTTATTTCTAAATAAGTGTGAAGTGTAGACATACCCTAAGTGTGTAATGCCCTAAAATCATTTGAAAAAAAAATCTAAAAAAACCCACACTGAATACAGGGTGTCTTTGTACATGAACAATAACCCAAATGCACTGTAAATCTGATTTGTCCCATGGTAGCATATGTTGGGATGGTGGCAAATTGGTCAGACCATAATGACTGAATGATGTGAGCATAACTTGACATGACTTAAACATGGCTGAATAACAGAGGATTCTGGGAACATTTCCTCTTTAACCCTGGTTTGCCTTTGGTCCTAACAATTCTAGGGATTTGTAACATGGCTCCAGATGGTTGTAAGATTTTCAGCCTTTGAACAGTCATTACACTGAAGACTAATTAGCCAAAGGGCAAATGAAATTTTCACAGCCTGATGAACACTGGATAAGTGGCTTCCAACCTGTAAATCTGAAGAGATGCTTTAATGACTTGTGTTCCAGTGACCTTGAGTCCAGTTTACAGGGTTGGGCTAATCAGCAATTTTCTAAGCCAATAAAAGTAATTTAATGGAGATCTTGTGTGTTTAATAATAGTCTATCAAAATGTCAGTGGTTGTTAATTGCTATCAACCAGACTTTATTTTTGTAGTATTAACTTACCAACCAGCATGCTCTCTGGTTTATCTTTTCATCAGTCATTAGAAAACCAGTGCCGGTTTTGGAAAAAGTGCAGGGTATTTGATTACTGAGAAATTACTGTGTCAGGCTTTCTTTGGAAGTCTTCTTCTCAGAGCTAAGGCAATGTTTTAGTGACAGTCAAGTGTAGGGCGGCTCAGTGGTTGCGACTCTAGATGGTGGGACACTAGATGGTGTTTGGGGAGACTATACTTACATTTCCTGCTCCACTAGTGACCTTGTCTTCCTCAGCGATCTTGGGCATGTCACTTTGACCAATGAGTCAAGGAGAGATGGAATCTAAGACTAAGAGGGATAATAGAAATTCCAGGGGAATTGTGAAGATCAATGCATTAAAGACTATGGGGTGCTGAAATACCAGGGAGATGAGGCTCGGAGATACCTAATGAGATATTTTCTTGGTTCCATTGTCACTCGGGCTGGGTCTACGCTGCAAAGAAAAGTCAGAAAAAGATACGCAATTGCGATCCTTTTGAAAGAGTTTTTTCTGAAATTTAGCCCATCTACACAACTTCCGGAAAAGCTCTGTAGTCTAGACATAGCCTTGGTTCACAATATCAAACAAAGAGACAAGAAACCAGCCCACCAGAGATTTCGCTTGTACAGGCCCTTTCCAGGGCTTACCAGGGAAGTGGATATGTGCATGCCGAAAATATGGGGAGATGCTGCACAAGTCAGTGAAAACCATAGGAGAAAACAACTGCTAGGAAGCTGGGTTATTCAGTTCCTAGGGGGTGTGAATCACGGTGAATGTCACTCCAAGAAGTTCAGCTGTTGCCCCAACCATCTGTTTTATTAAAGGAGTCTAAAGCATTCAAAATAAATAAAAAGCAACCTATGAAGGGGCAAGAGAAAAATTTATTCGTTAAATGTTTGGTCCACCAAATCAGCTACAGGGAAGCAAGAGTGTAATAAAATACTACTGCCTATTATATGTATGCAGTCTTCTTGGAGCAATGTTGGCCTCTGCATATTAGAGAGCCAACATGGGTGAGGCAATATCTTTTATGGGACTAACAAAAAACCAAAAACATTGTTAGTCCCATAAAAGATATGACCTCACCTCTCTTGGCTATCATACGGTCTGCTGTGACTTTAATTTCTGGAGACTTGCCTACAAACTCAAAATTGAGTCATAGGTGAAAAACAAGTTTGAGTTCTATGCTGCATTTCTCCTTACCATGCAATTTACCAGAGTCTGGAACAAGTGGTCTCTGCCCCAGACAATCCTGCTGGGTTTTTTTTTCAGGGATGAGATGTAGTCTATTGGGTGGAAAATTAAAATAGTCCTTTCTTAATTTCTATGAAAAATCACCCTATTCCAAATCAAATGCTCCATTAAAAAATTGAGCCTTTCTGAGCTGAAATCATGCAGAAGAATCCACAAAGAACGGTCCCACACCTCTGCCACCGATAACTGATCCCGACACTCTATTGTTCTAGAAAACTGACAGGAAAGCTGACCTCAGGAGTGACTCTTGTTTTGAAGTTTTGCTGTAATGCAAGCAGACTTATAAATCTTTAATTGCAGTTGGTTTGTTATAAATGCTTAATGATGACATGATGTCCAAAAGGCTGTAGGAGGGCATTATTGGCCATGGAAGAGTTACAGAGCTGCGATGCTGTAAATAACCCAGGGTAGAATCGGCACAGGGTTTGCATTATTTCCTTAGAATCTGGGACTTGTAAGGGAGTAGCTGGATGGGATGGGGGGGGGTAGAATTCTATAGCAATAATTCCATTAAGCAGCCTAGAAGCAATCGATGATTTAGATGAGTGGGAAAAATGACATCATTTGCCATCGCTTTTAATTAACCCTCAGGACATTCAGATGGTCAAAGCCATTCTCAAAGCATGAAATACACCCCTGTGCAGAGAATCCCCTTTTAATGATGTAGGTGGGACTTATGTACTATATCATTTTTGTGCTGGCCTCCTGTACTGAGGACAATTTCATCTCTAAAAGAGTAGCAAGCAACTCATGTTTAGGCCCTTTTATCTCCTTCCCCTCTCTGTGTTTCCTTATCATTTTATCCAGGGGAAAACCTGAAATATATTACTGAGGGCTGTGTTTCAGCTTGTCTGGATTAATTAAGCTTTTTGGCTGACAGAGCAGATTCTTGACTCAACCCCCACCCCCCTTGGAGGATGTCATTTTTACACTGGAGAAGGGTGCCAGACTAGTTCACCTGTGGTCTCTCGTGCATGCTTTCCTGCAGTTTTTTCCTGCGTCATTTTTCCTGAGGGAAGCCAACGGCTGGCGTATGATTGCTTTGCTTCCCCGTTGATTCTGAGAGCTTACGCTCCATCCACAGTTAGCCGATTTTTGCTGCAATTAGAGCGAAGTGCAAAGTGCCAAGCTCCTGACATCTGCAAATGAATAGGATTGAGCAATATTACTAACCGTGGCAGAAATTTTGTCCTCTCTCGAAACATTTCAATTTGAACATAATTAATTTGACTGGAACAGTAGATAGCTGGATGCGTCCAGAGTCTGTGGCTTGCAAAGTGAGGAGGAAGAAAAGCTGGAGATGCAACAGGCTGCACTGTATTGTAAGCAGACCAGGAGAAAATGAGAGAAAACAGGGTTTTTTCAGTAGCAACTTGCATAGAGGCTCCGTCTCAGTGGAACAGCACGCATGAGCGCACGCGCGCACACACACACACACACACACTGCCTGGAAGGCCCAGTTCGGGGACCTGTTCAGGACAGTATTTCAGCCCCAGATTAACATTAACCACAACTCCAAGTGTTGATTCCCAAATCACGGCCAGACTGGATTCCCAAGTGGCTGCATTCCAGCAGCCATCAAGCTGAAAGGAAGTGTTTTCAGATCTGGATGATTGTTTGTTTCAGGCAGACTTTCCTTTCTCAAAAGCAAAACTGGCTAAGTGATGAGCTGGCTTCAGGCCGTTCAGAGCCCACCTGGGTATGCTGTACGGATCCAAGCACCAATGAAAAGGATCTCTCTCCAACCCTGATGTGACCAACAGGGGGTATTGCTGGGTTTTCCAAGGGGTTGCATGCAGAGGGGGTGGGACTCCATGTCCCTGGGTGTTACTGGTCTAACAAGGTGAAGAGAAAGGACTTGTTGTTACAGGGGACTAGTATGGCATTTGGGATCCCGGCCAGTGGCCTGGAGAAGGGAGACCCCAGCGATGGGTGACCGGGAGGCTCAGCTTGGACAGCACAGCCAGGTCTGGTCAGTGGAAGGACAAAGGGCTGCAGAGAGAGGACCCTGGTGGCCTGACTAGCTGGTACTAGCCCCAGAGGAACAAAAGATGGAGGAGAAGAGAGGAACCCAGGAGATCCTGTTTACCTGGACAGAAGGGAGGAGCCGTT
The DNA here is from genome assembly GCA_032595735.1 of Pelochelys cantorii. Lineage (NCBI taxonomy): Eukaryota > Metazoa > Chordata > Testudines > Trionychidae > Pelochelys > Pelochelys cantorii. The sequence goes on along the minus strand of CM064344.1, from coordinate 6,387,045 downwards.
GGGGCCAGGGATATCGGAGGCTTGGCTGGAAGGAGAGGTCTCCTGGCTGGGGAGAAGAAGCAGGCACATCCCACCTGGATACAGGAGAGACTTAGATATGATTGGCTGAGGGAGGCCAGGCCGACAGGTTCTGAGAGCTCCTATGCTGAGTTCAGGTGCTCAATAAACCCTGGCTGGTTTTACTCTGGCTGAGAGTCACTCTGGTCTAGAGAACAGGGCTGAGTTATTCCCTCTGGGAGTGCAGGCCCTGCTGGTCCAGAGCGAGTGGACTCCCTGAGGGGGCCCACAGCGAGAGACAGTCATGCTAGAGGCTGAGAGAGGTGCAGTCCCAGGAGACAGAGGGGTCTAATCCTCGAGAGAGAGTGGACCCTCAAGAAGGGCTGTTGCACTGAAGGGGGTTCCCTCCAGGAACTGTACAGAGTTATGTGTGAGCACGACCTGTGTGCATCCCTGCTTGATTCAGCAAGGCCCTCCAGGGTGTGCAGCAGAGACCACTAGCTGACATGCTTTGGGGTCACTGTGAATGGAGGCTACAGGTAGGCTCAGCAAATGCATCAGCTGTAGCTCTCTCCAGAGCAAGCAAGTCCCAGATCATTAGCACCAAATGCGCCAGGGGAGCAAAACCTGGGCATGTCAGAGAAGGCCTGATCCAACTTGAGCTGAGTTTGACCCCAGGGTTCCCTCTTCGGCCTGATTCCTGCCCTACCTTGCTCTCATGAATTCAGGATCCAATTTTTCTTCTTCCCTTCCCGCTTCCTGTCTGCCACCGGCTATTTTTACACATGTCTCTGCTCTCAGAGATCCAGCCCAACACGGCGACTGAGGCATGAACGTGAGTGGCCGTGTTCCTCTTGATTGGAGAAGCCTAGGGACCATAAAATAGGAGAGGCTGCAGTGAATGTTCTAACCTGCACCCAGGGCTGCCTCTAGGATGTATGGGGCCCTATGCAGTACTGTTCAACGGGTGCCCCAATGCCTGATGGCAACCAAGGGGGGCCATTTGTTAAAGATGAGATTTTATGATCTTCAGCGACCCCCTGATGAAATATTTTTAAAACAAATTTTAAATGGAGGCCCTGAAGACCAGGGGTCTCAAACTTCTGGCCCACGGGCCATGGCCAATCAAAGCATCTGCACAATCCATCCCAGGTGTCCCAGAAGGCTGGGGCGGGGTGGAAAGATGTTTGTTCCCATTCCCTGACCCTTCCCACCACTGCCCCGCCTTCTCCCCCCATGGTACCCTATCCCCTGAGGTTGGGCTTTGAGGATTACTAGGGAGGGGGGCGCAGGGCGGCAGCAGTGGTCACACTGCCCCCCCTCCCGTTCACCGTGATGGCCGGAGTAGCAGAGAACCTGAGCACAGAGGAGTGAGTATACCTACCAAATGTGGTCTGCAGGCCAGGAGTCTGAGACCTCCTGCTATAGACAGGCACAGTCAATTCAGAAACTGACAATATGTAACTGGGGTTGGCAAATGCCTGTGTGACGGGGAGGACAGGCCCCACACTGAAGGGCAGGGGGTAGCGCAGGCCCTGCTGGCTGAGAAGGCCCGGCCCCTCCAGCCCTGCTGGGCATGCTCCCAGCAGAGCCTGGTATAAAAGCAGAGGGAGCCCTGCAGCCAGGGAGGCCGCAGGATGAGGGAGTGGTCCAGGCCCGGCCGGTGTTTCTGCAGCAGCTGAGGCCGGAATTGCTGCCCGTGCCTGACCCAGAGGCAGAGCCAGCAGCCGCCAACCCCAGGGGGGCAGGAGCGCACCCACAGCCCCGACGGCAGCCCCGGCAAGTACTGACACGGAGGCGAATAGGCCCCCGGGGAACCAGGGCGGGGTAGGAAGCAGCCCAGGGCACAAGACCGATAGCGCGGCGTGGCGCATATCGGCCGGATTCCCCGCCGAACGGGCAGGAGCCATAGTCCCTGCCTAAAGGGCCCTGGGCTGGGACCCGGTGGAGAGGGAGGGCCCGGGTCCCCCTACCAGCCATCTTCCCTACCCTGGCCAACCCCTGGGCTGTGACTAGACTGGCCAGTTTTTCCGCAAAAGCGACTGCTTTTGCGCAAAAATTTTGCCAGCTGTCTACACTGGCCGCTTAAATTTGCACAAGTACACGGACGTTCTAATGTAAGAAATCAGTGCTTCTTGCGCAAATACTTTGACGCTCCCGTTCGGGCAAAAGTCCTTTTGCGCAAAACCTTTTGCACAAAAGGGCCAATGTAGACAGCTCAGTTTTGTTTTGCGCAAAAAAGCCCCAATGGCTAAAATGGCGATCGGGGCTTTCTTGCGCAAAAGCGCGTCTAGATTGGCCATGGACGCTTTTGTGCAAAAAGTGCTTTTGCGGAAAAGCGTCCGTGCCAATCTAGACGCTCTCTTGCGCAAATACTTTTAACGGAAAACTTTTCCGTTAAAAGCATTTGCGCAAATTCATGCCAGTCTAGACGCAGCCCTGGTCCAGGAGAGGCTTCTCCAGGCGGCTAGGCCTCCAAAGCCGTATTTACCCTGAGAGAGGGGCATGGACTTTCGGTTGGGACTGTTAGTGCTGTATTTATCCTGAGAGAGGGGCATGGACTTTCAAGTGGGACTGTTAGTGCCATATTTACCTTGATAGAGGGACATGGACTTTTGGGTGGGACTGTTAGTGCCGTATTTACCCTGAGAGAGGGATATGGACTTGTGTGTGGGACTGTTAGTGCCGTATTTACCCTGAGAGAGGGATATGGACTTGTGTGTGGGACTGTTAGTACCGTATTTACCCTGCTAGAGGGGCAGGAACTTTCGGGTGGGACTGTTGGTACCGTGTATGCCCTGATCTAGGGACCAGAGAAGACAACAAGACCTTAAGGGGGGGGAGCGCACCCCGCGCTGGGGGCGTGCCCCGTGACAGCCTGTTACATGGCTTTGTTACCACTTGAACGGCATGTTCCCAGGTTCACTGTCCTGCTAGTAGCCCTGGACAGGTTTTTCACTTGTTAACCAGACCCTCTCTGAAGAAAGCAGAGCCACGGACCAGGGATGGGAAGAGGCCAGTGGGTGGACATTAAGACCCAGCAGCACCCCAAATTTTTGGGTGCCCTACGCCACTGCATATTCTGCCCTGCCTGCACCTGGAACCTGGGATGGGGAGAAGAGCAAGGAATGAGCTGGCTTTGTTTTAATGTCTTCATATGGGATTTCTTTCCTATTTTTAAGAAAGTGTTAGGGGATCCCAACAGGTATTATATGATTGTTCAGTGCACATCACTTCTGTTTCGTTGAAAGACACATCCACGTTTACCTTTGGCGGAGCAGAATTTCTTGAATTTGTAAAATTAGGCTAGGAATCTTCTGAGCCCTTATTGCAAGCTTGCAATTCAGACAGATCCCGGAATGACAAAGTCATGTAACCACGAGAAGAAAACAAAAAAATCTTCTCCTTGCCACTACTTGCCTTTGTTTTCACTCAAAGTGATGAGAAAAATCTTTTCATAATTATGTCTCCAACACATGAAACTGACAAGTACATGCTCACCCAACATCTGTGGATTCCACAAATTCCCATTTGCTATGCTCAGTCATGTCTATACTCATGGCATTTTTAAAATTACGAGCTAAATCCTGCTCTTACTTATACCAAAGGAGATCAAAGACATTACTCCAGATTGGTACAGAGATAGCTAAGAGCAGGATTTGGCCCTCCATGTACAGTATGCAGAAAGGGTAGCATGTGAGTAGCTTAGTAAATAATGTGCTGACTTATTATATAACCAGTTTCTCTGGAATTAAAGTTTAATCCCAAACTGTGGCTTGGAGACAAATCAGAGAGGGCCTGCTCACATTAACAGTTATGCAGCCAGCTTGCATAAGCAAAGGGGAGGTTTTTTTTGTTTTGTTTTGTTAAGTCTAAGCCACTGTGTAAAGGATGTGAGAATGCACTTCTATTCTGCTGCTAGCCTATACCTATTCTCCAGAATATAAAGGTTCTGCTGGAACTCTGGTGAAACGCAGAGTTTTGTTTGGCATCCTGGGGCCAAACAAGCTACTGACAGAAGCAATGAATTCACATCCAAACCCGAAAAATAATATTGGGATTGCTTTAAACTAAGGTTTCTGAGTATGGATTTAATTAGCCACTGGGTGGATTCTGAAGAGCATTTAGTATGATGCATATTTATTCTGGTTTAGATATTTGTATAATTTTTTTAAAAAAATCCTGTTAGAATAATTTGCCTAAGGGGTGGGGAAGCCTCTTTGTTGACTGAATGAGGATGGATGGTCTTGTGAGTAAGGGTGGCCCAAGACTTGGGGACTGGGTTCCATTCCTGGCTCTATAACAGACTTCCCGTGTGGCTGTGGGTGAGTCATTTAAGGGCCAGATTTTCCAGAAAGTTCTATGTAGGTTAGGGCCATACTTTCAGTGGCATATAGAGTACAGACCCTGCGTGCCCAGCTAGCACTGGTATAAACGGCAGTGTACACACGGAGCACAGCTTGTCTGACTAGAGCAGAGTGCCCTGTACAGTTGACTCCCACAGTCTATACCCTACCTGGGCTCTTTTATTGCCAATGCGGGGCTCTCTGTGTCTACACTGCTCTTTCTAGCACTGTCATGTTCTGCTGCCTCCTAACTGCTGGGATTTTTGATTTCTGCCTTTTCTCTGCCATAGTCTTTCCCTGTGGCAGGAGCCTTTCCCAGTGGCCTGTAGTGACACACTAGAGTGACAAGCGTGGGCACGGCTTTCCTGTCACTGTGGCATCTTATTACATATTTTAGAACTGTGCACCTGTCTGTCTGTCTGTCTGTGAGTCTGTTTGTTCAAGAGCTCCTCCTAAATGGTAAGAGCTATAATCACCAAATTAGGTAGGCAGCTTCCTCTTGTCATAACTTAAAGCGAGGTCAAGGATTGGTTGTGCCAAGAAAATGGGACGCATCCGGAATTCGATTGTTTCTCATAAAATGGAAAGGGAAGGATCTGGTAGGAGGGACAGTTATACTGTAGCATGACCACACAGGGGCAGCAAGGGGCCAGAGATGGAGACTGGGACAGCTATGACCCCAATGGACCAGCAGGAGGCAGGGGTAGAGAAAGGGACAGCTAACTGATATATATTCCAAAGAGTTTGTCTGTGTGTCTGTTTGTGAGTCTGTCTGACAGCCAGGTGACATGCACCCCTCCCCTGGATGTGCACATGGATAGGCACTTCTCACCTAGCCCCAAGATGCTGCCTTGAGAGAGAGCTGGGGTTGTCCTCCCTCCCCCGGGCCAGCCTGTATCCTGAACCCCTACTCCCCAGCCCCACCCCAGAACAATGATTTAAATGAAGAAAAACAAAACTTATTTGAGTGAAGGACCTGAGCAATGCCAGGCAAATCTCTCTGTGCTGCTATAAATTCAGCCATAACCATAATGGAAACTTTGGACATGTGAAGACAGATTGCAAACTCATTGCAGGGCGCATTTCCATAATATCCCTGAAGTCACAAGGAGTTTTTTGCACAGATCTGCCTCTCATTGCTAAAGGCAAATATTGAGCATGCTTTGGTGGCAAAAGGCTGTTCAAGTCTGTATGATGGTGAAAGGCGGCATGTATGTATTTATCTGTAATGTTTAATCCTGTGATTTGCAAGGAGGAAAGAAACATGGCATATGTTAATCCAAATGGAACACTCTGGCTAAGTGGGTGCAATCACATTTGGCACATGCAAATGCAACCAAAATGACTGTTACAGATGACTAAGGGTGAAATAATCATCATATGCAAATCAGATCAGAGAATTACACAGGAGATCAAAATGGCAAAAAGGTAAGACAGGAGGAAAACAAACACAGGCCTCCGACTAGCTTTCATTGCAGGGTATGAGGCCTTCTGTTTCTTGATAGAACAGGAGCACCCCTTTTGTTAGAGAAGGGGCTAGATGCACAAAAGAAACACAGATGTGACAATGCTGAGCGACGCCACACTGAACCTTCCATAGACAGCAAAGTCACCGGAATTCACAACATATGGGTGAGACTTCAGGGATACCCAGAGAGTGAATGGAGAGAGATAGACACTTTCAATGGGGCTAGGCCTGCTGATGGGGGAGGACAAAGGGGCCTGGGCTATTTAAAAGGGCCCGAGGCCCAGGCCACTGCTCATTGGGCCCTTTTAAATCACTTGGGTGGGTCACAGGCATGGCATGGGCAGTGGGTGGAGTCCTGCTTGGGGGAAGCTAGCCCCTGGCTCCTCCCCTTCCACCTGCTCCCTCTCCCCATGGTCAGAGCTTTGGATACCCTCCCCCCCCCCCGGTCTCCTCCCTTGGTGAAAGCCACAAGCCCCAGAGATGCCCTGAAAGCCCACCCACCCAGTGCCACCAGAGGAGCGCCAGGCTGGCCACAACCAAGTCTCCCTTCCCTTTCTCAGACCCAGCCTGCTCTGGGGAAAGCATCTCCCCAAAGATGCATTTTATGTTCCCTATGCAGATTCTGGGGCTGCTGAGCAGCCTGGGCTGGATCTAGGAAAGGGAGGGGAGATATGGCTGCAGCAGGCCCAGGCTCCTCTGGAGAGGTGGGGGGAGGGGCACCTCTAGACAGGTGGGGGAGGAGGCTGTAGCCAGCCAGGACTCCTCTGTGCAAGCTGAGGAGGGGAGTGTGGCTGGGTTGGCAGGCGGGGGATGGGGCTGTGGTGGTATCCCCTCCAACCAGGTATGGGGGGAGGGGCTCCTCTGGGTAGGTGGGGACCAGGACTGCAACTGGCCCAGGGGTGCTCTGATCAAGGGGACTTCTCTGGGAAGGGGTCTTGTGACTCCAGCCAAGGGAGGGAAACCAGGACCCCCATTCATGGTTCTGTCCTGGGGCTCACAATTGCCGTCAGTGGGCCTCATTGGGCCTCACAAAAGCCAGTGAAATAGGCAACTCCTTGCCTAAACTAGCCAATGGGAGGTGTCAAGCTAAGGGGGTGGTGTATGCTAAGCCCCACTCCCTTGGCAATAGGTGCCTACATTTAGGCTGCAGGCAAAGGGAAGATACCATGGTTCCCTCTAAGCTGCGTGGCACAGCCCTGCAGCTGCTTAACAAGCCCTGGCCAGCCAGAGGCTCAGGGCTCCACACATGGTGCTGCTTGGTGGGGAAGGGGCACTTCTCTCCCAGTGACAGCAGCAGCTCCGGGCTGAGGACAGAGCAGGGAATCTCTCCCAACTGATACGAAGGGGACATGTCAGGCATGGCAGCCCTGAGCTCTTGGGTGGGGCTCATTGAGCAGCTGAGGGGTTGTGCTGCCATGCAGCTAAGAGGGAACCTTGGATACCCTTCATACCTTTTAGTCCAGTGGTTTGAGGGACACACTTGGGATGCGAGAGCTCCCCAGTTCAAGTCTCCTCCATTTGAGGGGGAGAAGGGATTTGAAGAGGAGCTGCCCACTCTGAGATGAGCAGGCGCCAGGACAGAACCGCCAGCGGGCTCCCCATAGATCCTCAAGCTGTGCCTGCGCAGGTGGTGCTGCTCCTGCTCCGGCTGGCACCCAGCTGCACTCTTCCGGCATAGCCAGAGCTCCCACATGCTAACACAAATAGCCCAAATTGTACAATGAATATCTCCGTACTGCCAGGAGGCTCCCTCCTTTCACACTGGTATTTGCAGAAGAGCCAAAAGACAAATCCCAATGTGCCTGCAAGGAAGAAACAGATTTAGGTAGGCTGAGTAATCTCACCACATGACCAATGGACCAGCCTTCATTTCTAATTGCTCTGGGAAAACTCAGGAAGCATGAGGAAGCAAGCATGCTGGCAGCAAGCATGAGGAAGCAAGGTGTCATTGTTTGCCTACAGCATAGCAGTGGAGTCCTAGTAAGACTGCTTTGCATTTCCCGATGCCTTTCATCAGAGCTTCTTGAAAGCACCCAACCAACATTTATTAATTAGCCATCACAACAAACTCCTTTTATAGACGGGGCTTTGGCACATGGCACAGAGTAGCGAGTAAAGCCGTGAATAGAAATCCCAGCCCGGTACTTGGACTATTTGAACTCTCTCCTGTAAATGCACGAGTCAAGCAAACTATTCAGTGAGCATGTTTAAAAAGAAATTAAAACTGATCACATGATGTCAGCACCTTGGAAACGACACTAGGAAGGATAGGTTGCCATATGGACACCCTCATTCAGTTAAAGCTATAAAATCAATGCAGCTCGGAGAGATTCAGTCATTTGCGCTCATTAACCACTCATCTTAGGCTGTTTGTTCCTTGTAAAGATGCTCTTTGTCAGTTAATTCAATTTAGGTGCCGTCCATGAGATATTGGCAGGCCCCTCCCCAGCTCTGCACACAATGCTCCATGCGAACATGAGCCTGCTTCCAAGAACTGTCCCACTTTCCTGACAAAGAGGGCAGGCTGGCTCATGGAGACAAAGGCATTTCGCACTCCACAGGAGACCACGAAGGTAGACTGAAGTCACATTGATTCATGACCTGTGTACTCTCACAGTAAATACACAAGGCAACACAGTGTGTCTAGACTACAGGGTTTTTTCGAGAAAAGTGGCCTTTTTTGAAAAAAACTTCTCCTGCATCTAGACTGCTGCCGCGTTCTTTCGAAAGTAAATCGAAAGAATGCGGCAGTTTTTTTGATGGCAGAAAACCTCATTTTACGAGGAATAACACCTTTTTTCAAAAGTGCTCTTTCAAAAAAAGGCACTATATAATGCAAACTGCTTTTTCGAAAGAGAGCATCCAGACTGCCTGGGTGCTCTCTTTCGAAAAAGCGGCTTGCTTTTTCAAAAGTACTGGCTGTAGTCTAGACGCTCATTTTCGAAAGAGGATTTTTTGAAAGTATCTTTCAAAACAGCCTCTTTCGAAAGCGGCTTGCAGTCTAGACGTAGCCACGCAGAGTCCAGTCCTTGTGGCTTCAAAGAAAGAGCACAAAGGCAGATCAGAACACAGAGGACAAATTCTATCACTCCCTCTCTGAGGGCTGTTTTCTAGCAATAACTGAAATATCTTCAAGTTCCTGGTTGAAGATGTGCTAATTGTTCTTATTAATAACAAAACCAAACAGAGAAAGTTTCCACTGGCCTCTGAGAAGCAATATAAAGGAAAAACTGGGAATGCTTAGAAACTCATCAAGATATACTAGACATGAAATGTGATTGAGTTAACGTCACTTAACATTTGGAATTTCCTAACCCTTCATTTCCTGATGCATTAGATTGACCACAGAATTAACATGAGCTTTGCCATTTGGAATATTAATGTAAAGAGCTGCAACACCGGGGATGTAAGTTTTGTTTTTGTTTAACTGTGGGGGAGTTCATTGCTCGTCAGAGGAGCTGGATTGGCAACTCTGGTCAATGTGTTTAATAGACTTAATATTCCCTTGATTGTTTTGTCAATATGTCCCAACAGTAAATTTCAAAGGATCAGCTTAATTTTAGTCTGTTCTTGGTTCCTGTGATGAGACAGTTTTGTGGTCTGGGCACCTATCCACTAAGATATTAACTGGCCCCATTAGTTTATTTCACAGTGGCCATTAAACAGTAATGAGATAATATTGGGGTTTTGGATCGTAGAAACAAAGGCTGTCTATAAATTGGCAACCTAGATTGACAAAAGCCTCCATATTCCACTATCTTGCACCATCTAGCCCTGTCTAATATTTACTAGCCAGGCACAGAACAGGACCAGTGTAATGAACGAACATCTGAATGTCATTCCGGAGCTCTTTGGTGAAGACCGATCATTCACCATTTATGTCCAGTCTCGTCACCATAGGTTACATCTTTGTCTTGTGGATTGTCGCCAGTACATTCCTGGCACAGGACACTTCTTGTACTTTTGTGTCAGACACTCATTCATTCTTTTCTGCCTCCGTAATGCCATATGGAAATCTGGAGGCGTGTGATTTGAAACGAAAAGGGATTAGAGGTGCCATACAGGACAAAGCATACCACAGACACCAGGCCAAGTCACGGGTTCAAGCAATTAACAGCTGGTGATGGAGCAAGGGGACACTGACAAGGTGGAACGGTACTCAGGGAGCTATTCTTAGTTACTTATCTGAGTGTGTCCATAAACATGGGTTCAAATTCTGATTAGCTTGGTAGATTTTAGCCCCTTATCCGAAAAATCACAAAATCTTTGCTCACATTCACCTTCAGTTTCAACTGTTGGTAGATAAACTGCAAAGATTTCTTAAACATGGGTGTTTTGCATCAGCATGGCATTAGTGGTGCTGCGGGCGCATATGCCAGTTATGCCCAACTTGGCTCAATTCCACCTAGTTGAATTAATTTTTCATTCCTAGGAGCAGCACTGACACTCCCACATGCTAGCATAACACAACTTAGGGTGCATCTACATGGCAGGGCTTACCTTAAAATAAGCTACGCAAAGTGAGCTACATCAATTCGGTAGCTTATTTCGAAATAGCCTATTTTGAAATAGGGAGCGTCTACACAGCACTTATTTCAAAATTGAGCACTCTTCCTCCAACTTCCTTTACTCCTCATACAATGAGGGTTACAGGAGTTGGAGTAAGAAGTCCTCCAGCTTGACAATATTTTGACACTATTTCAAAATAACTGCCTGCTGTGTAGATGTAGTTATTTTGGATAGCGCTAGTTATTTCAAAATAGCATTGGAGTGTAGACATACCCTAAAAATGACAAACATTTATATGCTACCTTCAGTTATAACATTCAGTTCATTCTACAATTATGTAGACCCTTTGCCGAAATGTATCCACCTCTAGGGTGGTAAGAAGCAGTCATTTAACACCACATAGAAACAGCACCAAACAGTTATGGAAAGAGATTACCCTCTACGGAATCAGAATTTTAGATAGGCAGAAGGTAAGCACTTAAATTAAGATTTGGTCAATAAATTAAAGTGAATGGTCCTCCTCTTGCAAAAAGTGCCGCTAAATCTCTAATACACATGACGTGTCCCTCTTTTTTCTATGTCCTCTGAGAGATTCCGGTTCCTACAATGTCTTACTTCATTACATCATAGCCGGGTGCTGGGTCCGATTCAAAGGAAAGAGTGCCACCTGCTGAAACACCAGCACCCTCTCCTAAAGCAGCTGCATTTTCCTGCAGCTCATGTACCTATAACCCCATGGTCTTCTGCTACATTGGTTTCCTTGCTGAGAGGCCAAAAATGAGGGTTAGCTGAAGAATCGGCATGCACAGTGGAACCAAAGTTCAAAGGACAATTTAGCAGAGAAATGCAATGTGCAGTCCAGCCTTTGACATTAATCCTTGCAGTATCTCGGCAAGGACACGGCCACAATTTCCTAAGGACTAGGTAGAAAAGGCTGAACCAGAGAACAAAGTCCAATGACTTCCATAGCAGAAGTGAGAATGATGGATAGAGCGTTTCAAAGGTACAAAGGGAATTTAGGTGCCCCCCACCCATCAACATCAATGGGAGCTGGATGTCTGCCTCCCTTTTGTGCCTTGGACAATCTCACCCCAAATGGTTTATTCCATCAGAGAAATTGGAGAGTTCTCCCGCCAGATACTGTGCATATATTTCCTCCTCCAGATCAGATTTTGAAACCAAGATTTTCACTGAGAGTTCATTTGTACAGCTGACTTAAAAAAAAATCAGTTTCCAATATTCTTGCTTTTGCATAATGTACAAAGGCAAACTCAGAAGAATCTAACGGACGTTATTCCGAAATAACGTATTGCATGTCTACACAGCAAGCCCATTACTTTGAAATAAATTAAAAATACCGGGCTTCTCACTCTGACTTCTATAAACCTCATCACATGAGGAGAAAGAGAAGTTGGAGGATGAGTGCTCTGTTTCTAAATAAGTGCTTTTTAGACATGCCCAAATTCGAAATAAACTATTTCGACTTAAGCTACTCAATTTGCATAGCTCAAGTTGCGTAGCTTACTTTGCATTTAGCCCTGCTGTGCAGATGTATCCAGACAGACTAATAATATTTCCCTACTTCACAGTGGTATTTTGAGGATACATGCCTTGCAGACTAGGAGTTGCTCTGATACTATGCTAATGAGGGCTGACAGTTAAATACCGAAGATGATTAGACAGAGACATTTGAGTTAAGTAAGTGTTAGACCTGGTCTATGCACAGATTAGCACTGGTTTAACTATTAATCGAAACCTTGTTTATACTGGTTGGTTTGTGCTGGTAAACTCCTAGATACATGAAAGTCTGATCTCACCAAATTTAAACCAATGTAAATGGTTGCCTTGCTTCAACTAAATAACTTTTCAAAACAGTTTTTAGATTTTAAAATCATTACAACTTGTGAATGTGGAGGGGGTGGAGTAAAGAAAAGATAAAGGAATAATTTAAAATAATCAGAAAGGAACTAATTTTCTATCTCATTTAAACAGTATTCACTTCCAGAGGTATAACTGATATCATCAGTTTACTCGTCTTCCGATCATCTATAATCTTCCGGAAAAATGGACAAGGTCTGAATTTCTAATCTTAAGAAATCAACACAAAACAACCTTCCACCTCACTGAAAACACAATGCCTCTTCTCCACCCAACACATCATAAAGATAAAAAATGACTTTGGCTAACAAAACACCAAAGGCATCTTCCCTCTTGAAGACCCTTTTAAGAAGAATGCATGAGCAAATATTGGAAAAGGCATTGGAAAAGGTTCAGAAAAGGGCAACAAAAATGATTAGGGGTTTGAAACAGGTCCCATATGAAGACAGATTAAAAAGACTTGGACTTTTCATCTTAGAAAAGAGGAAACTAAGAGGGGATATGATAGAGGTCTATCATGACAAGTTTGGAAAAAGTGAAAAAGGAAAAGTTATTTACTTATTCCCACAATATAACTAGGGGTCACCAAATGAAATTAATAGGCAGCAGGTTTAAAACAAACAAAAGGAAGTTTTTCTTCACTCAGCGCACAGTCAACCTGTGGAACTCCTTGCCAGAGGAAGCGGTGAAGGCTAGAACTTTAACAAGGTTCAAAAAAGAGCTAGATAGATTCATGGAGGTTAGGTCCATCAATGGCTATTAGCCAGGATGGGTAGGAATGGTGTCCCTAGCCTCTGTTTGTCTGGAGGTAGGTGACAGGGGAGGGATCACGTGAGGATTACCTGTTGTGATCCCTCCCTCTGGGGCATCTGGTATTGGCCACTGTCGGCAGACGGGATACTCAGCTGGATGGACCATTGGTCTGACCCAGTATGGCCGTTCTTGTGTTCTTATGTTCCCACCATCTCACAGACAGCTTCAAAAACCTGCAACTTCAGGGTGTGTGAGGGTAACCCACACACCTACTGGGTGCGATTCATGGTCCCATGGAGTGGCACTTAGACCACTTAGGCTACATCTAGATAGCGGTGCTATCTGGGATACCAGAAGTATCCCGAAACAGCTACTCCATATCTTTAAACATGCCCGTTATTTCAAAATAGATTTTGAAATAGCAGGCACACTATTCCGGTGTCCCTGTAACCCTCATTCCATGAGGGTTAAGGGACTTGTTGGAATAGCGCTTTATTTGGTGCTGTGTAGACAGCTATTTCAGAATTACCTCGAAATTGCATAGTGCAACTTGCGTATCTTATTTCTAGGTAAGCATGCAGTGTAGATGCACCCTAACAGACAGAGAGAAGAATGAGTTTTCTCTTCAGCCTTAGCTGAGAGCCAGTTTGCTTAATAGCTCAAGCTGTAAAGTCTCATAGACTAAGTCAGGGTCCCAGGTTTGGTTCAGCCTGTTGGTTTTTGCAGCTAACAAGGGAGCACAGCCAAGGACTCTTTGGCTATGTCTACACTGGCGGTTTCTTGTGCCAGAAATATGCAAATGAGGCTAAACGTAGAATATTGCCAAGCCTCATTTGCATACCTATTGAACCGCCATTTTTGCAGAAGAGGCTCTTGTGCCAGAAGGAGCGTCTACACTGCCCCTTGCGCAAGAAAAAGCCTCTTGCGCAATGCCGCTATGCTGATTATTTTCACGAATAACGGCATTGCGCAAGAGGCTTTTTCTCGCGCAAAAAGGGGCATGAGGAGTAACGGTAGTTCGAATTAGGATCTTTAATTCGAACTACCTACTCCGTGCCGCATGTAGCCGCGGGCACGGAGTTTGGACTAAGGGGGATTTAAAAATGGCGGCGCCCGGGAACATGCAAATGAAGCCCGGGATATTTAAATCCCGGGCTTCATTTGCAACTCCGCTTGCCCTCATTACCCTACCTAGCTCGAACTAATGAGCTAGTGTAGACATACCCAAGGAAACAAGGACGGAGCTGAGACAATCTGCTTCAAAGGCAGTGTGGGAATCTAGCTGGTTGACTGGGAGGACATTTTAAGCTGCTGCAGGGATGCCACGGGCCTTCTGGAAAGGTGAGACTAGCTCTGGAAGGGGCAGGGCCTCAGACAGAAGGGGTTGGGCTCCTCAGCGCTATCTGGGCTGTGGCATGCCCCCCTTAACCCTTAGAATTGCCTGGAGCATGCAGCGCGTGGCTCCTGCTACAGCCGCTTCTACACTAGTAGAACCCTGGGAACCCTGGGCCGCTTTAAATCATCAGACCCCAGGGCAATTGCCCCCTTTGCTTCCCCCTCCCCATTAGTGGGCCTGAACTGGCTCTTTCATTTTTTCCCTCCAATTACAGATTTAATCTGATACAATTGGATCTTAGAACCAGCCTAGTAGTGACACTGCAGATTTACACTTTCCATAATGGATCTTCACCATCCCCAGACACTCTCCACTCCGGCCCATCTGAGGAAGTGGGCTTTGCCCATGAAAGCTCATGACACTATCTATATTTTTGTTCGTCTCTAAGGCTATGTCTACACTGCCAGGTTATTTCGGAATAATAACTCCCGAAATAACCATTTCAAAACAAGCTTATTCCTCTTCACAAGCAGGAGTTATTATTTTGAAATAACAGGGTTGGTAGGGCATGTCTACACAGCAGGGCTAAACTTGAAAGAAGCTACACAACTTGAGCTACGCTAATTGTGTAGTTTAAGTTGAAATAGTTTATTTCAACTTTTGGCGCTGTTTACACAGCAGTTATTTTGAAATAGAGCCTTCTTCCCCCGACTTCCCTTGCTCCTCGTACAAGGAGGTTATAGGAGTTGGATTAAGCAGTCCTCCAGCTCAACAGTATTTTGACATATATTGAAATAACTGCTTGTGTGTAGATGTGGACTATGTTATTTCAGAATAACGTCCGTTATTCCGAAATAATGCTGCTGTGTAGTGTGGATGCTTGCCTTGTTATTTCAAAATAACTCCCCAGTGTAGACATGCCCTAAGGTGCCACAGGACTATTCGTTTTCAAAGTTACACACTTACACACCTACTCCTCTAAGACTTTTTAACAGTCTATCATCATTCAATACATGTGTGTCTTGAGGCTATTAGAAAAAATCAGCGTCTCTAGTTGATCAGAGTTGTTGGCTGTCATTTCACTGGTGGCAAAGCAGAACAACTTGACATTGGCACCAGATTTGCTGTGAACATATTAATCAAAACCATGCCATTTTAAAAATGTTTGTTTTTCAATTGTCTTTCCTTTCCTCCCTTCTCTCTGTTCTTCCTCTTCTTCACTTTTCCCATGTTGCCACTGAAAAAGAAGAAGTGATGAAGAAAAAATGCTAAAAAGCAAATGATGGGATTTCTTTTTCTTTTGCCACTTCATTGGAAAAAATTGAAAAAGTTGGAAAAAAAACCCCAACCTAGACTTTTTTTTTTCATTCAAAATGTATTCCAATCTTGAAAAAAAGGCTATTTTTTTCAGAGAAAACATTTCTATAGGGCACACACACACACAATTGCAACCATCTCTGTAACCAACGTCAAGTAACAGAGCTGCTGCCTGCATTCGGATTCTCTATTCTAAAGGATGGGAAATGTCTGATTCTCCCTCCTATAGTCAGTGTAAAGCCCAAATCTCTACTTCTGCATGTGCATTAAGTTATTCACGGTCATTTGCTAGCCATCTCCTGAAGCTAACTTTTAAGGATGAGGAATAAAAGGTACAATAATATCTGGTCATATATGACAGACCTGAACACAACTATAATGTCATACATGTACTCGCTCCTTTCCTTGTGTTCTTATCACTATAACCACGTAATCTCTTTCCTATTGCCTTATACAAAACTTTCTAGGTGTAGGTCTCAGAGCCCTGGTGTACACTAGGGAGTTATTTCTAAATAACCACCCTTATTTTGAAATAATAAGCAGAGCATCCATACTACAAAGCCGGTTATTTCAAAATCTGCCCTCCTGCTTTCCTTGGGGAATAACACTAACTTCAAAATAGTGTTACTGTGGACACTCCTCTGCTGCTTTGAAATAACTACTCTGCAGAGTCATTTGAAGTAATTACTTGAGGGCTCTAAGTCAAGGTAGCTCATCCATCTGAGGTAATGGAGCCTGCCTTGGACTACTTTGAGGCTCCCCCATAGTAGGGACATGCTATTATTTCATATTTATTTAGAAATCATTTCCTTATGTAGATATGCCTTAACTTATTTATATTAGGTGGGAGAGAGGGAAACCCACCCCACCTCATGGGTCTCCTGCCTTCCACAGGGGTGGCTTGGTGGTTGGCCTTCCTGGCAGTAGTGGTTGGACTTGAACCTGCCAGCCTGATCTCCCTCAGTGAATGTACTATACCCTAGGCCACACTGGAACCTGGTCTACCACCTTACCTTCAGGGCATATAAAAGAGGGGGGGGGGTAATAAAAGTATTTGCTAATCTATACCTGGCCTTTAAAATAAGAACATAAAAACACAAGAATGTATATTTATATTCCTTCCTGGTGGAAGGAAGGCATTGCAGAAAATATCATCAAAGCATGGGATAATGTCTTGACAACTGTGATGAAGAGGTAGGAACAAGCACAGGACATATATATAAAAAAGCAACAGTACCTGGCCAGGTTCCATATATGTTCATGTGTGTGTGTGTGTGTTTGTGTGTGTTGGGGGAGGGGTTAAAATGAGAGGAGGCAAAGATACCTCAAATGTGCAAACCAACAACAAAAATTTCATCACAGCCCTTTGGATGAAAGTGGAATATTTTGAACAAACATCCTGGTGTTGTGGACATTTCCCCATTTTTTGACAAAAATGGAAGTAAAAAAAAAAGTTAGCATGTTGGGGGATTTTTTAACACTTTGGAGTGTTTTCAGAAATTATGGCAGGGAAGTGCTTTGCCTCCTGAAGCTGTAATTAGCACAGTCAGCACTCGGTGAATACATTTCATTATGTGTTGCCGTTCAGGGTTGTGTGATTATGTAAGTGCAGCCATCAATACTGGGAGCATGTGAGATCAGCTCACTTGCTAAGTGACTAAGATGTGCCTTTGGGCTAAGCTTGCATGTATTGGTTAACTGAACATCTACATGTGAAGCGCCCTATCAGACTGCTCAGCAGTAAATCCCTCCTCCCCAGTCTTTGGAGAGAGAGGAATACATTCTGAGCTGTTGTTTGTTTCACACGTTGCATTTACAGCAACGTTCCATGTATGTGGGCGCTGGCATGGAACATGGCAGGTGACTAGAACTCTTTTCATTGACTTCAGATGGCTCTACCCTAGGCAATGCTAGGCAATTGAATTCCATTTCTTTGCCCAGATTTTGCAGGCGTGGTGCCCAAGTAAATCAATCCTTATGCAAAAGTCTTAAAGGAAGGAAAACAATAGATTGTGTAGTAATTTAATAGGGTCTAATGTTACTGCTCTGAAAGTCTAGATTTGAATAGGGAATAAATTCCTTGTTCTAATTCTTTTAGATCACTAGTGAAAGAATTCTACAGAGAAAAGCTCTTGTTTTCTATTCACTTCTCCAGGACGTTTCTATACAGGCAAAGCTCACTGTTGTTTCCCTTTTTGAACCTTCTCTCCAGGTTATAAACTAGTGTGCCTCTCCTCCTGCAGGCACACAGAAACAAGTGAATCCTCATTATGCAATAGTTAACCAACTATGAATTCACTCTGTACCATTGAGAGATGAAGAGTTTTGTGTAAAAATGGAAAGACTTTCTACTTCCATGGGAAGTAAAGAAAGTGTAGCTTCACTGGCACAGATTAGATACTCATGTGCCAGGCAGTTTTGTGCAGTGCTTTTTAGTTAGTTAGTTTGTTTTTAAATACTTCACCTTTTTGTTATCTTTGTCATCCTTGACTCAGAGGGGTAACCATGTTAGTCTATATCTGCAAAAAAATCCCAAAAAACAAAACAAAACAAAAACCTGAGGAGTCCTGTGGCACCTTAAAGACTAACAGATTGATCTGGCATCAGCTTTTGTGGGTAAAGACCACTTAGTCAGATGCATGGAGTGGAAATCACGGAGGTAGGGATACACACACACACTGGATATCAAAAGCAGGGAGTTACTTATCAAGTGTAGGACCAGTGTTAATTAACCAATTCAGTCAGGATACATCTACACTACAGAGGAAGTTTGAAGCTGCCGCTGTCAATCTTCCAGGGTTTGAATTAGCAGGTCTAATGAAGACAGCTAATTCGAAGTGAGAGGGGCACACGGATTGATGCCGGTAACCCTGCTTTCACGAGGAGTAAGGGAAGTTGAAGGAAGAGTGTTCTTCCTTCTGCTTCCTGCAGCATGGGCAGTGCCAAAAGTCGAGTTAAGCTACTTCGACTTCAGCTGCTCAATGAACGTAGCTGAAGATGCGTAGCTTAATTCGACTTTGTCCCATAGCGTAGACATACCCTCACAGTGGATGTGGAGGTGTGAATAATGAGAGCAAAAATGCCTTTATAGTGAGATAACCATTCCAAGTCCTTATTCAATCCTAATATGACAGTGTTATATTTGCAAATTAATTACAGCTCTGCTCTTTCTCTTTGTAGACTGGTTTTGAAGGTTTTTTGGGTTTTATTTTGTTTGTAAAAGGATGACTACTTTTAAATCAGTTACTGAGTGTCCAGGAAAGTTAAAGTGTTCTGCTGGGTTTTGTGTGTTACCTTTCATGATGCCTGATTTGTGTCCATTTATCATTTTGGTACAGAGACTTCCGGTTTGACCAATATATGTGGCAGAGGGGCATTGCTAGCATATATCACCTTAGTAAACATGCAGGTGGATGAAGTTCTGATGGAGAAGCTGATATGGTTTGTCATTCTAGTCACATTTCCAGAAAAAAATGAAATAAATTACAAGCACAATTCTGCTCTCCAGTCGTTCAAGCAAACGTTGGTTGCGTAACCAATCTGCTCAACTTTTCCATCTTGGGTCAGAACTTCAGATACTCTGATGGTGAATCTCCTGCTGAGGTTTCAGAGGGGTAGCTGAGTTAGTCTTTAAGGTGCTACTAGACTATTTGTTGTTTTTTAAGTTTTTCCTGTTAAAGACTAATAAAACATGTAGATGGTGTCATGAGCTTTTGTGGGCAAAACCCACTTCTTCAGATGACAGAAGTGTTAGAAGTACAGATCCAAGAATAAATAAGGGAAGGAGGGAAAGGAAGGGGGAGAAGGAAGAAAAAAAGTATTAGTAGACATTCTGTTGGCTGAATCGGTGCAGGATAAGTATAGGCAAAGTAGGAGAGAATGGGATGAAAAAAGAAAACCCAAATTGTTAACTGGGTCCCATGTCAGAAGAGGGCCCAAATGCACCAGTGAGGTGTCCGTCTGCTGCTAGAAGAAATATTGCCCAGTGAAGTTAAGTGATGTCAAAGTAGGATGTTCCATAGTCAAGGAGTCTATTCAAAGAGAGAATAGAAACATGATTCCAAGGGAGTGCCTTATATGCATACAGCCTTCCTCTTCAAGAGACATCAGGTTCTGCCTTAATTTGTATAGTAATAGAGATTGCACATTTGCATGCTAATCAATGTAGCTGTCTGGTTGCTAAAGATTTGGAGTCCTTAGTTAGGCAAAGCTCTCCTTGAAATCCATGGGTCCTGTCTCTCAGAAAGGGCAGAGTATAATTTGAGTAAGGGCCTTGGGATGTGTTGCAAGTTGAGGCTCAGAAAGTTTCTAGAAGTAGTTTTATGTACCCTCTGTTCTGAAGCAATAATGTTTGGAAACACAGCTATCCAGGCATCTCCTGCTCTTAATAAAAAAATTTTAAAAAGGATGAATTAGATCATCTCCCATACTAATCCTGTGTGTAAAACAGGACCTATCACTCATGAGGATGAAAGTACTGAAACAAAACAGAAAATGTGACATAAATTAAGCTATTAGCGTGTGTAGTGATCACATGATGACACTAGCAGCTATGGAAAGAGTTTATTGTGACTCTAAATATAGCAATAACGCTAAAAGGATTTTGATACATGATCAGAGCAAAAGAGTGAAGCTACTTTGAACATAAATTTTGTCCTCTGTAAATTAGCTTAATGACTTTTTCATCTGTGGTTGATTTTCTCCCCTTGGAATAAATGTTGTTTTTATTACTAAACATAGGACAGTTGGAGCTCACCGATATATATTTCTTCACCTGAAATTAAATACTATAGACAGATGGAATTCTACAGAGTGGAAACCAATTCATTTCTCCAATGGCTGGTACATTAGTCACTAGAATGAGACTCAGAAAACCTGGCTTCTATTCCCAGCAAAGCTACTGACCTGCTATGTGACTTTAAGTAAGTAATTTTCTTTCACTATCCCTGTTTCCCCTGCCTACCATTTGTCAGGCTTGTTTATTTAGACTGTAAGGGTAAGAACTATCTGTAGGATAATAATAGTCTCTGTTATGTACGTGTATAGTAACTACCCATGCTTATGTTTTTCAGAGAAAAATGCAGATGAGGTAACATTGAAATATTTCACCAATTTGTGTCATTTTCACCAAATCATTCATGTTAAAAACAAACAACCCCCCCCAAAATCAAGGTGTTCCATTTTAATTTTTTTCCTAAAAATGAAACATTTTGATTTTTTTCCATTTGAAATGACTTGCATTTTGCAATTTCTTTCCACTGTAATTTTAAAAGAATACAAAAAAACCCCAAACAAAAACAAAAGAAAACAAACAAAATAAACCATTACAAATGCTAAAAACCAAAATGAAGTATTTCATTCAATTCAGAAAGGATTTCTTTTGTCTTTCTGTGTCATTGAAAATGTCAAAATAATGCAATTTTTTTAGATTATGCCAAAATGATTATTTTTCTTTTGGAATTGCCAGAGAATGAAAAAATCTATTATTTACATAGCTCTCCTGTCAGTGAAAGAAATCAGGAAGACACACTGTAAAATAAAATATGAAGATGTTGAAAAAAAGTTTATGTTGTCAGGTGGTACAAATCAAATGGCGGAGTACTCTAAGCATTTTTCTTTGAGGCTAAATATGATAGTTTTCAGTGGGAGCTGAAAAATACAAACATTCTCCTGGAATAATGGAAACATTATTCATGTTCATTCAGGCAACTGATGATGGCACTTCCTGGTTGCTGAGATTACAGGCTATCAAATGTGGAGGGGTTTTGTTGAAAATAGCACCTAAATAAATCTGCCTTTTCCTTTAATTTGGCAACAGTGATGACATGACTAAAATCCAACATTTTCATTTTAGATCTGTTACTGAAATGCTCTCTAACATTTTTCTATACCACAGACAATGGGGTAACCTCTAAAAATACATTATGTACTGTCTCAGAGTGGTAGCCGTGTTAGTCTGTAACTTTAAAAACAACTGAGGCACCGTGGAGTCTAACAAGTATATTAGATCATGAGCTTTCATGAATAAAACCCACTTCATCAGATGAGTTGGAGCGGAAATTACAGAATCCAGGGTATATATAACAGCAAAAGCAGTTACCTGTCAGTTGTAGGACCAGTGTTAAAGAAACTAATTAAGTCAGGCTGGCTGTATCCCATTCATAGCATTTGATGTGGAAATGCAAATATCAAAGGCAGGGAAATTGCCTTTGTAATGAGTTAACCAGTTAATATCTTTATTCAAGCCCAAGGTGATAGTGTCGAACTTGTAAATGAAGTATCCTTGTTGAGTGCCAGTTAATAATTACTACAGATGTAATGGGAATGGAAAAACTGGCAAAAGGATAAGAAAAGAAAAAAAAGATCATGATACTTGAGTCTTTTTATTGTATACGAACCAAAAACAGCTGATAGGCAATCAAACTCAGATTGCTCATTTATTTGTGTAATAAAGGACAATATAGCAAATATTTCATCTATATTGATAGACACATTCTTACTGACTTTTGTTTATGAAGCTTTTATGGAAATAAAAAAGAATCCACTTAAAGATATTCTTTCACTTAAAAAACCTCCTACCAAGCTTTATCATTATTATTATCAGCCAATCGAACACTGATAGAAGGTACTTAGACTGACATGGCAGGAGACTGACCACTGCAGGTACCATATAGCCAAAACAAGCTTCTTCTTTGTTTTGTTACTGCTGTTGCATCTCAGCTCGGCTTCTGCCATCCTCAGGTGTGCAGGGGAATTCATTACCCCCTATCCAGCTAGCTCCTCCTCTCACATTACCAATGTGAGGGCAGTTCCTTTGTTCTGAACTAGACCACCTATCTGCTAAGAGCTAGATTGTGATTACCAGCCTATTTGACACAAGCCACACCTAACTGCCAATGGTTGCTGATTATTCCTTTCAATCGGGAAAGCCCCTAACCAAAGAGCTCTGAAAATCCATGGATATCCTCCTTATATCCGCAGATATTCACATCCGCGGATATGTCGGAGGATATCCACAGTTCTTTTTTGCAGATATGGATACAGAGGTGGATACAAATTTTGTACCTAACCCTGCACATTTGCGGATCTCC
Source organism: Pelochelys cantorii (assembly GCA_032595735.1). Lineage (NCBI taxonomy): Eukaryota > Metazoa > Chordata > Testudines > Trionychidae > Pelochelys > Pelochelys cantorii. The sequence continues at coordinate 6,364,350 of CM064344.1, read as the reverse complement.
ATTTTATATCCGGGGGCATCTGTGGATAGCCGTGGCTCAATTTTGCGGATACAGCTGTGGATGCAGATACAAATTTTCTATTTGCCCAGGACTCTACTTAATCACAACCCTATTCAGGATAGCACTTAAGCAGTATGCTTAACTTTAAGCATGTGCTTAAGTCCTGTTGATTATGCTTAAAATGCTGACCCATATAAGGATGCTTTCTGGAATCAGAGCCTGATTTACGAGTCTTTATCATCTGCATTCTTGCCCCTAAGAAAATAAGGGGGCTGTGTAGCAGGTCGGGAGCTTACACATGTGAAGAGACCCCCAAAAGGTTACTGTTTGGGACATGGTGTGTGTGTGTGTGTGTTTGTGTGTGAGTGAGTGAGAGAGAGAGAGAGAGAGAGACAATAGCAGAGAAAGGGAAAAAAAATCAGGGTAACTGGAGACCATTTCTAGTCTCCCAGGCACACGCCTATATTAGAACATCTGATCTCACAGTGGGCTTTTCTCACATGCTACCAAGTCCTGACTAGAATAAACAACTTTATCTTGGGTCTTGGTTCTTAACATTACAGCCTGATAAGAAAACTCTTTGCTACCAGCCTGGGACTCTAAGCTGGGAAGACAGATTTATGTATGTTTGAAACCAACCTCCTCCCATTCTAATCTCTCAGAGCCCTGGAGAGACCCGACATTCAATCATGCAGCTTTTAGACTCTTTCTTTTCTAAGAGGCTGTACATCATTGCATCGGCCCCGCTCTCTCCACCTTCCAGGCAATCAGCCTGCAGTTGCACTATGTTTATTCATGGGAACGATTGTGTGCCTCCCCCCTGCAATTTCGTGCAATGATACTTCACACGATGATAGCAAGGGCTTGGAATACTTTGCAAACATGACTCTATTAAATATTAAGCCTACAGTACCCTAGAGACTGGAATCTTCTTTATCATTGTGAATATGGGCAAAGTGAGACATAGACAAATCTTAGTGTCTATGTTGTGTTCATTTTTGTGCCAAGGGCGTATGATTTCCAGTCCTCTGCTCTGACGTCTAAATGCTTTTCCTCAAAGATACCTGCAAGTTAATGTCATGTATTGGTTCTTTCTCCCTTCTTCCTTACTTTACTTCTTCAGTACTGTAGGCAGCTGCACAGCTTTGGATGCAGAATTATATTTGGAAAGTTGCCTCTCTGGAGCTTTCTTGAGTGCATTAGAGCCTATTGTTGAAAGGCCCTCATGTTAGATTCAGCTTAATCAAAATTCATCACTGTAGGTGTACAGAGTTAGTGATGTAGTGGTTTCAAAAGTTTGGCTCAGCTCCTTTCTCAATTCTTGCTTACGATACGCTCATCACTCAACAGAAAATAGCTATATAAAAGAATAATGGACATTTAAAAATAGATTTGTGTGCATCCTTTCCTGTCTTTCATCAAATAAAGGCTTAAATATAACATCTTGGGAAAACTTTGGCATGCATAGGATTTAATCTCAGGTCTATCTACATAACTATTTTACTTCATTTCCCTGCCAGTCAATATAAAAGTAACAGCAGGGGAGGGGGGGTGGCTTATTTTTTTTTCTTTTTGCTGATTTTTTTTGGTCTCTCTGTGTCTGAGAGTCTGTCTGTCTCTTTCACAGACATAAGCCCTGTCTTCCTCATTCCACGAGGAGGAAGGGATCTTCCAAAAGAGGGGCTTTTTTTCCAAAATTTGGCCCAGTGTAGATGGGCCAAATTTCAGAAAAGCCTCTTCCAAAAAAAAAAAAGCAGAAAAAGGTGTAGTCTAGACATACCCTTACTGCACATGTGCAATGGTATTGTGAATGGATGGGGGGGGGGGTGTATATGTATTTGCTGACATGCACTTTCCAAGATTTCTGATTCCCTTTACATTATTTTATATTTTATTGTCTCATACAGGCCTTTTAATCAGCACCCACCCATGAACTAAAATGTCTGGATAGACATATAAATGCACAGCAGTGAATCCTCGGAGCTCTTGGGCACAGTGGGTGTGTGTGGTGGTGAAAGCCATGGGAGGGGTACATAGAGAGCCAATTATGTCTTCTGGATCTGCAGCCATCAGCACAAGTGAAACCTGCAGAGTGTCCCTAGGGACATGGCACCTCTGGAGATTAAGGCCTAACAGGGCTCTGCTCTGCTCACCCAAATCCACTTCCAGAATGTCCAGGACAACCCCCTCCCCCCCGCCTTACATAAGAGTTGGGGAAGGTGGCTGGGCATGGACAGTGTTTGCATGACTCATCCTTTTCTGGCTAGAGAAATAATTAAGTAGACCCAGTGAAATCAAGGCTCCAATGCTCATTAGAATCAATGTAGGATCTGGCCCATCACATTAATTTCCTGGAACTCAGCCATCGGCATTGGCCTATTATACTTGACATTTCCACATACTAGTTTCTGACAGGAAGTGGTAGCCAATGTGGAATTGTCTGTACCTTTCTTCCTCTTGTTTGCCTTACTTTGGGCACCAGGGGAAACTTTTTTTGCTTTCTTTTTAATTGTTTCAAAAATAAGGAGGATATAGCCAAAAAGTACCTTCTGATGAACAGCTTACCAGGGATTAGGGTGAGCTTGGCTGCCTTTCCCTTTGCATTGTGTGAAGCTGGTGTTAGCAGAAGGCTTGTGACAAACTGCTGACAGGAATCGAGACACCTGTGAATATAACGAGGAAGAGAATGTGGGCATTGCTGATTCTTTTATCCCAGATTTCATGGGAACAAGAAAATGTAGCGCTTGTTCGACACAGTACTCAGAGCATTGTCAGCATTTCACTAAATAATTTAGGATTGATTCTCCATTCTATTACACAAACTTTATTCCCGTATAAGTCCCTGAAGTCTTGTCTACACTAGCACCCCCCTCGATGTAACCTACACAACTTCAGTTACACAAACAGCATAGCTGAAGTCAACATAATTACTGCAGTGTATTCTGTGCAGTAAGATAGGCAGGAACTGCTCTCCCATCAACTCTGTTCTTCTGCGGGTGGAGTACCGGAGTCAACAGTAGAATGCCCAGAGATCGATTTATCATGTCTAAGCAGCCACAATAAATCAACCACTGGTGGATCGATTGCTGCAGTGTCGATCCACCGCATAGTGAAGACAAGCCCTGACAGCGGTGGAATCATCAATTTTGCCTCAGTTTCAATGGGGTTCCGTCATTGAAGGACTGAAGCAATACAATGGTGAGTTAGACCATGACTGCTGATTCTGGTATTAATGTGTCTTAATAAAAGGCTTTTGCCATGTGCAATTTGAATGTGTACCTCTCCCGTGAGTTAATGTAAATATTTGCATTTGCCAAAGAAAAAAAATTGAATCAAAATGTGACTCACGATGGAAACTTTTTGTCTGGTTCTGTGATTCCACAGAACTATTTGGATGTGGTAGAACCTGGAAATGCAATGAAGACTAACTTAAAAAAATATTCTCATGTGGATGAAAGTTAGGTAAAGAGGGACAGAGGGAAGATACTGGAAAGAAGGAGAGAGGCATGATCCAGCCAAAATGTCATATTGTCAACTCCAGTAATCAATCAAAGTCACCCAATGGGTCAGTTGCAGAGCTGGGTAAAAAGCCAGTCTCCCACCACATGCGCTGGTCAAAAAGTGAGCAAAGAGATATCGTAAGCAGTTTTCATCAATGCTTGGAATATTTTAGACCTTCTGTATCTGGCAGTCTGACGCCAATGTGCTCCAGATGGAATTGTCTCCCTTGGAAAATTAGCTTGAGCTTTTTTAAAAAAAATATCATAGGATTGTGTGTGAACATAAAGCTGTGGGGTAGGTGCTCTGGGTTCATTGCTCCAGCCCTGCCCCTTCCTCCCAAGGCCTTGCCCCTTCTGCCTGAGGACCTGCCCCTTCCGGGAACACAGAGCCAATCCCCCACATACTTAGCCAACAGGTCTGAGGAAGCTGTTGCTCCCCTGCCTTAGAACTGTCTTCTGCCTGGGGTGTCAATAAAATTCCCCCAACCTTAGCCTGCTCCAGCCTTGCTGTTTCACCAGCTTTGTTCCAAGCCTGCTCTGGACTCATGACTCTGGCGCTCACCCCCTGGCTCCAGCCACTAGGCCTGATTGCCCCCATCCTAGTTTCTGAGTGCTAGACACCGCTCTATAACACATAATACTCAGTGTAGCTGGTGAGCAGATGCAGGCGCTACCAGAGCTAATGGGCCCCAGAGAGTACAGAAATCTGTCTTGATACAAGAAGTTGTCTGAGCAGTGCCTTAGCTTGAACAAAAGCTCACCAGAGCATTGGAGAGGTTTACGTCAAAATATCACACATCCAGGCCCACCATCGGCCGGGGGGGGGGGCCGGGAAGGGCAAAGGGGGCAGGAAATTCTAAGGGGGGGCTCCCAGCCTCTGCTGCTGTTACTATGGTAACAGCAGCAGCCAGAGCTTTGGGCCCCTTTAAAGTGCCCTGTGCTCTGCGTGGCTCTGAGGACGGGGAGGGCGGTTCAGTGCCACGGTCTTGGCAACACTCAGGGCTGTTGCTCCTGCCCTGCCCCTTCTGGGGACACAGAGCTGGCCCTCCACATAGGTAGCCCATAGCCTACAGAAGCAGCTGCCTCCCCCCCCCACATCTCTAAGTAAAGGTCATCTTGAACAGAGGTCTCTGCTACAGCAAGGCCAAGATACCACAGCAGACGATCTGCAGGTCAGCACTGAACTGAAAGCTTCCTCCTTGCCCTTCTCCCAAGACATCTCAGCTGCATCCCCCTGCACTGTAGTCGTCTCACGAACTCAGAGAATGCCTTGATGAAGCTACTAGAGGTGACATGAATTGTCCTGCTGATGGCTACTATCCCAAGGGGGAACGATAGTGAGCACTGCACAACAAAATGTACCAAATGTACCAGGCACACCCTGTCCTGTGACTTTCTTCCCCCTTTGCTTCCTTGTCTGCTCAACACGTCCTGAAAGGAGGCCGGGTTGTTACGATGCCTCCATTTCAAATGGCAGAACGCAATGTATCACCCAAAGGGATGCAGAGCCTGGTGGTTTGCATCTGTCTGGGCTCCTGTACTCCATTCATCCCCATAATATCTAGCGCGTCTGAAAAGATGACGAATCATGGCTTTCCTCTGGTTTCCTGAGCAGCTGATTAAAACTCGTGCGGGCGTGTGTGCGTGCGTTTGTGTACTTGTGCACATGTGCATGCCCGTGCAAAAATCCTTTACTAAGTGAGGAGACCAGTGACTACACTTTGGCAACAGTTCTATCTGTGCTCATTAAAATCTTCACAAAGAACTGCTCTGGCATCCAATGCCGAGAACGGTTTACGTCAATAAGGATCTGAATTATTTTGCAAAGGGCTTGATGCGCTCTCCTCACACAAACCGTCTTCACACCCACAGAGGTTTAATCTTGCCCAACGTTAGGGGGATGAGGAGTGCCATAGAGTGGGCTCCTGCTTCTCAGGCGATGTAAGAAATGCTGGGGTCCAACTGGAGATCCCCGCCCATGCAACATGAAGGGATCAAGGAATTGCTCTCCACTGTGAGGAAATAGTACAGGGCTGCCACTCCCCAGAGCAGCTGTGCAGCTTCAGCTCCCAGGAGATGATGAGCCGGAGCAGTTTGCCAAATCAGGTGCTCTCGGCAGCAGGGCCGACAGCCACTATGGGCCTCATGACAAGGTGTGTGGTGGGGAGAAGCCATGTGCCCCTGGAAGGAGCGGGGTCTCAAGGGGAAAGGGTGTGGCTGAGCCAGCCAGTCCTCAATGCTGCCTGGATCATGGTGCACACCCCTCCCTCCCCCAGCCCTCAGAGCTGCGCAGAGTGGCACTCCAGGAGCAATTCAAAGAGGGCAAGGCCCAAGGGAATTGCCTCTTTTGCCTCCCGTCCCTGTCAGCAGGCCTTGCTCTTGGTGAAAAATCTGAGAGCCCAAGGAGGTGGAATTGGATGAGGGTGGATCTAATTACTCTATCCTTGTCTCAATGTTAATTAAGGGGGGAAAGGAGGATGACTGGGTAAATTTCAGGAATATCACACGAATGATTTGACCTTCCTGCAAAGCCATTTCCTTACTTACAGCAAATCTTTCCACCTTGGGGAAACTTAATAATAATAATATATGGAAATATGCCTATCTTAGAGAGCTGGAAGGGACCTTGAGAGGTTATCAAGTCTAGTCCCTTGCCCTCATGGCAGGACTAAGCACCATCCCTGACAGATTCCCCCAGGTCCCTAAGTGGGCCCCTCTAGGGCTGAACTCACAACCCTGGGTTTAGTAAACCAAGGCTCAAACCACTGAACTATCCCTCCCCCTCCCTTTCCTTCCTATCTGGCTATGGATGGATTGATTTTGCCAACCATTGTATAAGCAGCAACATGGAACACAGCTCCTCTCTTCTTTACATTCTTTGGGATCAGAAGCAGGAAAGGGGCTGGCCGGTTTCAGATGGCTTACATTTTGTATTGTAGCCAACAGCAGACTCAGCTTCGCCTTAGTTGCCAGTAACATAACAGGCGGCACTAACTCCTCTCCCATTCTGGTTAACATACTCGATGGCAGGTGTCATGGGTATTGCACATCCAGGTGTTTGTTCTTCTAGTCTCCTGGCTCTGGGCTGAGAACCTAAGAGAATTTTCACTATCTCCTGAATCTTCAGTGGCTCTCATAGGAAATATGCGGGTGCCAAACTCCCCAATGCTGTTGATCCACCCACTCGACAGGTTATCGAATACACTCAAGTTTCCTAGAAGTATATGAATGCAGGTCAAGAATGGGTCCAACGCCCGAGAAAGCTGTAGAATGTGAGTATCTTTTGGTTGAAAGACTACTGACTCAGCTAGTGAACTTCAGCCAGATTCTCAAGAAGTTAGAGAGAGAAGACATTTTTTTTAATTTCTGTACAGCATCATCCAGGGGTGGGCAAAAGGGCCTCCGTGGGCCAGATCTGGTCCACCAAGAGGGTTGTTCTGGCCCGCGGAGACCCTGCTGCTCCCCTGTCCCCAGGACAATTAGGACCTGGGGGTGGGGGGAAGCCCACAAAGTTTCCTTTGTCCTGCCCTGATGGGTCTGGGGGCAGAAAGGAGAGCGCACAAAGTTTTCTCCCATTGCCAGGGGCATGGGCACCTAGGGAGAACCTGTGGGGTGGGGTAAAGACTTCACGTGCTTCCCCACCTCCAGACCAATCAGGGTCTGTGGGTGGGGAAGCAGGGAAGTATCCTGGCCCCGCCCCTTCTGCTTGAGGTCCTGCCCCTTCCGGTGTGGCATGGGGCCAGGTAAAAAATTTCTGAAGTGTCCCCCAGCAAAAAATTATTGCCCATGTCTGGCATAACCTATTAGTGTGAGTAGAACAGATGTACCATGCGGCTGAACAAATTCTTTATTCTGTGAATTTCTAACAAGCAACGATTGTGCTCTCAATCACTTGAATATGCTCTGGTCTTCTTCAGTTCCTGTCTGTCAGCAGCAACAACGAGGCCAAACACGGACTTTTTATAACTTTCTGTCTTGTACCAGCTGCCTGGTGTTGTTGATTTTTTTTTTCTTCTGTGTGATTTTTTGCTGTGTCTATTCAACACATCGGAAGTTTTCCTTTCTGTCTAACTCTTTGCACTTTGGCCTATCCCTGTGTATAGTATCCTTCCAGGTTCATTCTTCTTCTTCTTCCCAGGACACACGTCCAAACCCTCACAATTGTTTTTCTGGACTCTTTTGTAACATCGCTATTCTGGCTGTTTTCTTATCACGTCATTTTTTATTTTCGTCAGTCTTGAAATTCTCAGTATCCCTTTTAAAAGCTAATGACTGCAGAAATGAACTGGCTTTTGTTGTCCCGTCCCCCCCCCCTCAAATACCAACAGTCCAATCCATACAACATGACAATTATCTCATTTGGATTGTTTTTCATTTTTATTGAAATGTCTTCCAGATCTTACAAAGATTTCAAGTGGCTAGGCCGATTCTCCCATCTATATCATCTTCCCAATTTTCCTTTCTTCTGAACAAATCTTCCAAGATCAACACTTTTTCCCTTTTTGTTCCAGTTCTTTGTCTCTGAGGTTGACCTTCACTTCTCCCTCTTGACTTCCAATCATCCTAAATTTGGCCTTCTTTATGCCAGTCTTGATTCCAAATTTCTGCTTTCCAAGACTGCGTGAGCTATTTTCTACGAATCCCCCTTGGTTAAAGCTATGAAGCAAATATCATATACAATGCTCTGGTCTATCTATCTAATCACCATTCCCCTCCACAGTAACTCAAAGCAACTGTCAAAACATTAAAATTCTTTCCTTCCCATTTGTTTTCTTTGTTTTAAATTTATACATTCCAAATAGTCCTTTCCCCCACTGATCCTGTGCCCTTTAACACTCTCTCCCCATCTCCTATGTTAGAAATCTACTTCTTCAGAGAACAGTTTTAGAGGGGTAGCTGTGTTAGCCTGAATCTGGAAAAACAACAAGGAGTCCTGTGGCACCTTAAAGTCTAAGTGTACGTATATGTTACAAAGATGATCAGCCCTCTGGAGGTTGATCTTCTGGCATTTGATTTAACAGGTCTAGTGTAGACCCCCCAAATCGAACACTCAGGGCAACCCCCACTGGCATCCTGTACTCCTCATTGTGCAATGAGTAAGGGAAGTTGGCAAGGAGTATGTGCTTCCATTGGCCTCCCACAGTGTAAACGCTGTGGTGGCTCGGCTTAAGGTAAGCCAAATCCAGCTACGCATTCCTCTAGTGTAGACTTAGGCTAACAGATTGATTTGGGCATAAGCTTTTGTGGGTAAAAACCACTTTGTCAGATGTGTGAAATTTGCAAATGAATTGTAGTTCTGATGTTTTTCTGTGTAGTCTGGTTCTGACTTTTTTTTTGCAGATGAATTCACTTGATAAGTAACTCCCTCTTTTTGATATGCTAGTGCATGTCTCAATCCCTGCCTCTGTGACTTCCACTCCAATATATCTGATGAAGTGGTTTTTACCCACAAAAGCTTATGCCCAAATCAATCTGTTAGGGTGGGTCTACATTGCACTGTTATTTCAAGATAACCAGCGTTATTTCAAAATAACAATGTGAGCGTCTACACAGCCATTCTGTTATTTCAAAATTATTTCAAAATAATGGAGGGCTTCTTTCAATATCTGTAAACTTCATTCTATGAGGAATAACACCTATTCCCAAATAGCTATTTTGAAATAAGGCGCATGTAGATGCTGCATTGCTGCTATTTTGAAATAGCGCCTCACCAGGGTCATTCTAAAGCTACATCTAGACTGCATCCCTCTGTTGACAGAGGGATGCAATCAAGCACGTTGAAATTGCTAATGAAGCCAGGATTTAAATATCCCACTCTGCATTAGAATAAACATGGCTGCCACTTTTTTTCGAAACGGCATTCTTTCAAAAAAACCCAGCAGTCTAGATGTGGATCTGTCAAAAATAAAGCCTTTTTCAACAGATCCTGTATTCCTCAAAAAATGAGGTTTACAGGATCTGTTGAAAAAGGCTTTGTTTTTGACAGATCCATGTCTAGACTGCCTTTTTTTCGAAAAAACTCCGTTTCGAAAAAAAGTGGCAGCCATGCTTATGCTAATGAGTCATGGGATATTTAAATCCCAGCTTCATTAGCAAATTCGACGTGCCTAAGCTACATCTCTCTGTTGACAGAGAGGTGTAGTCTAGACACAGCTTAGTTATTCCTCCCCAGTGCATCCTTGGACTCTAAATCAAGAAAGCATGTCTACATTAGGGAAGCCTGCCTCAGACTAATTTTGAGGTTTCCCTGAAGTGTAGACGTGCTATTTTAAAATAAGCTATTTTGGAATAACTATTATAGCTTATTTCGAAATAGCCATGCAGTGTAGATGTACCCTTAGCTTAATTTTACAAACCTGGAAAATCCTAACCACTTTTTAATGTGATCCTATTCCAACTCTCTCTTTCCAAAAAAGGGGACAGTGGGGAACATTGTGTGTTTTCAGGCATCCACACATCTTGTCCTCCTATCCCCTCCCCCTCCGCACAGTTATACCAGCCCTGGGAGCCATTTTCCTCACAACTCCAAACCCAGCATGTTAGCTGGCATCACTTCACATATTCAGAGTTTGCCTAGATTTTGCAGGTTGATCCTGCTTTGCCTGTAATTAAATACTTCTCGGCATTGTTCAGTGTTGGAAACAGGTAGCGCATTAGTACAATAAAATCTCTTCCCCCATGTGACAGGAACACAAGATGCACAGGATGCTGAGTGAGTGGAGAGTCCTTGGAAAGCTGCATTAAGTCACACAGAATTGGGAGAGGGGGTGTGAGCTTCGCATTAACCCTGTGTATTGAATTTAGCCTGCAATGGTGAATATGCTGCTGGCATAAGCACACACAACCACAATCGTGCTTACACTAATATAGCAACGTATGTGTAAAAAACAAGGAGTCTGGTGTCACTTTAAACACTAACAAATTTATTAGAGTAGTAGGGTAGGTCTACACTTGCGGTTATTTCGAGAGAAAACCCTTCTCTCGAAATAACTGGTAAACCTGATTGTGTGAGGAATAAGGGTTATTTCGAGAGAAGGATTTTCTCTTGAAATAAACGTGTCTTAACAGCGTCTGTTATTTCGAAATAGCACGATAACGAGATTATGCAAATGAAGAGCAGGATATTTAAATACCGGCTTCATTTGCAATTTTGCATGTCTTCATTTGCATTCCTCTCTCGAAAGAGGGTGCAAGTGTAGACATACCCTTAAAGCATAAGCTTTTGTGAGCTACAACTCACTTCCTCAGATGCTGAAGAGAAAAAGAAAAAAAAGGTTACAGAGAGGGGACTTGTCACACTCTCATCTCTCTCTCTCTCTCTCTGAGGAAGTGAATTGTAGCTCACAAAAGTTACGCTCTAATATCCCAATAACAGGTTCTACAATTTACAGGTACTTCTTCTGCTGTTCTACCCCTCAGAGACCTAATAAATTTGTTAGTCTTTAAAGTGCCACCGGACTCCTTGTTGTTTGTGAGGAAACAGACTAACACGGCTACCACTCTGACACTTGTCATTATTTTTGTATTAACTCTTCTTTCTAGATCTTTTGAATACTATTTCCTGAGGTAATCATGTCTTGATTTTCCCCAGTCTATGTTGCATCAATCCTCATCCAAAATGACAAATAAATAAATACATAGATTTTTTATGTGACTGCATAAAGCTTCCAATCAGCAGGGAAAGATTCAGTACTTATTTCTAAGGGGATCATAGCTTCATTTTTTTTCCTTTGAAGGTCACCAGAGATGGAGCTGAAAAGCACAGTTCAAACCCAGGCTCTGATTCAGCAAAACACTTATGCACATGCTTTAAATTAAGTCCATGCTTAAGTTCCATTAAACACCACAATTTTCAAGCACATGCTTTAGTACTTTATTGAACTATAGAAACAATTTTGAGGGAAATTCAGATCCAGGTTCTTGTTCTGGAAACTTGCTATTTCATTCAACACAGTGGTATTGTTATATCATAACCACTATAATTATTATTCAGTGAAACACTAAGAAATACTTCTTTTTTTCTTCTAAGCCAGGACAAATGTAGGAGCTGAGTTAAAAAAAAAGAACCTTCAGCATGATCTCAGATCTTTCACTGTCAAAGCAATGCTCTGGCATGTGGGACTATGAAGTAGAAAAAACTTAGGCCACATCTCCACTTGCAGGGAGATCAGCGCTGTGGCTGTCGATCTTCCAGCCTTTGATTTAGCGGGTCTAGTAAAGACCGGCTAAATCAAATGCTGAGGGTATCTCTGTCAGTGCTGGTACTCCTACTCCTCATGAAGCATAGAGGAAGTTGACAGCAGTGTTTCTCCTATTGACCTCCCGGTGTGAGGATGGTGCAGAAGCTTGGGTTAAGGTACGTTGACTCCAGCTACATTTTTTACATAGCTGGAATTGCATACCTTAAGCTGATCTTTCCCATAGTGTGAACCTGGCGTCCATAAGGTATAGCCCCTGTAATTGGTGATATCAATATTTAATTCTTTGCTCTCGCTCTCTGGTACCCTGCAAGTGATAAGGTGGCCAAGTTATGCTGCTCTGGCAGAAATTGCAATTTTGTGCTAACTAGTTTGGCATGTGTTCCGAGGTACATGTTCTGGTTTCCATAACAACTGAAACTTGTTCTTCCCCTGGGATAGAAAAGTCTCATTAAAGTCAGCATTATGAATGTATCAAAGGATTTGGTTTCTGGATAAATTGAGTTCACAAATCACAGCTCATTGTATTTTGCCTCCTCTCCTCCTGCCCCACTCCATCAACCCTTTTTTCCCAAAACATTGTCGAGAAGAATTAAGTGCAAAGGACTCAAAAATGGAAGAGGAAAGCTGGAGCTATTTCTGGTGGAATACTCAGCAGTGGTGCATGAGGAAAATGACTGTTATTAGCATAATTGAATATGTACATTATAGTAGCAGTCAGGGGACCTTCTCAGACATAACCAGAGTGCTTACCTAGATTGTAAGGTCTTGGAAGAGGAACCCTCTGTGAATTGTAGGGTTGTAATGCACACTGAGATTGGGATCCCCATGTGACACAGCAACACAAATAATAAAATAATGCAAAGATTATGACCTAGAAAGCTAAATGCAAATAAAGTGGAAGCACTTGCATGCATGAGTGAAGATATAAGATTAAAATATATCCTACCTGCTTAGAGATGTCTCCTGCCTTTTCCTCATCAGGAGCAGCCTCTTTTAACTATTTAATCTTTGAGGTGCTAATAGACTATTTGTTGTTTTTTAAGTTTTTCCTGTTACAGCCTGGCTCGGCTATCCCTTTGAAACTTATCTACCCAATGTCCTCTTCCCCTCCCCTCCCCTCCCCTCCAATTCCCCCCTCCTTCCCTTATTTATTCTTGGTTCTGGACTTCCAACACTCTGGTCATCAGAAGAAGTGGGCTGTGCCCAGGAAAGCTCATGATACCATATACATGTTTTGTTAGTCTTTAAAGTGCTACCAGACAATTTGTTGTTTTTTAAGTTTTTCCTGTTACAGACTAACTCGGCTACCCCTCTGAAACTTCTCTCTGCCTGTCTGTCTGTCTCTCATTCATAACCAGTGGTGCTGATAAATCACATGAAATAAATAGTTTTTATTCACCAGAGGTACAAAATGCTAAAGGAGTGGCTACAAGAATGACTTAGGGAAAGGCATGAAAAAAGCTCTAACAGCTCAACTGTTTGCTTAGCTAATACATCTCTATTAGGCAACAGTTTCTGACACCCACCCTATTGTCTGAAGCCTGAAGATTATTAGTAAAAAAAAATGTATTCATAAATTGACTTTATCCAAGCAAAAGACAGATCTGGGATCTAGAAAGAGCCATTCTAACTCTTTTAATTTGTCATTGCATCTCTGCAGAGGAATATAGTAAATTTCAGCCCATATGGCATAATTAATCTTCCTACATATACAAAGCAAAGATTTTCCCCAGACTCTTGTTTAACTGCTCCATACACTTGTATAAACCTACTGGACGAAAATGTCATGCCTGAGAAAAATTGTTATGATGGTTCATAATGAAGTATTATAATTGCTTAAATTGCCAAGAGAGGTTGTGAAATATCTATCATTGGAGGTTTTTAAGAGTAGGTTAGACAAGCACTTGCCAGGGATAGCATAGAAAAGTTGTTCTCACACTTTTTGGCCCATGGTCTACCCCACTCAAACAGACTTTTCCATGGACCACCAGCCAGCCAGCCATGATGGCCAACTGCCTTTGCTTATCTCTAAGTACCTTAAATACTAAATTATTCGTATTTGTCTGCTGGAACATAAAAATGTAAATATGCAGCTGTAACATAAAGAGGTGTGTATAACTGCTAAGAAAGGAAATATTATTAATCCAAATCAAAACCATTAAACATATTAAGTGCTTTAACTTTATCACGTTAGTTTACCAAGCTTTGTTTTAAATAAAGTACATAGTAATGATTTATGTCCAGAACAAAAGGTTTCAACATCGTCTTTATTTATGGCAGGAGTTGGGAATCTTTATTGGGTTGGGGGCCACTCACGCACAGAAAAAAATCAGTTGGGGGCCCCGCAAAAGTTAGGAGCCCCCCCCCAAAAAAAACCGTCCGACAACAGAACAACCATCACTGTTGTGGTCCCTGATTGAGACACCTCGCTCCCCTTGTGCTCCAGCCTCCTGGAGGGGGGAAGGCAGGAAAAGAGGTTCAGGGTTTCCCACAGGACAGACTAACTCTTCCAAGGGCCCCAGGTCTAGTAGATTTTGTGGCCCTCCCCTAGGCTCTGGGTGGAGCTAAAAACGAGGGGTTCAGTGTGAGGGAGAGGGCTGCTAGGGAATGGGATGGGGTGCAGGATCTGGGCAGGAGGTACAGTGCACAAGCAGGTTGAGGATGTGAGGTCTGGATGGGAGGGAGGGTGCATGAGGGGGATGGGTGTGGGGGGTTTGGTTGGGAGGCAGGGTGCAGGTGCAAGGTCTGGGCAGGAGGGATGGTGTAGGAGCAGGATGGGGGTGCAAGTTGTCCGTGGAAGGGGGTGTGTATGAGAATGATGTGGGTGTGGGGTCTGGCCATGAGGAGGATGGTGAGTACTTACCCGACTCTCTGCCTCCCGCCACTCCCAGGCACTACCTCCTGCTGCTCCCATTGGTTGTAATTCATGGAAAAAGCCTGCACACGAACAGTTTCCTGCACTGCCACTTCCTCAGCCAGGAGGGAAGGGGAAAGGACCACACATGGAGCCGTTTTTCCCCCCTGCAAGCTGGATCCAGCCCATGAAACTCGGGGCTCCCACCCCCACTGCAAGAAGCTTGCCTCGAGTGCCAGGGTGGGATCCTCACGGTAGGGGGCAAGACCCGAGCCTGTGGCCTACCTGCAGGACAGTCATGGACCACAAGTGGGGCACACTTTGAGAATCACTGGCCCAGATGGTGCTTGGTCCTACCATGAGTGGATGGAAAGCAGAAGCATGAAGAGACAAAGGGTATGTCTACACTACAGCACTAATTTGAACTAACTTAATTCGAATTAGTTAATTCGAACTAAGCTAATTCAAATTAGCGCATCTAGACCCAAAAACTAATTCGAATTAGCATTTTGCTAATTCGAACTAGCGCGTCCACACTGATTGGATGCTGGGTCGCATTTAAGGGCAGCTGAAACCGGTTCCGGCAGGGCATCAGGTCAGTAGCTGCTTTGTGTGGCTGCTGTCTGAGGCTATCTGAGGCTCGTGCTTAAAGGGACCCCCTTGGACAGCCAGTTCTCAGCTTTTCCACTTGCTTGCCTACCTCGCCGAGGGACAGCAAAGCGTTTTTCTCTCCGCCTGCCTGTGTCGGTGGTTCCCATTGGGGATGCTGCCGCAGCTGGCACCATGGAGCCAGAGCTCACCCTGGGCATGCTGCTCCAGTTTTTGGACTTGCTGCTGCAAGCCTGCCAGCAATGGGTGGAGGCTGCCTTGCACCATCTAGTGCACGTCAGCCCCCTGCCTCTCCCCCTGGCCTCCCTGGGGGTCGTGGAGGAGCGGCAGCAGCGCCCGGACGCCAGCGTGCCCCGCCGCATCTGGCGTCTGGACACCAGCAGCGACTGGTGGGACCACATCGTCCTGGAGTGCTGGGGAGACCAACAGTGGACCCAGAACTTCAGGATGAAGAAGGACACCTTCCTGGAGCTCTGCGAGTGGCTCGTCTCTGCTCTGCGGCGACGGGATGCTCGCATGAGGCCCGCCATCCCCCTCCAGAAGCGTGTGGCCATCGCCCTGTGGAAGCTCTCCATGCCAGACAGCTACTGATCCGTCGGGAACCAGTTTGGCGTGGGGAAATCCACCGTTGGAGCAGTGCTCATGCAGGTACGGCACCCACCGGCCACTGGGCCGGGGGGGAGGGGGGTTGCAAGGAGGGGATGGGCCGCCCCAGGGAAAACGGGGGGGGGGGGAGGAGGTGAAAGTGCCCCGCACGGGAGGGTTCAGTCTGTCCCGGCCATACTACACGCTACCCACGGGGGTTACTTCTGGGAGTGGGGTGCGGGGCAGTGCCAGGGAACAAACACTCCCAGCCACCCGGGCGCCCCAATGATTCGCGGTTTGCTGTGTCTCTCTGCAGGTGGTCAAGGCCATCAACCGGGTGCTGCCCCGCAGGGTGGTCCGCCTCGCTGACCCGGATGCGGTCATCTGGGGGTTCGGCGCCTTCGGCTTCCCCAACTGCAGGGGGGCCATCGACGGGACGCACATCCCCATCCGTGCCCCGGAACACCAGGCCTCCCAGTACATCAACCGCAAGGGGTACTTCTCCGTTCTCCTGCAGGCCGTGTGTGACCACCGGGGCCAGTTCACGGACATTAATGTGGGCTGGTCCGGCAAGGCACACGACGCCAGGGTGTTCCAGAACTCCTCCGTGTGCCAGAGGCTGCACACCAGGACCTTCTTCCCCGACCGCCACATCAGGGTCGGGGACGTGGACATGCCCGTCTGCCTGGTGGGGGATGCAGCCTACCCCCTCCAGCCCTGGCTCATGAAGCCGTACACGGGACACCTCAACCCCTCCTGGCAGGCCTTCAATGCCAGGCTCACCAGGGCCCGCATTGTGGTCGAGGGGGCCTTTGGACGCCTGAAAGCCAGATTTAGGTGCCTCCTCACCCGCCTCGACCTCGCCGAGCACAATATCCCTCCCGTGGTGGCAGCATGTTGTGTGCTGCAGAATTTATGTGAACGGAAGGGGGAGGCTTTCCTGCCAGCCTGGATGGCTGAGGCTGAGCGCATGGCTGGCCAGTACGTGCAGCCCCACACCGCCGCCGTCCGGGAGGCCCAGCGGGGGACCATCCAGATCCAGGAAGCCCTGCGGGAGAGCTTCCAGGTGGAGGAGGACTGAACTCTCCCCTCATGCCCCACTGGTACCTTCTTCCACCCTCTCCTCCTTCCTCTTTCCCCTCCCTAATCCCCCTTCCTAATGTAAAATAAACACACCTGTTTTGCCAACAAAAATCTCTCTTTATTGTACATAACTGGGGTGGGGGAGAGAGGAGTGAGGGTGGGAGAGGGGAGGGGGAAACCTGGGAGGAGGGAGCTGGAAGGGGAAGGGAAGGGAAAGCTCAGGGTTGGGGGTCCTGCTGGCTCTCCCGTCTCGCAGCACTGCGGGTGCGGGGGCGTCGGGGGGGAGTGGGTGTGGAGGGTGGGGCAGGAGGGATGGGGGGTGCGGAGGAAGCGGGAGGGGGAGCAGGGGTGGGAGGAGGAGCGAGAGCTGGGGCGGCCGCAGGGGCTGGAGCAGGAGGAGGCAGGAACCTGTCCACCAGGGTCTGGAGGTGACCTCTGAGGGCACGGCCCTGCTCCTCCCGCACCTCCAAGCTCCGCTGCCGCAGCTGCAGGTCCTCCCGGACCCAGTGGTCCTGGATGCGGAGCTGCTGCTCCAGTAGCCGCAGGTGCCGCCGCTGGTAGTCCTCCAGGTTCCTGGTGTGCCTGCTGGCCCGGGTGCAGGTGGCTGTTGCAGGCGGGGTGGTGCACCCTGCAGTCCCAGGTGCTGCGGCTGTGGTGAAACAAGAGCAGTGGTCAGTTCTCCCCGGGGACACAGCCCCCCAGCCCCCCTCTGCAAGGCGAGGTCGGCGTGTGGGGAATAGGTCAGGGCCCCTGCATGACACCCAGCTGCTGCTCCATGGTGGGCAAGGCCCAGGCGCACGGTCCCTGGGCTCACTCTCCCCCCACAACCCCCCATACACATAAGGAGCCCTCCCTGGCCTCGGACGACACAGCCGATGTGGTCTGTGGGGTGCCTCGGGGGTCCTGGGTCCTGGGCAGGCTCCCTGCAGGCTCCTGGCTCTCAGCTTCCTCCTCCTCCTTCTCCGTGTCCAGGACGGGTCCCTCTGCCCCGGGGTCGATCACCACCCAGGGGCCATGGACTGCATGAGCCCCCAGGATGCGGTCCAGGGCCTCAAAGTGAGGGCAGACCTCCGGGTCGGCCCCTGGCTGGGAGGCCCTGGAGTAGGACTGCCGCAGGTCCTTGACCTTGCAGCGGACCTGCTCCCGGGTCCGCATGTGGCCTCTGGTGGCCAAGCTGGCAGCCATGCGGCTGTAGACGGCCGCATTCCTGTGGCTAGTATGGAGATCGTGGACGTTGGAGGCCTCCCCCCAAACCTCGATGAGGTCCATGATCTCCGCACTGGACCAGGTGGGCGCCCGCCTCTTGCGGCCCCGGGCAGGCTCCTGTGAGCCACCAGCCTGGTCCTTGGAAGAGGCGGGGAGCTGGGTGGCAGCAGGTGGCTGGCTCATCTTGTGCCAGGTGCAGGGTCTGCTGGCTAGGTGCTGGCAGGCTTGCAACTGGCACAAGCACCGTAGCCAGACCGTGGCCCTTTAAGGGCTCCGGGGCCGGGAGGGGGGCAGAAGAATTTCCTTGGTTTGGCCCAGAGTGGCCACCAGGGCAAGCTGGGAAGGGCTAGCCTCCAACTAGTTCGAATTAAGTGGCTACACAGCCCTTAATTCGAACTACTTAATTCGAACTCGGCGTTAGTCCTCGTAGAATGAGGTTTACCTAGTTCGAATTAAGCGCTCTGCTAGTTCGAATTAAATTCGAACTAGCGGTTTGTATGTATAGACGCTATGAAAGTTAATTCAAATTAACTTTGTAGTGTAGACATACCCAAAGGACAGTTTGTAGCAGAATTGATACTTGCACAGAGGGGTCCAACTCCCCATGGAATGTTCTTTCCATTGCATGGTGCTGCCTCTCTGGGACAAGAGGGAAGGTTCTGATAAAATGACTGATGACTCATGGACTGATAAAATGAATAAAAGGGCAGGGATAAATGGTCTGTTTTCAGAATGGAGAGAGGTAACTAGTGGTGTCCCGCAGGGGTCTGTACTGGGACCAATCCTATTCGATCTATTCAGAAATGGTCTGGAGAAAAGGGCAAACAGTGAGGTGACAAAATCTGCAGATGATACAAAACTGCTCAAGCTAGTTAAGTCCAACCCAGATTGGGAAAAGGTTCAAAAGGATCTCACAAAAGCAGGTGACTGGGCCACAAAATGGCAGATGAATTTCAATGTTGATAAATGCAAAGTAATGCATATTGGAAAACATAATCCCAGCCTTCCGTATAATACAGTGGGAACTAAATTAGTTGTTATCACTCAAGAGAGAGATCTTGGAGTCATCGTGGACAGTCAGGAGACAAGAATTATGGAAAATGGCAAAATCCTATGGGGTTCCAGATAAGATAATTGCAGTTATAATATCAACCATATGAAAACTCCTGATTTTCTGTGAGAACTAGTGGAGGATTAAGCCAGCAGTTCAAATCAAAGTTTGGTGTAAGGCAAGTAGGCGTGGTCTCACCGTTGCTTTTCATTGTGTTCTTGAACTGGACATTAAGACTTTTTGATAATTTAGAGACATCCAATAATCTAAAGCAGGGCTGGGCAAGATGTGGCCCAGATGTTGGATCTGGCCCGCCTAACACTTTGATCTGGCCCGTGGACTGCATCTGGCCTCTTTCTTTTTATATTTTGCTGCCTGTGACCCTGAATTTCCAGGCGGTACCTAAGGTAGCAGGTCGCAGCACTACCCTGGAAGGGGCCAAAGCCACAAACTCTTTAAATAGCTGCAGCTATCCTGTCTGGCTGCCAGTCCACACGGTAGTGGCAGAGCCAGGAGCCAGGAACCTATTTCTGGGTTTTTAATTCAAAGCCTCTGGCCCCAGGCAACCCTGGAGGGAAGCTAGTGCCCAGCCCTGCCCCTTTTACCCCAGGCTCCACCCCTTCCTGGGGGAGGGGGTGGAGCTGGCCCAGCGGGTGGAGCTGGCCCATTACCATGTAGCAAAATTTGTCAAGTGGCCCCACTGCAAAAAATATCGCCCACCCCGATGTAGAGTTTAGCTCCTTAGCTTAGGCAGTTGACATCATAAGGCCGGTAGCTATGTTGGAATTAATGCTGATTATCTTGGAAAATTGGTATTGTTGACTTGGATTTGCCAAAACTGGGAAGAAGAAAAAGCGGTTGTATCTTGGAAAAGAGACAGAAGCAGTTAAAATGTAGAACAAGTACAATCTTATGTATATCTATGAAACCTGATTGGTGCCAACGGTTCCATCAAGGAGAAGGCTAAAAGAAGATATGTCCTCACTACCTGTGCTTTACAGAAATTAACAAAATTATGGACTGATAAACCATTATATTTGGTACCAAGCTGAAAATGTATCAAACCAGTGTACTAACAATGTTACTCAATGGTCTGGAAGCAGCTGTGTTATATAAGAACATAAGAACATAATAACGGCCATAATGGGTCAGACCAAAGGTCCATCTAGTCCAGTATCCTGTTTGCTGGCAGTGGACAATGGCAGATGCCCCAGAGGGAGCGAACACAACAGGTAATCATCACATGATCCCTCTCTTGACAAACAGTGATTAAGGACACCATTTCTACCCATCTTGGCTATTATCCATTGATGGACCTAACCTCCATGAATTTATCTAGCTCTTTTTTGAACTCTGTTAAAGTCATAGTCTTCACCACATCCTCTGGCAAGGAGTTCTACAGGTTGACTGTGCGCTGCAAGAAGAAAAACTTCCTTTTGTTTGTTTTAAATCTGCTGCCTATTAATTTCATTTGGTGACCTCTAGTTCTTATATTATGGGAACAAGGAAATAACTTTTCCTTATTCACTTTTTCCACATCAGTCATGATTTTATAGACCTCTATCATATCCCCCCTTAGTCTCCTCTTTTTTAAGATGAAAAGTCCAAGTCTTTTTAATCTGTCTTCATATGGGACCCGTTCCAAACCCCTAATCATTTTTGTTGCCCTTTTCTGAACCTTTTCCAATGCCAATATATCTTTTTTGAGATGAGGAGACCACATCTGTATGCAGTATTCAAGATGTGGGCATACCATGGATTTATACAGAGGCAATAAGATATTCTCCATCTTATTCTCTATCCCTTTTTAAATGATTCCCAACATTGTTTGATTTTTTGACTGCCGCTGCACATTGAGTCAATGTTTTCAGAGAACCATCCACAAGGACTCCAAGATCTCTCTCGTGAGTAGTTGTAGCTAAATTAGTCCCCATCATATTGCATGTATAGTTGGGATTATTTTTCCCAATGTGCATTACTTTGCATTTATCAACATTAAATATCATTTGCAATTTTATTGCCCAATCACTTAGTCTGGTGAGATCTTTTTGAAGCTCTTCACAGTCTGCTTTGGTCTTAACTATATTGAGCAGTTTGGTATCCTTTGACAATTTTGCCACCTCACTGTTTTACCCCTTTCTCCAGATCATTTATAAATAGGTTGAATAGGATTAGTCCCAGGACAGACCCTTACGGGACACCACTAGTTACCTCTCTCCATTCTGAAAACTTACTATTATATACCATTATTATGAAACGGACATAACAAATCTGGAAGCAGTCGAGATATGAGTTCTTTGAAAGCTGGCAGTTATAAAGTGGCAAGGTTTTAAACACAAATGGAGAAGTGAGATGGAGAACAGGATGTGAAATGAAGGGAAAGGACTGGCTAATATAGGAAAGATGATAATGGGTTCACTGCAGAAGTCAAACAGATGATAGTACCATAGTCACCAACCGGTAGATCGCGATCTACCGGTCGATCTCAGGGGCTCTAAGAGTCGATCTTGAGCCCTCTCTGAACTGCGCAGTACATTTACATTTGATTTCTTCATTTGAGCAGCAGCTACTCACCGAACAACAACACAGGTGAGTAGCTGTGGAATGGTGGGAGCTGGGAGGTCAGGAGAACAGAAACACCCCGGCCGCTTTCAGCTGAAAGAGGCTGCCCCGCGCTCCAGCTGATCGGGCGGCTTCTCCTCTGCGCCTGCCCACATGGAGCATGGGGCACCTGGGCTGAGCGCCATGGCTGCCAGGCCATCTGGCCATGGCGCCCAGCCAGGGTGTACCACGCTCCACGTGGGCAGGCACAGAGGAGAAGCCGCCCGATCAGCTGGAGCGCAGTTCAGCCTCTTCGGGGCTGAAAGCCACAGCCAGCTGGCCAGGCAGCCGCTTCTCTTCCCTCCAGCCCAGCTGCCCTGGGCTCAGCTCAGGGAGGCTTTGCCTAGCTCCAGCTGTGCTGGAGCAAGCTTCCCAGGCTGAGCGCAGGGCAGCCGGGCTGGAGCGAGGAGAAGCCGCTTCTCTTCGCTCCAGCCCGAGGCGGGGGGGAGAGGGGGCTGAGCACAGGGAAGCTGGGCTGGAGTGAGGAGAAGCGGCTTCTCTTCACTCCCACCCGGCTGCTCTGCACCCAGCCCGGAGATGCTGCGCCTAGCTCCAGCTGTGCTGGAGCAAGCTTCCCGGGCTGAGCGCAGGGCAGCCGGGCGGGAGCAAAGAGAAGCCGCTTCTCTTCACTCCAGCCCGGCTGCCCTGCGGTCAGCCCGGAGGGAGCGCAGGACGGAGGCTTCCCTCCTTGGCTGGTGTAGGGGACTCCCTGCTCCTGAACCTTGTTCCCTCTCCCCTGCCCCAAACCTGTCCCCCGCCCTCCTGGCCCCCTGTTCCCTCTCCCTTGCCCCCCCGCCCCGCTGCAGAAACCTGACCCCCTCTGCAGAAACCTGCCCCCCGGCACCCTGCCCCCCCTGGAGAAACCAGTTCCCTCTGGCACCCTGTCCCCTACGGCAGAAACCTGTCCCCCTGCCTTCCCCACTACAGAAACCTGTCCCCCTGCTCCCCTCTGCAGAACCCTGTCCCCCCCCAGCACCCTGTCCCCTGCTGCAGAAACCTGTCCTTCTGGCACCCTGCCCCCTCTCTCCTGCCCCCACTGGCACCCTGTTCCCTGCCCCAGAACCCACTAGCACCCCTCCCCAGTACTGTGTCCCCTGCTCCCGAATGACTTTTCTATGGGTCAGAGACCCCTGACTCAAGGCAGGTTCCCTGCCATTCTCATAAATAAAGACAATGCAGAAACTTTTTGTGTTTGACATCGTATTTCATTTAAAAATGAAGCCTGGCCAACAAACCCCCAATTGGGGCCAGGCCCCCATCTGGCCACAACCACTCCTGCATTCCCCCTTTCCCAGACCCTAGATCTGAGCCTATCAAACACTGGAACCCCCTGCCATGAGCCCCTCACATACCCCAACCCAAATTCCTGCATCCTCGCATCCACAAGCCTGTGGCTTGATTAGTACCCCAACACTGCCTGGCCTGGAGCCCCCTCCCCGAGCCAGCGTCCCCTTCTCCACCTCCTCCTGCATCCAGATTTCCTCCCAGAGCTTGCACCTCTCACCCCTTCCCACCCCCAAATCCCTCATTCCCACCCTGGAGCCCACACATCCTGTCTCAACCCAGCAAGGGTACGGCTAGACTGCAGGAGTTTTTCAGGATTCCGGAGACATCCCAGAAAAACTCTTCTGCATCCAGGGATGCGTTTGTTCTTCCGCTTTTTTTAGTGGAAGAGCAAACATGCTCTTTTGGTCACCCCTATATTCCTCTTTCCACGAGGAATAAGGGGGCTTCCGAAAGAAGGGGTTTTTCTGACATTTGGTCCAGTCTAGACAGGCCAAATGTTGGGAAAACCTCTTCCTACAGAAGATTTAAAAAAAAGAAAAAAGCAGCAATATAAGGATTGGGGATAGCAAGTGACGGAGAGGAGGAGAATAGAGAGGGCGGGGCTTCAAGGAAGGGGTGGGGCTTCAAGGAAGGGGCAGGGCTTCAAGGAAGGGGCGGGGTGGTAGATCTTGGCTTGGTCTGTCATTTAAAAAGTGATCTTGGGTGTAAAAAGGTTGGAGACCACTGTGATAGGATATGAAATAAATGAAGGCAAATACAACCAATGTCCGTCTGACATAGAGGCTCACCTCCAACTAGATGGAGAGAGGTCAAAGGCAGGGGCATAACCGGGCTGCATTTAGTGAAGAAACACTCTGTGAATGACAAAATTGTAGTAAAAGCTTCAGAGGGGTAGCTGAGTTAGTCTGTAATTGGAAAAACTTAAAATTGTATTAGTCACTGTATCTGCCGAGATACCTTGGGTCTGACTGAAAGATAGAATATACTGTAGGAAGCAATCCTGCCTTGTCAGTAGGGGAAATGAAATAGGTGATCTAGCCATTCTTTCCATTTCTGTGTTTTCATTATCCTATTAGAGATCTTCACAAGAAGTTTCTGGATGAATCATACACTACATATACATCGTGCTGCAAGTAAATCACACCTGAAAGTTATGTAGCAACAAAGAAAAAACATATACCACTCACCTGGCTATTTGTAACAAGAAAAACAAAAAATCTTTCACCCAAATTTTCTCTAATGCCTACAGAAGAGTGCAGGAAATGGCTCTCTATGACGGTACTAGCACATTGACCTGGGGTTGTTTGGGTCCTTGAGGAGGGGCACAGGCCAAGGGAATGGGGGTGTGGTGAGTACAAGAGTCAGGACAGGGTCTTAAGGATGTGAAGGCCTCGGGGTAGGGGGCTGTGTATGTGGGGGTGCAGGAGTCAGGGCTGGGGATGAGGAGGGGCCCAGTGCAGAAATGGGAAGTTCAGGGGTCAGGGCAGGAGGTTGGGTGTGTGTGGGATTCAGGGCCGGGTTGGGCAGTGGGGGCCACGCTATCTAGCCAGTGGCTCCCCAGGGCTAACTGGGGCATCAAGGGCATCAGTGTCTAGCTGGCAGCTCCCTGTGGCTGGCCAAAGTGGTGGGGACCACACTGCCTCGTGGCCGGCTCCCTGGGGCTAGTCAGGACGGCAGGGGCTGCTCTCCCTAGCAACCAGAAGCTCCCCAAGGCTGGCCATATCTGCAGGGGCCACACTGCCTGGCCGGCAGCTCCCTGGGACTGCGTAGTCCGGCCATGGGTTCCCTGGGACTGGCCGGGGCACAAGCCATGGGCCCTTTTGGAACACTTGGGCCTGTGTTGTCCCACCACCCCTTGTCAACAGGCCTGAGGGAAGGTGAATTTATACTGCTCTTTGGAGTCTGCCTTTCCCCCTCCTCCTCTCCTGGAGTTCCTGATGCTGCTCGATGTCAGTAAACAAGAAATCCTTTTCCTGAAGTTCACCCTGTGCAGTTGTTCAGCTGATCTCATCTCACCTCAGGTGCCAAACAGATGCCCTGGCAACCAAGGACGGCTCAGCCCTGGAAAGGCCAGGGCATTCGACAGTGCCATCCTGTGCCCTCCGAGCGCTTGAAAGTTCACATGGTTATTGCGAGACATGTAGGGAACCCTGCCAGGAGTGGCTCACGTGGGCAGATGCACCGCAGGACTGCTACAGAAATAAACACAGCGTCGCTCCCGTTCTTTGTAAACAAGAGGGGCGAATGCACTCGGGAGATGGGGAGAGAGGCGCGGAGGGCGTTTGGGATGCAGCCTGCAAAACAGAGCTTCTGGAGTTCACTGCTATCCAAAGAATAAATATGAATCTCTGTGGCAGGGGCAGGCTTTCTTCACGCAGGAAGTCATGCGGAGGAACGGTGAGGGAGGGTGGGCGGAGAGTCCATATAAAATGGAGCGAGGACGTGAGGGTGGCAAAATTGCACGGCAGGACAATAGACGTCTTGCAGTTTAATTCTGCTCCCAGCGGGGCTGACAGCTTCCACGGGCCTCCGGGCAAGGTGGAGGGGGGAGGGGCACAACTCCGCACCCCAGAAGGGGCAGGGTCTCAAGTGGAAGGGACGGGGTAAGGGGCTGCCAGCCCCCAG
Source organism: Pelochelys cantorii (assembly GCA_032595735.1). Lineage (NCBI taxonomy): Eukaryota > Metazoa > Chordata > Testudines > Trionychidae > Pelochelys > Pelochelys cantorii. The sequence goes on along the minus strand of CM064344.1, from coordinate 6,338,748 downwards.
TACCAGCCAGAGCATGGCGCTGGACCCTCCCCACCCTGCATGCCGACCAGAGACCTGCCCTCCCAGCCCTCGTGTGCAGTCCAGAAGCAATTTTAAAGTCCTGGGGCTTATAGCAGTGGGAGTCCTGGGCCCCTTTGAATCACCAAACCCTGGAGCAACTGCCACTTTTGCCTCACTGCCCCTTTTGTCTGCAGGCCTGTCTGCTCCCCCCAGAATCCACGGCCGAGTGCATCCAGCTTTTGAAAACCCCCCTGCAAGAATCAATTGTGCTGACTCACACCAGCCTGCAACGGGGTCCACGTGGCAAGCAAACTGCCCCAGGCAAACCCCTTGTGCTTTCATACAGGAGCCTGACAGAACCTGACCCGAAATTAGCCCCAAAGATTAAAGGGTGTGAAAAGAATATTGAAAATCCCTTGCTCTCTAGGCATCTGCTCGCAAGCCCATTGAAGTCGATGTGAGTCTTTCCACTGACTTCAGCAGACTTTGGATCAGGTCCCATGGATGGGGTCTTCGGCTGAGAGTATACTCTGGCATCTGCAAAAGTTTCGATTCCGTGAACTACCACTGTCGGTCTTTCCCATTTCTAACGACCATGACCGCAAGCCGGGGCCCAGCTGGGCATGCACAAAAGAAGGCAGAGCCTGGAAGTTGGGGCTCAGTTCTTGACGCTGGAAAAGGAAAAGAAGAAAATGCCTGTGCCAGAGAAAACAGGCATGGAAAATATCAGTTGTCTCGGGCATCAGCTGTGTCGATACATGCCTGCTGCACACACACAGTGTGCTGGGTGTACTGTAACAAGTCAAGACAACACGGAGTGTAGCTTCAGCTTCCAAATCCCACTTGTCACTTTACATCACTGAGCATTGAGTAATGCTCCTTCATGTTAAACAGTTGCTATAAATGCGAGCCTGTTCTTCTGTTTATTGCCGAGTGAAGAACTTGGGGGGTTTAGAGCTTTTCCTTTTAAAAAGCCCTTTTATGTGCAGCAAAGTTTGGTTCCTTTTTAATTTACTTCTCATTTAAAATTCATTTTATAGAAAAGGGAGCGAAGTCCTTTAAAAACTTGGGGCCTGAAAAGCCATACTAAAATTTTACTGAGCAGAGGTGGTAAATAATTAGATCTATTCACTGGTTTGATAGGGAGAGCGAAGTGAATGATTCATAATGAGGTTTTTTTTCCCCAGTTAATTTCACCCCCTTTTTCTGCTCTGGGATTTGTTTGTTTTCTCTGTGAACAGGCACTGCCCTGACTTCCCCGGAAAGGCTACAGATTGATTGTGAGCTAGTCATGCAACAGATCAGTGAGTTTTGGTTCGCTGTGAATGGCTACAGGGTCAGATTGAAATTCCCCTGCTGGATGGCTGTGAAAGTGGAGGGAGCAGGATAACAGCATTCACCAGTTGGGATTCCACCCAGCAGAAGGCTGAAAAACCACACTGGCCAGTGTATTATGCATGTGATTCAATGCCTGCCGAAATCATTGTGGGGGAGAGGTCCTTGCATTGATTTCAATGGGGTTCGGATTAACAACTCCTGTGCATGGCTTCACAGCAAACAACCCTAATTACTTGACTTACTCCTTGTGTGATGGAGCACAATAGACTTTGAGCATTAAGGTGTGCAGCAAACTATCTGGTTGTTCAAACAAGCAAATCATCTTGAAACCATAAGTAGCCCAGAATTCGGGTGTGCACTTCTTCAAATGTACCACAATTTCAGTGTGTGTTTCAGAGTTTGCCAGAGCCTTCCAAGATGGGGCTTCTGAGTAATTCCTCATTTGGTGCAATTGTCTGAGTGCTCAATTTACTCTGAATGAAGTGGTCTCTGCGTGGGAGTGATTGGGAATCTCTGGTTTCCCTTTGCTTCTCAAAGTCAAAGATCAAAGCATGCATTGACTGCATTGCAAGCTGTACCCGTATACACGGCCAAAATTCTGACCTTTCTGTTTTAGTCAACGTACAATGTCCATAGGATCATCTCAGTGCCCCCATTCACGATTTATACTAAGTCATGTGTCAGTGAGTAGTGAAAGGATTTACAAGCTTGTAGGTCAAAGTACATTGGAAGAGTTGGAAGCAGAAATAAAGGTAGCATAAATGAACATACACGGTATTGAGCAGATCCCAGAACATATATGAGATCAAAGTCATTGTTTTCTGTGGTCCTGGGCCAAAAATACGACGGATAAACATGCCAGATTGGTAAAATTACGAATGAACCATTAAAAATAGTAATCAAAAATAGCAATCAACCATTAAAAGTAGTAATCAAAGTAATCAAAGTAGTAAAGAAAAAAATCCGAATGTCATTACTTTGATTCCAGTTTAAACTCAACAGCAATCTCAATGGGAAAGGGAACTCTTGCAATGCAGTGAAATGCCAAGCGTTTCCATAGATGTTGTCACACAGTGAATGTGTTACTCTGGGAAAATCTAAACCTTTATGTTCCTTTCAATGTATTTTCCCAGCTCTCCATTTATACATACACTGGCTGCATGTATGGTTTACATTAAATTCACCCATAAAACACCGCAACATATTGAATTCTTTAGAAATCATACTTACCTACCATTTCTTTCCTATAACACACTGGTCTACATTTCCAGTATGAAGATACGCTTTGAATTATATGTTTTGAGTTGCAAATGACACGAGAAATATGTGTGTGTTTCCAAGCATCACTGGAATTCCCTCACCATCCTCCCCAGCTCACACGCAGAAAAAGCCAAGAATTGAAAATCTCATTTCTGGTGTGTTTGTTTTATTTGCAAAATTCCTTTTGGTCATAAGAAGAACGGCCGTACTGGGTCAGACCAAAAGTCCATCCAGCCCAGTATCTTGTCTGCTGATAGGATACTAAGCCAGGTGCCCCAGAGGGTACGTCTATACTAGCCCCCTAGTTCGAACTAGGGAGGCTAATGTAGGCATTCGAAGTTGCAAATGAAGCCCGGGATTTAAATATCCCGGGCTTGATTTGCATGTTCCCGGGTGGGCGCCATTTTTAAATCCCCCTAGTACGAACTAACTGCCCGCGGCTACACGCAGCAGTCAAACGTTAACTCGAACTAAGTCCTTAGTTCGAGTTAATTGTTACATCTCGTGGAGTGAGGTGTAACAGTTAACTCAAACTAAGGACTTAGTTCGAGTTAACGTTTGACTGCCGCGTGTAGCCGCGGGCAGTTAGTTCGGACTAGGGGAATTTAAAAATGGCGCCCGGACGGAAAGATGCAAATAAAGCCCGGGATATTTAAATCCCGGGCTTCATTTGCAACTTCGAATGCCTACATTAGCCTCCCTAATTCGAACTAGGGGGCTAGTGTAGACATACCCAGAGGGAGTAAATCAAACAGGTAATGATCAAGCGATCTCTTTCCTGCCATCCATCTCCACCCACTGACAAACAGAGGCTAGGGACACCATTCCTTACCCATACTGGCTAATAGCCATTTATGGACTTAACCTCCATGAATTTATCTAGTTCTCTTTTAAACCCTGTTATAGTCCTAGCCTTCACAGCCTCCTCAGGCAAGGAGTTCCACAGATTGACTATGCGCTGTGTGAAGAAGAACTTCCTTTTATTTGTTTTAAACCTGCTGCCTATTAATTTCATTTGGTGGCCCCTAGTTCTTATATTATGGGAACAAGTAAATAACTTTTCCTTATTCACTTTCTCCACACCACTCATGATTTTATATACCTCTATCATATTCCCCCTTAGTCTCCTCTTTTCCAAGCTGAAAAGTCCCAGTCTCTTTAATCTCTCTTCATATGGGACCCGTTCCAAACCCCTAATCATTTTAGTTGCCCTTCTCTGAACCTTTTCTAATGCCAGTATATCTTTTTCAACAATAAAACAGGCTCCTCCTAAGTATCTTCAGTACATCATGAAAGCACTGAGTGTTGTGTTAGAGATTTCAAATACGTCATCCATCATTTCATCACTGCATCTTAATTTTTTTTACATTTGCAGTAAAACCACGTTAGTAGCAGATGCACTTTTTAGGTATTGTGTTCCCCACACCGTGGCAATGTTCAGAATCAGGTAGATGAACTTCAAAACTCATTCCCTCAGTTTCTACGGCTGAGGGTATTCAAGACCCAGAAGGATCATCCACAGAGGAATGAGTTTAAAAATATTTTGGATCGGGTCCTCATCTGGTATCAACCCATATAGCTAGCTCTATTGACTTTAATGGACCTGCACAAATTTGTACCAGTGTAGGATCTGACCTTTTGACCTTTATTGACAAAAAATAACCTGCAATCAGATCTTCAGTAAAATGACATCCCCACAACTAGTTACAGGTTCCAGACTGGAACTAGAGTCTGTTCTCAGTTATACTGATGTAAATCAGGGGATAGATCTTCCCCCCCTGCTTTTGCCCTTTTACACAATGGAAGAGGGCCCAAGTAACAGAAAGGGGGCTGAAAGGGAGAATTGCCCCATGTGGGCAGTGCAAACCCAGATCGAAGGCTTCCTTCTGAGGCTTTTAAGCGCCTTAGGAAGAATACCGTGGCGGGGGGGGGGGAGTGAGGAGGTGGAGGAGTACAGCAGGTAGGGCTGGAAAAATATCAGGTATTGCTGCAGCTTTTAGGCAGGGCCGGCCTGACGATATAGACAAACTAGGTAGTCGCCTAGGATGCCAGGTTTTGAGGGGCGCTATATTAGATGGAAGTGATTTTTTTTTCATTATTTAAAAATATATATGAACTAGAAGACTTATCGGGTGTTGCTTGGCTCCTTCAGGGCAGGAGGCTGGCAGTGGTGTGTGTGTGTGTGCGCGCGCGCGCGCGCGCGTGCGTGCATGCAGGAGTCAGGGCCGGAGAGTGGGCAGGGCTCAGGACAAGGGGTAGGAGCGCAGGAGATAGGACAGTAGGCTGAGAAGTGGAGGGGGGGCTCAGGACAGGTAGTTGGGAGTGTAGGGGAGGCACAGGGCAGTGGATAGGGGTGCAGGAGTCAGGGCAGAGGGTGAGGGGCAGTTGGGAGGTCTGGGGAGGCTGGGACTGTGGGGCCCAGCCCTGTCCCCACAAACACACAGTTCCAGAGGACCTGCTGCAGCCAGACCGGCTGGACCATGAAGCCCTGATTCCCCTGACCTCATGAGGGCCAGCTTCATGGGATGAGCAAATACCACTCGACATAAACATTCCTTTCACTTCCAATTGCAACCAAGGTCGATAATAATAGAATTTCTGTCCTTCTGTTTAATTTTTAAAATAATTTTAAGTGAATGTTGAAATGATGCATTCCATGATTAGACGTAGCTAACAACCCCAGGCTACACGTGGAATCTCATTGGTAACCATTTTCCATTTCCCGCCCTTTTAGCTGGCTTTGGACTCTGGGGTACATGAAGGGTCTTTCATGAGTTTCCCATTCCTCCCCTCCCCCTCTTTCTTTTTATAAGAGCATTTAACTGCAGGGGACACTTTTCTCATGAGTTCTATTTTAGTCGCCTTTACCCATCCTTCTAATTCCTTTCTTGTTTTTTGCATCCACCTTCCTGTCCTGCTTAATAATGCCCTTCCTCACCTTCCTTCCTGTTTTTTGTTTGATGTCCCTCATCTGTCATGTCTTGCCAGGATTCTCAGCTTTGGGGGTCTCCCTTTTCTTCTGGGCTGGTCATTTATACTCTTTGGTAAACCGGGTAGCAAATTGCGAATGATAAATTGTGGCTGGGATTTGCAAGGGAGTTTAAAGGATTTTCACAATGAATCCAGTTGGCTCATTCCCTCAGGCCCACTCTATACAGTTGGAAGGAGATTCGCCTGCATAAATGTGCATGCAGATGTGGGAGTGAATTTTTTAAATGATATAGTTATACTGCAAAAAGGTCTAATATTGATGCAGTTATACCACTGTACAGGGTTTTAAATATATATATATATAGATTACTTTGCTTTGCCAAACCAGAGCTAGCCATAGCTGCATAAACTCATACAATTGTGTTTACACTAGGTGGCGTTTTTTTGTTTTGATGAGTTAGTATGTTAAAGTGGCAAAACTTGAGAATGAACAAACCTTCAGCATCTTCTGAAAATCCCAGCATGCAAATTGGCTCTGTGGCTCCCACAATATGAAACCTGAGTTTCACTAATTCCAAAAAGAATAATTTAATTGGAAAGAATAAGCAACCGGAAAGCTGTAATGAATCAGATATGCTAATACCAGCTACCAGCCTGCTCATAAAATCACTGGCTGTCAGTTGGGAAGGTGGGAGTAGAAGGTAGGCGGTTTTGCTTTCCCAGCAAAAGCGAAATCCAAGGAGATACAGTGCAATCTGTTCTTTTATGTCACTTTTGCTAGATGGTGCATGTACATGCTCTACATTCCTCCTTAAATAATCTAAATAGGTAAAACTTCTGGAGAAGCACAGAAAATAAGTGGTACTTTCTGAAATACAGCAGAAATGGTTTCTACTCTGCAGACCAAACTAAGGAGTGAATTCTTGGCTGGACAATCTGAAAGCTGGGCTCTGCATACACATTAATTTCAGTGGGACTGTCTGTGAGATCCAGACAGCTGGCACTGCATTAGGAACACAGGTTTACTCATGGATTTGTTATTTTAAGAGGGGTGTGAGAGAGCTAGCTTGTGAACACTGATTTGCCGATGTAAGGTTCTAGTCATGAATGTTTGGCAACAGTTGCCTTCTTAACTTCAGAGAAAAGAAACATTGGAAATGTTAGCAAAAAGATCATTCAATACTTGAATTTTACAAAATGAATGGTTTGCAGATTTTGCTAGTAGACGACAATAAAAGGACATTTTGCCCCTATCAAATACTGGCAATTTGCTTTTAAATTCAGTTAGTGGGCTATATTTCAGGGCTTAATAGGGTCAGATTATTATCACTCAAACCTGCAATAAATCTGCAATTGTTGTTTCACTCAGGGGGAAATATCTTCAATGCAAATTAGATGTCTATGACGTGACTTTTGTGAAAGGCCTTTGAATCTGGATTTCTAGGAAGCCCATATACCCAGTGGATATGTCTACACTACACACTTATTTCGGAATAAGCTATTTCAGAATAAGAACTCCCGAAATAACTATTTCGAAATAGCACATCCACACCACAGGGAAACCTCGAAATTAGTCCAAGGCAGGCTCCCTTAATGTAGAGGCGCTACCTTAATTTAGAGCCCCAGGAAGCACTGGGGAATAATGACTTTGAATGGCCCTGGGAAGGAGCTATTTCAAAATAGCAGCAGTGGAGCATCTACACTACTGCTATTTTGAAGTAGCAATTTCAAAATAAGCGTTATTCCTCATGAAATGAGGGTTTATTATTCTGGAATAAGAAGCCTGTTACTTCAAAATAATTTCAAAATAAAATCACTTTGTTATTTCAAAATAACGAGTGTACATACGCCTGGTGTTTTCAATTCAACTAATTAAGACTTGTGCTTATTGGGGAAAGGGGACAAAACAGGAAGCCTCTAAACTCATCCCTCTAGATTTGGCTCCCCCTTCCTCCCAAGATCTGCCAAAGCAAAAGAATACAGGGCACTTACTCAAAAACACATGGCCAGTGCTGATAAGATCTCTCCTTTTATCTGCAGCTGTTAAAACTAGTAAACATCTGAAGTTGTCAGTGCATCACCAGCCTAGGATGAAAACGTAAATAAAGGAAGCTGACTAATAACTGCAACAAGAAAAAACTTTCTGAAGCAAGGAAGTAGCGTTGGATTTTTGTCCATGTGACTTAAACAGAATTAAGAGCAGAACAACAACACAAATAATAATAATAATAAAAAAAACCCAACCAGCTGCACCTCATTTGCAATCTTTTGGAGCCAAATAATTTTAAAACAAATAAGATGCATAAAACTCACAAGACATTACAAAAGCATGGTGCACGGCTTACAGCATCTTTTCAATATTTTCAGCATACCTTTACGACAGTTTATTGTAAAACCACTTTCCGTTTGTGAGCATGGAAACAGATTGGAATGATGCAACTGCTTATAAATCATATCATCCGTAGATCAGAAACTGCTTCGTACAGCTGGGTTTGCAATTTTTAAAGATCTCCTCATTGTCTTGCCGGATGCTTCACGATGTTTGTAGCGGTGGCACAATTCAAAGTGCGGGGAAATAGGTCCCTTCCGATTCAAATGACAGAATCCCCCAAATATGGCTTTCTTGCTACAACTGCAGTACCAGGAGTTAAAAAAGCTAGGAAATGAAGTCTGAGTAGCTGTACTATAGGCATTTCCTATAACCCCCACTTGATTAAGTTTGTTAGACTGTTTTTTAAACTTTTACTTTATTTCAGGCAATTTCTTTTTTATCCCTTTTTTATCAGTCCCCTCTTGCAGCAGCTACATTGCTTTTCAGTTGATCCTTTTATTCCAAGATGATAGAATTTTGGTAGATCCCTTGTAATTAGAAAAAAATGCAATAATACAGTGCCTTAAGATGAGCAAGAGAGGGCATTTGGAAGAGAAAGGATTCTAAGAGTCATCGTACGTTAATGAAACAATTGTTAGTGCTGTAACAGCTACATAGTGAAAGGGTATTTTTCCTTTTTTTCCCCACTATGTGTATCTTTCTTTCAACCTAGATACTCTTTGATGAATTGGGCAATGCCAGGTGTTCAAATCACTGCACCAAAAACTTGACCGACAGCATTCTCCTCTAATTAGAACTTGATGGAAATGGGATTTTGCTACTTCCTGGAAAATTCCCTGTTTTCAACGTTTCTGTTCTGAATCAGAACAACGGAACAAAATAAAAGAAATTACCCATGAAAAAGAATCCTGGTGACAAAAGCCATTTTCATTAATAGTAACGATTATATTATATTATATTATATTATATTATATTATAAAAATAGAAATGAAGTCATTTCAGAACAGAACAGTAAAAGGTTTCATTCAATCAATTGTGCTGAAATCAATACATTTCCAACTTTGGATGAATACACATTTTCCAACAGATAAATGTTCATTTGGAAAATTTCCAACCAGATGTGTTGCTAAAATTGTTGGGAGCCGAATGCAGGTTTCCAGAGGCTTGTGCTTTATCTGACAGACCATGTTGTGTCCATATAGGAAAGCACCGTTTTTAGCAACCTGTTTTTATAGCCCACTGAATAACATGCCCAAATGTATGGAGGGTAATGTGGCCCTTCTTTGAGGGCCTTGGTGTTTGTCTTGCTGGGATCTGTTTGGCCTGAGGTGAAAGTGTCATCATTCCCAGGGAAATTAGTGCTTCTTTCATAATTGGGTAAGTAGGGTTCCATTCTGTGAGTCATTCATCATAATTGTCATGTGTTATCATCAGAAGCAATCCTGACATTTTAATAACACTCTACATAATCTCCTAGGCACAACACACGCTGTATATTACATGCCCACTGCACGTTGCATCATGCCACCTTCATTTTAATAATGGTTCTCTAGCACCCATTAAAAAAGTGGTGTTACAAATATCTGTGTCACTGAATAATTCATATGAATTGCTGGGGGCTGGGTTCACGCATTCAGTTGATGTTAAAGTGGAAATATGTTAACTTGCATGTTCTTGTTAACAGAATAGCTCCGCTAATAATATTGAATTGATCATCTACAGGGTTCCCTAATCTGTCCATCAGTGTGTGTCTCTAAACTCTCCATCCCCATTTTATATTCGTTCTACGCCAGTGGGTCTCAAACTTGTTGGACCTCAGCCCGCCCCCGCTTAATGCCGACCTTTCCACAGGCCACCAGCCAACCACCCATGATGACAAAATGCATGCAGAAGGGGCTGGCGGTGCAGGGTCTGGGAGGGAAGAAGGGTGCAGGCAGGCCCGTCAACAGAAGAGCTCAGAACTGGCGTGCTACTACGCATGGCTTTGGGGGCTAGGGAGGGGTCAGCACCATTGTCCAGGTGGCGTTAAGGACTGATTGCCCTGGGCCCTGCTTCTTCCGTGGTTGGAGAGCCAGCTCCCCCCGCACCTTGCCCAAGGGCCAGCAGTAGCTGTCAGCCCTGCTGGGTGCAGGAGTAAGGGAGGGTACAGGAGTGGGTTGGAGGTGGGGTGTCTGGCAAGGAGGGAGGGTGCCAGAGCTAGGGAGGGAGCAGGAGCTGGCTGGGGGCAGGGGTGCTGCATGTGGGGCATGGGAGTGTGGCGGGTGGATATGGGTGGAGGAAGCATAGACCTTGCTTTGCACCCCCTGCAGCTTCCAGGCCCCGTGTCCCAGGCACTGCCTCCTGCTGCTCTGACTGGCCCTGATTCCGGCCAATGGAAGCAGCAAGGAAAACCTCCAGCCAGCCCTTCCCTGCACTGCTGTTCCCCCAGCCAGGGGGAGGGAGAATGGCAGAGCGTGGGGCCACTCCCTCTCCGCAGCAGGAATGGAGCACCAGTGCAGACTATCCACTGCATGGGGGCAAGGCTAAGCCTCGATCTGCAGCCCATCTGCAAGGCAGATGCAGACCACAAGGGGTCCATGGACTGCACTATGAGAACCACTGGTCTACACCCATGAATGCCTGAGACTGAAGCAGTTAAAATACAAAAGGCTGCAGCCCTCTCTGTCTTTCCCAACCCCATTACATTACTTCTCTGCATTTTGAAGTGACACATATCCCTCCTTGTTTTAGGGTTAATTTTGGAAGCATAAGGAGGTATGTTATGAAGAGGGTTTGCGATAGAATTATGATTGGATGGGTTTATTATCATGGTCATAGCAGAGTCATTCAATGTTGTATGTAGCATATCTATAGGCTGGACCCTCCGCTAGTATAAATCAATATCGCTATAAAGTTTCAGGGGGTAGCCATGTTAGTCTGTAATTGAAAAAAACTTAAAAAAAACCAACAAATAGTCCTGCTGCACCTTAAAGACTAACAACAAAATGTAGATGGTATCTTTCGTTAGATGGTAGCTTTTGTGGGCACAGCCCACTTCGTCAGATGAATGGAGTTTAAGGGGGCCAGGTTCCAAATAAATAACAGAGAAAGAGAGGGGAAGGGGAGGGAAAGGAAAGGAGAAAAAATGGGAAAAGAATAGTCAGTTAGAACGTCCATGCTAAATGAAGCTGATAGAGTGGGTTCTAAGGATAATGACATAAAAAGCCAAATACCAAGTACTTAAGAGTACTTAGAACCCACTCTATTATCTAAATTTGTCATTGACACTCTAAGGCTACGTCTACACTGCATAGTTATTTCGGAATAAGTTATTCTGGAATAGTTATTCCGAAATAGCTTATTTCGAAATAGCACGTTTACACTGCAGGGAAACCTTAAAATCAGTCTGAGGCAGGCTTCCCTAATGTAGATGTGCTATCTTGATTTAGAGCCCCAGCAGGCACTGGGGAGGAATTGAGGTTCAACAAGGACAAGTGTAGAGTCCTGCACGTGGGACGGAAGAATCCCAAGCATTGTTACAGGCTGGGGACCAACTGGCTAAATAGCAGTTCTGTAGAAAAGGACCTGGGGGTTACAGTGCATGAGAAGCTGGACATGAATCAACAGTGTGTCCTTGTAGCCAAGAAGGCTAATGGCATACTAGGTTGCATTAAGAGGAGCATTGCCAGTCAATCCAGAGATGTGATTATTCCTCTTTACTCGGCTCTGGTGAGGCCACATCTGGAGTATTGTGTCCAGTTCTGGGCCCCCAATTACAGGAATGATGTGGACGCATTGGAAAGGGTCCAGCGGAGGGCGACCAAAATGATTAGGGGGCTGGAGCACATGACCTACGAGGAGAGGCTGAGGGAGTTGGGTCTATTTAGTCTGCAGAAGAGAAGAGTGAGGGGCGATTTGATAGCAGCCTTCAACTTCCTGAAGGGAAGAGGCTGGAGAGAGGCTGTTCACAGTAGTGACAGATGGCAGAACAAGGAACAATGGTCTCAAGTTGCGGTGGGAGAGGTCCAGGATGGATATTAGGAAAAACTATTTCACTAGGAGGGTGGTGAAGCACTAGAATGGTTTACCTTGGGAAGTAGGAGAGTCTCCATCTCTAGAGGTGTTTAAGCTTGACAAAGCCCTGGCTGGGTTGATTTAATTGGGATTGGTCTTGCCTTGGACAAGGAGCTGGACTTGATGGCCTTCTAAGGTCTCTTCCAGCTCTATGATTCTATGAAGTTAGAATGGCTTTGGTGAGGGGCTATTTCAAAATAGCAGATAGCTATTTTGGAATAGGCGTTATTCTTCACAGAATGAGGTTTACAGAAGTCAGAATAAGCTGTCCGTTATTTCGAAATTATTTCAAAATAACAGAATTGCTGTGTAGATGCTCACATAGTTATTTCGGGAAAACGGCCGTTATTCCAAAATAACTTTGCTGTGTAGACACACCCGAACTGACTATTCTTTTCTCACTTTTTCTCTTTTCCTTTCCCTCCCCATCCCCTCCCTTTGCTATTTATTTGGAACCTGAACCTTTAAATTCCAGTCAGCTGAAGAAGTGGTTTGTGCCCATGAAAGCTCATACCAGCTACATTTTTTGTTAGTCTCTAAGGTGCTGCAGGACTATTCCTTGTTTTTTTTAAAGTTTTTTCAGTATAGCTCTAGTTAATCCATGGTCCACATTAAGTGCATTATGATGGTGCGTCATAACATTCTCTGCTCTGTGTCATGTTACATACACAGGTTGATAGAGACTGCTACAGAGCATTAGGGTTTTCTTTGGTTAGAACAGGGGTATAGCCATAGGTGGGTCTGATTGGGCTGTGGCTCACCTACTTTGTATCCAGGCTTTCCCCTCTTTCCCTCCCACCCTGGTGCTCCTGCCAAGGAGTGGGGCTGGGAAGCCAAGACTTACCCCACTCCGCTCTGACACTCTGGATGGGGAGAGGGGCTTATTCTGCTGCACCCCACCACTCTATCTGGGGAGTGGTTTTTTGGGACTTATCCCCCCATCCGTCCTGTCCTGCATCCCCCATTCTTGCCCTCCATCCAAACTCAGGGTATGTCTACACTACAGCGCTATTTTGAATTAACTTAATTCGAAATAGTTAATTTGAATTAAGCTAATTCGAATTAACGCATCTACACACAAAAACTATTTTGAAATAGCATTTTGCTATTTCGAAATAGCGTGTCCACACTGAGTGGACCCTGAACCGAAGTTAAAGCTGACTGGAATCAGTGCCAGCAGGGCATCAGATTAGGACTTAGTGTGTGGGGCTGCTGCCTGAGGCTAACTGAGCTCCGTGCTTAAAGGGGCCCTACTCCCACCCCGGACAGACAGTTCTCAGGGTTCCCCACTTGCTTGTCTACCTCGATGAGGGACAGCAAAGCAGTCCTGTCTTGGAGTGCCCTGAGTGCCCACACTCGGGACACCACAGCACTCGGCCAAATGGAGCCAGAGCTGCCCCTGGGCATGCCGGTGCGTCTCGTGGGGTCGTTGCCATCAGCCCGGCTGCACTTGCTTCAGGCTGCCATCTGGGAGGTCCATTGGGGGACTGTCAGGATCCAGAAGAGGCCCTGTGGGAGAGCGTCCACCCCGAGGAGCCCTCAGAGCCACCCTGGTCCTCACCACTGGGGACTTGTGCCCCATTCCTCCCTCACGTCCTTCCACTTACCCCTCCCTAGCCCCCCTTCCTGATGTCAAATAAAAGACACGTATGTTCAAAAATAGAAACTGGGTTTATTGAACAAAACTGGGGGGGGGGAGGGGAAATGGACCTCTGGGGAGACTGGGAAAAGGAGGTGGGAGAGGGGAAGAGAGAGGGTGGGAGAGGGGAGGGGGAAACCTGGGAGGAGGGAGCTGGAAGGGGAAAGCAAGGGGAAGAAGGGGGAGGGGAAGCTCAAGGCCCAGGGCTGGGGGTCTCACCGTACCAACTTGATTTTCATGCAAATCTGCTCCTGGGTTCGCAGGTGGCCTTTGGTGGCCAGGCTGGCAGCTATCCTGCCATAGACGGCCGCGTTCCTCCATCTAGTGTGGAGATCATGGACGTTGGGGGCATCCCCCCCAAACCTGAATAAGGCCCATGATCTCCACCGTGGACCAGGAAGGCGCCCGCCTTCTCCAGCCCCTGTCAGGCTCCTGGGAGCTGGCAGACTGCTCCTGGGGAGTGGTGGAGGGCTGGCTGCCAGTGGCTTGCTGGCTTATGTTTTGGGGACACTGGGTCAGGGGCCCCGGTGGCCACTGCTGGCTCTGGGCTGGCAGGCTTGGAGCTGGCACAGGCACTGTGGCCAGGATCTACCCCTTTAATGGCTCCGGGGCTGGGGGAGAGGAGAGTAAGTTTTCCTGGTTGTGCCCAGAGTGGCCACCAGGGCTCCCTGGGAAGGGCTGGAGGCCCCCTATTTCGAATTAAGTGTCTACACAGCACTTAGTTTGAAATAGCTATTTCGAATTTGGTGTTACTCCTCAGAGAATGAGGTTTACCAAATTCGTATTAAGCACTCTGCTATTTCGAATTAATTTCGAAATAGCGGTTTGCATGTATAGACACTATTAAAGTTAATTCGAAATAAGGGCTGTTATTTTGAATTAACTTTGCTGTGTAGACATACCCCCAGAGCCTACCCACATGGTCCCTTCTGGCTGCGCCACTGGGCTAGAACCAATTATTTTAGTAAGAATGGTTTAGTTGTAGATAGAGCGACACCCTTTGATTGCTACACAGCATGGAAGTATCCTTTCCCCTAATCCTCGGTTTCATCAGTGTACATTTGCCCTTTGCAGCTTGGAACTAGTTCACCTCTTTGTCTTTCATTTGTTTCAGTACATCTCAAGCTGCCTCTCTATTTCTGTCAAAGCCAAATGCTTGGTATTCCCCCTAAGTCCTGGTCAGCTTCCAGTTTCCGTCTCTCAAACGGAAAAGAAAAGAAAAGAAAAGGCCCCAAACAGACAGAGATCTTTTTCCAGACAAACGTGGCACTGTGGGAGTAAAGGTTTACTGGTATATGAAGTTTCAGACACTTAGAACTATGTCAAAGGCATTTTCACAACTTCTCCCCTATGTACATTTCTCCAAAACATCACAAGCCACTTTCCTTTATAGACCCACATGGAAAAAATACCCTGCAATGCATGTGTCAACAGGTGAGGCCTAAAAATTTCATTGGAAATTAAAAAAGAAAAAAAAGTGTGTAGTGAGGGGGCAAAGGGGGGGGGCAGCAACAGCTGCATACAACTTTGGAGGAAGTCAGTAGAGCAGTTTCCATCTGTTTCATACTCGGAGGAGCTTTTATAAGACTTGGAACTCAAATATCACTTATATTTTGGGGAGCGAGCTATTATTGTAGCTCTGCTTTTAGACAGCACAGCAACAGTTACCCTGCCTCTGCCCTCAAAAAAACCCCCACATCTTCCAGCTTTTTTTTTTTTCTTTAGCAACAAAGAGAACTATGCAAGGGGGATTTAATGCAGGCAAGGTGGGAATGTTGTGAGATCTCTTAATCTATGTGCCAGCAGCTGAGGAAAAGCCTGTTCATTGTGAAAAGCCGAGCTTTCATCCTTTCACCCAAGCACACTGGGGTTTTCCAGCTATATTATAATAGAGCAGTGGTTTTCAAAGGACGGGTCACGACCCCAGGACTGGGTGGTGGAATGTCAGGCCCTGGGTCTCCTTGCTGCAGGGGGATCAGGTGAGCAGAGGGGTGCTAAGGCAGCTACCTGTCTGTCCTGCACCACAGTCTGAGCTGTACGTCAGAAGTGGCCGGTAATAGGCCCAGCTCCTAGGTGTTGGGGGGAAGCGCACAAGACTCCGTGCACTGCCCCTGCCCGGAGCACTAGCTCTGCATTCCCATGGGCTGGGAACCGGCTGCTGGCTGCTTCTGGGACGCAGCAGGGTTGGTGGTGCCAAGAGAGGCTGGAAGCTGCCTTAGGCCCCCCACTGCACCTCTGCTCCGGAGCCTCTCAAGGTAAGCCCTTCCTGCCCCAGCCCTGACCCCCCGCCCCAAAGCCAGAGCCCCCTCCGACCCCCCCCCCCAAAGCTCTCATCATCAGCCCCACCCCGTAGCCCTCACATTATGTTAGGTCACGGGAATCAACAATTTTCTTCAACTGGGTCATAAGAAAAAAAGTTTGCAAACTACTGTAATAGATACACTTAAAAAACAACAAATGGTCTGGTAGCACTTTAAGGTAGCACTTTACTGCCACTTTACTGCACTTTACTGCCACCCTAGTTCGAACTAGGGTGGCTAATGTAGGCATTTGAACTTGCAAATGAAGCCTGGGATTTAAATATCCCGGGCTTTATTTCCATGTTCCCGGGCATCGCCATTTTTAAATGCCCCATAGTTCAAACTACCTGCCCGCGGCTACACGCGGCACGGACTAGGTAGTTCGAATTAAAGCTCCTAATTCGAACTACGGTTACTCCTCATTGCAGGAGGACTAATGGTAGTTCGAATTAGGAGCTTTAATTCAAACTGCCTAGTTCGTGCCACGTGTAGCCACGGGCAGGTAGTTCAAACTACGAGGCATTTAAAAATGGCGACGCCTGGGAACATGCAAATAAAGCCCGGGATATTTAAATCCCAGGCTTCATTTGCAAGTTTGAATGCCTACATTAGCCACCCTAGTTCGAACTAGGGTGGCAGTGTAGACATACCCTCATAGACTAAAAAACCATGTAGATGGTATCATGGGCTGTGCCCACAAAAGCTCATGATACCATCTACATGGTGGGTTAGTCTATAAAGTACTACCAGACCACTTGTTATTTTTTAAGTTTATCCTGTACAGACTAACCCAGCTACCCCCTGAAGCTACTGTAATAGAGTATTCCTTCCCAGCCAGCAAAGTTGAAGTCTAAAGCCATGTGAAGGGACAATATTACAACTGAACAGTTCCTTGTCCCTTCAATCCCTCATTGATAAGTGCGATTCTGATCATGGCCAATAAGTGGGTACCGTTGTGTCTATGCATAGCCCCATACTGGGACTTTGTGAAGAGCTTCAAAAAGATCTCGCAAAACTAAGCCACTGAGCAACCAAAGGGCAGAAGAATTTTAATGCTGATGCATGCAAATTAATGCATATTGGAAAACATCAGCCCAAATTATACATATAAAATGATGGGGACTAAATCCGCTGTTACCACTCAAGAGAGAGATCTTGGAGACACTGTGAACAGTTCTCTGAAAACATCCACCCAATGTGCAGCGGCAGTCAAAAAAGCAAACAGAATGTTAGGAACCATTAAGAAAGCAATACAGAATAAGACAAGAGACTATCTTACTGACTCTTTATCAGGGGTGGGCAATAATTTTTGATGGGGGGGCACTCCAAGAGTTTGATAAGTGGTCAAAGGGCTGCACTTTTCTATGGAGGGGTGCAGGGTCTGAGATGGAGGTTGGGTGCAGAAGAGAGCGTGGGGTAGGGATTTGGGGTGCAGGAGAGGGTGTGGGGTCTGAGAACAAGTTTGGGTGAAGGAGGGGCTTCTGACCTGGGGCAGGGGATTGGGGTGCAGGGTCCAGGAAGAGGCACGGATGCAGGAGAGGATTCTGCTCATGGGGAAGGGCGCGGGAGGGGTGCAGGTTCTAGGAGTGAGGAGGGTGCAGGAGGGGGTGAAGTGCCAGAGCCAGGCTTTGGCCAGGAGGTGCTTACCTAAGCAGCTCCCGGCCAGCAGCATTTTTAGGCAGGCTTCACTGCCAGCCAGCAGCCCCTGGCTGGTTGTTCCATATGCTTCTCTGTGCTGGGGGGAGGGAGGGGAAGCTTCATGCATTGCCTCCCCTGCCAGAAAAACCTCTCAGCTCCTATTGACCAGAAACTGGCCAATGAGAGCTGAGAACTTGTGCTGCCCTGCCCCCAGCAACACCTCTCCGCTCCCATTGCCCGGTTTCTGCATGAAGCCTCCTCCCACCCCCACAGTGCAGAGAGCCACAGGGAGGAACTAGCCACTTTGAGTGGTGCTGCTCCATACCACGGGGGGGGAGGGGGCAAATTAAAAGAAGTGGCAAGCCAGATCTGTCCCCCGGGCTGTATCTTGCCTGCCCCTGTGCTTTATAAATGCATGGTATGTCCATATTCTGAATATTTCCTGCAGATGTGATCACCTTCTCTCAAAAAAGATATCTTGGCATTGGAAAATGTTCAGAAAAGGGCCACACAAGTGATTAGGGGTGTGGAATGGCTTCCGTATGAGTAGAGATTAATAAGACTGGGACTTTTCAGCATGGAAAAGAGACGAAAAAGGGGGGATATAACAGAGGGTCTATATAATCATGACTGGTATAGAAAAAATGAATAGAAAAGAGTTATTTACTCCTTCTCATAACACAGAAACAAGGGGCCACCAAATGAAATTAATATACAGAATGTTTAAAACAAACAAAAGGAAGTATTTCTTCATACAACACACAGTCAATCTGTGGAACTCCTTGCCAGAGGATGTTGTGAAGACCAAGTCTTTAACAGGGTTCAAAAAAGAGCTAGCTAAATTCACAGAGGATGAGTCCATCAATAGGTATTAGCCGGGATGGGCAAGGATGGTGTCCCTTGCCTCTGTTTGTCAGAAGCTGGTAATGGGCTGTGAGGTCAGACATGGCATGACCATTTTGTGAAAAGTTCTTGCCCATAGCTAATATGGTGGTTTTGTCTTTTATAGTATTTTTTTTCTCTGTGAGTTTGTTCAACAGTGAAATGATTGTCTGGTTTCATCCACTTCGTTGTTGTTGGGGCATTTAGTGCACTGAATGAGATGCATCACGGTTTGTGAAAGACCCATGAATCTTGATTCACACAGCAAAATTATTTTGCCACATGAGCCATGCAAAATGGCTTTTAAAAGGACTGAAACTTAGGCCAGTGGCATGAATTTGAAAAGCTGCAGCAATAGGGCTCCTCAGAGAGGGCTCCGGATCTACTGGCTATGCCCATGTGACTTTCTGGTAAATTGAGTCACAACCGAGAGTAAACGAAGTGAGGGTATGGCTACACTTGCAACCTATTTCGGAATAGGGCTGCCAATGTAGGCATTCGGAATTGCAAATCAAGCCCAGGATTTAAATATCCCGAGCTTGATTTGCATCCTCTCAGCCGGGTGCCATTTTTTGAAATTTACAAGCCTGGAATAACTGCCCGCGTCTACATGCGGCAGTGAAATGGGCATTCAAAATAAAGCCCTATTTTGAATTACCTGTTAAACCTCATTGCAGGCGGAATAACAGGTAGTTTGAAATAGAGCTTTATTTCGAATGCCCGTTTCACTGCCGCTTGTAGACACGGGCAGTTATTCCGGGCTTGTAGATTTCAAAAATGGTGCCCGGCCGGGAAGATGCAAATCAAGCGTGGGATATTTAAATCCCGGGCTTGATTTGCAATTCCAAATGCCTACATTTGCAGCCCTATTCCGAAATAGGCTGCAAGTGTAGACATACCCTGAGAGAGTAAAGAACCAACCATTTCAGAAGGAAGTGTCCTGTTTGCAAGAACATTGAGTCATTCTTTCAACAGTCCCAGATGCAGCATAAGAAAAGGTAGCAGAATCAGACCCTGGTGAGGCAGAGAAAAATCAAGAGGACTAGACAAGGAAGAGTCACTTATGACGGAGATTAAATTAAAGGTGACTTTTTTTTCTTTTTTAGTAGTCTTTTGCTGTTGTGTATCATCAGGCTTCACCATTCCAGTGCAAAACACGAGACTATTAGGAAATGAGGTCAGTGTTATTTCTCAGCCAGTCAAGTTTTCATAGAAGCATAGAGCTGGAAGACACCTCAGGAGGTCATCAAGTCTCGCCCCCTGCCCAAAGCAGCACCAATCTTTTCCTCTTCCTAATGCAACGTGGGTGTATTTTATATATAGGATTTATATATAGGATTCTTCACTTCACAGTGTATTATACAATATGTGCATTGTTTCAATTCAGCTGCTGCCAAAGAATAGAAACCATCATGGTGCAGATCAATGGAACCAGCTCAGTGAAGTTCAGAAAACATGAGTCAACTGACAGATAGAATGATTGGATCTATCATCATGACACTCTTTCTCCTTAATCTCACCAGCTCCTATTTACACTCTATTTTATGCCAAGGAGGAGAGGATGAGGATCAGACTTTTTTTTTGGTTAATGGAAGATAATTATCTAAACACTCCAACCATGGTGAGTCAGATCCAGATCCCTGAAGGAGAAGATGAACACGTGGTTAAGACCTTTGGGTACGTCTACAGTGCATGCTTATTTTGAAATAACACGACTACACCACAGGGAAGCCTCAAAATTAGTCTGAGGCAGGCTCCCCTAATGTAGACATGCTATCTCGATTTAGAGCCCCAGGAGGCACTGGGGAGGAATAACTTAGAATGGCCTTGGTGAGGGGCTCTTTCAAAATAGCAGAAGTGGAGCGTCTACACATACCTTATTTCAAAATAACTATTTCAGAATAGGTGTTATTCCTCGTAGAATGAGGTTTACAGATTTTGGAATAAGCCATTCATTATTTCAAAATTATTTCAAAATAATGGAATGGCTGTGTAGATGCTTATATTGTTATTTCAAAATAACGGTGCAGCGTAGACACACCCTTATATAGGAGTAAAGAAACTAGGGTGCCATTTCTGCTTTCCCACAAGCTCATTGTGTGCTCTTATCCACTTATGAGTCCATATTCCCATTGGTCAAATGAACATAGCTGCAACCACTGAGGGAAAGATACCACCCTCTCAGCTTTTCACTGTCCCATTGATACCTCCATCAATGTTGCTGTAGATGTCTGGCATTTTCACACCTGGTTGTTCCTAAGGAAACCGGGATAATATTTCTCTGCCTCATAGAGGCTTCAGGAAGGCCACTTCTTAAGAGTTGCAGATAGCAAATACCAACCAGTAGATCTGCAAAGTGCAAGTTTTATCTGAATCTTGAATCATTTGATGGTGTAAGATCTATAATCCTTCTCAAGAGCCCTTCTTGAAACCAAACTTTATCCAACTATAGGGGCACAGGGTGTCCTCTTCAGACAAGGTTATTTTTAAATTAATCATTCCAGTTGGGCTACTTTAGCATGATATTCTGCAAAGCTAGATGTGGAAGTGGGAATGCCAAGTCAAGAATGGGGCAGGATTGATGTAACACTTGCCATTAATTCCATCTGTTGAATTTCTTTATAATGATTTTAAAGAAGTACAGCTGTAAAGGGAAGAGAAGGAAATTTTCTTCATTTTGGTTTTTTTCCTGCGCGTGTCTCATCTCTTTGTTTTAGGAATCACAAGTCTAGAATAACAACTGTATCCAAGCGGTTTGGACAGACATGGGTGAACACATGTAACAATCTATGTGTCAGTGTGTCTTGGATGCATTATTTCAGGACACACTGTTTTTCTTTCTTGCCTTTAAATGTAGGTGTTGAAAGGTCAGAAAACATAAACAAACATATGAATATGATCAACGTTTCTCCTTTCCTGCTTCAAGGAACTAAAACCTACAACATTTTCCCAAGGGAAATAGCAGATAGTCCATTATGGAAGTAATTTGTAATCAGAAGAATATACTCTAGGAATCATTTTTGTGTCAATTGGGAATCTTTTATCCAGCTGTTGTCTCATGGCTTTATGAAGTAGCTAGCTAGCTGACACGATGTCCTTTTGTTTTATATTCGTGTCAGTAACTATAAAGCCGTAAACCAATGAGCATTTCTAAAGAATATCCATAAAATGATCACATTCATTTCCTCTGCCCAGGTGAACTATTGAATTGTGTGACAGAAAGCAGCATGGAGTTCAATATCATGTCACTCCAAAGTTGAGGAGACTGTTAATGCCTGAAATTTAAACTCTG
The DNA here is from genome assembly GCA_032595735.1 of Pelochelys cantorii. Classification (NCBI taxonomy): domain Eukaryota; kingdom Metazoa; phylum Chordata; order Testudines; family Trionychidae; genus Pelochelys; species Pelochelys cantorii. The sequence goes on along the minus strand of CM064344.1, from coordinate 6,317,083 downwards.
TCCATTTGTGAGCAGATATTGCAGCAAATCAGTCTCACCAGTCAAGGTGGACAACACATGTTAGAAAAGCAAATAGGATTTAGCCTGTGGAAGAAATTGTTCAAAATTCTGAGGTAGGTTCCATTCAAATTCTGATCTATTTATGACAAAACAGTTGCATTCTAATGCAAGATTCCATGATTGCGTGGGGACAGATAAATACAGAATTGTATAAAGTCTTTCTAATGCATATCTTTTTTTCTTTCACATGGCTGAGGTATATCCTTCAAAGACAAAAAGATTTCCCAATATCCCCTTATATGTTGACATAACACTGTAACAAGGAACTCCAAAATCTCGGTTGAATAAAGTATGTTGGACATTAGGAAGAACTTCCTGTCTGGGTGCTGAAACACTGGAATAAATTGCCTGGGGTGGTTGTGGAGTCTCCAACACTGGAGATATTTAAGAGCAGGTTAGGTAGACATCTACCAGGGATGATCTAGCTGGTGCTGCTGTGAGGGCAGGGGACTGGATTTGATGACCTCTTGAGGTCCCTTCCACTTCTAGAGTTCTATGATTCTATGTTGAAAAGCCACAGATACCTAAAGATGTCAATCAACAAATATATGCAGTTCTGGATTCCCATTAAGGATGAGCCTGAAAAGGGCAAGTCGAAACACTCCAAAAATGCTTGAGTATGAACAGGGTCATGACAAAAGCCAGGTTCTGGTTGCCATTTGATGTTGTTAATGTATGTTTCTTGGTTCAACCTGTGCATATCTAATCACATTATAAGTCCAATTCAGGATCTTCTACCTGCTTTTCTCCTCAAGATCTGACTTACCTTGAATAGATAAGTCAAAGAAGGAACTATACTGCATCTGGAGACCTGATACATTCCAGTAGAGCAGTGGTTTCCAACCTATTTTCCATTGTGGGCTGCATATGCAGTACTCTATATAGGCTACGGCTGCACTGCCGCTTTTTTGCGGAAGAGGATATGCAAATTGTGCTTGCATTTGCATATCTTCTTCCAATTCTTTTTGCAGAAGAGGTTTTGTGGATAAAAACCTCCGTGCAGATGGGGCCATTTGTCAGAAAAAAAAACCTTTTTTGCAAGATCACTTATTCCTCAAAAATCGAGGTTTACAGGATCTTGCAAAAGAGGGTTTTTTTTCCAACCAATGGCCCCGTCTTTACAGGGCTTTTTATCAGCAAAACCTCTTCCGCAAAAAGAATCAGAAGAAGATATCCAAATGTGAGCACGATTTGCATATCCTCTTCTGCAAAAAAGTGGCAGTGTAGCCGTAGGCTGTGTGTTATGCAGGCCACATCCAAATAATATACAGACTACTTGTATGGCCCTTAGGATGTCACATGGGCGGCAGCTGTGTGCTGATTGGGCCATGGGTTAAGAACCATGGCATCTGAAGGTGGGTACACATGCACATAATTACTAGCCAGTCATTTTACATATAATTTGATCTGACACTTCTGAGCCAATTTTTGAATGATGTATCCATTGGAGAGTAATGTACCTTTCATTGCTCATTGTTCTAAGCAGTGGCAATGTTTATATATACTTAAACCAGCGCTATATTAAACATCCTTCATGCCATCTGGTTCTCCCAGTTATCTAGATGCATTTTAATTCTAATTCAGCCATTTCTGTTTCCTTTCCACAACACTGCAGGTTGCTTTCTACAAGGCAGCAGGTGTTACCTTCAGGACTTGGCTCGTTTCAGGCATGCTTTTTTGAATTGCTTTGAAATCAGCATCCTTTGTTCAGTTTGCACAGATGCTTTCAACCCAATACTCTTCCCAAAGAGGATTAGCATACAGCCACACAATGCTCCCCACAAATCACTTTTCAAACGGCTTTGCATCCTCTAAGGACGTTTGTCTTCATTTCCAAGGCTATTCCCAAGCTATTGCTTTCCCCTGAGTCCTATTCGAGTCTATTCTTTGTATTTACTAACAGGAAGCAGCACAGGTCTGTCCTCACCAGCTTCATTCAGAGGCCTCCTTAATTATTGTTTTCTGAGGCTATTTGGCAAAATTCAAGTTCCTTGTTTCTTTCTTCCTCCGTGTGCAATTCTATTTCCTTCTTCTTAAATCACCGAACGCTGACACTTTCCTGGGTATTGTGGGAAAGGGTTCTGGTTGTCAACCACCTTCATTTAATCTCCATCCTGATTAGCAAACGGAAAATAAAAATAGGAAGCATGATTTCCAGTTTGCTTCAAGTCACCTTGAATAGAGTCAGGAACGCGGCTGGCTCTGGGCACCGTCTCCAACAACCCCGTGAGCTCATGTGGGCCCAGTAAACCCTCACGCATTATCGTATTCCCTGATGGGGCAGAAGCACCAGCGGGTCCTTAATTAAGCCTGGTAGCAACAGTTGCGCAATGGCTGCTCCATGTGCTCCACATTCCTTGTCTGCAACTCTATAGCCCCAATCCCTGCTAAACTCTGAATTCCTGCTTTCTGACACCTGGTTCTGACCACTAGCTTGTCTCCTGACCATGACTGACCCTTGGGTCTGTTCTGGCTCCTGGTTCCACGCATTGGCTTGTCTCCTGACCATGCTTCCAATTCTGTCCTCTGATTCTACTTCAACCCTTAGGCCAGACATCTGCTCCTACCAATAAGCTGTAGCACCTACACCCTGCTGTATGACAAATAGATACACTCACTTTTGGGAGGAAGGACCAGGAGACTAAATGGCAACAGAGAAAAGAGAGTAAGAAGCAAGCTGGGTTTTAAAATTTGTAATACGTGCTTGTTTCACTGTTATCTTTACCTCCCAATATACATACAGGAAACCTTCGCCATTCACAGTGGATGTGGGAACACATCTCCCGCAAATGGTGAAATTCGTGAATACTGGGAAGGGTGGTTCCTATAGCTCCCAAACTCATCATGGGGAATTCACTGCAGCTGCCTGGAGCTGTAATGAATGCCACGGCTCCTGGCAGCTGAGGTGAATTCCCCATGGTTCCTGGCCCCCACCACTGCTGCCAGGCCAGCACAAGAGACCCGCGAATACGAAGAACCAGGAATAGCGATTCCATGAATCGTGAGGGCCTCTTGTACATAACAAAATAATCTAGCAGACAAAGATATAACGAAACCTAATGGCTGGAAACTAAATTCAGAAAACCTGAAATTGGAAATAGCATGCACATTTTTATCAGTGACGGCAATGGCCCATTAGCTCAGTTTAACAGAGGATCACTTTGCAGTCTTTCATGAAGTCTAAACATCAGACCCTAGTTCAATCACAGAATAAGAACATAAGAACAGTCATACTGCGAAAAAACACTTCCTTTTGTTAGCTTTAAACCTGCTACCTATTAATTTCATTTGGTAACCCCTAAGTTCTTGTGTGATGGGAACCCGTAAGTAACTTTTCCTTATTTACTTTCTCAACACCAGTCTTGATTTTATAGACCTCCAGCTTATTGGGTGAAGTTCTATGGACTACCTTATGGCTGGTAGAATTTGTTGGATTGTTAAAATAATTTCAACTGATAATATCATGGTTTATTTTAAAGATTTTTTCCAATTGCCATTGATCTATATCTTTCAGAGTTGTGCGAAATTATGAATTTTAAGCCCTGTTTATTTTTAACCATTTAAATTTTCACAAGTGTCGGAGTTTATGGAATGCTCAGACAATGAATGAGGGGTGTGAAAATATAAGTATTTCATGACAGTAGACTTGAACATTCAAAAAGATAAAGATTTATATGATTAAAACACAAGTTTTTAATGTCACACACAAAATAAACCAAGTAAATATCCTTCAAACTTCAATACATTCTCAAGCAGATTTTTCAAACTTCGCCTATCTGCATATTTTAATTATTATAGATGGAAATACTTCTCCTTAAGCCACTTGGATACTTTGAGGGTCTTATCCTATGAGTACACATCTTCCATTTATTTCCACGAGGATTGAAGGCACTCAGGACTTGGGACATTAAGTTTGCGAAATCCAGCACTCTTGTTGGTTATATTTCAGTGGATGGAATATACTGACATCAAACTAGGAGACAAGGGAATTTCTATCCTTGTTTTTTTCTTCCCTTCCTACATATGGGCATCTCAAATTATTGGGTGAATAAATAGTGAATGAGACTCTTTCTTTGGACCTCTAATTCAAACATATTGGAAGCTGTATCAGGATCCAAGCTTGTTCACTGAAGCAGATCATAGAATAATAGAATCATAGCATACTAGGACTGGAAGGGACCTCAAGAGGTCATCGAGTCCAGTCCCCTGCCCTCATGGCAGGACCCAGTACTATCAGACCATCCCTGATAGACATTTATCTAACCTACTCTTAAATATCTCAAGAGATGGAGATTCCACAACCTCCCTGGGCAGATGACCAATCAAACATTATTAACAATATTTAATAATATTGCTCTGCCTCTTCCATTTTTTTTTCACCACAGATATTAAGGCAGGAAACCTCTCTTTCCTGATCCACCTAAGCCAAAGCAAATTGACAGACCTCCTCCACCCATTTTCCAACCCTTCAACATTAACTTGGCAATTTTCACTTATCTATCATTTGTATAACCTGCAGAGAGATTTGGTCATTGAAAGGATTGCTGGCCAGAGTACAACGTCTGTTTCAAACTTATTCAAACTTGTCTGAAACTCATCAAAGATATATCTCCATTAACACGACTGCCTGTTCTTTTTCCACTTGCATCTCTAGCAGATTTAGAGTTCATGAAAATGTCAAACAATTCCATGAATGGGGGTTGGCTCATTTAATTTTAAAAATTGAAACGCACATTCTTTTGGTCTACTATCAACAGACACAGCTGTCTATCATATGGGAAGAAATGCCATTGTCCACAAGGAACCGATGTCCACTCTTCCACTCAAGCCAAAACCCGCAATAGTTAAATTGCATTGCCATGTAGAACCAGGAAGAGACATTTTGATGATGACTCGGACATTCTATTTAGCTTCATTTTTCTTCCTGCCAAGAGCAGAGAGTACATGGATGTATACAAATGAAAAACATATATTGATTTTTAATAGGTACAACATTTTTTAAAACTCCCAACATCTTTTTTTCCTGGAGTTTTAGCCAGAGGCTTAGCTATATTTTTATTATACCCATATCAGGTCATGAATCCCTAAACAGAATGACATTTCATGAGAACTTAGTGAAGCCTCATGCCAAACTTTAAATGCCTCGTCAGTTCTCTACAACAAGGGGATTTTTCCTTGTTAATGTCACTGGCTAAGGTATGTGTCTCGAACAGATCACAAGGATCAAACTTGCAGGGGAAAAGGAAAAAAATACAGCCCAGCATGGATTTTGTACGAACACTTGCAAACACATCTGTAAAAGATGTGTGCCATACAAACCTGAAACTGATACTGGATAGTTTAAGACTCAAAGCTTCAAAAGTCTTTTGAATAAATCTCTGCCCAATTCTGAGTAACCCTGAGTCCCCATATGATTTTGCAATGAATCGTGTGTAATTTAATCTCCCAAGAATACATCCCTGGAACTGATAAACAATTTTCCATTGTTTCCATAATTTAAAAAAACTATGTAATTTGAATATATTGTTCAAAGTATTTGACAGAAATTTTAACTTTTCCAAATATTCCCCCTCCCTTTTTCCTTTTTTTAAAATCCCCCTGAAAGAAGAGAGAAACCCATTTTTTCCCCAAAGGAAAATATTTTGCTCAAAAACGTTTCAGTGAATAAATAATGACTCTCACTATATGGCATATATCAAGCAAAAATCAAAGATTGCTGACCAAATCTCAGATTGATTCTTTGGATCTATTTGAAGATAAATTTTAAAACACAACTCAGTGGACAAAAATTTGTGTGTTTTAAAATAACAGCTTGGCTTTAAAATATTTATGTGAACCCCCATAATACAATGGTAGTGAAATTTGCCCCACTCTTCTGTTGAGTTTACACTAGAGCTGTGCAAATAACTGATTTTTAAGAAGCTAAACCAAAAATATAATTAACCCCTTCTTGTAAAAAAAACAGTTTTGGTATGAAGTGAAGCAAAATATTTAATTTTGGTTTTGATTTTTTTTGGTATGTAAAAACAATATGTTGAAGTAACATATGAGAAATTCTGATTTAAAAAAAATTTAAATATTTTGGCAAATTTGACACAGAATCACATAATGTTTCAGTTGACTGGAATCTGCATTTTGCAAGGAAAAAAAAGTTTTGGATATAAAATTTCCTCCAGCTCTAGTTTGCATTAGTATAGTACAATGTGATTTCCCACTGTCTCAGTCATGCAGTAATTCAGACTCCTTTATAGTAAACATAAAACAAAAAAAGAGGAAAAAACGTGAATCGGTGTCTCATGGAGTTAGAGAGAGAGATGCCGAAGTCAAAGAGCAACCTGGCGTTGTTGAATGTCAAAGGAACGTATCACAGGGGAGACAGTTATTGGAGAAGCATGTTGTAGGCAAGCCAGTAGTTACTTAGTTTAGGTGAAACAATTCGGAACTGGATTCAGAAGTGGAGAGGAAGCTAACAATGGAGCTGAAAGATGGGAGACAATTGAAACAAATACAATTCTCACAAGTTGCGTGCAGCTTCGGGGTTACCCTTCTGAACTTTTGAGTAGTACGAGTTGGGATGTCTGGCCCATCAAGGAATGATTTTTACTGACCATGTAAAATAATAATTTCCTGAAAAGTGCAGTCAGATATGAATTATTCCATTTTGCTCAGCAATCTCATTGTTGTGACATGAGCTACTTGGGCCTGATAGTTCAGAGATCTGCGACTTGCCGCTACCGTAATAAAAAAGCTGCTCTGCGCCCTCCATGTGCTTAGTTAATCCCTGTTTTCTGCTGCTTTTGTGATAAGAATATATACAGACTCAGCTTGTTTTGGCATCCTTGATCTTTTTCCAGTGCTTAAGTACCAGGCGGATGTGGCTATTCTCATTCTACCATTCATACAGTGTAATGCAAGGAGTGACGTTTATGGAAAAATCAAGGTCAGAGTGGCATGAACTTATGCCAAAAATTTAAAACATAGTTAGGCACAGATAAAATCAACCAGAGGTACCTAAAATTAAAAAAAAAAGATCTAATTTGTAGAGGTAACGAGTTCGCTATTATTCTTCATATTGAAATAAGAATCAAAGTGTCCTTGGTGGCTCACACACAGAGAGGAAAATGCAGTTCCTTGCCCAAAGCTCAGGCCATCCAAAGTAGGAAGAAAGTCAATTACCGTTTCTCAGAACCTCTGAAAAACAGACCGCCCATGTAAGGGCCAGGTGTCCAGCGGCAGAAGTGGATAGATGTAGCAAGTAAGTTCATTTGAGGTAGACATGTTCTTTAGAGGATGGTCTGCATGCCTTTGTGGCAAAAATTTCCTTACATACCAATATGGGTATGCAGTTGGAAAGACGGAGGGAAGTACCCCTGTCCGTCCGAGCAGCCAGACATATTCCTTGCATCAGGGAGGAATCATAGAACTGGAAAGAACCTGGAGAGGCCATCAAATCCAGTCCCCTGCAGGGATCTAGACCAACCACTGTCTAGATCAGGGTGGGGAACCTTTTTCAGGTCGGGGGCTGCTGACCTACAGAAAAATGAGTTGGGGGCCTCACTCAACTCAGAGAAGGAAAAAGAAAAGAAAAAAAAAACACTCACTGAAGTGACCCCCAGCTGGGAAGGAGAGAGAGACACTCCCCACATTAGCCTCACACACTCGAGCTTAGGAGGCCCCAAGCTAATAGATTTTGTGTGCTTTAGCCCCAGGGAGCGGCATCAGGGAATGGAGGGGCTGGAGCACCAGCATGGGCTTCCCAGTGCTGGGGAGGGGGAGCCCTGAGCCTCGGGGGCAGGATCCAGTCAAGCCGGAGGCCACATCTGCCCCCACGCCTTTGGTTCCTCACCTCTGTTCTACATCATCCCCGACAGGTGTTTGTCGAACCTACTCTTAAAAATCTCCAATGATAGAGATTCCACAGCCTCCCTAGGCAATTTATTGCAGTGCTTAACCACCCTGACAGGAAATTTTTCCTAATGTCCTACCTGAACTTCCCTTGCTGCAATTTAACCCCGTTGCTTCTTGTCCTGTCCTCAGAGGAGAAAGAGAACTATTCTTCTCCCTCCTCCTTGTATCAACCTTTTAGGTACTTGAAAGCTGTTATCAAACCCTTCTCAGTCTTCTCTTTTCCAAACTAAACACACCCAGCTATTTCAAACTTCCTTCACAGGTCATGTTTTCTAGACCTTTCATCATTTTTTTTGCCCTTCTCTGGACCTTGGCAGAGGGGAGGCAGGGGTATGATCACTTAGGGAAATTTGTAGGGTTAATATGGTGACATAGATATCTTTTCTTTTAATTCCGTGCATGTAAAAGCATAAATCTTGTGAAACCATGTGAAATTCTTATGAATCAGCAAGAGCCTGGTTAGCCTGAGGGACATGGAATACTTGCTGATAACCTTTCAGTTAACACATGATTAATGGGAAGAAATAGATCATTTCCCAGGCTTGTTTAGGCACCAGAAGAGAAAGCACTGAAGTAATGAAATGATAGCCAGGAAACGGGTAGCTGGACTATAGATTGGTGTACCCTTTTCCTGACAGTAGCAATTGCCTTTTTTATTTTCTTGGTTTATCATTCAGTCTGTACTCAAGCCAATTTCCCATTGAAATCAATGTGCTGGGTCAAGACGGCAGGATTGGACCCTATGAACACAGATGACAATAATCATAGAATTATAGAATACTAGAACTGGAAGGGACCTTGAGAGGTCATCAAGTCCAGTCCCCTGCCCTCATGGCAGGACCCAGTACTGTCTAGACCATCCCTGATAGATGTCTATCTAACCTGCTTTTAAATATCTCCAGAGATGGAGATTCCACATCCTCCCTAACAACTTATTCCCGTGTTTAACCACCCTGAAAGGTGGGAAGTTTTTCCTAATGTACAACCTAAACCTCCCTTGCTGCAGTTTAAGCCTGTTGCTTCTTGTCCTACCCTCAGAGGCCAAGGAGAACAATTTTTCTCCCTCCTCCTTGTAAAACCCTTTTATATACTTGAAAATCGCTATCATGTCCCCTCTCAGTCTTCTCCTTTCCAAACTAAACAAGCCCAATTCTTTCAGTCTTCCTTCATAGGTCATGTTCTTTAGTCCTTTAATTATTCTTGTTGCTCTTCTCTGGACCTTCTCCAATTTCTCCACATCTTTCTTGAAATGTGGTACCCAGAACTGAACACACAATACTCCAACTGAGGCCTAATCAGTGCAGAGTAGAGAGGAAGAATGGCTTCTCGTGTCTTGCTCACAGCACAATAATGTAAACCCTCAACCCACCTAGAAGACACAGCAGCAGAGGAGGCAGTGGCTATGCTTGGCTGCCTTTCTGAGGCCCATAGAAAATAGATTCTCCCAAGAAAAGCCTCTCTGAAAAGCCCATTCAACCCCGGTTCTGTGCAAGGGGTGGGATTTGACACTAAGGGTATGTCTACACTACAGCATTAATTCGCGTTAACTTAATTTGAAATAGTTAATTTGAATTAAGCTAATTCGAATTAACGCATCTACACACAAAAACTATTTTGAAATAGCATTTTGCTATTTCGAAATAGCGCGTCCATACTGAGTGGACCCTGAACTGAAGTTAAGGCTGGCTGGAACCAGTGCCGGCAGGGCATCAGGTTAGGACTTAGTATGTGGGGCTGCTGCCTGAGGCTAACTGAGCTCCATGTTTCAAGGGACCCGACCACCACCTCGGACAGACAGTTCTCAGGGTTCCCCGCTTGCTTGTCTACCTCGATGAGGGACTACAAAGCAGTCCTGTCTTGGAGTGCCCTGAGTGCCCGCACTCGGGACACCACAGCACTCGACCACATGGAGCCAGAGCTGCCCCTGGGCATGCCGGTGTGTCTCGTGGGGTCGTTGCCATCAGCCTGGCTGCACTTGCTTCAGGCTGCCATCTGGGAGGTCCATCAGGGGACTGTCAGGATCCAGAAGAGGCCCTGCGGGAGAGCGTCCACCCTCAGGAGCCCTCAGAGCCACCCCGGTCCTCCCCTCTGGGGACTCGTACCCCATTCCTCCCTCACGCCCTTCCACTTACCCCTCCCTAGCCCCCCTTCCTGATGTCAAACAAAAGACACGTATGTTCAAAAATAGAAACAAAACTGGGGGGGGATGAACCTCTGGGGAGACTGGGAAAAGGAGGTGGGAGAGGGGAAGAGAGAGGGGGGAGTGGGAGGGGGAAACCTGGGAGGAGGGAGATGTTAGGGGGAAGCTAGGCGAAGAAGGGGGAGGGGAAGCTCAGGGCCCAGGGTTGGGGGTCTTGCTGGACCAACTTGATTTTCATGCAAACCTGCTCCTGGGTTCACATGTGGCCTTTGGTGGCCAGGCTGGCAGCTATCCTGCCATAGATGGCCACATTCCTCCTTCTAGTGTGGAGATCATGGACGTTGGGGGCATCCCCCCCAAACCTGAATAAGTTCCATGAACTCTACCCTGGACCAGGAAGGCGCCCACATTCCCCAGCCCCTATCAGGCTCCTGGGAGCTGGCAGACTGCTCCTGGGGAGTGGTGGAGGGTTGGCTGCCAGTGGCTTGCTGGCTTATGTTTTGGGGACACTGGGTCAGGGGCCCTGGTGGCCACTGCTGGCTCTGGGCTGGCAGGCTTGGAGCTGGCACAGGCACTGTGGCCAGGGTCTACCCCTTTAATGGCTCCGGGGCTGGGGGAGAGGAGAGTAAGTTTTCCTGGTTGTGCCCAGAGTGGCCACCAGGGCTCCCTGGGAAGGGCTGGAGGCCCCCTATTTCGAATTAAGTGTCTACACAGCACTCAATTTGAAATAGCTATTTTGAATTTGGCGTTACTACTCGTAGAATGATGTTTACACCATGCTGGAGCACACTTCATTTTTTCTATACAAGAAATAATTTTGATTGTGTATTCAGTGATGGTTAAAATCTGAAACGGGAGGGCCTAAACCTGGTCTCACGTATTGCATTTACACTGCAGTGTAGCTATTCACCTCTCTGGTGTCAGTCCTGATTTACAGCTGTCCTTGAGTAGTAAGACCTGGGTTCTCCTATACCCTTGATTGCAAGGAGGGGCCCAATTTAGCCAAAGGCCATTTGTTTTCCCCTTCTTCCACGTGGGAGGCAAGTGCATGTCTCGTTTCACTTATTTTCTGGGGCTTTCTTTACAAATGGCGAAGAACACCTCTATATTCCCTCTCAATCCAAAGGTGATTCAAAGGGAAAGTAGCATTCATGACACTGAGGAAACGCAAACCATCCCTCAACAGCCTGAAAAACAAAGGACAGCCTCGGACTCCACTTCAAAGTGTGTCCAGAGTGAGCTGAAGGAGTGAGCCAAGAAGCCAGCTGCTACTGGAAAAAAAAAAAAATCTTCTACAGCTTGGTGTCGGGACTGTGTGAGTGCTACAGCCACCAACGCCAAGAAAGAATAGGTTTGTAGGCTGCAAGAACAAAGCTAGAGGATTTTAAAAGTGTGCCAGCTTATATGCTCTGATTCAGGACCTAGAAATGAACGCCCCCAACCTGAACATAGCTAAAACAAGCATGCCTTCTTTTTCTTTTAAGATACACGTGTTTGATGTTATTACTCATAAATGTGAATAGCAATGTTACAGCCAGACACTTTGTCACTGTCACTCCATATAGCTGTGCCAGTGTGTCTACACCCTAATCGGTACCAATAGAGCAGTGGTTCCCAAACTTTTTGGCATCACACCGCCTTTTTGATTTTTGAGAAACTGTCAACCGCCCCCCCCCCCCAAAAATAGCAGCAAAACTTGTTGAGAAAAAAAAAAGAACTGACGGGGACAGCAAAACTTAATGGGGGGTTGGGTCACCTTGCGCCCCCCCCCGGAATTTCTTCATGTCCTCCCTAGGGGGGCATGCCCCCCAGTTTGGGAACCCATGCAATAGAGTTTTGCTGTGATACACAAGGCCTCTCTTCAAAGCCAAGGTTGCTCAGTTTGGAGCTGGGCACAGCCAAACCCGAGTCATGAAATCCCGTTGATTTTGGCAAACCCACATTTCTGCACAAGCCATCTCCAACCACAATGGCTGGTGAACAACCTAACATCACGTCTCATGTCTGAGGATATGAGAAATTCAAGGAAGGTGAGGTAACATCTTGTATTGGACTACCTGTTTGCTCAGACACTCTGCTTCCTTCCTTCTCCAAACCTGAAGAAGATCTGCATGTAGCTCAAAAGTTTGTACCTTCCACCAATGGAAGTTGATCCAATAAAGGTTCTCACCTACCCTTTTTGTCTCATTTCTCATGGAAGAAAAAAAAAGCAAAGCAAAGCAAAGAAACAAAACTTGCCCTTGATCAACAGCTGGATTAATCAAGTTGGGGTGGATATTAGGATGCTTTAGAAACAAATTAATACACGCTATACTATGTGGTTGGTAACTACAGGCTAAGGTGACAAAATCAGTCTATGACAGAACACAGAACTGGAAGGAACCTCAAGAGGTCATCAAGTCCTGTCCCCTGCACTCACAGCAGGACCAAGCACCATCTAGATCATCCCTGATAGATGTCTGTCTAATCAGGTGTTACAAATCTCAAATGATGGCTATTCCACAACCTCCCTACGCAATTTATTTCAGAGCTTAACCACTCCGACAGTGAGGAAGTTTTTTCCTAATGTCCAGCCTAAACCTCAGAGGTTAAGGAGAACAATTTTTCTCTCTCCTCCTTGTAACACCCTTTTAGGAACTTGAAAGCTGCTATCATGTCCCTGCTCAGTCTTCTCTTTTCCAAGCTAAACAAACTCAATTTTTTCAATCTTCCCTTATATCTTAATTATTTTTGTTGCTCTTCTCTGGACCTTCTCCAGTTTCTCCACATCTTTCTTGAAATGTGGTGCCCAGAACTGGACACAACACTCCATTTGAGGCCAATTCAGAGCAGAATAGAGCAGAAAGAAGAATTACTTCTCTTGTCTTGCTTACAACACTCCTGTTAATACATCCCAGAATGATTGCTTTTTTTTTTCTGCAATGCTGTCACACTGTTGACTCATAATTATCCTGTGATCCACTCTGACTCCTAGATTCCTTTCTCCAGTGCTCCTTCCTAAACAGTCACTTCTCATTCTGTATGAGTGCAACTGACTGTTCCTCCCTAAGTGGAGTACTTTACATTTGTCCTTTTTGAACTTTATCCTATGCATTTCAGACCATTTCTTCAGTTTGTCCAGATCATTCTGAATTATAATCCTATTCTCCAAAGCACTTGCAACCTCTCCCAACTTGGTATCATCCATAAACTTTACAAGTGTACTCTCTATGCCATTATCTAAATTGTTGATGAAGATATTAAATAGAACCAGTCCCAGAACTGATCCCTGTGGAACCCCTCTTACTATGCCCTTCCTCTGTCTTTGTATGGGTACTTCTGCCATATGCAGACAGAACAACCAGTAGAGAGAATGGTTTAGTTTGCAATATGGAAATGAAATCAGAAAAATTTTGAGTTAGACTTCCTCCCTCCCTGCATACAACTTTTTAAATAAACCTCAAAGGAGAATTTATTGCTAGTCTGGATAGTCTTGATACGTTTAAACCTTAATTTCATTAAGTTCCTTGGACTCTGTAATGGTCCTATCCAAATACTAAAGCAATACTGAAGGGATGAGATAGCCTGGAAATTGAAATTGGCACATTTTGCAAAGGGACATTTTACAGGTCCCTACAAAAGAAAATTGTACTGTTTTCAGTGGACACTTGGTCATTATTCGTGACAAACATTTGCATACATTGGGGAGATCTTCCAGTTCCATAAATTGGTGTAGCTCTGTTGATAGGTCATTGCATTTTGTCTACATAGCTTTGACAGGCTCGATTCTGACACTTTTAATCATAGTCTTAACTTGACTCTGAAGGCACGTCTACACAGTGGGGCTAAAGCCGAAATATGTCAATTGCATAGCTTACGTCGAAATTTTGGCTTTTGGCGCTGTGTACACAGCAGGAAGTCCGAGTTAAAGCACTCTTCCTCTGACTTCCCTTACCCCTCATAAAATGAGAGCTACAGGAGTCAAAGTAAGAAGTCCTCCAGCTCAACATTATTTCGACATTATGTTGAAATAACTGCTTGTAGTGTAGATGCGGACTATGTTATTTTGAAATAACGTCAGCTATTCCGAAATAACACTGCTATGTAGACATACCCTGAGGGATCGATTAGAGGAAGCAACTTCTCCTAAGAGAAGGGCAGAAATTCTCTAACTTAGTGGTTTTGTCTTGAAGAATGTGAATTTGTCAAAAGCGTGATCTTTCATGGAAACCTGCCGATTTTTGACAAAATTTGCTTGAGACAAAAATGCTAGACAAAGATTTTGATAAAGTCAATCCATTCCATTTTGACTTTGTTGAAGTGGAGAATTTTCAGTTTTTCATTTTGAAATGACTTTTATGTGATTCATTATTTAAATATTTTAAAGGTCCAAATCAAAATGAATCTTTTTGATTTGATCAAGCTGACCTGAAATTAACTTCTTTTCACATTTTTTACTGTGCTAAAAAATTCTAAATGTTATTTCTTTACATTCAATTGCAGAATGGGTGGGTGGGGGGGAGAATCATGGGATTCCCCATGAAACAGGAAATTGAACTCCCATTCATTTGTTTAATAATGTGAGTATTGGCTTCGCATTCTATCTGTTGATTTTCAAAGACCCTGAAGGAATTAGGTGTTCAGGATTGCTGTGAGAAATGGGTGTCAGATTCTCCGAAAATCCCACTCAGCAATGAATAAATCCACTGAATTTGGTACCTTTAAAGGAAGCTAGGAGAATTAGGCTCCTGGATGCTCCTGACTCCAAGAGGCTCTTTTGAAAATCTACAACAGAGTGCTACAAGTTGAGCCTCTCTATTCCGGCACCTTTGGGATCTGACCTGTTCTGAACCACAGAATTTTCTAGACCACAAAAGGTCAATATTGTCTCGCAGCATTACCAACACTTCCACTACTTACTGGGCTACTAGAGGACATTTAGGGGTAAATTAGAGCTAAATAACAGGACAGACCACCGAGAGCCAGGACTGGTGGCTGTAAACAAACTTTATGGGACTGCGGAAAACTTGGCCACACCCATGAAAAGTGGACATCTGACTAACTGAAATCATGCTGGACCACAGATGTTTCCGGACCAGAGAGTTCTGGATTAGAGAGGTTCAACCTGTAGTGATAACCCCTCTATCTCTGGCATTTCTGCAGCACAGAGAATGCTACAGGCTTAACTGGAATCAATCAACCTGTTATTGGTGAGGATGACTGACAGTGGGTGGCGGTTGGTGGACTAATGAAAGAATTGGCTTTGCAATGGGAGAGGATCCATAAGTGGAAAGAACAACAACTGAAGGTGAGAGGTCAAAGGCAGAGCTGGGGAAAAGAGAAGGTACAGAAAACTTCTCCACTTTGCATACCTGTGCTGTGTCCTGCCATGTTTGGAAACTGAGGATTAAAAGGGACAAGTTGTGCAAAAGAAACTGTGTTCTTGAGTAGGACACCAGAAACCAGGCCAAGGTCGCGCTTTTCTCATGGTAGCTTGAGAAACCGCCACTGACAACATTTCAGCCTAATTTCAGCTCCAAGACCCAGCCACGTCTTTGCATCCTCATGGAAACCGTTATCCGGACTATTGGAACCTTGAGGTAGTGGCATTTGCATTCCAACTCCTAGCACATTTCTATTGGCATCATTAATATGTGGCAAGAATGCAAGTACTTGGAAAATATGTTCACCGTCTCCCGGCTGATTCCTGTAAGATGGTGCTGTTGTAGGAAAAAGGATTAGATGAGTTATAAGTGCACAGGGCTCAGCAGTCATTAAGAGCTACAACTGCTCCTAGAAAAAATACTTCTTGCAGCTGCAGCCGGGAGAAATATTTCACATTTTTGGGGTTGTTTGCTTTCTTTTGTAGCTGTCAGTCGGCTTTGGCAGCCATGTCTCTCCACCTGCCATTTGGCAGGCATGAGCCAAGGTAGGTGGGTGGATTGTATTTTAGACTATTAGATCTGTCAGTCTTTGGGGGAAAGTTAAAGAAAGACTTCAGGTTCAACTTCAATGCATGGTTAATGGCATTCACAGAAACACGGGGACTAATTATTCGAGGGTCAGGCACAGTACAAACTTTCCTTGATGGCTTGCTGCTAGTGCCCCTCAAAGGGCTTTCAGACACCCCTAAAATCAGTGACTCCCCCATGCAGGTCTGCTACTGCTCTTTATCCAGATCTGCAACAGCTGCTGGTATTCCACTCCTAGGAGTCACTTGAGCCAATATTGCATCTTGTATGGTCAATATTACAATGTTGATGGGGACAAATAGCCACTAGAGAGTGAAACCACCAACATTCATTTTCACTTGTCACCCATGCCAGAATCTATACCAGATTCTGCAGCAGAAAAAGTCCAATACAGTTCTGACACCATAGAAACTAGCCCTGCAGCTGCTATTCTTTGACTCTAGATAAGCTTCTATTATGGAGACCTTTCTGTTCTACCTGCCTGGAAGAAAAGGGAAAAATCAACTCCTCAGAATTAAAGGAAATGCGAGTGCCCCCCACTATCTCGACCATATTGAAATGTAAACATCCCTTTTTATGAGTAATCACACTCAACATGAAGTTATGGGCTTGACACAGGAATTACTGTGTTAAATTCCATGGCCCATGTGATGCAGAAGATTAGACTAGATGATTGCAATGGTCTCTTTTCTTAGATTCATAAAATTTAAGGCCAGAAGGGATCATTAGATCATCTTGCCTGACCTCCATGTCTTGCAGGCCAATACATTTCACCCGGCCAGTCCTGTACTGCTCCCATTAATTGGTTTAGCCTAAAGCATCTCTTCTAAAAAGGCATCTAGACTTGATGTAAAGACAAGAAGAGGCTGAGAAACCACCATATTGTTGGTCACTTGTTCCAACGGTTACCCCTTATAGTATCACAGTCTATAAAAGCTAGTTCCCAGACAGAGAAAGAGTAAGTAAAGCACCCATCATGCACAGAATATGATAGAAAAGGTAGATTGAATAACACGGACTAGAACATGATTGCACTGAAATTTCCTTTTGAAATTAAATGCATATCCAAGCCCAGTTTTTCGCTCAGCTCCAGTTAAAGACTTCAGCGGTTTTAAGTGAAGAAAGGTTCTCTGACACAGGATTTCTCAACTCATGGGCCGGGAACCAAAATTGGGTCACTGGAATGTTTCAAGGGATTGCATGGCAGCTCTTATCCCACAAGGCTGACTGGGCTCACCTCCCTACTCCAAACACGGCAACCTCTGGGATTCCAGTGCCACTGTGGTTTCACCCAATGGTCCTGATAATGGGAGCTCAGGTAGGCCAAATATGAGCGAGTGGCACTGCAACCCCACGAGTCAGGTCGCAACTCCACTCACTCAAATTTCTGTCTAGTCAGGGCAGCAGGGCTGAACCGGTGCCAAGAGCCAACCACAACCAGCCCCACTGCACAGGAGATAAAGTAGCTGCCAGTATGGGGTGAGTTCTGGGAAGGACCTAAGAACTCCCTGAGGGGAAGGAGCTGACTAAAACCACCCCACGGTCACCAGCCTCTGGCAATTTACAAGGCTGCAACAGGCCATAAACATTTACAAATGGACTCTGGGCCCCAAAAAGTTGAGAACCAGTGGTCTATACAACCAAATTCAATTCCACTCTAAGATCATTTTAATTAGTTGAGTCCACAAAGGTCTGGAAGACCTTAGGCTAATTTTTGTGGCTACCGTTATTCCATTTTCTTGTTGGATTTGCAGCCTAGTGCTTTGGCCACACACTTCTCTGATATTTTTTTAGCAGTATCGTTTTCTAAGCAGACACCAAGCTGCAAAGCCTTTCCATGGAACAGAAAAAAAGGTAATGTTAAGGAACTGCAGAGAGTCTAATTTATCTAACTAACGGTTGGTGAACACTAGTCTTCTGGTTTTTTTAGATTCACAAAATCCCATAAGCCTGAGCTGAATGCACAAATGCCTGTGGACTCCAAATGGAGTTACAGCTGTAGGATAAAAATACAAAACAGCAACAAAAAACAAATTTTACAGGATCAGCCAACAAAGGCTTTCTTTGTCGCCCGATCCCCGTCTTGACAGCCGCTTTTTGCCGACAAACTGCTGACTCGGCAAAAAGTGGCGGCCATTTTTATTCAAATGAAGCACAGGAGATTTAAATCCCCACTTCATTTGCAACGTTGGTATGTCTAATTTACATCCCTCTGGCGACAGAGGGATGTAGTCTAGACATACCCCAAGTGTCAGTTTTTCAAATGAGCTCATTCTATCGGGTGCTGAACACTTTTTAAATATCTGCCCAGAGATCATAGAATCATAGAACACCAGAACTGGAAAAGACCCTGAGAGGTCATCGAGTCCAGTTCCCTGCCCTCACGGCAGGACCCAGTACCATCTAGACCATCCCTGATAGATGTCTATCTAACCAGCTCTTAAATATCTCCAGAGATGGATATTCCACAACCTCCCCAGGCAATTTATTCCAGTGTTTAACCAATGTCATATTGGGAGCTACTGGATTTTGAGTATTTGGGGAAATCTACTTACATCGATACCAAGATGGGAGGTGTGTTATTTTGAAAATCTGGCACCATGTCTGGGTGATAAACCTGTGGCAATCTGGCACCTTAGCAATTTGGAAGAGACTGGAATGATAATGATGATTGTCACAATGCCACCAAGCTTCTCGTGCCATTCAATAAATGGATAAAGTCAGCAGGTGGGTAAAGCATTTAGACAAAAACGTTCCTCGGTTTCACGTCAAGTGAACATTCACTCCCATCAAAGACACTTTTTTCTTAGAGCAGTTCCAAAAACTGGGAGACTTTTCCATGGAAAATGCGTGACATTTTGGTGACACCTCCCCCCCAAAAATATTTCCATTAAAAATAGTGTTACTGCACTTCATGGAAGTTTTAGTTCGGGTGCCTTATGCTTTAATTCTCTTCTGTGGGATGAACCCTCTGGCCCAAGAACGTGCATGGAAAGACATGTTCCCCAAAACTGCGCAAACTTTCAATTGTTTAATTTTCTCATTTAAAAAAAGTGGACAAACATGGGTGGAGGTGTTTTTTTCGACTACAATTTTAAGGCTGAATTGGATTCCCAGGAAAACGAGCAACAATCTGTACTGGCATGAGTTAAGAATAGTACAGGTAGCTCTACAAATTCATCTCATTCCTTACACTATCACCAGCACTCATGTCCCTGTTATTTTAAGTCAGTGTTAAATCTCCCCTAAGCAAACACTGCTGGCTGTGCTGATCAAGCATCTGTTTCTGCTGCTACTGAGTGCTGACTCAGTATAACTCATACTGGCTCCCAGTGGGAGCAAGAATTTGGCCCTGGGTGGTTTGGCTTTTTAGACTGTGGATAAAAGTCCACTTGGAGCAAAATTAATTTTAACTGTGAAATAATAATAATAATAATAATAATAACAACATAACACTGCTCTCCAGAACTGAAATAATAAAGGAGAGATTTTCAGAGGCATAAATGGGAAGTAGGTATGTGAAAGGGAATGAGAATGGGGTACGTAAATGTCATTTGTGTCTTTGCAAATTGTCCTTTGCATTAATACATTAATATACCTTCTGCACAAAGCTACTGAGAACCCACCACTGAAGCACTCTTCACTAGAGGTTTCTGCTCAGCCCTGTTGCTTTTCTCCTGTGCTCATTCATTACTACACATGAATTCTTGTGTAGCGGGTTCACTAGCTTTTTCCTCACGGCTTCTTCCCTCAGGGTGGCTTTTGGGGGGAAGTAGCTGGCTGTTCCACCACCGACGCGCCCCCTTTGGGTGTAGTGTTGGTCTTTGGGGTACTGCTCTCCGGCAGTGACCACTCCATTCTTAGTCCGTGCCCCCTTCTGGGGGGGTCATTGCTGTTCTTTAGTCCAGGGTCCTCCCTATTCTGTAGGACCCCCCGTTCTTCTGCCCCAGGAACACCTAGTTCCCTCCATGCCGTCCCGGCCTCAGTGGCCCACTACCAGTCCCTTAATAGATCCTCCGGGCAGACCGCAGTATCTCCAGGCCCCTCCTCCCTGGCCACAGGCGCGCCTCTGCCTGCCCAGTTGCCTCTTGCAACACTGCCTCCTGGTCTTACGGTCTGGGGCTTCCCTGGCTCAAGTTCCCCCTGTCTACCGCAGCTGCCTCCATGCTAGCCACGGCTGCCTCCTTCGCAGCCCGGCCTTTTAGGGATGCCTCCATGCTAGCCCTGGTCCTTCGTGACTGCCTCCTTGCAGTGCTGGGCCTCAGGTCAGGTAGCCTGGGTTCATCCTGCCATAGCCTCCCCAGTCCTGCCCTCTTCCCGGGAGCCTCTTGCTTCCCGGGCAGTCAGGTCTCCACTGCTCTCCCTCCTGAGCAGCAGGCAGGTAGATCACCCTCTCCGCCTCCTCAGAGCTGTTCTTATTGCCTCCAGCTGGGCCCTCCTCATTGGCCGCAGCTGGGCTTTCCCTGACTCCCTACTCTTAGCCCCTTAAAGAGCCAGAGCAGGGCAATTCCCTGCCACACTTGAGGGCACACAGAAAAGGATGATCTAAATGTCATCCTCCTGACACTGCCCCAAGAAACAGACATTTGCCTTATAACTGCTGGAATGCACCCATTATGGTTTTTAAAAGTTCAGAAATTAATTTTTTTTAGGCAAACTCCGATCAGATATAAAAGAAAATGTGGCAACAAACACCCAGGTTATGTCACAACCTGTTTATGATAAAAGTAGGGTTTTTTTTAATGAAATCTTCTAAGCATGTGCCTTGCAGATGTGGAAATAATGCAAAAGATACTTTTAATTTCAGTTGGCTATAAAAGCAAAGTTATTTGTAGTGAAATTTTTCCCTGTTTCCCTCTGATTAAGGGCAAAAACTTGCACAAATGCTTTCTCCCTCCAACACAATGGGCTCACGAGCATAATAAATGTTCTTCCATTAAAGACTATAGTTGGCCTTCAGTGCATGTAGAAAACAAAAAGGAAGTCCCTAACATAATGACTAACACTACTGCTGATTTGGGATTAATGATATCATACTAGTTACAGTTATAGTGACAATAGAATTGCGTGTACATGGACTTATTTTTTCCCAGAAACCAATCACAGACAATCCTAGTCAGTTACATGAGGGAGGCTTGTGTTTTTCTTTTTTTTTTTTAAGTGCAGAAAAGAATTGTTTATGAGGGAAATAAGGAAAGCAAAGATGTTATATCAGAGTTGGTTTGACCTCAGTAACCTAGTGTAAAAGGGATATGCAATTAAAGATCTGATCAGATGTAACTATTTTTTGGTTTCAGGTAGCTGGGTAATATAATACTGGTGCCAGATGGATGGGGTTAAAATCTCCATACAAAGTTATTTTGGTGCTTTACACCTTTGAATCAGAAAAATGAATAAATAAATCTAATAATATTAAAAATAAACCCTTCACATTACATTAAAGATCCTGATGTCTCTGGATGGGTTAAAAAACTCAAGGAGAAACACCAGCAGATTTTCACTCTTATATTTAAAATTCCTATAATGTTAGGGTGGGACAAATCTATGGAAATTTGGGCCGAGATGGGATATCTTTTTTCCTTACAACGATAGCACAATCCAAATTTCCAGCCTAAGCTAGATTCTCTTTCTCCTCCCTGCTGGATTTTTCAGCGTCTGGTGACAATTTGCAGTGTGTTATTTCAATTAATTCTCAAACTGTTTCCAGATCTCGGACCGGATCACTGTATATAAAACCACGACTTCTAGTCAATTTCCTTTTCGTTCCTTTCATTTATTTTCCAAGACAAGCGCTGTTGAGTGACAATCTGCTTCTTATATCAAAGACTTAAAAAAACCCAACCTGTCGTCCCATGTTTCATGCAAAAGCTGAATTACAGATTGCTCAGCAGGTGTCTTGCTTCAATATAGATCTCTCATTCTAAACAGCAATGCTTTTAGATTCTAGAATTGTAATTATTTTGTAGTTTTCCCTAAATGTTCCTTCGAGTTTGGTTTTAGGCCCTGGTCGCACAAGCATTTAAGGACATTCCCTTGTGAATGTTGTCATTAAACTCAATGAGAATATTTATGTACTTAAACTTAAGCAGAAGCACAAGCTTTTGAGAGATCAGGGCCCAGTCTGAAATTGATTGGGAAAAGTATAAGTGAGGGGCTGTACATTTTTTTCCTACTTAACGACTTCCATACTAAATATATTCAGTTTACAGGTCAAAAGATGCTGTCCTTAATACCAGCCCTGAATTGCTAGTTGGGTTCCTTTTGACTTTCATATAATTACCTGTAGTATTCTACAATCTTTTCCGTTTACCATTATGTGACAGGTCACACCTGTACCCAGTCACACAATGATCTAAGCTGTGTCTAAACTAGTAGAGCTCCTTTGACTTCACTAACCTCTGGCTTCAGAGAGGGACTTTCACAGTCCCCGTGCTTACGAGCACAGAGAACACTGGGAATCGACATTAGGAAGGAAGTAATGGTATAAGGTTAAGAAGGAGGTATGACCACAATTCACTGCTCTATAGCTATCACCTCCTTTCCAGGGCAGGTCCTAAGGAAACAGAGTGTAAGTTAAAGCATTCTCGGGGGTTAGGAAGGCCTCTGTGTGTCCAGAATTTGAAGCACAAAAGTAGTATAACACAATCTTTGCACTTGTATCTCTCTTCCTGCATTCAGCCCAAAGAGAGGAAGCCATGAATTGGGCCTTAGACCTTTATACTCAGATGAGAAGGAGGTCCAGAAACCTCTCTGACTGTATTTCTTCTTTTATTTGCCACCAGACAGAATTTTGCATCTGTGTTCACTCCTTTTTTTTTTTTTTTTTGGCTTTCTCTCTCTCTATTTCCTCCACTTGTTTTCATATTTTCCACTTCATCCCTGTCAACTCATTCTCTCTCTCTGGAAATTTTAGGAATCATTAGGGTTTTTTTTTAAGTGATCCAGGTTGTTAGGTAGTCATTTTGAGGGATTAGCCAACCAAGTAACAAGCAATTTTATAGCAGCCTTTCAGACAGTATATATTTTATTTGGAAAATGATCATTTTTTTCTTCCTAGGTTGCAAGGTGTTTAAATCACTTTCTGAAGGAAGTAGGAAACAGCTGTGGCTAAAAAGTGCTTACTTTATGTCTGTCACTTTTCCCCTTTTTGCATGCAGAGCTGCCAGAACAAAAGCATTAGCAGAGTCATAAATATTTGAGGCTAAAAATGTAAATTTGAACTCACAATTTCAGGGTGCAATCCAAGAGAAGGTGGCTTTTAAATCAGGGTTTGATCCTCCCAATCTGACCTGAGTTGGATTCTGAGATATGTTGAGCAGAGAACCGTGCATTCTCCCTTGCACTTGCAATTAATGTTACAGTAGAATAATAATTGTTTTCACCCTGTTGAGGGCACCACCTGTAACAGGTACTGGAATATCAATCCACCTCTCCAAATGGGTGGAGAAATAATGGCTTGCCATGACGGCTGGCGGGGGAAGTGGGCTGTGCCACACTCTGGGCAGCATGGAAGGCTGACTGCCGCTAGCCCTGCCCTTTCTGCCCAAGGCCACGCCCCTTTCCCCCCACCTTATGAAGGGGCCCATGGAGGCTGTCCACATCCTGTCCCCAAGGGATGTTCTCTCCAGATACTCACTGGTAAGAGGCTAGTTATGTGACTGTTTATATCCCTTCCATAATTTTTCGACCCTATTCTTATAACACTGCATGTGACTCTGATTATTGATTCTGCAAAGACAGGTACTATGCAAATAAAGACAAATAAATTCCTCACTGGGGTAAAGTATGGGCAAAGCTTTTTTTTAAAAATTTTTTCCTTATTTCATCAGTTTCTACTAAGGTTCCCAATTGGTGAGTTCTGAGGTTGAATACAGTAGAAATGAGCTCTCCAAAATCAATGCATTTTGTCCAGCACTGCTCAGGCAGAATGAGAGTCCTCATCCTACAGAGTCAACAGAATATGAGTATGGAGCTCCGAGACAAACACGGAGGGGTCCCTGAGGGGGGGGAAAAGAAGCAATTACCATGCAGTAGTTATTGTTCACTTCTGTGCCAGCAAAAATTGAATTGGCGCCTGTCCCAAAAAAGCTAGCACATGGTTTGACTCTTGCGATTTTCATTTTCTTCTTCCTCTACAAATTGCCTCTGTAAAGTCAGCCAGGATTTAAACAAATATGTCCATACCATGATAATGATGTAAAAACAATAATAATTAAGAAGACAGCCTGAAACAACTAGCAGAGGACAGTGGGTCCATAAATCTCCTCTCGTGTTTGAATAACAAAAAGGTGGTGATGGAGTCTTTGAGAGGTGCTCCTCTCAGAAAACGTTAACAGTGTTTTGATAGGCATACACATATCCACTGGAGAAGGGTTAGGTTTCTGGGCTTTCTGATTGGCACAGTCCATCTTTGAAGCCTAAACAATCGGGGTGTTTTTCAATAAGCCTGATTAAAAATGGCTAGAGAGAGGGAATGGGCAATGTATATATTCCCTTCAAGTCATGGTGCTGGATAGGGGTCTGGTTGGCTGTATGATAATGAGCTTGGATGAGTGAATAAGTGTCTGCTAAGAAACTGAGGCATGGTCTACACTAAAGGGGAAAGTTGACTTAAGATACGTTAGTTGAAGTATTTTAAATCACGTTTTGGCGTTGTCCACATGGTGGGAGGTCGATGGGAGCACACGGTCCCCTCGAATTCCCTTACTTCTCATGAGGAGCAGGTCTACTGACACTGATGGGAATGCCCTCTCAGTTCAGTTAGCAGGTCTTCACTAGACCTGCTAATTTGAACCCTGGAAGATCGACTCTGTAGCACAGAGAAGCCCTGAGAAACTTCCCGATAATCAGACTCTGGCTCGAAGTATCACTGCTGTAATGTTGGACAGTGAGTTTATAAACACCTCTCTTTTGGCACTTGAGATCAGTAGAACAGGTCCCCCTGCTCCACAGCCATGCACTGCATTCTGAAATGCCTCCGACCCACGAAAGCCATGATGAAGTTAAGATAATGTGATGAAAGCAGTCAACTCAGCAGAGATTCTGCCCTAGTAAGACATTGATAAAGGTAAGTGCTGGGGATCAAAGCCGAAAGTAACTTCGTTGTAGATCCACACTCAGGTTTTTGAGGCAGATAGATCAGCCACTGGTTTGACTGTTCTTAGAGATGGAATCATAGAAGACCTTGCAAGGTGGAATCATAGAAGACCTTGAGGAATGGCTGGTGGAATTTTCATATGTGCCGTGTCTGTGTCATCTGGGAGAAGGGAGGGAAGGAGAGAAAAAAAAAAACAACCCTCCATACATTTTGTTATTTTTTTTTTCAATTTGAGGGATGTATCCAATTGAAACTGTCGATAACATTTTTGAGACACCTCCACATACCATAAATAGGTCCCAGACCATAGTAGTGAGTTCAGGTCAGATTAGAACTCAGGATCCATTTTAACTCCTTTAGTACATTCTGCCTAAGACACAGCTATGCAGAGCTACCTTCGTTTGCTCTGTCAGACATTTAACAAGGCGATGTTTCTCCATATAATCCATCGTTCATTGTGTATTGTGCATCCTTCCCATACTGACGAACCCACCAAGAATATCCATCTGAGACATCTAAAAGTGTAGCTTACAATGTATTTTGAAAACATTGGTTCTGTTTTCTCCTCAGAATTGGTCACCAAAGCATTTCTGAGAGAACTCACTCCTTTAGTTCTAATGTTAGAAGGTTCTTCTTTTGGTTCTGGAAGTTCTAACATCAATCCCTAACATGAAGAGGAATCTACTTCAAAGTAAGTGTTATTCCTCATGAAAAGCAGGAGTTATTATTTCAAAATAACCAGCCCCTTATTTAGAAATAATGGGCTGGGCAGTGTGGATGCTCCACTTGTTATTTCTAAATAAGGGAAGTTATTTTGAAATAACTCCCTACTGTGGACCAGGGCTTAGAGGCTATGTCTAGACTACGTGGAAGATTCGAAAGGATATGCAAATCTCACTTTCGAAGTCAGGACACGGCTTTTTTGGCAAACCCCCCCTTTTTCAAAAAGCTGCGTAAACCTCATTTTTTGAGGAAAAGCGGCTTTTCGAAAAAGGAGGGGTTGCCAAAAAACCAAGTCCCGACTACTTTCATTTTTTAAATTCCCGCGGAATTTGCGTATCCTCTTTCAAATCTTCCACGTAGTCTAGACAAGCCCAGAGAGTAACAAACAATATAGATTAGTGTTTCTTAAACTTTTTAAGACTGAGGAACACCAAATAATATTTTTTTTTAATGAGAAACACCAAGGATTTTTTGTTGTGCAAAAAAAAAAAGGGGGGGGGGGGCCAGGGAAAAGTTATTGACACCCCCTCCCCCGCAAAAAAAAAAGGTCGGGGGGAAAGTTATTGAGCAAAAAAAAAAAAGGTCACCTGTTGTTCTCCGCAGCACACCTCCAACTGCCTTGTGGCACACTGGTGTGCCATGGAACACAGTTTAAGAAACACTGATATAGATAGTATCATGGGCTTTCGTGGGCACAACCCACTTCTTCAGATGACAGATCAGATAACAGATTTGTCATCTGAAGAAGTGGGTTGTGCCCACGAAAGCTGATGATACTATCTATATTTTTTTGTTCGTTTCAGAGGGTACGTCTACACTGCAAAGGAAGATCGAAGCTGCTGCTGTCGATCTTCCAGAGTTTGAATTAGCGGTTTAGTTAAAAACAGCTAATTCGAAATGAGAGGGGCACTCCGGCTGATGCCGGTAACCCTGCTTTTGTGAGGAGTAAAGGAAGTCAAAGGAAGAGTGTTCTTCCTTTGACTTCCTGCACTGTAGACAGCGCCAAAAGCTGAGTTAAGCTATTTTGATTTCAGCTACGCAATTAACGTAGCTGAAGTTGTGTATCTTAACTCGACTTTGTCCTGGAATATAGACGTGCCCTAAGGTGCTACAGGACCACTCGTTTTTTTAAGCTTTTTTTAAAGTTACAGACTAACATGGCTACCCCTCTGAGACATCTAAAAGTGTAGATTACAATGTATTTTGAAAATCTTGGCTCTGTTTCCTCCCCAGAATTGGCCAGCCAAGCACCAGAAAAATCACTCAGTTCTGCAAGAGCACTGATATCCTTACAAAGGCTGGGACAAACTTCTATTCTGGCTGCTGTTTCTTCAACCTGTCGTGTCTGGTTTTGCAGCGTGTTTAATCCTAACATGCACAGGCCAAATCCATGAATTCTTATTTCAGTGACTGGAATCAGCTGGGGTCTTGATTGAGTTTGGATGGCAAGAAAACCCAGGTTTGGTCCATTGTTGTCAGCTGAAGGTAATCAGCCCCTCAGAAAATTGGGCTCTTATTTTTTGTCATAGGTTGTTGTCCATTGTGTCACTAAGACCTAGGCTGTGACTCAGCAGGGTCAGATGATTTCTTCTACTATTATGAGTCACAACATGTACTTACGCCTCTCAGCAAGAGCTATGCTTCAGGCAGTAGGTTCCGATGTGAAAATACACAGGCATACAGAAACATCCATTTGTCACCATTGCCATTTATTAGACCTTGTGCTGAGATTAGTAACATCCTTTCAAAATCTACTTTTAACACTAACCGCTGTCATGCTAAAAAAATCTGGTTTTGCTTTGTATCTCTGATGATCAGGACTTAGACCATTGCCATCACTTTTGCGGGGGAGGGGCTTGGTAGCTGAAGACCGTAAGTGTTATCCAGTTTGTGCTTTTTTAAAATGTATTTCAGTGAAGCGCATATCCCCCAAAATAAAACAAGCTGTCGAAATTTCCTTCCAGTAGGAAAAAAAAATCCACTTTCGTGGAGTTACTGACCTTGGCTTAGAGAACTGAAATATTATCACGTATATGGGAAGCAAGATAAAAGCAGTTGCTTACTCTGTTAAAAAAGCATGGAAGTCAGGATAGATAAGACTAAGCATATTTGGCAACGTGTTTATTACAGTTGATCTAAATATGTCTAACAAAAGATTTTTAATTGAAAAATGGCTTTTCCTCAAAAATCATTTTGTTTGGGAGTGTGTGTGGGGGGGAAGTATATGTGCATGTGCATATCTGTTTATCAGTATCTCTATTTATATCAATAGGTATATTGATAAAATCAGATGCAGGTGGGTGTGGCTTGAGGGAGGTTGGATATATGGAAACTGACATTGTTCTTTTTGGGGTGGAACCACCAATGACCAGCTATTGCACAGACAGGCACAACTGTGCATGTTCAATTTACTGGATTTGTTTTAACAATGCGATCTCCTGCATAGAAAATTTCAGCCCAAGTGGTTAGTGGGAAAGTTATAAATCGCTTAAAACAAGGTCTTATAATGGAAAGTGTTACTCAACTTTAACTCTAGACAGCGTTAGCAACTGCACATATAATAAACAGAAAGTATTTAACCTAACCAAAGGTATCTTCTTAACGGGCCTGAATTTTGACATTCAGTGCAGACATTTTTGTGAACCTTGCACTTTTTCAGAAGTGCTGCTGTTGTGTGTAGACGAATGTAGCTGCTGTGCATTGCCTAACAACTTGAACATGGGAATCTTGTAGTCAGGAATCTGGGAGTTCAATTACTACCTCGAATGAACCCCAGCAAGGGTGTGTCTAGACAGCACCCTTCTGTTGGAATAAACTACGCAATTTGCGCTGCGCAAATTGCCTAGTTTATTCCGAGTCTAAATTGAAATAACTTATTTTGAATTTGGCGCTGTCTACACAGCACCATATTTCAAAATACGGCACTATTCTGGTATCCCAGAAAAACCCTGCAGTGTAGACATAGCCTTCTGGTATCCCAAAAAAACAACACAGTCTAGATATATCCCAAGATATCAATAAATCCGACTGAAAACACAAAGGAGGCTGTTTCCAGCTCTGATACTGACTCTCCCTGTGACCTCATGCATGCTTTTTAAGTTATCTGGCCTCAGCGTCTCATCCACACACATACTTCTCTTTTCAGAAAAAAGTGTGCATGGAAAATATGCCATTGCTTTGCTTTTTATAATAACTCTAAATAACGGGACTATATTGTGCATGAATCTGATTATTGGATTATTTTCATCCTGCACTGGACGTCATTCCTTTTTTCCCATCCTCAAAACAAAGCCTTGCAGTTGTTTTGCTTGTTAAGGAATTTAGTTTTGGGACCAAGTGCAAATGTAAAACAGACAAGTTCCAGGTAAAAAAAAATCTATCTATCTATCTATCTATCTATGATTACATGTTATGAATGTTAATACATCCTGAATACAGCCACAGTTAGAGGAAAGCAGAAATGCCTCATGACTAAAATTTAATCAACACAGAGGTAGGATAAATACTGATGTCCAAGGAAATTCATTAGCTAATCTGCTCTAAAGAGCATATCTAAATGTGTAGGTGATAAAAGGCTAGACCGGCTCACACTGGCTCTCTCTTAAAGATGCCTGCCTATTTGAGCCATGGAAAGAATGAAGATGCATGTACTGGATTATATGTCACTCAATCCATGTACAGGGCACATTAAACAGCAGGGAATAGGGGAAAGATGACAGAAACAACAGATTGCATTTGACAAAAGTCTCAGACGCGCAGCAGATGGAACTGTCAAAAAGTCTCGTGGGGTCTATTTCTTTCCCTTAGTGCAGTTTTGGATTAAGTGAATGATATTTCACATGGGAACCAGTTAGAAAAAAACAATGCTGCAGTACTTGGGAAGAAGCTAGTGGTTATTACAGAGTATGCAACTCTGAAATCGGTGACATTGTGTAACCCTGCTGACATCAGTGAAATTGCTTGAGTTTAGTGCAAGGCAAAATCTGGCTCTCTACATTCTGGGGCGTGTTATCATTACTGTTTGGGTTGGGAAAGTGCTCTGCAGAGCAGCTACTTTCTGACATAAATGTAGTTGACGCCTGATAAGCAAGCCAACAGAGTGGACTCCTTCCTCCGCCCAATGCCCCTGTGAAAGCAGTTCTCCACCGGGACACAGAGCTCTTCTGTCTGTGAGATTTCATGGGGGCTGTCATAGGGCAGATCTCACTGCTGCAGCGCCTCCTGCTGGTTGCTTTGGGGAGTTAGTTCTTACTTAGCAGGGCATCCCTTTCTGGCAGTGTCTTCACTCCATGCTCTCACTCTGGACCTGTGTCGCTCCTGGACCTTGGCGTCCTCTTTTGGGACACTGCCCTCTGGCAGTGTCCACTACAGTGGTCTCTTGTCCCCCTTCCGGGGTTGTATCAACAGTTCTCAGCTTCTACTCTCTCTGTGACCAGCTGTGGCCTCCAAGCCCAGCCCCTCTGTCTCAGAGGCAAGCCACAGTCTGTATGGGTCATGCCTCCCTTCCGAGGGGAAGAGGGAACAGCAGTTCCCAAGTTCACCTGCCACTGTGGCTATCCATGGTCCTAAAGCCTAGCCCCAGGGGTCTCAGGGGCAAGCCACAGTCTGTATTGGCCACACCTTGGTGGCAAAGTGTGATGCAAGGGGGAAGGAGGAGACCCAGGCCTGTTTACTACACCGGGTCCTGACCCAGGGATCCTCTGGCAGCAGCCTTGTCCTGCACTTCTCAACTCCCCTGTACTGCCTCTTGTTCCCTGGGCCATTTCCCCGGTGACCCTTTGTGCCCTCCTGTCCCTTGTAGCAAGTGCAGCAGCCTGGCAGCCTCCCTCTCTAGCCCCCCCGAGCGTGCCCAGCACTGCTCTCCAGTGCTTCTCAGGGAACTAGTCCCACACCCTCCCTAGTCAGGACCCAACTTTCTCTCTCTGCTGGGCAGCTTCTTATATACAGGGTTGCCCCAGCAAGCTGCCCTTTGGTTGGCTTCTTAAAAGCCTCTCCCTGATTGGCCAGGGCTCTGCATAGGCTCCCTCAGGCCAGCTTTAACCCCTCCCAGCCAGTGGGAGGCAGCTGCCTCAGCACAAAGGCCTACACTAATTGAATTGCAGGCTCGGGGCCACAGTTTGTATGCTTTACTATATACACTGGCAGGCACCTGGGAAGTGCAGCTGGGCCAAACTAGTGATTTTTCAGTCCACGCACATTTCCCTTCGGTACCTAAGACTTTCACAGGGGCTCTCAAGAACTAGCCAATTTCATAACATGTCCATTTTCACAAGTGCACAGTTTTCTGTGGAATGAAATTAGGGATGGCAGCAAAAGGGTTGTCTAGAAGTGACAATAAAAACCTACGGACAATTATATATCCTTTCTATAGGCTTCTTTGAGTCTATCATCCCATCTCCAGTTAAACGGAAGGTACACACTCGTTTTGACAGCCTTTGTTTAGCATTGTTTGTTTTGAAGTCACTTAGATGTGGCTAGTGTTTTGTCACTATCAAGTGCCTAGACTATCTTTTCAAGATGGCCATGTTATGTCTTCCAGAATGCATATACAATCATAGAATCATAGAATACTAGAACTGGAAGGGACCATGAAAGATCCTTAATTCCAGTCTCCTGCTCTCACGGCAGGACCAAGCACCATCTAGATCGGGGTGGCCAACCCATGGCTCTCGAGCCGCATGTAGCTTTTTGATTAAGGACATGCGACTCCTGTGGTTCTGAGCCGCGGGCCCGGACTGCTCACGGGCAGCCACTCTGAGCACGCATCCCAGCGCCTGGAGGGAGAAGTGCGTGGCAGCTGTGGAGGCATTAGGTTAGAGTGGGAGGGGGGTGCCTGGCTCTGGGAGAGAGAAGGGGGATTGGGTTAGAGCCGGGGGGGGGGAGGAGGGTGGTAGGCTGAATCATCTTAAACTCAAAGTCTTCATAGATGCAGAAAAAGGCAGCCAACACAGATGTCATATTTAAATTCCAGGGCAAAAAAAGAATCAGCATGTACCTGGTTTACCCTGTGTTTCTTTAAAGAAAATTCAGAGGCTATTGTTTGCCAGGCTGAAGCAATTCGACTTTTTATTAGTTTTGTCTGAAATGTCCTGTAATGTTATTTTTATCACTACATTTTGTGTACTATATCTATCTATATATAGATATATAAAAATAAATATATAATATGTGGCTCTTTGCACTCTATCCACTGCTATTTTGGCTCTTCGTCTCTAACTGGTTGGCCACCCCGATCTAGACCATCCCTGATAGATATTTGTTTAACCTGGTCTTAAATATCTCCGGTGATGGAGATTCCACAAACTCAGGAGCGACATTCCAGATTTTGGTAGGAGGGGGCTGACCTTTGCATGTCATGATGAGGGGAGGGAGAGTAACAGTATGGGGGGGTAGACTGAGAACAGCCTCTTCAGCAGTGTTACTGAGCAAGCTCAGTACAAACCAGGCAGCAAATGGGGGGGGGGGTGATACCATACACCGACCTCCCCACACTACTCCCAGGGGCTACTAAGGCACTGGAAAACTCTAGTTTTTTTGGCAGATAACTTAGCAATTAACTGACAGGAGCACTGTATCTAATTCCTATATAAAAGAAAGAAAATTAAATAAATATTAGACCGCTCAGCTCTAATACTAACACATTCTGACATCTTGTGGCAAGTCACTTAAGCGGCACTAGTTAGCCTTAAAATCTTAATATATATATTCTTACTTTGTTGCTAACTCTGCGGGGAGAGAGAGAGACCATCCAGACTTCTGTGCTCTCTCTCAGCTCTGGAAGAGGAGTGAGGTCCAGTGGGTTACAGCAGGGGAAGATACATTTAGGCTCTATATAAGAACATCAGAATGGCCAGACTGGGTCAGACCAAAGGTCCTTCTAGCTCAGTATCCTGTCTGCCGACAGTTGCCAATACCAGGTGCTTAAGAAGGCATGAACAGAAGGGCAAATTATCAAATGATCCCTCCCCTGTCGCCCATTTCCAGCCTCTGACAAACAAGCTAGAAACACCATTCCTGCCCATTCTGGTTAGTAGCCATTAATGGAACTATCCTCCAAAAAAAGACTTATTTTGTTCCTTTTTGGAACCCTGTTAGGCTACGTCTACACTGTAATGCTATTTTGGGATACCAGAGTATCCCAAAATAGCCATCCCACATCTTCACAGCAAGCCGTTATTTCGAAATATAAGATGCTCACTATTCCAACGTCCCTGTAAACCTTGCTCTCCGAGGAGTAATGGACATTTCAGAATAGTGGGTTATTTTGAAATTTGGCACTGTGTTGACAGTGCCAAAGCACGAAATAAGCTATTTTGAAATAAGATGTACAATTTGCATAGTTCAAATTGTGAGTCTTATTTTGAGCTATGGTGCACACCCTCACAGTTTGGGCCTTTCCACCATCCCTTGGCAAAGAGTTCCACAGGTTGACTGTGAAGATATAATTTCTTTTGTTTGTTTTAAATCTGCTGCCTATACATTTCAGCATCTTGTGTTATGTTAGTAAAGGGGTAAATAACATTTCCTTATTCTATTTTTCTACACCATGCATGGCTTTCTAAACCTCTAACATATCCTCTACCCTTTAGTCATTTCTTTTCCGAGCTGAAAAGTTCCAGTCTTATTATTCTCATCTTATATGGAAACTGTTCCATACCTATAATCATTTCTATTGCCCTTTCTGTATCTTTTCCAAATCCAGTATATCTTTTTTTAGATGGGGTGACCAGATCTGCATCCAGTATTCAAGCTGTGAGCATACCATGACTTTATATAGAGGCAATATGATATTTTCTGTCTTATTATCTATTCCTTTCCTAATGATTCCCAATAGTCTATTAACTTTTTATATTTTATCTTTTTAGATTGGGATAAGAGGGAAGGTCCTTTCATGGACTGAGAACTGGTTGAAAGACAGGAAACAAAGGGTAGGAATAAATGGTAAATTTTCAGAATGGAGAGGGGTAACTAGTGGTGTCCCCCAAGGGTCAGTCCTGCGACCAATCCTGTTCAACTTATTCATAAATGATCTGGAGAAAGGGGTAAGCAGTGAGGTGGTAAAGTTTGCGGATGATACCAAACTGTTTAGGATAGTCAAGACAGAAGCAGACTGTGAGGGACTCCAAAAAGATGTTGCCAAACTGAGTGATTGGGCAACAAAATGGCAAATGAAATTTAATGTGGATAAGTGTAAAGTAATGCACATTGGGAAAAATAACCCCAACTATACGTACAGTATGATGGGGGCTAATTTGGCTACGACAAATCAGGGAAGAGATCTTGGAGTTATCGTGGCTAGTTCTCTGAAAACTTCCACACAGTGTGCAGCGGCAGTCAAAAAGGCCAATAGGATGCTAGGAATTTATTAAGAAAGGGATAGAAAATAAGACACAGAATATCTTACTGCCCCTGTATAAAACTATGGTACGCCCACACCTTGAATACTGTGTACAGATGTAGTCTCCTCACCTCAAAAAAGCTATTTTGGCCTTGGAAAGGGTTCAGAAAAGGGCAACTAAAATGATTAGGGGTTTGGAACAGGTCCCATATGAGGAGACTGGGACTGGGACTTTTTGGTTTAGAAAAGAGGAGGCTGAGGGGGGATATGATAGAGGTATATAAAATCATGAGTGGTGTGGAGAGGACGAACAAAGAAAAGTTATTTATTAGTTCCCATAATAGAAGAACTAGAGGACACCAAATTAAGGTAATGGGTAGCAGGTTTAAAACTAATAAAAGAAAGTTCTTCTTCACACAGTGTGTAGTCAACCTGTGGAACTCCTTGCCAGAGGAGGCTGTGAAGGCTAGGACTATAACAGAGTTTAAAGAGAAGCTAGATAATTTCATGGAGGTTAGGTCCATAAAAGGCTATTAGCCAGGGGATAGAAATGGTGTCCCTGGCCTCTGTTTGTCAGAGGCTGGAGATGGATGGCAGGAGACAAATCACTTGATCATTGTCTTCAGTCCACCCTCTCTGGGGCACCTGGTGCTGGCCACTGTCGGCAGACAGGATACTGGGCTAGATGGACCTTTGGTCTGACCCAGTACGGCCATTCTTATGTTCTTACGTTCACAGCACACTGAGCAGATGTTTTCTGGGAACTATCCGTAATGATTCCAAGATCTCTTTCTTGAGTGGCAACAGCTATCTGAGACTCCATCAGTTTTGTATGGATAGTTGGGATTAAACTTTTCCATGGGCATTACTTTGCATTTATCAACACTGAATTGCATCTGCCCTTGTGTTGCCTACTCACCCAGTTTTGTGAGATCCCACTATAACTCTTTGCAGCCATCTTTGGACTTAACTATTTTGAATAATTTTGTAGCATCTGCAAATTTTGCCACCCCACTGTTTACCCCTATTTCAAGAACAACCTCCTTCCTGACCCTCCTCAGGATTGGCATGTCCTCTTGATGTCTGGATCCTTGCTCACCAGCCGCCCACCCACCAGTGGGAAGTGGATCCTCCAAGTCTGACGATGTGGGGGGGGGGAGGGCATGGCTGATGGAGGGGCAATGCTACAGGCCATGGGGCTGGATTGCTCTCCCTTGTCTGCTTGTCTGTCAGTGCAGCCCCCACTGAGGGTCACACTGGAGTGGGAGAGAGAAGTGATTTCCAGCCTGCACCCATCCTGAGCCTGAAGGCTCTACAGCCATCCTTTGGGCTGTAGAGGCTTAGCACCCTCTTCCTCCAGCAAACCTGCATCCTCGGTCACCCGAGTCTTCCTTTTAGGGACCACAGGTTTACCCAGTTACCCACCTCTCTGGTCAGGCTCTGTGACCACTGAAGCCCCTGGAGTCAGGTCACCTTCTTGCACACTGTAGCTGAGGGACAGGAGGCATCTGAATTATTCCAGTGATCAGCAGCAGCCTGGAGGAGTTATCTGCATTTCTACACTGCAGTAAGGAAGGGGCAAGCTGCTTCTGGCCATGGAAGAATGGGGAGAAGGCATGAGGTCCCCTGTGTCTGGAAGCAGCTCCCATCCCTCCCACAGTGCCAAAAGGCTGTTCCAGGCTATGTTCTGGTATAAATCCTGACAGAATTTTTTTTGGGGGGGTCAGTAATCTATAACCCCACATGCCCATCACCTCAGAAAGATGCAGTGCCAGGCACTGGGAGAGATGGGTCCATCCTGGGCTACCAACTAGGCATGGCAGGTGGAGAACAACGGGCAGGAAGGTTTGGTCAGTTGGTCCCCCACCCACGTTAGAGTGACGACTGGGAGTGTGTGTCTCATCTCTCCCCATAAGTGGGAGTGAGGCCGGGGTATATGTGTCTCACCCCTCCCCATGCGAACCCTAAGGCCTTTAAGATAAGAAGGTAAATACAAAGACTCCAGCTAAATACTATAGCTTTTTAATAGGGGTTCAGTGAACTTCAGGTTAATTTGAACATTTGTACTGCACAGTTTTAATTGATTGCCTTTGAACTCACTTGAATAATTAGTAGTTTTACCAGGTGTCCTGTATTCAGCATAGGGAAATATGATTCTCACTTGCTGGGCATCTTCATACCCCATATGTAACATCTTGTTTTCCTCCTTAAGCAGTTGTCAGGAGTGTCTTACGGTGCATCTACAGAGCAGGGCTTAACTCGAAATAAGCTACGCAAATTGAGCTACGTCAAATAGCTTATTTTGAAATTGGAAGCATCTAACACAGCACTTATTTCGAAATAGAGCACACTTCCTCTGATTTCCCTTACTCCTCGTACAATGAGGGTTACAGTAGTTTGAGTAAGAAGTCCTCCAGCTTGACAGTTCTTCGACATTATTTCGAAATAACTGCCTGAAGTGTAGATGCGGACTAAGTTATTTCGAAATAATGTTGCTGTGGAGACGTAACCTTATTTATTGATACATATGAAAAACCTAATTTGTGGCAGAGAGAATGACCAATAATAGCTTAAAATAAAGTCAATCTTATTCATTTATTAATGAAGATGGAAACAGGTTGCAGCATATGAGTGGAAGCCTCTATTTATCTGTATGCCAGCTTCTCTGCTTTCTCTGTGACAATGTGGCAGACTGTTTGAATTGATGGGAGGATCTTTGTCTAATTCAGGGGCAAGGGAACCTTTCTGGAGTCAGGGACTGCTGACCCTCAGAAAAATCAGCTGGGGGCCTTGCACAAGTGAGAAGCAAAAAACAAACAAACAAACAAATAACCCCAAAGGAAAGCTAACCTAAAAACAAACCAACCCTCACTGACATGGCCCCTGACTGAGAAGGAGAAAGACTCTCCCCTCATTCCTCTCACGTACCAGAGCCTAGGGCAGTAGCCTAGTACATTCTGTGTGCTCCAGCCCCGTGGGGAGACAGCGGGGAGACTGGAGGGCCAGTGGGGGCTCCCCAATGTTGGGGAGAGAAGCCCTGAACCTCAGGGTCCAGATCTAGGCCTGGTGGGGGCTGCATCCAGGCCTCTGGCCGTAGATTCCCCACTCCTGGCCTAATGATAGCTCAACGTACTTCAGTAGGCTACCACAAACTCATTACTAAACTCTTCACTTAGTCTAAAGAAGCAATTTGCCTTGTTTTCACAACACTGTGGTGCAATGGGTCAGTGGGTTTGTCAACAAAAATGGTTTCTTTCAGGATCAGATGCCAGTGCCTATTTTATAGCTGATGGCTTGGTTGTGGACTGCGTCTGGGTACAGATTTTCTTGCAGGTGGATGCATGGTGGGGGAAGGCAAGAGGCACAAACATCTAGCCTTTTCTTATCACAGAGAAAGCCTCAGGAGGGTGATAGAAATAGAGCAGCCTTTCCCCCCCTGCAGATTGCCCATCCTTCTGGGGAGTTAATCTTTTGTTCAGTCTCTAGCTGCAAAACGCCCGGGTGGGTGTCTCAGAATAGCGCGCTGCCTGGCTATCAGGTCTCAGATGACCACACGTGTTTGCTGTCAGCTCTTTCCAACTAGGAGCAAGAGCCTATTTTAAGAGCTTCCTTTCCTCACGCACACACTGTTGCCATAGTTGCAAAACTAATGCACATGGAAAGAAAGGTTCCTACACTATTGACTCAGCAGAGAGGCATGTTGCTGAATCTCTCCATTTCTTAACGCGTGTAAGTGAAAAAGAGAGTGGGCCAGGCGCTCAGCTGATGTTCATTGGCATAACTCTGTTGACTTTCATGGAGCTGTGCTAATCTAGACCAGCTGAAGTACTAGCCATCTGTTTTTCCGTTCCTATGCCTTCCAGGTTTTTCTCCTTATACTTTATAGTTACGACTTTGGCTTCCATGTCTGTACCACCCAGTTTAAACTATCCCAGACTGGTGCAGATGGGAGTGCTTTCCCCTCTTTAACCATGCTACTTCCTAGCTACCTGAGTATGCAGGGAGAAAATAGGAATGTCGAGAGTCAGGTATATTTTGGCCATTCACGTCCATCGCATGTACAGGGTCACAGAGAGAGGTGTTGCACATTTTTGACGGAAATGCCCTCACGGTCAACTTCAGTTCAAAACCTGGCATAGGTCTGTACACCAGCAGCGGCTTGCATTCATTCCGTTCACATCCATAGATTTTTCCTCAAGCCTAGTTTTAAAAAGGTTTACATTTGGAAATACATTTATGCGGTGGCTTGCCAATGTATTTCAAGATGGAATGCAAAGTCACCGTTCTGCACCTCGTTTCAGATTTGGCTTTAATTTGGAATGGATTTCTCTTTCAGGTGAAATTTCCAGCCCGTTCCTAATCTTAAACAGTGATTGAGACCCAAAGGGCTCGCTGGATGCATGAGGAAATGGATGGAAGGGTTTGCATGCAGGTGTGTTATTTTTGTCTTGGTCACTAATGCCTGTATTTTTCTATGAGGACAGTATGTAAAGTCATTCCTTTGCAAACTCCATCTATTACTTGCTTTCACTGTCATATAGTTCCTGAAGTTTTACATTGCAAACCAGAGTATCCAGGAAGGCAGAGCTTGAAGGAAGGCATGTGTAAGCTATTGCGGAGTCTTGACATGTCAGCACTGTTAGGAGCCGGACAGCAGGTCCCTGCCTCTGAAGAAGAAGTGCTAGACAGATGTCTCTCAGGCATGTGCCAAAGACTTTGGATGCTGTTCAGACACAGTAACGCTTGGAAGCATGTGGGATGCGGAGGTTCAGAGCAATACATCAGTGTTTGAACCC
This sequence comes from Pelochelys cantorii, assembly GCA_032595735.1. NCBI lineage: Eukaryota > Metazoa > Chordata > Testudines > Trionychidae > Pelochelys > Pelochelys cantorii. The sequence continues at coordinate 6,278,070 of CM064344.1, read as the reverse complement.
AAGGGAGATGTCAAGTGTTTGAACCCAAGGGCGAGTGAGGTTCTGTGGCCCACCCTGTGAAGGTCAGACTACAGCCAGTCCCCAAGTTATGAACGGGTTACGGACCAAACACTGGGCCATAACTCAAAATGTTTGTAAGTCAGACCCCATTGAGTTACATTGCGACCGCGCTGTTCGTAAGCGCGGGTCGCGTTCGTAACTCGGGAACCACCTTTACGACCGCTTAATGGGAGGTTTGGTTGTAAATGCGAACGGTCGTAAATTGACTGTTTGTAACTCGGGGACTGGCTGTAGATCCGTGGTCACGAACCAGTGACTCGGGAGCTACTGGTAGATCGTGGAGCCTCTGACAGGTGATCCTGACTGGTTTGGCCAAGAGGCTATTATCAAGTGCAGCGCTGCAGCTGCCCCTCCCCCCACTGCTGTGCATCTGCCCTTTGCCTTGGAGCTTGCCCCCGCCCCCCCCCCGGCCAGGATCCTCCCGCTTGCTGTGCAGAGCAGGGAAGGAAGAGGAGGGGGTACTGATGTCAGGGTGCCCCCTCTCTCATCCTGTATTCTGCCTCCAGAGAACGGGGGGAAGTGGAGAGGTGGGACAAAACAGGGTTGGGATGGAGGGAGTTTGCTGGCTCCTTTGGAGAGTGGTGCAGGGCCAGGGCAGGAGCGAGCCTGCCTTAGCCCCACTGCACCACCACCCAAGAGCCACCTGAGGTAAGCAGTGTCTAGCTGGAGCCAGAATCCCAACCCCTTGCTCTATTCCTGCACCTCAAGCCCCTGCCCTAACCCTGAGCCTCCGGGACCCAAACTCCCTTACAGAGCCTGTACCCTGAACCCCCTCCTGTACGCTAACTCCCTGCCCCAGGCTCAGCTCAGAGCCCCTCTCACACTCCAAATCCTTAAGCCCAAGACCAGAGCCTGTGCCCTGCCTGATGAAAGGGAGGGAGGACGCGGGAAGGAGGGAGGATGGAGTGAGCAGGGGCGGGGCCTCAGAGAAGGGACACAAAGGAGGCGGGGCCATGGTATTTGGGTTGAGGTAGATCCTGGATTACACTTAAGTTCAAAAAGTGATCTTGTGCTTAAAAAGGTTCGAGACCCCTGGCCTAGATGGTCCCTTCTAACCTTTAAGTCTATGAAATATAACTTATTTATCACACAGAAAAGGTGTTTATTTCCTGTCTCGCAACCCCCATGTTCACTGATGCCACATCATTCACTGAGTGACTTTACTCCAGAGAAGCTGAATTACTGTTGCCTAGATATTTTGGAAAGCTGGTTGGGTAACACCATGCGATTCACCCCCGTGGCGCCTCCTGCTGGTCACTCTGGGAATTAGCTCTGCTGATGGCTGGAGCGCTCTCTTCTAGCTGGTGTCTTATCTGCTGCTACTTGTTTTCTGTTAATGGCTCCAGTGCCTTATGTTAGGACCCGCATCCCTCCCAGAACTTTGCCCTGCCACAGCACCCCCACACTCTGGGGTCTTCCCCCTCAGGGAAATCCCCAGCATCCTATACCCATCTTGCCTCAGTGACTCTAATGCCAGTCATCATCTAGCCCCTTAGCTCAGGGGCAAGCTGCAGTCTGACACAGCTACTCATATGGCAAAGGGATGTGGTCTTGCTGCCTTTGCCTACCCTGGCTGCCTCCCTGCAGCCCTAGTATCTTCAGGACCCTGTCACTGGGCCCCAGCCTGAGATTACTCAGGCTGGAGCTCCCCTGGCTCACCCTGCTTTTCCCCAGCACTACTCTGTTGATGGTACTCTGGCTAGCAGGCAGCTAGGTCCTTCTCCCTCCAGACTTGGAGCAAGAGTGTGCTCAGTCAGGCCAGCCCTCTCTTTTATACAGCCCTCCTGGGTTCTGATTGGCTGCCACAAGGCCTCTCATGATTGTACCCTAGCTTCAGCCCTCTTTTGGGGCTCTTTTAATCCTTTTTATGCCTGAAGCAGGGTGACCACCCCACTATAGTCTATCTTACCTACTTGTCAGCAACACGTGCCATTTTTCTAGGCCTCTATTTAGTCCAGAGGAACCAGACCTACAGACTGAAACAGACCCAAACTTTTTTTTAAATAAACATGTAAGTGAATTTGACAAATGGGCATCACTGATGTAACAGGCTTTCCTCAAATTCTGAAACCAAACATTGACAAGAATGACAACCCAACTCTGATTCTAAGAGGTGTTGTGAGACAGATAGCGGTGGGAGATATTCTCCAGAAATCAAAGGAGATTATAAAATCATATATAGGAAAAATATTTTGAGGCAAACAGCTAAATTAGTCACAGTTCATTCTCCAACTATTTCATTCTGAATAGAGACCTTTTCCACCCTAGGCAGATGACCCATGTCTTTATTCAGAATGTTTGCTTGTGTGTGTAAGAATAGAAGTGCATATATGGATTATTTGCTAAATAAACTGTAATGATTACTTCTGAACTTAAAAAACCCCCATGCATCTGTAATCACCACCAGGCAGACTAGAACGAGGGACCTCAATGTAGGAGCCTCTATAGCTTGACCTATAAAGGCAACTAGGGCTCAAGCAAGCCTGTAGACCACCTTTGCTCTTGTTGCTTGCTGTAAGTGTTCTAAGTGCCACTACATAGAACAGCGAACCACCCTAGGGCTATGTCTACACTGGCAGGTTCTTGCACAAGAACATCTTGCACAAGGGTTCTTGTGCAAGAATTCTTGAGCAAGAACGCGTCCACACTGCCATGTGTTTTTGTGCAAGACCATCCATGGCAGTGTGGACACTCTCTTGTGCAAGAAAGCTCTCATGGCGATTTTAGCCATAGGGCTTTCTTGCGCAAGAAACCCCTGCCGTGCATCCACACTGCCCTCTTGCACAAGAGCTCTTGCACAAGAGGGCTTACACTTGTTAGAAAAGAGTGTAGCTCTTGCGCAAGAAGCCCTGTCTTCCAACGCCGTACTGTAAATCTTCTTGCGCAAGAGCAGGCGGGCAGTGTGGATGCTCTGCGGGTTCTTGCGCAAGAACGGCTGTTCTTGAGCCAGAACCCGCTAGTGTAGACATAGCCCAAGGGCGCATCTACACAGCAGGGCTTAACTCAGAATAAGTTATGCAAATTGAGCTACGTCAATTGCGTAGCTTATTTCGAAATAGCTTATTTAGAGTTTTGGTGCTATCTACACGGCACTTATTTGGAAATAGAGCACTCTTCCTCTGACTTCCCTTACTCCTCATAAAATGAGGGCTACAGGAGTAAGAGTAAGAATTCCTCCAGCTTGACAGCATTTTGACATTATGTCCAAATAACTGCCAGCTGTGTAGATGCAGACTATGTTATTTCAAAATAAGGCTGCTGTGTAGATGTAGCCTCCATGTGCAGGTTACATACTTCTGAGGAAGCATATCTGCAGCTTCAGGGACCAAGCTGAGATTCCAGACAAACCCAACACAAGAGAGCTTTGAACTTAGGACTTCAAGAGCTTAGTGGAAGAACCCCTACAGCATAAGCTATAGAGCCAGCTGGTTCACAAATTAGGCTGTAGAGCTCTCTTGCTCTTATCTCTCACTGTAAGTGGTCTAAGAGCCACTCCATGGGACAGTGAACCACACTAGGGCTACATCTATACTGCCGGCTTCTTGTGCAAGAATGTTTTGCGAAAGAGGTCTTCTGCAAACAGTTCTTGCGCAAGAGCGCGTCTACACTGCCATGTGCTTTTGCGCAAGAGATGTGCTTTTGTGCAAGAGAGCGTCCACACTGCCATGGATGTTCTTGCACAAGAAAGCTCTGATGACCATTCACAGAATGATCATCAGAGCACCTGTGCTTTTTCCGATAGGGGTTTCTTGCACAAGAAACCCCCATTGTCCGTCCACACACTGTGCAAAAAGGTTGAATCCTCGTAGAAAGAGGAATAACTCTTGCGCAAAAAGGCCTGTCTTCTGTCGATCTACTGTATTTTTCCTTACGCAAAAACGCGCTTGTAGCCTGGACGCTCCGCAAGTTTTTGCACAAAAACTCTGCAGTGTAGACGTAGCCTAGGTGTGTGGGTTACACATCCAAGTTTCCTGAAACCATCCACTGGGATTGGGAAGCTTCTGCCACAGGAATGAACAGCAGAAAGCTAATCAGAATTGTGTTCCTCTTTTTTTGTTTTGGGTTTTTTTGGGGTGTGTGTGTGTTTTGTTTTAGCACATGGATAAAAAGGTCTCTTGGATGGCCATGTGTTTGTTACAGTATATTAGACAACAGGAGTCTATCGTGCATGGGGCATATGCCATTTTTGGATAGTACACTTTTTGCTTTGTGATCTGGGAAAGAATTCAAGAGTGAGTTTGGTAAATGAGATCTGGAGGCAGCTGTACCATTAATTATTATTTTAGCTGTACCATCAATTATTACAATTTATTAAAATCATAGGACCCAAAACAATACATTGCTTATATACATGTTTCACATTAGCACATACTTCTATCCACTCATATCAGGGAGACTTACACATGCATTTTGTTGAATTAGGCCGGGAATAGTTTGTAAAACTTTAACCACCATCAGATCTTACCCTCGTTAGGATTTGAACCCAACCACCAACGTTCCCTCTAATCTTTTCCATCCATGTGCAGAATAATTTTTCCCATGCACTGATGCATGTGTGAATGTGCACCACAAGTAGAAACACAAACCTAGCTGTGGGAGCTCTGCTAGTCAGCTGGGTGACATGTGAATCTCTCCTCAGTGGCCACACAAGTGTGCAGTTTACAGGACACACTGTCAACTACCATACTTTAAATCCATTAGCATTGATCCATACCATCACTAGAACTGAATCCTAGTTATTATTGATGTTAAAATTATCTGGCCCTTAAAAAATTAATTTCATGACTGTGCTAAAAATTCATTCCACGGGTCTTTTATGTATGAAGGTGTTTGTCTTTTGGCATGCTTTAAATGTACTTGTCATTAAGCTTGATCTCTTGTCTGCTTCTGGAAGAACAATGAACTGAGTAGGCATCTGTCCCCTTTCTAATATTTAACACCTTAATTAAATCCCCTTTCAAACTTTTTCACTTCTAATCTTTCTTGAACAGCCTAAGAGATATGATCTCAACTTTTCCATGTAAACACTGGAAATCATGAACAGGTAACTGTGCCTAAATAACTCCCCCCCACCAAGGTGCTTTAAAATCTAATTTCAGGAATGAATTAATCAGAGATCTGTTTATTTTTAATTAGTACTCTTTTTAAAGTCCCTTTGCTTTTGGCCTGACTTGCATAACTATTAACATAAGTGTAAGACTTCAGAAAGACGCTTGTAGGCGACTGAGTTTAAACGCTGCGTCTTCCATCCCTTAACAAGACAATGATCTTTATAACTTTAACTGACAAAAGCAGCTGATCTGCACCTATAATGACCTTTACATGAGAATGGTAACAGATTTGGCTCCTGGATTAAAATCTCCATCAGTTTATTATCCTCATCTCTTGTTTTACATCCAACCATTGGTGTTTGGTATTTACTGGCATGTATAGCAACTGTCAAAAATGTCAGTGAATTGGCAAATGGTAAATACCACTGACACAAGGAGTGGAAAAAATAATCTTCCACTGCCTCAGAGTTTCCATTAAGACACTGACATAAACTAATGTCTTTTTTGACTCCCTAGCTTCTCTGAGTAAGGATTAAAACAGAATCTAGAAGGAAATAGACACATTGTGAAATTGCTTTACATTATTTGTACTGTATATGTCAAGTGAGAGTTTCTGGTTTGGGGCCTGCTCTTATTCCAGTTGAAGATCATGGGAAAAAGGACTTCAGCGAGTGGTGGTATTAGGCACTTGATTTGTAGATTTATAAGTAACGAACCAATTCATATCTCACATTTTAGATGCTTCCTACTCCAAACTCTCTGAGCCTATCTGACTGGCTTTGGGTGTTGCTGCAAATCTGAAGTACAGATCAAGTGCGCTGAAAATCAACTAAGGTTTCAAACACTTTCCTGCCAACCTAGGACAATTTATCATACTGTGTTGCAATTGCGTGTTCACAGTTTCATATGGTGGTGTTGTGAAGCCAGGGAAAACAGAATAGTTCCAGTTGGGTTTTGATACAGGGTTTTTTTAGGGTCATTGCAACCCCCAGAACAAAGAAAAACCCAGGCAATACAAATCTACATGGAATGAAATGAAGCAAATACTAGCACAGAGTCACTGCAAGAGAGAAACTATGAAATGAATTACACTTCTACCATCCATATCTATGGGGAAAAAAATTTGCAGGAATAATGCCACGTCGGAGAGGCAACAATAGCATTATTATGGGATTCTTTTGGACCAGGGCTTTCCAACTTTGCAAACCATTTCTGAAAAGAAATCCCAAGGCAACAATCTGTTCAATCTGGGGATCCCAGAAAATGCCTCATTGTTCCACTGGTAGCCTCTGGGTAACATGATCAAAGTGATTTTGACAGGGGATGACACGAGGAGAAGTGCTGTGGATGTTCCCCAGCAAGAAGGAGCGTGAAACCCATTGGTGGGTAACCAGCAGCCCATTGTGGTTCTACACCTAATGCATAAGGCATTTTGTTTACTGTTGCCCATGCACAGAGTTGCCAGATTCTGCTGGTTTACATCTGTGTGGTGTGTTTTTCCTACTGGTATTACTAAAGCAACACACCCGTAAAGCAAGGGCATGTGAAGTGAGGTGTGTAGTGACTGCACACAACAGTGGCTGAGAGAGCCGTGCACTCCCTCTGCATCCAGTCAAAGTGCTTCTCCTGTGCAGTCGGCACAGCCTGCAAATATGACCCACACACCTACTGGCGGTGGTTCACTGTCCCTTGCAGTGGCACTTAGATCACCTAGGCTACGTCTACACTGTAGCCTTCTTGTGGAAAAGCTTATGCAAACGAAGCTCGGCGTGGAATATTGCCACGCTACATTTGCATCATTAATGAGCAGCCGTTTTTGTGCAAGAGGCTTTTGTGCAAAAAAGAGCCGTGTAGACGGCTCCTTTTTGCGCAAAACCCCCCCTCTTGCGCAAGAGCCATTCTTCCTCAAAAAAATAGTCTACACGGCTCTACACGGAAGAAGGAGAGGCCTCTACAGCCCTCGCTGAGAAAGAGTTGGCTTTTAGGTCAAGCAGTAGAGGCTCATATACTAAGCTCCAGAGGTTCCCTGGTTCAGTTCTGCCTGTGGGCATTACACAAATTCTAAGCACACGAACACAGTTAGGAAAAGTATCTTATGCTGGGAAACTATCTCGGTTACCATACTCTTACGGTCCACTGAAGTAAAGGAGGGTCACTCTTGCGGCCCAGTCACTAGCTGGGGTTGCCCACTGCTGATGTAACCCAGGGGTGGGCAATAATTTTCACAGGAGGGGGGCCATTTAATGAATTTTGGTACGTGGTCACAGGCTGGCTCCTCCTCCCGAAGGGGCGGGGCCTGAGGTGGAAGAGGTGGGGCTGGGGACTAGCTTCCCTCTGAGTAGTCTGGGGCCTGAGGGTTTGAATTAAAAACACAGCAAACGACTTGCAGCTCCACTACCATGTTGCCGGGCAGCTGCCTGGGGTTGCTGTGGTTTATTTAAAGGGCTCACAGCTCCAGCCCCTGCCAGTGTAGCACCGCAACCAGGAGCCGGGAACCATTTAAATAGGATCCTGCCACCTGAGCCACCACCTGGAAATTCGGTGGTATGGGCAGCAGGATATAAATAGAAAGCAGCCAGTTACAGTCCGCAGGATGGAGCAAAGTGTTAGGTGGGCCCACCCCCGGGCCGCATCTTGCCCAGCCTCGAGGTAACTCAGGCCAGCATGACAGGTTCTTTGTCTCACATCTTCAGCCAGAACCCGTACGGAAATTTCTGAGTCAGCTGCTGCTGCTGCACTGGCAGAGCGACTGGTTCGACACAGAGGGCGTGTCTAAACTACACCCCTCTGTCAGCAAAGGGATGTAAATTGGACACATCAAAAGTGCAAACGAAGCCAGGATTTAAATATCCCATGCTTCATTTGCATAATGGTGGCCGCTGCTTTTTTCGAAATGGGGCTTTATGAAAAAACCTGGCAGTTTAGACGGGGCATTTTTGACAGAAATGCCCCATTTCGAAAGGTCATTTTTTGAGGAGTACAGGATCTTTCAAAACGGGGCATTTCTGTCAAAAATGCCCTGTCTAAACTGCCATGTTTTTTCGAAAAGCCCCGTTTCGGAAAAAAGCGGCAGCCGCCATTATGCAAATGAAGTGCAGAATATTTAAATCCCGGCTTCATTTGCATTTTCGATGTGTCTAATTTATATCCCTCTGCCGACAGAGGGGTGTAGTTTAGACACACCCAGACTGTTCAATCTCATGCTTCCAGATTCAGATGTCCTGGGTGAAATCCCTGCCTTTGATTCCTCCAGGGGCTTCCTTTCACATGGTTGAACAGGTGGCCATGTTCTGTCGCTGTTTTAAACCAATGCCACTCAGAAGCATCATGGCGGAATGCGGGCGGAGGGGGAAGAATTAGTGTGTGAGTGAGAACAGCCAGGGGATGACGGCTGCAGCATGTTGGAGTCTCTTCACCTGTGATCTGAAGGGGCAGCATGTTCTCTGTTGCAAGAATGATCCATTCCGTTCTAAATCAGATGGGTGAATATTGCTGGGGTTGCAGGGTGTGGACAAGGATCTCATCCAAGGGAGCAGAGATGGGAATAACATGGCTAGGGCAGGGAAGGAGAGGCAAAGATAAAATAAAATCCCTCAGAATGTCAGCACATGGTTATTTTATTTTCCCCTTTCATTATTTAGACCGGAGTGTTGCGAAACACCCTGTAGCTTAAAAAAACTGCTAATGGACAACAGCTGTGGGGATGAATTGAATGATCAATTTTAATGGCTGGGGGAGGCAATTCAGTGAATGTTTATGGATCCAGTAGGAAGAGATGTTTGACAGTTGCAATTTGCCATAAAACTAGAGAGAATATGCGTTACTGGGATTCCTAACTCAGTACTAAGGAAAAGTTATAAACAGGATGTCTGAAGAAATTCTGAACCCCCCTATTGACACAGTTTGCCAGGTGACATTTGGGAAACTTACCTTGGGCTTGATATTTCCCTGCCTTGAACCTTATAATCATTTACACCCGTGAATAAGTCTGAATTCACACCAAAACCCATGATTGGGATCTGTTTTGTTATTGGCAAGAGAGATGATCATTCAGACAACCTGATGAACCTGTAGCCAGCTACGGAATTTCTTTACTTTTTGGTGTGTAACTGATCTGATCCACATCCAGCTTATGACTGTCTTAAAATTGTACATTATATGATTTATATAATTACTCATGCTAACTTGCATACTAACGATGAATAGTCAAGGGATAAAGATTTCAAGAGCATCTATGTAGCTGAGATGCTTTTGAAAATCCCAGTGTTTGCCCAGGGACATAGATATGCCTAAATATATTTGAAAATATTGTCTCCGGGCACTTAGGCACTTAAATCTCATTGAAAATATATCACATTTGGGTTGCTAAGTCTCTAGGTAACCTTTGGAAATAAGACTTAAGCTCCTAAATCAGTTAAGTGATACAATGCTGAGCAAAGTAATACCTAATAACCTATAAACATTAGGTCTAAAGGCTCCAGCATCAATTAGGAAGTTTTAAATACTGACATCTTGAATGCTGCTTACAGACATAATCACCTCATCTCAAAAAAGATATCTTAGCGAGGGGAAAAGTTCAGGAAAAGGACAACAGAAGTCATTAGGGGTTTGGAATGGGTACCATATGAAAAGAGATTAAAAAGACTGGGACTTTTCAGCTTAGAAAATAAGAGACTAAAGGGAAATATGATAGAGGTCTATAAAATCATGACTGGTGTGGAGAAAGTGAATAAGGAAAAGTTATTTACCTGTTCCCATAACATAAGAACTAGGGGTCACCAAATGAAATTAATAGGTAGCAGGTTTAAAACAAACTAAAGGAAGTATTTCTTCATGTGACTCACAGTCAACCTGTGGAACTCCTTGCCAGAGGATGTTGTGAAGGCCAGGACTTTAACAGGGTTCAAAAAAGAACTAGGTAAATTCATGGAGGATAGCTCCATCAATGTCTATTAGCCAGGATGGGTAATGGTGCCCTAGCCTCTGTTTGTCAGAAGATGGGAATGGGTGACAGGGGTGGAATCACTTGATGATTTCCTGGTCTGTTAATTCCCTCTGGGCCACCTGGCATTGGCCACTGTTGGACGACAGGATACTGGGCTAGATGGAGCTTTGGTCTGACCTAATATGGCTGCTCTTAGGTAAGTTGAGTCTCCAAAGGGTAGCCATGTTAGTCTGTACCTACAAAAACAATGAGTCCTGTGGCATCTTAGAAACTAACCGATTTATTAGGGCAGAAGCTTTTGTGAGTAAAACCCACCTCATCAGATGAATGGGAGTGAGACTTACAGAAGCAGGAGTATAGATAAGGAAGAAGCTGCTTGTGTTAATGAAGCTAATCAAGTCATTTGGTGTGGAGATGCTGTGAATGATCCACTTCCACTCTGCCTTAGCTTAACACAAGCAACTTCTTCCTTATTTATACTCCTGCTTCTTTACCCTCCACTCCCATTCATCCGATGAAGTGGGTTTTACCTACGCAAGCTTCTGCCCTAACAAATCTGCTGGTTTCTAAGGTGCCACAGGGCTCCTCGTGGTTTTTGAAAGTGAGTGAAAATCTGAGCTGCGATGTTTCGTTGGCTGAGCCTGCAATGCTCCAACATCAGCGTGATGGCATTTCGCTATTTGCAGAGGGATAACAATGGAACTGTGCAGTCCAAATCCATAATATCAGGAGATTTTCTCAGCGGGAAAGAACCTTGTCGATTTTGGTGAGAACTGGAATCTCAGAAGGAGAAAATGGAGGCCACAACAGTTTCTGACATCTGGTTACCGTCTTTAATGAGGTCTACATTGTGCATAAGTCAAGGGATCTGGAGATGGCAGCCATTAACACCTCTCAGCGTAACAATGAGGGCTGGCTGAGAAGTAGTTTCCATGTGCCAGGAAAAAAATTGAGATTTTGAATTTTTTTCCTGTCTCCAGTTGGGAGGAAGAGTTGAAATCTTTGACAAATCAACATTTTTGAGTGAAAAAACAAACATTTTAACAAGAAATTCCAAGCCCCAAATCTACCCAGTCACTCACAGTGACCCTCAGAACAACTTATTTTCCCAACAACATCGAAAAAAAAGGAGATAGTGCAAGGGTACCATGAGAAGGACAAAGACCCCTTGGCACGGAGTGGGGGTGGGAAAATGGAGGTTACAAAGAGGCTGTGGCAATGGGGCAGACAGAACAAGGATTCCCACAGGATCCCTAGTGGTGCAGGATCCTGGTTTGGAGCTAAGGATGAAAGAGACACACATAGACCACCGACATACAGCATGAGGAAATGGGGAGCACACATAACTCATGGTATAAGGGAAGATGGGTGGGCAGAATCTGTGAAATAGAAGGGAATACGAGAGGGGCCATAGCTTAGTCAGAGGGGTTGGGAATGGAGGAATGAAAGGAGCTTCCAATGTGAGCAATGAGATTGACTAAAGTTTGCTTTTCTTTCTCTAGGAAATGGTCTTGTAAGTAGCATAGGATGAAATCCAAACTCTAAGTCTGGGCACCGCGTTCTAGCAGTGCTGAGAGCCAGCTGCCCTTGACCCTGCCCCTCCTCCCCTTGGCCATGCCCCTTCTTCCCTCAGCTCCACTCCTTCTGGGAGCATAGAGTCAGGGCCTCCCCACCTAGCCCCAGGGCCTGCAGAGGTTGTCGGCTCCATTGCACCGCTGCCTTCAATGGGAGCAGGATTTCATCTGCTGTATTTTGTCTGCTCATTGGCTAGGTGATTGGGAGCTTGGTTTGGTGCCAGTGCTGGAACTCACTTTGCAAGGCACAAGCATTTGTTCTAGCAAAACTGGCGCTATAGCCTATTTCCAGTAAACAGCTCCAAAGGAATGTGAGGAGCTGAGTCAAACTCACTGAAAGAAAAAGCTTGAATACATATTGATGGGCTATGCCTTGTGTTTTTTGTTGAAATCAACAAAAGGCTTCTTCGTGGCTTTCAGATTCAGGTGCTAAACTGAGGCTCAAAGAGATCTACATTTAATTGCTATCTCTGCCACCGATTTCCAGCGTGATCTTGGGCAAGTCATTTGATCTCTGTGTCTCTCCGTTTCTGATCCATAAAATAAACATGGCTCATCCTTCCCTTTGTCTTTTCTGTCCAAATAGATAGTAAGCCCTTCAGTACAGTAACCCTGTCGTGTCATGTGTATGAATGTATAATACCTAGCAGTCAGGGCTCCCAATCTTGGTTGGGGTTTCTAGGCACTGCAGAGAAATAACAAATAATGCACAGTTCTTATGCAGGGCTTCCATTAATAGATGGGAAAGCACTTTAGAAAGGAGGTAGGTAGACATAATTTTTCCTAATTTACAGTTGGGGAAACTGAGGCACAGGGGCTAAAGTGACATGGCCAAAATCAGCCAGCAGGCCAGTGACAGAATAGAACCAGAGTCTTCTGAAGCTATGTCTATACTACAGGCTAGGAGTGAGATGCCCCTGCTCCTGTACACATACTCACAGTAGCACTCATCAAGTTAGCGAGCGTATAAATAGCAGTGAAGCCACAATGGGGGGAGGTGCACAGCTAAACCATGTTGAGTACACACCCAATAGATATAGGTAGGATTCTTCTTGGCACAACTCAGCCATGCTTCTGCTGCCATACATCTGCAGTTAAAGCAGTATTTATACATTCACGAGTCTGATTCGGAGTCTTACTGTTGGTGTACATAAGCAGGAGAATAATACTCCTAACTTGCCATATAGACATAATCTGAGTCCCATTCCTGTGCTCCACATTGAGCATTGTGATGCATTTAACTACCACTGTGATGGAAGCAGCAGCAGAACCCAAAACAGATGGGGTGTGTCTACACAACAGCATTATTTCAGGAAAACAGACATTATTCCAAAATAACATAGTGCGCGATTACACTACAGGCCTTTATTCTGAAACAATGTCAAGCTGGAGTACTTCTTACTCTGACTCCTGTAACCCTCATTTCACAAGGAGTAAGGGAAGTCAAAGGAAGAATTTTCTTCCTTCAACTTCCTGCTGTGTAGACAGTGCCAAAAGCCAAATTAAGCTATTTCGACTTCAACTACGCAATTGACGTAGCTGAAGTTGCGCAGCTAAATTCGACTTTTGCCCTGCTGTGTAGACGTACCCATGAAGAACAGTATTCCCTGTAAGCTAAGTTGAGCACTTGTGTGGCCACTCAGGAGAGATTCGGGTCATGTCTACACTGGGGAGTTATTTTGGAATACCAAGGTGAGCATCCACACTGCCAAACCTGTTGTTTTGGAATAATGGGCTTGTTCTTTCAAAATAATAACTCCTGCTTGTGAAGAAGAATAAGCTTATTTCTAAATAGTTATTTGGGGAGTTATGATTTTGAAACAACCTGGTAGTGTAGAATAGTAATAGAGATGTAGCCGTGTTAGTCTGGTCTTGCTGAAACAAAAGACAGGACTATGCAGCACTTTAAAGACTAAGAAGATGGTTTATTAGGTGATGAGCTTTTGTGGGCCAGACCCATTTCCTCAGATCAAATTGTGGAAGAAAATTGGCATGACCATATATACCAAAGGGATACAACCAAAAAAAGTGAACACATATAAAATTGACAAATCAGATTTTAGAACAGACGGGGGGGTGGGGTGGGGGGGGGGGAGGGGGGCAGGGTAGTGTCTATGAGATAATGATATTGGGGTGATAATTGGGGAAGCTATCTTTGTAATGGGTAAGGTAGTTAGCATCTTTGTTAAGGCCCTTTCGTAAAGTGTCAAATTTAAGCATGAATGACAGTTCTGAGGTTTCCCTTTGTAGTCTGGTGTTAAAGTCTCTTTGGAGTAATATACGTGTAGTGAGGTCACTGAGACAATGCCCAGTCTGGCTGAAATGACAAGAAACTGTTTTTTCTTTTTGAAACTGTCTGATGTATGATTTATGGGCATTAATTCTCTGGCCAAGTGTCTGAGAAGTTTGTCCAATATACATAGCAGACGGACACTGTTGGCACATGATGGCATGAATTATATTTCTGGATGAACAGGAATATATGTTCAAATGCCTCCCATCTGATTAGCAGAGCACCTACAGGGCATCCCCCTGTACGTCACCCCGGTATAAATCCATTCCACACTAGAGCAGTGTTTCTCAACCTTTTTTTATAAAGTACCCCTTTAAAAAAATCATAAGTACCCCCAGTACCTACAGTTTTCAGACACACAAATTTTTTTCTATCATTGCAACCCATTTGTTTAAACAACTTAATTGTAGCCGGGTGGACAATGAAATTTTGAGGTTTAAAAAGTACGAAAATAATAAAGCGCTGTAAAACTTAAAACAAAAATTCAGTTTTCTCCAAATTTCTGTTGTATTGATGTACCCCCCCAGACTTCTCTCGAGTACCCGTAAGGGTATTTGTACCACCAGTTGAGAAACACTGCACTAGAATCATTGATGTTTGTAGGAACTGATCCGTTGTAAGTCCTCCTTTTCCCCTCTCTTAAGTTGTGTGGCAAAAAAAAATTATGCAAATGGAAGTTAGCCACAGAGAAAAATGTCCCCGCTCTAAGTTGTTTTGTATAAGTCCAAGTTTTTTGGAACATATCCTGGACTTATAGCAAGTTTCAACAGGTGGTGCACATTTGCACATGCCTCAGCGCATATAACATTATTCCACCCCAGATGGAAAAAAATTGCTCATGGCTGGAAAAGATTGGAGGAAACATTGATGAGGAATGAAGAGTCAAAAGCTCTTGTCTCATATAAACTATGGGGTGACTTCCAGAGATAAAAAACAACAAATGGTCTGGTAGCACTTTATAGACTAACAAAAAATGTAGATGGTAACATGAGCTTTTGTGAGGCCATTTCTTCAGATGACCAGAGTGGGCTGTGCCCACGAAAGCTCATGATACCATCTACATGTTTTGTTAGTCTATAAAGTGCTACCAGACCATTTGTTGTTTTTTTTTCTGTAATAGACTAACTCAGCTACCCCCTGAAGCTTCCATAGATAAATTAGGCAGAATTATACAGTTTGTGGGAATAATTGGAAGAAATTGATAAACAATAAAGTATTCCTGCCAGCATTCACTTTCTGTTCTTTGTTCTGCACAGACTGGTTCGCACTTTAAAAGGCATGAACTCACTAATGGTGATTTTCACTTGCTAAAATATATCAGAAAGTTGACCTATTAGATAAACAGATTTGTTCAATGATTACATTTTCCATCTGCAAAATGAAAACATATAAAACAGCACGATTCAAGAGCTTTGTATATACTTTCCCCCCCAGAACAGCACAATGGAAATTGTTTGTACTCTTAGCCAAAACAGTAAGGCTTTGTAGCTTTGAGGTTGGCAGGAACGGTGTATTCCAAATCACACTTCAGTGATGACTGCAAGAGACATTCTGATACCTTGTTTTTAAGCTTGTCATGTACAACACAAATGGACCCTAACTATGTTTAACTAGCGATGTTCCTTCTGAGTCCCTTCATGAGTATTGGAAATAATAAAAGTTATTTGAATCGGGACCCATCCATAGCAACACAGTTAAAACACAGGCGTGAGTGAGATGTGTTATATTGTAATCAGAAAGAGCACAATGATTGGATGGGGGGAGTAGTAGATGTGATGTGTCTTGCATGGCCGTCTCATAAACAAACTATGGAAATTGCAAATGGAATGGAAATAAAAAGAACCCAACCACACAATATTTCTTTTCAACAGTCAACTTGATGTTGATGGGAACGTTTGTACTGCAGAGTTCTGACTGCTTACCGTTGAACTTACTTGAATACAAGTAATTTTCCCACGTGTCCCGTATTCAGCATAGGCAATTATGGTCACCAAACGTATGCAAATAGTATAAGATCCATAGATTCCAAGGCCAGAAGGAACCATTGTGGTGATCTAGTCTGATCTACTGCATTACATAGAACGTCCCCAGAACAACTCCTAGTTCAGTGGTTTCCAAACAACAGGTTGTGACCTGGGACTGGGTGGTGGAATGTCAGGCACGGAGTCTCGTTGCTGCCGGGGGATCAGTTGACCAGTGGGGGCGCTATGGCAGCTCCCTACCTCTCCTGGCACCGCAGACTGTGCTGCATCCCAGAAGCAGCCAGCAGCAGGCCTGGCTGAGTGACTGATTGACTTCTTGTTGCCATGCACTTGAGAGTCAGTCATTTTCAAAAGTCATTCCTGTCTGAAACTTGGTATTTTCCTGTAATGTTGAAGACAATCTGTTCTAGGTGGAGGGTGGGGAGGGGGAAGGGGAGAGCGCACAGGTCTCTGTGCATTGCCCCTGCCCTGAGCACTAGCTCCTCACTCCCATTGGCTGGGAATTTGCTGCTGGCTGCTTCTGGGGCACAGCATGGTCTGTGGTGCCAGGAGAGGCAGGAAGCTGCCTTAGCGTCGTCCCCCACGCCGCTGCACCGCTGCCTGGGAGCTGCTCAAGGTAAGCCCCTCCTGTACCAGCCCTGACCCTGCCCAAGCCAAAACCCCCTCCTACAGCCCAAAGCTCTCATCCTCAGCCCCACTTTGGAGCCCACACTCCAGTCAAAGTAGGTCGGGCATCAACAATTGTCTTCAACTGAGTCATGAGAAAAAACGTTTGAAAACCGCTGGGCTAGAGTGTAGCATGATTCTGAGAGTATACGGGATATTTCCATTGTCATTGCTTTGTTTTCTAGCCTCTATGATACTCTGTGACTATATTCGTTTGATTACCCATTTCCTTTCGCTAACCAGACATGTAGTAAATGATATGCAAAGTTGATCGGTTTTTCTACCGAAACAGTATCTTACAGAGAGCATGTATTTCGGTTTGCTTTCAAGTTTCAAGTGTGGATCAAGACTTTGAATCCACGCACTCCCAGGACTACACTGCAGTTAAATACCCGTGGCTGGCTCAAACAGCTGACTTGGGATCACCTTGGGTTAAAGGTGCTCTAGTAAATCTGTCTATAAGGAGCCACAGGACTTCTTGTTGTTTATGCAGATTAAGACTAACACAGCTACCCCTCTGATACATAAGAACATAAGAATGGCCATACTGGGTCAGACCAAAGGTCCATCTAGCCCAGTAGCCTGTCTGCCGACAGTGGCCAGCACTAGGTGCCCCAGAGAGGGTGGACCGAAGACAATGATCAAGCGATTTGTCTCCTGCCATCCATCTCCAGCCTCTGACAAACAGAGGCCAGGGACACCATTCCTACCCCCTGGCTCATAGCCTTTTATGGACCTAACCTCCATGAAATTATCTAGCTTCTCTTTAAACTCTGTTATAGTCCTAGCCTTCACAGCCTCCTCTGGCAAGGAGTTCCACAGGTTGACTACATGCTGTGTGAAGAAGAACTTTCTTTTATTAGTTTTAAACCTGCTACCCATTAACTTCATTTGGTGTCCTCTAGTTCTTCTATTATGGGAACTAATAAATAACTTTTCTTTATTCGTCCTCTCTACACCACTCATGATTTTATATACCTCTATCATATCCCCCCTCAGTCTCCTCTTTTCTAAACTGAAAAGTCCCAGTCGCTTTAGCCTCTCCTCATATGGGACCTGTTCCAAACCCCTAATCATTTTAGTTGCCCTTTTCTGAACCCTTTCCAAGGCCAAAATATCTTTTTTGAGGTGAGGAGACCACATCTGTACACAGTACTCAAGATGTGGGTGTACCATAGTTTTATACAGAGGCAGTAAGATATTCTGTACCTTATTTTCTATCCCTTTCTTAATAATTCCTAACATTTTAGTTGCCTTTTTGACTGCTGCAGCAAGTCAAAGGTTAATGGCCTATTTAGTTAAGCTAAAGCCCAAGTTCTGGGGCCCTGGGACCATCTGTCAGGGTCTTACAGGCTGGGCTCCAGCCCCAGGTCCAAATATCTACACTGCAATTAAACAGCTCCATAGCCCAAGCTCTGTGGGCCTAAGTCAGCTGTCATAGGCCAGCTGCAGGTTTCTAACTGCAGTGTAGACATATACGTTGGTACACACATGTGTACTTAGTTAGACACATGCTTTTAAACCCCCCCCCCCCCCACTTTGGATGCATTATTTTCAACCATAGAAGTAGAACTTTTTTTAAACAATTTTTTTCTCAAATCAAAATGAAATTTTGTGCGGGAATGGTCGGCTTTCTTTAAAAGAGTAGCAACTTGTTTTCAATGGCAAAGCTTCCACTGATTTCCAAAGGGGATAGGATATCACTCATGAATCTAGACTGTTACAAATCATTAGTGATAGCCTACTTGCCACCATTTTTCTTCCATATTCTTGCAAGAATAAAATTTAAATCAACTTATATTACAGCTAATTGCAAAATTGTCACCTGTCAAACAATCGATCTTGCAAAAGCTTATTTATCATGGCAACAGCTACATTTCTCTCACCACAATCACTGACACCCATTGAGTGTGGCAAGAAAAGATTGCTCTTTATGGAAAATAAAGCAATTTTTATACACTGCAAGCACAGATATGTAGGTTAAATACTGAGTGTAGTTTTAGTTTACCAACTGGTAGCGTAGCTCAATAACATATTGAGCCTTGTAAAGTACTGAATTAGCAACTGTTGATGCACTTAACACCAAAATAGTTTATTGATGGTATTCTTTATGAGAGTACTGGCTGAAATGATCATTTGGTGTACTGGAAATTCTGAAATAGCACCTAACAACAGTGCCCTAATAATAAACGGAGTGATTCTCAGAGACTTGAATAATGACCTTTGCCAGTGCCTATTGCTAGGAAGGAATTGTGTCGGATAGCATATTAGTGAGCTGGTTGGGGATTTTCCTATATTTGTTTTCTGTTGCTCGTTATAATGACCAGCTCAGGCAGTTTGCTTGCACTTCTAGACTGATTTTTTGGGGGATTTTTTTTGTCACAATTCTGGGCAACTGCAACTGTATTCCCAGGCCTTCCAGCAGGGGGCACCAAGGGGGAAATTGCCTGGGGGCACAGCGATTTAGCAGTCGTGGCTGGGGCCCCAGCCCTTTGAATCAGCACTTGCAGCCCTGTAAGGGCTGCCTGGGTGGAGTGATGCACTCCGGGCACTGTTGAGGACTGGCTGCCTCCAGCCCCGCCCCTTTTGACTGAGGCCCCACCCCTTCCAGGAGCATGGTGCCATCCCCTCCACCTTGCCCAGGGGCCCCACAAGTCTGTTAACCCTGTAGTGTATTCCCCTTGTATGTTTTAGCAAGGGCACACGTGCTAGGTTTGGGGCTCCTCATCTTTCACCTCCCTTGAACAGACACCCATATCTCTCCCTTCTGATCAGGGTATTTCCAGGCTGAACAGGTCCTGGCCCTTAGGAAAAGACAGGCTGCTCAACCAGGCTGCCTCCCTTCTCTCCGCAGAGACAGTACACAGTGTAATAACACAGTTAAGTTATCCCCTGGGGAGAGGGATAGTTCAGTGGTTTGAGCATTTGTTTGCTTAAACCCAGGGTTGTGAACTCAATCCTTGAGAAGGCGATTTAGGGATCTGGGGCAAAATCTGTCAGGGGATGGTACTTGGTCCTGCTGTGAAGGCAGGGGATTGGACTCTGTGACCTTTCAAGGTCCCTTCCAGCTCTAGGAGATAAGCATCTCCATTCAGGGTTCTTTCTGTGAAAGCCCATTTCTTCTGAAGGTAAAACCATCACAGAGGAAATGTATTAGAAGAGCAAAAGAACTACCCACATACTAACAAGATAGCCAGGGATCCCTCCCTCACTCAAACAAGGGCTCTGGTTGGTGATTGGTCCTTCAAACACCACACAATGTGTTTTCTTGTGATCACAAGTTCAGCGCAGCTTCCGCTCGGTGGCCGAAAGACCTTCCAGATTTTCCCTAAGGATTGGGGCCCCCCACAGGCCCATAGGCTCTTCCCATTAGATGGATCAGAAAGAAGTCCCTGAGGCAGATTTAACTCAGGCTATTTAGGCACCTATCCTTGCCTGGTCCTTGGAAAAATCCAGGTTGACTCATATGCAAGCCCCTCTCCAGTTGGTGGGAGCTCTCTGGGATGGTACAACCTGAATTTGCCTAACCAACCCCAACCCCACATGGTTCCTAGTTCATGGACGTCTGTGATCACCCCTCCCTCTTGGAAACACAGGTAATCCCACAATAGTACCGAAACCCCTTGTATTTTTAATACAATGAACTCTTAAAATTCTTAAACTGAATTCAGCCAGGTTTGTCCAAGAGACTGTCCTGTCCCACTGACAACCTGCAGATACATTTCAATTCCATGGGAGCAGTCAGTGCTCAGTACCTTTGAATATCATGCCCTTCGTTTAATGGAACCAGTAATTAACTGTTACAGGTTTACTAGAATGGTGTTTTCAATGAGAAATAGAAACTGACCAATGTCTGTGCCTTGCCCATTCCTAAAATCCACTTCTTTGTACCCGATGGTCAGGACAAGGTAATTCCATTTGCATGAGGTCACGCATGGAAGCAACAGGTTTCTACCCCTGGTTATGAAGCTGGGCGAGTACCAATTTTTTGTTCAGTTCCTTGGCAATTCTAAAAAAGAAAAAAAATGTTTTGGGTTGAATGAAATGACACATGTAATTTGGACTTTCCACATTTTCATTGTATTTTATTTAGAATGAAATTAAAGGAAATTGCCAAATAAAAAGCAGTTTTGAAATAAAAATTGAAATAGGGGATTTAAAAAACGTCAACGTGATCTGTTCAGGTTTTTTCAGGTTTCTCTTCTGACTGAAACTATTTGGTTGAGCTGACATGCGTTCAACCAAATAGTTTGGTTTTGCCTATTCTGCATTTTATGCTGGGATGGAGGGGAAACCAAATTTCAGTGGAAAGATTTCTCCCAGCTGTACCTGGGTATAAATAAGGGTACCTTATTCTAGAGACACAGAACCTAACCATGCAAATTCTGTGAGGTGCCTAGCCCCCTTCAACTTTCATTCACAGAGAACCACAACTGGGGCCCTAAATTGTATTTTATGCCTTCTTCGAGGATATGTCTGCACTACAGAGTTTTTTCAGAAAAATGGCCAATTTCCCGAAAAAAACTTCAATTACATCCACACTGCAATCACGTACTTCTGGAAGAAAATCAAAAGAACAGAGAGGTTTTCCCGACATTGGTAATCCTCATTCTATGAGGAAGAAGCCTTTTTCCAAAAGAGCTCTTTCAGAAAAAGGTGTGTGTGGATGGGGAAGAGGGAGTTCTTTTGAAAGAAGAGGAAAGAGGAAAAAGCACAGGTGCCCTGGTGGCCACTCCATCCATAGTAATCACAGCTGAAATACGAGATAGCGTCCATTCAGTGTGGATGCTATCTTTCGAAAAAGCAGATCACTTTTTTGATGCGCTTTGGCAGTGTGGACACTCTCTTTTGAAAGAAGTTTTTCCGGAAGCTCTCTTCTGGAAAAGCTTCTTCCGAAAGAAGCCTGTAGTCTAGACATAGCCCGAAAGGGTGATCTATGAACAAGTGACAGCTTTGAGTATCTTTCCTCAGTTACACTCAATAGGAATGAAGCATCTACACCACCCAAGACCAAGAATGTGTAAATAGCTGCACAAATTGACTACCAGGACTTTGTTGGGGTCATTATTGTGGGTTATCATGGTTGCAAACCAATCAAAGCATGAGCTTCTAATTTGACTTTAATGGGGTGTCCATTGATGGAGCATCTGAGTAAGTTTCCAATTTAACATGACACCACTCGCAAGACGAATATTTTCCATGAGAAAACTAGCAGTGACATGCTGCATTTTCTCCGTTTTTCATTCAGTGAACAAAATTACTCTTGTTCCACTCATGCTGTGTTTTTAATGGTCAAAAGAAAAAAAAACAACACATTGTGTTCCTGCCCTTAATTCAGACTCCAGGCAAAAGTGATTTATTTTGCATTGTCTGGCCAAATTGAATGTATGGCCGCAGCTTCATAAAAAAAAGGATTCTGGTGCAAGTGGTGTGCAAAACCAAAGGATCCCATTGTTTCCATCACAATGCATAGGTCTATAAAACATTCTGATAGCAAGGTATTTTCATTTGAACAACAATACAAGAGTGAGGGAGCACGACCAGAAAGCTTTGATAAGTGTGGCAAGCTCACGAAACCTCTATAGATGACAGTGGGACCATTCAGAATAAGCCCACCCATAGGTTATTCTTACAAACTAGCCAATTAGCCCATCATAAGATGGGATTTTCAGGTCTCTCCTCCACGTCGGTCTTCTCTCCTGAGCCTCCAGTCTCTCTCTCTCTCCTCCTTCTCCTACTGCCTCCCCCTCTCTCTCTCTCAGCTCTCCTCCGCCTCCTGCCTCTCTCTCTGTCTCTCTCTTTCTCTTCTCCTCCCCCTCCTGCCTCTCACTTGGGGAACCGTGGAGTCCAAACGGCCTTTTGGTTCCGCACTCCCCATGCTGCATGGGGAACGTGGAGCCCAAACGGCCGCTTGCGCCACTTGCTCCCACGTGGCGAGCAGGCTGAGTGACGCAGAAGTCAGCCGAGCACCACGGCGGGAGACGAAGGGGGGCGGGGCGGTGACATTCATGGCCAGGGGGTGGGGCCTGGAGCCGCTGTCACGCCGCACGTCACCGCCCCGCCCCCCTTCGCCTCCCACCATGGTGCTCAGCTGACTTCTGCGCCGCTCAGCCGGGCTGCCATGGGGGAGCAAGCGGAACAAGCGGCCATTTGGGCCCCGCGCTCCCCATGCAGCACAGGCCACCCAGAGGGAACAGCCAGCATTTCAGGCAACAGCGCTGCCCAGAGGGAACAGCCAGCATTTCAGCGTTACAGACTCTCAGACATTGGGCTACTATATATATGATGGTTATTTTCTTTGATTTCAGCATCATGTGTGAAGCAATAGAAAAGTAAAGAAGAAGCTTGGATCCTGTGAAGATTTGCCTTGTGCCTATCATCCTAGTCTAAAAATTATTTCCAGCATACAGAGAGAAAAGAAAAAAATGGTCCGCTTGAGTTGAAATTGGCCCTTGACACCTTCCTAGCAATAAATGTTTATTTTAAAAAACTTAACAACATTAATATTGGCCTCGGTTCAGTGGCTGTTCCTTTTTAATAAGACAACCTGCTTATGCATGTTTCAAACTTTAACTGCCTTCCTAAGTTCCAAAGAAACTTAAGCAAATGGTTACAGTTAAGCACGTACTTAAGTGCTGTTTGGGACAGGGATGAATTTATGAACATGCCTAAACATTTGGGGCCTTTGGAGAAGATTCTATTTTGCCAGTTAACAACCAAAGAACCCTCCCGCAACTATCATACGGTATTTGGAATCGGAATAAAGACTTCTGCCCTGAAGGGCAGGGTACTTTTGTCTCAACAGCTGCAATCAGGCAGCTGTTGCTCTAAACAGAAGTGACATTGTTCCTTTTCTAATCTTTGTTCTGAGCAACAGTATCACTTGCTCTCTATCCAGAACTCTGGTTTATTTGTGGTCCAAATGACCGCACTTGTCTAATGTCTAATGATCCACTTATGGAAAAGCCCATACCAGGTTCAGTGCATGTATTCAGGGCAAAATGCTTCCCTTGTCTTACAGGGCCTAGTTCCCAAACCACTGAAGTCAATGTGAGGCCATGACATCACTCCGCAGAAGTTCGATGCTGCTGTGATTGATCTTCCAGAGTTTGATTTGGTGAGTCTAGTTAAGACTTGCTAAATCAAACTCAGAGGGCGCCCCCACCAGCTGCCTGTACACCTGCTTTTGCCAGGAGAAGGGGAAGCCAACATGAGTGCTTGCTTCCATCGTCTTCCCGTGATGGGGACGCGCCAAGATCAGCTTAAGCTAAGCCAACTCCAGTTACATATTCTATGTAAGTGAGCTGCCAGGTCTACTGTAGACCTGGCTTGAGTCTTTCCACTGATAACCCTGACTTTAGATTGAGCACATAGGCCTTATGCGAGCAAAACTGACTTGTTATGGGGTGGATAAAGACTGCAGTGCAAATCATTAAGGCCCAACCCTACAATTCTTATTTAGGCTAAGCTCCATTAATGGGCCATAAAGTGACTTGATAATATTTTAGCTAATTGTATCCAAAGTCCTGAAGCACCTGTTCAGCTGGAGAAAAGAAGTAAGGTGACGAATGACACTCAGCTGATATGGTGTCATGGCCTCACAGGACTATAAGCCACCCATAGTTTTCATTCACAACTCAATCAGGCTTGCTCAGGAAGGATAGGCAAGGAAAAAAGGGAGGAGGTGTTGCTTATATATTAAAAATGTGTATACTTGGACCGAGGTGGAGATGGACATAGGAAACAGACTTGTTGAGATTCTCTGGGTAAGGTTAAAAGGATAAAACACAAGGGTGATATCATGGTAGGGGACTATTATAGACCACCTAACCAGGAAGAAGAGATGAATGAGGCTTTTTTTAAACAAGGAATTATCCATCAAGTTCTTGGAATGTACTAGAGACAATTTTTTATTCTGGAAGGTGGCAGCAGCTACTGGGGGGAGTCTGTTCTAGATTTGATTTCAACAAGAAGAGAAGAATTGGTTGAGAATTTGAAAGTGGAAGGCAGCTTGGGTGAAAGTGATGATAAAATCACAGAGTTCATGACTCTAAGGAATGGTATAGAAGGGAGAACAGCAAAATAAAGACAATGGGTTTTCAAAAGGCAGACTTTAGTAAACTCAGAGATCTGGTAGGTGGGGTCCCATGGAAAGCAAGACTAAAAGGAAAAACAATTGAGGACAGATGGCTGTTTTTCAAAGGGACTTTTTAGGGGTTCAAGAGCACACTATTATGACTAGAGACCACTGTGGATTAACTAGGAGATTTTGAGGAGTACAGGATCTGCCAAAAAAGCTCCCCACTGTCAGCAGAGCTGCGGCTACACTTTACTTTCACTTTCGACACTAAGCCTGATCGGCACAGGGTCGGAACATGAGTATGCAAATGAAGCCCGGGATATTTAAATCCCGGGCTCATTTGCACTTCTGAAGTGCTTGATTTGCATCCCTCTGTTGGCAGAGGGATGCAGTCTAGACACAGCCTATCTGCAGGGCTGGTCCGAGCCATTTTGGCGCCCCGGGCCCGGGCGCACAGCGCATGCGTGGGCCCGCCCCCCCAGGGGGCATGGCGCATGTGCGGGCCCACCCCTGGGGCGCACGGCGCATGCGCTGCCCAGCCACCGCTGCTGGCGCACAGCCCGGGGCGGGCCGCGCCTGGCCGTGCAGGGCCCCCTGGCCGTGGGGGGAAGGGCACTGCTGGTCAGCGCCACGGGGATGGGGGGGCCGGCGCTGTGGGAGCCAGGCATGCGGCGCCTGATGACAGCTATAAGGGATGCTGTGCGCCCCTTACAGCTGCCATCAGGTGCCCCCCATAGGTTGGTGCCCTGGGCAGCTGCCCGGCTAGCCCACCCCTTAGTCCGGCCCTGCCTATCTGTCTACATTGTCGTAGGCCATTTACCTATGTTACCCAACTTCAGCTACGTGAATAACGTAGCTCAAGTCAATGAACTTAGGTCTCCTTTCCATGGCATTTTCACAGCAGTACGGTGACAGCTGTCTCTCTCCTGCGGACTCCACTTACACTTCGCATTTTGGTGGAGTACAACAGTCAACAGGCAAGCATTCAGCAGTCGATTTATCACATGTGGAACAGATGCAATAAATTAGCCCCCATTGGATCGATCACTGCCCATGGATCCATCCTGTAGTGAAGACATGCCTGATGTAATGGAGGGGCTGGGACCATGTCATGGAAAGCATGTCATGCCATATACAGAGTTATATAAGTGCTAAATATATATCCCATATCTTGTCAAGTTGTCCATTGCAAGCTCT
The DNA here is from genome assembly GCA_032595735.1 of Pelochelys cantorii. Taxonomy (NCBI): domain Eukaryota; kingdom Metazoa; phylum Chordata; order Testudines; family Trionychidae; genus Pelochelys; species Pelochelys cantorii. The sequence continues at coordinate 6,252,222 of CM064344.1, read as the reverse complement.
TCAGGGTGGAGACCTTAGCTTTCTAGTTGTGTGTCAAATGCCACACTCATCAAATGATGAGTCCTTAGTTCAGTTGTACTTGGTTGTGGTGGAGACACAACTCCTGTGTTCAGCTTGTCTGTTCCCATGACATTGCCCGCTGGAGAGCACTCAGGTAACCTCTGCTTGTGGATAGAAAGGACAGACGTTTGTGCAATGGCAGCAAAATGAAGGATGATTCAGTGGTTGGGGTGGCAGTGTGGGGCTTAGATGACTCAGGTTCTATTGCAAACTGGGCCACAGCCTTTGTGTGACCTAAACAAATCACTTTCTGTGCCTCAGTTTCCATTTATAAAATTGAAGAAGACACTTTCCTGTGTCTCTCAGGGCAGATGTCAGGAGCCATGCGTTCAATTTTGTGAAGCGCTCAGGACCCATGATAATGAAGGCTGAATAAGTGCCTCTGTTGGGTTATAACTGAAATTTTGACTCAAAATATTTATGACAGAGAAAAGTCATGAATCAAAATTTTCAGACATAGGTACTGAAATGTATGCACCCCACTCCACATCTAAACACCTAGGGCATGTCAACAATGTGCAGAAGACTGATACTGTCATGGTTGATCTTCTGGGGTTCTATTTTGCGGGTCTAGTACAGACCTGCTAAATCAAATTAAGAGGGTGTACCCATTGGCATTGGTACTCCTGATCCTCACAAGGAGTAAGGGAAGCTGATGGGAGCATTTGCTCCCTTTGGCCTCTTGCTGTGTAGGTGGTATGGAAACATGATGTAAGATATGTTGACTCCAGCTATGTAATTTACCAAGCTAGAGTTGTGTATCTTACTTCAACCTTCCGATGTAGTGTAGACAAGGCCCTAAAGGAATTCTCTGGCTCTTTTGGGAGTGTGAACACGCAGCAGCTATGAAAATCAGATCACTTATTTTGGTAACTTTTGGATTATGTAGCATTTTGCATGGAACTTGGAGGGAGGAGCACAAAAAATTTCCATTAGCCCCGGTGATGCATGCTGTTCATGAAACAGATTTTCCACATAACAATAGGCAGATAAATCTGACTTGTTTTTGGCCTTGCTATTTAGGAGTAGAAATGAAAGTCCAACAGCGGATTCCCTGCTTCCTAACCAAAGAAAGTCATTGGCTTGAAGAGTGCAGGGAGTGACCAACATGAACACGAGTCTGGAAAATTCCTGTCAGCAGAGAGTCACAGAAAACCATTGCGAAATCCAGTAAGGAAGAGTCGAATAAGATATTTTGTGACAACTGGGCCTAAAAAATGTACCCTGATTGTGAGTTTAGCTGTAAAAAGTGAATGGAAGTTCATAAGATGTCACGGTAGCCTTTAGTGACAAATGTTGATGGGAACGGATGCAAGAAAACCTGACAGATAAACTGCATTCGTCTAAATCAAAAAAGCCACTTGGATTTAAAGCCAGGACTGTGGAATAGTGCATGTTAAAAACAGATGATTTGGAGACTGGAATTAATGAACCAAAATTGTTATTAGTGAACAAAATAATGAGAGGGCAGGGTATTTTAACCAAGAAAGGATAATGGTTACCACAGTGAGCTTCACTGTCATGGCTGCCACCCCTACCATGACTCTGGCCTTCAGCGTACTGGTCCGGAGAGATGTCATCACCATCTCTACTAGCTAATGGCTGAATCCCTAACACCACCTGGGTTTTCACAGCAACAGCTGCCCTAGGTTCCCTCAAATAATTTATTTTATCACCCATTCCCCCACCACAAAAGGCATCTACTAATAATAGTTTTATGTAACCCAGAGGCACTGAGATCACTGAGAAAGGGAGAGTGATGTTTGTTGGACTCTGAGAGTGAACCAGTTGGGAGAACTCAAAATTCAACTAATTTCTTTTCTCCCCACCCATCTTTACTACCCTCTGTGCCAGTGGTGGGCAACCTGCAACCCATGGGACCCCTCAGAGTTCTGTACGTGTCCCACGAGACATTTTGTTTTCCATTTCCCATGCATAGGGTTGCCAGATTCTCCTGGTTTCTATCCACATAGTTTTTTTTTCCTGCTGGAATTACAAAAGTGGCATGTACCTAAATAAAGAGCACGTGAAGTGAGGTGCATGCTGATTGCATAGAACGGTGGGAGTGAGAGCCAGGAACTCCCTCTGCATCCAATCACAGTGCTCCAAATTCTATGTACAGAAGCGCAGTGAGCAAAACTACCCTATCCCAGGCAACCATCTTGGGATACATCTACACTGCATGCTTATTTTGGAATAAGTCCACATTACAGGGAAGCCTCAGAATTACTCCCCTAACAAGGATGCGCTATTTTGATTTAGAGCCCCAGGAAGCACTGGGGACAAATTACTTAGAACGGCCCTGATGAGGGGCTATTTTGGAATAGCAGCAATGCAGCATCCACACTGCAGCTATTTTGAAATAGCTATTTTGGAAGAGGAGTTATTCCTCGTGGAATGAGGTTTACACAAGTCAGAATAAGCTGCCCGTTATGTCGATATTATTTCAAAAAAAACGGAATTGCTGTGTGGACGCTCGCATTGTTATTTCAGAATAACTCTGATTATACTGAAATAATGGTACAGTGTAGATGAACCTTTGGTTATGATAAACTTGCAGTCTAGATTGCTCACCACTTCTCTACAAAATGGTCAGACTAGGAGTTCTGCCTTCCCAACACACGCTCCAGAGAAAAGGCACCAGAAACGTTGTGAAAGTGAAAGTCTTATTTCATACTTTCCCTTTCAAAAGGCTTTAACTAGTTCCCCTGCTTTTCTGGACTTTTAACTGAAGGTCAAATGAGTTTAATGATACTATGCAGCCTAAAGTCCCGGTATATCGACCCCTGGAGCTTAACATTGTTTCGTGTTGGACAGCGACTGGGTTATGTTAGCACCTTTCCTTCTAAATGAACACCACGGGGTTGATTCCAATCCCCCCAGCATGAGCCATTTGTAAGGGGAAAAATCACTAGGAAAAACAACCCAAAAGCAAAATGCTGGAAATCGACACTGGAAGCCTCATTCCAAGCAGTTCTTTTGTATCTGTCTAGCTCTTTCCATTTGTTGTTACCAGGCCAACGTATTGCCGCTTAGTTAAAAGGTAGTTGCCCTTTAGGAAATGTTTTTTGTGTTAGACACTTGACCCAGCTGTTTCCAGTCCTCCCACTCATGGTAGTCTGTCGTTGAATGAAAGTATCTGCTCTCAAGCATTTAGCATACAGCAATTGGAGCATACATGTGAAGCGTGCACAACTTTGACAGTTTTTCTTACATAGAATCATAGAGTCCTAGGGTTGGAAGAGACCTCAGGAGGTCATTGAGTCCAACCGTCTGCTAAAAGCAGGACCAACCTCAACTAAATCATTCCAGCCAGGGCTTTGTGAAGCTGGGACTTCAAAACCTCTAGGGATGGAGATTCCACCACCTGCCTAGGGAACCCATTCCAGTGCTTCCCCACCCTCCTAGGGAAATAGTTTTTCCTAATATCCAACCTAGACCTCCCTCGCTGTGATTTGAGACCATTGCTCCTCATTCTGTCATCTGTCACCACTGAGAACAGGCTTTTTCCCCCCTCTTTGGAAGCCCCTTCAGCTAGTTGAAGTCTACTATCAAATCCCCCCTCGCTCTTCTCTTCTGTGGACTAAATAAGCCCAAGTCCCTCAGTTTCTTCTCATAAGTCATGTGCTCCAGCCCCCTAATCATTTTTTGTTGTCCTCTGCTGGACTCTCTCCAATGCATCCACATTCTTTCTGTAATGGGGGGCTCAGAATTGGACACAGTCATTTCAAGGAGTCCTGGAATGGAACATTCCATTGTATTTACCCCAGTGGAAAAATTGATCTCTGCGCTGTTAACCAGAGAAATGCATGACAGTTTGAAGTCTATGCATACATCTCATTATATTTAGACAGCTCCTAATCTTCCCCAGCTGCGATAGTCAAGGGTTATTAGACTCTGATAGAGGGAACCAGTCAGGGGAACTCAAAACTTTTGTAGCATTAGCACAAATCAGCTGCATTCAAGTGGAAAATTCACATAGGTCAAAAGTCGGAATCTTAAGATTCCAACTTTTGACTTATGTGAATTTTCCACTTGAATGCAGCTGATTTGTGCTAATGCTACAAAAGTTTTGAGTTCCCCTGACTGGTTCACTTATATATATATATATATCATGTAGAGCTGTACAAATTCATCCTGCGAGGTGCTAAATAGAACTGGGAGAAGATTTGATTTTGGAGTTCAGTGGCAGTTCCAAAACATAGTATGAGTAATAAACAAAATCATCTTGAATTAGAATCAGAATGCTGTTGGCATTTTCTGGGAATTAAAAAAGTCTATTTGGGGTTGGTTTCAGAGTAGAAGTTCAAAGCTGGGTTTTTTCACCTCCCTGGGTGAATGGCCTTCCTGGAGGGCTAAAACTCATGAAGGTGGCAAAAAATAGCACTATCATATCCTCCTTAATGTGAATGACCAAAAATACTTGTGTGAAGCTCACCACTAGTTTGAGATTGACCCAAACTGCATTTTTTTGTCAAATAAACTATTTGTCCAAAACCATTTCACCCACCTGTAGGGACTATGAATGTCCTGAAATGTACAAAACACATTGTCATCAAATGACTTTGTTAGACTCCTACTGACTAGGAACCAGAAAGCACATGGGTAGATGTTCATGGGGGGTAGAGGCTGAAGTGTTCAATACATGGCAGAAATAGAACACTGCTAGGGAGCATATCCCCTGTGCACAATGCACACACTCTTGTAGCGTAGGGGAAAATCATGTTAATCAGAGTCTAACTCACTGGTTCCCTAACTTTTCGAGCATATGGACCCCTTTTTAATCAATTAAAATTTCATGGACCCCCCTTCCTGGGGGAGAAAAAAAAAGAAAGGGAAACGAAAAGTAAGGAAAGAAAAAGAAGTGCCCATCACGGTGGGCCCAATCCTTATTTTTAAATTTTCCACGAACCCCATGCAGAACCATCACAGACAACCAGAGGTCTGCAGACCACAGGTTGGGAACCACTGGGCTAAATGCTTTTAATTTGGGATTTTCTCTTCTTTTCCTCTGTCTAACATGGTTCTTTGCAAAAACAGGTTATGGCTAGAAATATCGAGGCATGAGTCAATTTTGTGGATAAACTAACCACAAACCTTAAAAAAAAAGTTTTGGAATTGCAAACTATGTTTTGCAAGAGATTGTTACCTGAAAAAAAGAAAGCTCCTCCTGTCATCTCTTCATACCCTTTCAAAACACACGGGACATGTGGTTTTCATTAGATTTTTTTTTTTGGGGGAGAGGGGGGAAGATTTCCTTACAGACAAGTGAATTTATTTGGAAAAATTAAAGACACCCTCCCACCTGAACCTTCCCTCACTTTTAGAAACATAGCTTTCCCCACTTCTAGTGTCGATTGGGACCAGAATCAATAGTTGCAGACTACTGCGCTAAAGTCTTGAAAAATTAAAAAAGGGTCAGAAACAGAAATTAAAGGCCATATCTATACTTTCCACACCGGAGATCAATCTTCTGCATTCGATTTAGCGAGTCTAGTTAAGACCCACTAAATCAAATGCTGATGGCCGTTCCAGTCGGGGCTGGTACTCCTGGCAGTCATGAGGAGTAAGGGAAGTTGACGGGAACTTGGATCAAGGTAAGCCAACTTCAGCTACACATTTTATGTAGCTTGAGTTGCGTATCTTAACCCAGCCTTCCAGGTCTAGTAAAAACCTGGCCACAGAAGTATCAGGAAAAAAGCTTTTTATTTTGTTCTTGAGACTTCAAACCCAATCTGACAGACACAAGAGATTCAAAAAAGCAAGCAAAATGTTGAATCCTTCTCCAAATTGAAGCAAACTCTGCTAACGTTGATGTTAACTTGCAGCAGCTAGTAAAATACTGTTTTTCATCATGTATCATTTAATGGGATTTGGTACCACTCTTAAAACAATGTACACTCTGATATGTGAGGATTGTGATATATTAAATATTAAATACAATTATTGTGATTATATTATTGCAGCACATATTATGTGCCAAGCACTTTCCAAAAATCAGGAAGGATGCTGCATGGTCCAAAGTAATCATGATCTAAAGGAAAATGAGAAATCCAACCTCTGTCTTAGAAAACATTAATATTTAGAGATTGCATCTTAAATATCTACATATTAATGGTTATATAAAAGATAAAAATACACCATTCATCTAAAGTTACCTGAAGAAACCGAATATTTATGAAGTAACCCAATTATTAGCCATCTAAACATCTACCTCTAGATCTATATACCTATCTTGCTATACATTACATTTATATCAATATCTATATCTCTTATTTTCAGCCAGTTATACTCAGGGCACAGCTACACTGCTGTGATCGATTTTCCAGCTAAATCGAACTCAGAGGGTGAGTGCTAGTCCTCCTGCATTGCAGGAGGAGTAAGGGAAGCTGATGGGAGCATTTACTTCATTTGACCACTGCTGTGTGCGATTTAAGATACGTGGACTCCAGCTACACAATTTACGCAGATGGAGTTGCTTTGACCTTCCGCTGTAGTGTAGACCAGGCCTCGGTGTACAAAAACTACACAGAGTTTTGCTGAAAATGTGAAAACCTCTGTAAATGAGCAGAGAACGTGACCCAAAATAACCATCATATTGCTACGGAGACATATTAAGATATGTAGCATCATTAACACTTCTGAAAATCAGATTAGCTGGCTTGGTTCTCATTATTTGTGCATATGTCGATATGCCTTTCAATATCTGCCTGAATGGGAGGTTATTTTGTTATGACTACATTTCTAATGTTTGGTTCCATGACCTAACAACAATTTGGAAGTGAAATTAATCATTCAGTTCGGATGTTTTACAAATAACTGGTATATTTTACCCCCTCCCTCCAAATAGGACTTATTTTTCATAGTTCATGGACCGATGCACTGATCTGAAAAAAACAAATGTACTTCCAGATTTCTGAAAGACAACCCCTGTTCTTAGACTGTCGTTTTTCCATCCACTATTCCAAGATTTCTTTCTAAAATTATCCTGTTAGCTGCTAGTGGTCGCCAGCTTCCACTGTCTTTGGGTGGTGAGCATGGGCACTTCCCCTTCCAAAAACTTCTCTTGCATAGAAAATATAAAATCATACTGCAGCTGATGGGAACAGAAGATGTAACCTGTCCTGTGAGGGGAAAGCTGGATTAATGGTCTTCATTCCCTCTAATCCCTTGCTAATTTAACCCACCCTAGGCTTTACCAGAAGTCTAGAGACTTGAATTTGATATTGAGCTTGTGAGCCAGGTGGTTGGGAACTTTGCTTTTTTCCATTCCTATTTTTGCTAATGTGCCATTTTAAGTCTATTTGTAAATATAGATCAAAGAGTGAACAGTGATAAGATACAGAACACTCTTTGGGATTCAATTTCCAGCAACAATAGTTTTCGCTTCTCTTTTATACAAGCTTTGTTCTCTCTTTCAAATAGTGGACTAATAAACATTTCCCTATATTCTTGCCAAAGGCCAGAGTTCAGGGAGTAGAACTGTTTAGTTTTCACCTGCAGGCAAAATATACATGCATATGAGGATTTTATTTCCAAATCCAATTCATGTGAATCCAGGTGATGCATGCTAGATATAACAGTGCACATTATTATTAATTTTAATAAATTATAAGCAATACTCAGGTCCGCCTATAGGGAAGTCAAAGGGGACAACTGCCCCAGGGCCCGGGGATTCAAAACAGCCCAGGGGTTGTGGCTGCCACTGCCACTGCTAATACAGCAATGGCAGCAGCTGTGGCTCCAAGCCTTTGAAATCACCATCTGAGCCCCAAGTGGTACACTCCAGGAAGCAGTGAGGGCTGCTGGGGGGAGGCTAGCCCCCACCCCCTCCCTTCTGCCTGAAGCCCCGTCCCTTCCAGGGACATGGAGCTGGTCCCCCAGGGGCCCAGCAAGTCTGGTACTAGTATTTGTATATAAGGACAAAGGGCAAAATTTGGAAATCCACCCAAGTGACTTAGGAGACTAGGCCCCACTTTCAAAAGGGCTATGGCCTGGTCTACACTAGAAAATTAGGCCTTACCTACACGAGACAGAAGATCACTACTGCTGCAATCAATCTTGAGGAGTTCGATTTAGTGAGTCTAGTTAGAATCGCTAAATCGAACTCAGAGAGCACCCCTGCCGGCGACCAGTACTCCTGCTTTTGTGAGGAGTAAGAGACATTGATGGGGAAGTTGCAAAGCTTGGCTTAAGGTAAACCAACTCCTGCTATGTATTCTGTATGGGTGGGTCTAGATTACAGGGTTTTGCTGACAAAAGTGGACTTTTGTCGACAAAACTATACCTACGTCTACACTGCTGCTGAGTTCTGTCGACATAACATCGACAGAACTCAGCAGTTTTGTCGACGGTGGTAAACCTCATTCTACGAGGAATAACGCCTTTTGTCGACAGAGGTCTGTCAACAGAAGGCGTTATTGCATCTACACTGTCCTTTGCGTCTACACTCTCATGTTGACAAAGCGGCTTGCTTTGTCGACAGAACTGGATGTAGTCTAGACGCTCTTTGTCGACAGAAGCTTTGTTGACAGTATCTGTCGACAAAACTTCTGTCGACAAAAGCCTGTAGTCTAGACGTACCCTAAAGCTGGAGTTGCGTACCTTAAGCCAAACTGCCGGGTCTAGTGTAGACCTGTCCTTAGACAAGTTTAACTATGCCTATCAAGGGTGTGAAAAATCCATACCCTTGAGGAGCATAGCTGAGCTGATCCAAATACCTGTGGATAGTACTAAGTTGACCAGAAGAATTCTTCTGTTCAGTGGTGGCCCGTACATAGGCGTGAACTAGGTGGTCGCCTAGGGCACCAAATTAAATGGCCATTGAGGGGTTTGGAGGCGGGGGCGCCGATCGCGCATTTCGTCTTGGGCGCCAGTTGCTGGCAGCTCGTCTAGGGTCCCTCCTGCTTCTGTTGACTACATATTGCCTCTCAGGAGGTGGATTACCTACACCAGTAAGAAAAATCACTCCTGTTGGCACAGAGAGAGTCTATTTTGAAGCACTGCAGCAGCACATTTGTAACCCTCAGGACCTACACAAGTCCCTGGATACAGAGGGCCAGATTTTCAAAGGCATCGAAAGGAATTAAAAAATGCAGGTATGCGCTTTTGAAAACCCTATTAGACACCTAAGGTGACTAGGGGTCTACATCCTATTGCAATCAATGAGATGATTAAAATAATTATGATTATTAGTAGTCATAGAAAGTATAGAAAGAAATAGTATTGAGACAGGGTGATTTTTTAAGCAATTCTTTGCTGAAGGACTATAATAAATTACTAGTAGCTTATATCTTTTCTAGAGCTGACTGAGAATTTTTCATTGAAACGCACTCCCATCCCTCCTCTCTTGAGAAAAGACACTTGAGTAAGCAGTCATTTTTGACAAAAAAAAAATCTTGTTCATCAAAATGTTGCAGGATTCATTAACCCTTCCCCCCCTGCGCCTCTCCCTCCACAACACAAGAACTAAAACATTAAGAGAAACATCAACAAAAAATGATGATTTTGTTTTTCTGGGAACAAAACCACAATTCCTGGCAAGATCTACTGTTGGGCATTGAGGATGAGATTTTTCAAAACCCTTCAGCAATAATCTCAGTGTGAGAGTAGTTAGGCTAGTGCTGAGTTTCCTTAAAGATCAATTTATTTAACATGCAAAACTCTCATGTTTGTGAACTGACAGCAACATCTGTAGCTCGGAATGGATTATTACTTCCCTTTAGGAATTTCCGAGTATAGCACAAGCTTTGTTATCCGGCACTTTAAAATCTGGATAACTTGATTAAACAACGTTTGTCACAGATGGCAACACAATTCCCCCTTCAGTTCACTGGAAAAATTCCGATAGCCATTCGGAAGCATTTTTGAACATTTTCCGGTGCTTGTGGAAGTCATGTTTGTGAACTTGCGACAGTATAAAGTTTGTTCGTGTCATGCTTCTGTGCTTAATACCATTATTGTATATAATCTAACCCATCCTGCAACTATGGCTAGTGCAAGGTGAAAAATTCATGAACCATCAATGTAACTGACAAATTTGATTAACCACAAATCCCCATTTTCCGTGAATGCTAGATACCAAAGCTTGCATTGTATTAGTTGTGAACATCTAACAGAACAGCAACTTTTCACAGAGAATGCTGCAATACTGGTGCGGATTCCACTGGATCTTTTGGCAAAAGAGGGAATATCATACTGGACCAAATTCACTTGCTGCAATTCTGCTGATGTTCATTGTGCCACCAGAGATAAATTTGGCTCCTGCTTTTACCTTTGTTGTTGCATGTTTCTTGACTAGATGCAACTTGCCAAGGCAGTTCATGTCTATGGATCAGGTGTCTCACATTTTGACTGATGTCCAGTGTAAAGAGAATGACCGTGTTCCTTTTTTAAATGAATGCTTTGTTCTACATGTTGCTATTTTCCTCCTAAACAAGAGGTTGAAGCTAAATGGCCAGCTAGTGCAAATCAATAGAACTCTAACTGAGGGCTCCATCTTCAATTTCTGTTTCATTTGTAGACCTCATCTATGAATGTAGATCTCAAAATCTAGTCAAGATGAGTTCCATTTCAGTTCAGGAACAGCCCGATGCCCACCTTAGTAACAGTGGCAACCAAGAACCAAATCTGATCTCCCTTACACTTTATAAATAAGCCGATTCTGTTAGTTCTGATGCACACACCAGATGCAATCCTTAACACCACGTTATGCCCGCTATTCCATGCATAATTCAGGCCTGCTCTTTATTTTTAAACTCCCAGGAAGATAAAAATGGAGCCAATCCTTTGCATTCTGTGTTATAAATAAAGAGCATATTGTAATAATACATTAAACAACAGGCTTTAACCTTTTTTTAAATGGCTCTGCACAGTGTGTGTCAGACGAAAGTGTCTGCCCCCCTCTCCAAAAAAAATTAGGTGAATTAAGAGTAGGCTGTTAATTTATTTAAACACTGGACATATGTAGGTCTATGGAATTTCAAGTAAAATAGCCGGTAGGCCTTATTAATTAAACACATGTGTTGAAATAGCTTCAAAGAGTGGGACATTTTGTTTGGATTAACAAACACCCAGAAGTCATAAGAACATAAGAATGGCCATACTGGGTCAGACCAATGGTCCATCTAGCCCAGTATCCTGTCTGCCAACAGTGGCCAATGCCAGGTGCCCCACAGGGAATGAACACAACAAGTAATTATCAAGTGATCCATCCCCTGTCACCCATTCCCAGCTTCTGACAAACAGGCTAGGGACAGCATCCCTGCCCATCCTGGCTAATAGCCATTGGTGGCTCTGTCCTCCATGAATTTATCTAGTTCTTTTTTGAACCCTGTTAAAGTCCTGGTCTTCACAATATCCTCTTGCAAGGAGTTCCACAGGTTGAGTGTGCTCTGCATGAAGGGAAGCCAATGGGAAGTCAGTGGGAATGAGTCAGATTTTGAAATGCCTACACAACTAGGCACCAACCTGTCTAGCTAGGCACCTAAATGCATTTAAAAACCTGGTCACTTATGAAAATGGGACATGGGCTCTTAAGTATTTTTGAAAAATCTTACCCTACATCACAATCCTTGGGCAATTGTTTTCTGTTCAATTCAAAGTCAAGGAGAGCTCCTGCTGATACATCAGCAAGTGCCATATAAACACATCGAATAAATGATGGTAATAGAAGGACAAAGCAAAACGGTGAATTGTTCCTCTCTGGACAATAGCCACAGCAGATGCACTCACAGAAGCAAGGGAAGGGAAAGGGCAGCTTATTCCATGGCAGCCGCGCTTAATTTGACAGTTGTCGAAAAGGGCTTTTTGTCTGGATCAGAACAATAAGTCAATAATATGAACCCTTCCCTGGACATTCTGAAAGCCTCTTTTAGAGCAGTGACTCTTTCAACATGTAGTTAGGCCAGTTGTCGAAATCTTTTTTGCAAAGGTTGTGGGGATAGAACGATATATTTACTTTGTAATGCAGCACTGGGTGCATTGTGTGAATTGGTCCTTGTTCTTCCAATATCCAATTGGCAAGCTCAGCTGTCCCCCTGTAATATAAACATGTTCTGATAACACAATCCCAACCACTAGTGACATGGATTTGATAGCTATAAGATCAGTTTTAAAATCTCTACATTCACACCGGTGGACTGTGTTAAAGAAGACTGATATTCAATGTAGCTTTCAATGTTTAAAAAAAAATTATACAGAATGGTACACAGTCAGCTACATGGGCTACATCCCCACCAGGTTAATGGGAACTCATATGTATACGTCAGCACTATTCATTTTCTAGAGTTGCTTTCTGTAATGTACAACCCGGGTCAAACTCTGTCCTCCATTGACTTCAGTGGAATCTCATGAGTGAAAAGGATTTGGCCCATTCCTGAGATTAAGGACTGAAAGGAGCCACGTAATTAACCATATCCAAGGGGAAAATTGCTCTCCTTGGCTTCTGATGATAGGACAAGAAGCAATGGGCTTAAACCGCAGTAAGGGAGGTTTAGGTTGGACATTAGGAAAAACGTCCTAACTGACAAGGTGGTTAAACAATGGAATCAATTGCCTAGGGGGCTTGTGGAATCTTCATCACTGGAGATATTTAAGAGCAGGTTAGATAGACATCGATCAAGGATGATCTAGACAGTGCTTGGTCCTGCCGTGAGGGCAGGGGATTGGACTTAATGTCCTCTCAAAGTCCCTTCCAATTCTAGTATTCTATTATATTTTCAGAGAACAACTGGGCAAACAGAACTCACTGTGAGCAGAATCAGCTTTGGGTATTAGGTGCGAAAATCCCTTGGGCAGCTTTGAAAGTATTACCATAAATATCTATAGGAATATTATTTTTCTCTCTAACATTTGGGTGCATACATGTACACACATAAACATTAGATTTTCCTCCTCTTCTCTGGCTGCCTTGTGCTGTGAAATTCATGCCATTAAATTAAATGCAGAATAACTCCATCATTCCCAAACTGTGCAGAGTTGAGGAGAGGTTAAAAGAAAAGAGAGATAACCCCCAGATTGTAGCACCACCTGAAATGACGTATAGATAAAAATATTGACATTTGTCTGCTATAACGTACTGGGTACAGCCTTCAAACATTAGCATCAATTTACTCACTTCTCTTATTAAATAAATTAAAGAGGAATCGGCAGCCAAATCACCGGATCAGACCTGACTTCTACTCTAGTGTCTGCATGATTTATATCTGATCAGGTATCTCACTGGAGATAGCACTATATTTCCCCATCATCTTGAAAAACACCTGCAGTACCTCAGATACCATTTTATGGTAACTGTAAATTCAGAAGATCTGACAGTTCACTCCGGGACTGAATAAGGACTTGCATTTTTAAGGAAGTGCCGAGGGCCACTTGGAACTAGATGTTTACCTTTACCATAATATCCCCTGTGTCCATAGAATGGGAAATTCTATCCTACCTAAATACGGCTGTCAATTAGATGCTGAAGCTGGTAACTGGCCAGTTTTTGTTGGTTCCCGCTCTTTATATGTGCATTAGTTTGTATTTCCCTGTATGTCTTAAGTGTCTGCTTCTGTATGAACGCAGTTGTGCACTGTAAATATAGAAGATTTTTTAACACAGAACTCATTCCAAATCTTTCCCCTCCCTAATATACTTTTAAGGAGAAAAGGTCAGAGTATTCCAGTGAACTGACGCACTCAGTCTAATTTATACAGCAAGAAGCTTAAAGTTGTGCGTCATTTGACCATTTTCCATTTGTCCATGCTGAGATTAAGAGATGGGCTTATTGTTGAGTTTATGGCTGAAATTACTACTAAGAGGGGGGAAAAGGGTTAGGAGAGAGCCACAGCTACAGCTGGGCTTTGATTTAGTGCTGCCCAGTTGAGGGCATACTAAACCGGAAGCCTTGAAAACAGTAGCGACCGGGGACTCAAAGGAGCCAAGTAATTAACCATTTATAAGGTCATATTTTCAGAGCTGAAGTGGGCAACCAGAAGCCACTGGGAGCACAAACTGCCTGTGTAATTGCCAGGAAACAGCTGTGACCATTAAGGTGCAAGCACAAGCGCGCTGGGATTGCCAAGGTGGCAAACCCAGGTGTTCCTCAGAATTGGTTCTGCCCATTGGAAAGCATGGGAGTCAGCTGCTTCACTTGGGGCGCATTTAGACTACGCAGAAGACTCAAAAGAGGATATGCAAATTCAGCGGAATTTGCATATCTTCTTCCGATCTCACTTTCGAAAGTGGCACTTTGAAAGCGAAAGTAATCAAGACGCGGTTTTTTTGACCACCCCCCCTTTTCGAAAAGCCGCTTTTCCTCAAAAAATGAGGTTTATGCGGCTTTTCGAAAAAGGAGGGGAGGGGGTGCCGAAAAAAAGCATCTTGATTACTTTCATTTTCGAAAGCTCTGCTTTCGAAAGTGAGATCAGAAGAAGATATGCAAATTCCGCAGGATCTTTCAACTCTTCCGTGTAGTCAAGATGAACCCTTGGATTCAGGATGAGGAGCACAGGATCTTTTGAAAAAGGGTTTTTTTTTCGAAAGAACCGTGTCTAGACCGCGGTATCACTTTCGAAAAGCCAGTTTTCAAAAGAACGTGCAGCTGCCATTATGCAAATGAAGCACGGGAAATTCAAATCCCGGCTTCATTTGCAATTTTGATCTCTCTAATTTACATCCCTTTTTCAAAAGAGGGGTGTAGTCCAGACATAGTCAGTGAGACTACCAGCACTATACTGCAAGAGTGTGAGGAGGGGTGGGGGCTGTCCCATGACCCACAAGAAAAAAGCTGTGGAGTTAGATGGCTTTCTAGCACTTTTTTCTAATGCAGAAGTGCTTATGTTAACTGGCTTGATGGTCATTTTAGGCATGTGGCCCAGGGATCAAAGTGGTCGCATGATAAATAAATAGGGAGCCAATCCTAGAGCTAGTACCGATAAAATTGATGCTGATCAATTGTAACCCAGAGAACAAAAGCAAACAGAATGTTGGAATCATTGAAAAAGGGATAGAGGATAAAACAGAAAATATCTTATTGCCTCGGTGTAAATCGATGGTATGCCCACATCTTGAAAACGGTGTACAGATGTGGTTGCCTCATCTGAAAAAAGATATTTTAGCATTGGAAAAAGTTCAGAAAAGGGCAACAAAAATGAGAAGGGGTTTGCAACAGATCCCATTATGAAGAGAGATTAAAAAGACTGGGATTTTTCAGCTTACAATAGAGGAAACTAAGGGGGAATATAGAGGTCTGTAAAACCATGACTGGTGTGAAGAAAGTGAACACGGAAAAGTTATTTACTTGTTCCCATAACATAAGAATTGGGGGGGGGGGTCACCAAATGAAATTAACTAGTGGAACTCCTTGCCAGAAGATGGTGTGAAGGCCAGGACCTTAACGGGGTTTAAAAAAGAGTTAGATAAATTCACAGAGGGTAGTTCCATCAATGGCTATTAGTCGGGATGGGTAGGAATAGTGTCCCTAGCTTCTGTTTGTCGGAGGCTGGGAATGGATGACAGGGGTGGGATTGCTTCCTGATTACCTGTTCTGCTCATTCCCCCTAGGAGCACCTAGCATTGGCTACTGTCAGAAGACAGGATACTGGGTTAGATGGACCTTTAGTCTGAGACAGTCTGGCTGTTCTTATGTCCTTGTATTAAAATGTGTATATTTACAAAGGTAGAGCCAGAAATGGTGAAAAGATGGCATTGAAATCAATGCAGCTAGATTGATTTACACCAGCCAGTGATTTAGCCCATATTAATAAATGGTTTGAAATTAGTTTTGCTGGTATTTGTGAGATATTTCTCAGTATTCAGATACCTATTGGAAAGTTAGAATGTTTGCGAACACCGACATTTCACAGATTCATATCATTTTTATACATTTTGAAATTCATTATTTACACATCATTAGTCATTGTTCTGTTAAAAAAAGTCAGCCAATCATAAATAGCATAAATAATGACATGTCTTTGATTTCAAACACCATTTTGTCCAAAATAGGATTCCCTGTATGCCCTATTGGAAAACATTCCCCGGTTAGGATAAAATACAAATACATAAGACAAGTAGATCCGGGCAAAAGATATTTTACATCTGGTATAAGCAGCAAGCATGACAGTAGGAAATAGGGTAATATAACCAAAACATATTTCTATTCCTACAATAGAAAGGCATTTTCCATTTTCATCTCAGATCTTTTCACAAGAATGAAAGCAAATACTTTGTAAGCTAAAAATAATAATATTGCCACTTAAATGTTTCATGTTCTCTGTGACAAGTTAGCAAAAAAGTTAAGATTTTTCTCAGTTAACTGAATATTACTATTTTCGCCACCAAACAAAAAACACCAACTTGAAAAAGACATTAGACTTCAATCTGGAGCAAACGTGTGACTACCCATGCAAAATTAAAATGTGAAAGTTAATAGTTTCACATGGCTATAATGACAAAGCCTCTGTAATTGGTTAGTACTTGTGTGAGTCACAGATAGCTATAAAATTGCAGACAAGGGGGAAGTTCAGTTTATAGTTTACTCTGTGATACCTACTTAAAATATTTTTTCTAATTTTGAAATAATGTACCCTTAGATTACGCAAGCAACATTAAAAATGTAGACTGAAGTACCACAGGCATAAAAAAGTGAAGATTGCAAAAAGACATAACAGTTAATCTAGTCCATCCCACATACGCTAAAAGATTACTGTAGAAATGCTCTCATCCCCAAGCATTTAGAAATTATGAACTGTTTCTTTAAAGAAGCAAGTATGATATGCTTAAAAACAATAACATTTTTTTGCGGGAGGGGGAGGGGTGTCCTTTTCGATTTCTAGCATTTGAGCCTTTACATGTCAATGTTTTCCAGATTTTTTTCCATGGTCAAGAAAGAAAGAAAGAAAGAAAGAATGAAAGAAAAATTCTCACTTCTGTGGAAAACTTTAGGAACATGGGCTATTAAGAAAAAAACCTCACAAATATTGTGAAATTGGCAATAAAACCATGAGAATTAACACCATTGTATAATTGACTTTATCCTTTCTCATTTCAAAGGGGACTCTATGACTTCCTTGGGGTGACTATATTACTTTCTAAAGTCCCAATCCAGCATTGTAGTTAGGGAGAGGCCTCTAGTTAGACTCACTGAGTTTGATGGGGCCACTGAACTGAGCAAAACCCCCTGGATACACAATTAGACCATTGGAGTTTATTTTTATACTCTTGTTCAGCCTAATTTTTCTCTTTTCCAAATCATTCCATTAAATAATAGTACTGAACAGAATATCTGTATCTGCAAAGATTATTTTGACTGCCAGATAAGTTTTCTATCTGCCTTTTTGCTGGTTAGACCCTGGCGGTTAGCGAGCCTTGGCAAGATGCGTCTAGCTATGGATGCACCAGTGCAAAAAAAAAAAAACCAAAACTTATTCAGACTGAATATGATGACATTGATCACATATTGTGCCACTTTTCTAACTTGAGTGAACATACTAATTGTCATTGTTTTTCTAAGAAGAAAGGATTTAGTCATTTCATATTGACCGAGGAGGATTAAGGGTAATCTCACTAAATCCTAAACCACCCCACATGGTGGTTTATGGGTTTTTTGGGGTTTTTTTAAACAGTGCTGAGTCATTGCCGAGTATTACACTCAAATCATTACAATTATTTCTCTATTTATATCCTTTGTACTTCCTCCAAAAGATTACACCTACAGCTCCTCCCCTTTTGCCACTCAGCGAGACTAATTTGAATTTGGCATTGAGCAGTGAATGGCCAAGGTCATCATATTTTACTTTAATCACTAAGGGTATGTCTACACAGCCACATTATTTCGAAATAACTCAGTCCGTGTCTACCCAGCAGGCAGTTATTTCGAAATAATGTTGACAAACTGTCAAGCTGGAGGACTGTTTACTCCGACTCCTGTAACCCTTGTTGTACAAGGAGTAAGGGAAGTCAGCGAAAGGGGGCCCTATTTCAAAATAAGGGCTGTGTAGATGCTCCCTATTTTGAAATAAGCTACACAATTGACGTAGCTCAATTTGCGTAGCTTATTTTGAGTTAAGCGCTGCTGTGTAGATGCACCCTAAGACACATCCAAAAAGGAAAGCAGCTGACAGCAAGACATTTCCTTCCTGCTTTAGCTTCAGGGTAGAAAGTCAAATTAAATTTGCCCGATTAGTCTCTCTCTCTCTTCCCCCGCCAGCAATAAAAATTAAAATTGAAAAGCTAAAGGACAATTCCCCAGAACCAAGTAGTTGCATTTAACACCTCATTTGTACATCAAAAGCTGAGTATGGGACACTTCCAGCCCACTTAATTAGCCTCATTAACACTGGTTCTGCAATGGAGAGGTTCTCCCCATCATTCTTCTTCTGCTATAAATTCTGGGTTTCTTTTTTTGCTTTCCAGCTCATCTGATGAAATGGGTTTTGCCCACAAAAGCTCGTGATTCTATATATTTTTGTTAGTCTCTAAGGCTACGTCTACACTGCAGCTCTATTTCGGGATACAAGAGGTATCTGGAAATAGCTATTCCACGTCTTTTGAGTGGGCCTATTATTTTGAAATATAATGGGCTTGCTATTCCGACGTCCCTGTAAACCTCATTCCATGAGGAATAAGGGACATTTTGGAATAGTGATTTATTTTGAAATAAGTGCTGTGTAGGCAGTGCCAAATTTTGAAATAAGCGATTTTGAAATTAACTCAAAACAAGCTATGCATTTTATAGACCAGGGGTCAGCAACTTATGGCTCTGGAGCCAAATATGGCTCAGTAGGGAACCAAATATGGCTCTTTTGTCATTCCCAAAACACATGCAACTTTTTAAATTAAAATGAAAAATACCAACGCTGGCACACAGTCAGCTGTGAGGTGGCTGCCCCATTGATCCTATGCTGGTGACAGCTCCAGGGGAAGGTGGGGGACTTGAGCCTGCTACCCCAGGGACTAAGGCCTTATCCATTGGGCCACTGGAGGGCACACCCCACCACTATATGTCCAACTGTTCTCTTATCCTGCCTACCTTCACCTGCCCCCACCAACAGCCCTGTGCCCTGAGTCCATCATATGCTCCAACCCAGGCTCCTACACCCCTCTAGTCCCCTGTCATAACAGTCCTTCACCTCCTACACCCCAACACTGAGCCCTCAGTCCACCATACACCTGAACCACCTGCCCTAAGCCCCTCATACACCTCAGTCCAGGCTCCTGCACCCCCACATCTCCAGCCCCCTGCCATAAGATTGACAGAAGACAGCCTCAGTGTGCGCATGATTTGACCAGTTATGATGCAAACATTAAAGACGTGCAAAAAGATGCAGCAGCAGAAGTGCCATTAAATAAAGTCCACGAGTACAATGTTTCATTTATGCTATTATTAATCATCATGTCAATTATCAATAATATTAAGCGGCTTATTTTCAGTCATGCGAAAGGGCATTCTTGTACGGCTCTTTGTTGACCACTTGTTCTGAATTTGGATGTAGTTTGGCTCTTTGGTTTGAAAAGGTTGCCAACCCCTGTTAGAGACTAACATGGCGACCCCTCTGAGACCAAGTAAGAGGTTTTAGCTGTGCCCAAGGATGGCTTAAATTACCCTTTTCTTTGTCTTTGTGGCTGCGTACTTCGATTGCGTCAGGAAATATCACACAAAGCCAAGATTTGTTGGCGACCCAAATATCTGGGATGACAACTGATGACCTCATTACTAGAGAGCTGGGAATTGTAATGCTCCACCATAATCAATCAAAGGAATAGGCAGATATGTTGTGACATCATGCAAACACTAGTAACATAGGGATACTATTAATTATGATTATCCTTTGACTTCAGACATAAACCGGGAATCAGTTAATGCTAGAGCAGATTCTTTCAGAACATTTGGATTCGTTCAGTGTTTTACTTTGTCTTCCAGTTCACAGAATGGGCCAAATCGTTTACTCACATGAAAAAACTCAGTTGACCTCACTCGTCTGACATGTGGTCATGCCCATACTCTGCATTTCTGAACGATTCCTCAAGTATCTTATAAAGGCCTGATCTAAGGGCTGTTGAGTCTTTCCAAATGACCTCAATGGGCTTTGGATCAGGCTCTAAGTTGGGGGCAGGAGGGAACCTCAGGCCCAGGGGTCAGATCTGGCCCCTGGCTTGCCTGGATCCGGCCCCTGAGGCTCAGGGGCATGGGGGAAGCCCATGTTGGCACTCCAGCCTCCTCCTACTTCCCTGTGGGGCTAGAGCACATGAAATCTACTAGTCTGTATCCCCCTAGGCTCTGGTGTATGAGGGAAATGTGAGGAGCGTCACTCATGTCCTTAGGGATTCCATTATAGGAAGGAATCGTTGGGTTCCCACTTCAAGTTAAGAGCAAACGGTCCTACCCTCTCATCCCGATTTACTTCAGCTGGCAGAAGATAAGGGTTAGCATCTGCCCCATGCTCACAGTAAGAACAAGACTGTTAAAAGTTGCTACCATTTCCGGCCAACCATTTCTGGAATTTAGATGACAGGCTGGAGAGATGATCTATTGGAGCCTCCCCAGATCATTTGAAATATAAACCTTTGTAGATAGACCCCAGGTAATTTGTTTTCTTTAAAAGCTGAAGCCGCACAACTTTCTGCTGAGATGTCGAGAGCCAGACAAACAGTGCCACTTTCCAACGAGGAAGAAGAAAAGCGACCTTCCTCGCCGGAGTTATTTTAAACAAACAAAAGAAAGCTGCTTCCTCTTAGAAGGAACCACTTGACTTGAAAGTCCAGCATCCCAACACGTGAGCCATGTAACTAACTAAGTAGTGCAGCTTTTATGATTCACAACCAGTAAAGGATGACAGAGTGTGAGTGTATTTAGCTAAAGGATCACCCCCATTGAGAGATATGTGGTAGGAAGGTGACCTCATGTCTCCATTATATCCTGCAGAGTCAGGTGTTTGGTTATGGTAACACTCTCTGCCTTTGCGATCCCTTGGGTCCAGCCTGTCACCATCTTATACGGCAGTGGTGTTCACACCAGGAGTGGCCCGAGGAGGGCTGTGGCAGCTGGCACCCCAGGCGGAAGGTGCGATCGGCGCCCCTGCCTGCATGGCCATCAATGGGCCGTCAATGGGGTGACGTCATCACCGGGCTCCCCGGGCGCTCCATGATGTCATCATCAGGCGCTGTTGAAGGCGGCGACCTAGGCGACAGCCAAGTTGGCCTATAGCCATGGGCCACTCCTGGTTTACACTATGGGTCTCAACCCAGTATTGAGTTGTAGAATGCCAGGCACTGGGTCTTGTGGCTGCAGGGGCATCAGCTGACCAGTGGGGGCTCCTGTCCTGGTATCATTGACTGCACTGCACCACAGAAGTGGCTGGTAGCAGGCCTGGCTGACTGACTGACGGACTTCTTGTTGTCACGCACTTTAGACTCAGTCATTTAAAAAAGTTATTCCTTCCAGAAACATGGTATTTTCCTGTAATTTCCAATCTGTTCTCAGTTGGGGGCAGGAGGAGAGCACACAGGACCCCACACACTGCCCCAGCCCCGAGCATTAACTCCCCACTCCCACTGCCTGGGAACCTGTTGCTGATTGTTTCTGTGGCGCAGCATCGTTTGCAGTGCCAGGAAAGGCTGCGTTAGCACCTCCACTGCACTGCTGACCAGGAGCAGCTCAAGATAAGCCCCTTCCACCCTACTCCTGACCCCCACACACCCAGCCGGAACCCCAAAGCTCTCCTCCTCAGCCCCACCCCACAGCCCACACACTAGTCCAAGTATGTTGGGTCATGGTCATCAACAATTTTCTTCAACCAGGTCATGAGGAAAAAAGTTTGAAAACCACTGCTGTGATGTGCTTTGCTGCAGTTCTGGGCATTGTGTCCAGTTCTGGGCACCACGTTTCAAGAAAGATTTGGAGAAGGTCCAGAGAAGAGCAACAAGAATTATTAAAGGTCTAGAGAACATGACCTGTGAGGGACGACTGAAAGAATTGGGCTTGTTTAGTTTGGAAAGGAGAAGACTGAGAGGGGACATGATAGTGGTTTTCAGGCATCTAAAAGGGTGTCACAAGGAGGAGGGAGAAAAATTGTTCTCCTTGGCCTCTGAGGATAGGACAAGAAGCAATGGGCTTAAACTGCAGCAAGGGAGGTTTAGGTTGGACATTCGGGAAAACTTCCTGTTAAGGTGGTTAAACACTGGAATAAGCCACCTAGGGAGGTTGTGGAATCTCCATCTCTGGAGATATTTAAGAGCAAGTTAGATAGACATCTATCAGGGATGGTCTAGATGATACTGGGTCCTGCCGTGATGGCAGGGGACTGGACTTGATGATCTCTCGAGGTCTCTTCCAGTTTTAGTGTTCTATGATTCTACGATTCTATGATTGACTTTAGTGTGAGTTGATGGCGGTCAACAACTCCTAAAAATTTTGCCTGACTACCCAGAATGCATAGCTAAAATGAGGATGTTGCTGTGTACGTTGCGCCTTCCTCACCTGAACGGTCCTTACTCATGGCAGACATCCCATTGAGTTCAGTGGGCCTACTTTTATGTGAATAAGCAACCCGCAGGTGTGCTCAGGATTTCCAGCATCAGGCTTTTTATTTTTGTACCCACACTAAGCAGGTGTTCCACCATTTTTTATTATGTCCAGACATTATTTGGGTTCCTATTTGTATTCCGCTGGCTTTGTTTTTCTTCAGTCATACTAATATTTGCTTTCATGGTATACGGGGCTTACTGGAACAGTCTCAATGCCTGTTCACCTCAGATTACACTCATATTTTTACTGCAGGTATTTGTTTTTGTCTGCTGCTTTATATAAATTCACCCGAAGGACAAAAGCCTTATCATGATAGCTCAGTCAGCATTTGGTACGGATATAGTGCTCATGCTTTAATAATAAACTGTTGATTTATGCACTGAATGATGAAAAATGGACACTGATATTGGAGAAGTGCAATAAGGCCAATGATATCTATCATAAAACATGCAGGGTATCACAGCTGTGTATTCATGATGAATTCACCTGCCCTACTATAAAAGAAATAATAGACCCAGAAATGTTTGGCAGTTTGGATTCAACTGGAGAAACACCTGAAGTCTGAGTAGGCTGGGGCATCTGGCATTGGCCACTGTTGGAAGACAGGATACTGAGCTAGATGGACGTTTTGTATGAACCAGAACAGCCGTTCCTATGTTCTTAGTTATCCAGTGAGTTGCCAAATGGTCAAGGGGACTTTTGTTTTGGATGATTCAGTTCTGAATCCCACTTTATCTTGAAGATTTATTTTAATAAAACATTTTAAAATTAAAGTAAGCTCAAATGTAGTAAAGACAGTTGACTGCAAACACACAAATCATTGAACGTATTGGAAGAATATCACATTCATGAGCAAAAGTCAACTTGCACCAACACCATATATGAGATCATGATGTGTCACACAACTGACTCTACTGCTATTTTGTGGGTTGGAATGAAAGGGAAGGAGTGGAGGAACATGGGAGAGGGTGACAGAAAGGGAGAAATCATAACTTAGGTCGAAGGGAGAGAAAAGCTTATAGTAGCAATATGGGTGATGGAGAAAAAGGAGATGTAGATACATTTTGTAGGATAAACATCCTTGCCCACTTGAACAATCCTTACTCAAGGGAGAAGTTCAATATCTCAGCCTCAAAATTTGGAGTACATGTTAATATCAGGGTAGGGGTGGAAAACAAGGAAATCCCAATAAACTGTTCTAAAGTTTTGGTCCACCTCAGTTGTAGGTGATTTATTTTTATAGAATTTTTCTAATACAGCTCAACAAATAAGCCCCAGAAGCAGCCAGTTCGTCTGAGAACCCTTTAGGAAACTCATTTAAAGCAGCATACACGTATATTTGCCAATGGTCATTCCTAATCTCATCCTGTTAGCTAAGAATTTGGCATGTAGGTGAGATATGGTCATCTTGACAGCCATTCCAACTTAATTTCATTCCAGTATAGAAAATCACCTGGATATTTCTGTGCTATAGGACAGGGGACAGCATATGCCAGAGCTGGGTGTCATGCTCTTCCTATGTCATTTCCCCATTTGTGGCTGCTTAGCCTTGCCTAGACTCTAAAACCAAGTGAAATTACATTGAAACTCATTACAGCCTTGCAAGTTTAATTACTTAAGGCATTCCCCATCCCCTTCTAGATTAACAGAGCACCCTTCCTTTTATGGAGCCTTTCTTGGGAACCATCCAGTATGGGATTGGTTGTGAACAACAGCCTCTTTAAACAGGTTATATAAGGAGTAAATCTCAGAGATTGCATTTCAAGTTGCCTTGCTTCTTCTATGTTTTTTTTTAAATAGGAGTAAAGGGACAACCGAGTAGCCGAACCAACCCATTGCAATGCAAGTATAGAATCCATGCCTGCCGTGACCTTTAGCACTTTGGTGTTTACACATTTTGCCCGAGATGTTTATCCAAAATGTGCTGCTTTGAGGAAAGGATTGCCAATGGACAGACCCTGTATCATGACATCTCCTGGGCTGCAGTAGTTATTCTTGCAGTCCAACCAGGGCCAGATTAAGACCTTTAGAGGTCCTAAGCACTGAAAAGATTATGGTGCCCCCCCATATGTAATTCAAAATAAAAACAATACTATACTGTAAAATCTCTCTTTTTTTTTAGTGCCCCTGCTTTGCTGGTGCCCTAAGCACGTGCTTAGTATGCCTATTGGGTAATCCAGCCCTGAGTCCAACCAATAAAGGGGCAGACAAGGAGGTTGTGAATTAAAGAGAGAATGAAACCAGGATCATAGGTCACTGGTAGCAGATGAATAGCCCTGGAAATTTCAGAGCTATTAACAGCATCTTTGAGCCACAAGGCTACAAGTGTACAAAGACCCTCATACAGGAAACTTAGAGATGCCCCAATTTAAATGTTAGAGGCAAGGTGGATGAGGTGTGTCTCTCACCAACAGAAGTTGGTCCAATAAAAAAAATTACTCACCCACCTTGTCTCTCTAATACTTTTGTCATCATTTGACTCACCCTTAAGCCAGAAATAAGATGGTGGTAGTGTAGCTTGAAACTCAGAGATTGTAGGATGCCTGTAGAGAACAGGGCCATCTTCAGTGAAGGCTAGGTTTCTCCCAAAGCCCCTTGGCCTTTTGAAGCTACTAACGTTGGCCATCCTCCATATCTTAGGGTACGTCTAGACTACAGGCTTTTGTCGACAGAGGCTTTGTCGACAGATACTGTCAACAAAACTTCTGTCAACAAAGAGTGTCTAGACTACATCCAGTTCTGTTGACAAAGCAAGCCTCTTTGTCGACATGAGAGTGTAGACGCAAAGGACAGTGTAGATGCAATAACGCCTTCTGTTGACAGACCTCTGTCGACAAAAGGCGTTATTCCTCGTAGAATGAGGTTTACCGCCGTCGACAAAACTGCCAAGTTCTGTCGACGTTATTTCGACAGAACTCGGCAGTAGTGTAGACGCAGGTATAGTTTTGTCGACAAAAGTCCACTTTTGTCGACAAAATCCTGTAGTCTACACACACCCTTGGGTACTTCTTTGATCCCCGTTATCAAAGTGTTTGAACACTTCCCATTCGTTAATACATTTATCCTCACTCCTGAGAGGTAGAAATTTTTTATTAACCCCTTGATACAGAGAAGGAACTGAGGCACAGAGACCTGAAGAGTCAGACTATCAAAGGCTCCTAATTTCTACGGAAATCAGATTATTGAGTGGCTTGCGCAAGGACCCACAGGAAATCTGGGGTGGAGCGAGGAACTGTACCAAGGACTCCCACGTCCCGTGGTAGCAACCTGAACAGCATTTTGTTCCCCTTAGCAGAGCGTACAATGTAGCCCAGTTTGGTTCTTCCATAATATTAGCTAGTTCAGTGATGGCTTGCTGATTTGTGTTTTGATCCTACTTGTCCTTGAAGATCCTCGTTTCCCATCCATTAGTTTAAATTCCTAAAATAAACAGATAAAAAATAATACATGGTAAGAAGTTCAGGGAAGGTACCAGTCCATGTTACCACAGCTGTTCATGCTACCACTGTAGTAGTAACGATAATAAAGACATTTTGTAATAGATGAGAATTTAACTTTCCAAACCAACTGCAGAGTCACTTCGTAGCTTCACTGGACTGGGAAATACAAGCGATGCTTGCTATTTGGAATCAGCTTCCAAACAGTCACCTATATTCCCACCTAGTGGTAGGTATCTAATTTTTTGGAATTGTGACGTTTATGGCATATCGCAATTAATCACTTTAGCTGGATCATTGAAACCCTGCATGAAGGAACATGCACAGGTTTCTGGGGATGGAAAAGCTCCTTTCTTTCTTTCTTTCTTTCTTTCTTTCTTTGGATAAATTGGTGATGGGCCTGCAGCCCCAAAATATGCCATCAAATGATTTTTCTTTTAAACCAAATGAAAATCTCAGATAAGGGGCTTGCCTTTATAACAGCGATGGCAACGTAGGCTAGTGAGTGGGCCACATAAGTGACCCTCCTTCATCTCAAAGGGCCGCAAGATTGTTGTAACCAAGACAGTTTCCCAGGATAGGGTAGTTTTGCTAACTGTGCTTGTCTACTTAGAATTTTTGGCAAGTGCAAATAAAACCGTGATTGGATGCAGAGGGAGCACGCAGCTCTCACAGTCAGGGTTGTGTGCAGTCACCCTGAACCTCACTTCATGTGTCCTTGCTTTGTGTATGTGTCAGTTTAGTAATAGAAAAAAACCTACCTGGATGGAAACCAACTCTGTGCATGAGCAACAGTAAACAAAATATCTTGAGGGCCACGCATAGGGCTTGTCTAGACTACACTGAAGTTTTGAAAGAGGATATGCAAATTCCGCAGGAATTCGTATATCTTCTTCCAATCTCACTGTCGAAAGCAGCGCTTTCTAAAGCGAAAGCAGTCAGGATGTGGGTTTTTTTCTGCAACCGCCCCCCGTTTTCGAAAAGCTGTGTAAACCTCATTTTTTGCATATCCTCTTTCAAAACTTCAGTGTAGTCTAGACATAGCCATAGAACTCTGGGTTAATAAAACTATTATTTTATATAATAAATAAAATTATTAACCCTGGGTTAATAAAAACATAAGAACGACCCTATTGGGTCAGACCAAAGCTCCATCTAGCCCAGTATCCTGTCTTCTGACAGTGGCCAATGCCAGATGCCCCAGAGGGTGATCTTTCTCCTCTCTTTCATTTCCAGCCTCTGACAAACAGAGGCTAGGGACACCAAACAGTCCTATATTATGAGCTGGACTTCCCATCTCTAATGATGTAGACAAGGAAGAGCACTGACAATCTGAACTTACTGATAAGGTATGGGAATGGATGGGTAGTAAAACAAAAAGGAAATAGAATAGAAATGCTGCCTGCAGATTGGGAAATCTTTAATCTGCTACTTAGCTGGGGATTGACCCATGGCAAAATAATATTAAAAAATAAGTCTCTCAGCACAGTATTTATCCCTAGATTTCAAAAAGACAAATAGCAACTTCAAATATTTATCGGCCTGAAAATAAAAGAAGCTGTCAAAGAAGGATTAAATGGACACATCTAATAGCCTCAATGATGTAAGCTAATGTCAATACCGTAACATGGTTTTCTTTTTCTCTCAGAGGTATAGGGGAATATGAATCCTACCAAAGATAAATACACAAATAAAAGAAAGCAAAATCAAGTTCAAAGCCGAGAGCAGGAAACATTTCACATAGTAAATAATAAATATTTTATTGAGGCAGAATTGTTGTTTTATTCAGGAAACGATTTGATGCCGCCCAGGGTGAATAAAGTTGGATGTAGGGAATAAGACCTGACAAGCTGAGTGGATTTATTTATTATCAAAACCAGACCACTTTATCTAAATCAGCTCAAACCACTGGCTCCATAACAGGCACGATTTTCATAATTTGGCAGTGCAATATTACAACACTGAAGATTTTTTATTTGTGTTATCATTTTATGCAGAGTATGCTGAGGGGCATATTTGCTAAGATTCGAAGGGATTTCGACACACATCTTGCATTAAGTTCAATGGCAGATGACTTACGGAATCTCAGCTGTTACTTATGTACTAATATGTAATAATTATGCTTAGGACACATATAGCACCACAAACCATGAACCTCTGATCTCTGTACATGTAAGGATTCTATTCATGCATCTGGACCAATTACCTTTACTTAACCAATTACCCTTACATATGCAAATAATATGTATCCCACAAGGTAGTGTCTCCACACACAAGCAGTACCTGTGCCTACAGCTAGTGTCTATTTTCAATTCCCTGTGACTTGACTGGGGGTGTTAGGTTCTAAATACACATCTAGATTAGAGTTTATGTAGTCAAGAAGCATATAGCTGGGGATTTTGAGGTACAGTGAGGTGTAGGGAATCTGATGGTGCAACTCAAGCCAGTTTAATGGGGTTTATGCCACCCAGTCTTCCAGCAGCTGGCATTTGTCTACCAACAGTAAAAAGGGCACTGGCTGGGGTTTCCCTTTGTTCTGTCAACACCCGGCTGCCCTCTTTACTCTTTAATGTTTTATACCCCTTTGAACATCACCCCCTCAGCCCCTTGCTCTGGGTGTGCGTGCAATCACCAAGGCTGTACTCTGTAGTGTTGTTGGCCTGAATGGGTGATCTTTGTGAAGGGGACCCAGGGTGACTGGTGAAGGGGGACACAGGAGACCACAGGCCATATGCCCCCCCCCAACCTAAGGAACTGCACCACTGAGTAAACTGCTTGGCGGTCTCAGAAACTTGGGATGAGCTTCCTCAGCGGAGGCAAGCATGAGACACAGACCACGGAGAAGGGAGCGTGAAGTCAGAAGCCAACTTCCTCTCAGCGCAGGCTGATGTTGTGGCATATTTGATTAGGTCTTGTGATGGTGTCATGTGGACAGAGTTGGCAATAAGGTTTGTTGCAGGGGTAGGTCCCAAGTGAGTGTATTTGAGGGCTGTGTCTATACTGGCGCGATCTTGCGTCAGAGCTATGCAAATGATTATTTTCAGGCATAATGGCTTTGCACAAGAGGATTTTTCTTGTGCAAGAAGGGGCAGTGTAGACAGCTCTCTTGCGCAAGAGCCTCTTCCGCAAAAATGGTGGCTCATTAGTTATGCAAATGAGGCTCGGCGATATTCCATGCTGAGCCTCATTTGCATAGCTCTGATGCAAGATCGCGCCAGTATAGACACAGCCCTCAAATACACTCACTTGGGACCTACCCCTGCAACAAACCTTGTTGCCAAGTCTGTCCACATGACACCATCACAAGACCCAATCAAATATGCCACATCAGGGATTCATACAACTACACATCTTCTAATGTGATATATGCCCTCAAGTGCCAGCAATGCCCCTCTGGCAAGTATATTGGCCAAGCCAGAGAGTCTCTACAACTAAGGATAAATGGATACAAGTCAGACATCAGAAATGGCAACAAACCTGTATGGGAACATTTTATTCTGCCTGGGCGCTCATTAATGCAGTGGTTCCCAGCCTTTTTTATACCACAGACTGGCAAACCCATTCACAAACATTTGGTGGACCGGTAACATTTTATTTGCATATTTGCATATTCATTACGGTAATTAATTTGAAGAGATCACATGTGATTTTACATTGCATCTGCATGCACAGAATACATGTCATTGTAACAGATCAGAGTTTGCAGACTTTAGTCTACAACACTAAAAAAAATTCTGTTAAAAGAATCCTTTCTATTTTTATCTTGAGCCATTAACTTTGTTTGAAATGTAATCATGCAAATGTCTTGAGCTAAGACATTTTTGTTCTGCCTGCAGCCCAGAGGTAAACAAGTTAGACACCCCAAACTCTCCTCTGTCCCCACCTCACTGCACTAGTCCCCACCTCTGGAGAGAGGGAGACACGCAGCGCGAGGCCCCTCCCAGCCTGCATGCCCCACATCTGAACAGGGAAGAGCAGCTCCAGCCTACCTGGCACCCCCGGGGAAGGCAGGAGCAGCTGCAGCATGCGAAGCTAGGATGCTCCCACCCACCTCCAGGACCAGGGGACACACATGGGGCAGGCGGGAAGTTCTCACAACTCATCCCCTGGCGGTCCCCCACAGTTTCCCTGGCAACAGTTGAGTCTGTTCCATCCTGGCTGCAACCTCCGGGGTAGGGAAGAGGAGCCGGGTAACCACTCGGCTGTGGGGCAGAGCTGTGGCAGCTAGTGCTATGCGGGGCAGGCGAGACGCTGTGAGCCGGCCTCCTCCTCACTACCTCTGGCAGCCCCTACCCTCTGCTGACCTGGGGAAAGGGGGGAAGGTGGCCAAGGGCATGGCACCCCCATCAGCCATGGGAGAGACCAGCACAGGGACCATGGGAGGGGGGTGCATTCACACCCTTCCCCTTGCATACGGGCCTGTCAAGGCATAGGCGTGGCCTGGGGGCACCTAGCATTGGCCACTGTCAGAAGACAGGATTCTGAGCGAGATGGATTTTTGGTCTGACCCAGTCTAGCCCTTCTTATGTTCCTATGTTCTTAAGCGTGTCCTGTCTGTGGGCCACTTTTGCCCACCTTCAGTTCAGCTAATAGCCTTTAAGGACAGAAAGGAACACCATGATCATCTCTTCTGACATATTACACATTGCAGGTCATGGAACCTCACCCATCCACTCCTGGAATAGATCCCCACCACCCGGCTGAGTCAGTGAATTCCTCAAATATTGATTTAAAGACTTCGAGCTATAGAGAATCCATCTCCTCTAGTTCCAGTCAGCAAGGGTATGTTTAGACTACATGCCTCTGCCAACAGAGTCATGTAAATTAGACATACCGACATAGTCAATGAAGCGGGGATTTAAATATTCCCCGCTTCATTAGAATAAAAATGGCCGCCGTGTTGTGCCGGCTCAGCTGTTTGTCAGCATAAAGCAGCAATCAAGACGGGGATCGGTCAGCAAGGAAAGCCTTTGCCGACTGATCCCTTATGCCTCGTGCAACGAGGTTTACAGGATCGGTCGGCAAAGGCTTTCCTTGCCAACCAATCCCTGTCTTGACTGACGCTTTGTGCCAACAAAGAGCTGAACTGGCACAATGCAGTGGCCATTTTTATTCTAATGAAGTAGGGGATATTTAAATCCCGGCTTCATTGACTATGTCAGTATGTCTGATTTACATGCCTCGGTCGGCAGAGGCATGTAGTCTAGACATACTCCAAGTGACCTGTGATCCATGCTGCGGAAGAAGGCAACTCACCCACTCCCCAACTATTCTGACCCACAGGAAGATTCCATCTCAACCCCAAATATGGTAACAAGCTAGACCCTGAGTATGTGGGTGAGACCTAGTAGCCAGACACCTGGCAAAAAGTTCTCTACAGAAACTCAGAGTTCTCCCCTTCTAGTGTCCTGTCTCCAGCCATTGGAGATATTTGCTAATAACCATTACAGATGGGCCATGTGCCACTGTAGGCAATCTCATCAGACCACTTCCTCCATACATTTATCAGGTGCCACCATATCACAGAATCCTACAACTGGAAGGGATTTTGAGAGACCAACGAGTCCAGGTCCCTGCCCTCGCATCAGGACCAAGTACCATCTAGATCATCCCTGATAGATTTCTATCCAACCTGCTCTTAAATATCTCCACTGATGGAGATTCCACAACCTCCCTAGGCAATTTATTCCAGTGTCTAACCACCCTGACAGATAGGAAGTTTTTCCTAATGTCTAAACTAAACCTCCTTTGCTGCAATTTAAGCCCATTGCTTCTTGTCCTATCATCAGAGGCCAAGAAGAACAATTTTTCTCCCTCCTCCTTGTAACGCCCTTTTAGATACTTGAAAACTGCTATCATTCCCCTCTCAGTCTTCTCCTTTCCAAACTAAACAAGCCAAATTCTTTCAGTCTTCCCTCATAGCTCATGTTTTCTAGACCTTTAATCATTTTTGTTGCTCTTCTCTGGACCTTCTCCAGTTTCTCCACATCTTTCTTGAGATGTGGTGCCCAGATCTGGACGCCAGAACTGACCTAATCAGTGCAGAAACAAGTGAGCTTTTCTCCTCCCTCCGCCCACCCCCCCCAGCACTACTTCTCCTTGGCTCCTTGGAAAGCTGTTCCAGTACTGTATTCCTCTGATGGTTAGAAACCTTCATTTAATTTCAGATCTGTACTTACTGATGGCCAGTTTATATCCATTTGTCCTTTCAGGAAGCTTTTGAGTTATTTGGTCAATTTTATTATAATCTGTGTAGCAATGGTGTGTTGGGGTGAGGACAGGAGATTGGACAGCGAATGCAGCTGTTGCCCTGGCAGAAAGTCAGAGGTGACTGGGGTGTTCTGGGAAATGTACTCAAGAAAACAGCGAAAGGTTAATAAGCTGCTCATGATATTTAGATTTCCCCTGTTTAAAAAGGGTTTTGCTGCCAACTGCTTCTTCTTACGTTGAAGCATGGATTCTCCCCCCCCCCTCCTGCTGACATTAAAAGTCGCATGCTCATTTCCCAAGTAGACTTTTCCAGATGCAATTTATTATACTCTCTTTGACTCTACGAAATTGTTGAGACCCTTGGGGACCATTCCCTGCCATGCAGTATTCCAGTAACAGACATTTGGCTAGATAACTGCAAAACAAAGTTACAAGACGATGCAGGGAAGCGTGTGATTGGAACCTCTCACCTATTTTTCCAACACCTGGTGCAGCCAAGAAACATTCAGGTACAATTCAACTCTGGAGACCAAATTTACCAGCATTCAAGAAGTGTGGGATCGAGGGTATTTTTTCTCCCTGCTAGTGGCAAAGAGACCAAATTCAAGGGCAGTGTCAGAAGGGAGAGTAGTGAGGGGAAACAAAAATAGCTTTCATTTGCCTCTGATGTACAACCTCTCTATATGGTCCTAAAAGGGCCATTCCAGCAGCTTCAGGGTTCCAGATACATCTCCTATGCCATGTACAGGCTGTCTATATCAAGGGTTGGAATTAACATAAATAATGCACTGTCAAGGTGGCCCAGTACCACTTGAGGACTCTCCTACAAAAAGGCCAGACACCAAGGGTATGTCTACACTGCACAGTTATTTCAGAATAAGCTATTCTGGAATAGTTATTCCAAAATAGCTTATTTTGAAATAGTACATCTAAACCGCAGGGAAGCCTCTAAATTAGTTTGAGGCAGGCTTCTCTAATGTAGATGTGCTCTCTTGATTTAGAGCCCCAGGAGGAATAATTTAGAATGGTCCTGGTGAGGGGCTATTCAGCAGAAGTAGAGTGTCTACACACTCCTTATTTCAAAATAGCTATTTCAGAATAGGTGTTATTCTTTGTAGAATGAGGTTTACAGAAGTCAGAATAAGCCATCCGTTATTTCAAAATTATTTCAAAATAATGGAATTGCTGTGCAGACACTCACACAGCTATCATATATATAGTAGGCCAATGTCTGTGACTCTGTAACGCTGAAACGCTGGCTGTTCCCTCTGGGCAGCACAGTTGCCTCCCGCCGTGGCTCTCGGCTGACTTCTGTGCCGCTCAGCTGGGCTGCCGCACGAGAGCAAGTGGCGCAAGTGGCCGTTTGGGCCCTGCGTTCCCCATGCAGCACCCCTGTGCTGCATGGGAAGCGCGGACCCTAAACGGCCGCTTGCGCTGCTTGCTCCTGCACGGCAGCCCAGCTGAGTGGCGCAGAAGTCAGCTGAGAGCCATGGCGGGAGGTGAAGGGGGGTGGGGCGGTGACTTACATGCCCATGGGGCGGGGCCTGGGTGAGCGTGCATCCCTGACGGAGACAGAGGAGAGCGGAGAGAGAGTGAGAGGCAGGAGGGGGAGAAGAGAAAGAGAGAGTTAGAAAGAGAGGCAGAAGGCGGAAGAGAGCTGAGAGAGAGGGGGAGGCAATAGGAGGAGGAGAGAGAGAGGAAGAGACACGGAGCGGGAGACCGGAGGCTCAGGAGAAAAGATCAACGTGAAGGAGAGACCTGAAAATCCCATCTTATGACGGGCTAATTGGCTAGTTTCGGAATAATGGCTGTTATTTCAGAATAACTTTGCTGTGTAGACACACCCCAAGTTCCAGTCAGAATCTGAACTCACCCAAAGTACATGGCCGCTTGGAAATGGGAGGGTTTCTTCAGATCCATCTGAAATACCGCATTACTCAGAATATTACAGGTATAAAAAACCACTATGTCTCCTACAAGTGACTTCTCTTCCTTAACTAGTGCAAAACCAAGAGAGTACTCCACTGAAATCAGTTGAGTTACTCCACTCTTACTCTGGTCTTTACCTACTATAAACAACGAGGCACTTTAGGACAGGTCTACAGTAGACCGGTCAGCTGGGCTTAAGGTACACAACTCCAGCTATGTATTCTATATAGCTGGAGTTGGGTTACCTTAAGCCGAACTTGACGTCATCCCCACAGTGGGATGCTGACAAGAGCAAACACTCCTGTTGGCTTCCCTTACTCCTTGCAAAAGGAACAGTACCAGATGCCAGTGGAGGCACACTCTGAGTTCAATTTAAAGAGTCTTAACTAGACTTGCTAAATCGAACTCCAGAAGATTGATCGTGGCAGCACTGATCTTCTGTGTAGTGAAGACAAGCCCTTAGAGACAAACAGATTTATTAGGACAAGCTTTCATGGGTAAAACCCACTTCATCAGCAGAATGGGAATGGAAGTTACAGAAGCAGGAGTGTATATAAGGAAGAAGTTGCTTGTGTTAGTGATGCTAATCAAGTCAGGGTGGAAGTGGGTCATTCACAGCATTTGGTCTGGAGATGTGAATATTCAGAGAGGGGAAACTGCCTTTGTACTGTGTTAACCAGTTGAGATCCTTATTCAATCCTAAACTGATAGTGCTGAATTTGCAAAGGAATCCCAGTTCAGCTGTCTCCCTTTGTAACTGGTTTTTGAAATTCTTTCGCAGAAGGATGGCTGCTTTGAAATCCATTACTGAATGTCAGGGAGGTTAAAATGTTTTCCTTCAGGTTTACGTGTGTTACCATTCCTGATGCCTGATTTGTGTCCATTTATCCTTTGTACTTAGTATAAGTGAAAGGCAGATGAATCAGGCTCTAGAAATTATTTTCATTAGAGCCGTTTAATAGGTGGGAAACATTGTATATCCTGCAGTTAGAGTTAAGGAACAAATTACACGCGCAGTTCTTTAGCAAAGAGCATCAACTCTGCCATAATAATTGGCTGCAAGTCCAAGTGTGTGAGTGTAGTGAGTGAGAACACAGCACTCCAGAGTCAGTACAAGAAAGTTAGCTTACCAACCATAAGAAGTCAAAGGTTGCACATTCAACTTCCTGCTTAAACTGAATGCAGCACTATCAAGATATGGCAGGAAATGACGGTATTTTCTACCCAAACTGAGAAAATCCTGACACTTGGAAAGGCACTGCTTGTGAAGTTTCCACCACAAGGAGACACAGATAAATTCCATGTTTATCCCAACTCACCAGCCAATTCCATTGAAGTTCACCCAACACGGTCATTTGATCAGAGTATGTGAATGGGAGTTGGGAGACCTTATCGTTTTACCACTGTTCATTCATTGCCTTGTCACATCTCTTCCCATCATACGTCTGAGTTTCAACCTCTGTAATTTGGCCTCTCTGTATCCACCCTTGTAAAGTGCTTTTAGGTGGTAGGATTAAAGGTACTGTACATTCCAGTTCTCTATAAGAAAACAAAGTTGCAATTACTGTAAATCCCATTTGCTTTGGATGGGGTGTGTGTACTTGCCTATTCTTGCTAGAACGGCCTGCCCTTTCAGTCTTTATTGTACCATTTTCCAGACTCAAATTATAGCCACCACATGATGAGCACAGGGCATACCTGGCATAATCTAATTGTCTTTGTGGTTGTTTTTTCATTATCTTTTCCAAGGGAATAGTCTCTATTTTTGTCTCCTCCCTTTGACAACTACACATATGCTCAGAACTGTGTTAGGAAGGTAAACAATTGGCCCTTGTGTTGTCTGATATCACTATGAATGTGATAAAACAGAATCAGAGATAAAAACATTCAAATGCTTATTAATTAGTTCTACCCTATAGCACTATTCGTAAATACATGCAGTATATAAAGCTGGTCAAAATTTTTCCATTAAAAACATTTCCTACCACCCCGTGGAATATGGCTTTTTTTTTTCTGAAATGGAAACTTTTATAGGAAAAAAAATATGGTTTTGTCAAAAAAAAGTGTGCTCATTTGTGTTGTAAAATAAAAGTACCTTTTCCACCATTTCACTCTGTGTTATTTCACACTCAAAATTGTGATTGTTTTTGTACATGTGAAATACTGAATGTCTAGAAGTATTTTTACATGGAAACATCACAGCATTTTTCCTTGCAAGTTTGCACTCACATGTTTTTTTGACCCCAAGCGTGCGCAGTTGAAGTTAGTGGGAGTATTTCCATTGACTTCAGTGGCCTTTGGAATAGGCACTAGGAAAACACATATTCTAAGTGGGCCAATCAAAAGTTGGGAGTCAGGAATTCTTGGATTTCATTCCTACTTCTGCCACTTATCAGCCTTAATAACACTTATATAGGACTTTAAACACATCACTCACTTAGGTAGATGACAGACGGATTCGTGACCATTCATTGCTTTCTCAAACACACACACACACACACACACACACACACACACACAGAGGCAGTATTTGGACATATAAAAGGCAGGATACAAAGGGACTTCCCAATATGAGTTTTCAATCTGCCAGGATCTATTATATAACACGCTTTACAAGGCCTTTACACTCCCATTTCCAGACACATTAAATTATGTTTCCTTCTTGCTTACAAAGAACATAATGAGCTTCTAGGTAAGATTAAAATACAGACACAGTAGGAAAAGGCAGGTATACACACAGTCCTTCCATAGAATAAACTTGAAACTCTATTAATTGCTGCTCCTGTCCCTTACCCCGTTTGCTTGGAGAAAACTGGAACGAATGGTTACCTTAAAGGGGGAGGGGGAAAAGTCAAATTGCAGCTACTGCAGAGTTTGACCTGTAACAGTGCCCTCTGCTGCCTGATGATACAAAACCACTTTTAAAATATTGCACTGTCCGGGTTTAAAAAGCAATATGAGCTTGGAAGTGAAAATGAAACTTCAGTGTGAAAAAAGCTCAACACAAGCCACTTGAAGAGACACTGGAAATGGTCCAAACAAAGAATGATGGGAACTGTACTTCATTAATAAAAGGGCTAGTCCTTGACCAACTGGTAGTTGACTGATACAGTGCAGCTGTTTACTGACTTCTGGGATTTCCAATTCTCCGTATATTTTTGTAACTTCCTTGCTGCTAAAATCCTGACCATAAGAAGGGATTTCCCCCACACGTCATGTTGTGCTGAGAAATAAAGCCCCCATGTTCCAGTTTATCTTCCTTAAATAAAAGCAGTTCATTCCAAATAAATTAGGAAGGAAAGGAAACTGTGAAATCCAAATTTCTGTGCAAATGCCATCTTCTCCTTAGAAATTGAGACAGCTGAACAAAATAGTGATGAATAAAGAATTCTGCTGAATTTGGTCAAAAATTGTTTCTGTGAGGCCGGCCTACAAGTTAATGATATAACACACTTTAAATGACACAGTGCTCTGTTGTCCTCCATGCAGACGACAAGTTTATGAAAGCAGCCACATAAAATAATGCTTATTGGACCTGATTCAAAGCCCACATGCATGTACAATTCTAATGACTCCTGATTTACTTTCATGTCAAGAAAGTCAGAGGGAGGCCCACCATATCGCAACATACAAAGTGTCGAAAGCCAGGAAGTTCTGACCCAGGCTGCTTTCCGCAGCTCCTATTGGCCGGAAATGGTGAACTGTAGCCAATGGGAGCTGCAAGGCTCCCTGCTAATGAACACTTAGATAAACAAAGCATTGTGGGCCGAGCTGCAGCTTATATGGGTGGGCCCACAACTCAACTTTGAAAACCACTGCAACAGAATTGAAACAACTCTCATTGCTTTGTTTAATTAAGCTCCTCTGAAGCTCTGGCAAAAGTTGCCATTTCTCAAGTTTTGGAGCAGGACTCTTCTCTCCATTAGATTGTGCTTTAGCCAAGGGCTGGCAGACTTTCCCTTTGTGGGTGAAGTATTTTGCCCTTCTATTTTACTGTGTGGGACCCCGTACCACCCTTCTGCAGGATGCTATGCAGACAGCCTCTCCTCTATCACACGGCACTTTCAGCATATGACATCAGAACTTGTTCCACTTTGCTTTCAGTTCAATAGACAATTCACCTGGTGCTTAATTTTACTATCAGGCAAACAGGATTTGAGGCCTTCATGGATCCTGCTTGTACTGATGCACTGAGCTCCTCAGTCATAGTCAATGTGAACTAATGTTTGCAGCTGAGCAATTAAAGTGAAAAATCATAACAGAGAGTTAGCATGACAACTATGCAACTCTTCAATCCCCCGTAATCCTTCCAAATAGGGTTTGTTTTGGCCCTTGGCTCTGGAGTAAATTTCACCTATAAAATAATTGTGGAAGACTCTTCAAGTTTCCTGATTGTAGGTGCTCATTTATGTACAAGTTGTACTGACAGATTAGTGCCTTAAGAGCACATTCATAATAGAGTCTCATTACGCTATGCACAAATAGGGAATAGGGAGAGAAAAATATCAGTGTCTATATTTGCTTTTCTTCTCCAATCAGCAGAAAAAAAATCATTGTAAAGCATTTTCTACAGCCTTCAAATAATGTCTGTGTCTCTTTTCTGCATCTTCTCCAATTTTTCAAGCTCCCTACTAAACTCTACAACAATCTGCCGGTTTCACTTGCACCATGACAGCGTACAGAGGAAAATTTGGGCTTATTTAGCCTGCAGAAGGGAAGAGTGAGGGGGGATTTGATAGCATCCTTCAACTACCTGAAGAGGGCTTCCAACTACCTGAAGGAAGGTTCCAAAAAGGATGGAGAGAGGCTGTTCTCAGTAATGACAGATGGCAGAATGAGGAGCAATGGTCTCAAGTTGCAGTGGAGGAGGTCTAGGTTGGATATCAGGAAAAACTATTTCCCTAGGAAGGTGGTGAAGCACTGGAATGGGTTCCCTAGGGAGGGGGTGGAATCTCCATCCTTAAGGTTTTTAAGTCCCGGCTTGACAAAGCCCTGGCTGGGATGATTTCGTTGGGGTTGGTCCTGCTTTGGGCAGAGGGCTGGACTTGATGACCTCCTGAGGTCTCTTCCAGACCTAGGCTTCTATGGATTCTGTGTGAATCATCTTCCTACTTAGTTTTACTATTAACTGTCTGTTTATTCAAAGTTGTTTCTGATTTAAATATAGCTGAAATCTTGCAAACTTACATAAGATTTCTTCCCAAAATGTCACATGATCACAATTGATTGAGTGGAATTTCCACAAGTCAGCAGCTCAGTGGCAGACAACCTCTGGCTCATGGGCAACACACAGCCCATCATGGTAATCTGCTGGTGGGCTATCAGATTTTGTTCATGTTGACTGTCCACAGGCATGGCCCTCCGCAGCTCCCAGTTGCCATGGTTTGCTGTTCCTGACCAATGAGAGCTGGGGGAAGCGGTGGTTGCCAAATCCCAGTGGGCCACACAAATTCCTGCAACTCCTATTGTCCAAGAATGCCACACCATGGCCACTAGGAGCTGGGTGTGTGTGATTGTGCCAGTGGACAGTCAACATCAGCAAAATGTCTCATGGCCCACCAGTAGATTACCCTCATGGGTCACAGGTTGCCCACCACTGCCCTAGATTGTGATCTTGAAAGATTTTTATCAGTATGGCCCAAAATCTTGTAGGAACAGCATCTATGATGTCAGTGAGACAATTAAGAACATAACATAAGAACGGCTGTACTGGGTCAGACCAAAGGTCCATCTAGTCCAGTATCTTGTCTGCCAACAGCAGCCAATACCAGATGCCCCAGAGGGAGGGAACAAAACAGGAAATCATCACATGATCCCTCTCCTGTCATCCATTTCCAGACAAACAGAGGCTAGGGATACCATTTCTACCTATCCTGGCTAATAGCCATTGATGGACATAACATCCATGAATTTATCTAACTCTTTTTTGGACCTTGTTAAAGTCCTAGTCTTAACAACATCCTGTGACAAGGAGTTCCATAGGTTGACTGTGCTCTGTATGAAGAAAAACTTCCTTTGTTTCAAAACCTGCTACCTATTATTTTCATTTGGTGACCCCTAGTTCTTATATTATAGGAACAAGTAAATAACTTTTCCTTATTTACTTTTACCACATCAGTCGTGATTTTATAGACCTCCGTCATATCCCCCCCTTAGTCTTCTCTTTTCTAAGCTGAAAATTCCAAGTCTTTTTAATCTCTCTTCATACAAGACCCGTTCCAAACCCCTAATCATATTTGTTGCCCTTGTCTGAACCTTTTCCAATGCCAATATATCTTTTTTGAGATGAGGCAATCACATCTGTACACAGTATTCAAGATGTGGGTGTACTATGGTTTTAGATAGAGTCAATAAGATATTATCCGTCTTATTCTCTATCCCTTTTTTAATGATTCCTAACATTCTGTTTGGTATTTTTGACTGCTGCTGCACACTGATTGGATGTTTTTTAGAGAAAACATCCCACATGATGGCTCACAGACACAGATTGAAATCCACACACAAATTGTAGCCTTCTCCCACCTCAGCTTGGATACCAGCACCATCTTCTTCAGTGCCTGCATTTGTATGTTCATTTACCCCTCTATGACATGTGAACAGAATGGTGGTAAAATCAACTCATTTCTAGTTTGAAGTCACAATAAACCTGATATAATACTCAGACCAGAAGAGATAAAGCAGATTGGTGGTAACCCAATAGAATTTCAGACCACTCATATCCAGTAAGGTAGGTACAGGTTAAACTTCTCTAGTCCAGCACACTCTGGTCTGGCAACATCTGTGGTCTGGCATGATTTTAGTTAGCTGGATGTCCACTTATAATGGGTGTGGCCAAGTTTCCTATGGTCCCATAGTTTGTTTACAGCCACCAGTCCTGAGTCTCAGTGTTCTGTGCTGTTATTTAGCTCTAATTTACCCTTAAATGTCTTCTAAGAGCCCAGTAAGCAGTGGACGTGTTGGTAATGCTGCTAGGCCATATTGATCTCCCATGTTCGGACAAATTCTCTGTTTTTTCACCGGTCGGGTCTTGTGAGTGCTGGATTAGAAAGATTCAACCTGTACATTATTAAAGGTGCCAGGTGGTCACTTGTATGAGTTATGCAGCTCTAACCAGAACACTGAACAGTGTGCGTCATTGGAACAAAAACGTAAAACCCAAGGTAAAGTATCTATATTTGGAATGGGATCATTTTGCCACTACCAAGTTCCTTATCTAGTACATCACCCCTCACATTCTGTTATTACTATTTTCCATACAAACTTTGAACTGAAAATTAAATGGCTATTTGACTGACAAATTATGAAGGAACCCCTGGAATCATTACCACCTCCACCAGCAGATTTGTCTGATGCAGTGCCAGTCAAGTTCCTACATTTCAGAAAGGCAGATTTTAGTAAACTTAGAGACCTGGTAGATAAGGTCCCATGGGAAGAGAGATCAAGAGGAAAAACAACTGAATAGAGTTGGCAGTTTTTCCAAAGGGACATTATTAAGGGCCTCAAAACAAACTATTCCGCTGTGTAGAAAAGATAGCAAGTATGGCAGGAGACCCCCTTGGATCAACCAGGAGATCTTACATGCTCCAAAAACCAAAAAGGAGTTGTATAAAAAGGAGTTGTATAAAAAGGATGAATATAAGCAAACAACACAAGTATTCTGGGGACAAGATTAGAAAGATGAAGGCACAAAACAAGCTCAATCTAGCTAGAGACATAAAGGGTAACAAGAAGACATTCTATAAATATGTTAGAAGCGAGAGGAAGACCAAGGACAGGGTAGGCCCATTGCTCTGTGAAGAGGGAGAAACAATAATAGGGAACTTAGAAATGGCAGAGGTGCTTAATGACTTCTTTGTTTCAGTTTTTGTCAAGAAGATAGATGGTGATGTGATGCCTAACACAGTGAATGCTAGTGCAAATGGGGTAGGTTTAGGAGTTAAAATAAAAAATGACTTAGAAAGGCTAGATGTCTTCAAGTCACCAGGGCCTGATGAAATACCTCCTCTATCAGCTCCTTGAATATTCAAGGATGCATCTCCTTTATCTTTTAGCTATCATCTTTGAAAAATCATGGAAGTCTGGAGAGATTCCAGAAAACTGGAAAAGGGCAAATATAGTGCCCATCTATAAAAAGGGAAATAAGAACAACCCAGGAATCTATGAACCAGTCAAACTTCTGTGCCAGGAAAGATAATGGAGCAAGTAATGAAGGAATCCATTTGCAAACATCTGGAAGATAATAAGGTGATCGGTAACAGCCATCATAGATTTGTAAAGAACAAATCATGTCAAACCAATCTGATAGCTTTCTCTGATAGCATAACAAGCCTTGTGGATAAGGGAGAAATGGTGGACGTGGTATACCTAGACTTTAGTAAGATATTTGACATGGTCTCATATGACCTTCTTACCAATAAACTAGGGAAATGCAACCTAGAGGGGCTACTATAAGGTGGGTGTATATCTGGCTGGATAACCATTTGAAGAGTGGTGGTAATTAATGGTTCACAATCATGCTGGAAGGGCACAACAAGTGGGGTTCCACAGGGGTCTGTTTTGGGACTGGTTCTGTTCAATATCTTCATCAACTATTTAGATGATGGCATAGAGATTATGATTATTAAGTTTGCAGATACCACCAAGCTGGGAGAGATTACAAGTGCTTTGGAGGATAGGGTCAACATTCAAAATGATCTGGACAGACTAGAGAAATGGTCTGAGGCAAACAGAATGAAGTTTAATAAGGACAAATGCTACATGCTCCATTTAGGAAGGAACAATCAGTTTCACACATACAGAATGAGAAGTGATTATCTAGGAAAGCGTCCTGCAGAAAGGGATCTAGGGGTCATAGTGGACCATAAGCTAAATATGAGTCAACAGTGTGACACGGTTGTAAAAAAAGCAAACATGATTCTGGGATGCATTAACAGGAGTGTTGTGAGCAAGACACGAGAAGTCATTCTTCCACTCTACTCTTTGCTGATTAGCCCTGAATTGGAGTATTGTGTCCAGTTCTGGGTACCACATTTCAAGAACAATGTGGAAAAATTGGAGAAGGTCCAGAGAAGAGCAAAAAAATGATTAAAGGTCCAGAAAACATGTGCTATGGGGGAAGACTGAAAGAATGGGGCTTGTTTAGTTTAGAAAAGAGAAGACTGAGAGGGGACATGATAACAGTTTTCAGGTATCTAAAAGGGTGTTACAAGGAGGAGGGAGAAAAATTGTTCTCCTTGGCTTCTGATAATAGGACAAGAAGCAATGGGCCTAAATTGCAGCAAGAGAGGTTCAGGTTGGACATTAGGACAAAATTCCTAACTGTCAGTGTGGTGAAACATTGGAATAAATTGCCTAGGGAGGTTGTGGAATCTCCATCATTGGAGATATTTAAGAGCAGGTAGGATAGACATCTATTAGGGATGTTCTAGATGGTGCT
The DNA here is from genome assembly GCA_032595735.1 of Pelochelys cantorii. Taxonomy (NCBI): domain Eukaryota; kingdom Metazoa; phylum Chordata; order Testudines; family Trionychidae; genus Pelochelys; species Pelochelys cantorii. The sequence goes on along the minus strand of CM064344.1, from coordinate 6,208,643 downwards.
TGGTCCTGCCGTGAGGGCAGCGGATCGGACTTGATGACCTCTCAAGGTCCCTTCCAGTTCTCTGATTCTCTGAGGGAACGTCTACACTTGCTCCCTACTTTGAACTAGGGATGCAAATGTAGGTGACCGAAATTGATAATGAAGAGGGGATTTAAATATCCCACGCTTCATTAGCATGATCTCGCTGGTGTGTTACTCTGCTCAACAGCTGATTCGAAAGTGAAAGTGTGCGCTGGGATGCGTTAGTTCGAACCAAACTCCTTGGTTCGAACCACTGTTACTCCTCAAAAAATGAGGAGTGACGTTAGTTCGAACCAAGGGGTTTGGTTCAAACTAACGTATCCCAGCGTGCACTTTCACTTTCAAAACAGCTGGCATTCGGAGTAACGCGCCAGCGAGATCATGCTAATGAAGCGCAGGATATTTAAATCCCCGCTTCATTAGCAATTTCGGTCACCTACATTTGCATCCCTAGTTCGAACTGGGGAGCAAGTGTAGACTACCCTGAGTCTCTGACTGCGTTAGGCATAACTGTTGCCATCCACCTTTTTAGAGTGACCCCTGCAGTCCCATTTCATTACTGGCTGGGCGCCATCTTCTCTAACACATTGAAGGAAAGTATTGCTGGCACTCTGCTTGGCTCCGAGTCAGTTCCTTTCCTTTCCATAAGGAGTTCATGCAACTTGATTTTCCATTAGTTAACGTAACTGCCCGAAAGTGGGAAGCTATATTTTGACAGACTTAAAAATATTGCAGACAGATTTTTTCCCTCTATTAAAAAAAAATAAAGGAAACCGAAATGCCTTTCCCCTCTAACTTTATTCATCATTAAAAATTCACTGTCCTGCACTTTCCTAATTTTTTAATGTAGAACAGTTGTTCTGCAGTGAGTGGCTGACCTGATTTGTTTTGACCTTAAGTCATAGTTGATTATATTTGAACTTAAGCTACAGTCTGAGCCTGCCAATGCTACTTAGAAGAGGACTTGCTACCATGCACAGGGTTATTGCTGTCAGTGGGAGGGCGCGTGACAGGAAGCATTGCTCTTGATTTCTAGGGTCATTCCCTATCAGGAGAGTTAAATGATTTCTCATTTACCAAAGTAGTAGCTGTGGGCTGAAGACTGAAATCCTTTCCTCGTCTTTATCTACCCTGGCAACTGAGCGACAAATATTTTGTCATTTGCAGAGGCCTAACACTGCCCCCTCACTGAAAGGCAAAAGATGGGCTTAAATTGCAGCAAGGGAGGTTTAGGTTGGAAATTAGGAAACATTTATTAGACACTGGAATAAATTGTCTTGGGAGGTTGTGGAATCTCCATCATTGGAGATATTTAAGAACAGGCTAAACAAACACCTGTCAGGGATGGAGATGGTGCTTGTTCCTGCTGTGAGGGCAGGGGACTGGACTTGATGATCTTTCGAGGTCCCTTCAGGTGTGTCTACACTGCACAGTAGGTCAAAATAAGATATGCAATTTGGGCGAAACAAATTACATATCTTATTTCGATGTTATTTCGAAATAGCTTGTTTTGAAATTTGGTGCTGCCTACACAGATCTTATTTCAAAATAAATCACTATTCCAAAACATCCCTTACTCCTCATGGAATGAGGTTTACAGGGAAGTCAGAATAGTGAGCCCGTTATATTTCAAAATAAGAGGTGCACTCAAAAGAGGTGGAATAGCTATTTCGGGATACCTCCAGTATCCCCAAAAAGCACTGCATTGTTGATGTAGCCTTCCAGTTCTAGTGTTCTATGATTCGATGAAGATTTTCCTCAGCAATTACTAGTCTAAGCAGTGCTTTGTCGGCAGGAGTGCAATCGCCGCTCATAGGGGATAGAAGATTTGTATTGGCAAAAGTGTCAACACACATGTGGCTGCATCTAGACTGGCATGATTTTCCGCAAACGCTTTTAACGGAAAAGTTTTTCCATTAAAAGCATTTGCGGAAAAGAGCATCCGTGGCCAATCTAGATGTGGTTTTGCGCAAAAAAGCCCCGATCACCATTTTCGCCGTCGGGGCTTTTTTGCGCAAAACGGCATTTGCGCAAGAGGGCTTTTTCCCGAGAGGAAGAGTCATTGTATTTGCGCAAGAACACTGACGATCATACATTAGATCGTCAGTGTTCTTGCGCAAATTCAAGCGGCCAGTCTAGACGCAGCCACAGTGTTTACGCTGTCTCACTTTTGGTCACATGGTTGTTTTCACCAAAAGCTGTACACTGTAGCCATACCCTTAGGGATTTGATTGTGATATTCTTATTCACACTGCATAGTGCCTTACTTTACAAACAGTCCCATCGACTTCAATTGGACTACTTGTGCTGGTAAGTACTACTGAACATCAGTAAAGGCTACAAAAGCTGGCCAGCAGACAGCCTTTGTTTTTCACTAAGCTGGCAAATTATACTTGCAGCTTAATTGTCATTGAGAAACACTTTGCTTATTTTACTTTAGATCTTCCCAGTAGATCCCTGGAGAATGTTGCAGCTTGTATAAATTAAAAAGGGCTGGTAAATAGTGGGCTAAATTCTATACCCGTTACTCAAGTGAGTAGCCTCTCTGCAAACATTTTCTAACGGAATAGCGGCCATTCTGACACCGTGTACATCCATAAATCAGTGAAGCCACTGCACTGTGCTAACACTGCATATAAGTTCTGTTACTGGTGGTGAATTTCCATAGGTTCAATTTCTTTCAGAGTGTGAGCTCCCCTTTGTGAGACTTTTTCTATTTCTGAAATGCACATGTCAACTTAATCAGACCTCACATAAGACATACCAGAAGTCTGAGACTCAAATTAGCAGTAAACAGGAAAGCCAAAACAGTCATAGTATAGGAGGGTCTTAAAATCATATTCATAACTAATATCAACATCAGGGAGAATTATATGTACAGGTCAAAAGTGATCTATGGCCATGAGAAGAAAAAGGACTGTAGTTATAATGGGACAGTTAAGGGACAGAGTGCTCAGGTGGTTATATAGCTCCACTGACCTCAGTGAACATTTCTCGTGTCCTGTTTACACCAGCAGAAATGATCATTCAATTCCAATGTGGCACTGGAGTCCGGAGACCCAAATAAGGAACATAACCCCATTGCAAGAGGTACTGGCCAAACACCGAGAAAGTCAGAGCCTAAAGAAGGTAAAATCTCTCATCTACTCTGAAGTAACATACAGCAGAGTCTGCCCTCCTTACCCCTTTTTGGCCCAGCCAATGCTTCTGCCATTTAATTATTTTAAAAAAAGAAGACATTAAACTCTTAATTGGAAGATTAACACCTGCCATGGCTTACTCCTTAAAATAGTCATTCTAAACCGATATCAACCACATAAGTATCTAAAAGTTACAAATTGCACCGGACTACATTCTAAATGCAACAGCTTTTGAGGGCACACAGTACCAGCTGCCATCCATTGAAGGGACTGTGGTCCTGCTTCAACAAAATTTAACCATATAAGAAAGTCTTATTGAAGTGGGACTCACTGTGCTTCAGTGCTATGCTCAATATGGATGAGGCCATTCATGCGTGCTCTTGAATCAGAGCCATGAAGATGAAGTGATTTCAAATGTGCTAAGCACCCACATTCACTCTAGTTTAATCTTGTCTATATTTTCGAAGGTTTGTCTGTCTATCTGATCAAGAACTTCTCCTAAATAGTAAGAGACCACCAAATTCAAATTACAGTTTCCTTTTTTCATAACTTGAAGCAACATAAAGGTTTCATCGTGCCAGGAAAAAGGGATGTGCCTGGAATGGGATTGCTTCTCCTAAAACCAAACAGAAAAGAGACAGAATCACCAAAGCAAGCAGAGTTCTCAGAACTGACATACCTGAACAGATGTTGAAAGAGACTGAACCAAGATGAGCCAAGAAAAATTGGATGGATGGAATAGGATTGCTTCTCAATAAACCTTACAGAAAAGAGATAAAATGGAAAAATTGGGAGTAGTACTTTTGTTTCCAATAACATTTTCTTCTAGTTTGCAAACCTTAATGTAACCCACACACCTAGTGTGGTTCACTGTTCCATGCAGTGGCACCTATGCCACAGCAACAGATAAAATGAAGAGACCTCTATAGCAGGGGCTAGGAGCCAGTTGACTTTTAGCTCAGCAGGTAGAGGCTCCTATACCTAGCTCCAGAGGTCCCAGGTTCAAATCCACCTGGTGGTGGTTACATTAACACTGATTCAGCTGTGCCAAAACAAATTGACTATAGCCTTTTTTTGTTAAAACATGGCGAATGATAAGAGCGTCTCGGGATGAAGTATACACTTTGTGGAATTCCCATTAAAAATCACTAAAATTAACTAAATCAGAATAACACTATTCTTGAAAAAATTCAATCATTTCAATAAAGCATATGCGTTTTCCTTTTATTTTCATAAAAAATCAATTGCGTTAAGGACGCAAGCAATGCTGGGTAACTCTGCTAGTATTTTATAGTCATGAAACCTAAAAAAGGCCACTTTGTGAAAATTCATAATCCCATGGAATGCCAAATATTCTCATCCCCAAGGGCGGTCATTGACAATGACTCTTAAATAGGAAATTTTGGATCCTAAGACATTTATGGCATCTGTCTTTTGTGCACCGAATTTTCCCGTGGATTTCAGCCACAGATTTGGGAAGCCCTACCACTGATGTTGAAAGAAAAAGCACAATGGATTACAATTGGAGTTGGAGTCGTCTGTGGGTGAAAAAAAGAAATGTAAGATGAATATGATCATTTTTTTCTCGCATCATGAAATTGAGGGTATAGTAAATTTAGTCCAGCCAAGCCACTCTCACCCAGTTCATGGCAAGCGATGATATAATTGCTGGCAGCCTGTTGCTGCAACAATCTCCAATTTCTCTCAGCAAACATTTCATTTGCAACCGGTTAATTAACTGACATGTTTTGCAAAATGCGACAGCATTGAGCACAGGCGATTTCTTAAGCCCTTCAGGCTGGTGTCTATTTTAAATCTGACGATGTTCAGTGACTACTTCTGAGCTCCAGAAGGACAAGGGGGGAGAACCACCCCACTCAGCCAGGCTGGCAGGAATTCTACCCTTTCATATGTACTGACAAGCTGGACGAAGTCTTGTCGCACAGATACATTGGCAGGCTTGAATAGCTTGTTTTGCTTGGTTGAACTTTAAAGCATTTAAGAAACTTGCTGTCCTTTAATTTCTATATTTCTCTTGTTAAAATATACTGTGCATGCTCTTAGGTATCACCTTACATTGCCCCTTCAATAAATAAATTTCATCTGTTCTCCATTAGGAAAGACAGTTTAGATTAGTAGCTGAGAAATGAGTATTATTTCAACGGAGCTCTTTTTTTTCAAAGATCTGTCATGGAAAATATCTGACTCGATCTATATAGATCTGTAAACGGTGCCTAACCAAATCCAACTAGACACACTGCATTTTAATTGGCAGGTTTGGTTCAGAGAGGATATTTCAAGTTCTTACTTTCCTAATAATTTATCTTTAGGGTTTGTCCATGATTTGATGGATGATTAATCCATGTGTTATATAACACAAGTAAACGTGAATTATCCTCCGAATTAAAGGAGTTCTGTTGCTCTTTTTGCCCCTGATCAGTTTTAATCAGCAGATGACATAATGAGTGCCAGACAGTACACTGTTGAGTCTTTTCGTTTCCCAGTTACTGAAATAACTGGGAATGAAGCAGGACAGATATGAAATGTCCCAGTGGCTTGCGATGGCAAATCCACAACACAACATGGAGTCCATGGTTTTTCTCAAAACCTAAGAGGAAAAAAAATTGAAACAAAATCTATGCACAACTGAACAAACCCCTACATTAATGGATGCTTTGTTCAGTGTCTTGGTACACAGAAACCAAAAAAAGAAAAGATTTATATTATAAACCAATTGTCTGTATCAAATGCTTTCTTTGTTGCCTTTGTTATTACAACTATCTCTGTTTGAATAAGAGCGTCCCCTCTTGTAGTCCAGCCTCACCCAGCAGTGAAGTTGTATAATCCTGAGTTCATGGCTTCACAATCTCCTGCCATGTATTTAGCATCTTTCATCAGAAGTTCTCAAAATGCATCACACATTTCAAAATGAAACCGTGAAGGACCTCTGGAAGATGGGCAAGGGTTAGCCTCATCTTATAGATGAAGAAACCAAGGCAAAGGATGGTTGAATGAGTTGCTCATGGTCAGAGCCAGGAATAGGACATAAAATCTGACCTTGAGTCTCATGCACTAACTCCTAGTTCAAGGTCTGCTTTAGGATTTCACTTTAGAGTTCTGCTGCGTTTACACTGGGTACATCTACACTGCACAGTTACTTTGAAATAAGCTATTCCGGAATAGTTATTCCAAAATAGCCTGCAGGGGAGCCTCAAAATTAGTCCGAGGCAGGCTTCCCTAATGTAGATGCGCTATCTTGATTTACAGCCCCAGGAGGAATAACTTAGAATGGTCCTGGTGAGAGGCTATTTCGAAACAGCAGAAGTGGAGTATCTACACATGCCTTATTTTGAAATAGCTATTTTGGAAGAGGCGTTATTCTTCGTAGAATGAGGTTTACAGAAGTTGAAATAAGCTGTCTGTTATTTCAAAATTATTGCAACGTAAGAGAATTGCTGTGTAGACACTTGCATAGTTATTTCAGAATAACAGCCGTTATTCTGAAATAACTTTGCTCTGTAGACACACCCTAAATGGCCCCAGAGGTGCTCAGATCTGAGACCACATTGGCGGAGATGTCCCTGACTGCATTAAGTACAGGCTATCTCTATGCTCAGACTAATTACGAGGCTTCCCCGTAGTGTGGACATGCTAGTTCAATTTTGTTACATTGGGAGTTATTAAGCCGGATTCAGTAATTTGGAAATAAATTCTAGTGTAGATATGACCTAAGAGACTTTAGAGACAAAAAAACAAAAACAAAACCAAAAACAACCCCCCCCCAAGAAATTAGAAGGGATTAGGGATCAAAATATATTTGTTTTTCTTCACTCAGTGCACCGTCAACCTGTGGAACTCCTTGCCAGAGGATGTAGTGAAGACTAGGACATTAACAGGGTTTAAAAAAGAGCTAGATAGATTCATGGAGGTTAGGTCCATCAATGGTTATTAGCCAGGATGGGTAGGAATGGTGTCCCTAGCCTCCCTTTCTCTGGAAATGGGTAACAGGGGAGGGTTCACGTGAGGATTACCTGTTATGTTCCCTCCCTGTGGGGCATCTGGTATTGGCCACTGTCAGCAGACAGGATACTGGGTTAGATGGACCGTTCTTATGTAACAGTGGGACAACTGTGCCTCACCTTCCTTTGCATATGCCACAATGCACGTGTGACAGTCTCTGTTATTAACTTTCTCTGCATGAGTAAATAAATACAAGGCGTACTAGCGTACTGTAGACTAATAGCCCTGGCATTTTAGAACAGTCAGTTAATAGCTGCATGTGACATTATCATGATTATAAACCCGATTGCATTAAAAGCTGAGATTCACCCACTAAGAAACACTGACTGCACCTGTTCATTTAATTTCTGCAGCAAATGTATTTTAAAGCGTAAGCAGTTCAAGCCAGAAGTGGTTCCCAGCCTTTGAAATGGAGATGTACGACCTCCTTCTGTCTCATTCCTGGCAGCGGAACCAGGGTTCATAACACTACCGGCTGATTTCACTTTATTGCAAATAGTTCTTAATTGGGGATGCATCTAACGGGCAGGTTAGTCATTAATTTTAGCCCACATGTGATTTAAGTATTGATGTTTGGATAATTTGAGAAACGTGGTGACTTTTTCCATGTAAATTGATCAATTTTTTAGTTCAGAGCCAGGAAAATACATCAGATTTAAAGTTGTTTCACCTTTATTGTGAGAGGCACATATAGCCTTTCCATGCCTCTCTTCTCCACTGTCTACCACCCTGTCTATAGATAATAGATCTTATCTATTTAGACTGTAATCTCTGCAGCATAGGTATGTACAGCACCAAGCACAATCTGACCTCAGACTTAGCTGGGTTTTCTAGGAGCTACCACAATGCAACACTCCCCCACCATGTGGTTTCATTTGTGCAATGGAATTTTACTGGGTTTAGTGAGAGTAGCAGACTTCAGTTCATAGGCTTGCGAACAGGAATTGCTAACAGGGAGTTTGGAGAGGGAGTTCTCCAGGTGAAAGAGGAGTAAAAACGGGACCCTTGTGGTAAGTGGCTGTCTGGAGTGTGTGTTTGTGTGTGGGGGAGTTATTTGCTGTGTGCAGAGCTTGTGTTTATCTGTTTGGTTGGTTGGTTTGATTGTTTGATTGCTTGAAGGAGCTTCTAAAAGGTTTGAAATCTAGAAGCCTCTGTTAATTGGCTAAGCCTCAGTCAGGGGGAGGGGCTACCAGAGCTATATAAGCCTGTGACTCAGCGACCAGGGAGCTTGTGAACAGGAATTGCTAACAGGGAGTTTGGAGAGGGAGTTTAGAGGGGGAGGTTAGAGGGCACTAGTGACTTCTGGCCTTCTTTAAAACATAACTCTTATCGTAATCTATATTCCAGAGGTTTAAAAAGAATCCCAGTTTATACTTAAACTTGTTCATTAGAAAAATGGAGACAGAAGCCCAGCAGCAGAGTGGGGGCTATCCTGTTTATTGCGTCGAGTGTAACATGTATGATTACCTGCCCTGTGGGCGGGTGGCGTATGTGTGCACCCGTTGCAAGGAGCTCCTGACCCTCAGAGACCGAGTTCGGGCTTTGGAGGCCAGGGTGGCTGAACTGGAGGAGCTAAGGGAGGTAGAGAGATTTGTGGATGAGACTTTCTGGGACACTGTAGTACTGTCCCACCTCCAGTCTGAGAGCCCCAGTGCTCTTAAGGAGGATGAAAGTCTCAAGGGAACAGAGCATTCAATGGGAGCAGAGGGAAACCATCCCGTAGTTGGGACCCTCCTCCCAGAGGATGTTGCGGTATCCTCTCGCACTGAGGATACCTCTGAGGGGGAGGGAAAGCCAGTTCGGAAGAGGCAGGTGTTAGTAGTGGGTGATTCGATCGTTAGAAACATAGATAGTTGGGTTTGTGATGACCGGGAGAACCGTATGGTCACTTGCCTGCCTGGTGCGAAGGTTGCGGATCTCTCGAGGCATCTAGATAGACTTATGTGTAGTGCTGGGGAGGAGCCGGTGGTCGTGGTACATGTAGGTACCAATGACGTAGGGAAGGGTAGGAGAGATGTCCTGGAGGCCAAATTTAGGCTGCTAGGAAAGAGACTGAAATCCAGGACCTCTATGGTGGCGTTCTCGGAAATGCTTCCGGTTCCACGCGCAGGGCCGGGTAGGCAGGCAGAGATTCAGAATCTCAATGCGTGGATGAGACGATGGTGTAGGGAAGAGGGGTTTGGATTTATTAGGAACTGGGGACACTTTTGGGAGAGGGGGAGCCTATACAGGAAGGATGGGCTCCACCTAAACCAGGGTGGAACCAGACTGCTGGCACTAAACATTAAAAAGGCCGTAGAGCAGTTTTTAAACTGAGAGATGGGGGAAAGCCGATTGGTGTGGAGATGCACGTAAATCGGAGGGAGACTACTCTTAGAGGAGAATCCATTGATAGAGATTCTCTAAGCTGTAGTCAGAAAGAGAGGAGGGGAGAGGGCAAACCATGGGCCAGAGCAGACAAACAACCGTGTACAAAGGAATCCAATGCATCAGGGAAGGGCAGACAAATAAGCAGTGGCAAATTTTTAAAGTGCTTCTACACAAATGCTAGGAGTCTGACTAATAAGATGGGTGAACTAGAGTACCTAGTATTAAATGAGGAGGTTGACATAATAGGCATCACTGAAACCTGGTGGAATGAGGAAAATCTGTGGGACACAATCATACCGGGATATAAAATATATCGAAAGGTAGAGAGGCCGGGGGTGGCAGTGGCACTGTATGTGAAAGATAATGTAGAATCAAATGAAATAAAAATATTAAATGAATCAACATGTTCAATAGAATCGCTATGGATAGTAATTCCATGCTCCAAAAATAAGAAATTAGCAGTAGGGATATATTACCGACCACCTGACCAGGACAGGGATACTGACATTGAAATGCTGAGGGAGATTAGAGAGGCTACCAAAACAAAGAACTCTATAATAATGGGGGATTTTAATTACCCCCATATTGACTGGATACATGTCACCTCAGGAAGAGAAGCGGAGATAAAATTTCTCAATGGCTTAAATGACTGCTTCTTGGAGCAGCTAGTGCAGGAACCCACAAGGGGAGAGGCAATTCTCGATTTAGTCCTGGGGAGCGCAGGAACAGGTCCAGGAAATAACCGTTACAGGACCGCTTGGGAATAGTGACCATAATATAATAACATTCAACATTCCTGTGGTGGGAAGAACACCTCAGCAGACCAGCACCCTGGCATTTAATTTCAAAAAGGGGAATTACACAAAAATGAGGAGGTTAGTTAAACAGAAATTAAAAGGCACAGTGACTAGAGCCAAATCCCTGCAAGCTGCATGGAAACTTCTTAAAGACACCATAATAGAGGCCCAACTTAAATGTATACCCCAAATTAAAAAACATAGCAAGAGAACTAAAAAAGTCACCGTGGCTTAACCACCATGTAAAAGAAGCAGTGAGGGACAAAAAGGCATCTTTTAAGAAGTGGAAGTCCAATCCTAGTGAGATAAATAGAAAGGAACATAAACACTGTCAAATCAAGTGTAAAAATGTAATAAGAAAAGCAAAAAAAGATTTTGAGGAACAGCTAGCCAAAAAAAAAAGAAAAACAAAATTTTTTAAGTCATTAGAAGCAGGAAGCCTGCTAAAAAAACCTGTGGGTCCCCTGACGACGAACTTAAAAGGCGCAATCAAGGACGATAAAGCCATTGCGGAGAAACTAAATGATTTCTTTGCTTCAGTCTTCACGGCTGAGGACGTTGGGGAGATTCCCAAATCTGCACCGTCCTTTGTGGGTAATGAATCTGAGGAACTGTCCCGGATTGAAGTGTCATTGAGGAGGTTTTGGAACAAATAGAAAAACTTAATGTTAACAAATCTCCGGGACCGGATGGCATTCATCCAAGGGTTCTAAAAGAACTCAAATGGGAAATTGCTGAACTATTATCTGTGGTTTGTAACCTATCCCTTAAATCGGCTTCCGTACCTAATGACTGGAAGGTAGCCAACGTGACACCAATATTTAAAAAGGGCTCTAGAGGCGATCCGAGCAATTACAGACCGGTAAGTCTAACTTCAGTACCGGGCAAATTAGTCGAAACAATAGTAAAGAATAAAATTGTGAAGCATGTAGAAGAACATAATTTGTTGGACAAAAGTCAACATGGGTTTTGTAAAGGGAAATCCTGTCTTACTAATCTATTAGAGTTCTTTGAAGGGGTTAACAAACATGCGGACAAGGGGGATCCAGTAGATATAGTATACTTAGATTTCCAGAAAGCCTTTGACAAGGTCCCTCACCAAAGGCTCTTGTGTAAATTACATGGCCATGGGATAAGAGGGAAGGTCCTTTCTTGGATTGAGAACTGGTTAAAAGACAGGAAACAAAGGGTAGGAATAAATGGTAAATTTTCAGAGTGGAGAGGGGTAACTAGTGGTGTCCCCCAAGGGTCAGTCCTAGGACCAATCCTGTTCAACTTATTCATAAATGATCTGGAGAAAGGGGTAAGCAGTGAGGTGGTAAAGTTTGCGGATGATACCAAACTGTTTAGGATAGTCAAGACAGAAGCAGACTGTAAGGGACTCCAAGAAGATCTCACCAAACTGAGTGATTGGGCAACAAAATGGCAAATGAAATTTAATGTGGATAAGTGTAAAGTAATGCACATTGGGAAAAATAACCCCAACTATACGTACAGTATGATGGGGGCTAATTTGGCTACGACAAATCAGGAAAGAGATCTTGGAGTTATCGTGGACAGTTCTCTGAAAACTTCCACACAGTGTGGCAGCGGCGGTCAAAAAGGCAAATAGGATGCTAGGTATTATTAAGAAAGGGATAGAAAATAAGACCCGGAATATCTTACTGCCCCTGTATAAAACTATGGTACGCCCACATCTTGAATACTGTGTACAGATGTGGTCTCCTCACCTCAAAAAAGATATTTTGGCCTTGGAAAGGGTTCAGAAAAGGGCAACTAAATTGATTAGGGGTTTGGAACGGGTCCCATATGAGGAGAGGTTAAAGCGACTGGGACTTTTCAGTTTAGAAAAGAGGAGACTGAGGGGGGATATGATAGAGGTGTATAAAATCATGAGTGGTATGGAGAGGGCCGATAAAGAAAAGTTATTTATTAGTTCCCTAAATAGAAGAACTAGAGGACACCAAATGAAATTAATGGGTAGCAGGTTTAAAACTAATAAAAGAAAGTTCTTCTTCACACAGCGTGTAGTCAGCATGTGGAACTCCTTGCCAGAGGAGGCTGTGAAGGCTAGGACTATAACAGAGTTTAAAGAGAAGCTAGATAATTTCATGGAGGTTAGGTCCATAAAAGGCTATTAGCCAGGGGATAAAATGGTGTCCTTGGCCTCTGTTTGACAGAGGCTGGAGAGGGATGGCAGGAGACAAAGCGCTTGATCATTGTCTTCGGTCCACCCCCTCTGGGGCACCTGGTGCTGGCCACTGTCGGCAGACAGGATACTGGGCTAGATGGACCTTTGGTCTGACCCGGTACGGCCGTTCTTATGTTCTTATGTTCTTATTGTTTTGCTGTCACTGTTACAACGTCAGGAGTCCCAGAGGAGATGCTCAAGAAAGAATAAAACAGATTGATGCCAAAGGTGTGCTGCTGAGCCTCCTTCACAGCTGGCGAGTGGCAAGCTGAGCAAATCTAACTGCAGATTTGTGGGTCTCAAACTGACAGCACAGAACACAGAAACCAATTATAGCTGGGGGTACTTTTTAAACCTGTGTATTAGCTGTGCAAGCAGGGAAAGTCTACACATTCAGCTGCATTACAGTAAGATAAATCTTCCTCCCACTGAGCAACTTGTAATAGGATTTAGACGGCGTTATTACCAGTGAGGTCTTAGGTTCAGCTCCAGATGCTTAACAAAAGTAACCAGCCCTGCAGTGCTGTTAACACTGGAAAGGTCTTCATGGAAAACTCCCTTTTTTTTTTAAATTTCCTCACTGGAACACAAGATGACTCCAAGTGGTTTATTTCACCATACAGTTAAATATGGGTCAAGTGAATTTTGTGAGGAACATGCTCAAGGATTTGTTTTCCGGGGTATGTTCTAAGTGTAACATGGTTTCATGACCCATGCACATTAGTCTCAGAACAGAGATGAGCACAACCGGTCCATAGGCAACTCTGTTTTCCAGGAATCTCAGCCCAAAGCATTGTTCCCAGGGAGCAACTCTGCTCCAAAAGTTGACTTTAGAGACTACAGCAGAAAGGAGACTGCACTGCTGCTTACACTGTTTGCCCTGCCCAAAATCTACCTCCAGCCGAACCTGGCATAATCGACAGCTGACAACACCACCCAAGATAGAACATTTCTTGCATACTTAAAAAAACCCCTACCCCATACAATGTGGAAAACAATGAGTAGTCTCATGGCACGTTAGGGTGCATCTACATTGCACTCAAGTATCAGAGGGGTAGCCGTGTTAGTCTGGATCTGCAAAAGCGACAAGGAGTCCTATAGCACCTTATAGACTAACAGATGTATTGGAGCATAAGCTTTCGTGGGCAAAGACCCACTTCTTCTTTGACATGCATCTGACAAAGTGGGTCTTTGACCACGAAAGCTTATGCTCCAATACATCGGTTAGTCTATAAGGTGCTACAGGACTCCTTGTCAGTTCTACATTGCACTGTAACTCAAAATAAGATATGTGATTTGAGCTACGCAAATCGTGTATCTCATTTCGATGCTATTTAAAAATAGCTTATTTCATCATTTGGAGCTGTCTGCTAAGCACCACATTTCAAAACAAAGTGCTATTCCGAAATGTCCCTTACTCCTAGTAGAATGTGGTTTACAGGGGCATCGGAATAGCGAGCCCAAAATAATGGGCTTGCTGTGAAGATGCAGGATAGCTATTTCAGGATACTCTGGTATCTCGAAAGAGCGTTGCAGTGTAGACATAGCCTTAGAGACTAACCAAAATATATAGGGTCATGAATTTTTGTGGGTAGGCCCCATTTAATCAGATGAGTTGGAATGGAAATAATAGAAACCAAGATATGTATACCAGCAGAAGAAATACCTGAAGTAATTGTAGGACCTGTGTTAATGAGGCTAATGAAGTGGGCGGATGTGTCCCATCCATAGCTTTTGAGGCAGAAATGTAGATTTGGGGCATGCCCAGGGTAACAATGTCAAATTTGCAGACTCTCTGGGTATGTCTAGACTACATGCCTCTACCGACAGAGGCATGTAAATTAGACATACCGACATAATCAATGATGCGGGGATTTAAATATCCCCCGCTTCATAAGAATAAAAATGGCCGCCGCGTTGTGCCAGCTCAGCTGTTTGTCGGCACAAAGCGGCAGTCAAGATGGGGATTGGTCAGCAAGGAAAGCCTTTGCCAACCAATCCTATAAACCTCTTTGCACGAGGCATAAGGGATCAGTTGGCAAAGGTTTTTCTTGCCGTCCAATCCCCATCTTGACTGCTGCTTTGCGCTGACAAACAGCTGAGCTGGCACAACGCGGCGGCCATTTTTATTCTAATGAAGCGGGGGATATTTAAATCCCCACTTCATTGACTATGTCGGTATGTCTAATTTACATGCCTCTGTCAGCATGTAATTGGCTCCCTGTAACTGGCTGGTGAAATTCCTTTGTAAAAGAATGGCTACTTTTAAATCCATGATTGAGTGACCAGGCAGGCTAAAACATTTCCCTATAGGTTTGGTGTGTTACTATTTTGGATGTCTGACTTGTGTCCATTTATCCTTTGGCACATTTATCCTTTGGCCAACATACATGGCAGAGGGGCATTGCTGGCGCTTGATGGCGTATACCACATATGTATAACATCATGGCTCATATACCAACAGGAGATACTCACTGTTTGCATTATTTCTTGCTGACAATTAGCCAGTTAGTACCCTAATGAGATATTATCTCTGTGGGCAGTACAAAATCGCAGAATCTCTGAGGGAGCTCCAAGCTGTAGACGTATCACCATGTTCCTCTATTCAGACAAGTCTGTGCTACCCCGGCAACCTATTAAAACCCTACCTTCTGGAATAGCAGATGAAACCTTGGTCTCTGCAACTCCTCCCACCATTTTACACAACAATAGTAGCACAAACAAAGTCACCTTACAGGAAGATCTATAGCCAGCTACGTGCACAGAAACTAATGCTTCTGAGGCCCTGACATTGTAAAAAAAGAACTTCAGTGCTTGGTCTCTGTAGATGGGACTGAAAAAACGCAAAATCACACATAGTCTCTGCAGACATACACTCGCTCCTTAGAGCAAAATAGCAGCCAATGCATGCACCAGACTAAGGAGACCTCCGCCCCCCCCAGCACATTAAAGAGTGACAGGGCAACTAACATGATGTTTCACATCATTCTGCGATCAGTTTTGACACGGACAAGCTACGTTCAATATTCTGTTAAAGAGTCCTGGCTAAATGTCTGGTTCCAATCAATGTTTCATGACCTTTTCAACTTAGGGACTCTTCCTTTGAAGTCAAACAGTGGGTGTCCCCTTTCCATTGATTATGAAAGTAAAAGTTAAAAAAAAAAGTATCGCGGTTTCTCCAGTTGTATGCACCAAAGTTATGACCAGCCTCACGTTAGTCTAGAAATACAGTTTTCTTTGTTTTAGACTAGTGATAATATTTCTAATGTGTTGCATCCCCCAGGACTGGTTTTCATGATGTCCAGCATCACAGCCTATCCATTAAGAAATACTGCAACAGATTTTTCTCCTCAATCAGCTGACACAATGAAAACAAATTAATTGCTTCACTCTCTGGGTTTTAGACCATTATTCATTTCTCTGTAAGTGCCTTGAATTTCACAGTCTGTACTGCAAGGAAGTTTTTGATGCCAGACTCTCAGCTGGGATGTTGGCATATATGCCTAGTTGTACCAGAGAATGATATGCCCCCATATGTTTTATATTCACACAAGTCATCTGTGGTTAATGATACCTCATTGGCTCTATATTCATTGTGGCTGTGCATTGCAAGAAATACACCATCAAGAAAAAACAATGTGGATTACATAAAGAAGGAAGGCCGTTTATGCAGTCCTTTGGTTTTTCTTCAGTTCTTTTGCTCTGAAGTTTCTACTGTATAAAATAAAAATACCCTCTGGCTTTTCTGGTTGGAAAGTCAGTTCCTGTGATGGAAATCAATGCGCTTCTGGCTTAGTGAGCTGGCAGCCAAATTGATTAGGGTGCCAAGTGAATTGTAAACCAGATATCCCATTCATCTCACTGGCATGTTAACATGAAAGAGGTTTAGAAAAGAAACACCCACCGCCTGAGTCTCTGAAATACAATTAATATTTTATAATTATGTTCCGTAAATACTGCTATGAACGCCAGCGTCGAAACTTAACCTAAACTTTCCTGGCCTCCCGATATTCAAGACATTGCGTAAAGTAAGTGTAGAGCTAAATTCACTATGCTGCACATATATTGGTCTTATTTTTATGCAAATACTGCCAATGTGCAACAATCTAATGCAGCAAATTCCACCAGGTCCAATCTGCTGCTCCTCTGATAGCAATGACGGGAAACTGCATAAGATTGTACCTGGTTGCATAGACATCTAGGACATGGGGAAGCCAGACACTCCTAAAATCATGTGACTTGTGACTGAAATTGAACATACTGTGGCTTTGCAGATATACTAAACTTGAGTGCTGTCACAGTCTGCCATCTGGCTAATAATCACATGTTCTTTTCACTTAGCCTGTGATTGACTATGCTTCTTCATGCTACCCATGGATGAAGCAGGAGCTCTAATTACAGTACTTAAGGACAAATTTTAATATTGTTGACGCCAGTAAAATTCAAGGACCACCATTAATGTCAGTGGACCGATGCAGCTATGTTTCCATATTGTGTTCATCACTGTGGTGTTAGGTTCAGAGAAGAAACACTGACTTTATTATGTGCACACTTTGCTACTCCAACATCACTGCATTAGCTGTTCTAGGTCCTTAGTAAAGTTTGTTACTCCATTAACCTAAATGAGCTAAGTCCATGTCCACACTACAGGAGAAGGTTGAATTAAGATACACAACTTCAGCCACGTTAATTATGTAGCTGGAGTTGACGTACCTTAATTTGAATTTCCACTCCATCTCCACAGTGGGATGCTTCCCTTACTCCTCATGAGGAGCAGGAGTTCTGGGGTTGATGGGGGCACCCTCTGAGTTAAATTTAGCTGGTGTCTACGGACTCCTCCTGCAATGAGGTGTAACAGTTAATCCGAACTAAGGACTTAGTTCGGATTAACTTCTGACTGCCACATGTAGCCGCGGGCAGTCAGTTCAAACTACGGGGCATTTAAAAATGGTGCCCGTCCAGGAACATGCAAATGAAGCCCGGGATATTTAAATCCCGGGCTTCATTTGCAAGTTTGAATGCCTACATTAACCATCCTAGTTCGAACTAGGGGGCTAGTGTAGACATACCCTACTAGACTTGCTAACTCGAACTCTGGAAGATTGATCGCGGCAGCAATCGTCCATGTAGTAAAGGTATGGCCTAAAACAGTTCCAATCAACATCGCATAAAACAATCTGACAAATTTATTGCCTGCACCAAGAAGAACTTCTCTGGGACTCTACTGTAGCAAAAGAGCATTGACAATAGGGATGGGCAAGCAAACCAGTTTGAGAAAAATCAAATTTTTGCCCATTTCCTGAAATGAATATCTGATTCAGTTTCTCAAAATTAGGCTATATATTTCCCAGAAGAGAAGTGAAAGAGCCTGAATTCTTACCAGAAAGTCTACTTATCTCAGCTGTCCCGTCCACTTTCCCAAATTCCAGGGGTTTGAATAATTTGGATGCATGGTCTAAAATTGGGCCATGCGTTCATACTGAATCCAGTTTCTAAATTTTCTTAGATCATCCATCATTCATTTAATGGCAAAGCCACATGAATACAGGTCAAAGTTATTTAGTACAGCACCCTTGGTACCTGACCAGCGCCAAACCAGAGAATTTGTTTGGCCACGGGAGGTCAATATTGTCTAGCAGCATTACCAACACTTCCACTGCTTATTAGGCTCTTGGAAGACATTTATGGACAAATTAGAGCTAAATAAGTTCACAAAACCAGGACTGGTGGCTGTAAATAAATTTTATGGGACCACGGGAAACTTGGCCACACACGTAAGTGGACATCTGTCTAGCTAAAATCATGCCGGACTACGGATGCTCCCAGACCAGAGAGTGCTGGATTAGAGAGGTTCAATCTCTATCTGTACTATTGTATATTCACAGTTAATTTATACAGAGAGAACATCAACAATGGGCTAATTTCTTTAGAGACAAGTACAAAGACAAGGGGGAACAAAAGAGCCATGCCCAAGCCACCAATTCCCAACAGAGGATTTCCCTTTGAGAAGGTACCTCCTTGTTTGCTCAAACATGCTGGTTGTGGCACAGTGCCTGGTAGGTGTGAAATGAGTGTCTAATATGAGAGGTGACATAGCAGAGCGGCACGGTCTTAAATCCTCCACTGCTTGTGGCCCATTAAAGGACACTAAAGACCATAATATTAGCAGCACAACTCACAGCAGCCCTGCAGCAGCTCTATGTTGTGATGGAGCCAGAATGAGCTCTGAGAACCAGCGAGCTATAACTGGCTCCCCAATGCCCTCTCTCCACGTCTACGCTGGAATCTAACCCAAGGTCCCTGCCCCGAGGAGTTTACAATCCTATGGAATTCTATAGAAGTGATGGCACTAATGGAAAATAGTAACCATGACTGGGACTTTTGTCATTGCTGTGTCATGGTTGAAATGGGAACAAAATCATCTGTCATTTACCAGTTGCCCAGTCTATGTCCTGGTTAAATCTTTCCACGTGTGACCTACTTTTCCTTGTGCTCTTGCCTTTCCTCCTCTTCCCCTTCCCAGCCATGCAATATGGAATCTGTATATCCCTTTTCTCTGCTTGCACACAAGAGATGTAACCAGCTTCCCAGAGAGCTGATTAGGTCAATGTTGCCATCCAACTCCTCCCATCCCATCACCCCAATATAAAATGGGTCCATTCAAAGGTTAATCTGGGGGAGGAATAAACAGTTTCCATTAGCTGGGGTGGTCTTACTTCCTACGTAAACTACAATAGCAAACTTACATGAGAAAGAGAAACTTGGCCTTCATGGGGAAACCTGAGTGTCTGTGGAAAGTCTTCTGGAAGGCAAACAACAACAAACCAGGGTCTGAAGGTCATTCTAAGGCTTTTAAGTTTCCATGACTACACTGCAGTCGAACTGGGTATGTGTCCTGGCTAGGGGCCCAATTAACTGCTGGCTCTGAAAATAAGTCACAAGGACCATCTACAGGCTCAAAGAGCAGGGTGGGGTTTTTGTTTTTAATCTCCAATTCTTTTGGAGTCCAAACCACGTTTTCCTGCTCTCTCTTTGTATATTTTTGTTTTACAGTATATAGCTTTTCCCAACTGAAAGCAACTGAGAACAGCAGTTCATGAACAGGCCAGGCCTGGAGGCATCTCTCCAGTCAGCAGAACGTCATCAAGACCCGCCTCTGCAGAATGGTGGGTGGATTGAAGGTCCCTGGCGAGGTGCGGCCACAATGCTCACCTGTCACGAACACTTACAAAATAAAAGAGAGAAGAAAAAGGTATTTGAACCTCTCCACCCCCACTCTGATTGGGAACACCTGGGGGTCTGTAACTGAAGATTGCAAATTCTCAGAAAGGATGTAGTTCATGTTTGGTTAAGGGGGTAAGCAAAGGTTTGGGGTGGGAGGAAACCTTGTCTTTGCTTAATCAGTTTGTTTATTTCAGGGCTCTGCATCCACCCTGCATGCTGAGTTGTGATGTGGCCTTGCTCAGCTCATTCGGTTTCCATGTCTGCAAGTATAGGGATAATTCATTGGCCTTGCTCTGGTGCCAATAATACCTGCCTAGTGCATCAGGATGTTGATAATAGATTCTTTATTGGAGCTACAAGATCAGGGCATGCAAGGTATCAGTTTCACGTGAACTCTCATTCTGAACCAGTGGCTCGTACCTTTTGTACTGGTGAGCCCTTTCACATAGCAAGCCTCTGTGTATGACCTCCCGTGTAAATTAAAAACACTTCTTAATTAATATATTTAACACCATTATTAATGCTAGAGGCAAAGTAGGGTTTGGGGTGGAGGCTGACAGCACACAACCCCCATGTAATAAATCTGGAACCTCCTCAGGAGTCTCAACCAACAATTTGAGAACCCCTGTTCTAAACCAAGAAATATCAGTTAGTGTGAGGGAAATCATTCAAGCAGATACAAAATGAAAATAAGACACACATTTTTACTAAAATTTGATGAAAATTTTTCCCATTTTTGATCAGCCCTAGACATCAGAGGATTTCACGAAGAAAAATACCTGTAATACTATATACCATTTAACACAGCAACACAATATACCTGCATAGAACATGGAAAGCCCTTGAAATGTGCCAGCACGGTGTACAATAGTTTCTGGAGCACCATCTTAGAAAATAATGGTATCACATTGAAAAAATGTGGTATTGGAGGTAGATGGAGGAGGGCCCACAAGAGATTAAAAAGAGTGCTCTCAATTTTTGAATTATGGCATCACACACTAACTGAACACCACTTACACAAGTTGAACCTCTCTAGTCCGGCATTCTTTGATCTGGCAACATCCATGGTCTGGCATGATTTTAGTTAGTGAGATTTCCACTTATCATGGGTGTGGCCAAATTTCCCATTGTCCCATAAAGTTTGTTCACAGCCAACCATTCCGGCTCTCAATGCTCTCTGCTGTTACTTAACTCTAATTTTCTCTTGAATGTCTTCTAAGAGCCCAGTAAGCAGTGGAAGTGTTGGCAATGCTGCTAGACAATATTGATCTCCCTTGGTTCGGCAAAGTCTCTTGTTCAACACTGATCAGGTCCTGAGAATGCTGGACTAGAGAGGTTTAACCTGTAGTCAATCTGGCAAATCAATATGGTTGTATCCAAAGCTCTTTATTCAGTAACTCAGAGGGAAAAGGCAAGGTTAGCACATGAGTTGTGTTCAGCCAACTGGAGTCAGAAATGTAAAATTAACATTGGATGAAAGTTTTCACAAACATTTTTTCCTCTCTGAAAATATTGCTTACCTATTATACACATTTTCTGTTTGAAAGAGGCAGGGGGAAAGGAGAGAAAGAGAAGGGGGGAACCCTGAAACATTCCAAATGGAAAACTATAATGTTGTGGTTTACAAAAACTGGAATAAAATGCATTTTATTTTACTCAACTTGAAATAAAATGAAAATGTTGTTTCTCTTCAAAATGTTGAAAAAAAAGTTTCATTTTGAAAATCCCTCTAGAAAACCAAAAATGTTTTGGTAAAAAAATGTTCGGAGGGTTTCCCCACAAAATTATCTATAAAGGAAAACAAATTTGATCTGCTCGAGCATCCATTTTTTAAAAAGGGCAGGGTCTTCTAGATACAATGTCTGTCTGTCTAATCAATCTATTGTACCTTGTCCCAATAGCCATAATATCCAAGCACTTTGCAGACAACAAGTCTGTCTCCTCCGAAAAAAAAAATCAATATTCTCTATGAAGGAAAACTTTTAAAAAAGGTTGTGGCAATCAAAGCCTTTCATTTTCACAAAATGTATTATGTGTTATTTCAATTTTGATTTCTTAAAATGTTGTATATATTTTTAATAGGTAATCCATAATTTTAAAACACTTGAAATGACAAGTCATTTCAAAACAAAATCAAAATTAAAGCACTCCATTGTAAAAAAGTCAAAACTAGACATTTCAACATAATCATAATGCTTCCTTTAATTTGTAAAGGATTTAATTTAATTTATTTGTTTATGGAAACCAGTACTTGTAGAAAACATTTAAATTTCAAGAAAAACAACCATTTTTGTTGTGTTGATGAAAAAATTCCAGCTAGCTCTTTTGATTACTTGAACCAATGCACATTCTATGTTATAAAAGAGGTGTCCTTTTCCCATCCCACCTATTTGAGATTAGAGAAGTCACCATGGCCATTATTTTTCTCTTATTTTTGCAAAGTGCAATATAAAGAAAATGAACATGGAACACCCTAACTGGCAGGAAACAGAGCAAAGTACTAGAAAATTATTCCAATGTGATCCTGTCTTTATGTGTATGGAGTGAAGAACAATACACATAGATGGAACATGTCTTGCAAGTGTTGTGTAAAAGTAGGTGTGAGTTCCAAAAGAGGTGTGGTCACAGCTATATCCATTCCTCTACTTGCTGCTCTCTTAATAAAGGAGTGAGTGAAGTGTTAGTAATTATGTTGTCCTATCTCCTATGTCCTCTGGAGTACCACCAAAAGGAGCTACATGATCAGTCTCTTACTTATAGCTATGTTCACATTTCCTTCTATACTGACTCCAATGTCCTGTCCTTTTCATCCCTTTGTGGATAAGTGCTACACAAATTAATGCTGTAGAGTAGTTACAATGAAAATGTGCTTCACTCATCTTGAAAGATTCTCTCAGTTTCAGACACATTCCATGTACTTGGAGTGGGTGTCAACAATAGATTCAAGAATCTCTCTCATAAATGGAAACAACTTTTTAATCTGGTCATGCTTCCTGAAAGTAAGTTAAAATAAGCCTAATCTGATAGCAGTTTTCAAGTATCTAAAAGGGTGTCACAAGAAGGTGTGAGAAAAATTTTTCTCCTTAGCCTCTGATAATAGGACGAGAAGCAATGGGCTTAAACTGCAGAAAGGGAGGTTTAGGATGGACATTAGGAAAAACCTCCTAACTGTCAGGGTGGATAAACACTAAAATAAATTACCTAGGGAGGTTGTGAAATATCCATCGCTGGAAATTTTTAAGAGTGGTTTGGATAGACATCTATCAGGGATGATCTAGACAGTGCTTGGTCCTGCCATGAGGGCAAGGGACTGGACTTGATGATCTCTTGAGGTCCCTTCCAGTTCTAGTATTCTATGATTCTATGACCTGATGGAAATAGCAGGTGCATTGTCTTGTGTGACTAATGCCTTCCCCCCACATCTTCCAGATAGATGAATCAAGACATAAATTGGCCATTTTTACCTTTGTTACTGATATATCATAAATTACCATGACATATTATGCTGTCAATGTGCTTTTTTAGATGGGTCATCCAGACCTCAGGAAGGAAATTGCATATTCACTACAATTAAATGAAATATAAGAAATATTTCTGGGGCATCCAAAGTCACTAAATGTACCCTCTCAGGGACATAAAAAAGGTTTCCACGTGTAGACAGATCTGAATAATGAATAAGGATCCACAGACACATACAAAACAAAACTTACTAGAGAAATGAACACCAGAAGCCAAATGGCATGCAACATACTTGAACCGGAGATTAGTATGTGCAGAATATGCTGGGAATTAATCAAACCTGTAAATAAATACAGGTCCTGAAAGTCCTCTACCCAAGGCCAAAAAAATACTTGAAACTTGATTTTGGAAGAGGAGAACAATGCATGAAACTACTAAAACTTCCAAATTAATTCAAGAAATAGATTCCATCTTGATGTCCTATAAATCAATGAGTCTAGATGGACAGGTTCAAACACACTACACTTTAAAGAAACAAACAAGGTCATTTTCTACTCTTGGCATGTGTACAGTTGATGTGAAGCTAACAGAAGTTCTAACATTGAATGAAGAAGAGCTTGAATTGATGCAGTGAGAATGAGTCAATGAGGGAACTATTAGGCTGTGTCTACACTGGCACGATCTTGCACAAAAGCGGCCGCTCTTGCGCAAAAACTTGCTGCCTGTCTACACTGGCCGCGTGTTCTTGCGCAAGTAAACTGACATTCTAATGTATAAAATCAGGGCTTCTTGCGCGAGAACTCTGACGCTCCCACTCAGGAGCAAGCCCACTTGTGCAAGAGCTCTTCCAGAAGAGGCCAGTGTAGACAGGCAACATGAATTTTTTGCACAAGAAAGCCCTATGGTTAAAATGGCCATCAGAGCTTTCTTGCGCAAGAGAGCGTCTACACTGGCATGGATGCTCTTGCGCAAAAGCACATCTCCTGCGCAAAAGCACATGCCAGTGTAGACGCTCTCTTCTGGAAGAGCTTTTGCAGAACTCTTCCGCTAAAGAGTTTTTGCATGAGAATGCACCAGTGCAGTCGTAGCCTTAGAACTCACTTTCAGAGCAGATTTTTAAACTAACAGTCATACAATGCTATGCCCAAATCAAAGAGAAGTCAGAGAAGAAAAAAATATGCTTTTCACTCTTTGTTGAAGGATGTACCACTCAAGATTCCAAAACATGACATCATGTTGAGTAGGATCGATTTGGATGCAAAGGTTGACCATAATAAGGCTAGTTTGGAGAAAGTTATGGGTAAGTGTGACAGGGATTTGGACGTGAACCAAAATGGTGAATGATCAGTAGAAATATGTAGATGACTTCTCTATTTCAAGATTTCATTGATTGTTGGCAGCTGCATATGGCTACAGAGGAGCAGATGTAGGCCAAGACCATAACCGCTGTATCAAAAAGATAATGAAGGTCAGATGACATATTGAGAGTGAACACTTAAATGACTGAAAACACAGAAAAGTGGGGGGGTTTAGCGTTAACTGAGGAATAAGTTCAAATGTTCTAGGGAGGGTAAAGTGGAAGAAAATCAAGACATCAATACATTATGGGAAATATTAGAGAGTGCTGCATATCCTATGTACACATATAATCAATATCCATAGATAGTGATCCCCCGAGGAACACAATCACGGAGAAGGGCTTTATATTTAGTTATAGGATTTTATTTGCTTAAAGAAAACTATTCATGTAACTATTTTACCATCTGGAATGTCAACTGAAGAAGAGATGAAAACGTATGTGGAAGTGGAATTTTGTGGTGGAGGAGTGCAAGTTTAGCATTAATATTCTGTCCAAATATAGAACTGAAATTTATTTTTACCTGTGCAAATCTAGAGCAACCGTTAGCTTCAGCAGACTAATGCTGGGTTTTTACCCTGGCAACTGAACAGACTCTAGCCCATCTGTAGCAATATAAGTACACAAAAATAGCCTGGATTTCTAAAGTTGAACAAGAACTGCTTTAAATAAATCTGTATGCAAAGCAACTCCCCAACAACTGAAGATGAGGAAACCTTTATTAGTTAGCCCTGGTCTACATTAGGGAGTTATTTCAAAATAAAACCCTTTTTTCAAAATAAGAACCCACACTAAACCCACATTACCAAGCCCATTATTTTGAAATAACGGACTGGTTAATTCAAAGTCTGTACTCCTTTCTTTGGGGAATAAACTTATTTCAAAATAGTTATTTTGGGAGTTATTTTAAATTTAGTTATTTCGAAATAATGTCCTAGTGTAGACATGCTATTATCATGTCCCTCTGTGTCTCACTTGGTTAGGTCCATAAAAGGCTATTAGCCAGGGGATAAAATGGTGTCCTTGGCCTCTGTTTGTCAGAGGCTGGAGAGGGATGGCAGGAGACAAATCACTTGATCATTGTCTTCGGTCCACCCTCTCTGGGGCACCTGGTGCTGGCCACTGTCGGCAGACAGGATACTGGGCTAGATGGATCTTTGGTCTGACCCAGTACGGCCATTCTTATGTTCTTATGTTCTTATGATAGCGTCACTGTTGAATATCTTGCCTTCTAGTATATTTGTCGGGAATTGCAAAGAGTTTGGTCCGACAAGGAGTGTTCACCAAACACTCTGACAATAAAAGGACACTAGGTCAACCCCTGTTTAGCCCTCCTTGCATGGCTCAGCTGGAGTTCTGTAAGTAGTGGTAATGTCACCCTTTCCCCCAATGACATTTAAAAGCGCAGGTAGTGAGAATGTTAAAATCAGTCTGAAATGCCATCCCTATATTTTTCTTATTTGAATGTGAGATGGAACAGCACACTCTGGCTAACCCTCTTACCTCTGCTGAGCTCTCAGGGTGCTGCTGACCTTTGTTTCAAATCGTGGACTGCTTAATTACAGAACCCTATGGGGTGGAAACAAATCTGAGATGTCCGTAAGAAATTACATCGGGTTTCTGCGTAAGAGAAGCACAGACCAATTATTATAAACCACTCTCTCTCATCTACAATACCACATCTTTGGTGAAATGAATTTGATTTGAAACCGTTGGGTGATACGTGACCTCTGATGATATGAACGTTCCACCACTGAACCATGAGGTGGCATCTTTACCCAAGAGGAGCAAGCTGAGTTTACTTGTGGATGGATTTATTCTCTTCCAACCTCCCCAGATTATGCCAATGGCCAGGCCATGCTGAAACTTGGTGTCTTTGGTGAGCAATTACGTAGACACCAAGTCATTCCGTGCATTGTAACTATTAATCTATCATTGTTCTCTTTTCCATTTGAAATAAAAATTTACTCTCGCACCCCTCTAAGCTCTTAAATTTGTTTCCATGAATTATTTATTGTTCTGCCCTCAAAGGTGTTCATGGCTTTTGAAGATACACGTAGACTGTGAGCCTCAGAACCCTATGAAATCTCCTTGCAGTGGGACTGATGCTGCAGTAGAAGTGCTAAGAGAAAAGCTGACCAAGCTTCTAAGTTTTTTTTAACTTCCGATGTTATTCAACTAAGCTAAGTTGGAGAAAGATGTCCTTTTATACATTGTATGATTTAATACATTTAAATCCATCATATTAGTACATTGGTTTTCAACCTGGGAATTGCAACTGGCTTTCCGATAAACCTACCACCCTCCATTTCTTTAGGCTAGAGCAGAGAAGGAAGGGTGTCAAAATTTAGGAAAGATTTTGAAACTCCCCTTTCCCCCCATGATTGGGTAATGGTATGGAGATCACTCAGAAATACAAGGATGCTTGCACAACATGGAGGAGGAATTGCATAACTGAACACTAAGAAAGCCCAATCAATGGCTGACTGTCTCTCTGTATCCTTCTGCAAAGGGTATGAAATGTTCTAATGTTCCCATTTCATGGCATTTTTAAAGTATCTAGTTCTGCTATAACTGGCCAAATAGAAATTACATTAAGAACCAGGAGAATTCAGGGAACATTTGGTTCTCACTCTCCTGGAAGAGTCTTCATGCAAATTTGTAAGACTTAAGATCTTTCCAAAGCAGGTGGGGGAAAAAAAGAGAGGGGGGGAAGGTGAACAAAAGGTTATTTTGACCAGCTAGTTGTTTTTGGCTCTCTCTCTGGGGTGTACCTCCAAATATCAGAGAAGCAAGAAGTCCCTGAATAATAATACGAGAAGGATATTAACACCATTAGACACACAAGGAAATGTGCTGCAGGTCCCATTGCACAGCAGCATACAAGTTGCAGAACAAAGACTATAAAGATTTCCTGTCCTTTGTGTACAGTATTTTTGAAGTCTCCTAATTTACTTTGGAACACACAATCTGAATATATTTGATGTCACACGGAGCCCATTTGACAAAGCTATTTCAAAAGATTAACAATAACCTCTCATACAACGAGGGAGGGATAGTTCAGTAGTTTGGATAGTACTTGGTCCTGCTGTGAGGGCAGGGGACTGGACTGGATGACCTCACAAGGTCCCTTCCAGTTCTATGAGATAGATATATAATGATTTGCAAAAACCGATGTTTCTTTGAACAATACTTAAATCAGTGCAGAAGATATAAGAATCTTACCTAGAAGGAGATTATTTGGTCATAACTGTAGTTAAACTACCTCAGTGGTAGATGTCATTTGCACTATTATTTGATTTAAAGAGGAATCATGTACAGACTGGACCTCTCCAGTCCAGCACCCTTGGAGCCTGACCAGTGTTGAACCAGAGAATTTGCTGGAACACGGGAGGTCAATATTGTCTAGTAGCATTACCAACACTCCAACCACTTACTGGGTTTTTAGAAGACATTTTGGAGTAAATTAGAGCTAAAGAACAGCACAAAACACTGAACGTCCCAGGATTGGTGGCTGTAAACAAACTTTATGGGACCATGGGAAGCTTGGCCAAGCTCATGATAAGTGGACATTCAACTAACAAAAATCATGCCGGACCATGGATGTCACCAGACCAGAGAGTGCCAAATTAGAAATGTTCCACCTGTAATGAATATCCATTCCCAAATTGGATTTAATTTTCTTACCGGGAATATTCCATCAGTCAAAAGACTCACCAATACTAAAGTATATTATTTCTTTCAGTAAACTGTAAGCATTGCAACCCTGACATGTATAATGCTAACGAACGTCTCCTCCATAAAGATATAATGAAATGGACCGTTGAGTTGCTTTACCTCTGGAGCGCCGGTTTGAATCCAACTCACACCAGAGAGTATGTCTGATGGCATTAAATAGTTGGTGGATCCCACTAGACTAAAAAACATAAAAAACCTTCACCACCAGAATGGCCCTGAAGAGCACCAAGCAGCCAAAGACTAAATAGGCCATAGGAACTTCAGTTCCCTCTCACATTTTGAACATATTCTTCTTCACCAGGATTTAAATACACTACTGGGTGGATTCTAGGAAATCGTGCATGCCAGCTGTTTGTGCTGATACCAATTCTGAGGATACATGAAGGAGGGCAATCTCCAGAGTCTTTCAATGGCATTAATTCTCCTTTAAATCGCTTTTTTAAAAAAAAAGAAATACAATTTGTTTGTTGCTGTAGTGGCTTAAGCATTTCTTTCTATTCTGTATTGTCAGTGCCCATGTTTGCAATGTTGGCAGGCATAACTTGCTTTTGGAAATCACCCATGTCTGGAGTGTGCAACCCCTTGGAGCAAGAAAAATAGATGATCACCCAAAGGGTGCCCTTATTACTTGGAAATGACCTGGCTTGTTTCATACTAATCTACACTGATAACAACCACCTTAGAGGGAGAGGCCCCAGTCTCTAAATAGGGATTATAGTGACATGGATATCTTGCATACTTGCCAGGGTGGAATGCTGGCAAATGGATTTGAATTTCTAATTAGACCCTGACCTTTAAATTAAATGCACCCAATCAGCTACCTTCAAATTCTCCAGTGATTTGCTTTCCTTATGCAGTTTTGTCTGCAAGTATAAATGCAAATAGTAGAGGAACTCTCCCCTTTGGCAATTAATAACTTAGGGGATTTTCTAGTCCATGGGTGAGTAGAATAGAATGGAGGAAAAACTGTTTAGGGGGCAGGGAGAAAGGAAAATCAATCTCTGAAATCACAGGACAATATTTTTAAGTGTCCTCTGGTTTTGCATGTCTCAATTTTTAATTGGACTCTTGAGACACCTGAAATTCCCAGTAACTTCAGATGGAGTTGGGAATGCCCATTGCTTTGGAAAAACCAACCCATGGATTTTCCTAAAAAAAACCAAGTCATCAAAAACCAGAGACCAGTGATGAAAAAGTTTGATCTAATGTAGGGATCCGTAAGGATATCTGCTACATACACTGGTTTTTGACATATTTGCAATTCCATCAGCATTTAAATCTAAACAAGGAGTATTTTAAAAGGGTAACAAATACCATGTGACAGCAGTTCAGCAGTATTCTGGCAAACAGAAAAAGCCTATTCAATAATGCTTCATTACAGAGCCTCTCATGGAAAACTGGGGATTTGTTGACAAGCACGTATCTGTGAATGGAAGCTTAGCTCACACTATTTAATGCCATTATGATTACAACTGCGAGCAGCTGGAAAAAATGTTAAAAGTTTTCATGGATCAGTGAATCAGAAATTTTTCCTCTTAACTGTTTAACCTAGTTCAATTTACTGTATATAATCCAACATTTTGTCATTCTGCAATCCATTAAAGTCATGTAGCTGCCCACAGAAATGGATCTATAAAAAATCTGCTCTAATAAACAGTAATCTCTGTTTGATTTCACACGCATTGCTCATGACATTTTCATTTCATTTAGCCCCAATAACTATGGCCTGAATTTTGGTGTTTGTGGTCTGGAAGGACATATTTCCATCACACTAATTTATAGCTGGCATAGGAGTGGGATTTATTTATTGTTTTTATTTGAGGTTGCCACAAAGAATGGAGATCAATTCTCATTGTCCACTCCAGATATCTACAGTAGCTGAAAGCCAAGTTAGAGGTTCTCAGAGACCAAACTAAGGAACTTCCTTGCTATTGTAAGTAATGAGTGTTAAAATGAAGCCCCACGTCACAGTAGCCAATGTTGTTTTGTCAAGCAACAGGTAACCCAAAGAGAATATTAACTATGCATGGCATCTGTGGATATCACCTGGTGATTCAATGTCGCACTGCATTATTTCTAGTTTGGCACATTATAAACTCATACCTCCTGCAAAAAACAGCAAGGAGTCCCATAGAACCTTAGGCCTAGTCTACTCTAGACCAGGCAGGTCAGCGTAAGGTATGCTACCCAGCTACACAAAATGAGAAGCTGGATTTGGCTTACCTTAAGCCGAGCTTGCAGTGTAGATGCTGCGGCGGAGGCCAGCAGGACACATGCTCCTGTTGTCTTCCCTTACTCTTCCCAGAATGAGGAGTACAGGAGACCGGGGGAGAAAGGGTGCTGCTCTCAGCATTTGATTTGGGTATCGAAGGCTAGAAGATTGATCTCTGGAGGGTTGATCTTCTCCATAGTGCAGACAAGTCCTTAGAGACTAACAGATTTTCTAGGGCATGAGCTTTCATGGGTAAAACCCACGTCATCAGATAATTTGTAGTGGTGCATATATATGCAAACACACACATATACACATGCACATGCCTTCATAAACTCCACTCCGTTCACCTGATGGACCACATCCAGGTACTGGTTACACCCTTAATACATGGCTACCCCTCTCAGACTTCATACCTCCTGCAAGTTATTAATTCATCTTCATTCTGCCTACTAAAGATGTGTGTGTGTGTGTGTGTGTGTATTTTTGTGGCACAAGAGGCATTGTCTCTGAGCTAGACCAGGAGACATAATCATGACTCCTGGCTACTTGGTGCAGTAGTGTGTTGGGTCAGAGCTCACCTTTCAGGTTCTTCTTCTGCAATAATACTTATCTGACGGCCAGGCTGGGAGGATAAATTCATTAATGTTTTCAAAATGTTCTCAAGGTGAAAGGCACTAAATAAAAGTAATTCAATAAGCTTCAGATTTGACCTCTCCTTGCACTATTTATTCTTAGAAAAACACCTTTACGAAGCTACAAAATGCTCCTAGGCTTCCTTCTCTGTCCCCTTACGGTCTCAGCACTTCTCCTCCCACCCTCGCCCCCTCCTATCGCTGCTGCTCTTCGATTGTGCTGCCAATTGTATCTATGAAATTGGATGTCACCCCTGTGGGTTTAAAATCCTGTGCTACCCAGATTAACCGGGTGGGACATAGATTTGTCCAAGGCTTTTGTACACGCCTCTCTGTATCTTTTAGAAATGAAATGTCCGCCTGTCTGTCCTTCCCTTTGTGCAAGAACTCTTCCCCAACAGCTAGGGACACCAAATTTGGGAGGTTGTGTTCTCTCGCCCTAACAAAGCAAGGTCAGGGTTTGGCTGTACTAGGAATGCAGGAGGTGGTGGGAACGGGGCTTTTCTGCACAACATGGAAAGGGAGGGGCAGAGGGAGGAGGGTCACAATCCTCACACTTGCCACGAGGGACGACGAGCGGAAGCAGGATACTGCAGAGTGCGCACTGGAGACAGCCACACCAGCGCGAGACTGACCGGCTTCATGTTGCCAGCCAGGCTACCTTCTATGGGTAAGTGTCTCCTCACCACTCCACAGCTACAGGGCCTGGGCATTTCCCCATCACCCTGCTGTGGGGCCTGGGAACTCCCTCCCCCTCACTTATGGGGGCCTGCACACTCTCCCTCCCACATCCCTCCACACAGGGTGTGTGAAGATTCCCCCCCACCGCTGTTAGGCTCCTATGGGGCCTAGTGATTTCCCCCTCCCTCCCCACCACTTCAGCCAGAGCATTGGGATCCCCTTCCATCGCCCCCACACAGAGCCTAGGAACATCCTACTACCCCCCCCCCTCCCCCTCACCGCTCCTCTTGAGGCCTGGGGATTCCTTCCCTGCTGCTGTGTGCTCACAAGGGCTGGGTGTGCTCTTACACACCCCAGCAATGCCAAGTTAACCTGCTAGTAGGATATAAGCTCCTTTCTCATGCTGCTTTGTAGCAAGGTGCGTCTCACTGCTGCAGTGCTCCTGCTGGACACTCAGGGTACGTCTAGACTACAGGCTTTTGTTGACAGAAGTTTTGTCGACAGATACTGTCGCGTCTAGACTACATCCAGTTCTGTTGACAAAGCAAGCCGCTTTGTCGACATGAGAATGTAGACGCAAAGGACAGTGTAGATGCAATAACGCCTTCTGTCGACAGAACTGTCGACAAAAGTCGTCATTCCTCGTAGAATGAGGTTTACCGCCATCAACAAAACTGCTGAGTTTTGTCGACGTTATATCGACAGAACTCGGCGGCAGTGTAGACGCAGGTATAGTTTTGTCGACAAAAGTCCACTTTTGTCGACAAAACCCTGTAGTCTAGACACACCCTCAGGAATTAGCTCTGCTCAGCGCTGGAGTGCCCTCTTCCAGCCAGTGTCTCACCTACTGTTACACTAGTACGTGTTAATGGCTCTGCCACCTTACATTAATACCCATGTCCTGCCCAGACCACAGCGCCATCTCCTCTGGGTACTGCCCTGCCATAGTGTGCCCATACCCCAGGGTCTTCCCCTCAGGGAACCCCGCAAGCCTCCCCCCACACCTTGCCTCAGTGACCCACTGCCAGTCATCTTCTAGTCCCTGCCCCAGGGGCAAAGTGCAATCAGACATGGCCTCTCATTGGCAATGGGGTGAGGGGCGGGGTGGATCTGCCACCTTCTCCTGCCCTGGCTGCCTGCCTCCCTGCAGCCTTAGTCCCTCTGGCCTTGTCTCAGGCCCTGCAGCCAGGGAGTAGTGTCAGACCAGAGCTCCCCAGACCTGCCCTGTCTCAGGACACGTCTAGTTTACGTGGCAGCCAGATCCCTCCTGCTGCACAGCTGGGTCAGCTGGGCCCTGACTAGCTAATACCTGCCACAGCTGCTGGCTTCACAGCTCCACCCCTCCAGCCCTCTCCCAGGGCTGGGTTTTTAACCCTTAAAGGGCCAGTGCAAGGCAGACACCCTGTCACAGTCTGACTGTTGCCATATGTAGATCTCCAGTCCAGCATAACCTGTAGGTGCATATTATGTATGTCTCTCTAACCTTACCAGAAATGTTTGATTTGGATACAGAATGATTTTTGGTCGCTATGATCGTTTTCATTTCAATTTCATTTGTCACAAACTCAGCTCCATGCTACATCTCTCTTTGAATACTGAGCTCCATCCATAGTTCAACTTCTATTTCTCAGAGCTTAGCTCCCTTTCAAAGAAAAACCCATAGGCTGCATCTAGACTGCACGCCTCTTTCGTCAGAGGCTTTGTCGAGAGATACTGTTGACAAAGCCTCTGTCCAAAAAGAACGTCTAGACTACGATCAGTATTGTCGACAAAGCAAGCTGCTTTTTCGAAAGAGAGTCTAGACGCTCTCTTTTAAAAAAGCACAGTTTGCATGCAATAGTGCCTTTTTTCGAAAGAGCACTTTTGAAAAAAGGAGTTATTCCTCGTAAAATAAGGTTTACCGCTGTCGACAAAACTGCCACGTTCTGTCAACTTACTGTCAACAGAACGCGGCGGTAGTGTAGACACAGGTATAGTTTTGTCAACAAAAGCCAACTTTTGTCGACAAAATCCTGTAGTCTAGACACACCCACAGTGTTCTCACATTACTGACCATGTGCTAAGAAGTTATGTCTGTTCGCTCTGTACCTTGCCATCAAAATTGGTCACCTAGCCTGGAATCCCTCTATCAGGACGTGAACTTTTAAAGACTTGGGTCTGTTCCCTCTTTTATGGCACAATACAACAGGTCATTTTGCCTCAGTTTCCTTTTCCACTTTTTGCCTGTCCTGTCTATTTAGACAGTGAGCATGGGGGTAGGGGAGCAAAGATTTTCTCTTACTGTGTGTTTGTATAGCACTTAGCGCACTGTGGTATTATTGTTATTTATTTAAACACAGACCAGGACTCCCTTGGGCCAGCTGCTGTACAAACCCAGAGCAAAAAACAAAGCTTACTATCTACATGAGCCTGAGGCTTCTGAATGCACACACAATACAAATAATAAATATTATGTGTAATGAAACAGCGATTACTATTAGAGCTCAAGCCAGACAGTCATGAGGGACTCAGCCACTGAGGAATGTGGTGAAAGCATGGTGGATTTTCGTTTAATTTGCCCACTAGAATCCTATTAACAGCTTTAAAGCTTGCTATTAACCCTTCCTACCTCTCTAGTACCATAGTATCCAGTCCCAACTGCTACCCTGGTGTTTCTTTTGGGCCTATGGCTTCATAATTTGGGATGATTTTTCAGAAGACATTCCGATTAAATTGACACAACCCAGTGCACAAAAATAATGATCTCCCTTTGTGCAAGGAAAGGTATTAGACCAGCCTCCTTTAAAAGAGGCTTCTAAAAGTAGCATGAGACTCAGAAGAGACATATTTGCATTTTGAAGGCATCAGGTAAGAAGGAGGGAAGAGAGAAAGAATGTGGGAGAAGAAAGAAGAGAGCGCGCACCTCCACATGACGTATTTATTGGGGGCAGTAGCAGGCGTGTAGATTATAATATTGCCACCTCAAACCTTCAAAAATTATGAGTCAAGGGACAGAAAGAAAGAAAGAAAGAAAGAAAGGATTATTTTAATAATTATGAGATTGAAAAATAACAGGATTTTTTTTTCTGAATCAGAACAAAAATGTGAAATGTTGATATTTCCAGCAGGACAGAAATAAAAAGAACCTGCTGTAACACAAAGCATTTTGGTCCAGGAATGCTGACATATTATAATATAAAATATTATGTATTAATTACCTACAGGATTGTATTACAATTAATAATAAAATACAATATAAAAGTAGAAAAAAGTTATCCATTATTAAAATGAAATGTGCAACAAAAATGAAATGTGTCCCCAAAATGTTTTGATTTCAATAACACAGCATTTCTCCATGGAAAATTACTTAGCTGATTTTTTCGCTACCGGCTCTAATACCACTTCAGTGTTGCGACGAATTCTTCTGTCCTTGTCACAGGTCAGGCTGAATAGCGACAATGACTGTACAGCGTTCCAGCTTGTCATCTGACCTTTGTAACTCAATACTCTCCCACCTATCTAGCAGTGGGCAATCTGCAGCCCACCGGCAGTAGGTGGCCCATTGTGGTTCTATGTGTAGCCCATGAGACATTTTGTTTACTGTTGCCCATGCGCAAGAGTTGCCAGATTCTGCTGGTTTCCCTGCGCATCGTGTTTTTCCTACCGGTATTACCACAGTGATACACACAGAAAGCAAGAGCTTATGAAGTAAGGTGATTTCTGATTGCATACAGTAGTTTTTGTGAGAGTCAGGGGGCTCCCTCTGCATCCAATCACTGCGCTGCTACGGCTCATTCAATACAACCCACAAATTCTAGGTACACCAGTGCAGCGAGCAACACTCCCCTATCCCAGGAGACCATCTTGGTTATGACAATCTTGTAGCCTCCTGAAATGAAGGAGGGCCACTCATTTGGCCCCCTCCCTGGCCTAGCTTGCCCATCACTGACCTATGTGCCACAAAGACCACTAGCTAGTGACAGTTGTGGTGCTTGTTTTTTTGATGAGGACCTGGATGGAGACCTCACACTAATGTCACACTGACCCAGCAAGCCGTTCTCAATAGTAATCATATTTCTTGGTCCGATCTGAATCACCATAACCACAGCTGAGAGGTTCTCTAATTCCCAGTACCCATGTCACATGCCACCATATCTCTCCTTTCTTCATTCCCTCTCATTTTGTATGTATAAACCAGAGCATTTGTTCTCCACTGGGTAAGTCTCATTAAAGCCAGCAAAACTTTTGAGTGTGCAGTTTCTTTGTCAAAAAAGGCAGGTTCTACGGGGCGAAAGCAAGTTGCAGCACTGCCAACCACTTGAGGAATTTCAGGCTTGTGCATTTACCTGGGCAACCCAAGTTCAAATTACCACTGTGGCGCACACATTTGTACCCAAAACTTTTCCTTCACTAGTACTAGCCATCACCACCAGGCAATTTGCTGGCGGAGGAATCTCAGGGCATGTCTACACTACAAGGGAGATTGTTACGGCTGCAGTCAATCTTCTGGGGTTCGATTTGATGAGTGCAGTATAGACCTGCTAGATCAAATGCAAAGGGCACTCCCATCAGTGCCAGTACTCCTATTCCTCACAAGAAGTAAGGGAAGTCGATGGGAGTGTTTGCTCCCCTTGACTTCCTGCTGTGTGGATGGGGATTTAAGATATGTTGATTCCAGCTACGTAGCAGGAGTTGTGTCTCTTACTTCACCCTTCCTACCTGGTGTAGATCAGGCCTCAATGTCTCCTGTTAAAGCTGTATCATTTTGTGTAACTAATTAAATTGTCATTAGTACAAGAACTCAATCTTGCATCTTCCACCTCTCATATAACTGCTCTAACCAGAGGATAGAGGGTCTCTGAGGGTATGGCTACACTGCCACTTTTTTTGATCCTTTTGTCAGAAGAGACTTTTCTGACATTTGGCCCGTCTAGACTGGGCCAAACGTCAGAAAAAAACCTTCTTTCGAAAGCCCCTGTATTCCTCATAGAACGAGGAATACAGGGACTTCCAAAAGAGTGTGTCTGCTCTTTCAGAAAAAAAACCAGAAGAGCAAATGTGTCCCTGGATGTGGAAGAATTTTTCCGGGATACCTCTGGTATCCAGAGAAAACTCTTGTAGTCTAGCCGTACCCTGAGGCTCAATAACCTTCTTTCTCTTCAGTGAGGCTGTTCCATTTATGCAAAACGCTTGCATAGTCTTTGGGCCAGAGACAGTGAGAAGAACCACACAGCCTGCCCCTCTCGCAATTTTGTGGCTCTAGACCATTAAAAATATCTGGAAACAAAATGGTTTGGGTCTAAAGAAAGTTTTCTTTGTCCTGCCATGGACTTTTTTGATTCACCATTTTCCCCCCTGACTTTTCTGATTCAGTTTGACCCAAAGAGAATTGTTTGTGTCTGTGGCCCTGCTGGTAAACTGAAAAAAATCCATTATCTTTTGAGTTCTATTCCTTATTCCTACCAGCTTTAGTTATTTATGTGGCTATTGCAAAGCATGAAAACATAGTAGCCATCAGAGAAATTACATCTAATCCGATTTCTTTAGCATTTATCTTTTCATCAAGAACCATCTGTCCTTAGCTATGGCTCTAAGGCAAATGTTTGCCAATAGTTCCAGCTTTCTGGACAAAATAGAGAAATGGTCTGAGGTAAATAGGAGAAGTTTAATAAGGACAAATGAAAAGTACTTCACTTAGGAAGGAACCATCAGTTTCACACATACAGAATGGGAAGTGATTGCCTAGGATGGATCCCCATTCACTGCAGAAAGGGATCTAAGGGTCATAGCAGACCTCAAGCTAAACATGAGTCAACAGTGTGACACTGTTGCAAAAAAACCAACTATGATTCTGGGCTGCATTAACAGGCGTGTGGTGAGCAAGACACGAGAAGTCATTCTTCTGATATATGCTGCACTGATTAGGCCTCAATTGGAGTATTGTGTCCAATTCAGGGCACCACATTTCAGGAAAGATGTGGAGAAACTGGAGAAGATCCACAGAAGACCAACAAAAATGATTAAAGGTCTAGAGGACATGAGCTAGGAGGGAAGACTGAAGGAATGGGGCTTGTTTAGTTTAGAAAAGAGAAGACTGAGAAGGGACATGATAGCAGTTTTTGAGTATATAAAAGGGTATTGCAAGGAGGAAGGAGAAAAATTGTTCTAGGCCTCTGAGGATAGGACAAGAAGCAATGGGCTTAAATTGCAGCCAGCATGGTTTAGGCTGAACATTAGGAAAAACTTCCTGTCAGGGTGGTGAAACACTGGAATAAATTGCCTAGGGAGGTTGTGGAATCTCTATCACTGGAGATATTTAAGAGCAGGTTGGACAGACACCTGTCAGGGATGATCTAGACCTGTGTTTCCCAATTTTATTTGGCCACGGAACCCCTTTAAACTAGAAAGAATTTTGTGGAACCCTTAATAACAGTCTTATATATGGAGCTGAAAAAGTAGACCGCTGAGAGTGAGTCCGGGGATTTACGGTGGTATATAACAGGTGATCGCACCACTGACTGCAAGCACAGCGCTGAGTAGTGACATCATCGTCCCCGCGCTCTGGCGAAGCTGGCATTACACAGGGACACATATCGTGGCAAACACAAATGAAAATTGTTTTCAATAAAATTAATAAATGCTTAAATATTAATTATTTTTTACAATCATAACATGTTATTGTAAGGGAACTTTCTCGCGGAACCCTTATTTTCACTTTGAGGAACCCCAGGGTTCCGCGGAACGCCGTTTTGGAATCTCTGATCTAGATGGTGCTTGGCCCTGCCCTGAGGGCAGGGGCCTGGACTTGATGACCTCTCGAGGTCCCATCCAGTTCTAGAGTTCTACGATTCTATGATTCTTTGATTCAGGACAAAGGAACAGCAAGTCCCCCAGCTTGCTGTGAAGAGCTCACACCACTGAAAGGGAGGTTTGTATGTTTCACAGAAGCCAGGGAAAAGTTTATCATGAACATGCTTTCCTTATTCAAAATGTATGTCTAGTTCAGAGGATAACAGTTTCTTGCTGTCATTAGCTTGGGCTCTCTCCAGGACAGCCAGCCTGAAAGAAAGCATATGACAAAGAGATACAGAAGGGAAATATGGTAAAATGTTCACCATTCCCGTAAAGCACAATGGAACAAATCCTTCCTTATACAGCAGAAATGCACAGCAAGGGGCCTGCAAGTGAAACGGTACATCTAAGGTGACCATATGTGCCTTTTTGGACAGGGCAATTCCTTTTTTAAGCCCTGTCCTGGCCATCCTGACTTTTTTTTTGGAAAAACTGGGCATTTGTCCTATTTGCTCTTTCTGATTTTGATCAGATGGCAGGAGCAACCAGGGGGAAAATACCCAGTTTGCCCCAAAGAAGTGGGGTGTGGTGGGGAGGAATGTGTGGGAGGAGACGTTCCTGGAGCTGTGTGCCTGCCTCGCCCCTGCCCTCCGGAGACGCGACACCCACCTGCGGCCCACCATCCCTGTGGAGAAGAGGGTTGCCATCGCCCTCTGGAAGCTAGCCACCCTGGACAGCTACCGGTTGATGGACAACCAGTTTGATGTGGGCAAGTTCGATGTTGGGGCCCTCCTCATACAGGTAAGGCCTTCTGGGGCTGCAGTCCTGGAAGGCAGGGAGGCAGGAATGGAGGGGAAAGAGAAAGAGGTAGCATACCAACATGCAAGAGGGACAACAACCTCTTTGGGGAAGCCCTGAAGGGTTCCAGTGATGGGCAACGATCTTGTGGAGGGGGTCCAAGGTTCCAGCAAGAGTATTGGCGAGGATTCTGGGTTTACAATGGTGGATGGGAGTGTCCTGTTTCCTCTTTGGGAAATACGATCCCCTCAAGTTATATCCCAGCACATTGTACCCAGGCTTGGCTCTCAGGTGTGGCAGGTTCTCATCCTCACTTTGCCTGCATCTTACTAGGTGCCCATGGATAAGTCACTTCCTGCCTGCAAAAGAGAAACAATTCTCTCGACTTCCTTTGCAAAGCGATTTGAGACCGACGGACACAAAATGCTGCATAGGAGCTAAGCCTTGTGGTTATTATCCTCATGTTGAAAGCAAGACACTGACATTCCTTACTCTGTTGATTTTTTTTTCCATGATAATGTACCAGTGACAGACCGTTGGGACAAGAATAACATCAGTCTCTTCTGCAGTTCCAGTAATTTTTTTCTTCAAAGAAAATGCAATCTCTCAGAGTAGGGAAATAAAAGGCAAGCCAGAGAGAAAGCTCACACTAAGGGCAGGGAGAGTTTCACAAGGAGACATTTGAGCAAATGAAATTCCACATTGTGTTTTGTGATGGTTTCTTGTCCTGTGTTATATAGAAGGGGAAAAAAGAGAGAAGCTGACTAAAGAGGATCTGATGGAATGTCATAAAAGGAAGCACTTTGGCATGTGGTGTCATAGAAACTTTTTGGCCTGTGGTCCATCCCACTCAACCCAGATCTTTCTGTGGACCACCAGACAACCACCCATGATGACAAAAACGGTGCAGAAAGGGATGAGGGTGCAGGGTCTGGACAGGAGGTAGGGTGCAGATGCAGGCTGGAGGTGGGAGGTAGGGTGCAGGAGTGGGGTTGTGGTGAGAATCTGGGAGGGAGGGTGAAGGAATACAGTGTGTGTGTATGGGGGAGATGGGGTGTGGAGTCTGAGCAGGAGGAGGGTGAGGGATGCTTACCTGGCTTCATGCCACATGCCAGTCCCAAGCACCACCCGCTGCTGCGCCCGTTGGCTGTGATTCTGGCCAATGGGAGCTGTGGGGAAAGCCTCATGTGAATTGACACGTGACTTGAGTTCAGGAATCAGCATACTAAATATTCTTGCTTTGTTGAGTTTCATCTTGACCATAACACTTTAATCCTAACTATTACTTTCTGTAACTTGATTTATTAAAAAAAATCTAATTTTCTTTTCTTGCTGTTTGCTCTCCTCACCCCAACTTCCTTTCTATTACATCTATCACCTTAATATTAATCCAAACGGATGTTGTTCTGAGAATCAATGCGTGTCTCATTCTACAATCAATATATGATAAACACAGATTCAGTCTATAGTCTTCCAATGCTGCATTTTGCAAAACATCTCCTGATCACGCAGCCAATATTTTCAAAGTCCATCTACTCTCGGCATTTTTAGCAACTAAATGGAGTCCAACCACCAGCAGAGAAACCCCCAAACTTCTCCACTCGAAGATATTCAGCTGCAAATTTACCTATATGTTGGTTTTCATTTTCTAAATGGGTGGAAACGGTTCCGAAAATGTTGGTTTCTGAGGTACAAGGGCCTACTAATATTTTTAGCTCTACCCACTCTCTTCCCACCTCTGCACAGTGCAGAAATAGCTGCGCATGTATTGATTGACATCCAAATCTTCATGCAAAGATGGGCAAAAGAAATAAAATGTAGAGGGAGGGGTGGATGTGGATTTCAGAACACTTCCAATGATGGAGGGGATTGGTTCAGGTGTCATATTTGGAGTATTGGGCAGATAGATAGGTGCATGAGCAGTATTTATATCTAGCTCTGGGTCAGGAATTTAATTGTCACTAGCACAACCCTTATGGGACAGTCTATACCCGGGGCTATCAACTGCCTGTTAAATGTCTCCTTGACCACTTGAATGGCTCTTTCACAGGTTCAATGGCTGCTAATAGGTCCGGCCGGCTTTTCACTTTTAAGTTAACTAGATCCTCTCTGGAGGAAGTAGAGCCACAGACCAGGGATAAGGGTTGGGGGACATTAAGACCCAGTGGGGCCCCAAATTTTCAGGTGCCCTATATAACTGCCTATTCTGTGTATGCTAAGGATGGCTCAGCTGTATGTGGTCACATGTCTGTTTGGACATATGGATGCTTTCACTTGTATCAGTGCACTGGAAGCAGAGTAGTACAGTGGAGGGGGATCTATTTCTAGCTCTTCCACTGACCTACTGTGAGACCATGGGCAAGTCCCTTCCTCTCTCTCTGCTTTGGTTTCTGCATCTGTAAAATGGGGATCATGGTCCTGATCTCTCCTGGTAGACCACGTGTGTCCATTTAGACATGTTGATTTCTGCTCGTGAACTTTTCTACATTGCAATTTGACATGGACATTTTTGAAATTTTATCCTATTGTTATTAACATTGCCAAACACCCATCCCTGTGACCACAGGACCTTATTCTCTGCTGTAGTGGGAGCAGGGGGCCTGAGCCATCACCCTGTCCAGTTCGGTATTGTTTCCAGCAGTACATTCCCAGAAAGGATTGAAACATTATCTACCCCCAGCAAACACCAGAAGCCTTTTGCATGCATCAGGGAAGGGAATAAACATATCACAACTGAGCTTCAGTCACTGTAGCTGTTAAAAAGAATAACGTGGCCAGCAAATCCCCCTGCATTCCCATTGTGGATTTAATGTGAAGCAGAATGATTTCCTGTTTAATGTGGATAAGTGTAAAGTAATGCACATTGGAAAAAATAACCCCAACTATACATACAATATGATGAGGGCTAATTTAGCGACAACTAATCAGGAAAGAGATCTTGGAGTTCTCGTGGATAGTTCTTTGAAAACGTCCATGCAGTGTGCAGCAGCAGTCGAAAAAGCCAATAGGATGCTAGGAATTATTAAAAAAGGGATAGAAAATAAGACGAAGAATATCTTACTGCCCCTATATAAAACTATAGTACGCCCACATCTTGAATATTGTGTACAGATGTGGTCTCCTCACCTCAAAAAAGGTATTTTGGCATTAGAAAAGATTCAGAAAAGAGCAACTAAAATGATTAGGGGTTTGGAACAGGTCCCATATGTGGAGAGGCTAAAGAGACTGGGACTTTTCAGTTTAGAAAACAGGAGACTGAGGAGGGATATGATAGAAGTATATCAAATCATAAGTGGTGTGGAGAGGGTGAATAAAGAAAAGTTATTTACTTGTTCCCATAATATAAGAACTAGAGGACACGAAACGAAATTAATAGGTACCAGGTTTAAAACTAATAAAAGAAAGTTCTTCTTCACTCAGCGCACAGTCAACCTGGGGAACTCCTTGCCAGAGGAGGCTGTGAAGGCTAGGACTTTAACAGAGTTTAAAAAAGAGCTAGATAAATTCATAGAGGTTAGGTCCATAAAAGGATATTAGCCAGGGGGTAAGGAATGGTGGCCCTGGCCTCTGTTTGTCAAAGGCTGGAGACAAATTGCTTGATCATTGTCTTCGGTCCACCCCTTCTGGGGCACCTGGTGTTGGCCGCTGTCGGCAGACAGTATACTAGGCTAGATGGATCTTTGGTCTGACCCAGTATGGCCATTCTTATGTTCTTATGTTCTTAT
This sequence comes from Pelochelys cantorii, assembly GCA_032595735.1. Lineage (NCBI taxonomy): Eukaryota > Metazoa > Chordata > Testudines > Trionychidae > Pelochelys > Pelochelys cantorii. The sequence continues at coordinate 6,165,504 of CM064344.1, read as the reverse complement.
TTCTTCCATCAGTTCATACCCCAAATCAGTATTTGGAATAAAATAATCAAGCAGAAATATCAGACTAAAAAGTCTGTTATTCCAATACAAAGAAATGGACCCTTTGGATTTACGGTACGTTTCTTCTTTTCCAAAAAAAAAAGAACAAAACAGAATGATAGAATGATATCTTTTAAGTGTTCACAAATCTAGGAAAGAACTTTTTTTTCTAAGCATGAGTACCTAATTGCAACCTCTTTACAAGTGTTGCCACAGCCTTAGTGTAGCCAGCTTTTTCTTCAATTGGATATAGCACATGGAATTGTCAGAAATGCTACAAAAGAGGAGAATTGGATTCAGTTTTGCATTTGTAAATCTCCATTTGGATTTTCCAGGTGCAAAAATCTAAAACTTCTAAAAAACCTTCCAAATCCTGGATATCCTGGTGAGGAATGCAATGTACATGTGAACAGCAGACTGTCAAAAGACCATTACTGGTCATTCCAGCCTACTAGATAAATAACAAAATTGTCACACTATCTGTGCCTTATTGGAATGGTGAGACTTTTGTTGAAGGTTCTGAAATGTTCCGTTTACATTGTGGGTGTGCCATTCGAGTTCCCCTTTCACCTCCCTCTGCAGATTCTGCTAGAGGTGGGACCTCCCTGGTCTGGCACTCTTGGGACCTGAGCAGTCCTGAACCATGGAGTTTGCCAGACCGGAGGAGGTCAGGAATTCCCTCCCGGCTGTCGGCCCTGTGCCCAGGTGCCAGCCCCAGCCACTGAACTCTGCTGGGGTTGTGCTCCCTGCTGCCAGCCATGTTGCCTCCAGACCTGCCCGGGCTGTGCTCTCCCACTGCCAGCTTGGCCTGGGCTGCGCTACTGAGTCTGGCCAGCCAAAGCTCTCTAGTCCAGAAATATCCATGGTTCTGCTGGGACCACAGATATTGCTGGACCAGAGAGTCTCAGATTTTAGAGGTTCAACCTGTAGTTCTGGAAGTGCCAAAATCCTGTCAACTCTTGGTCAGCTTCTGTCACGGGTACGCCAAATGCCTCTTCCTGCATGATTCACAGCCAAAATGGTTTCAATCTCTTTTGTACACCATTCACCTGGGCATTTATCTCATAACCAAATCTGAACCAAACTCCTGATTTCCAGGCAGCACTAAATAGGATCAGGCAAGGACCGGAGATGCAAAGCTTCCTCCATGTGTGAAGTTGTTGGGATTGGAGCTGTGTGTTTGGAGCCACCTGTAATCAGCAGACTGATATACCTTTTCTGTGCCATTCTGTGCCTTCTAGATAGGCACATTGTTTCATAAATGAATTGTTCTTATTTGTATTGAGGTAGTGCCATGTGCCTTGACTCAGTGATCAGGCACCCAAGGTGGTAGAAACTATCCACATTCGGAAAAGATGGTCCTTTTCCCCAAGAGTTTACAATCCAAGGCTACATCTACACTGTCATGCTATTTCAGGATACTGAAGTATCCCAAAATAGCTATCCCGTATCTTAACAACAAACCCATTATTTTGGGCTCACGATTCCAATGTCCCTGTAAACCTCATTCCACAAGGAGTAAGGGACCTTTCGGACTAGTGGGTTATTGCAAAATTTGGTGCTGTGTAGACAGCACCAAATGACAAAATAAGCTATTTAGAAATAAGATCAAAATAAGATACACAATTTGCATAGCTCAAATTGAGCATCTTATGTCGAACTACAGTGCAGTGTAGATGTAGCCTAAGGCACCAATTTTGGAATGATTTACACAGGAGTTCAAAGGTATGCTCTGTGAGTTGTGCTATTGAGACTACAGTGTACAAAGTCAAGTATATACATAAGACTTTGCAGGATTGGGTTCTAATTATAGGCAACGTGACAACTGGATACAACAAACTGATTTCAGGAACAGGGGGGAAATACTGAAAGACTTATGATTAGTAGAATAAGCAGTGCTTTGGTGATTAGTGATTTCATTCTATTCCCCTTCCCTCTTATTTTGATCTGAAATGGCCCTCCGAATCATGATTTTCCAGTTTTCTGTATGGAAAACATAACCCCCCTCCCCAAAAGAACAGCTAGCTTTTTGCTTTTCCAGAGATATCTGGATTTGGCTGGATATGTCAGCTGGATTCTCCCACCTATCAAACAGCAATACATACCGAAGGACATGTGTTCGGCTCATTGAACCAAATGACTGACAGGTCTTGTACCTGAAATATGCTTGTAAATTGCATCTTTAGTTCTAAGGCTTTAATCTCAGTGATTAAAAATGAGAGATCAGTTCAATTAACTCATTATTAGGATAATGAGGGTTCTTCTTCTTCTTCTAACAAAGACAAAAGAGCCATGGGACTTTCCAGTCTGCTGGGAAGTACTGGCAAGACAGGAGCCCATAGAGTGACCATATAACATGCTAACACTGGACATTTTTTTAAACACACAAATTATTTCATGAAAGATGTTCCCTGCTCTCAGTGACCAAGCAGCCAACATCCATGGGCTTTACTGGGAGATGGGTCGTGATTATGCCTTAGATTATTACCCAGAAAGGAAGAAGTCAGACAAAGGCACCAAGGGTGTTCTGACAGGATATACCTGGCTCACAATCATCTTTCATTGTACGATACTCAGAGATCGGTTTCCTTTTAGCTGTTCCTTTCCATTAGGTAACTGGGTGGATGTGTCTGCTTCCTTGCTTTTCCTTTCAAATGGCAGCCAGCCAGCTTCTTATGAGAAGGAGCGGAGGCCGTTGGTATTTATTCGCGGCTGCAGATTCCCGATCAAAGACAGACAGGTACCCATTAATCTAAATCCATTGGCTTCAATGTGCTATGCAGGCTCTGGAATGCTTGATTTGTATTAATATCACCCTCTTCTCATCTCACACCCCTCTCCCTCATCATGAGAGCATCATGCGGCACAGTTTGTCCTTCTCCATTTCAACTTGGCAGTGCCCTTGGAGGAGCATCTGATGCTACACGTAACCCAACTCCTTGAAGACTTATGTACATGCCAAGGAACTCTTTTCAGAGGGTCATGGGCCCGCATATTGGACACAGCACTGAAGGGCGTATTTATAACGTGACCTTTTGCCAGAGCTGCATCTATTGATCTTAGCTGCCAACCATGCCAACAATGTAGCATCTCAGCTAAGGGTGTTCTAGCATCTCTGCAATAGAAAAGAGACAGGACATAGTTTTAATTGGCTCAGGGGTGATTTTCAGTTGAGGCTGCAGGAAGTGGATAGGACCAAATAGCACTTTGTAATCTCCCAGCTAGTTCAGCCCATCACTTATCACATAGGATTTCCCTTTCCTTACATCTTGACCCTGTTCTAAGCAGTCAGAGAAGGAACTGTTGGGTACAGTACAGAGAAAAGATACCCGGACCCCACCATCCATATATGAAAACACTGAAGCTTAGCACTGAAAAGATTCCATCAGGTTGCCTCCATGACAGCAGTATCTGGCCTTGTTGTAGGTGGCCAAATATTTCTGCTTCTTGGTCGGGGGTTGGGAGCCGGTGGTCGTGGTGTGTGTGTATGTGTGTGTGTGTGTGTGTGTGTGTGATCATGCACAGTTAAGCTAGGTCTACACCCATGTTCCCTCTAATCTTTTCCATCAACGTGTGGATTTTTTTTCATCCATGTGTGGAATAATTTTCATGTGCAATGAGGCATGTGTGAATGTGCACCATCAGGACAAACACAAAACCTAGCTGTGGGTGCTCTGCTAATCAGTGGGGTGGCATTTGAATTGCTGCTGCATGGCCGCACAAGCCCACAGCTTACAGGGAACACAGGTCTACACATATGGTCATGCAAAGAGTATATACATTGCATCCCCTCCCCCTCCAATACATAAACAACGGTGAAGATAGTGAAGCACTGCTTAGGCAAAAATAGCCTGTATGGCTCTCTGTGTTTCTTAACAGTGCCTCCCACAACTATGGAGGTGTGATGTAGTGGGGGTGCTGTCTGCTCTGTAACCCAGGGTTCCCCTGCGCTGGGCTGTGTGATTTCCCCTGACTCACCCACATGTGCATTGGCCCAGACACCTAGTCCCAGCATGAGCAGATAACACTGCTCTTCCTAGGGGGAGAGACAAAGAAAGGGAACCGGAGACAAACACCTGGCTGGGGGGCAGGGTCTGGGACCGAGGCGGTTTCGGGTGAGAAAACATGAAGGGAACAGACTAAGCTGGGTGCTGAGGGTTGAGGGGGGCGATGGACCCCCTAACCCAAGGTGTCTGAGACATTCGGGCCCTGACTCCTGTAACCACATCATGTCTGTGCTGTGCCGTATCCTGGAGGAGCAATAACCCCCCTCTATTCTACTGGCTGGCGGAGTCTGTTCTTGCTGTTCACTCCCTCTGGGGGCACCTGGCATTAGCCACTGTTGGCAGACAGGATACTGGGCGAAATGGACCTTTGGTCCGACCCAGTATGGCCTTTCTTATGCACCCTGCTGCTAATCTTAGCAGTGTAATGGAGCCTTTCCCCACCACAGATAAACCTCTGGCATCAGAGAAAGGCTCTGGCAGAGGAAGGCAGCAAGGAATGAGTCTGGCAGCTCCCCACTTCTGGAGTGTGGACACAGCTTGTGTTTTCAGTCGGCGCATAGCTGCATGGACCCTGCGCCCTGCCACTGATGTAGATAAGACCTTAGTCTCTGAGGGGCTGGAAAGGACCATCCATTGCCAGGGGAAGCAATTGATCCATTTCACTACTGAACTGAAAAAGCAAAGAAGCGGACAGTGAGGGAAGTTGACGGTGTTATTATTGATGAAGGGATTCTCTTGCTGACCTAAATGTGCTTGCTCAGCAAAGGATGCTGGGTGACAGAAATAGAGCACACCTGGGGATGGAGAAAATGTCACAAGTTACAGTTGATTAACACTAGTGTGAGAGGAAAATCAAATGGAAAAGCCAATGCTGTCTAAATGGAACCTCATAGGAACTTCCCCTTTACCTAATCTGGCCCCAGTACCCAATATCAGCCTGGCACTTAAACTTCAAAGGGGTTGAAATCAAGAGGAGTCCGGATCATAGGAACATAAGAATGGCCAGACTGGGTCAGACCAAGGGTCCATCTAGCCCAGTGTCCTGTCTTCCAACAGTGGCCAATGCCAGGTGCCTCAGAAGGAGTGAACAGAACAGGGAATCATCAAGTGATCCATTCCCTGTCGCCCATTCCCAGCTTCTGACAAACAGGCTAGGGACACCAATGGCTAATAGCCATGATGGATCTGTCCTCCATGAATCTATCTAACTCTTTTTTTTGAACCTTGTTACAGTCTTAGACTTCACAACATCCTCTGGCAAGGAGTTCCACAGGTTGGTTATGTGTTATAGGAAGAAATACTTTATTTTGTTTGTTTTAAACCTGCCACCCAGTCATTTCATTTGGTGAACCCCTAGTTCTTGTGTTATGGGAAGGAATGAATAACTCTTCTTTCTCCGCTTGCTCTACCCCAGTCATGATTTTATTATATATCCTTGGAAATAGCTGTGATCCTATTCATCATCCCTCACTTCCAGAGTTTAAACGAGCATCTGACATAAAAAGAATAATTTTAGTCATGTGGGAAATTAAATGTTTTGGATTAACAAATGCTGGACAACAATGGGGGCTTAGGCAGCCACCAGGACCCCTTGTACGGGTCTAATGAAGGGTTGATCCCTATCAATATCAATATTTTCATCTACTACAGTAATTAGGCAGTAGTGGTTGAGTAAGGGAAGGAAGCATCCAGGAATAAACATCCAACCCTGGACACCATTCAAGAGAGCTGTCCGAAGGGTTATGATAAAGGCCATGGGACTGCACAGGTGGTTTCATCCAAGGTTGCAAAGTGGCAGCAGGTTGCACGGATGCACAAGGAACAAGGAACCTAGCTAGAATGCCCTGAGTATTTGTGGTGTGTGATTGTGGGAGGGAATAGGCAATGCATCCTGGGAGGCCATTTTCCAGAGCCAGACTAGAACACCTTATGCCACATGCTGATTCATTCTGTAAATGCATGAACGATTCCTGCAAGAAAAAAAACGGGGGACTAACGCTGGCAAGTGCTTTGCTCTACAAAGCCTACAGATGCTGCAATAATGTGCTGCCCTCTTCTGTCTAAAAGGATACAATTTCCTCCCTCTAAAGTGCGTTTGCAAAAGCAATGACCCATTTTTGGGTTGGTACGGTGAGACACCTTGCAGAGGGGCTTGATTTTCCAAAAATACTGAGGTCCTTTCAAGGTGTTCCAAGAACCACAGACAAAACCCCAGGTACACAACATCACTTCTGAAAAGGAAAGACTGCATCTGTCCCATTTAGCAGCGGAAAGGAACACCACCTCCCCACCCACACCTGCACTTGCTTGCTCTTCTCTGAATTCTTACGAAAGGAAAGTTTCAAATCTCTGCACAGGTAAACACAGATCCAAATGAGCCAGTCTCTAGTAGCAGCAGCAAACATGAGAGGAAGGTAACAACAAGCTTGATCCACAAAGGGAATTTGGAAGCATCGTTGCAAGACCTAGCTTTAGGTGTCCAATTGCCCTGAGGAATTCTCCGCCCTCACTTGGGTGCCCGGTTCTCCATACAATGGGCAGAATTATGTGCCTAAAAAAGGGACCCTCAAATGTCAATACACTCAGTGGGGGATCAGCCAGGGCTAGGCAATAGGAAATGCTGAGGAGAGGGGTATGGCCTAAATTCCACCAAGAGAGTTAAGCAGTGACACTTGTCTCCTTCTGGGATTCACGACTGAGATCCTTTTCCCAAGGATCATGCCTACGCCAGCTCAGTCCATTCAAGTGACAGACAAGGGGTGGTGGCATCAACTTTTCTGCAGCCCAGTGGCTGGCTACACTCACCTGTCATGAAGGAAATCCAGCCTCAAATCCCCACTGCCTGAGTCAGACAAGGGGTATGAACCCATCTCTTTCTACCCCCTTGTGAGTGCCCTGACTACTGGACTATGGGGGGTAGGGTGAGGTTTGACCTTCACTCTCTCCTGTTGGTGATAGGGATGTAAAGTATTAACCAATTACCCAGGAAGCATTCGCCTTATTGGCATCCTTACCATGATAACTGGCTAACCAGTGCCTGGCCAGAGCAGCCACTGCCCATGTTATGGTGTGGTAGGCCTTGCCCACCCTGGCTGGTACAGCCCACAGTCCGGTGGGCCCAGATCGGCTGAAGTAGCCCCCTGACAGTGCCGTGCTGCTCCAATAGCCCTTGGCAATGAGGTGGGCCGGTTAACTGGTAAACATATAGTTTAACTGGTTAACATTTTAAATGGGATTTTATATCCCCAGTTAACCGTGTTCCATTGTTCATAAACACTTTTGTTGCCATTAGCTTAGGGACAGGAACCTAGGTCTCCCAGGAGAATACCTTGACCCTCGACTATAGAGAGTACTCAGAGTATTGTCTATCACTCTCTATAAGTTTCACGCCTATGAAAATCCAGGCTGCTTTGTCATGAGAGTTTGGATTGGTCACCGAAAGATCCATACAAAATGTGCCCTAAATCGGGATTGGTCACTTACGTCACATGGTATATTTTCTGTTCTTTGATTAGGAGATCTAAGCTTTAAAAGCAAGATGGCAGTCAGTAGTGGATCTTTTAGTGAGTGGATGAAGTATAGGTGAGAAAGGGGATGAGATAGCAATCTTTATGATATTTTAGGATATGTAATTTGCACAGGAAAGAAGATTTTATTTGGTCACATACCTGGATCCCATATATATACATATTTAAATGGTTAGCTTCCTTCCCACACGGTGGGAGAAATATATAACACAGATTCGTTGTTTGTTTTCTATGCTCTATATTCAATTTTCTGTTATCATGTCTTCCTTATGTGTACAGGTGAGCACTAATAAGTCTCTTTGCACAAGGGTTTCACCCTAAACACAAATACATGTTCTCAAATGGATGAAGGAGTTCTATGTGCTGAACTAGGTGTGCTGGGGAAGTGGCAACCATCCTATCTAAGGTTTGCACTTTGGTATAATGGTCCTTGGTACCCACACAATGCATACCGTGACAGCCCCCTTGGAAGGATCCTCCCCAAACATTCAGAGGAACAAGGTGAACATTTGCAGAGAAGCAACAACAACAAAAAAGTATAGTGTGAACTGGAGAAATTATGCAAACAACATTCAAAGAAACCCTTTGGAGAGCATTAAAGAGGTTGTGAGCTTTCTGCCTGAAGAATTCCTCAGAAATCTTGTTGTCTGTGAACTGGAAACACTGAGAATATTTAACATGCACAGGTCTTTAATGGCATGCTCCTTGTGGAATCTGAGCCTACATCATGTTGTTGCCACATTGCTAAAATCTACGGGTACATTTAGACTACGTTCATCTGTCAAAACAAGATATGCAAATTCGGAGCTAATTTGCATATCTTCTTCCGATCGTGTTATTGGAAGAGGTTTTTTTCGAAAATGAAAGCAGTTTAGATGGGTTTTTTTTTGAAAGAACCCTGTACACCTCATTTTTTAAGGAAGAAGGATTCTTTCGAAAAAGGGGGGGTTCTTTCGAAAAAAACCCATCCGGAAAAAACCTCTTCCAATAACACGATCAGAAGAAGATATGCAAATTAGCTCCAAATTTACATGTCTGCTTTCAACAGTCGAAAGTAGTCTAGATGTACCCTACATGTTTCTATATGCTGAGATTTGAATTCTGTGGGGAAAAGGGGGGAAAGGCTACGGGGTTTTTTTCCTTAATTGGTGGTGGGTTTTTTAAGAAAACACCTGAAATGTTGCCACAAAATGCCACCATGTTATTTGGAACGTACCTTGTCCAGCTCTCAACGTATAATTCAACTCTAACTTGCAAATTTAACTAATTTTTAGTACAGGTTTAGCCTCTCTAGTCTGGCACTCTCTGGTCTGGCTGCATCCGTGATCCAGCATGAGTTTAGTTAGCAGGATGTCCACTTCTCATAAGCATGGCCAAGTTTCCTTCAGTCCCATAAAGTTTGTTTACCGCCACCAGTGCTGGCTCGCAGCGTTCTGTGCTGTTATTTGGCTCTAATGTACCCCTAAATGCCTCCCAAGAGCCCAGAAAGAAGTGGAAGTGTTGGTAAAGCTGCTAGACAATATTGACCTCCTGCAGTCTGGCAAATTCTCTGGTTCAACACCGGTCGGATTCTGAGTGTGCCCAACTAGAGAGGTTTAACCTGTAGTACCATTGAACCTTGCTCTGTTTGGAACTGCCTGGTACTGCCTGTCATTTTTATGGAGGCAGAATGATTGGCCACATGCTAATGATGGTCCGTGCGCTCTCAGCTATGAACAGAAGTGAATGTCTGTTAACGTGACTCAGCAGGGTGTCACACAGTCATTAAAAGACCTCCCCGAGACAAATCCTCATCAGTATGCTAATGAATATGTGATGCAGAAACACCAGAACATTGGTTATGCGGCTCTTTTGTTTTCTAACATTCGATTAGCATCATGTCCTCTGAGAATTCACTGTACTGAATGGCTTAATTTCCAAAACTCACCAGAAATGTATCAGAATAAGACAATGCATGACATGTGACACCTAAAAATGTGAATCCTTGTAAATGGCAACCTTTGAATAAGAAATTATGAACAAGGACAAATGGTTTGACTAACTGGAAGTTTTCTCATCTGCCGTAGTCATTGCCCTTAACTTTATACCAGTGTTACATAAACTTATCTAATATATCCACAAGATGGAGCTCTGATGACACAAATGAAATATGCATCTACTCCACTGCTCATTGAATTCATGTCTTAGACTGAAATGTATTAGAACAGTGGTTCCCAACCTTTTTGAGCATACGTACCCCTTTTCAATCTATTAAAATTTCACTGACCCCCCCTCCCTGGGGGAGAAGAGAAAGAGAAAGAGAAAAGTAAGAATGGATCCTTATTTTTAAACTTTCCATGGACCCCCGGCAATACAGACCACAGGCTGGGAACCACTGTATGAGAAGAACACAAGGAAAACCCACTGTGATATGGTGCTACACATATTTTGAACATGGGGCAATTTCCAGTGTAGCATGGTTTGTTTGGGTTTTTTTTACAAAAAAGTCAATGGTTCTTTTCTCTGCCTTCTCACTAAGGAACACAACGTAGTCTGGGAGTATCTGAGGATTCTCTTCAGTTTCCAGGGTACCTAGAAGAGAGGACCAGTGATTGAAGGTTTCATCATGAGTGAGAGGTTCAACTTCCAACTTTTTCTTCGGAGCACCAAAGCAGACTCCCAAGCCTCCATCTTGAGATGGTGTAAGGGGTTTGTTTTAGTTTAAGCCAATATCAAAAGAGTTGGAAGTTGGATGGTGCTTTCATGATTTCATTCCAGGAAAGAAAAATGAAATCTTAGCAGTACTCACACCAGTGTGTGTGTGTGTGCGTGCGTGAGAGAGAGACATTAAGGACATTAAGGTGTTGGCACAAATAACATGAGCAACAAAGTCAAAGATTAAACCAACCCATTCTCTAATATTTCCTGATTTGGTGCCTATGTATGGCAGTTGATAATATAAAATCATAGGTATGTAGTGTAACACAGTTATGGTGTATAAAACACAGTATTGCTGGCTGATTGGAAGCTCTCTGCCTAGCTCACTAGCTTCTTTTGTTCAGTTGGGAGAGCATAAAACAAGATTGAAAGATCCCTGCTCCAATTTTAGATCTGGATAAGTCTCTGCTTTTGAGAACTTTACATATAATGCTGAGGAGCAATAGAAGAACCTTCTGATACAGAATGAGAGCGTTATGTAAGCCGAGAATAAAGGATCAGTCTGAATGTTACATAATTGTCTTGAGCATCTGATGTGTAAGTAGAGATGCAAAACAGAGAAATATTTCCCTTCCCCCCCCCCCCCCTTAAAATACCATGGGAATTTCATATCTGAAATGAGTTCTGAGATCAGAAAGCTGATAGGATCCCATAGGAATGGACCCAAAAGACCTACGGTTTAATGCTTGACCATTTTTTAAAATTTGTTTGCTTTTGTTTTGTTTTTCCCTATGTACTTTTCTACTTCCTAATTTTGACCGGAATAGTGAGCCTGAAATAATGGGCTCTGGTATCCCAAAATCGCATCACAGTGTAGACGTAGCCTAAGTCTTGGTCTACATTAGGGAGTTATTTCAAAATAACCCCCCTTCTTTCAAAATAAGTGGAGCGTGGCTGTGAGGGGAGGCTGTTTTATTACGCCGTCCTCTAAACCGGCTAGAACATGATCTCACAAGAGGGAGACTGTGCTGACAAGTTGTCTAAGTTCATTCTTAGACCAAGAAGATTTGGATAAGTGGAGAGAGAACTTTTAGTTGCTTATCCAAAATGAACATCAGTCTCTCTTGAGACCCACACCCTGAAGTATCAAGATGTGACGATTCCGCACTATAAAGGGTTGAACGGTCTTAAATTGATTGTCCCTGGCCAGGGACACCCTAGACAATTGGGGTGGGACAGGAAGGCCCCCACAAAGATATCTGCAAGGGGAAATGCAATGAGAAATGCTCTTGCTGCTGCAAAAAAATCATTTTAAAGAGGTAACACGGGCAAAGCAGAGGCTCCCTCCTCAGCCCTAAGGACGCGGCTGGTACACAAACTCAGCACATCATGTAGGCCATGCGTGAAGAAGCCCCAGTTCATCCCGGCTCTCTCAGCCAGGGTGGTCGTCTGTGTGGAAAGCCTAAAGCAAACAAAGGCAAGCTACGACCAGATGTGGGTAGGCTTTCAGGTTCACTTGGTGTTCCAGGTGTAGGCAGCACATGCACGCCCGCCTGTGCTTTCTGCTCCGAGAAATGGGGGATGGGCGGGAGGGGGGGAGGATAAAGCCTAGTGACCAGACCACACCTCTTGCAAACCTTTCCCTCCACAAAGCTGCAACACCGGAACCATCTGAGCAAATATGGGCCCTACTCAAAACCTCAGCAACTGCTGATCCGTCAAGGCTATGCTAAACAAACCCTGCTGAACAATTTATAACTTGACCCCACATGATGCCTGGGCTCCGTAAATGGAGTCTCTGAAAGGCCTTTTCATGCCAGATACACAGGGCTAAATTAGCCAAATCTATAGCCCACCCGCATCACCCCTCTTTTCATTCTTCTGTGAGGGGGTGATCCCTGCGGCATACTGTTTTTCAGAAGCCAGTGGGTGCAAGCCATTTTTCCTTTCCTATTTTTGACAGCGTGTGTCTTCCTATTGCCCAGAACAAGAAAGCTTGATTTTCTTACAATTAAAATGTGAGCCTCTGTGATAACACATGGTCCTGTGACACCTTAGCGCATGTCTACAATAGGAAATTATTTCAAAATAATTAAATTTGAAATAATAACTTCCGAAGGAACTAGAGTAGACATCCGATAATCCGGCACCTTTGGGACCTAGGTGGTGCCGGATTATTGGATATGCCAGAGTACCAGGAGGTATGACAAGGGGTCATACTCCCAACCCAATCCCCCTCCCCCCGACCTTATGCTCGGGTCCCAGAGCCGCCGGTACAGCCACGCGTCTCCCTCCAGGCTCTGGAGCACGTGTGCTCAGCGGCTGGCTTTTCAATGAGCTGGCCGGGATGCCGTGCGCAACCCAGTCCCTCTCTCCTCCCCTTCCCTTCCCCAGAGCCAAACACCTCCTCTCCCTGCTGTTACCCAATCCCTCTTCTCCACCAACCTTATGTCCGAGTCCGAAAGCAGCTGCCTGTGCTCAGCGGCCGCCTGCTAGCATGTGCAGGCTGGACGCTGTGTGCGCTGGGGACCGTGAGCGGAACAGCGCGGGTCACAGTGGCCCGGCTGTAAGAGCCTCTGACCTGAGCAGTTCTGGGTTCCAGTTGATGCCGGACTATCAGTAGTGCCAGACAACTGGATGCTGGACTATTGGAGTTTTACTGTATTTTGAAATAAGCTTATTCCTTGAGGAAAGAAGAACTACAGATTAAAAAATAACCAGCCTGTTATTTCAAATTAACCGGCTAGGTAGCGTGGACGCTCCACTTATTTTGAAAGGGGGGTTATTTTGAAATAACTCCCTAATGTAGACCAAGACTTAGGCTACGTCTACACTGTGATGCGATTTTGGGATACCAGAGCCCATTATTTCAGGCTCACTATTCCGACGTCCCTGTAAACCTCATTCCACGAGGAGTAAGGGACGTTTCGGAACAGTGAGTTATTCCGGAATTTGGCACGGTGGAGACAAAATAAGCTATTTTGAAATAAAATTGAAATAAGATACCCAATTTGCATACCTTATTTCGAACTACGGTGAAGTGTAGACATAGTTATAGGGACTCACCAGAATATACAGAATCATGAGCACTTGTGGACAAAACTCACTTCATCTGAAGAATTGGAGTGGATGTCACTTTGTGATGTCAGCCTTTTGATGTCATTCTTCTTAAGCAAGTGACACAACAACATAATGTGCTGACACTGATGGGGAATTCTAGGTAATTCCACAGGTTATGTGGCTTGCCTGGAGCACTTACTGTCATGGCTCCTGGATCCTGTTCCTGTTGTGTGTCGTTGGGCAAGTTTTGTCCTTCTGTGCCTCAGTTTCTCTCTGTGAAAGGTTAGGTTATACCTTTATAATCTGTTTTGAGTAAGGTGTGGTGTATCCATAGAACAAACAATAGTGAAGAAGACTAAAACTCATTATGTTGAAGGATAATATGAGGGGAAAAAACCCACTATTCTTGGGAAAATCTGAATGACATCAGACAGCATCTCTGTTTTCATGTCACATGATGCAATTTTGCCTGCACAATTTATCTCCTGAGACTTTGAAAGGAGAATCCAGGATGAGAGTTCCAGATAGAACATTTGGCATACGGAGACAGATAGATAGATGAGCTAATTATATGGGTTTTAAAGTTTTGGAGCGACTCATCTGTTGTGTCCCTCCAGCAGGCAGGACATCAATATATTGTAAAAAACAGGGAGGCATTATGGTTCTTTTGATAAACAGGGCAGCTTCTCTCCTACTCTGGTGTGTCTACACTGCATTTTTGTACTGTGGGTGGATGGATACTGCTCAAGCTTACACATATACACAAACAATGTTGTAGGAGTTAGCACCTTAGATTCAGTCTAAGTATGCCCAGTGGCTCCTGGTGGGTTTGCATGCTGGCAGCTAGTCTGAACTGCCACCCATCTGACTCCCCAGCTACATTGCTAGACTTCATATGCCAGCACTTCTCAAATTGTCATATCACTGCCTACTCGAGCTGGGAAGCACGCTCTCAGCTGTAGCTAGGTGTACCCTTCGAGGGAGAGCTGACCAGAGGGTGACAACTCCAATTTATGGCAACTTTTGAGGTTTCAGAATTTGTTTTTATTCCGTGTTGGAATGAAAACAAAACCTGTCAAACATTTTGTTTGTGAAAACTGCCTGAATTTGGATTAGTTCTGCCCCAGAGTGTCAGAATGTCCATTTTCTAATGAAAAACTGGAGGTTTTAGGTTTGTGACTAGACATGGGAGAATTTGATTTTTATCTTTTTATCATTTCAAAGCATAATCCCAATGTTATGTTAAAGTGTTTTTTTATATTGATTTATGTGTAGACGGTTTTGCAGAATTATAGCATTTAAGCATTTTTAATTTTTTTTAGTGATGGGAGCTTTTGGGCAGGGGTTCAATCATAATTATTTTATGACAGTTGAGGTTGAGGTTGAAAAAAGTTAAAGTTTTGTAGCCTTTTAAAACAGAAATGGTCAGGCTCACATGTCAAAATATACAAAGTAAATATCCTTCAAGCAAGCAAGCAAGCAGCATTTTTCTGACTTGGCCTCACTAAAACATTTTGATGAATATTTATGGAAATGTTTTTCATCAGTATGTGTGTACTGTGAAATCAACGTTTACTAACATTTGCTGATAAAAATTGAATATATCCCAAGTTAGATAAATACCTCGTTTATATCTAGGGGTATGTCTAGACTACATGGCTCTGTCGACAGAGCCATATAAACTAGTTTACCCAACATAGTCAATTTAAATAATCCCGGCTTCATTAAAATAAAAATGGCCGCTGCGCTGTGCCGACAATCAGCTGATCTGACACAGCACAGCAGTCTAGACGTGGATCGGTCGACAAGGGAAGCCTTTGTCGACTGCTCCTGTAAACCTCGTTTCACAAGGCATAAGGGAGCGGTCGGCAAAGGCTTCCCTTGTCGACCGATCTGCGTCTAGACTGCCGCGATGTGCCAGATCAGCTGATTGTTGGCACAGTGTGGCAGCCATTTTTATTTTAATGAAACAGGGATTATTTAAATCCCCGCTTCATTGACTATGTCGGGTAAACTAGTTTACATGGCTCTGTCGACAGAGCCATGTAATCTAGACACATCCTTAGTGTAACCACAAGCCCATAATAGATACTTTCAGATAAGGCTTTGATCTCAAAGCTCAGATCAGCTTCACTGAGAGATTTGCTCTGGGTTTGTGAACTTTTTGAGCAAACCTGGATCCAGTTTCCAGCAAGTCTGCATGATTCATGGTTCCAGAAGAAGAATATTATGAAGCTCAGGCATGTTCAGAGTCAGGATTGTAGAGACAGAGGTTAACTGCAATCACTGGATGTGGATTCCACCGCCCCCACCAGCCTTTGGTCCAGTCCCATCTCATTTCAAAACTAGAGCTGGTCCACATGGGGTGAGGGCAAGAATTAATGTTTTGCAAAAAAAAAAAAAAATGTTTCCCATTGAGGCGAGCATTTCTATTCAGAAATGGCAGGTTGCATTTTGAAAGAATTCAACCTTTGCCAGTCAGAACCATGCCAGCATTGCATTTGAGTAGCTCTTGGATGCCGCACTGGGTGAAAACCGACGGCTTGTTTTGTGTTGTTACAGCTCTGGGCCTCATTTGAAACCAAACCGAATCAGATTATAAGGCTGGCAAGAGGGCCAACACCTATCAAAACTGCTGAGCTTCTTAGAAGTCTACTTCTGCCTCACCAGTGAGTCTCTTATCCACACACAACTAACGGAACAGGTTTAGTTCTGTCCAAACCACAGCACAAAAGACTGTTCTCAGTGAATTGAGAACAGAAGCATAACACGGCTTCAGCTGACGTGCTAAGTAGAAAATCCCTGCATAGACTGCAGTTAAGTAGCGAGATTACCATTTCATGCTCATATAGATAAAAGGCAAATAATTTAACCGGCCAGCTCTATATGAAACTGGTGATAATAGTTTCATATAGAGCTATATGCACAGCTACCGGATGGATCTTTGCAAAAACCTACTTGCTGGGACAGAGCAGGGTAATTTGTCACCTAGAGCTTGGTCCCAATGCTTGTTGCCGAGCGAAGCAGAGCCAGAGGATTAGTTGGTCTCGGCTTTGTTTCTGCCAAGACAATGATGTAAATAGGGACTCAAACACCTGCAGCATTCAAGGGGAGAAGAAGAGACGAGGCTGGAAAAAATAGGTCTTTTAAACAGCCACTATCTATCCGCTTTGGAGACAATACTAATTTATGCCACATCCTGTCTACTGCTCAGTAAGTTATACATCTGCTGCATTTCCTCCATAAATGCCATGTAAGACCTGGACTGAATGGCAGTGACAGATAGTGTCGAGTGTCAGGGGCATCAGAATTTCAGCACAGGATGTTCCATTGGCATCTGATGGGAATGGAGGTTTTGTGTCTCGTGTAACAGGCAGAGGCCATATCGGACTCTATTCAGTTTCAAGGCCAGGTATTAACTTTTTCTAGATGAAACCTATTTGTACTGGAATGTCCCCAGGGATGTGATGTGATGTAAATTAGTGTTGTCTCAAAAGAGGGTAGAGGCAGACCTTTGAGATCCTCACATGGATGATGCTATAAAATAGGAAATATTTTGATTATTATTGACATGTAGCTCTTTATAAAGCACTGTGTTCTGACAGCAAAGCTCGGATGGCAGCCAAAGCCATCACACTCAAAGAAGCTGCTGTCAGGAATGGTGTTGCCTCCTTGTATAAACACTTGCATGACCTCACTGACAAGAAAGGTCATTCACTCAGTGTGGTCTACTCCAGTTCTGGCCAGTTAATCAATGTAGAAGCGGAGTGTGTGGCATATTGGTGTGACCATTTCAGCCAGCTGCTCCAACGCACCGCTGATTTCTTTGGATGTTGATACTAAAGCTGCTGCTGAGTTGACCCACGCTGCAGATATGTTTCTCAATATGCTCTAAAATGTCTCACACTGAGTAGAGTGAAAAAGCTCCCCCCTTTCTGGGATTAGATTTGATTAATCGAGAAGCATAGCAGCCGCATAACAACGTTCAGGTCAAATTTTCTCCCCGGTCTTGGCTGTTCCTGAGGTTGCTCCTCCAGACTGCGCTCAGCCCACATGCTAGAGCCTCTCTCTCTAACCACACTCCCACCTATCTGGAATGATGAGCTACCTGCCTCAGAAAGTCAGCAGAAGCCATGTCAGCTCAGCCATTGTGCATGTGGTGGAGAGCTCCAGGCGGACACTGACAAATTGTTACAATTTGCTGACAAATGTGCTACCCAAGAACATATGTGGCTGTCAAGTTTTGAAATTAATGAAAAAAGAAGGAGAAATTATAGTCAATAAAATAGATGTTTGGTGGTTACCACAAAGGAGGCAATGAGGGTCTTAAATATGAAAAAGCAGGAGACCTCCTTGGGTGTCAACTGTTCCTTGTTTGGAAGTGGGGAAGAGGGTGTGACCTGCTGTGAATTAATCTGCCATAAAGCATTCTCTGACATCCAAAATGAAAATCGGAAGCAGATGAATTGGATTCTGTCTTTTCACAGTACGCAAGGATGACATGCAACTGAATCCCTACCTTAGTGAATCACTGCAGCCAAGGAGATGGACATCTACCTTCCCACCAGAAAGAATGTGACACAATATGAACCCTCGCAGGAAATCTGCATGATGAAGGGACACTGTGCATGCCAATAAATTAACCACTTCAGCAGGCTGATTACAAAATTGAGTTAAAAAAGCAGGGAGAAAATCATACAGTATCTTGACTGCAAAGAGACCCAGGCCTTGGCACGCTGAGGCTTCATCTACACTGCGGTTTTGCCAGCAGTGAGTATGCAAATGAGGTGTGGATTAGCATATTGCCTCATCTCATTTGCATAATTTATGCACACCGTTTTTGTGCAAAGAGGCATAAGGATCTCACAGAAAATGGGGTTTTTGCGCACAAAAAGTCCACGCTACTTTTTTCTGCAAAAATGGTGTGCATAAATTATGCAAATGAGGTGTGGCGATATGCTAATCTGTGCCTCCTTTGCATGCTCACTGCCGGCAAAACTGGCAGCATAGACGAAGCCTGATAGTTCTGACTCATATTACACAGACATAATGGCAGTGGATTTATTCCTGAGGTGCCCCTAGTGAATCAGGACCCTCTCCTCTTTACAAACTGAAACAGCTCTAGGTGATTGTGTATATGCCAGGTCTTCTGGTGGCGTATATTAGCAAATTCCCTTGGAGCTGCAGTGCTTGAACCCAGTTGCCCATGAACTACAAGTTGATGAGAGGAAGAAAGGATTGAAGCTTGAAAATATAGTGGATTGTTTAGAGTTTTCATTAATTTCCATGGATACCAAGAAGAAAATGACCATAAAACTGGGTCGTTCTTTGACACGATTCCGACATACTTCAGATTCATCATGGTCAAAATCTGTCTTCCTACCTGCTTTTAGGAAGACGCTGCTATTATACTAGTAGCCATGAATTTTCTTATAAGGAAAATCTCAAGAGTCACAATGGTCCTTGGACCAAGAAATGACAGGTAGTGATGAAGAGACAATTATTCTTCTTTTATACTTTTTGTTATGCTTCGGCATGTGGTATTAGCATGTGTTTCTTGCCCCCAACCCTCCCGCCCCCCAAAATAAAACAACCCAGAAAGTGTGGTATGGGAGATGAGGGAAGAGAAGGCTTCCCTGAAAGACGCAAGGGGAGCATAAAACTGTCAGCTGTGTGTGAGCTGAAATTCCCACGACCCCTGGGCTGAACATTGTAAATAGACTTGGCACCAAATTCTCGCCTCAGGAAAATAGAGTGGGGGCAGGGAGGGGAAACAAACAAATAAATAAGTAAAACCCTCAGCTGAACCCTGCGCCAGGCTCTTCACACAAATGCGGTGGCATCTTTTCTCTTCTGACCCTGTGATCAATCCAAAGTGTTTTGGTATTTATGGGCTCCCTATTCCTGTACTTCCTCTGAACGGGGAGCAGAGCATGCAGGCTGCAGGAGGCTGAGGGAGATGGTGGAAAGGTTAGTCTGTAATTTACTCCCACTATATGGCCACAAAGAGGTGTAAAAGGGCCTCCATGTAAAGAGGAATTTCGCCTACTTCAGGAATGCTGAAAACAGCTCACGCTGTTGTTTTCGGAACAATACGACATTATTATAATTACAGGCCTTGGTAAGCCATAAATGTCTGGCATGCCCTCCCCCCCCCTCCGCCCTGCGGTTGCTTGCAGCCACCACTGTTAATGTGCTACATTCTTATGCGCACCAAGGAACGGGCTGAATTATGCAAGTGACCCATTTCCCCATCACGCACAATTACACACCAATATTACTGACATCAGTGTGCACAGGCGGAGCAGCCCAGCACTAGCAGAGCCCTTTGGGGGAGTGAGACAGAGCCTCCGGCATAAGCCAGGGTTGGACAAAACCTGGCCCGCAAGTGTCCTGCAAGTTGGAGCGTGCTCAGAGCCAGCCTACCATTCTGCTAGTCCCCATCCCATCTGTATCATTCTGGCCCGACCCGGCAGCCCCACTCAGACTACAACACGCAAGAACATGGTACCACACGCTAAGAGACAGAGGGGCCCTGGGTCCTCCTCTCTAGAAGCTGCGCTACATAAATATTGCCCCAGGAAGGGGAAGGTCATTGGTTCAGGGCTCTCTAGGTATGTCCACGCTGCAATAAAATAGTGTCCCAGCCCAAGTCTGACCGGGGTGGGGAGGGGGGAAGCGGACAAGTGCCCTTGGGCCTGGTGATACAAAAGGGCACAGAGCTCCCATCTGTAAGAGGCCTGGGATCTTTAAATCACTGCCGTGTGGCATGCTCCAGACCTTGCTGAGGGCTGACTGGGGGAGATGCAGTGCCTAGCCCCAGCCTTGCCCCTTATGTCTGAGGCCCCACCCGTTCCTGGTCTCTGGAGCTGGCCCTCCTCTGCCACCACCTTGCCCAGGGGTCCAGCCAGCCTGCTGAGCCCAACTGACTCGGGTTTCTTCTGCAGGGCTAAAAACAGGAGTGGAGATGCTCCGGCTGGAGCCCAGGCTCCGAAACCCAGCAAAGGGAAAGGGGCTTAGGGCTTAAGCCCAAATGTCTACACTTTTTTGAGCCTTATGATCCCCATTCCATGGGGCCAGGCTTGCTGAAGAGGGGAGGGGGGCAAAGGAGGCAGTTCCTCAAAGGGGCTTATGGGGCCCAGCGGCTACTACGGCAGCGGCCTGAGCCCCCAGGCCCTTTAAATCACCACTGGAGCCTCGTGTGGCGCATCGCAGAGCCCCAGGCAGGCGTGCTCTGGGCGGCGCTTGGAGGCGGAAGGCTACAGCCCAGGAGTCACTGAGGACTGGATGCCCTGCCCCTGCCTCCTCCCCCCAAGGCACTGCCCCTTCCAGGAGCACAGAGCCTGTCCCCCCCAACCTTGTCCAGGGGCCCAGCTAGTCTATCAGCTCACCAGCCTGAGGCTATCAAGCCTGGGACTTGCTCTGAGGTCTTTTTTTTTTTTGCTGTGTAGGCACCTTCTATTGCTACGAGCCAAGCCGAGTTTGCAGAATCACGAAGGGTACGTCTAGACTACGGATTTTTTTCGAAAGGAGATATGCAAATTCGGCACTAATTTGCACATCTGTTTCCAATCGCTTTTTCGAAAGTGGGTTTTTCGAAAGTGAAAGTAGTCTGGACACAGGGGTTTTTTTCGAAAAAAACCACCTTTTTCGAAAAAAACCCCGCTCTTCCTAAAAAAAGGAAGTTTACGTGGTTTTTCGAAAAAGGGTTTTTTTTCTCAAAAAACTCCCGTGTCCGGACTACTTTCACTTTCGGAAAACCCGCTTTTGAAAAAGCGATCGGAAGAAGATATGCAAATTAGCACCCCATTTGCATATCTCCTTTCAAAAAAAATGTAGTCTAGACATGGAGTAAGTGAAATGGAAAAGGGTCTACCTGTAGCTGCTGGAATTAGAGGTGCTGCCACACTCCTTGCCTTGAAGTCGAACTAACAACCCAAATACATGCACTAAGCTCCAGTCGTCCCAGGTTTGCTTCTGCCCGGTTCCAGGGATCCTGGCCGCTGCTACTGCAGCAGAAGCAGCAGCCAGAACCTCTGGCATTTTGAATTGCTGCTGGACTCCCGGGTGGTGCACTTCGGGAGATGCTGAAGGGTTGACGGAGCTAGGGCCAAATTCAGACTGCCAGCCATAGGCTCCCCACCTCTTCTCTACAGCATTATATAGTGTGAAAAGTAGGGAGGTACCCGATGGGCCCTCACTGAAACATTTTCCTTTGCTTTCAGTGGCGGGATACATCCTTTCCTCCCAAAGTCCGTTCAGTTTGGAAGCTTCCTACAAACATATTTCCCGCCTACCTACTGTGTTTAAGAAATGCCCCCAGGATTTTTGGAAATGGCTAGTGGCTTATGTTGCTTCAACTTTTGGCTGCTATCTTGAGGGCTTGATTTTTAGAATGTGCTGTGTCCCCTCCCTAAGAACATAAGAGTGGCCATACTGGATCAGACCAAAGGTCCATCTAACCCAGTATCCTGTCTCCTGACAGTGGCCAATGCCAGATGCCCCAGAGGGAGGGATCACAACAATCCTCACATGATCCCTCCTCTGTCTCCCACTTCCAGAGAAACAGAGGCTAGGGACGCCATCCCTACCCATCCTGGCTAATAGCCATTGATGGACCTAACCTCCATGAATCTAGCTAGCTCTTTTTTGAACCCTGTTAAAGATCTAGCCTTCACCCCATCCTCTGGCAAGGAGTTCCACAGGTTGACTGTGCGCTGAGTGAAGAAAAAAATATCCTCTGGCAATATGTAAAAGAGCTCAGAACATGTCAGTAAATTGGATCCATGATGTTTATTAGACTGTCCCTATAAGCCATTAGTCCCTCCCCAGGTTTCTATCTTTGTATTGGACCAACTTCTGTTGATGAAAGAGATCAACTTTTGACGTTACGCTCCAGAACTTCTCTTTCATCAACAGAAGCTGGTTGCATAAAATCTATTACCTCACCTACCTTGTCTCTCTCTTGTCCAGGGATCACCACGGCTACAATCACAGTGCATACCTGTAAGGCAGGGTCTTTGGGATTCCCAGATTTACTTTCTTTTGGGATGAACACTAACCCTAGCCTAAAGCTGTCTCTATGGACAAAAGGTGCTGAGGTCTTCTCCCTGCATGATAACTGTAGCAGATGCGAGTATGTTGCCTGGAAATGCAAAGCAGATTAAAAAAAATAATGCCCCACAATGTCTTTGGTGGCAAAGCTGTGTCCTGAATACCAACAGATGCACTCACCCCCTCAGTTTGATGCTGATTTGCATCACCAGGGTGTGGGGTGGGGATGTTTCTACCATTCAGGGCATAATGAAAAGCCAATCATCCGCTTTTTAAGGAGCTTGTGAATTTCACAGTACCACAGAGCTGCGCACCTTTTATTTACTGTAAGGGCTGAGGTTTCCATTGGCGGCCTGATTGTGCATCTCCACACAATGAAAACATTGGCTCTTCCTGATTCAGACAAAGCAATGCAGGCATTCCCTTTCGGCTGCCTGGAAGCTGGGTTCAGCTGGTTGCCAAACCATAGAAGCATCTGCTTCTTCCATCCAATCCGCCACTTTTCCCTCGAGGCCTCATATCCAGACATTGTCATTTCAACACAAGGCACTAGAGGTATTTATTAATCAACCTTTTGCTGAACGGAAGTCTGGTGGCCCTTTCTTAATACAATCTAACCCCCACCCCCGCCATCCCTAATACCACACAAAAGAACATTCCCCCCACCGCTCGTTTTGACAGAACTGGGAAGAGCTGAATGGTGCTTCTCTTTAACTGCCGGGTGTTTTGCATGCCTGTATCAGAAAGTTGGACATTCCCCATTGTTTTGGAAACATTCTGTGATGGATCACATTTTAATTGGCATTGAGGGTTACAGAGAAAAGGGGTACCACGGGAAGTTATTAGAATAACAACACCGCACACCTGCAAAAGTATTGAAACTTCATGGCAGGCATATTAACTGGCCCCCAAAGGGTTTTTTTCCCCCCACCGATGCAAGTTCTTCAATAATAGAGCTCAACACATCATGCCTTTTGATGTATTTTTTTTTTACTTTTCACTTCCAGTAAAAATGCAAGTTTTGATTCATTGTATTTTACAATCCCAGCATGTATTAACAATATCTAGCTCTTATACCACACTGTTCACTTGCATATCTCAAAGCACATTATAGAAGAGGAAAGCATTCTTATTTCTATTTTACAAATGGGAAAATTGAGGCATAGAGCGGGAAGTGATTTGCCTGAGGTTTGGAATGATTACTCTGAAATAGCTTATTTTAAAATAGCATGTCTACACTGCAGGGAAGCCTCAAAATTAATCCGAGGCAGGCTTCCCTAACGTAAACGTGCTATCTCAGCCCTAGGAGGAATAACTCAGAATGGCCCTTTTGAGGGGCTATTTTGAAATAGCAGAAGTGGAGCGTCTACACAACACCTATTCTGAAATAACTATTTTGGAATAGGTGTTATTCTTCATTGAATGAGGTTTACAGAAGTCAGAATAAGCCTTTCGTTATTTCGAAATTATTTCAAAATAACAGAATTGCTGTGTAGATGCTGCTATAGTTATTTCAGAATAACAGCCTTTATTCTGAAATAACTTTGCTGTGTGGACACACCCTTAGTGGCCAAGTGACAGAAAACAAGTTGGAACCTAGAGCTCTTAATTTGCAATATAATACTCAATCCACTGGATCAGATTAAGAGCAGGTCAGAAAGGGTACATCTGAACAGCAGCATTATTTTGGAATAATGTTCCTTATTCTAGTATAACATTATGAGCATCTACACATCAATTCTGTTATTCTGAAATAAATTTGAAATAATAAACAGTTTATTCTGACTTCTGTAAACCTCATTCCATGAGGAATAACACTTATTCCAAAATAGCTATTTCAGAATAGCAATTTTTACAAGCTGGGGACCAACAGCTAAATAGCAGTTCTGCAGAAAAGGGCCTGGGGATTTCAGTGGATGAGAAGCTGGATATGAGTCAACAGTGTGCCCTTGTAGCCAAGAAGGCTAATGGCAAATTAGGATGCATTAGGAGGAGCATTTCCAGCAGATCCAGAGATGTCATTATTCCCCTTTATTCAGCTCTGGTGAGGCCACATCTGGAGTATCGTGTCCAGTTCTGGGCCCCCCACTACAAAAAGGATGTGGACGCATTGGAGAGGGTCCAGCGGAGGGCAACCAAAATGATTAGGGGGCTGGAGCACATGACCTATGAGGAGAGGCTGAGGGAGTTGGGTCTGTTTAGTCTGCAGAAGGGAAGAGTGAGGGGGGATTTGATAGCAGCCTTCAACTTCCTGAAGGGAGGTTCCAAAGAGGATGGAGAGAGGCTGTTCTCAGTAGTGACGGATGGCAGAACAAAGAACAATGGTCTCAAGTTGCGGTGGGAGAGGTCCAGGTTGGATATTAGGAAAAACTATTTTACTAGGAGAGTGGTGAAGCACTGGAATGGGTTACCGAGGGAAGTAGTGGAGTCTCCATCCCTGGTGATTTTTAAGTCTCGGCTTGACAAAGCCCTGGCTGGGTTGATTTAGTTGGGATTGGTCCTGCCTAAGGCAGGGGGCTGGACTTGATGACCTTCTGAGGTCTCTTCCAGCTTTATGGTTCTATGATTCTATAAGTTCTATGATTCTATGAGTAGTGTGGACAATCCACTGCTGCTATTTTGAAATAGCTCCTCCCCGGGGCCATTGAAAATAATTACTCCTCAGCGCCTCCTGGGTCTCTAAATCGAGGTAGAATGTCCACATTAGGGGAGTCTGCCTCAGACTAATTTTGAGGCTTCCCTGTAGTGTAGACACACTATTTCGAAATAAGCTATTTTGGAGTATTTCTTCTGGAATAGCTTATTCCGAAATAATCGTGCTGTGTAGATGTAGCCAAACTGTCCTCCCCCTCCTCCTCCATGGAAAGTATTGTCAGTTTGTCCCAAAACCAAAAACCTGAAAAGTTTTCTGCTGAAACCATCTCCAAATTGTGGTTTTCAGTGACATGTCAAAAAGTTTTCAAGGAAAACAAACACTTTCTGGAAAATATTAGTGAGTTGAAAGCCTAATTTTCCCCTAAGGGGGGAAAAAGTTTAGAAGGAAAATTTTCAACCACCCTAATTCAAAGTCGCACTTCAATGAATAAAGAACTTTCATTTTGGTTTGGAAGCGTAAATACTTCTATACGTTTTCACGCTATTAACCCCGAACACTTCACTCTTCCTCATTTTCCCAGGACTATCGTGAGTCTAATACTGTTTATACAGAACTACACGAAAGCAGTGTCCAGACTACAGCAGCTGAAGAAGCACTTGTGTAAACCAGCTGTTGGCTTTCTGACCACTATCATCTCTACCCCCCTATACAAGTCCACAGAACATGATGGTCAAATTACTGGGTCTCCCTTATCTGCACTACAGTTCCCATCTTGGAACTGCCTCAGTGGTAGCAACAGCAGGTAATCTATCTATTCTGTCTATCTGTCTGTCTATGAGTCTGTTTGTTCAAGAATGTCTCCTAAACAGTAAGGCTACGTCTAGACTGGCATGATTTTGCGCAACTGCTTTTAACGGAAAAGTTTTCCATTAAAAGTATTTGTGCAAGAGAGCATCTAGATTGGCACAGATGCTTTTGCGCAAAAGCACTTTTTGCGCAAACGCGTCCGTGGCCAATCTAGATGCGCTTTTGCACAAGAAAGCCCCGATCGCCATTTTAGCCATTGGGGCTTTTTTGCGCAAAACAAAACTGAGCTGTCTACACTGGCCCTTTTGCGCAAAAGGTTTCGTGCAAAAGGACTTTTGCCCGAATGGGAGCGTCAAAGTATTTGCGCAAGAAGCACTGATTTCTTACATTAGAACGTCCGTGCTCTTGCGCAAATTCAAGCGGCCAGTATAGACAGCTGGCTAGTTTTTGCGCAAAAGCGTTTGCTTTTGCGGAAAAACTGGCCAGTCTAGACACAGCCTAAGAGGCAGGGCCACCACATTTGGTAGGCAGCTTCCTCTTCTCCTAACTTAAAGTAAGCTCAGGGTTTGGCTGCGCCCGGACAACCAGAAGCCACAGGAAAAGGACTGTTTTCCATAACATGCAGAGAGGGGCTGCTGTCTGGAGAGACGTGATACTGAGAGTGTCCACTGAGGGCAGCTGTACACTGAGTGGGCAGTAGAGCTGGGGCTCCACCATCTTGCCTGCCAGCACACCAAGAACCCCCCAACCCCCGCTCCAAACTCTTCCTTCCCTGTCCTGACCCTTGGCTGCAATGCTGTGTGTGGGGAAAGTCCCCTGGCAGCTGGGGGAGGTGGTTTGGTGGGAGAAATTATGCCCCTGAAGGTGGGGGGGTCAGGGAGAACAGAAAAGGCCCCTGGCATCTGGTGAGGGGCTTAGGGTTGCCAGGTCTCTGGTATTCAACCAGACAATCTGGTTCTTGGGCCCTCTGTCCGGTAAAAAAATTTCAGAAAATACCAGACATGAACAATGTCTGGTATTTTCTGGTTTTCTGGCTGGGCACCCGAGGGAAGCCTGGCGGGGGTGGGGGGAGTGGCTGGGAGGCAGGGCGCGATCGGCGCTGGGAGCCTCTGGTTGCATCTGACATAGGAGTGACGCCTTGGGGAGGAGGAGAAGCCCTGTCTGTGCTCCTGAGCGCTGTTCAAGTGCGTTGTGGAGCCGTAGCCGGACTCGCTCATGCTTCACTGGGACCGTGTGTGGGGGAGGCAGCGCCCTGGGATCTGCATGTGCCCGGGTCAGTCCTGTTCCCCGAAGGCCGATTCTCTCCCCCCTGCTCTCCCCCCACCAGCCCTGCTCCCCCAACCCCCCCCCCGACCAGCCCTGCTTCCTGCTGGCCGCCCCACCAATCTCCCCCGGCCAGCCCCGCTGCCCCCGTCCTCCCCCCCCCCCGCCAGCCCTGCTTCCCATCCTCCCCCACAGCCAGCCCCACTCCCCTCCTGTCTGGTCCCTTCCCCACCCCAATCAAGTGTGTCCGGTATTTTTTCTGAAGCTACCTGGTAACCCTAGAGGGGCTGGGGTGACAGACAAGCCTCGTGCCAGATGGGACTCCCCCCACCCCCACCCTGAGCCCTTCCTCACTCTCCAACCATCATTTGCACACACCTCTGCCCCCAGCCTCCTGCACTCCCTGCCCCCCACATTCCCAAAGCCCTGCCCTGAGTCCTGCACCTCCCACACTGACAGCCCTTGCCCTGAAGGACCCAGACAATGCCAGGTAAGTCTGCTAGTTTTAACATTAAAAAGAGGCTGATGTCAAGAATTCAGTTCTCGGTTTCACCAATATAGTTTGTGACTGTGTTGGAAGTAATTTGCAATTGCACTGCTGGAACTAAGAGCAAAAATGTGCCCATAAGCTTTTAGGGTCCAGTGAGATTTCAAGTACCTTCAATTCCAGTTGGATTTGAGGATGCTGAGCAAATGACAGAAAGTACTTTGTTTTACCTGGGCAGTCTTACTTATCAATAAGGCCCTTTGTTTCCAATTTTTGTATTTTGTTTAAATTAAAATTAAATTAAATTTTTTTTAAAATTGAGTGATGAATCAATGTCAAAAAAGGTTGAAAATCCATGCAACAGATGAAAACGGTTTTCTGAGTAAATATCAGAGTTAATATTGGGTAGTGGAAGGAGAGAAAAAGAGCAACATACAGCACAAAGCAAGAGTTTATCATTGATTAAACCATTTTATCTAATCCCCACTACAAAAGTGAATAAGGAAAAGTTATTTCATATATGGAGATATACCATCTCATAGAACTGGAAGGGACCTTGAGAGGTCATTGAGTCCAGCCCCCTGCCCTCACAGCAGGATCAAGTACCATCCCTGACAGGTTTACCCCAGATCTGTAAATGGCTCCCTCAAGGACTGAGCTTAGAATCCTGGATTTAACAGACCAATGCTCAAACCACTGAGCTGTCCTTCCCCCCCCCCCCATAATGTAGGAACTAGGGGTCAACAAATGGAAATCATACCTAGCAGGTTTAGAACACACAAAATGAAGTTTTTCTTCACTCAACGCACAGTCAACCTGTGGAACAACTTGCCAGAGGATGCTGTGAAGGCCAGGACTTTAACAGGCTCAAAAAAGAACTAGATACATTCATGGAGGTTAGACCCATCAATACTTATTAGCCAGGATGGATGGGAATGGTGTCCCTAGCCTCTGTTTGTCAGAGGAGAGGGATCACTTGATGATTACCTGTTCTGTTGATTTTCTCTAGGTCATCTGGCATTGGCCATTGTTGGAAGACAGAATACTGGTCTGGATGGACCTTTGGTCTGACCCAGTATGGCCGTTCTTATGTTTTAAAGCACAATGCATGCTTGGTGACTTGCTCAGTTATGTCTGACATATGGGGCTTCAGTGCAAATTCTAATGGTCCTGGGAGCCCTAGGATTGCAACTGTGTTTTCCAAGTATCATTTCCCAGACATGTTCTTCTCTGGTGGCTCATGCCAGTTTGGCTGTGTGATGCCAAAGGGAGTTGGGGTAAAGTCCGAATCAAATAAACAAATAAATCGCCCAACATCTGCGCTCTGTGCTGCACTGTGAGTCCCGCACGAACAGGAGCAGGAAAGTTTAGGCTTCCTGTTCCATGGAAGAACCCAGCAACCTGAGAAACCATCTATGCATTCATTCTCAAATGCAGGTTTCCAGCCGTTGGCCTTTTGGGGGGCCTGGAAAGGTAGACTCACAGGAGGGGCATTTGCCACTGGTTATCTGCTAGTCCTGGTCTACACTAGGGAGTTGTTTCAAAATAACCCCCCTTATTTCGAAACAATAAGCAGAGCATCCACACTACCAAGCCTGTTATTTCAAAATAACGGGCTGGTTATTTCGAAATCTGTACTCCTGCTTTCCTCAGGGAATAATGCTAGTTCAATTTTGTTATTTCGAGGGTTGTTATTCCGAATTTAGTTATTTCAGAATAATTTCCTAGTGGAGATAATTTCCTAGGGAGATACGCCCCTAGACATGGGGTGCTCATGGTCTCCTAGTACAGGAATCAGGCAGTGTATGGTACTCACGGGCAGTTAAAAACTTGGGAAAGATGTTGGGAAAAATCCAAATATTGAGCCTTTTTGCAGGAATTTTTCAGCTGCGTGCAGTAAAAATGGAAAATGAAAGGCCCTATGTATGAAGCCTGATTTTGAGGTAAAATATCAGACCTAGACGGCATGAAACCAGCATGCTGCTCCCTGCCACGGGATTGCTACATGACTTTGGGCAAGTCATTTAACCTCTCAGCATTTGCTCTTCTCCTCTGTAATTATTAATATACCTACCTTACACGTGAAACAAGAAAATTCTTTAATTAACATTAACTCATAGATTTATTTACAGAAGATTTAGAGCTGTTGAGGTGAAAGGTTCAACGTAAGCAGAAAGTATTATTTCTATGGTCTAATTCAGTCTGACCTTGATGCAGCCTCTACCATGGGCTGCAAAATGTCTTGCATGTGCACACTTCCATATTTGCTCACCGGTGTGTA
Source organism: Pelochelys cantorii (assembly GCA_032595735.1). Lineage (NCBI taxonomy): Eukaryota > Metazoa > Chordata > Testudines > Trionychidae > Pelochelys > Pelochelys cantorii. The sequence goes on along the minus strand of CM064344.1, from coordinate 6,135,746 downwards.
GATGGGTGTTAGTTTTTGCATGTTGAAAACTCACTTGGGATTCAAACTGCCCATGTGAAATTCAAGTGCATATTAGCCACTGGATCCACAGTCTAGTGGATCCAGTGGAAGAATATTCTTTTCCCACTCTCCTTTGATCGTGCAGAGCAGACATGCACTTTGTATTACTCATCTGATTGCACAGCAGTGCCAGGTGAATTATGAATATCTACTGTATGAGACCAGCAACATAAATATAAACAGTTGTACTGGGAAATGATTTACCACGTGCTGCAATTCTTTCGGTGTAAAGCTCATCCAGCCCCGCTTGGCTCCTTGGCTTCATTCCCAACTCAGTTAGGCTGCAAAACTTCCGATGACACAGGTGGGATTTTAAGGAAATAAAGAGCATCAGGGGGAACACCATGCGCTTGTTGATCAATCTGAGCCCAAACTTCTCCCTGCCCTGGTTTTTGTATCTCTTCTTACGCATCCGTGACTTTGGTGTCAGGCCCAGAGGAAGGACCCATAGCCGAGATAAAGAGATCAGAGCCAAGAAACCAGACAAGAAATACTTTTATCATATGGGATACAGATGAACATCTGTGCAGAGGAAAAAAAGCCAAGATCTGGGTCCTTTCAACGTGAGAAGTCAGAGTAGACGACATATTAAAAAGGGCCTTTGGGCATTTCTTCTGCCTTTCACTTAAAGTGACAGCCTCCTTCATTTTATGCTTATCTTTTAAGCAGTTTCTTCCAAGTCATATTGTGAGCCCCATAGTTTTACAGAATCAGTGCCTTCTCTCGGATGGCAGAGCTGCAGCTACCTGTGGTGTTGCCAACAAGGGCTTTTGCTGTGACACACAACTAAAGGAGGATCCTGCCCTGTCAGTTATTTCCAGGCATTACCTCAGAACAATTGTTCCTAAAATCCCCAGTGTTTTCACTGCTCCACATCAATTGCCTTTATTTTCAAGACTAAAAAGAAGTGACAGTAGATGACAGCTGCAATCGGCTCTTTTTGCTGGGCATTCTCATTGTCCAATGTCATTTCTGAATTGCTCTGGCTGGTGGTGGTGGAGGGAGGGTATTCAATATTCAGACTACTGATTCAGGCATGCATCCCCTCTCTATGACCTCTGGAGAGCTGTGTGAAATATTGGAATCAGATCTCCAGCTACAGTTAGTTGGGAATTTTCCAACACAATTCTCCCCTCCCCCCGCTGGAAAATGCCAATTCAGCAAAAACAAAAGCACTGGTTTAAATGAATTTCTCGACTGTATTTTTTTTAAAAGTTTCAAAACTGCTGGAATGTACTGTTTCAACAGTTTCTAAACCAAAAGCTTCATTTTCTGATTCAAAATGACTTTTTGTTTGGAAATTTTATTTAATTTACACTAAAAAAGAGAAAGTATGTGAACAAGGGTGATCCAGTGGATACACAGTGTACTTCAGCTCTCAGAAGGCCTTTCCCCCCGATCCCACATCAATCACTATTAAGCAAAGTAAGCAGTCATGGGATAACTAGTTAAAAGATAGGAAAAAAATGATAGGAATAAATGGTCAGTTTTCACAGTGAAGAGAGGTCCCCCAAGTATCTGAACTAGCAACAGAGCTGTTCAACGTATTCATAAATAATCTGGGGAAAAAAAGGAGTGAAGAGTGACATGGCAAAATTTGCACATGATACAAAATGACTCAAGAAGTTCAAAACGGACTGTAAAGAGCTACAAACAGATTTCATAAAACCGGGTGACTGGGCAACAAATGAGGGCTATGTCTACACTGTGGAGAAAAGTCGGAAAAAGTCGGTTTGTAATTTGCGTATCTTTTTCTGCTTTTTTCCCGAAAGAAGCTTTTCCAAAATTTGGCCTGTCTACACGGGGCCAATTTTTGGAAAAAACTCCTCTTCTGGAACATCCCTTATTCCTCTCATGGAGAGGAATACAGGCATGCCAAAAGAACACGTGTTCCGAAAAAGCGGATGCATTCCATGAACGCGGCAGAGCTTTTCCGGGATACCAGAGGTTTTCCGGAAAAGCTCTGCAGTCTAGACATAGCCTAGGATGTGAAACTCAGTTTTGATAAATACAAAGTAACAAACATTTGCAAACACAGCCCCAGCTATACATACAAAACGATGAGGTCTAAATTAGCTGTTCCCACTCATGAAAAAGATTGTGTGGTCATTGTGGATTGCTCTCTGAAAACATCTGCTCAATAGGCAGTGCCAGTCAAAAGAGCAAATGAAGTGTTAGGAACCTCCATGAAAGAAAGAGATAATAAGACAGAAAATAGCATAAGGCAGCTCTATGCATTCCATCTCAAGAAAGATGTATTAGAATTGGAATGTGTTCAAAGGAGGGCCACAGAAATTATGAGGGGGGTATGGAACAGCTTCTACATGAGCAGGGATTAAAAAGACTGAATGTTCATCTTAGAAAAGAGATGACTTAAAGGGGGCTCGGACAGAGGTGTTTACAATGAGGAATGGTGCAGAGAAAGTGAATAAGGAAGTGTTTTTTAGGCCTTCAAATAATACAAGAAACAAGGGGCGAACCCGATAAAATTAATAGGTACCAGATTTAAAACGAAGATAAAGAAGTATTTCTTCACACAATGCATAGTCGACATGTGGAACTCATTTCCAGCGAATGATGTGAAGGCCAAAAGTGTAACTGGGTTCAAAAAGGAATTAGATAAGTACTGGAGGACATGCCCATCATTGGCTATCAGCCAAGGTGGTCAGAGACATAACCCCATGCCTTGGGTGCCTGTAAGCCTTCCACTGGCAGATATTGGGACTGGAGGACATCAACGGATCACTCGGTAACAGCCTTGCTCTGTGATTTCCTTTTGAAGCATCTGGCAGCAGCCACCACTGGGAGACAGGATACTGGGCTAGATGGACCACTGCTCTGACCCAGTATGGCCGTTCTTATGTTCTTATGCTTTGAGGTCCAAAGAACTAAGAATGCACAGGAGGGGGGACTTTATCTGGGAAACAGGGACTCTGAAAAGGATTTGGATGTCATGGTGAATAGTCAGCTGAACATGAGCTTCCTGTGGTCAAAACAGCTAATGTGATCTTCAGCTACATAAGAAGGGAGATCTTGACTAGATGCAGAGAGGTTATTTTATGTCTGTGTTAGACACCGGTTTGATCACGCCTGGAATTTTTCAGCCAGTTCTAGTGTCAAGGTGAGAAAATCCTTGGCACGGGGAGCAGGGGGTGGGGGGGTAGGCAGCTCTTGAATGGAAGGGGTGGGGCTGGAGGCAGATCCCTCCCTTGGTCTGTCGTTTACTGCTGGTGGCCTGGAGCCCCAGGGTAGAAGCGGAGAGTCCTGGGACTCTTGTGGCGTTTTGAAGAGCCTGGGGCTACTGGCCACTGCTGAGGTAGCTAGGACCCCCGAGCCTTTTTCAATCACCGGGCCCGGAGGCAGCTGCTCCTTTTGCTCCCCTTGTTGTTTTGAAATAATAACTCCTGCTTTCCTTGGGGAATAAGCTTATTTTGAAATAATAACTCCTGCTTTCCTTGGGGAATAAGCTCATTTTGAAATAGTCATTTCGGGAGCTATCATTTCGAAATAACTCCCTCGCATAGACATGCCCCTTCTTATGATGTATGTGAGTTCTACTGTCCTATAGTAACCCCATGTGTGCGCCTCAGTTTCCCAGGAGTAGCTAGATAGCGATGGAAATGTTGAGTGTGGTAACCCGATGCCCTTTGTAAGCTGAGCCCGGGAAGGGGGTGGGACCAGGTGACACGTTTTGCTTGGGGAAGGAAGACAAAGGCTGGAGGAGGAGCCTGGCTGAGGGGGCGAGGTTGGGACCAGGCTGCGGGGAGTGGGGCAGTCTGAACTGGCTTGGGATGCAGGACAAAAGCCAGGCCCTAACTCTGAGGGCCCTCTCCTCAAGATGGATGGTACTGACTGTCTCTAGGTCCTGTGCTGACAAGTCTGTGCTATGCTGTGTCCCTGTCGTCTGATAAACCTTCTGTTCTACTTGCTGGTGGAGAGTCACATCTGGCTGTGGCCGGGGAGTGCAGGCTCTGGTGACTCCCTTGCACTGTGTTGATGCAGGGGTAGCCCCATAATGCCATCTCAAGTGAACAAGCAACACCACATGAAAAGGACAGAAACCAAACAAAAGCCCCCAGCACAACAATAGTCGGTCAGGCATGCTCCACAGAGCTAGCGTCCACTGGGAAAGCTTCAATGAACAATCTGAATCCTTGGACTTAGAACATAAGAACGGCTATACTGGGTCAGACCAAAGGTCCATCTAGTCCAGTATCTTGTCTGCTGCCAGTGGCCAGTGCCAGGTGGCCCAGAGGGGGTGGACTGAAGACAATGATCAAGCAATATTTCTCCTGCCATCCATCTCCAGCCTCTGACAAACAGAGGCCAGGGACACCATTCCTTACCCCCTGGCTAATAGCCTTTTATGGACCTAACCTCCATGAATTTATCTAGCTCTTTTTTAAACTCTGTTATAGTCCTAGCCTTCACAGTCTCCTCTGGCAAGGAGTTCCACAGGTTGACTGTGTGCTGTGTGAACTTGCACCCAGGTTGGCTTTCTACCACTCAGCCAAGAGACACGTAGCTGGGCAGTAAATTAATTAGAATGTCTTTTCTGCCCTTGTACAGGGGCCTCTTTTTGGGCAAGGAGGCAGAATAAATGATGTGTGAAACGTGATATGAAAAAAAATCTCTCTCATTGGAGTTAGAAGGCGAATGGGAAAACTCACATTGCAATGGCACTAGCAAGGCAATTATTCTGATTTTTTAACAGACGATTAAACTGTCTGCCCTCTGAAATTTCCTGATTGCTGGGTGCTTTCTTCTTTATGTAGTTATTAATATACATAGTTACTGTTAGCGGGGCCAACAGCCTTGCTGGGGATCTAAGCAGGAAGGGAGAGGGAACCTACTACGCACCTCAAGAAGAGGTGGGGCATCCGGTGGAAGGGGAGGGGCTGCAACAGCACCCCCTCTCCCCCAGCGCCCAGTCTTGCCCTGAGCATTCTGTGCAGCACTCCAGAAGAAATTTAAAGAGCCATTAGCAGAAGTGGCAACTGGGAGTTCTGGGCCATTTTGTCTTTATGGGTCCCAGGATAGTTTCCCCTTTGTCTCCCTCGCCAATGGTAGGCCTGACTACTGTAACAAATCCATTTCCACCTACGGCTATGTCTAGACTTCAGGCTTGTTTCAGAAGAAGCTTTTCTTGAAGAGATCTTCCAAAAAAACTTCTTTCAAAAGAGAGCGTCCACACAGCAGAAGTGCAACAAAAAAACCATGTGCTTTTTTGAAAGATAGTGTCCACATTTTTGGACACTATCTTGCATTTCAGTTGCGATTACTGTGGACGGATTGGCCACCAAGGCACCTGTACTTTTTCCTGGAGGCCTCTTCTTTCGAAAAAACACTCTCTTCCACGTCCACACATGCTTTTTCCGAAAAAGCTTTTTCCGAAAAAGTCTTCTTCCTCATAGAATGAGGTTTAACACCGTCGGTAAACCCCCTCCATTCTTTTGACTTTCTGTGAAAAGAACGCAATAGTAGTGTGGACCTAAGTATAGTTTTTCCAGAAAAACGGCGGTTTTTCCGGAAAAACTCTGCAGTGTAGCCATATGCAAAGTTGTCGCTGTTGTACATGCTTGGAGCTCCCAGCAACATTTGGGAGAAGCTAGATCCCCCTTCTGCAAAAGCACAATCCTCTCTCACAGACTTGCATTTTCCAGGATTTCCCCACTTTTCCATTTCTTAAGAAAATGATCTGCCATCTACAGTGTGTGGAGCCTGGTGCTTCGTTCCCAGCGGCTTGGTTCTCAAAGGGGCCTACTCTGTGAGGCACCAGGAAGGGCTGCTGGTGGCAGGACCACATTTTCAGACCCACCAATCTCTATGATTCAAGAAGAAACAAAGTGGAACTAAGCGGCCATATCATTCTCTGGGGGAAATCCACATAGCTCCATTCATGTCAATTGAACAGCATAAATTGATACTGCCTGAGAATCTGGCACCGAATTTTTATGCGAACATTTGAAGTTTTTTTCCCTTCTAGTTCTATAGATTATCCATTCAATCTGTATATCATGTGAAGTATATACGATGCCTATATCTGTAGCTATTCACATTATAAAGAGAATGAATGGATAATCTACCCCAACAAAACATCAGACTTTGAATGTGCCAGAAAAAAAACCTTCTATTGCTTGCAGGTGACTGCGATATCCTTGTGAAAAATTGCATTTCTATATAATCAACAAATTTATCAGGCACTGCCTCACTACACGACTACCAGGAGAAGGAGAATAGGGAGCAAAGGGTAAGTATTCCTAATTCCTGATCTGCTTCAAGCAGCTAGAATATTTTTGCAGTGAAATCCACCTGCCACCGTAAATGTTTCCCCTTTCTATTAAGAATTTTTGAATTCCTTTCTCTCACCACACCCAAACACCAGACCAAAACCAAAACCAAAACTCATTACCTTTCCAGGACATATAATGGTTAAGAGTCAGAGCCAGATGTACTATATTTTCAAGTCTGAGACTTTCCACAAGAGCAGAGGTATCAAACTGACTGACCGAGCAAAATTTCATCTTGGGTAAGTACATTCTGCCTATCCCACCCCTGCAGTTTCAGATTTTAACTTCACTTAGGCTATGTCTACACTCGTGGCTTCTTGCGCCAGAAATATGCAAATGAGGCTAAGCGTGGAATATCGCCGAGCCTCATTTGCATACCTAATGAGCCACCATTTTTGCAGAAGGGGCTCTTGCACCAGAAAGAGCTGTCTACACTGCCCCTCTTGCGCAATGCCGTTATGCCGATAACTTTTCAGGAAGAACGGCATTGCGCAAGAGGGTTTTTGTTGTGCAAGAAGGGGCAGTGTAGACAGCTCCTTCTGGCGCAAGAGCCTCTTCTGCAAAAATGGAGGCTCGTTAGGCATGCAAATGAGGCTCAGTGATATTTCACGCTTAGCCTCATTTGCATATTTCTGGCGCAAGAAGCCACGAGTGTAGACATAGCCTTAGAGTACATCTGCACAGCAACATCATTGCGAAATAGCTAGTGTTCTTTCAAAATAACTGAGTCCGTGCCTACATAGCAGGCAGTTATTTCAATATAATGTCGAAATACTGTCAAGCTGGAGGTCTTCTTACTTGGACTCCTGTAACTCTCATTGTACAAGGAGTAAGGGAAGTCGGGGGAAGAGTGCTCTACTTCGAAATAAGTGCTGTGTAGACACTCCCGATTTAGAAATAAGTTATTTCGAAATAAGTTAGGAATTGACGCAGTTTAATTTGAACAGCTTATTTCGAGTTAAACCCTGCTGTGTAGTTGCGCCCTTACTGTCCTAACTCAATGCTAACTAATTGCCATTTTTCTCCCTGTAATGGGTCGGAGTGGCCGCCCACTGAGCCGGAGGAGGAGGAACCCCTCCAGACGCCATGTTGGGCTGAGGCTAACCCCGCCCCATCACCTGACCGGAAGCCCGGGGGCGGGCCCAGGACTATAAAAGCCCAGGCAGCGGCCTCAGTCAGGGCTGAGCCTGCCGGGAGGCTAGAGGCCTCCTCTGGACTCCCAGCCTGGGAAGTAGGGACTGAGGCCTGGCCCGGACCTCCTACTTGCCGGGCCCCAGACACAGACCAGTGGCTCCCTGCCCGGGAGGTGGAGGCCCAGCGTAACCGGCCTGCCTTCCCAGAAGCGACGGAGGAGCCGAAAGGCCAGCCGGAGCCTGTGCCCCAGCGCCAGCCCCGGGACCGGGAGGAGCGGCCCCAGCTACCTCGACCGGAGGCACCGCCGGGGATTTCCACGGACCCTGACCCGGAGGCCTGGCTCAACCGCCCGAATCTGCCGGCCCCTGGAATCCTGCTGAGCCCCAGTGACCTGCAAGTGGCCGAGGACTGGACCGGACCACCCCGGTGGGACGAGACTCTCCTGGACTCCCAGTCTCCTCTGCCCGACATCCAGGTACCACCCGAGGGGGAGAACGGAAGTGGCCCAGGGATAGTGGGGGCTGTTAAAGGCCCCTAGGCCGGTGCGTTTCGGGCCGGAGCCCCCACCAAGCCGAAGCAGCCCGCACGGCTGCCCTAGGCCCTGGGCCGGGGCGCAGAGGAGTGGGTGGGCCTGCGCCCCCCCTGCCGCCCACCTATTGGGTGGCAGTCTCTCCCTCCTTGCCACTGCCACAGGCGATCCGCCTGCACCCCTCCTGACCAAGGAGCTACTCACCTGTTTCTCGTTGCCACGCCCTGGACTGAGGGCCTGGCCACTCTCGGCAACTGTGGTGTTTGTTGCCACGCCCTGGACTGAGGGCCTGGCCACTCTCTGCAACTGTGTTTGTTTGTTGCCACGCCCTGGACTGAGGGCCTGGCCACCCTTTGTAACTGTGGTGTTTGTTGCCACGCCCTGGACTGAGGTCCTGGCCACCCTTTGTAACTGTGGTGTTTGTTGCCACGCCCTGGACTGAGGGCCTGGCCGCTCCTCATAACTGTGAGAGGGTTGCTGCTGTTATACCCTGAGCTAAGGCTGGACCGCTCCCTGTGGACCAACGGGGTCGGTCTTAAAGGGGCAGCACAGCGGGTCGGAGTGGCCGCCCACTGAGCCGGAGGAGGAGGAACCCCTCCGGGCGGGCCAACCGACCACACTCCCCAAAGCAACTGCAGTTCATCAGTGATTTTTTTATACTCTGCATCTCTTATTCACCATAGGAACATTGTCAATCTTCACTAGTAATCCCAGATTGGGCTGTGTTGCACCAGTCTGGCAATGCAAAATTGCCATTAGCCCAGCTTAAGTGACGGTTTTACAGCTGTGTTGTACCACTGGGGAGCTGTCTAGGGTGACCAAATTTCTAATTGCACCAAACCAAACCCCCTTGCTATGTCCCGCCCCTTCTTCAAGGCTCTGTCCCTGCTCATTCTATCTCCCCTCCCTCCTTCATTCACTCTTTCCCCGCCTCACTCACTTTCACTTGTCGGAGGCTGAAGTGTGGGGTGAGGGCTCCTGCTGGGGATGTGGGTGCTGGAGTCAGGCCGCGGATGACAGTTTGGAGCTCAGGTGCAGAGGTTGGGTTCTTGGGTGGACAGGGATGAGAAGTTTGGGGTGCAGAAAGGAATCCAGGGTGCATGCTCTGGGAATGCTTACCTCAGGCAGCTCTCAGAAGCAGACGATATGTCCAGCTCTGAGGCAGAAGTGCAGGTAGGTGTCTCTGTTCACTGCCTGCATCCACAGACACTGTCCCTCAAAGCTACCATTACCCACAATTTCAGACCAATAGGAGCTGCAGAGCCAGTGCTCAGGATGGGGGCAGCACACGGAGCCCCACTGGAGGTCTCTGCACTTAAAAGCCAGACATACTGGCCACTTCTGGGAGCTGTGTGGAGCCAGGACAGACAGGGAGCCTGCCTGGGCCTCACTGTGCCTCTGACCAGACTTTCAATGGCCTCACCAGCAGTGCTGACAGGGTCCCTTTTCAACCAGGCCTGGCGACGCTATGTGCTAAGCAAGCAAAGTCCACCAGAATCTGGCCCTAGATGTCCATAAAGTGTACTGCTAAGATCGTGAGCTACGAACCATCATAAAGTACAGAGAACTGCACGTTGAACCTTTCTAATCTGGCTCCCTCAGGACCTGACCAGAGCTGAACCAGAGAATTTTCCGGACCCGGGGAGGTCAGTATTGTCTAGCAGCATTACCAACACTTCCACTGCTTAATGGGCTCTTAGAAGACATTTAGGGGTAAATTAATTGCTAAATGACAGCACAGAACACTGAGAGCCAGCACTGGTGGCTGTAAACTAACTTTACAGGACAGCAGGAAACTTGGCCACACCCATGATAAGTGGGTATCTGGCTAACTAAAATCACACCGGACCACAGATGTTGCCGGAGCAGAAAGTGCCGGACTAGAGAGGTTCAACCTGTATTACTGCTCTCAAATATAGCATATTTCTCATTCACCCATTCAATGCAAATGTGAAGATGCACGAATGGAAAGAACGTAAAGTTCAGAGAAGCTAGTTCCCATGCCTATGAATTTGCACAGGACGCGCTTGATCTCAAAACCGTAATGTAAATACAAACAAACTACCGCAGACCTCCTAGGGCAACCAGCTTTTATCAAACCATTTTTCTTTTACAATCTTCCTTCAGTGCTGTCATGTGCTTCTGTCCTAAATTCGAACCAAACTTGTAAAAGACCTGAGATCCCCAGGTGGTTACGGATGCTGCAAAACACCAAAGGACCGGGGTAGGTGGCTGGCTCTGTACTGTGAGTGTTTCAGGGTGTTATGCTGCCTCTGCAAACAACAGCAGCCTGTAAAAGGCAGTCATCTTCCCCCCCCACCTCAGCACTTTGCTAGTCTTCTCCACACATGGAACAGATTAGCTGGGCCCTGCAATGTTGTTAAATAAAATACTCACAAAGAAAACACAATTATTGCTAAAGTGAAAACATACCGCATGGGATTATTAAAAAAGCAAGATGTTTTATATTGTAAGGATGTTCAGTTTTTTTTTCCCCTCTCCCCCTTCCCTTCATGCTGTGAAAGATTGGCACCAAGACATTGCAAAAGTTCGTGTTAAACTTTTCCATCTGATCTTACTGTCTCACAGAAGGTTCACACTGCATAACCCGTGTCATCTTCTTGCGGGGCTGGGCGGGAGTCGCTCACTCTCAGCTGAGCACCTTGTGGGTGTTGGGTTGGCTACAGCAGGGAGCTGGTTAGGACGCCCTGATTTAGCTGCCAGCCCCAGTAAAAGTGACTGTGGCTAGTGGCAGGCTGTAACATGGATCCTTTTATACTGCCGAGACAGCTCCTACACCAGCGGTTTTCAAACTTTCTCTCATGACCCAATTGAAGAAAGTGTTGATGTCTGCAACCCTACATAATTTGACGAGAGTGTGGGCTCCAGGGTGGGGCTGAGAATGAGAGCCTTAGAGTATAGGAGGGTGTTTTGGTGGGGGGGGGGAGATCAGGGCTGTGGCAGGAAGGACTTACTTTGAGCGGCTCCCACTCAGTGGTGCAGCGGGGGTGCTAAGGCAGATTCCTGCCTCTCCTGGCACCGCAGACCATGCTGCCCCCCAGAAGCAGCCGACAGCAGGTTCCCAGCCAATGGGAGTGTGGAGCTAGTGCTCAGGGCAGTGGCAGTGCACGGAGCCCTGTGTGCTCCCCCCCTCATCTAGGAGCCGGGCCTGCCGCCAGCCATTTCTGTGGTTCAGCGCAGTCTGTGGTGCCAAGACAGGCAGGCAGCTTCCTTAGCGCCCCCCTCTCCACTGCTCACCTGATCCCCCTGCAGCAAGGAGACCCAGGGCCTGACATTCCACCCCCCAAGTCCTGGGTCACGACCCGTCCTTTGAAATCCACTGCCTTACACAAAGGGAATTCTCTCCTTTCCATTTCTGGCCAGCTAGGCTGTGCCATCTGAGAAACACAAAGTGGGCATAACGAGCCAGGGAATTCTTATTGCCTCTTAGTTTCCTGTCTTTCGTAATCTGTGGATCCAAACGGCGCCTTGGATGGAAATCATTATCAATCGATGAGGACTGAGGTGAGTGTTTTGAGGAGTTCCCCCCCCCCCCCACGACGAAGCTGAGTGCCTTCTCCTTGTCAGTTGGTTGGCGTTAGCACCTCAAGAACACATTAATGTAGTCCTCAAATCCTGAACGGTGGCCCTGTGCCAGAGAAGCACTTAACCGTGGGTTTAAAAAGTTAAGGATGTGAGTCGTGCTCATACAATCAAGGCTTCATTTTAAGCAAACGCTCGAGTGTTTAGCTGGATGGGGTGAGAGCATGCAGCACTTAGCAGATGCCAGGGGCGCTAATACATGAATGTAATTTAAGGAAAGAGCTAAGTAAAGGAGATATGAAGCACTCTTAATCAGCGGGGCCGGCAGCCACACCGGGTCCCTGGGCAAGACAGGGGGCCCTGCTCTGTGCCCCAGAAGGGGCGGAGTTGACTGCAGCGCCCCCTCCCCCCAGCCCTTGCCACTGCTCGCAGCACACCGCACGATGCTCTGGCAGCGATGGGCCCCTTTGAATCACTGGGCCCCAGGAAAATTGTTCCCTTCCCCACATCAGTGGGCCTGCTCTTAATATTAGCATTTAGTCTCAAGCAGCACCCCACATGGCCCCACTATTCATCATTCTAAATTGCTCCATTGATAAAAGGCAAGTGTTTGGATACGTTCCCCTCTCCATTCAGATTGTCTGCTGAGGCTGTACAAAAACGTTCGCTCCTCAGGAACCTCATTTTATAACTGCCCAGGAAGAGCATGGGGAACTTGACGGATGATTGGCTTATGGATAGAACTACTGCCTGAAGCCCGGCACCAGAAATCCTGATGATTCTTCACCACAATGTCATTTCCAGATGTCTAACCTCTAGAAATCAGCACCGCTGGGAATAATATTACAGTAGATGTACAGCAAGACAGATCTGTACTACAGAAACCACTGCAATATACATAGGGATGGGGGAGACATTACTCTATCACTCCCCTTTACCAGGGCTCAAACGGTCCAATTATTAGACCAAAATTGGTAAACCCAGAATAATAAACCAGATGTCTCCATTTTAAATGGGTTTTGTATCACCCCTTTAATTACATGTTAAAGAATCCCAATTATATGATAGAAAATAATAGCAGGTAGAGATGGGAAAAAAACATCTAAGGTCATTCTGGCTTAGGTATTTGCTAACACATCATTGGTATTATGTGTTAGTGGTTTACTAGCCTAGTTTAAAACTTCTCAAGTGGAGCAAACAATTTTAAAATGAAAAGCAAACAAAAAAATAACTAAAAGTTAAAATATTTCTACTGATTTATAAAAAAAGATCCAGATTATCTTCCAAACATGAATTGTCTTGCAAAGTCATTTGGAAGTAGAAAAACAGCTTATGAAATCACAAGGGTGTTTGTCCTGTGATGACACCTTGGGCACATATATATAACATTGGTTTAAATTTCTGACATTTCTTGTGCTTGGAAAAAAAAATTAAAAAGCTGTGGTATGTCCTGCATGCTGCTTTTTTTGCATGTAGGAATGTATGTACCTTAAACTCTGAATGGTGGAACCCTCTCTAGAAAACCAAATATTAAGGAAAGTATTTGCCATGGCAAAAATAATAAATAGTGATAGAAAACTTCTGACCACAAATTGTATTATGAGAATTTTGTTCAGAAATGTTAAGTGTAAGGCAGAGAGTTAAATTAAACTGTATTACTTTTAATGGAATCACTAACTTTTTATTAAAAACGAAACTCCAAAAAACACTCTCCTTTTTTGGGTCTGTACTGACTCAGTGTGGCCTCCTTCTGACCTGGAAGGGGAAGGGCTCTCTAGGATCCCTTGGTGGGCAGTGCCAGAACAACCCAGCCCAACCCACAGGAAGCAGAAAGGTGGGGCTGGGAGTATAAAAGCAGGGGCCGAGTGCTCAGTTGGAGCCCAGCGGCCGAGCAAGCCAGATGCTCTCCCTGAGCTCCTGAGAAGGAATGCGAGGCTGTCCCTCCATAAGAGGGAAGACTGGATTGGGCCACCTGGGCCACTGCCAGGCCCAGAAGACTGGCCCTGGCCACCATGATCACTGCCAGGCTCAGAAGACTGGCCTGCTTGGCCAGGTCCTCTGCCAGGCCCAGGAGACAGCACTGCACCACCTGGACCTCTGATGGATCTGGACCCGGAGCCCATGGACATGCTGCTAGCACCAGCGCCCCTGACGGAGCCTGAGAAGCAGAGGCCAAGCTAGGTATGTCCCCAGAGGGAACTGGGAAGTGGCCCAGGGATTGCCAACATTGGGTCAGCTGAGGATATGGAGGTCAACTGGGCAGTGCGTTGCAACCAGAATCCCCACTGACGTGGTCGGCGTGTTGCAGCCGGGATCCCCGCTGACACAGTGGCGTGTGTTGCCACTGTTAGGGCCCTGGGTGGGGACACAGTGGAGCGGATTGGCAGGTTTTCCCTGTGCTTGTCAGCTCTCCGCCAAATAAGGAGACCTGACTCTCCCCTCATCCCCCGCCTCCGCTCAGTCTGCAGACAGTCCTGAGCTTTAAACTGTGAAACAGTACTGTTTGCCTGTTGCCCCGCCCTGACCAGGGGCAGGGCCTTATACACTGTTTGCACCGCCTGCAGCCAGGTCTGAGCCTTCAAACTGTTCATCGCCCCGCCCGGACCCAGGGCTTGGGTCAGTGAACTATTGCTCGGCCCGAAGAAGGCCTATGAACTGCTGCTCAGCTGGAGCACTGGCCTGAACCCCTGGACCTTTGCTTGCCTCACCCTGACCTAGTGCCAGGGCTCACTGGCTGATATTTGGACAGGCTGCAGGTCAGAGCCCTTAGACCATGGCAGGTCAACCTGGTAGCAGGGTCTGACAGGCCTACCCACTGGTTGGAGTGCAAAGTAGCAAGGCGGCTTGGCCTCCCTCCACCCAGAGACCACTACAGGGTCGCATACGAATGGTGAACTAGGTAGTCATTTATGTAATGAGTGAATGGAATTTAGGGAGCCCCAGTGTGTAGTGGTTAGCAGGGCTGTCTTCTAAGCAGTTGACTGGGTTCAATTTCCGGCCTCCAGGTCAGCTCTTCCTTTTATTTTACCAGCAGGGTGGTGAAGCACTGGAATGGGTTGCCTAGGGAGGGGGTGGAATCTCCATCCTTAGGGGTTTTTAAGTCCCGGCTTGACAAAGCCCTGGCTGGGATGATTGAGTTGGGATTGATCCTGCTGTGAGCAGAGGGTTGGAATTGATGGTCTCTTGAGGTCTCTTCCAACCCTAGGATTCTATGTTGTACGACAACAGACAAACTTTGTTAAGAAACGCTTGCAGTCCATGAGATTCCGGCAAGAAACAAAGCTCCTTTGGTATAACGCAGTAGCTTTTAAGAAGCAGTGTCATGACAACAACAGCACAGCTTTTCTTCAACTCTGTGGAAGTACAGTAGCATTCATAGGTCACAATTAAGATGAGCATCCTAATGCAATTTACTAAATTCCTGTTGTATTATGTGACCAAATACTGTAGTCCTGACTAGGGCTTCACTCTAATGGTAGTTAATGATGTTTTAGTCTCCTGCTTAGTCTTCTGTTCTAGAACCCTCTCTATCATAGTGGTCCTTTGCTGTAACAGAGAGGTCTACCATTAAACTGGATGACATCCTGGATGTAAGAGGGAAAGGACAAGCCAGTGGTAAGACATTATTCTAGCACATCGGACATCAGGGTACAGTTCTGTGCTCCTCCACTGGGGAAAGTTATTTAACTTCTCTATGCGTCAGTTTCCCATCTGTAAATTGGGCTAATAGCACTGCCCCACTTCACAATGGTCTTGTGAGGATAAATAGAATCATAGACTACTAGAACTGAAAGGGACTCCGAGAGGCCATCAAGTCCAGTTGCCTGTACTCATGGCAGGACCAAGCACTATCTAGATCATCCCTGACAGATGTTTGTCTGACCTGCTCTCAAAAATCTCCTGTGATGGAGATTCTACAACCTCCCTTGGCAATTTATTCCGGTGCTTTAACCACTCTGTCAGTAAGGAAGTTTTCCTATTGTCCCACCTAAGTCCCCATTGCTTCTTGTCCTATCATCAGAGGTTCAAGAGAATAATGGTCTCCCTCTGCTTTGTAACAAACGTTTAGTTACTTGATAGCAGTTATCATGTCACCTCTCAGTCTTCTCTTTTCCAGACTAAACAAACCCTATTCTTTCAATCTTCCCTCATAGCTCATGTTTTCTAGAGCATTGATCATGTTTGTTGCTCTTCTCTGGACCTTCTCCAACTTGTCCACATCTTTCCTGAAATGTGATGCCTAGAACTGGACACAATACTCCAGCTGAGGCTTAATCAGTGCAGAGGAGAAGAATTATTGCATTATTTCTCACAACTCTTAGGTTAATACATCTGGGTATGTCTACACTACCACCCTAGTTCGAACAAGGGTGGCTAATGTAGGCATTCGAAGTTGCAAATGAAGCCCGGGATTTAAATATCCCGGGCTTCATTTGCATCTTGCCGGGCGGGCGCCATTTTTAAATCCCCTTAGGTCAAACTCCGTGCCCGCGGCTACACGCGGCACGGAGTAGGTAGTTCGAATTAGGATCTCTAATTCGAACTACCGGTACACTTCGTAGGAGGTACCTCCGGTAGGAACAAGGTGTACCGGTAGTTCGAATTAGAGATCCTAATTCGAACTACCTACTCCGTGCCGCGTGTAGCCGCGGGCACGGAGTTTGACCTAAGGGGATTTAAAAATGGTGCCCGCCCAGCAAGATGCAAATGAAGCCCGGGATATTTAAATCCCGGGCTTCATTTGCAACTTCGAATGCCTACATTAGCCACCCTAGTTCGAACTAGGGTGGTAGTGTAGACATACCCTCTCAGAATGATATTTGATTTTTTTTTTCCATGCTGTCACATTGTTGACTCATATTTAGCTTGTGGTCCACTATGACCCCTAGATCCCTTTCTTCAGTGCTCCTTCTTAGACTGTCACTTCCCATTTTGTATGTTAAAGATAGCAAAGTGCTCATATACTTTGATAAAAGGGGTTTATATTAGTACGTCAGACAGACTTCCTAATGGGAAGCCACACAGCTAAAAATCACATCAAAACCTCAGAAAAACTCACCAGTCTGAGGGTGTTCAAATAACGAATTTGTTAAACAAGGCACAATTTTAGACGGAGAGGATGACATGGCCAACAAGCCGTTGATACCTTAAAAGTATTTGAAGACACAATTATCCAGCCAATATAAATTACACTGGCACAGTTAGTGTTTTTTAAAAAAATTTATAGAGATACTTGGAATGCAAGGGGAAATAAAACCCTAAACTTCCAAGTGTCAACCATTTCATAGACTATGTACACTCCAGGAGGAAACTTGGTTATGAGCAAATATTTTATTACAAATCACATGCCTCCCAGGAACAGGCAGCTGAGAGGGCGGGAAGAGATTAATATTGGGAGCTTTGGAACTTCCCAAAGCCGTTCCACAGCTCCTTGATTGAAGGCATTAACTTTTATTTTATTAACTTTGTACTGCCCTTCTAAAGTGCAAGGAGCTGCCTCGAAGTCACTCCCCTCCCACCGTCAGTAGGATTGCCCTGGGGATGTTGCTCCGCCTAGGTTTAAGCAGCAGCTGGCTGTGATTAGAAGGATTGTGAGGATCAGGGCTTGATTAACTTTCAGCTGCTCTTGGTTTGCCCAAGTTCCTGCAAGAGAATTAATCTTTTGGTTCGGCTAAATGTTGGGCCCTAATGGATATCAGACTTTTTGAGCCCACCCAGATGACAAAATACTAGGATTCCCTGTTGTCCTCTCAAAAGTGAAATTCACATGCAAGCAAAAGGGTGTCTTGCATATTTCAGGACTACAGGGTCAGCCAGTACAGCTGTTGATATGCAGTGCCAGGTATCTCTCTTTCAATCTGTCATCTATTCATCTCTCTAGTTTTCACCTGACTTCTCTTTCTTTCATTTTTATATGCAAACAGATAATTTGATTGTAACCCAAAGCAGTTACATTCCAGCTTCAGTTATGTCTGAGTCACTCCCCTTAAGGCCAATGAGCCTGCGCTTAAGTGATGCTTTGCATAGGGATGTCTTTCAGCACCAGCTTAAAGTTAATCTCCACACTTTGCTGAACTGGGGTTTTAGTGATGGACAAAGGTGTGATCCAAAGCTGTGGAAAAGTGAGTCTTTCCAGTTGTTTACATGAGTTTAGGATGAGGCTCCAGAAGAACAAGGGAAAAAAATTTCCAATATTCTGAGTTTTCGGAGTGAAGAATGCCAGTGGTGGGTGGAAGAGAAGACAGCACTCCCCCGGGGACTCAGTGATTTAAAAAGGCCCGGAGCTTTGGGCCGCTACTATTGACCAGGGCACCTGGCCCTTGAGATCACTACCAGTGCCCTGTGTGCCACTGCCCAGACAACACTGAGGGCTGGCTGCTCCTAGACCTGCCCCTTCTATCTGAGGCCCCGCCCCTTGTGGGGCCCTGGAGCCAAGCCACCTCCACCCCATTGCCCAGGGTCCTGATGCTGCCTGCTGGTAGGAGAAGAAAGCTCAGTCATTCCTAATGATCATGCTGCTCTGGTTTGCCAACCACAGGTCTAGAACTGGATGGAAATAATTGTTGTATCCTGTGGCTATCATTTCAAGATTCCTAACTAGAATGTTAGAACAACCCAAGAAGTACTCCTCTTAGGAAGGAACAACCAGTCTCACACACACAGAATGCGAAGCAACTGTCTAGGGAGGAGTATGGCAGAAAGGGATCTAGGAGGCATAGTGGACTACAAGCTAAATATGAGTCAACAGTGTGACGCTGTTGCAAAAAAAGCAAACATGATTCTGGGATGCATTAACAGGAGTGTTGTGAGCAAGACACGAGAAGTCATTCTTCTGCTCTACTCTGCACTGATTAGGCCTCAGCTGGAGTATTGTGTCCAGTTCTGGGCACCACATTTCAAGAAAGATGTGGAGAAATTGGAGAAGGTCCAGATAAGAGCAAGAAGAATGATTAAAGGTCTAGAGAACATGACCTATGAAGGAAGACTGAAAGAATTGGGCTTGTTTAGTTTGGAAAGGAGAAGACTGACAGGGAACATGATAGCAATTTTCAGGTATTTAAAAGGGTGTCACAAGGAAGAGGGAGAAAAATTGTTCTCCTGAACCTCTGAGGATAGGACAAGAAGCAATGGGCTTAAACTGCAGCAAGGGAGGTTTAGGTTGGACATTAGGAAAAACTTCCTACCTGTCAGGGTGGTGAAACACTGGATTAAGTTGCCTAGGGAGGTTGTGGAATCTCCATCTCTGGAGATATTTAAGAGCAGGTTAGATAGACAACTATCAGGGATGGTCTAGACAGTACTGGGTCCTACCATGTGGGCAGGGGACTGGACTTGATGATCTCTTGAGGTCCCTTCCAGTTCTAGTGTTCTATGATTCTATATTGACCCTATGATAATCCTTCCCAGGTTGTAGACTGTGCCAAGGTCTTACTGGGTTAAGAGGTCAGGAGCTTGGTATTGTGTTATTTCTCCCACCAGAGCAAACTGGGTGTAAAAACGCTACCCAGTCAGAAGAGCATCATTTCACACTTACTTCGCACGTGGGTAAGTGTAATCATAGAAAGCAGAGCAACGGAGAATCAGGCCCTGGGAGTGTCAACAATATTGTGTGGCTGTGATGTTTCCTGGGAGTACCTGGGGGTGTGGAAGAGCTCCCTGGTTCCACCAGCTTCTGGCCACACAACACATTGTCTCCAGGGGCATCATTCTCCATGCACAGGTCAGTCACAGGCACACAACACCCTCAGTCTTCTGAGCAAGGGTGATATGATTTCTAGAGCCTAAACTCAACTTGCAACCCATTTTTTGTCCCCTACAGGAGACCTTAACCCAGGTCCTTTTCACACTGTTTTCAGCCAAGATGGCTACTATGCCCTTTCATAAGTAGGGAGGCAAGAGTGTAACTGGATAACCAGTTAATGGATAAGTTGCGGCTTATCAGTTATTCCAACTGGTTAAACCCATCATAGGACTGGGAGTGCTGCCAGCTCTGGCAGCCCCACGGGGTTGGGACCCCCACAGCCCCATGGTCCTGACAGCACTGTGGGGCCAGGAGTGATGGCCCTGGCAGCGTCATGATGCTGGGAGAGCTGGCAGCCCTGCGGCCCCAGCAACCCCTACTTAACAACCAAGTGGGCATAACAACCAAGTAACGCATAAAATGTCTATTGGTTACATGGTTAACCACAGGGGGCTCTCACAGCTCCCAGTCCAATGGGGCTGCCAGGATGCCGGAACCAGGAACAGCAGCGGCTCCAACATCCTGGCAGCCCCATTGGACTGGGAGCTGTGGCAGCCCCCTGTGGTTAACCATGTAACCGATAGACATTTTATGCGTTACTTGGTTGTTAGGTCCAGTTCCAGCAGACTTCATAGACTGAGAGATCAATCCTGCTGACTGGGGATGGGGGTGTAAAATGGGCAGTTGCCCCAAGGCATGGTGATTCAGGAAGGACCAGGGCTCCCGGCTGCTCAGTACCTTGCCTCCATTTCTATTGGTGAAGCATGATGGGAAAGAGGTGCCAAATGCTACAACCACTGTAGGGTCGGGGAGAATTTGGTTGCCATTGATTGTCACACTCACTTTGCACCACTGTAAATGGCAATAAAAGGTAAAAAGTGGCAGAGGTTCAAGCTCTAAAAATCTGATCTGCTGCTTTCCCTTCGGCTGAAATTCTGATCAAGGATAGTGGGGCTTTTGACAGAGTAAAGAGTGCATGATTACACCAAACTCATGGCAACAATCCAGCTATTGGGTCAAATCCTGCACACCTTCCTCACTGGAGGAGTAATGCATGGAGTGGAAATCACATCGGTAGGGAGATATGTGCACCAGCATATGTACTATCATGGCAAAAATCCAGCTAAATATGCTAGTACATATATACCTATTGTCAAGGCTTGACAAACGGCGGCAAAAGCCGCTCGCCAGCCCTGGAGTCCTGATTTCCTTTCTTAAGGGCCAGTTCTGTGATGTTGTGGGGAGGTTTGGGGGAAAACTCAGGCCTGCCCATTACTCCCGGTTCTGGCCCAAGGACCCTAAGGCAGCGTCAATAGGCAGGGTTATTTCCACTTCCAAAATGGCAGCTTCTCCCTAGGCCATTTCCCCAAGCAATCCTTCCCAGCACCTTTCCTCTGGTACCTGCTAGACAGTCCTCAGCTCACACCCACACAGCTCCTCCACACAGCACTTCCTCCTTCCGGGGCTTCAATCTTTTCTGTCCCCCTTCCTTACCTCAGAGAAAACCTTTTAAAGCTGCTCCACAGGCCTTCATTAGTTGCAGGTGTCTAATTAGCCTGTAGCTTCCAGCAAGCTCTAATTGACCTAGAGGTGCCTGCCTGTATGGCCCTGTTTACTCAGGGAAGAGAAAGCGGTTCACCCAAGCCCCAGCGTATCTTCCCTCCATTAGTGTGCAGCAGCCAGCTGGTCTGGGTCTGTCACAGTATGTGCTGCAGACACACTTATTTATAAAGGGGTCTCAGACTAAGACAGCTTCCTTCCTGTCTGGGCACAGCAATTCTGCTATACAGCACAGGTCTACCAACATCACTGCTTACACTTTGGGCCTGTGATTGTATGTGATACTGTATGTGATACAGTGTAGACAGGGCTTTGCACATTGCTTGTGTTACTCATGCAGACTCCTGGAAATATATAAATATATAATCATATCTCTGTGATTTCCACTCTATACATCTGACAAAGTGGTTTTACCCACAAAAGCTTATGCCCAAATAAATCAGATCTGTTAGGCCAGTAAGGTCAGCTTAAGGAACACAACTCCAGCTATGTAAAATACATAGCTGGAGTCAGCTTACCTTAAGCCGAGCCTCAGCTGCATCCGCTCAGTGGGACTGCCCTCAATGACTGCAAGGAGTAGAGACGCCAGTAGAAGCTTCCCTCAGCTTTTGATTTACAGGTCTATATTAGACCCTCTAAATCAAATACTGAAAGATCAACCTCCAGAGCATTGATCCATCACAACGTATAGACGTGCCCTTAGTCTTTAAGTGCCATGGGGTCTCCTTGTTGTTTTTGCAGATACAGACTAATACAACGACCCCTCAGAGACTTGTTTTTAAGCAGTAGGTTTAACAATAAAATAAAAATGATTTAAAATAAAATAAAATAAAATAAAATAAAATGAGGACACTTTACTGTGCCTTTCCATATCCTGGGCTCAACTGTGTTTTGAGTTATAAGTTTGAAACCTAATTGAAGGGCATAGATATTTGAAAAGTACATCCCAGGATATTGTTTGCCCCAGCAATTAGATTAAGATGTTAATCTTGCAATTAGCTTGCCATGAAACAATTTTGATTTATGTTTGAGTCATTAATGTGAGATAATTACTGGAAGAACATAGTCTTGATTTTAATAAAAGAAAAAAAATGACAAAACCAAAAACAACCCCTCCCCCCCAACGCTCTAGATAACTCCTAGTCTCCTATGTTTGGGCTGATAAATCAGATTTGAAGATTTTACAGAGTATGGAAGTTCACTACTTGCAAAATGACTATAAAGCACGATCATGGATGATTTAATAAATTACATAACCCAAGAGATGTGGCTGCATATTGGATTAATAGAAGTCTCAGTTTCCTGAGTAAATAATAATAATAATAATATTAAAACAGAGAGAAAGAGAAAACAGAGGAAAAACAACAAAACAATGGGTTCTCTTCATTCATTGCCTCTGCAACTGACACAAGTTTTATTTCTATTAGAGGAATGAAGATTGAGACATCCAGAAAAATGCAAAACAGTGCAGAAGCAGTTATTCTGCTTATAGACTAATAGAAAATGACACACATAGGATAGGATAGGATAGGATAGGATAGATGGACTCTGATTGAAACACAAGGTTTTTGCCTCAGGGGAAAAAATATTTTTTTGCCTGATAGGGGAAAAAATATTCCTTCCATTGCACAAATAGAGTGTAATTCTCTAGCCTGTAAAAACAACAAGTAGTCCTGTGGCACCATAGAAACTAACAAAAATATGCTGTATCATGAGCTTGTGTGGGCAAAAAACACTTCATCAGATGAGCTGGATTGGAAACAACAGAATCCAAGATATATATATATATATATATATCTAACAGCAAAAGCAGTTATCTGTCCATTGTAGGACCTGTGTTAATGAAGCTAATTAACTGGGCTGGGTGTATTCCATTCATAGCTTTTGATGCAAAAATGTGGATGTCAAAGGCAGGGAAAATTGGCTTTGTAATTCATTAATCAGTTAATGTCTTTATTCAAGCCCAGGATAACAGTGTCAAATTTGTAAACAAATTCCAGTTCTGCAGTCTTTCTGTGTAAATGGGTGGTGAAATTCCTTTGTAAACTGTGTGTCCAGATAGTTTAAAATGTTATGTGGCTACCCATCTGAGACTCTCTGGCCTGTGTTAATTTAGGTCAGACTATATAATCAGAGTAGTCATGTCTGGACTTGCAAGTTAGAACATAAGAACAGCCATACTAGGTCAGACCAATGGTCCATTTAGCCCAGTATCCTGCACTCAGAGTAGCCAATGCCAGGTACCCCAGAGGGAATGAACTCAACAGGAAATCATCAAGTGATCTATTTGCTATTGTTGCAACCCTGCCCATCCTGTCTAATAGCCATTGAAGGACCTATCCTCCATAAACATATCCAATTCTTTTTTGAACCTTGTCATAGTTTGGGCATTCACAATATCCTCTGGCAAGGAGTTCCACAGGTTGACTGTGTGCTGTGTGAAGAATTACTTCCTATTATTTGTTTTATACCTGCTGCCTATTAATTTCATTGAGTGATCCCTAGTTCTTGTACTATATGAAGGAGAAAATAACATTTACTCTCTTTACACAGTTGAGATTTTATAGACTTCCTCCTTAGTCATGTCTTTTCCAAGCTGAAATATCCCAGTCTTTTTATTCTGTCTTTGTATGGACTCTGTTCCATACCCTCACTCATGTCAACTGCTCGACCCTGTACCTTTTCCAATTCCAATATTTCTTTATTGAGATGGAGTGATCACATCTGCATTCAGTATTCAAGCTGTGGGCATATCATGGATTTTTATATAGAGGTTTTATGATATTGTCTGTCATATTATCTATCCTTTTCCAAATGGTTCCTAACATTCTCTTAGGCCTGGTCTACATTATACCCGGCAGCTCAGCTTAAGGTCTGCAACTCCAGCTACGTAGAATATGTAGCTGGAATCGGCTTACCTTAACCGAGCTTGGTGGCACCCCCTGATGCTTGGTGGCATCCAAATGCTCCTGTCAACTTTTTTTACTCCTGGCAAGGGCAGGAGTACTGGACACTCTTTGGGGCACCCTCTGAGTTCAATTTTGCAAGTCTTAAATAGACTTGATAAATCAAACTCTGCAAGATCAATCATGGGAGCATTGATCTTCCATGGAGTGAAGACATGGCCTTTGCTTTTTTGTCTACCACTGCATGTTGAGCAGATGTTTGCAGAGAACTATCCACAATGATTCCAAGATCTCTTTCGTGAATGGTAACATCTAATTTAGACCCCCATCATTTTGTATGCATGGTTTGGATTATGTTTTTCAGTGTGCATTACTTTGTATTTATCAGCGTTGAATTTCATCTGCCATTTTGTTGCCCACTCACCCACTTTTATGAGATCCCTTTGCAACTCTTTGCAATCTGCTTTGCACTTAACTATCTTGATTAATTGTATATATTTTGCCACCTCACTGTTTACCCCTATTTCCAGATCATTTATGAATATGTTTATGAATGCGTAAGATCCCAGTATAGACCACCAAGGGAACATCAATATATACCTTTCTCCATTTTGAAAACTGACCATTTATTCCTGTTATCTTTGTTTCCTACCTCTTCAACAGTTACTGATCCATGAGAGAACCTTCCTTCCTATCCCATGACATGCCAATTCATGGGCACAAAAATATATTATGTTCTGTGTGGGCGCGCGTAAGGGCAAATGCCACCAACAGAACCAAAAAAGAAAAACTCGGTAAATGACTAGTCAAGCTTTCATCCAACCCTTTTTAAATGACACCCATCACTTGGTCTTTTCCATGTTATAATTCAAAGGACAAGAGGGGAACTGCTGCCTGCTTTACCTGTTGGGTGGATTGACAGTCTGCAGAATTTAGAGTGTATTAATTCAGCATGTTTTCACCCGTCCTGAATTCACTTTCAAATATAAAAGGTTGAAATAGTGGGGAGTGGGAATTCGGGAGGGGTTGCTCATCAGAGTTCAAGCCTCTGGCAAACATCTTGTTGCAGCCCTGTATGTAAGGGCCACTGAGGATATATGGTGCATATCTCCTCGGCAGAGCTAGCTCAAGAGTTAAAAACAAACTTCAGCTTTTTTGGAATGTAACCAGCAGATGAAAACAAATTAACTTTTCATTGTATATTTTAACCCAGCGTCTGCTTTAACGTTCCGTTTTACAGTTTTTCATGAAAAATTCCTTGGGTTGCCACCTCTCACGGAGGTGGGCTATTCCAGGTCGGCTCCTTCATTAATCATATGCCTGGCACGTTGCTTATAGGTTTCCAAATGCACAGATCCCTCTTCTCAGCTTGTCGCCCCACTTGTTGCAACAAACACACTGGAAAGCCATGTTTGCTTTGCATGTCAGACATGGTTAGTGTTTGATTTGGGGGCCTCTCGTGCAAAGTATAGCACGGGCAGGCTCAGGTTTCTGTTCTGCCATGGAAGTGACAGCACACCGTTTAATTTAAATGACTGCACAGCAATGTTGCCTCTTACTTTTTCCATCCATGTGCAGAATACATTTTGTTATCTGCACCGAGGCATGTGCGGATGGGCACCACCAGCACATGCTGCTGGCTGTGGAGGGTGTGGACACTCTGCTAATCAGATGGGTGGCATTTGAATCTCTCCTGGGTGACTGGCTAAGCATTCACCTTACAGGGAAAATGGTGTGTGTGGTGATTTACATATTACCATGATGTATATGGAGATGTTCTGATATTTGCTTCAGTTATACTCAGGTTCAAAAGGTCCACAATTCTGTCATGCTTTTATGGAGAATATATTGACAAATGTCTAACACCGGCCAAACTACTCCAAAGAAATAGTTGACAATTAGTTTCATTTGTGTGTTTTTTTTCACATTACTCAGCACACCGATCCACTCTGCACACTCCAGGTGTTAAAAAGCATGAGAGACAATAAGAGTAACTAGACGAGGCCAAACAGCTTCTGGGGTTGCTCTCGTCTTCTCCTCTTTTATATGCCTGTGACTTTACTATGGTGCATATCTCCCCTTCAGGACTAGTTCAAGAGTTCACAACAAACTGGAATGCAATGCCAGTGGAATTCCACCACACCCCCAAACAGGTGTGTGGGGTACACCATCCTAGGTTAGCTCAATGAGTCTCCAAGACTACTTTCTCTTGTGCCTATCACTAACGCTGCAGAAGACTGAAAACACGCACACACAAATAGAATCTATAGTGAAATGATGAATCTTGGGAAGAGGGGTGGAGAAGAATCATTCATTAACTCTGTAGTGAAGTGTCCCGGAAGCGTGAGAGCGAATTATTTTTATTTTGGCTTGTCCTAAACACTTATGCTGTTAAAAATCTATGAAACTAGCACGCACCCGGGGGGGCCGATGTGGGGCAAAGGGGCCTGGTGATTTTAAAGGGCCTGGAGCTCCAGTCCTCTACCACTGTTACCATGGCAACAGCAGCAACTAGCACCTCAGGCCCTTTAAATCACCACTGGAGCCCCTCGCACTGCGGTCCAGGCAGCGCTGAGGTTTGGGTGGAGGAAGCTAGGCCCCAGCCCCAGCTCTTCCACCCAAAGCTCCACTTTTTCTGGGTGGGCCTTGAGCTGAGCTCCCCACACCTCGCCTAGGGCCTGACAAAGTCTGTCACCAGCCACGCACATTCAAGTTTTCAGACTCCAATTTTTTTTTCCAATTTTCAGCATCTCCTTGTGTTTCTCAACAGCAAAAATGGTTTCTGTGTGACCCATTTACAGTTCACCAGCTCAAATGGCTGTCACCCACTGCTCTCTTTTCCATTCCAAAAGAGAGTCAGTTAGAACAATAAATTCAGTGGCACTCAAACACCATCTATTTATCTTAAAAGTCTGGGCAGAACTAGTATCACTAGGCATCACGGTAGTTCTGCAGTATTAACATTATGAATTGCCTGCCTGCCTGAACTCTGAAATGCAAAATGCTTTAACATGCAAGGTCAGCTATGTCAGGCTTACTGGCTGCTAATGAAGCTGTGGTGTTTAGTTCAGCTTGATTTCCATCCTAATTCTGGCGTATCTACCAGCCAGACCCCATGCAATTTAATTTATGTCTCAACATGAACACCATCATGGTACACTGTTTGTTGCCACATTTTTTTAGGGTCAATTTTATGTAAAAGCAAGTGGTGACATTTAATCACTAAACAAAGGAGATGTTGGAAACACAGATTCAGAAATATTCATATTTGGCTCTTCAAGTTCTTCAGTAAGACAGAAAGTAATTCACACTTGGTGCTGCTTCAAAAATTCTACTGAGTCTCTTAAAGCTACTCTCTCTCAGGTTGTGTCTAGACTATACCTCTCTGCTCACAGAGAGATGTAGATTAGGCACATTGAAATTTCTAATGAAGCCAGGATTTAAATATTTAAATAAACATGGCTGCCACTTTTTTTCGAAATGGAGTTTTTTCGAAACCCCCCCGGCAGTCTAGACATGGATCTGTCGAAAACAAAGCCTTTTTCGACAGATCTTGTAAACCTCATTTTTTGAGGAATACAGGATCTGTCGAAAAAGGTTTTATTTTCGACAGAACCGCGTCTAGACTGCCTTTTTTTTTTCCCAAAAAAACTCAGTTTAAAAAAAAAGTGGTGGCCATGTTTATGCTAATGAAGTGCAGGATATTTAAATCCCTGTTCATTAGCAATTTCGATGTGCTTGATTTGCATCCCTCTGTCGACAGAGGGATGCAGTCTAGATGTAGCCTCAGGATGCTACAGGTTGGACCGCTATAATCCGGACTTCCCTCATCCGGCAAAATCTGTGGTCAGGCATCTGTGGGTGCTGAATCAGAGAGGTTTAATCTGTACTGCTAATGGTTATCTTTAGAATCAGTGAATATTAACCGCTGCCATGAGTGAAAGCCAGCTATGTGGTAACCTTCCCTGATTGTATGTCTTGTGTCAGGAACCCAGAAATAAAAAGTGGTCCCTTACCAATACTTCTGTGTGCCATTCCTTGTTACAGCTACCACTAGTCAAGATTACTCATCTTGTAGGACATTCATTCAAAGGGCAAGCTCTCAGTCCCACTTTGCCACGTGGGGAGTCAGTGTGGGTCAGCCCTGAAGAAAGGTCCACACTGTGTCATCGCCATGGGCTACCATGTTTTCTGTCCATGAGTGTAGAAAGGCTTCAGCCACTCTTCCGACATACAGACTGCAGCATCTGCTAAGGTGAAGGGGACAGAGGAAATTCTGGATGTATGTTGGTGAAGTGAAGCTTGGCTAGGGCTGAGAATGAGGACTGTCACACACAATCTCAGGAGGACAAACATACCAAGATGGAATTGCAGTGCATTTTGAAATGAATCTCTAAATAATGTTGATTGAGCCTGCACATGCCAGAAGTGACGGCTGGATCCTTTTTTGGAGCTGGTGACAATTTCCTTGTTGGCAAGAAACTAGGCAGGTGAATCTATGACAGTGCCTGCAGGGACCATGGGATAGTCTCAAATTAGACTTTGGATCAGGTGCCCATGAGCCTTAAATGATGCTGTAACTTCTGTTGTACCTACCAGAATGGGTAGGAATGGTGTCCCAGGCCTCTGTTTGTCTGAGGCTGGAAATGGATGACAGGAGAGGGATTACTTGATGATCACCTGTTCTGTTCCTTCCCTCTGGGGCACCTGGCATTGGCCACTGTCGGAAGACAGGATACTGGATTAGATGGACCTTTGGCCTGACCCAGTATGATTGTTTTTATGTTCTTATTGTATTACTTAAGCGGCATACACATAAAGCAAAGGCATGTAAAGTCGGGTGCATGCTGATTGCAAACAATATTGACTGTGAGAGCTGTGAGCTCCCTCTGCATCCAATCAAAGCACTGCTATGGTTCAGTCAGTACCACCCACAAATCCTAGGTACACAAGCTGAGTTAGCAAAACTATCCTATCCCGGGAAGCCATCTTGAGGGTACATTTAGACTACGTTCTTCTTTCGAAAGGAGATATGCAAATTTGGTGCTAATTTGCATGTCTTCTTCCGAAAGCTTTTTCAAAAGCATTTTTTTTTTAAAGAAAGCAGTTTAGATGTGGTTCTTTAAAAAAAAACCCCATTTTTCGAAAGAACCCTGCACACCTCATTTTTTGGAGGAAGAAGGGTTCTTTCAAAAAAGGTGGGTTTTTTTGAAAGAACCATGTCTAAACAGCTTTCTTTTTTGAAAAAAAAAGCTTTCAAAAAAGCGTTCGGAAGAAGATATGCAAATTCGGTGCTAATTTGCATATCTCCTTTCGAAAGAAGAATGTAGTCTACATGTCCCCTTGGTTACTAAAAAAACTTAAAAAATAACAAATAGTCTGGTAGCACTTTAAAGACTAAAAAATATGTAGATGGTATCATGAGCTCATGATACCATCTGCATATTTTTTAGTCTTTAAAGTGCTAACAGACTATTCGCTGTTTTTAAAGTTTTTCCTATTACAGACTAAGTCAGCTACCCTCTGAAGCTTTTGGTTACTAAAATTTTGCAGCCCACTGAAATGAAGGAGGGTCACTCATGTGGCCCACTCACTAGCCTACGTTGCCCATCTTGGCTAGACCTTGGACCTTTAGGGGACAGATTGTGCTGTTTTCTTTAGCATCAATATATTTTATGATCTGAGTTATCACATTGATATAAAATCTGAATTACTGGATTTATTGGTGAAAAAAGTCAGCTCACTGCAAAATCGAGTATCTACGTGATTCACCAACGGGACCTCATCCAAAGCCCACTGAACTCAATGGAAAGACTTTTGCTGGCTTTGACTGGCTTTGGATTGGGGC
Source organism: Pelochelys cantorii (assembly GCA_032595735.1). NCBI lineage: Eukaryota > Metazoa > Chordata > Testudines > Trionychidae > Pelochelys > Pelochelys cantorii. The sequence continues at coordinate 6,106,135 of CM064344.1, read as the reverse complement.
CATACCAAAGAAGACAGAATTCCAAATGTCAAGCAACATCCCTTTGCTCCTGATGCTTTGTCTCACCAAGCATGGGTCTCCCCAAAGAAAACAGCCTTCCCAAATCAGATTAGCTCCCCCTGCCTTGAGAAAACCAGATACCGATCGCCACATTCATTACCTGTTATCTTGGTCAAAGAAAAAATACCTTGCCTTGAACTGGATATAGGTCTTTTCGGCAATGCAATATCAGCTTTCAGAGCTGGAATCCCCTGCACTACAGTGCTGCCAAAGGGTAACCCATATTTATCCTTTTTTCATTTCAAATGAAAAAACAATATTTTCCCTCGGGTACTGTGGCAAGCTTGAGGTAGCAAATCACACATTACTGGATTTCCAAGCTTTATCCCCCCAAGCCTACCCGATACTACCATTCTCCCATTCTCAGTGAATCACATATCCGGTGTTTTGCCACCCAATTTATTTGATCACCAGGGAAGATAAATGGCTTCTGCTGAAATATTAAACAAATGGGAAAATTAAAGTACAGGGAAGGGTAAACAATACAGCAAAGCACAATTTCCTCTCCTCAGAATGAACTGAATGTGGGTCTCTCTTTCTCCCTTACCCCATTCTCTGCACCTATAAGGCCCACCGACGGGGTGGGGAGGGGCAAATGGGAGCAAATGCCCCAGAGTGTCGCAGTTCTAAAGGGCTCTGGGCTCCCGGCTACCACCACTGAACTGCCCTGGGCCCTTTAAATTGCCACTGAACACTGTATGGCACTCCAGGAGGCTGTAAGGGCTGGGGGAGGGGCAGCGTGGCACACTCCAGGTCGTGCTCAGAGCTGGATTCTCCTAGCCATGCCTCTTTTGCCTAAGGCCCTGCCCCTCTTCCAGGAGGGGGAAATGTCCCCTCCTTGCCCAGGGGCTAGTACTCCTTCGAAGTTGCATGGCAACACAGCCCTGCAGCTGCTTAACAAGCCCCACCCAGCCAGCGGTTCAGGGCTCCATGCACGGAGCTGCCAGGCTGGGGGAGGGACACTTCTCCCGCAGTGACAACAGCAGCTCCCTGCTGAGGACAGAGCAGCGAGTCTCTCCCAGCCGGTAAGAAGGGGGCATGTCCCTGCCAGCTGGGAGCGACTCGCTGCTCTGTCCTCAGCCGGGAGCTGCTGCTGTTGCTGAGGGAGAAGTGCCCCTCCTCCAGCCAGGCAGCTCCGTGTGCAATTCCTGAGCCCCTGGCTGGGCAGAGCTCATTAAGCAGCTGCGGGGCCGTGCTGCTGTGCATCTGAGTGGGAACATTGTCAGGGACCCAGCATGGCCATCGGCTCCCCTGGCTATGATCAAGTTCTGCTCTTATGACATTCTCCCTCAAGCCAACAGGAGTGGCAAAGGTATGTCTTAGGGCAGAATTTTTCAGTAAGAGAAAAAGAAGATTACTAGAATTTTTAAATCTGAAAATAAGATCTCGCTCATTGATGGAATGTCTTGTACGAGGAACATTTTTCTTTCTCAGCCTTTCTTCGTCATGGCTCCATCTTTTGCATGTAACCCTTCGGCCAGTGCCAGTCGGCAACCAGAAGGGCCAGGTTCAATGTCTAGGGGGGGTCCCTTCAACAAGGTGACTAAAACTGGCTCGAGCTCCCACCCAGTAAACTGGGAAAATTCCAACCTACCCTCTGGGTGCTATTAGAAGCAATTCTTCCCCTCTCGCAAGCACTGAGTCAGAGATAGAAAACAGTCTGTGTAATCACAGTAGGCAAGCATCAACCCACAAGACCACACGTAAACAGTGAAAAACCCATAACACGAACAACCTGTGGGCCCAGGGTCTGCAGGGTGAAGTCTTTTTCCTTGAGGTCTTTAGTCCAACACTGCTTCAAACGCCCCACTTACAGCTGTGTCCAGTCAGTGCAGACCCAGACACATCACCCTGATGACTTCCCTCATAGAGCCTGATGTGATGCCACCTGTGTGCTGCCCCGGCTGCCCACTGGTCATTCCCACCAGCCACTCCGCTGGCCACCTACCACCGCTCCTACCGGCCGCCTGCTGGTCGTTCCCACCAGCCACTCCTCTGGCTGCCTGTCGCCGCTCCTACCGGCTGCCCGCCAGTTGTTCCCACCAGCGACTCCGCTGGCTGCCTGTTGCCGCTCCTACCAGCCGCCCGCTAGTTGTTCCCTCCAGCCGCTCTGCTAGCTGCCTGCTGCCGCACCTACCGGCCGCCTGCCAGCCACTCGCCTGGCCATCCGCTGTTCCACTGGCTGCAATCGGTCTGGTTCCAGGCCAAACCAGTGATTTCAGCTCTTCGTGATTTCAACTCTTTAGCCACCACCTAGGCTGGCAAAAGATTCCACCTTCCACTGGACTAGCAAAAAGACTCCTCATGGAGTCTGCTTTAGGTCTATCCTTAAAACAAGGCGGGGAAAGGGCAGGTTGAACCAGTCTTACAGCTCACACCTGGCAAACATGACGCAGGCTGACTAAATCCCTTCCCCCCCCCCCCCAACTCAGTACACTCAGCTCTGGAAGGGGGAGCCTTGTTCATCTGACACCTCTTACAATGATGATGTCTCTCCTGCAAGCACTGGTGTCATATTCTACAGTTCCCACATTTAGGGGTAGCATGATTTGTGACCCCCACAACAGCCCAAATTAGTTACAATACACCACATTCCATTCCAACAACTGATCCTCCATCAGCCCTGGCTGAATTGGGTTTACATAACCACACCTCGGATTCCTTCCCCATCCTGGCATGAGCTGTATTTACATATCAACAGTTAACAGTTAATTATCTTGCAGAGCTAACCAATTGGAGTGAGCATACCCACCCCCAGGGCAGCTCTCTCCTTTTAGCTGGCTGATAGCAAGCAGTAACTCAGCAACCCTGCTTACATGCAATATCGTTTTATTTTTTAAAATCAAGTTTATAACTAGATGGAACCTTGAAATGATGATCTAGAGCACAAACTGCCTTCAGGAATAACTGAAGAGATGCTTTCAGTTGTCTGGGTAATGCACCACTATCTCTGGTGCCCAAATGATGATAAGAACACGTCTTAACAAACATTTTCACCTGTGGTAAAAATCCTTAGTCTGATATTAGAATGGTAGCCAAATCAAAAGTACCAGTAACCTGGGGTAAGTTTCTATTGGCGTGCATGACAAAGCTCTCATTGAGGTTAGAGAGGGCAGGATCAGATCTCTGGATTACATGCTTTCTCTGGCAGTACCCTAACGTGCAAATACTTGAGACACAAGTAACTATTCATGCAGGTAGCGTCAGTGAAGCTACAAGTTTTCAGATTCAGTAAGTCGATGGAAATCAAGATATACAAACCTTCATCAGTGTGACAAAGTCTCCCAATTCAAAGAACCAAAATGTATGTCTCTCAAATGAAAGTACAGAGTTCAAAAGCAAAGCGTTCAAGAGCAAAAGACATGAATGTAATTTTATATTTTCACCCATCCTGAAGGGATATCTACATTCTAATAAGGGGTAGTCAGAATCAAACTTCTGATAGGGTGCGTCTATACTGCACTGTTATTTCAAGATAACTACCGTTATTTCAAAATAACAATGTGAGTATCTACACAGCCATTCTGTTATTTCAAAATTATTTTGAAATAATGGACGGCTTATTCCAAAAGCTGTAAACCTCATTCTACGAGGAATAATGCCTATTCCGAAATCGCTATTTCAAAATAAGGTGTGTGTAGACGCTCCACTTCTGCTATTTTGAAATAGTCCCTCACCAGGGTCTTTCTAAATTATTCCTCCCCAGTGCCTCCTGGGGCTCTAAATTAAGGTAGCACATCTACATTAGGGAAGCCTGCCTCGGACTAATTTTGAGACTTCCTTGCAGTGTAGACTATTCCGGAATAGCTTATTTCAAAATAAGCATTCAGTGTAGAAGTACCCATAATAACTAGTAAGTAAAGGAGTGTGCAACTATGAAAGTGGTCTACGTTGGAAAGCTGTCAGATCAAACTGTGACCAGATGCACAGAGCACATTCACTTCATCCTAATGAAAGGGGGAAACACTTCTCCTGGGTTTTACATTTTGGTCATTACTATTTTACAAGCAACACCATCATAGGACTTCACCACATAAGCCACCACATCAGAGGCTCATGCAACTGCACATCCACTAATGTGATCTATGTCCTCAAGTGCCACCAATACCCCTCTGCCATGTATATTGGCCAAACTGGACAGTCTCTGCACCAAAGGATTAATGGATACAAATCAGATATTCAAAATGCTAACACACAGAAATCTGTAGGAGGGGAACATTTTAACAAAGGCTTGAACTGGATGACATATTATAAAACTAACTTGCCATAGATTTAACACCCCATTGACATAAAAAGGCTAAGTATGGGACACTTCCAACCCATTCATTTAGCCTCATTAGCATCAGGACTGCAATTGACAGGTACTTTTTTTTAATTCTAAGGGTCCCCTTTTTTCCCTCCATTCTAGTTCATCTCATTTGATGAAGTGGGTTTTGCCCACAAAAGCTTAAGGTGCCCCAGGACTACTTGTTATTTCCAAATTAGATCAATTACCTTTAGGCCCAGTCCTGTAGGCATTAATCACATAAGTTATCTTATGGACTCAGGTGTTCAGCTTTTGTTGATTTGCCATCACTCTCTTGACTTCAGTGGAAATACACCAGTTCATGCCAGCTGATGATCTTATTCATCGACTTCAATTTGTGTATGATTTTTCTCTAACTTAGATCAGTTTTACCCTCTTGTACCTCAGTTGACTTCAGTAGATAGGAGGAAATGCTCCTGTTGGCTTCCCCTACTCCTCGTGACTGTGAGGAGTACCGGTGTCAACCAGGGGTGCTCTCAGCATTTGATTTAGCGGGTCTTAAGAAGACGCACTAAATCGAATGCCTGAAGATCAATCTCCAGTGCAGCCCAAGTATTGCTAGCTAGCATATCTCTTTCCCTGCAGACATAGTTATCACAACGTGAATTCACTTTCATGTAGGACTTAACTCTCCACTACCTGTAATGGGGCATGTTTTGTAATTTACGTCTTGCCTTCGGCTGGAGTACTCATCCAGGAAAAAACAACAGTATACACTAGTCTTGATTTGCAATGTAGATCTGCAGTTACAAAGGTTAGCAAAGTTTCAGTAAATGTTCTCCAGTTCATGGCTTTATTTGTGTTACAGAAGAGGTACATTTTATAGTGGTACTTGAGTCTTTTGCTAACGCAATCACTGCAAAGCCAGTTAATTTACAGTCAAGCAGCAGGAAAAAAAGTGACTGTGCTCCAATTTGGGAGATACAGTTAGGTGAGATCCTTATGTTTGCACCAGCCTCAGAGTTTTGGAAAGGTTAAGGGGCAACCTGCCCAGTCTCTGAGGGCAAATACAGCAGCACACTGTTCATCCCTAGCAAACAGAGCTGCACATTTTGCAGGAGTTTGGGGGCACTAGAGTAATTCAATAATTAAAAAATAAGTCTTTAAAGAAAATATTTTTCCTGGACAATTTAGAGGAATGAAGGGGACCCTCTTCTGCAGCACAGTGGCTGACTTTTATCCCAGCAGGATGCAGTTTCTAATTTAACAAGGCATGAATTTAAATACATTAAGAGCTAAACAAAACACTGGGAAAATTGGCGAGGTGAAAAGCCACTGCCCCTCCTTGTCCCGCTGTCTTCTTTTTGTTGGCCGCTGGGCTGGGAGACACAAAATCAAACTAAGCAACATAACCTGTCTGCGTTTTATTCAAATTAGCCAATTAAAACATCAAGTTGAAATGTCAGCGAACATGCGATGGCCACTCAGGAATTAGAGCAGGAAGGCATCCGTCTGTCTTCACCACAAAGCACTGAAGATTTTTAATTCCATTGCTGCAAAAAAACTATGACATTAGATTACAGCCATGAAAAACACCATCTGTAATGTGCCCTGCCTGCCTGGCTGTCATCAACAGTTGCTTTCCCATAAAGCTAGATTGAGTTAAATGCCTTTTTCATCCTCAGGAACTATTTATCACACACTGGTTCTTTCTCCAAGGTGTGACAGTCTATCTTATGGAATGGCGTAGACATGATACCCTGGGCCAGATCTTCAGCGGATGGAATTTGGCATAGCTTCATTGACTTTACTGCTGCTGATTTGTACCAGGTGAAGAGCTGGCCCAATATGTACTTTGAAGACTTATAATAATGTTTCTAAAATGCAAACATTGGTATGGAACACTTACGGAGAGTTAAGCCAGAGGAACCCTGGCAGATGACAGCTTTAATCCCTGAAATAGCTTAAAGTGCTATTCAGCTTTTCATAGAGTCATCCATTTTAAGGCCAGAAGGGACCATTATGATAATCTTGCATGCATAATACAGGCCATAGGATCTCACCCAGTGATTCCTGCATCAGGCCCATTACTAGTACAGGTTGGACATCCCTGGTTTGGTACCCTCAGGACCTGACTAGTCCTGGATGAGGGATTTTTCGGTATTTTTCTGGACCAGAGGAGGTCATTTCTTGCCTCCCTGCTGACAGCCACCCATCCCCACCCTGCCCCTCTCTACTGGGCTGGCTGGCTCCCCGCACAGCCCAACTGAGCTGCCACCCTCCCCCACTCCAGCCCAGCTGAGCCATGTGCTGACTCCCAAGCCCCACAGCCCAGCTGAGCCACACACCAGCTCCTGTACCTCCCCCGCCCCATCCCGCCCCTCTTCTGGACCATGAATGTTGCTGGACCAGAGAGTTCCGTCTATATAGTGGTGCGACCTGCAGTTGAGCTCAACTGTCTTTTTTAGGAAGATGTTCCACAATTTTGGATTTTCATGTTTTAACATCCCCAGGATGGGAAGCAATTTGTGGTACAATATTTCGCCTCCACATGTGGAGAATGGCAATGAAATACCCCCATAAAAGTGTGGAGGGGGAACTGGTGAAGTTAATCAGGTTGAAGAAACATCAACCTTCTCTTGAAAGGGAAGGATGATCCAGTGGGTAGAGTGCTCAATAGGGACATCTGAATTCAAGACCCTACTCTGTTGCAAATCTCCTATGTGGCGGTTGACAAGTCCTTTAGTCTCTCTCTGCACAGAAGTTTCCCCTCTGTAAATAGTACTTCTGAGTACAGTATTGTGAGATACATCTTACCTATACTACTCAATTTTTGGCATATCTTGCAGATTCAAGCATGCAAATGGAACCATTTCCTCTCTCTGTCCCATAAAGAAAGAAAGAAAAAGGGAAAAACGAGAAAATGTCTCCATAATATTCATTTTTAAATGTAAGTCTATGTTCCCTACATGCGATATCTGGCAGGGTAACCCCTTATAAAAGTTATATATGTTCATTTCAACGGAAGTGTCTGTAAATAATTTTCTTGACTCTAGGGCAGATCAGGATCACAAGTAATATTTTGGAACTGTTCCTGGTACACTGCCTTTCATATTCAGGTAAAACTTGGTGGGGGGAAGAGTTGTTTTCATTTCATCTTGACATGAGTCCTCATTGCTCTCTGGCCATAAATGTCTTGTTTCTGTTCTCATAACAAGAGTTAGGCCATGTCTTCACTAACTGGAATATCAATGCTGCCATGATCAATTTTCTGGAGTTTGATTTAGCAGGTCTAGATAAGACCCACTAAATTGAACTCAGGGGTGCCCCCATCATTGGCTGGTACTTCTCCTCCTGTGAGGTGTAAAGGAAGCTGATGGGAGCATTTGTACCTATTGGCCTCCTGCTGTGTCCCAGCAAGAAAACTTGAATCAAGGTATTTCAACTCTAGCTATGTAATTAAGGTAGCTGGAGTTGCATATCTTGATTTGACCTTTCCCTTTACTGTAGACCTAGCCTTGGCTCTTATCCAATGCTAACATAAGCACACTGTACTGGTTGAAGGGATCAGGGAGGAAGGTGTGCAGCCCTGGCAAAGGTGTTCTGGTGTGGAAATGAAAACTGCCCATCCAGAGATGGATTAAAGACCTTCATCCTGTTTTTGAAAAGCACAAAAATGACAGTAGCTCCATTTTCCTGGACATTTTTCCTGCTTTCAGTTCCACAGAATCAAGTTCTAGTCATCAGCATATGCTCTACTCAGAGAGTTCTTCTCATGATTTCCTGCTACCGCTACAGTATGTGTCAGAGCAGTCCAGCTGTGAGGTAGCATCAGATAGAGAACTGAGTCTGCCCAATGTATCTGTCATATATGGATTTTCAGGGGGATGGATTTCATTCCTCACAGTCTCTTTGTAATTGTCTTCCCAAATGCCCTGCTATGTCCTCTCTTCTTCCTGGAACTTGAGATCCTCTCAGATCTCGTTTCATATTTTTCACAATCCTTGTCAGGGAATGAACCCATGTGAGTTCTGTCTGAACTTTCAGGAGTTCAAGGGGAATTTTAAATTGGGCAAAAAGAGTTTACCAGCGTTAGCAACAGAAAAGACACCTGGGGTGAAGTTTCACAGTCCAGCTATTACCATTTTTTAATTCATTATGTATTGAAGCTTGGAGACCGGTCTGGCCTTAAATGTTTTTATATGGTAGAGGAGATACAGTGAGATTCTACTTGGCTTTCTCCTCTGTCTCCTCTTTTTTCAACTGAAGGATGCACAGCATTTCTAATATTGATCCTTTTGGCCCTAATTCTGCATTGCTGTGCCCCTTGTGTAGTCATTTATACTGGTGCAAAGTGAGTGAAAAGTGCGTGAAAAAAATTACCACATCCAATTGGTAGCATTACACGTCCTTTTTGCACTTCTGTAAATGAATGTCTAAGGTACATGACCACAGAGAACCACACCCCTACTCTGTGATTACTACTAAGAGATTATATAAAAAGCTCCCAGGAGAAGGCCACATCTTCATTACTGGGAAGATCTACACTTCATTACCAGGTTGATCTTCTGGAGTTTGATTTAGGGGGTCTAGTAAAGACCTGCTAAATCGAATGCTGAGGGCACCCTGTTGATACCAGTACTCCTTGATTCATAAGGAGTAAGAGAAGTCTATGGGAGCATTTAGTTCTGTCGGCCTCCCCTTGTGGAGATGGCACCAAAGGTGGAACCAAGGTAGGTTGACTATTTAATTAATGTTGTAGATGCATATCTTAATTCTACCTTTGAGGTAAGTATAGACGAGGCCTAAGTCATTTGCAAAACCCAGGAATGTGCTGCATACTCGTAAGCACCATCTAGTGGCACCTAATAATATATACTAATTAACTACTTATAAACAGAGAGCACTCCTGGAACTGGTACATCTTAGGAGAAGTGAAAGAGAATCTAAAGGCTACACACAGGGAACCTGGCCTGGGCTTGCTGCTAATTATAAAGAGGTATTCCCCTCTGTCACTAGAGAAAGACACAAACATAAACCTGACACAAAGGAACTTCCTCCTGCCACCTCCCCTATTCTGCCAATACGGACCTCAGCAGCTGCAGTTTAGAGTGTGAGCTTCAGCTAGTCCAATGACATCCCACAGTCCATGGGGAGTACAGCTGAAGCAACGTTCCCTGCTGTGATTTGTCCTCTGATAGATGAAACAACACTGAAAGCAATAGATGATATTGTCTCCATGCTCTGAAATACTCACTGCAGGGTCTTCTTGTTTCACACAATCATTTAAGAATTTGCAGAGAGAACCTAGCTGACTGGTACCTGCAGAGGACAGGGAGGGACACACAAAGGTACAGGGACGTGTGGAGACACCCCATTTAGCAATTAAAGTTTTGGCAGGGTCACAGGCAATGTTCCCTCTATTGTTTTCCATCCACATGGGGAATAAATTTTATTATGTGCACCACGGATGTGCACCACATACTTCCTGCTGCGGTTGCTGTGGGTGCTCTGCTAATCAGCGGGGCAGCATCTCTCCTGGGTGGCCATCCAAGAGATCATCTTACAGGGAACACTGGACATGTGTGTGGGGGGGTGCACGTCCCAAGAGCTACCCTGAGTCACCTATGACTGAAATTGTATGAGCTCAGAAATTGAAAACACTTTCCCTTCAGTCCCCCCACACCCGAGTATGTGAAGTTCTGCTTGCTTTAACTTCCTGTTAAAGACAACGGGGGTTTAGGATGTTTAATACCTCGTACCACTGGCCTCTAAAAGGGTATTCCTCTTACAAACATATGGAAGCATTGCTGTAACTTTGTGAACAGTTCTCAGGATTCTTCTCTGGAACCATGTGTACAGCATGTTGGAAAATGCTGAACTGTGAATTTTTTAAACAAAATACAGACTTTTTTTGCAAAAAAAAATCCCTTCTTTCCCCACCAGCTCTAGTTATATGTGATATGTTGGCTTTGTGTATCATATCCACCTTTACTGGGTGGTCTGCATACATGTCAATTATATACCTCTGTACAATCTGTGGAACTCCTTGCCAGAGGAAGTTGTGAAAACCAGGACTTTAAGAGAGTTCAAAAAAGAACTAGATAAATTCATGAAGGACAGGTGCATCAATGATTATTAGCCAGGAGGGACAGGGATGGTGCCCCTCACCTCTGTTTGTCAGAACCTGGGAATGGGCAACTGGGGAGGGATCACTTGATGATTCCCTGTTCTGTTCACTCCCTCTGGGGGCACTTGGCATTGGCCACTGTTGGAAGACAGGACACTGGACTGAATGGACCTTTGGTCTTACTCACATGGACCTTCTTATGTTTATGATAAAATCTTGTTACCAATGAGTTGAGGTTCTCCTTCAATTTAAGTAGTAGAGGCCTAGGAATTGATTTTAAAGGTCCTGAGATCTATGCCTGCTGATGGCCCACTGTTGCTGCCGCCTACCAAAAATATGCTCTATAAAATCTCAAGGGAGGAAAGAACAAACCCAATGAAGGCATGTTAAAAATAAAATGAAGAAAGGGAGAATGAGATGTAGGAGGAAAATGACCAGACAACACAGGCTTTTAATTCGATAAGGCGACGTGGAATATTTTGAAAAATAGACCAGAATTATCCTGGAAAACTGCATAGCCAGCTTGAGCAAAATATCAATGTCTAGACCCAACTCAGATGTTTCTTGCAACGTACAAACTAGGGAAATAAAACCATCTATTTTCTGATTTTCAAAGACATTGAGTTACAAGCATGGAGCGGATATGATCTAGGGTGTTCCCTCCACTCCAGAATTTCCTGTGCAAACATCATGGACCGTGTTTTTTGGAGGCGTGCATAAAACCAGTTTCATGTCTGTAATAATTACAGTGTGGCAGAAAAATTAAAATTTGCAATTTTCCACATCCTGAGCAAGAAAGCAGGACTAAGCATACAAACCTAATTACACATAAAATAAACCTGGGTGTTCTGATGTATTCCTTCTGCTAGTTTGAATTTTGTGAAATAACTCTTAAGATATTGAACTCTGTCTTATGAATGAGTGTAAGTTTAATAAAAATGTCACCCTCTTCCCCCCCCATATATTTGGCACTCAGATAGTAAGGTGCAGAGTGGATTAGAAATATAACTGCTACAAAGAGAGCACTATGTCACGTTAGAGGAATTTTGAACAGTCAAAGGGAAAATTCTCCATTTAAAGTATTAGACCAAAATATTTTGCTGTTCAGACTTGGTGGCTCCTCAGGTGGGTGCTAACAATGTCATGACTTTTTTTCTTCTCTTTTTTTTTTTTTTTTTTGGAAAGAGGAAAAGATCATTCTGATGTGGCCATCATGAAGGGCTAAAGCCAGAGATGATGAATAAGGACGTGTAAGTTTTGTTCCCTTACACTAAACTCGCTTGCAACAAGAATCTTTCACATCTGCTCACACGTACTTTGCCAAGTTGTAAGCTAATTGAAGATTACGTGACATAGAAAATCATAGAATACTAGAACTGGGAGGGACCTCGAGAGGTCATCAAGTCCAGTCCCCTGCCCTCACGGCAGGACCAAGCACCATCTAGATCATCCCTGACAGATGTTTGCCTAACCTGCTCTCAAAAATCTCCAGTGATGAAGTTTCCACAGCCTCTCTAGGCCATTTATTCCAGTGCTTAACCACCGTGAGAGGAAGTTTTTCCTAATGTCCAACCTAAACCTCCCTTGTTACAATTTAAGTACATTAAAAAAAGCCAGAAGATACATATAAGTTGAAGGCTCAATTAGCAAGGTTCTAGATGATGTCCAAAAATGTTTGCATGAACCTTTTGTTTGCCTGGTCAATCACTGTAATATTAAAGCTTCAATTTCCTCTCATTTACAAGCTACAGTGTAACACTGCTGATTTACACCAATTTAGAGTCATGTTCCCATTATCTAAATCAGCAAGTGTTTTGAGAGTAGCAATATATGAACTACAGAATATTTTGGAGCTTTTTTCCCCTTTGTCTTAGTATCCAAAGTGGTGTATCTAAAATCATCTCATCTTCTTAGGTGGTAAAACGAACTGCAATAAAACAGGAGAACATTCACCCAATGTTCTTTAAAATGGACTTTCAAAACCCATAATTTAAGGCAAATTTTGGAGGTTAGCTCCTGTCCCATTTCCTTTCCTCCTTCCTTCCTCTGTCTCTCTCTCATTCTCTTTTAGATTTCATCTCTGTGTTTTAAATTAGTTATGAGAAATTAAAAGAGGGGTCAGGGGATTGAAATCATTTCAGTGTGACAGGATGATGTTATTTTATGTGAGTCTAAATGAGGCTTTAGAAAATGATACGGCATCCCTTAAAAGGATCTGCTGTGGTCAAAGACCACTAGGCAATGGAGGAAGATTCCACAGGGACAACTGAGACCAGACGTCTGAATCCCGGAGGATGGAGACCACTGTTTATTTTTCTGCATGGAGAATTAATATATGTATCCATCTTCCACCAGCAGCCCTGAACCAGTGAACATAAAGGAAACAGCATGAGTGGGGAAAAAAATTGCACGTGTTTTTTTTTTCTTTTTGGTTTGGATTTGTTTTCCTTTTCAGTATTTGCCTATTATTTTTTTCTGCTTTCTGTTGTTAGGAACCTTGTTTTGCTGATTTTGGGGGCAGTTCATCTGTCCTATGCAGGTATCTACAGATTCCGAGGAAGATGTGTACAATTTAGTGGTTTGGGCTAATTTCTGCTTGGAAGATTAATTGGAGACCTTGAAGTGTCACATTTGTTTAAACAGTTTTAACGATAACAACAAAAAAGACTTAGCCAGAAGACCAGTCATGGAGTCATTTTACTATCTGTTAACTGATACATTAATTTATTGTTAAAACAGAAATACTCCCTACTTCATCTCAGGATACGTTTAAAGCTCTATTCTGTTGGTTTTTTTCTGTATTTGTTTGCTTTGAAATCTTCATTCTTTTATCTACTCTTTGCCCAGCAAATAATGCATCATGCTATCAACTGTATTGCAAATGTGTAACTGTGAGTTTATAACTTGTTCACTTTCCATACCTCACCACAGTGGTTTGGAAAGTTAACATATTAAGCAGATAACATATTTGAAGCTGGGAAAAATGATTTCAAGACAAGAGGAAATATTAGACCAGTTTTCCCATGATTCACAGGGTTCATAAATTAGAGGACTCATGATTCTAGCAAGTCAGTGCGATCTTGAGTAATCACATTCTCCCTTAGTCATTTTTCTCTGCAATGTTGATGCCAGTGTTTATAAAACATCTTAGGGACATAGGAATTGCTGTACTTCATCGAACCAGAGCTGTGTGTCCAACAATGCCAGTAGCAGAAGATGAGGAGGTGGAAGAAACTCTGCAGTTCAGGTCACCTCCCAAAACTTTTTATTAGTAATAATAACACAAACATAATAATCAATCAATCAATCAATCAATCAATATACAATGTCCATTGTAGCTATTTGCCATAATAACTTCCTGTCCTAAATTATTGTAAACTGTTGTTTATGGTTGTCAGGTGTGGCTCTTTCACCCGAGTTGTAGCTATATTTAATTGATAGACTAAGTGAGCTCTATAGAATATGCAAAGCTGTCTGAGCATCAACTGATAGAAAAGTACTATAATTGTGAAAAAATGATGTATTACTACATAGAACAACTGAATGGAATTATTGTGTAGGACTATTTTATGCATGTGGCGCAAAGTATGGACCTCTATGTAGAAATAGATAGATAGATAGATAGATATTTCTGGAGAAGCAAAGTGAGGGGCATGGTCAAAAAGGATGGTAGAATTTAAATCAGTTTCTAAAGCCACACAGGCAGCATTATGAGTCAAGGGAGCTTTCATGCTTCTCACATTTCTTATCAATCTACATTCCCGCTCCCAAAATTAAACTGGATTTTCCACATTCGTTTTCATTCTGAGCTCTCTTTATTTAGAATATGAGAAGTTAAAGAAAAATTTCTGTATGCCCAAGTCCTTTTCAAACTAATGATACACAGGCTAAACCTCCACTCTAATCCATAGCTGTCTGTCATGGTCTGTATGTAGCATACTAAGAATAATAGAAACAATAAACTTGAGCTCCACAGAAGCATTTCACAGATGGATTAAGCTTGTCGTATGTGGATTTTTGCTTTTCTGTCAGTAAGTGGAGACAGGGCTCCCATCTAATCCAATTTTATTGTCAGCAGCTATTTTGCACATGTATTCTTTATGTCCTCATAATTCCTTTGTGTGTGTGTGTGTGTGTGTGTGTGTGTGTGTGAGAGAGAGAGAGAGAGAGAGAGAGAAAGAGAGAGAGAGAGCTGTAAATGGTAACAGTTTATGTTCCCTTATAGAGTAAAAATTTCACTGCACAGGTCATGCCAAGTCACAACTGGAAATATCCTGAAACTTAGTGCTTTTACGTAGCTAATATTCTGAGCCCACAGTATTTAACTTAGTAATTTTCTTCTCCCTGTACTGTTGTATTGTTCACTCAACCTCTATTTTCCAAGCAAGGGGAATTAAAACTGCTAGTGGCTACAGTTTGTTGGCCCGTGAAGTTCTCATAAACATAACAGTCGCTCCAAGACCTTGAATTCAAGAGGATATGTTCACTCTGTATCCATGTAGGGTGCTGATAGAGGTTATAATCATGCTCGTGGTGCTTAGTGATAGTATTCTCCGCTACCTTGCAAGAACCTGGGTTTGATCTCTAATTCACTTCTGTGCTCACCAGGCTTTGGAGCACTGCAGAAGAACAGCCTGGAAGAAGTGTACTGCCATTGCTTATGAACAACACCTCTGGCCACTGATTTTGTCTCATGAAGAAGGATGGTTGCTTCAATAAAAGGCCTTGGGATAAAGATAAAAGAAATGGGTCTCCTCAATATTACACCCCAAATACTGATGGTGAAGAATAGGTATATAACCATCTGTCAGGGTCTGGCAGAGTCTGGCTTCTTGAATTAAGTGAATGTTTTCCACGGGAAAAAATCCTCCATTGGGAAAAAGTTGTTTCGCTGGAATTCATATTGGGGGTGGGGAAAGAAAATTGGTTTTGAAAATTTCTTTTTTTTTATTTATTAATAAGAAAATCTGAAACAAATATTGTTTTGAATGAACCTTTCAAAAGAAAACAAACTTTTTTTTTCCATTTCTCTATTACTTAAAATGGCATTCAATGTGCCTTTTGTAAACCAATTATTTATTCATTTTCTTTAACTTCATTTTCCCTGCTCCTACTTCCTCTCCTTTAAAAAGTCCCTTCCTTTTTTCCTGCTGATAAAATAGGAAAAAAAGTGTGTGAAAATGTGACATCCCCCTGTACTTTTAACTCTTTTTTATTGTTTATCATCTAGACAAAAATGTAACTTTTTCACACATTCTGCACACATTTTTACTTTTTCTTCCTTTCCCCCAAAAGAAGAAAAAAAATCCATTAATTGAAATCAAAACCAAAAGCTTTGGAACTCAACCCTCCCCCACAAACAAACAAACAGACAAACAAACAGACAGACAGACAGACAGACAAACAAACAAAAAGATATTTTAAGTTGAAATAGAACTTGTTGGTAATATTTCAAAATGAAACTTTTTTTATTTAAAAGTATCATTTCTAAACTCCACATGTTTCAGATTGAAACTTCACGTTTTTTCTAGAAAAATGTTAAAACGTAATTTTTTTGCTGGAACAGCTAGTGTTATCCAATCAGCTTTTTATTTTAGAACAATGTCCAGATTCATCTCCTAGGGCTTGTCTACTACGAAGAAGATCGATACTGCCACAGTCGATTTCCTGGGGTGCGAATTAACAGGTCTAGAGAAGACCTGCTAATTCACACTGAGAGGGCATTCCCGTTGGCTCCGGTAGTCTTGCTCCTCACCAGGAGTAAGGGAAGTCAACAGGAGTGTGTGCTTCCATTGCCCTCCTGCTGTGTGGATGTGCCAAAAAACAATTTAAGATATTTCAACTCCAGCTATTTAATTAACGTAGCTGAAGTTGCATATCTTAAGTCGACTTTCCCCTTTAGTGTAGACCGAGCCTTAGTTACAATTGAGTTAAGCTGAGGTTATTCCCCATTTACCCTAACCTGAAAGAAGAGTCAGCTCCATAGTTTGTAAAGGGCTATAAAATGCTCCCAGATGAAAGTGATTATTGGACAGAAAGAGACAACGTGGGCTCGTCAGTGGCCCTCCTTCATCTCAGTGGGCCGCAAGATTATTGTAACCAAGGCAGTCTCCCGGGGTACGGTAGTTTTGCTCATTGCGCTTGTGTACGTAGAATTTTCAGGATGTGCCGATTGAACTGTAGCAGCGCTTTGATTGGATGCAGAGGGAGCGCACGGCTCTCACAATATTTTGTGCAATCAGCACGCACCTCGCTTCCCGTGCCCTTGCTTTACGTGCGTGTCACTTTTGTAATACCAGTAGGAATAAACTACACAGATGCAAACCAGCAGAATGTGGCAACCCTGTGCTTGGGCAACAGTAAATAAAATGTCTCATGGGCCACACATAGAACCCCGATGAGCCGCATGTGGTCTGCGGGCCACAAGTTGCTCAGCGCCGCTATAGGAACTGAGTAGAGTTTTTATTCTTTTAATTCTCTATGGGCACATGTGCCAGTTATGTGTTGTGCCAATTGTGCATAGTAATCTATCAAGGTTGCAGATTAAGTCAGTGCTTTCAGGTCCTCTTTTCGATGGGTGGTTCACAACCTGCCGCAAGCATGGGTGATAGGGTGTCAGTGCATTGGAATAAAACGGTCTCTTCTGTTTCTCCTTCCAGCGGGCAAGCCACATATTGCATAGGGTTGGAAATGAAATAGCCCTGTACTTTTCCAGCTGCACAGACTGTACTGTTGAGCATTCAGTTAGTAAAGAGAATGCCAATATATTAACAAGGAAAAGAAAAAGCTGAATTTGACCTTAAGGCATGTGATTGATGCAGTGTTGAAAGCTTGTTTAAAGGGCTGCACATTGCAGCTCACTTGAGAAACAGAAAGAAGAACAGGAACACAAAAAGCAAGTTTGCTGTGTCTCGGGATAGATGAAATCCAAGGGGCTGCAGAGGGCACTCACGAGCTTTGGTCTTTTGGACCCATCTGAGGCGAGGGAAAGTAGCAGGCTGCTTCTTACAATTTATTATTGAAAAAAAAAAGTTTTAACCCTCTTTAGTAACCAGTGGAACCACATCAGATCCAAATATTACAGCTTCTCCCTTTTTAACCACTAATAACACTGTGAACTAATTTATGTTTTGATTTGGGGTTTCATTCTTCCATTTCTAAAAAATATTTAGAACCCTCTTACAGCCGCACCTTCGACAACAGAGCGTATCTTCTGCACAGAGGACTCCCATGCTTCAGGAGAAGCATTCTTCCTGCGTTGCTGACAGGTGGCCATTTATCAATTTAGTTGTCAAGGTGCAAGAAAGGAGGGATGGGAGTAAATCTGAACAAATAATGAACAGGCCTGAAGGTTTGCTGTCGGGGCTGGATACAATGGGGTTCTCCTTTAGTTTATTTTTTGCATGTCTCTTCAGTTTCTGATTTTGGCTTGGGAGAATAAATGAAAATTAGAGAAAACCCCAAGTAAAGCCTTTCTTGGAGTATTTTCAGCCTGACTGAAACCATCAAGAACTGGAAATGTCCCAAGACAGCCTCTTCTGATGAGATTTGCAGCCTGGTGAATAGACTGCACAGGGAAGCTTCATATGATCTTCACAGGCAAGCACTTCATATTCCCGAATTCTGATTCTGCAAGAACTAAAGATGGGAAACTATATTGCTGTTTGAAAACTGGTTTTCAGACTGTGGGCTACTCATGCCAAGTCTGACACGTAGCACAAAGTTCTGCTCTTGAATCAGCAGTGTGGATCTCTTCAAACCCAGCTAATGCCAGGATTACACTGAACCTGGAAGGTCGGTTTAAGGCTGGTTTACCTTAAGCTGAACTTGGAGCCGTCATCACTGTGGGAGGCTGATGGGAGCCAATGCTTCTGTCGGCTTCCCTTCCTCCTCATGACTGCGAAGAGTATTCGCGTCGACCAGATTTGCCCTCACCGTTTGATTTAGCGGGTCTTAACTAGACCCGCTAAATCGAATGCCAGAAAATCTATCTCCAGCGTAGCAAGTGGAGACGTGGCCTAAGATTTGTATGGATACTCACCATGCATTTCCTGCCAGTAACTCATGGATACATCTTGGCTATTAGCAACCCCATGGGTGGGTGTCCCTCAGCTTCAGACTGCCAGAAGCTGGGACTGGGTGACAGGGAGTGGATCGCTTTACAAATTGCTCTTTTAGGTTCACACTGTTTGAAGCATCTGGCACTGGTCAGTGTCAAAGATAGGACACTGGGCTAGATGGACCATTGACTTGACACAGCATAACCGCTCTTGTGTAGAATGAGGGAGGAATATGCCCTCAGAGTATGTCTTTCTGTGGATTTCAGTAAACTATGGGTCCAGTCCACAATGAGGACATAAAGCAGGATTAAGAGCTCACCTACAAGAGAAATTATTGGCATGACTATATTGGTAGCAATGTAATACTATTATACTATACTCTATACCCATACTACACTATACTTTATACCAATAACTCCCCATGTAGACACTCTTATCTTGACATAACAATGCCTAACTGTAGCAGTATATTTATACTGGTAGTTTGCTACAAGTTGAACCTCTCTAATCTGGCACTCTCTGATCTGGCAATATCTGTGGTCTGTCATGATCTGAATTAGTTAGAGGGCCACTTATCATGGGTGTGACCAAGTTTCCCGCAGTCCAAAGAAGTTTGTTTTCAGCCACCAGTCCTGGCTCTCAGTGTTCTGTGCTGCTATTTAGCTCCTAATTTACCCTTAAATGTCTTCTAAGAGCTCAATAAGGAGTGGAAGTGTTGGTAATGCTGCTAGACAATATTGACCTCCCACGGTCTACCAGGCAGGTCCCAAAGGTGCCGGACTAGAGCGGTTCAATTGTAGTAAATTTCTGTATTCAGATACATCCTAAATCTATACTTGAAAATATACATTGCAGTAAAAAGGCACGGTAGCAGGTATCTATAAAAAAATGTGGGTTAATTTTTCACACAGCCTCCAATAAATGAAATCCATTCAATGTCACTCATATATCATTAACTGATCCCATATACAAATAATGTAGTCCATTCTTAAGTGTATGATCTGTATGACACATAGGACCTTTCTTTGGAGGAGTCATTGTCTGGTTGTCCTCCATGGGGAATTTAAAGATGCCATAACACCTTGGGTGCATCTAGACTGGCAAGATTTTGCACAAAAGCGGCCACTTTTGCGCAAAAACTTGCCGCCTGTCTACACTGGCCGCGAGAATTTGCGCAAGAACACTGACTTTGTAATGTACAAAATCAGTGCTTCTTGCGCAAATACTTTGATGCTTCCACTCAGGCATAAGCTCTCTTGCGCAAGAATACTTGCGCAAGAGGGCCAGTGTAAACAGGAACGTTAATTTCTTGAGCAAGAAAGCCTGATGGCTAAAATGGCCATCGGAGCTTTCTTGCGCAAGAGAGCGTCTATACTGGGCATGGATGCTCTTGCGCAAAAGCAAATCTTTTGCGCAAAGGCACATGCCAGTATAGAGGCTCTCTTGCGCAAATACTTTTAACGGAAAAACTTTTCCGTTAAAAGTATTTGCGCAAAATCATGCCAGTCTAGACGCAGCCCTTATGAATGGGGTTACAAATTGCTGCTTGTGCATAAATGATCCAGATTGTGTGTAAACTATTCTAGAGTGTGTATCAGCTTGATCATTTCCTTAACTAACAACAAGTCCTTAATATATCTCTGAAATAGAGGTGGATGAAGGAGATCTGGTTTAGCCTAGAATTCAGGGGTGAGTCTAAATTAGCATTATTGCTCTGATTTGATGGTGATGAGATTTTATGGCTGATCTCAGAAGACTTTATTGAGATCCACATTGGAAAGAGCCTCCGGCCGGAGGAACTGAAGGAGGGGGGGGAGAATAAGATTGTGGTTTACTTCTTGGTTGTTATTGCACCCAGTACAAGGATGCTAGCTAGAACATTCAGGGTACATCTACACTACAGAGGAAGATCGAAGCTGCCGCTGTCGCTCTTCCAGGATTTGAATTAGCGGTCTAGTTAAGACAGCTAATTTGAAGTGAGAGGGGAACTCCGGGCGATGCTGGTAACCCTGCTTTCATGAGGAGTAAGGGAAGAGTGTTCTTCCTTCAACTTCCTGCAGTACAGACAGTGCCAAAAGTCGAGCAAAGCTACTTCGACTTCAGCTATGCAATTAATGTAGCTGAAGTTGTGTAGCTTAATTCGACTTTGTCCTGTAGTGTAGACGTGCCCTCAGTGATTTAAATCCAAATCTGACTCTCATTTGTCCTGAAGATGGATGGTATTTGAATGTGAGGTTGGGCTATAAAATAAATGCTCCGTTTAAAAACAAACTAGTAAACATACAAACAAAAGTACCTCTCACGGAGTTCTCTTCATGGGTATCATCATGGTTGAAGGCTCATCTGGGAAAGGCAAGCCACAGCCACTCCCGTTTTGCCCAAAGCCCCTCCCCTGGATCCTAGCCCCACCCATTCCAGCCTGATCCTTCCTGGCCACTTGGAGTTGCACCTGGGGTTGCAGTACTACAGCCATAGCCCTGGCTTCAGCCCTCTCTGATGGCAAGAGAGCAGGGCTGCTGCACCACTGCCCCAGCTTTCCTGGCAGCTGGGGCATGTAGGCAATTTTGGGAAGGCTGTTCCTTCCCTTGCCCACATCACCGATCACCAATGTGTATTATCTGCAATATTTAGCAGTCATGAGTGTGTGGGTTAGCTCTGAGTGGTCAGATGTGTCTCATGGTTTTGTTTCTGCTCTTTAATTTGATGCAAGCACTCTCACTTTTGCAACATCAGGGCATGCAGACTAAATATTTGGCTTCTACAGGGATTTTGCAATTCACATTGTGAACATTCATGTCAGCACATAACTGGAGTATGAACGGCTCTGTACAAAAAGCTAGAAGGTGTTGTGATAGGTTGGAAAAGGAGGTTTCCTTTTCTAATCAGCATGCCTCAAGAAGCAACACATGGGACTTTTCTTTCCACATATCCAACATATCCCTGGATAGGTCACACATTTTACAATTAATGGCAGACAGCCAACTGGGTAAGGTAATTTAATGACTATTTTTAATTACTACAGGGTGCTGGTGACAAAACCAGGATGGTTTTATTTGCACCTACATTAGAAGTAAAACCACTTTAAAAAAAAAATTCTAATGGGAACATGTATCTGAAACATAAAAATAAACAAGTCTACATCTTGACTGCATGTTCTCCCTAGGAATCACAGATATTTAAGCTAAGAAAAACTGATGTGTTTTAGCTTATAAAAATAGTAAAACAGTAAAAAGGTACCACATGTTCTTTCTGTATCACAAGCCAAACAATTGTTATTCCATTTAAATCATGTTCTGACATAATGCTGTAGTAGCCTTGCAAACCATAGAATCTACATTGCGGAATTATACTCTGCTACAAAAGCAGTGTGGGTTCTGAGCTTAACGTCCCATTTGCTCGCACACTTTTTATTAGCCCCTTTCATGAGGAAATAAAATATCCATATTTCCTCCCCCTCCATAATCAACCTGCATCGCTTCAGAGCAAACGAGCTTTACATGACTGACACCTCTGGTTGATAAACTCAGCTGCCGGGCTGTTTGAGGATTCAGCTGTTAGTCATCAATTGGCTTCAGCAACTCCATGTGTCGGCTGGGCGGAAGGCAATGCCAGATCCCATACAGCCTCAGAATGCTAATCGGCAGCTGTGGCCTGCTCTGTTTATTTTTTCTTTTGAAATAGCCACACAAATAAGACACTGGCACAGAATGTCAGTGCCCCTGGAGCGTACATATGATATGCAAGATTCATTGCCTTTCTTTTTTCTTGTTTCTTCCCCCCCTCCCCCTTTCTCCACCTCCTCTTTTTTTTTTTTTTCAGAATTAGAACAAGAGCACGACTTGCCTGGTAGTAAATCTGTCAACTGCTTGTAAAGGTCCTAATTTTTTGTCTGATTTCAGACTGTTCCTGGCACTCTTCTCGTGCACTAACTCTGAGACGGCTTCGAATCCCTGCTGATGCTCCATCCATTCCAAATGAATGCACCTGTTTTGTGTAGGAGACAATGTGGAGATGGTTGAAAGTCCCACCTCTGAGCGATGCTTATTGGAACAGCCCATTGCTGCTTCTTTCACCCGCAGATTGAAACTTGGAATAACCCAAGAGTCATTTGCCAAAAGATAAAGCTTTAGGATCTATACCGATACAGCATCTTGTAGTCCATAGCAAGGAATCTCCCGAGTGGGAGATTTTCGTATGTGGCAAGGTATGTAAGAACACAAATGCCATTAAAAATCAGTGACATTTGGGCTCCTAAATACCTTAGGAAAATGTTCCCCTAAATCCCCAAGAGTAAAACCACACACTACGGGCTGTATACAAAAGACCTCAAAGCCTAAAATTGGAGATCTGAAAACTAATAGCATACCAGAACCGAAAACATACCGAGCCTGACGCTGCTGTCATTTATTTCAAGCTAAGCTAGGAGTAAAGAATTCATTTATCATGTCAGTGTGTGTAACTCCACTGAATGACACTTAGCATTTTCCTGCCTGGGGGAATTTGGCTTAGTGACTGTTGTTCAAAGATCTTTGCATGCCCTTTTGGATGGTTGAGTTTGGGGAGTTCCTCAGTAACTGTATCATCTCTGCATGTATGTAATAGCTCCAGAAATGAAGTCAGCAATTACTGCTCACACAAGCAGTCTTCAAAGAGAGGTGCTGGCCATTTTAGCAGAGAACAGTTTTAAAGGGGGAAGCCAATTATATCAAAAGGCGCCCAACGTCCGGCTGGCATGTCACAGAAGGTGCGTCTACACAGTAGCATTATTTCAGAATAACGGCATATAAATACAAGCCTCTACACAGCAATTCCGTTATTTCAAAATAAATTTGAAATAACAGATGGCTTATTCCAACTTCTGTAAACCTCATTCCATGAGAAATAATTCCTCTTCCGAAACAGCTTTTTTGAAATAGCTCCTCACCAGAGCCATTGTAAGTGATCACTCCCCAGTGCTTACTGGGGCTCTAAATCAGGGTAGCATGTCCACACCAGGGGAGCCTGCCTTGGACTAATTTTAAGGCTTCCCTGTTGTGTAGACATGCAAATAAGCTATTCTGGAGTATTTCTTCCGGAATAGCTTATTCCGAAATAAGCGTGCCGTGTAGATATACCCATAGGTACTTAAATGTGATCCTCTATCTTTCCATCTATTGCGCACCTCTTCCACTCATTCCATTAGTATACCAATATAATCATTTATCTAATTGCTTTCTCCTTCAGGCTGCCCATTGGTCTTTTCTGAGTTATCACAGTATCTTATTGGTGCTATCCTTCCTCTACTACAGGAGTAGACAATAAGCAGCCCATGGGCTGGTTGCAGTTTGCCAGTGGGCCAGCAGATGCATTATTTACCTGCACCTCCATGGGTACGGCTACTAGCAGCTTCCATTAATTGTGGATTACCGTTCTCAGCCAATGGGAGCTGCAGGAAACAATGTCCCGGTCTATGCCATTTCCCACAGCTGTCATTGGCTGGAAATGGCAAACCACAGCCAACGGGAGTTGTGAGTAGCCATACTGGTGGATAATGCATTTGGGACTCACCAGGGGCAAACCCCACCCATGCTCTGCAACCTCTCTGTGTTAGCCTTCTCTTTGCATTAGGTCTAAAAACTAGTTTGTAAGCTTCTTGGAGCAAGGACTGATGATGGGCCACAGAACCTCCACTGAGGTAAATCATCATGAGTCCCCCAAGGAGAGCGCAGGTATGGTGATTTACACCAGCTTCATAACTTGACTGAGCTTAGTGGTGCTATTGGGATTTACGCTAGGTCAGGATTTTGTCCCAGCTGTTTCTCTGGGTAGGAAAGATTCTCAGTCACTTTGGGGTGCTGTTATTAAAACAATAACATCTGGTTAATGTGCACTGTGTTTTGGTACCTGGAGTCACCTCCATTAAAAATTCACCTATCCAGCCAGAGGTTCCTAATTACGCTCCAGAAATTCTAAACACATTCTTCTAGGCCAAGGGTGGGCAGTACAGCCTGTGGGTTCATCAGGGTTAGCCCTTGGAGGGTCGACATACTCTATATGTACCTGCACCCCACAGGAATGGCTGCTCACAAATCCCATTGGCTGTGGTTCACCATTCCTGGTCATCTCCCATTGACTGGGAACAGTGAACCATAGCTAATGGGAGCTGCGAGTGGCCATATTTACAAAAGTGCAAGTATATACAGATTCTGACAGCTCAAACTGCATCTGCTGCATAGGCCGTTTATTGCCCACCCCCATCTAGGTTCTAAGACCGTAAATGGGAATTAGAAAGATCTAAGCTGTTGATTTAATGATTGGCAATATGAATCTGCCATAATTGGTTTTGAGTGGAAACAACTCAAATCCACTGTCTATTTGAGAGAGTTTATCTGTCTATCTGACTTTCTGCCTGTCTGCTCAAGAACTCCTAAACGGTGAAGGCTAGGACCACCACATTCAGAATGCAGCTTCCTCTTCTCATAACTTAAAGCCAAGTCGGGGTTTGGTTGTGCCAGGGAAATGAGATGTGCCCGGAATGGGATTGCTTTTCAGAAAACAATGAGGAAAGGCTGCGGAGGGCAACCAAAATGATTAGGGGGCTGGAGCACATGACCTACGAGGAGAGGCGGAGGATTTGGGCTTATTTAGTCTACAGAAGAGAAGAGTGAGGGGGGATTTGATAGCAGCCTTCAACTGCCTGAAGGGGTTATCCAAAAAGGATGGAGAGAGGCTGTTCTCAGTGGTGACAGATGACAGAATGAGGAGCAATGGTCTCAATTTGTAGTGAGGGAATTCTAGGTTGGCTATTAGGAAAACCTATTTCCCTAGGAGGGTGGTGAAGCACTGGGATGGGTTACCTGGGGAGGTGGTGGAATCTCCATCCCCAGATGTTTTCAAGTCCTGGAGATATGATTTATTTGAGATTGGTCCCGTTTTGGGCAGAAGGTTGGAATCGATGGCTTCCTGAAGTCTCTTCCAACCCTATGGTTCTATGATTCTGTGAAAACCATATAGAAAAGAGCTAGAATCACCAGGCAGGTGAAAGGAGCTGGCTGGAGAAGCGCCCCCCCCCCCAGAAGTCTTCTAGCCCCGAGCTTCCTATCCCCCACGAATCCTTTAGGGAAAGCAGGGGGAGGGGACTGAAGTTCTCGCCCACCGATTCATACAGAAACATTCATACAGAAACAAACTTCATCAGGGAGTGAGGGGAAGGTGCACACTTTGCTCTATTCCTCACTCTGGCTGAGTAGCGCAGGGGGGAGATGGACCTGAACCTGCCCTAGCTGGGCACCCCTCCCTCCATCTGGGCCTGCAGCCATGAAGAGAGGACATTTGGGGTTGTTCTCTCTCACCAAGGCATCCTTAATCCCGAACCCCTCATCCCCATCCCCACCCCAGAGCAATGATTGAAATGAAGCCGGGGCATTTTCATTTTATTTCCCAAACAACAACATTTAGTTGAGTTAAGGACCCGAGCAACACCGGATAAATCTTCTAGTAAACTAGATGTAAACACTACAGTCATCACGCTTTTCAAGGGGGTGACATTTGGTGGAGTTAGAAAGGATGGATCAGGGACACTAAATCGGTATGGGATAACCGCAAAATGAATTACATAAGCATTTGCGAAATGGAATCAGCATGCCCTGAGACTATGGACAAATTGGATGGGCTGATGGAAGTGGCTGCAGCCAAAGTTTTGTGGTACGGCGGGGAGTTCCAAAAATGTTGCTGGCCACCAATAAAGTGCACATTTCATCTTTGAAAGTTTTCCTTAGAGAAGCTCAAAGTTTCTACCTGGAGTCCACTTTTCTTGTGCTATCAACGAAAGATTCAAGTAGCAGAAAATAGATTTCAGACAGGGACTTTTCAGCTGTGTATGGAAGTCTGAACCGGGATGTCTCACAGATAAGAAGGGGTCAAACAATAATCATGTAGGTCAGGGTTACTCAACTTTGGAAGCCCGGGGGCCCACAAATGATACTCACAGCACATGCCGAAGGCTGCAATTTAAGGGTGCGTCTAGACTACATGGCTCCGTCGACGGATCATGTAGATGAGTGTACTCGGCAAAGGGAAATGAAGCGGCGATTTAAATAATTGCTGCTTCATTTACATCAAAATGGCCGCCACGCTGTGCCAATCACATTGTGAAACAAGACTTACAGGATCTGACGACAAAGGGTTCTGGGGCTGGCTGATCCCTGTCTAGACTACCGTGCTGTGCTGACAATCAGCTGATCGGCACAGCGTGGCAGCCATTTTGATGTAAATGAAGCATCAATTATTTAAATTACCGCTTCATTTCCCTTTGCCGAGTACACTCATCGACATGGCTCCGTCGACGGAGCCATGTAGTCTAAACACACCCTAAGTGTGGTTGCATATACATGCAAATATATATGCAAAAATATGCAAATGGCTTCTTTCACTCTGATGGCATGAATACAAAGA
The DNA here is from genome assembly GCA_032595735.1 of Pelochelys cantorii. NCBI lineage: Eukaryota > Metazoa > Chordata > Testudines > Trionychidae > Pelochelys > Pelochelys cantorii. The sequence goes on along the minus strand of CM064344.1, from coordinate 6,079,206 downwards.
TTAAGGCAAGACAACACAATACACAAGGCTCCATTTAAGTCAGTTGTGCTGATATTAATATGTACTAAATTTCCACCTATATGACAGCACTGTTAATGAGCAATGACAGTCCAGGAATTTAGCTACTAAAACGCAGATCAACGGAAGACCGCTATATTGACTACTTTTCTGTTTTAGCTCCCACCCACGGGCCGCAAACAAACGAGCCACAGGCTGCATGCCACGTGTTGAGTAGCCCTGATGTAGAGGATATAGCTGCTGTATGGGTTATGTGAGAGATACTAATGAAATCTGTTGTCAAGGAAGGGGAAAAACATTTGAAAACCACAGCTGCTGACTAGCAAGTATTTGCAAACATGGGAGGAGATCATTATTTAGTATCTCAGGGAAATGCTTAGGGTGGTGACGTCAGTTTGAGACTTAGGGGGAGCAGAGAAGAAATGAGGCATGTCTACACTACAAACTTCTGTCAACTTCAGTTAAGTCAACATCCAGCCACCTCAGTAATTAAGTCAATGGTCTGTGTCCACACCCTATTCCTTATGTTGATGGAGCACATCCTCACTAGCAGCATTTGCATCAATACAGACAGCAGTGCATTATGGGTAGTTATCCTACAGGGCAGCTCATCACAGGATGGTGGGGAGGTTGGAAGGGCTTGCAATGCCTCAAGGGGCCAAAACATTCTTGCAGGGGGCACTGGGGACACAACTTCAGTTTTCTCCCTCCCTCCCCTGTTGTCAACTGCAACCTGTAACATTTCACGCCTTTTTTCACAAGGCTGGAATAGCCATGTGTACACCATCTTCCAAGAAGTCTGGACCCCGCTCAGCTGTGCACTCTTGTGAGCATCACGAACATCATGCACCTTATCCTGTGGTATTTCCAGAGCGACAGGAGGAGATGCCCAGTAGAACACTGCAGTATCCTTCCAGCAGCCCAGCTGAAAGCTGCAGAATGAAACAATTCCCCATTGCTGCTGACAGTCATGCACCAGCTGAACAGGGCGGAGCACCATTTCCAGTCCTGATTCTGGGCACTGTGCAGGAGATATTGCCACAGTGGGGTCCCCGAACTGTGGTAGGGTGATAGATGGCATGTGTGGGCTTATCTTGACACCAGACCCTCTTGCCAAAGAGGACATAAACATAAAAAGAGACTTTCCAATGGTACAACAAGCATCACCAGGGAAGCTTTAGGGCATGTCTACACAACACAGTTATTTTGAAATAATACTCCAAAATAAATACTCCGAAATAGCTTATTCCAAAATAATATGTCTACACTACAGGGAAGCCTCAAATTTAGTCTGAAGCAGGCTTAATGTGGACATGCTACCTCTATTAAGAGTCACTGGGGAGTAATTATTTTGAATGGTCCTGGGAGGAGCTATTTTGAAATAGCAGCAGTGGAGCGTCCACAATCCAATTTTGGAAGAGGTGTTATTCCTCCTGGAATGAGGTTTACAGAAGTTGGAATATGTGGTTTATTATTTCAAATTTATTTCGAAATAACGGAATGGCTGTGTAGAGCTCACATTGTTATTTCAGAATAACGGCCGTTATTCCAAAATAATGCTGCTGTGTAGACTTGTCCTTACTGACCTCAGCATGGGCTGTCCAGGGAAGGTGAATAATGTGAGTATCATTAAGGATATAGGTCTGTTCAGAAAGCTGCAAGCACAGGGACTTTCTGTCTGGAACACAGAAATAACCACAGTGATGCCGAAATGTCTGTAGTGATCCTGGTAGACCCAGACTACCCCTTACTCTCATCAAGCTATGCACCGGCTACCTGGTCAGCAGCAAGGACTGGTTCAACTATAGACTCAGCACATGCAGAATAGTGGCCAAATGTGCCGTTAGTCATTTAAAGGGTCGCTGGCTCAGTTTACTTACTGGGTTAGATATCAGTGAAAGAACTACCCCCATAGCTGCCGGATGTGTGCTTCATAACATATGTGAGACAAAGAAAGAGATGCGTCCATAGGAGTGGGATGTGGAGGCAGATTGGTTGTTTACTAATTTTGAGCAGACAGAATTAAGAGCTATATGAAAAGCATACAGCATGGAGCACAGCATCCCAGGGCTTCCTAAAATACAGTACTCTGAATGAATTCCATTTGGCAAGAGCTGCTGATTTTCTCCCTCCTCTCCAGTTTCTATTTTATAGGCCTTTTGGTACCCACAGATGTCGTCGTCTTTCTTTCTTTCTTTCTTTCTTTCTTCTCAGAAACCTGTAGCTTTTATTTCTTCTTTCTAGATCATTCCCATGTTCAGTTCTTGTCTTCACAGAGAGATGTGTGTGTGTGTATGTGTGTGTAAATGGAGAGATGGGTTCTCAAATAGCCTTTTGCTATTCCTAACTGTTTACTCTTGTAGAAGAGCACAAAAATGCAACAAATGCATGTTAATTACACCTTTAATTTCTCTCATTATCTTGCTTTAGGGCTCAGTGTCAATCCAGAGGATGGCTTAGTCACAGAACTTGTGTTATCCTGCTGTAAGGGGGGCACGCTGATAGGTAGTGTAAGGTAAAAATATCCCTTGAATTACATGGAGCTGTGCTCCTTGAAAACTAGTATGCAAGAAGCGGAATGGACTTGGGCATGACAAGCTAAATATGAGTCAACAGTGTGACCCTGTTGCAAAAAAAGCAAACACGATTCTGGGATGCCTTAACAGGAGTGTTGTGAGCAAGACACAAGAAGTCATTCTTCCATTCTACTCTGCACTGATTAGGCCTCAGTTGGAGCATTATGTCCTGTTCTGGGCACCACATTTCAAGAAAGATGTGGAGAAACTGGAGAAGTTCCAGAGAAGAGCAACAAAAATGATGAAAGGTCTAGAAAACATGACCCATGAGGGAAGACTGAAAGAGTTGGGTTTGTTTAATTTGGAAAAAAGAAGACTGAGAGGGGACATGATAGCAGTGTTCAAGAACCTAAAAGGGTGTTACAAGGAGGAGGGAGAAAAATTGTTTCCTTTGACCTCTGAAGACAGGACAAGAAGCAATGGGCTTAAATTTCAGCAAGGGAGGTTTAGGTTGGACATTAGGAAAAAATTCCTACCTGTAAGGGTGGTTTAACACTGGAATAAATTGCCTTGGGAGGTTGTGGAATCGCCATCATTGGAGATATTTAAGAGCAGGTTTGATAGACATCTATCAGGGATGTTTTAGATGGTGCTTGGTCCTGCTGTGAGGGCAGGGGCCTGGACGTGATGATCTGTAGAAGTCCCTTCTAGTTCTAATATTCTATGATTTATGAACAAGCTGAGGGTTGGGCCCAAGTATCTGCTGCGATAGGGATCTTCCCATTTTCCACCCCTGGCCATCATGCAGAAGGAATGCAACCCTCAGACTTTTTTCCCATGCAGACACCCTCTGGAGCTCCCCAGTTCTCGGCATCATATTCAGGGTGTGCAACGGAGGAAAAGATGGGAGCCTTTGTTATCACTCACTTTCTGCCAGATATTGTTAGGGTTAGGCTCTTAGTGTGTTATTCTCTGCAGTCATTATTGCTTTGGTGCTTGAGTCCCGTCATTTGGGTTTTATTTTAAATTACTCGTGATATTTAAGAATGGCAGAGTTCAAGTTACATGGGCAGTCACTAATGCACATTATTCAAGGCCATTTCCAGCAGTCTACTCCAAACATTCTTTGTGGTGCTTCGCAAATAGAGGCGGTGCTCAGTTGGCCTGAAATGCACACTGCAAATATTTTCACAACGTTAAGGATGAGCAAAATGATACTTGGGTCAGTTCCATTCATTATACAGACGTCCACCCATGTTTAATTTGGACAGCACCATTTGTTTTCCTGAACTCCCCTCCCATTCCGAAACGAAACTAGGAGCAAACCTAGTGGACCATCATGGTTTTAAGAAAAATAGACTTTAAATTGATCTCCTGGGTTCCTCCTTACCTTTCCCACTATTCGGTCAGGAGTACTGTTGCATGTCTTACTTAGATGCTAGTCAATACTCTGAGAGTATGTCTACACAGCAAAAATTATTTCAAAATAACAGCCTTTATTTCTAAATAACTTTCCTAGCATCTACACAAGCCAACTGCTATTTCAAAATTAATTCGAAATAGCAGAGGGCTTATTTCAAAATTGGTAAACCTCATTACACGAGGAATAGCACCAATTTCGAAATTGCTGTTTCGAAATTGCTGTTTTGAAATAAGTGCTGTGTAGATGCTTATTTCGAAATAGGGGGCAGCCAGCTCTTCCCAGTGTGCCCTGCTAGCAGCTGTGGCCACAAGGTAACTTCTGACATGATGCCCTGCCGGAACCAGTTCTGGCTGGCCTTAAATGTGATTCAGCATCCAATCAGTATGGATGTGCTATTTCGAAATAGCAAAAAGCTATTTCGAAATGCATTTTGTGTGTAGATGCGTTATTTCGAAATAAGATATTTCGAAATAACTATTTTGAAATTAGATATTTCGAAATAATGCGGTAGTATAGACATACCCTGAATTAGAGAGGAAGGAGTTAGGATTTAGAACCACTGGACTCAAATCCATGTCTTATAACATGTTCCCTTTGTGATCTTGGTAAGTCACTTAGATGCTCTGTGACTGATTTCCCCATCTGGACTTTTAGGATCTGGATATTCAAGCCTGCCTAGTACTGCCTATACTTTAAGAATATAGGTGTATTCTTACAGCAGTATAAAAACAAAGAATAAAAATCACAGTTGATCTGTGTGTGATGGTCTGAGGCTAAGGCTTTTGGCTAGTCCAGTTCTGCCCCCCCCCCCTACAGAAAGGAGGTGGATGCATTGGAGAGGGTCCAGTGGACAACAACCAAAATGATGAGGGGGAATGGAGCGCATGACCTATGAGGAGAGGCTGAGGGATTTGGGTTTGTTTAGTCTGCAGAAGAGAAGAGTGAGGGGGGATTTGATAGCAGCCTTCAACTTCCTGAAGGGAGGTTCCAAATAGGATGGAGAAAGGCTGTTCACAGTAGTGACGGATGGCAGAACAAAGGAGCAATGGTCTCAAGTTACAGTGGGTAAGATCTAGGTTGGATATTAGGAAAAACTATTTCACTAGGAGGGTGGTGAAGCACTGGAATGGGTTACCCTAGGGAGGTGGTGGAATCTCCATCCCTAGAGGTTTTGAAGTCTCAGCTTGACAAAGCCCTGGCTGGGTTGATTTAGTTGGGATTGGTCCTGCTTTGGGCAGGGGGCTGGACTTGACGACCTCCTGAGGTCTCTTCCAGCTCTAGGATTCTAATCATATTGAAACAAGGCACATTCTAAACTAGTCATATTGAAATAAGGTAATTTGCGGCTGTTAGAAAGGCCATCCAATCTGTAGCCTTCAGCTAATGGGAAAAGCCTAGACAATTTAAAGTGGCAAGGACCCACTTAATAGTTGGGGTTGCAAAATCCTCATTTCTTTATTGCTTTATTATTATGCTCCTCATCTCTCTATTTTTTATATATATTGTTCAGTCTGGTTCTTTGATTGTTTCTGTATCATGTATAATTAATTTTGCTGGGTGTAAACCAATAAAGGGGGTGGGCTATAACTGGATATATAATCATGTTACAATAAGTTAGGCCTGGTTAGTTAAATTTAAGTAGAATGATTGGTTAAGATACACCTGAAAATATTGCTATATATATTAAGGACAAACAGGAAAGGGGTGGGAAAAAATGGAAAAAAGAGGAAATTAAGCTGGATTCACACTTTGCTGGAAGCAAACCCCAATATACATCCAATTGTTTGCATCTCCGGACTTCGGGCATTGCTGTTTTTCTGTTTACATGACAAGGACCAGGGAAGTGGGAGGGTGAAGGGATAAGCCTTCTAACATGGCCAATAGGTTTAACCTAATTTCCCTATGTCACAGGGGTGCTTTGAGGCTAAAGATATTAAAAGAATAGGAGATACTCAGACACTATGGTAATAGGAGTCATATTATATAAGCTGAGCTGGACAAGGAGGTGCTGTGTTTCAGTCTACGGACACTGATATACAATCTGATATAATATCGCAAATAATCTGGTCAGTGAGGTAAAGCTACTGGTATAACTATGTGATGATATTAGAATTTCCTGTAGGATTGTATCGGTCTAACTTAACAGGAAGCAGGAACGCAACACCATACATCTAAAACAAACCAACGAGTCTGGTGGCATCTTTGGGTATGTCTACGCTACGGAGAAGATTGACCCTGCGGAGGTCGATCATCTGGTGTTCAATTTAGCAGATCTAGTGTAGACCTCCAAATCGAATGCTGAGAGCAGCCCCCACTGGTGTCCTGTACTCATTCTCTGAGGAGTAAGGGAAGCTGACGGGAGCTCCCGTCATTCTCCCGCAGTGTAGATGCTGCGTCAGCTCAGCTTAAGGTAATCCGAATCCAGCTATGCATTTTGCTTAACTATATGGTGTACCCTAAGTCGACCTGCCTAGTCTAGTATAGACCAGGCCTTGAAGATTAACAAATTTAGTACACTTAAGCTCCCATGAATTGCAACTCATGAAAGCTTATGCCCTAATAAATGTGCAAGTATTTAAGGTGCCACCGGACTCCTTGTTGCTGTGGCTGAAACAGACTAACACGGCTACCTCTCTGAAACAACACATCTAAATGAGTAACCTCCAGCATCCACTTGAAAGGCAATGGGGCAAGTTGTTAGCTGATGTGGATTCAAACAAATTCCAAGTCTTTTTTTTTTTTTTTTTGCCAAAACTCAGTTTGGAGATCAACTAAAAAGCCATTCCCAGGAGAGGAAAGAGAGTCGCTTTTGAGACATGCCTAGGGATGAGAAACAGGCATGCATACGGCTGGTTTACCATGTTAAGCTCTGTTTTCTAAAATGCTTTTGTTCCTATCATATATATAGTAGCCCAATGTCTGTGACTCTGTAACGCTGAAATGCTGGCTGTTCCCTCTGGGTGGCCCATGCTGCATGGGGAGCGCGGGGCCCAAATGGCCGCTTGCGCCGCATGCTCCCCCGCGGCAGCCCGGCTGAGCAGCGCAGAAGTCAGCCGAGTGCCACGGCAGGAGGGGAAGGGGGGCGGGTCGGTGACGTATACGGCCAGGGGGCGGGGCCTGATCATGTACGTCACTGCCCTGGCCCCCTTCATGCCCCCCTTTGCCTCCCACTGTGGCATTTGGCTGACTTCTGTGCCACTCAGCTGGGCCACCGTGGGGGAGCCCAAATGGCTGCTTGTGCTGTTTGCTCCCTTGTGACGGCCCAGCTGAGTGGCACAGAAGTCAGCCGAGCGCCATGGTGGGAGGCAAAGAGGGGCGGGGCAGTGACGTGCGGTGTGACAGCGGCTCCAGGCCCCACCCCCTGGCCGTGAACGTCACCGCCCCGCCCCGCTTCGCCTCCCGCAGTGGTGCTCGGCTGACTTCTGCGCCACTCAGCCGGGCCGCCGTGTGGGAGCAAGTTGCACAAGCGACCATTTGGGCTCCACGGTCCCCCGAGTGAGAGGCAGGAGGGGGAGGAGAAGAGAAAGAGAGAGAGGCAGGAGGCGGAGGAGAGCTGAGAGAGAGCTGGGGGAGGCAATAGGAGGAGGAGAGAGAGAGAGAGAGAGAGAGAGACACACGGAGCAAGAGACCGGAGGCTCAGGAGAGAAGACCAACATGGAGGAGAGACCTGAAAATCCCATCTTATGATGGGCTAATTGGCTAGTTAATAATATTCAGCGTCAGGAAGTCGCTAAATACACCCATAATTACACCCTATAGCAGTGGTGGGCAAGCTGCCACCCAGGGGCCACATATAGCCCATTGGGGGACTACGTGTGGCCCAGAAGAAATTTTGTTTACCATTACCCACATTCCGGGTTGCCAGATTCCACTGGTTTCCGTCCACATACGTTTTTTCCTCCCAATGTTACTGAAGTGACATGCACATAAAGCAAGAAGCCCAGGAATTGAGGTGCAGGCTGATTGCACACAACATGGACTGTGAGAGCTGGGCGCTCCCTCTGCACCCAAAGTGCTGCTACGGTTCAGTCAGCACACACTTTGCAAATTCTAGGCACGCAAGTGCAATTAGCCAAACTGCCCTATCCCGGGAGACCGTCTTGGTTATGACAATCTTGCAGCCCACTGAGATGAAGGAGGGTCACTCATGTAGCCCACTCACTAGCCTAGGTTGCTCGTTGCTAATCTAAAGGAATAGAAACGATAGGGTCTGCTAGCCCTGCTGAGGTCGTCATGGTCAATCCACAATGGACTGGAATCAGGGCACAATCTAAGAGTGACACCACCCTACTCCAGGTAAGGGTAAAGGGGGCCAAGACCTGGGAATCAGAGTACACTAAAAGAGACCCAGAGGGTGTGTCTAGACTACAGGGTTTTTTCGAAAAAAGTGGCCTTTTTTCAAAAAAACTTCCCCTGCGTCTAGACTGCTTCCGCGTTCTTTCGAAAGTAAATCGAAAGAACGCAGCAGTTTTTTTAACCGCGGAAAACCTCGTTTTACGAGGAAGAACGCCTTTTTTCAAAAATGCTCTTTCGAAAAAAGGCGCTATGTAATGCAAACTGTGCTTTTTCGAAAGAGAGCATCCAGACTCCCTGGGTGCTCTCTTTCGAAAAAGCGGCTTGCTTTTTTAAAAGTACTGGTTGTAGTCTAGATGCTCTTTTTCAAAAGATGCTTGCAGTCTAGATGTAGCCAGAGAGGCCAGCGGCCCAGCGAGCCCACTAACTATGACTAGTAGCACAGACAAATGCATGGATCTTGTGGTCTCCTCTATGTGCTCACTACCTTCTATGGGGTGGCAATATAACATCTCAGGATATGTCTACACTACAGCGCTATTTCGAATGAACTTATTTTGAATTAGTTAATTTGAAATAAGCTAATTCGAAATAATGCATCTAGACACAAAAACTAATTCGCAATAGCGTTTTTCTAATTCGAAATAGTGTGTCCACATTGAGCGGACCCTGAATCGAAGGTAAGGCTGGCCGGAACGAGTGCTGGCAGTGTGTGGGTCTGCTGCCTCAGGCTATCCAAGGTCTGTGTTTAAAGTGACCCTACCCCCCATCCCGGACAGACAGTTCTCAGGTTTCTCTGCTTGCTGGTCTAACTCACTGAGAGACAGCAAAGCATTTACGTCTTGGAGTGCTCTGCTTGCCCTCACTTGGGACACCACGGCACTCTGCAACATGGAACCAGACCTGCCCCTGGGGACTCTGCTGCATCTCGTGGACACGTTGCCGGCAGCCTGGCTGCACTGTCTGCAGGCTGCCATCCAGGAGGACCATCGAGGGGCTGTCAGGATCCAGGGGGCCCTGCGGGAGAGCTTCCACCCTGAGGAGCGCTAACAGTCTCCCTGGTCTGCCCCACTGGGGGCTTGTGCCCCGTTCCTCCCTCTCGTCCTTCCACTTACCCCTCCCTAACCCCCCCTTCCTGATGTCAAATATAATGCACTTTTGTCTCAAAAATACAAACTGTTTATTAAACAAAACTGGGGGGGGGGATGAAACTCTGGAGAGATTGGGAAGGGCGGCGGGAGAGGGAAGATGAAAGGTTGGGAGAGGGGAGGGGGAAAACTTGGAGGAGGGAGCTGGAAGAGGAAAGCAAGGGGAAGAAGAGGGAGGGGAAGCTGAGGGCTCAGGGCTGGGGGTCTTGCTGGGCCAACTGCCTCCCAGCACCATGGGGAAGGGGGCATCAGCATCCCTGGGGGGGATGGGGAGGAGGGTGCGGAGGTTGAGGTGGGGGGTGTGGAGGCTGAGGAGGAAGAGGCAGGAGAGGGGGCAGGAGTGGGAGGAGGACCGGCACGGGGCCTGCAGATGGTGACAGATGGCACGACCCTGGGCATGCAGCTCCCGCTGGAACTCCCGGTCGTCCTGCGCCCGCTGCTCCATGATCCAGGTCTGGGCTCGCAGGGCCTGCTGCTCTCGGTACCCCTGCCGCGTGGTGGTGGTCCTGCTGAGGCTGCGGGTGCGGAAGCGTGTCCCGGGCGGGGTGGTGCGCCCTGCACAAGCAGCTGGTGCAGCTGTAGAGAAAGAAGAGAAGTGGTCAGTTTTCCCTGGGGACACCGTGGATGATGCCCAGCGCCGCCCTGCAAGGTGAGGGCAACTGTGCCCTGCACTGTCAGAGCCAATGTGCTTGCACAGAGGCCATGGTCAGCATGTCTGGCTCTGCCCGGGAGTGGGAGCTGCCCCGAGACGGCACCTGTGCCCCTGTGCAGTGTATAGTGCGGCCGGGGCAGAGGGGAGATGTTCCCTGTCCCTGTGTAGAGGGGGTGTGTGAAGGGAGGGCGTCCTGCTGTGTCCCGCCCCGAGGTCGGGAGTGTGTCGGGTCTCTTCACACACACATGTGGCTATCGGGCCATGGCCCCTGTGTGGCACGCAGCTGGAGCCACCTGCCCAAGGGTGGCACGGCACGTGCCCACACGTGCACAGGTGGCTGCGTGGTGCATGGGAGGCATGGCCCATGCGCACGGTCCCTGGTCTCCCTCCCCGCCTCCCCCCCGGTAGGGAACAGTGCTGGCACTTACCTGGTATGGCCTCCCCGGATGACCCTGCCGACTCCGGTGCTGGGACAGCTGGTGGTGGCCCCTTTGCTGTGCCCGGGTCAGGGCCCTCAGCTCCCGGCTCTCTGCCCCCCGGGCTGGCACGGACTGCCCCGCCCCCCAGGATTTGGTCGAGGGCGGGGAAGTAGGAGCAGGTGGCAGCCCCTGCTGCAGCGCCGCCCCTAGTGGCCCTGGCATACGACTGCCACAGCTCCTTAACTTTCAGGCGCACCTGCTCCTGGGTGCGCCTGTGTCCCTTGCAGGCCATGGTGGCTGCTATGCGGCCGTAGACGGCGGCATTCCTCTGACTGGTGCGGAGATCATGGACATTGGGGGCCTCCCCCCACACCTCAATGAGGTCCATGATCTCCGCACCAGTCCAGGCGGGCGTGCACCATCTACGGCCCCTGGGTGCTGGGGGACTGGGTGGGGGACAGCTGGCTGCCACTGGCTGCCATTGTGCGGCCACTGGGTGAGGGTCTGCAGCTGCTGGCAGGCCTGGCTCTGGCACATGCCCAGTGGCCAGGCTCTACCCTTTTAAGGGCCCTGGGGCTGGGGGAGAGGAGAGTAAGTTTTCCTGGTTGTGCTCAGAGTGGCCACCAGGGCTCCCTGGGAAGGGCTGGAGGCCCCCTATTTTGAATTAAGTGTCTACACAGCACTTAATTCGAAATAGCTATTTCAAATTTGGCGTTATTCCTTATGAAATGAGGTTTACCAAATTCGAAATAAGTGCTCCGCTATTTCGATTTAAAATCGAAATAGCGGTTTGCATGTGTAGACGCTATTGAAGTTAATTTGAAATAATGGCTGTTATTTTGAATTAACTTTGTAGTGTAGACATACTCTCTGTTAAAACATTGTTTTATCTGGGGGTATTTTGGGTTTCAAAAAACTGCCATGAATCAACACGAAACAAAATTTTCATTTGTTTCAAAATGTGGGTTCCTACCCAAAACCGCCATCTTTCCTCAGTTAAGATGGAAATGTTATGTCAGAATCAATATTTTCAAACCTTTCTGGAAACATAGTCAAAGCAGCTACCTGACAAGATCCATACCCTGGTTCTCTGAGAAATTGCTAACATTGCAACCTATGTGCAAGTTGTTCAGAGGTGAAATTCAGAATCAGACTCATTTCTGGTAAAAACAGACTCGGCATCTTCACTTTTCTTCTCTTTCCCTATTTGCAAGACACTTACACATTTGCACTGCATGTTTATTTAACTGAAACATCCTTGCTTGATTTTGCTGATTCAGGAAACCACTTACAAGTTACAAGAGGCACTTAGTATACCTGAAAGAAAGATCTTTTTGTTCTCATGTGTTCCTGTGAGATGTAGTTTTCATCTGAGCTGTTTACTGGTTGTCACCACTTTACATTAAAATAAATCACACAGAAAAGCCTCACTGCTGATATATGGGACTTTCTGCCAGCTACCAGGAAAGCCATTATGACCCAGTCTCTTCAGAAAGACCTGACATTGAAAGGTCTTTAGATGGAATATGGTTTGTCTCACATATGCTGGTGTAAATGAGGAGTAACTTAGTTGAAGTCAATGGACATATACCAGTATGGAAGCAGTGGAGGAGAAAGGAAAGCCATTCCTTGGCCCTTGGAAAACCATTAAAAGGAAATTCCTAAAGTAGAGCCAAACGTAAGGAGGAGCCTAATCAATTGAAATTGTGTGAGGCACAAATAGTGCAAAGATTGAAGTATAAGTCCTTGCAGAAATCTAATTTTTGGACTGAATTACATAGAAACAAAGGAACCAAAGACTGAAGAATGTTGAATACAAACAAACGCTGTAAGGCTGACTGGCAGGCAGTGTGGCTGTATGAATAGGGTGTGCTGGGAGCTGTCATGAATGTAGGAAAAGGCTCAGGAGAGCAGATATTCTTATTAAACAACATGGCTGGGATTCTCAAAGGTTGAGCATCTAAGCTTATGAGTAGCAACCATGTCCAAAGTTGCTATCATTGATTTTGGAAGCGAATTTTAGCCTCAGGCTTCCATGCTTAAATGAGTTTCTAATTAATGCAGATCAGCATGAGACCTATGTGACAGGGAGTTTATTCCACATCTAGCTTCCTTTGAAGCATCTATTATTGGCCACTGGCAAGGACAGGATATTAGCCTAGATGGACCTTGGGTTTGATCCAGAATGGCAAGACCCGTGTTCCAAAATTCCTCCGGCCAGATCAACACTAGACCTGGAAGCTCGGCTTAAGTTATGCAACTCCAGGTATGTAGAATACGTAGCTGGAGTCGGCTTACCTTAAACTGAGCTTGGCACCATACCCATAGTGGGAAGCCGCTGGGAGCAAACATTCCTGTTGGTTTCCCTTACTTCTCACAATAGCAGAAGCACAAGCTGCCAGCAGGGTCGCTCTCTGAGTTTGATTGAGCAAGTCTTAACTAGACTCACTAAATTGAACACCGGAAGATCAATTGCAGCAGCATCAATCTTCTGTGGAGTGAAGATATGGCCTTAGATGCCTTTGAAAATTCAGTAGTTTTGAATTTCTATAAAAAATTCTATGGCGAGCCAGGTGGGACAAGAAGGCAATTTCAATTTTCTCAATAATTGATCATTTTTAAAATATAAAAATGACAAACATTAAAAAAAATGAAAAGGCTGGCTAGAAAGCATTTTTTAATATTGTTTTAGTTTACAAAATATAGTGGATCATATAGTGCCTCTTGATGACTCATGCAGTGGAAGGTGTACAAAGCGGTTTCTCATTGCAAATGACAAAATTAGAACAAATCACCTCAAAAGGGGAAAAAAAGTCTCTGAAGCCATCATTTGTTACTTGCTTTTGCACAGAATCTCTGGGAATCTGATTAATTATTAATGCAAACTCAAACTTTTGGCTGGTAAATGGATCTGTGTTTGCTCCCAACAGGATCACTTGACTGGCCAGAGTATCTAAGTGGTATTTTAACACAGATTAACAGAATTTTAGGCTTGGAAAAACACATGAAACTTGCTAAGTGTTGCATATTGTGGGGCTTTCTTGAGAATATGTGACTCTATTCTACTTGCAAGAGCATCTCCATATAAGTCATTAACAGTTATAGTAAAAGTGATACTGCCACAAAATTTCAAGTGCTATCTATCTATCTATCTATCTATCTAATCAAGTTATTTACCTATTCTCATAAGATAAGAACTAGGGGTCCCCAAATGACCAAATTAAATTAATAGGTAGCAGTTTTAAAACAAACAAAAGGAAGTTTTTCTTCATGTAGCATTCAATTAATCTGTGGAACTCCTTGCCACAGGATGTTGTGAAGACCAAGACTTTAATAGGGTTCAATAAAGAACTAGATAAATTGATGGAGATTAGATCCATCAATGGCTATTAGCCAGGATGGGTAGGAATGGTGTCCCTAGCCTCTGTTTGTCAGAGTCTTGAAATGGCTGACAGGAGAGAGATCATGTGATGATTCTCTGTTCTGTTCACTTCCTCTGGGGCACCTGGCATTGGCCACTGATGGGAAGACAGGATACTGGGCTAGACAGACCTTTGGTTTGACCCAGTATGGCCCTTCTTATGTTCTTATATTCTTATGTTATCTATCTAGCATGTTTCTGGTTATTATAGTAGACATTCCTCTATCCTTTTAGTCCAAAAAAGCACAGAAGATTGATATCAGGTATGAACATATTTGACAAGTGTTTAATAACTGTATCAGCCTTTGGATCTGATGGTTCTTACAATCCCAAGTCTGGAAGGGAACTAAAGTGACAAGTTTGTTTCTGAAGAAATCTTGTCATTTTCAATTTGATTTACACCTCAGCCAAATTTTGTGTCTTGTCTCACTGTCACAGAAGTCAGTAACAAATTCAAAATTCAGTTTGAGATGTGGACAGCTTTGATCAAATTCTTTTCTATTTTCTTTCAAACTGGTTTGCAGATCGTTGTATTGCATCCAAGTAATACATTTTCACAAGCACACTGGGATATTTATTTTGTTTGTTAATTCAACTAACAATCTAATTAAAACACAACATTCCCCAGATAAATAAAAGTTTGCTGTCTGAGTACTGCAAAATCATAATAATAATTCTTCAAATATCAAATGATTTTCAAATCTATCATGGATCGAAAGCACTCATTTTTCTGACACTTTGTAGACTCTTTTTGCAAGTGGCATTCATTTTGTTTCCCTTTTGTGACCATCAAACTCCAAAATAAAACTCTGTTCCTTTCAGTATAGTCTGAGTTTGCACATCAGGTTGAGAGCTGAAGCAAGGAAACCCTGTTGCTTTAAAACCCCTCATAAAATCAAATATTATCTTTAGAAATCCTAATCAAATTAATCTTCAACTCCATCTTTCCTCTCTTCACCCTATGACTTCATCCTGAGTTGGCCTGAGTGTGACCTGAATCTCATTTACTTCCCATTAGAAAAAGCTAAGCTAACTCCTTTAAAAATAATAATAATAACCTTTCAATTACCTTTTAAACTGTTAAAGGAGTCTTGACTCAATGTGACATCATTCACTGATAGTTTTAGCACCTGGACTTTATTCCCTTGCTGCTCTGTATTATCTGAGTTAACACAGATAACTAGACAGTGAAATATTAAAAAATATTTAACAATTGTTGGCTAATTTTCAACATTTTAGAATATTTCCATATTCCTAGATAGATATGAACAGGCGGTAGGAAAAGCACAAACACTAGTATAGAGGAGATAGATAGATATGGAAAGAGAAAGAAAGAAAGAAAGAAAGAAAGAAGCTTATACTATACATGTTTTCCTAATTTCAGATCAAAAGGACATTAATAGGATCCTGTACAGGTTTCATTCAGTCATCATTATCTAACTAAATCTGAGCATAACCCTTGCTACTGATGAATGGTTATCAAAATTCTACCCTAAAAGAGGTAGGTAAGGCAACTGGGTTATGATACAACTTTTTATTTATAAGAAAAATATTTTCCCCAAGGCCATATCTTGCTCCAATTGAAGTCAGTGGCTTACATTAAAATCAATACACCGTATTGCAGCCCGCTTCTAAGCAGTACCGTAATTTAGCGTATATACCCTGCACCCGAATAAACCCCACACCCAAGTATACCCCGCAGTTTTTCCCTTGTGAGTTTAGGAATCCTTGTATACCCTGCCCACAACTATAGCCCGCAGGAGAGACTCAGTGAATAAAGCCCCTTTAATCACCTGTCAATGAGCCGAAGCTGATGATGGTAATGAGAAGCTCTGTAATCAGGAAATTACGGTACTCTTCACTGACCTCAAATGGGAATTTTGCAAAACAAATGATAGTAGGGATAGGGAACATTTATTTTACTTGGGAGCAGAATTGGGCAACTGAACTAAATGCCTACCAGTGTCCCTTTTGGGAATCAGTTGTGGTAGTATGAGTTGAAAGATATCACACAAGATGTGGGCTATTGTGTGTGCCCATGTACTGACAGAGCCATCAGCCAAAACAATTGTTGCTAAATTGCTAAATTCTTAATAAAAATTCTTGCTTACTATGCCCTTCTCATAGGCATTCAAAGGATACTGTGGAAGTTTAACATATTTTATCAATGAGTGTATCATCAATTATATTACTACAAGGTAAACCTCTCTAGTCTGACACCCTTTGGACCTGATGGGTGCCAAACCAGAGAATCAATATTATCTAGCAGCATTATTGACACTTCTACTGCATACTGGACTCTTAGAAGGCATTTAGGGGTAAATTAGAGCTAAATAACAGCACAGAACACTGAGAGCCAGGACTGGTGGTTGTAAACAAACATTATGGGACCGTGGGAAACTTGGCCACACCCATGAGAAGTGGACATCTGGCTAACTAACATCATGCTGGACTACGGATGTTGCTGGATCAGAGGGTGCCAGACTAGGGTGATTCAACCGGAAAAAAATTACTTCCTCAGTTTCCATAATATTATACTTTTCCAAATGCTTTCATTATCTACAATCATTTAATAATATATCCATTTTATATCTCTCTCTTTAAGGCCCAGATCCTGCACCCTTAAAGTCAATGGAAGCTTTGTCGTTAGCTTCAGTGACGATAGAATCAAACATACATTCTGCTTTTTTAATGTGTCTCCCTCCTCCCAACCTTTCCACTTCTTTCCATTCTCCTCACAATCTCACCAATGCTCAAATTTTCTTTTCCCAGAGTAGCCAGTACCATGGGTGCAGAAGTAGGGGTGCTGGCACCCCTCTGTCCTGAAGTAGCAATAGCAGCTAAAAACATGGTTTCTACCTTGAGCACTCCTGCTTTCCAAATGGTTCCAGCACCACTAGCCAGAACATAAGAACTAGGGTCACCAAATGAATTTAATGAGTAGCAGGTTTGAAACAAACAAAAGGAAGTTTTTCTTTACATAACGCACAGTCAACCTGTGGAACTCCTTCCCAGAGGATGTTGTGAAGATCAGGATTTTAACAGGAGCAAAAAAGAACTAGATAAATTCATGGAAGTTAGGTCCTTCGATATTTATTAGCCGGGATGGGTAGGAATGATGTCCCTGGCCTCTTTTTGTCAGAGGCTGGAAATCGGTGACAGGAGAGGGATCACTTGATGATTCCCTGCTCTGTTTATTCCTTCAGGGGGCATCTGTCATTGACCACTGTTGGAAGACAGGATATTGGGCAAGATGGACCTTTGGTCTGCCCCGGTATGGCCGTTCTTATGTTCTTAATTGACCATTTTTATAATACGGGGAACCTGTATTTCTGTCACTGTAGTGTGACTAGACCTCACTATTCTCCATAGTACCTAGAGTCTTCTAACTCACCGCACTGTGACTGCATTCTGCAGGTATGGAGGAGATATTCCCCATACGTTCGGCATTAGCTGATGTCATGCGAGTGATCACCCATTGATATCCCTGTCAGCCTGCTGCCCAAAAGAATTACTTGAAAGTCTGTTCCCAAATCCAACCCTTGCAAGCTGCAAAGCAATTTAGTGTTAGGGCCTCAGCTTCCTGCCTTATTGCATTAATGTAGTGTTTAATGCACCCGGGAGGAACTTGTTGTTTTGTTATTCTTAATGGCCCTGCTTACTCATTTTCCATTCCTACGAGATAGTTTTTAATGGATTTGATACAGCACCAGAAAGCCTCCTTGGCAACACAGTTAATGAACACTTCGAACTGGAAAACTTTACCTTAGAAAATGTCGTATATCAAGTGAACGGGAGCAAATAGGATAGTCAGCTTTTCAATGCAAGTAGATATAACATCATCAGAATTTCCTCGTGAATGTACCATTTGGAAAAGGTGAGTGGAACGTGGGGGAAGAGGGGGTGATGGTGGGCAGGCAGAATTTGTTTTTCCACAGTGAAAAGTTATTTGCCACTCCTGGGAATGCTTTACCAACACCAACTGCAAAAATATACATGTTGCCAGTTTACATTAGGGATAATATTGTGACTGCATTTAAACTGGAAGAAACCACTCCATCAGTCAAAGGAAGATTTCAGGGATGTGACCTTGAGTAATGTTCTGGCTTAATAAAAACTGTGCATTTCATCATTAATAATATTTTGTAGGATTTTTTAAAAATTTGTTCAACGTGGACTTTGTCAGCCAGAAAGGTAAAACCTCTCCCATGTTCCATCTTTCTGCATCTTATTGCAAGCAAGAGGAATCTTTATGAAAATAATTTGTTTGCCAAACTGAAAAAAAATAACATTCCCGGGAGCGAGAGTGGATTCATCTAAGGTCTCCTCTAATTATAAAATGGGCAGATTTGCAGTCTCAGCAGCTAGGATTGTGAAACACAACTAAGTAAGGGAGAATTTTCTCTTCTGGAAAGGCCTTGTTACTCTGGCTAGGCAAACCTTTCATAGCCAAACCTGAAAGGAGATAAAGCTCGCTTAGGGGGCATCTATACTGCACCCTTACCTAGAAATAAACAATGTAATTTGCACTACACAAATTGCGTAGCTTATTTCGAGGTAATTTCAGAATAGCTTCTTTCAAAATGTGGCACTGTCTACACAGTGCCAAATTTCAAAATAAAGCACTATTCCAAAACATCCTTTAATTCTTGTGGAACGAGGGTTACAGGGATGCCGGAATAGCGCGCCTGTTATTTCAAAAGATACTTTGAAATAATGGGCTTCCTCAAATGATGCAGAATAGCTATTTGGGGGTACTTCCAATATCCCAAAATAGCTCCACTGTCTAGACATAGCCTTAACTAAAAATAGCCAGCTCATCTGATGAAGTAGATTTTACCCACGGAAGTTCAAGATACTATATACTATAGGTTAGATAGACATCTATCAGGGATGGTCTAGGTCTAGACAGTACTGGGTCTTGCCATGAGGGCAGGGTACTGGACTCAATGACCTCTCAAGGTCCCTTCCAGTTCTTGTGTTCTATATATTTTTGTTAGTCTGTATGGTGCCACAGGACTACTTGTTATTTTTAATAGCCATGCTAGTTAGTTCTTGACTGATGGTAATTTCTCTCAAGTAGAAATCTCTCCAGCTTGTGAAGAACTGGATTGAAATGTCCAATGTGTACTTCCTATGCCACCAAAGAACTACTGAAAAGATGTCTACCTGAAGGAAATCACCATCAGTCAAGCACTAACTAGCATGGGCATGCAGTAACAACACACCAGCCAATGGGGACACATCTGTAACTTAGTCTTGTTCCTGCTACATCCAAAACTAGCAAGGGATTCCACCCTCCATCCCTTTCTCCCACATACTGAAATCCAGAAAGACTGACTATTCTCACGATACTGGGAATCTTAAGAAAACACCCCATGAGACTGAGATGTCCAGGTCTATGCTACACAGGTTCTGCATTCCTCCCAAAGAGAGCATGCCCTATTTACCATGTGTTTGTCTTTTCTTACTGCACACAATGAGTATTCTCCTTAGATCTCCTTCATCATACCATCTTATCACATTAACTGAAGTATTTCCAGGCAAGTGTACATGAAGGCTTGCAAAGAAACGGTGGACTTACAGTAAGTATGGTGTCTCTTATTCATGCTATTCTACTTTCAGCATCTGAGACACCCTTACACATATGCATGTACGTACACACACACATACACACATGTTACTTCTGGTGCCAAGTCCATCTCTGCAGGGTAAGTTATCAGTCCAGATTCAGTGACAGATTAGTCATCATGGGAGTTTGGTTCCTCTATTACTCATGCCATTCTGCTTACAGACAGATTTATGCGTCAGGAAAAACATACAAAGGGAATCCGATTTACTTGCACCAGTTCCTGGTCTTTTTGATTTATGCTTGAGTAAATAAAGACATGTGCCTTGTAAGTCTTTGGTTCCCTTTCTCTCCATATATCTATGTACAATTTATCAGCCTCTTTCTTTTCCAGATTTCAATTTTGGAGGCTTTTCAAATGAAGCTGAGATATCTGAAGGTAGTATCTTTGACAGTTTGAGGCTCCTGTGGAAAATATTGGAATGATTTTTTTTTTGTGCTTCCAGCACCTCTCACCTGATTATTTAAAACTGTCTTATAGGCATTCCTAGGCCATGTCTTGAGTAAACGGAAGATCGACACTGTTACAATCAATCTTCCAGAGTTTGATTTAGGGGTCTACTTAAGACCCACTAATTCAAACTCAGAGGGCACCCCTGTCAGCAACCAGTACTCCTGCTTCTTCAAGGAGTAAAGGAAGCTGAGGTCTCCCGTTGTGTGAGTGGCAGGGAAACGTGAAACAAGGTACATTGACTCCAGTTTTGTAATTAACGTAGCAGGAGTTGTGTATCTTGATTAGACCTTTCCCTTTAGTGTAGACCTGGTCTTTGTACATTCAGGTTTTTGGGAAACAGAAAAAAATTATATGAGATTTTTAGGTACTAGATTTCCCCCCCTTTTTTTCTCCCACCCCTTTTCTGTACTGGAAACAGTGAGAAAAAGTTAAAAAACAATGAATGGTCCTGCAGCAACTTAGAGACACAAATAATGTAGATGGTATCATGAGCTTTCATGGGCACAACACACTTCTTCAGATGAATGGAGCAAGGGGTCCAGAGATACAAATAAATAGCAGAAAAAGAGGGGATGGGAAGGGAAAGTGATCTCAATCCAAGTCTGGTTTGGGATCAAACCAAAATACCAGACCTGAACATCCCTTAATATATGGGAGTTTGCAATCTGGATTCACATCCAAATTGCTATGGTGTCTTTTCTAATATTTTTGCATAGAAAAGAGAGAAACACACCATCTGTGAACATTGTGGGAACTGCAGCAGGAGGGGGACTGAGTGTGGATATGTTCATGACAAAATGTTAGTGATTTTGTTTTGGCTGCTGTCTAGAAGGGGCATGGCATTTTTATTACTAGCAGATTTAACCAGCACTGGTGAAGTAATTTTTGGGGTGTGTGTGGATTTTTTGGAAAATAGAAGGAAAATGTATGTACTTTATTTAAATGCATATTTTTCAAAAACGCAGGAGAAATAAGTTTATACTAATAAAAGAAGGAAAGTGATTCAAACATTAGACAGAGCTTGTTGGTAGACAATATTTGCAGGATTTTTGTTGTGTGCTAGAATAAAAAGGGAATGGGGGTTCAAGAGTGAAGGCAGCAGGCTCGGGGTTTGGGTGCTCAGAGCAGGGGGTAGGAGGGGGCTGGAGTGAGGGCATGGAGTGGGGGGTTCAGGGCACAGGGTTCAGAGTAGGCAGCTCAGAGCAGGGGAAGGAGTGCAGACATCAGGTCAGGGGTTTGGGTGTGTGGAGCATGCCCCCAAGCCTCTCTTTGGTAGGGCATCTCTTCTGCAGGGGCTGTACTGTGCTGAATAAAATAACAAGGGGACATTCAGTCCAAGTGGAAGGCAGTCGATTTAAAATTGATCCATGTTTTTCCACACGATGAACCAGTAAACTGTGGAACTCATCACAGCAAGGTTTCATAGAAGCCAGGAGTTTAGCAGGATTCACAAAAGGAGTGGAAATCAAAACCATCCAATTCTAGGCATAAAGATTAAAATAAATATATAAGCTTTGGGAGGGATAAAACCCCTCAAACGTCAGG
Organism: Pelochelys cantorii; assembly: GCA_032595735.1. NCBI lineage: Eukaryota > Metazoa > Chordata > Testudines > Trionychidae > Pelochelys > Pelochelys cantorii. The sequence continues at coordinate 6,057,688 of CM064344.1, read as the reverse complement.
GCAGAACCTGACATGTAAATAATGGAGATTAGGAGAAAACTTTCTCTGGGGGCAAGATTCTCCATTCCTGCCTACTGCAGTGGTGTGCAGTCTTTTTTGATCAGCAACCCTTGTGGCGCAGGGGCCACCAACAGCTGGGCCCAGCCCTCAGCCGGCTGGATCTAAGCACCGTACTGTGCGGCCGCCAACAGCTGGGCCCAGCCCCTGGCTGGCCGGATCGAAGCACTGCAACCCCCCAGGAAGACATCTGCGACCCCGTTGGGGGTTGTGACCCACGAGTTGCGCACCACTGGCCTACTGCATGGTGTCTTGGACCTCCCTGGTGTCAGCCATGGTCCGAGACAGAATACTGGTGTGGATAGGCCCCTGGCTTGAACAATTCCTATGTTCCGTCAAAAGCATCTCAGAAAGCTGTATTCCTCGTGAGTACTCTAGGTTGCCTTTGATCTTGTGAATGTCAGTGCACCTTTAATGGCATACTGAAGCACACACCTAGCTAGAGGCAGGCTGAATCCCATGGGGGCCACCTCCGGTAGCCCCAAAGCTGCTAGGAAATCAAGCCATTAATGTGAATGTTTATTTGGCTATTCTCACTACCTGCAGTTCCTTTTGCTGTTCCGTTCTACTAAACAATCTGAGAAAATATTTATCAGAAGAATGTGGTAACAGATCTATGGAATCCTCCAAGCCTGACATCAAGTTTCTAGCATCAGGGGACACTACGAGAGAAGGATGGTGAATGACAACTCAAATAGTGGGCAACCTATAAGATCACTGATGTTTCTGCCAATTAATTGGAAGCCTGTGGTCAATCAAACTCTTGTATAGTAGAGGCTGGCAAGATCTCTCTCCCCTTGAATTAGTAGTCGGGCCTACCATAAAGATGTGCATAGTTTCCACATAGATGTTTAGTTTATGAGCATTCAGGGGGAGTTTGTTTAAATAGATTTGGTGCAGTTATTTTTAATAGGATTGAAATTTATAATGGTGCTTTTGTTCTAATCTATCTTAACATTGAGGCCAAATGAACGCAATGGAATGCCACTTAAAATAACAGGTCTTGGGTTGAGTGCAATTTACAATAACATCTATTGGTCCATGTAGGGCTCTGGGGTACATGGGCAACATGCTGATTCTAACATACAAAACAGCTGATAACACATGCCAGAGTGTAGTGTGCTAAATCCAGGGTAAGAAATCATTTTCTCGGTATAGGAATGTGACAGTATAAACTAAGCCGTATTCACGATAGTTCTGAAAGTCACACTTCAGTAGCTATATTCTGCCCTCAAATAATGTAAGCACACCGTTCCCAGTGACATGAGGAACTAAATTCCTATGGTAACAAAGACCTATGCATTTTCAAGGTTCACGGTGGGCTGTAATATTTCAAATGTCACTAAAGGAGGTTTTTCTTCGCTTTCAGTTTTGTGATGCAGCATGTTGTTTCTTCTAATAAGATGAGGCTTGTCTGAAGTCAAGATCTATGGCCATCTGGGGTGTTCATATCTTTGAGATCTACATTTGTACAAGATTTCCAGGTCACTTTGGCTATGGCTACCCAGCAGGGCTTAATTTGAAATAAGCTACACAAATGGAGCTACGTCCATGGCGTAGCTTATTTCGAAATAGCTTATTTTGAGTTTTGGTGCTGTCTACACAGCACTTATTTTGAAATAGAGCACTCTTCCTCCGACTTCCCTTGCTCCTCATACAATGAGGGCTACAGGACTTGGAGTAAGAAGTCCTGCAGCTTGACAGTATTTCAACATTATGCTGAAATAACTGCCGGCTCTGTAGACACGGGCTATGTTATTTCAAAATAACTCTAGTTATTTCGAAATAATGTTGCTGTGTAGACATAGCCTTAGTTTCTTTATGTAATATGACAATATTCATATCTCATGCATCAGAGTGCCTATTTCATTATGTGCAAATTACACTGGTCTGCATAAGTCATCGACTGTTTTGAATGGAGGAAGACTGTGTCAAGAAATCTCATGATCAAAATTATAGGTAAAAAATGGAGCTCTTTATTCAATTTTCACTCAGTTCTTAATCAATGACTCCTTGAAGTCATTGTATAGCAGGGGTCTCCAACTCCCTGTCCATAGGCCATTATAATGATAATTATCTCCCCGTTCTCCCCGCCCCGGTACTCTGTCACACCTGGGCGGGGGGCCTGGTTCCACATAGTGGCAGTGGTTGTACCCCCACCACACTGCATGTGGCTTGAAGGATGGGGAGTCTTGGGCCAGATTGTTCAACTGCTTCAGCCAGGACTGGCCCTCAGGCCAGGAGTTTGAGGCCTCAATTTACAGGATTAACCTTTGTGTCTGGAAAACCAGGTCTTTATTTCGGTGCTTTTATTTACAAAATATTCAATTTTCTTTTTAGCTCTGATGAATGCTGAAGAAGGGAGACTATCACAGAATAATCCTTTATATCTGTCTCACTGTTGTGTAGACAAATTTCCCTCGTACTTAAAAATTAAATTTGATCCCTTATTTAATATTTTCTCTGCCATTGTGCAGATTGCAACATTGGGTGACACTAAGTCTGGCGAATTGGGCCATGCATCCAGGTTTATTAAGTATTTATAATATTGTGGGGTTGTTCATTGTGAGCATGAAGAAAGTAAGGAGACTGATTCTGGAAGCCATCTCTGGGCAAAACTCTGAATGGGTTAAATTAAAATTCCTGATGTAGAGGTTTTACAAGATCAAGTCCATGGTACTATCTCTTCTCCATCAAACCAACCCAACACAGCATGAATTTGTAAGGTAGTACACTTAGGACTTGGCTTTACTACAGGTTAAGTTGGTGTCCCTGCAATTGATGCAACAGATATCAATTTAGCCGGTCTGGTGAAGACATGATAAGTTGATAGGAGAGTGCTCTCCTGTTAACTTCAGTTCTCAGCCTCAATGAGGGGCAGAAGCTATGTCAACAGAAGGGTGTCTCCTGCCAACATAGCACAGTATAGATACCACTTTAGGTTAATGTAAGTTACGCTGACTTGAGTTACACAACTTACAGAACTTAATTTGCGTAACCTAGATTGACTGACTTTGTTAGTACCAAACTATAGCCTACATTTGGTAAGGTCATGTCCAAAGTACCATCTTGAAAACATGAGCCTTACTTCCTGGGGGCTAACTGCATTTAGTGCCTCTGTCAGATATTTCACTATTGTCTCTATTGCCAAAAGGTTAGCATGAGAAGGATAAGGAAGCTGCCATGATAACAACATAAGTTTCTGCTCTCATCACATGATATAGTAATTATGCCCTCTCATTCCTATCCCCAGATATTCTGTGTTTGAAGAGAGATTCATAGTTAGATAATGAATCAGGAGGAAGATGTAGAGAAAGGACATGCTGATGATATAAGTAAGAAGAAAGGGGATTGTTGAATTATTTTGGAATTAGAGGAGGAAAGATCAGGGCAAATTCCCTGAAACCACACACAGAATTCAGTAGGGAAGAATACAGGAAAAGGGGAAAGGGGAAATCAATAGCAGACAGGGGAATTCGCTTGTGAATCAGATAATATAGCATGAAAGCTGCTACAGAATCAAAACCTGTAAAGAAATAGCATTCATGCAAGTCCACTTGGGCAACACAAGCCATCCAATGAGAGCCAAGCCAGTATGGTTAAAATATTCTGCTCCATAGCTCAATAGACTATAACACAAAGAACAACAACTGTGGCTAAATCTCCTGATTTTTTTTTCAGTTCCTCACATTGTTCCAAAACGTGCCTCTGCTGGGCCGAAAGGATTGGTGTCTGCAGATGGAAGCATGGGAAGGGGGGATGTTATTTTGTGGTTTAGATTTTAAATGTTGTGACAGTTTAAGCCAGTAGTTGAGCAACTTTTGAATTAAATAGACTGTATCAATGGGGGAAAAAATAAAACCCTTGAAGTATTTTTTTTATGAACAGCTCTAGTGGGGATGCATCTGGCCTATGAACACTGTGATTTTGGTGGAAAACAGTCTTCAGCTGGGTTTGGCACCTTGGATTATTCCAGTGTGATTTTTTATCACTTCTTACCAGTATTCTGTGTCCTTATGTAGACACCCTGCCTATGTCTACACTAGACCAAGCAGGTCGGCTTAAGGTACGCCATCCAACTATGCAAAATGCGTAACTGTTTTTGGCTTACGTTAAGCCGAGCTGCCGCAGTGTCTACACTGTCTACGTGCTCCATCGGCTTCCCTTACTCCTCACAGAAAGAGGAGTACAGGACGCTAATGGGGGCTGCCCTCAGCGTTCAGTTTGGGGGTCTACATTCATAGGGGAGCTAACTGGCTGCATAAGAAGCTTGTAGCTCTCACAGAGTGATCCACATTGAGGGACAGATTTTCAGATGCACCAAAACTCTCTAAGATGGGGTGGGGTCAATTTGACCACATCAGAACATTGAAGCAGTCTGAAGGCTGTTCTAAATTACACCTGACTATGGCTCCTAAAGGTCTCTACCCCAGACAGAGAGTGCAGTGAACTCTGGCTATGCCCACACCTCCCCTCTATGTTTAGAACCCAGAAGGGGATGGATCAGAACTGACAATGCCTTTATTCTCCGCCACTTACTTGGCTGTTTAAACCAGATCTGAAGGCACAAAAGATGCCAGGATCTTGCTCCGAAAGGCTATGTCTGGACTGCAGGCTTCTTTCGGAAGAACCTTTTTTTGGAACAGATCTTCCAAAAAGAACGTTTTCCAAAAGAGAGCGTCCACACACAAAAGCACATTGAAAAAGAAATCTGCTTTTTCAAAAGGTAGTATCCATGCTGAATGGATGCTATCTCACATTTAAGCTATGATTACTGTGGACGGAATGGCCACCAGGGCATTTGTGCTTTTTCCGCTTTCCTCTTCTTTCAAAAGAACTCCCTTTTCCCAGTCCACACACGCCTTTTTCCGAAACAGCTCTTTCGGAAAAAGGCTTCTTCCTCGTAGAAAGAGGATTACCAACACCAGAAAAAACCCTCTGTTCTTTCGATTTACTTTGGGAAGAACATGATTGCAGTGTGGATGTAACTCAGGTTTTGTCGGAAAAACAGCTATTTTTCCAACAAAACTCTGTAATGTAGATGTACTCAAAGAAACAGGACTTTCATCACCAACCTTAGTCTTTTGGTCGCATGTTTGAGCCATCAGTAAGAAAATCCCATGGTTCTCTGAAGAGGAAAAACGGGTGTGAAAGTGATTAAAATGTGTTGTGCAAATTGATACAATGTTAACATTTGAAGATATGGAGAAGGGAAGCTATGTGAAGGCTCAAGACAGAAGGGAAGCACTTATAATTGTTTATGAGTACGCCTGTTTTTGTCAGTCTATCATTCACAGGTAAATAATATCAATCCATCTGAAACTCAGACTCCCTCATTGCAGTTAAAGGAAAATGAAAGTTGACATTACTAGATGTCATGCTTTTGAAATGCTTAGCAAACCTCAGTAGGAGTTTGGCTCCATGCATATGGCTATGGCAAGCAACTAAAAAATACTGGGGATCGTATTTCACTTTGTTGGAAGGAACTACTCTGTCAAACAACAGCAAGCAAAGACTGTACTGGAATAATAATATAAACTTGCAATGATTTTTAATGTTATACAGCATTTGTTAGCAAATTATTATACTTTTTATCTGCTACAGTGCTGCTTTGGGTCCAACAATGGCTTTCTTTCAGGCCACATGGGAGGAATGTAAAATAATTATTCCAAATTATTCCACCATTTGCATTTCTTCTGTTTACAATGGCCAACATCATGTTATATATACCGTGCCACCTACCAATGCATGAGACCTCCCTGATACCTCATCAGCTTTTCAAGGAGATAACTTTTGGCAAGTTCCCTCACAGTTCATGTTTGTAGTCCCTTTCTACCTGTATTTCATCCTCATGCAATGTGTAGAGAGCATATAACAGCAAGGGAAATTATGGAGACAGGATCCAGGAAATCATGTAACTAATATGTGAACAAAAGGGAAAGCAGATGGAGAGGATGTGAACCACAGGGAGAAATTTTCTTCAGAGGCAATAACTTTTTCTTTCTTTCTTCAACTGCTTCTTCTATAGTAATGAAGAAACTTCATTGACTTTAGTGGATGCACCCTGGAATTACATGTATGTAAATGAGATTAAAATCTTTAGCTTTTATGATGACAGCCAAGGATTCCACTCTTAGAATCTGAGGGCGTATTTTCTGCCCTAACAGCGGTGATCATTTGGAAATGTAATAAATGGCCTTTTGAAAGAAAGAATATTTTCCTTCTGGAAAATTCCTATTCTTTGTGACTAAAAATAGAAATCTTTTAATAGTCTTTCTCTACCATCCTTTAGTAATAAATGAAGGCTCAAAAATGTATAGGAAGATCATTACATTCTATAGTTTAATAGTGTATAGAACCCTATTACATTTCTGTTCATCTAATCCTTGTTAAATTCAACAGGACTTTCTTATAAAATCTTGGCTGTTGAATGCCACATTTCTGTGGTACAGAGTATAATACACCATAAGTCAGGCCTTATTAACCAATTCTAAGAATCGTTACAAACAAGGTATTATGGGCCTGGTACAAACTAGAGTCTTTCTGTTAACTTTGGATCTCTTTATCAGTGTGGGGGGATTTTAATTTTTCATTTGTTCAGTTAAGTTTGTGATTCTCTCTTTGATGTTTCTAACTCTTGATCAATACATGAATATGGAAAATTCTTTCTTGATATTCGCTGGTCCTTCAGTCAGCCAAGGAAAAGCACAAGAACAATCCCACTGTCTAAAGTTGGGAAGCACAAAGACAAGAAAAAAGGAATTCCACTCCTCAGGTATACTTAACTAACAATTTTCTGATTGGGAACAGCAGATTCAAATACTAGAGCTGATCAAGAAAGGACACATTTCTGAACTTTTTGATGAAAAAGTGTCACAATATTCACAAAAAACACATCATTGGGACCAACTTTTATCAAATTCAACCTGTTGAGACTGGATCAGATTTCCACCCACCTCAGTGGTAGCACAGAATATTTATACCATTCGTTTTGGCATACCTAAGGAAGCTACTTTCTGTGCCTTAAACCTAGATGAGAAATATCACCAAAGGGGTATGAGGTGGAAAGCAAAACAGAATGAGATTTAAAGCTCACACGTATCAAGGATGAAGTAACTTAACCCCATATTTCAAACACACTTCTTGAAAATTTAACATGGGCTTCTTAGGTAAGTTGATAACCCAGAGTCAGTCAAGTCTTCTGGAGACAGAGAGTGAGTTTGGTAGTTTCAAAGAGATTTTGGCCAATTGACCTGATAAGTTTTGTCAACTTATGTTTAACGTATTAGTCACATCAATTAACATTTTATTAGGTTGAGATCTAGGAGAAACATATGCATTTTTCCTCATTTTGTAAGATAATCTTGATATATTCAGCCTCCAAACCCATGCTTTCCCTTCTCATCTGTTAAAAGTAAACACTCATAAAAAGGCACAGAAGTCTGTCCCTGGTTTATTTCTAGTGGGATGTTAATTGGAGTGCCTGGATGTCTTTGACACTGTACAGGAATCAGCATACTGTATCAGTTTCCTTTGCTAGGACAAGACTTAGTATACACAAAACACCAAATAGGCAACCTCATTAGGTAAACAACATAGAATATAGTAAGAAAAAAATAGCGTGCACAGAACCAGATTTAACCTTGTCACGCTAAAAAGTCTCAGAGGGGTAGCAGTGTTAGTCTGTAAATTAAAAAAACACGAGCTGTACTATGGCACCTAATGGTGCGTCTTCATTGCACCCTTACCTCAAATTGCGTAGCTTATTTTAAAATTTGGCACTGTCTACACAGTGCCAAATTTCAAAATAAATCGCTATTCCAAAATGTCCCTTAACCCTCATGGAACGAGGTTTACAGGGACGTTGGAATAGCAAGCCCATTATATTTCAAAATAACAGGCACACTCAAAGGACGTGGAATAGCTATTTCGGGATACTTCCGATATCCCAAAATAGCTCCACAGTGTACAGGTAGCCTTAGAGACTGACAAAAATATATAGGATCATGAGCTTTCGTGGGCAAAACCCACTTCTTCAGATGAGCTGGAGTTAGTCATGCTTTCACTCATGTGAAATTCTCCTAAGGATCAGCTCACTGTAGTATTAGAGTTCTACCATACGGTCACCTGGGGAAGACACGAACAGAGGAAATGTAGTCCTGATTTTAAGGTGGGACGTGGAGGCACATATCAGTTCTATAACGATATCAGCCATTAGGGAAAATAAATGTGATGCTATCAGCAAATCACAGAGAACGCATATCACAGTGGGATCAACTTCTGAGACAAGAAGAAGCTTAGGCTACGTCTACACTGGCAGCTTCTTGTGCAAGAACTGTTTTGCGGAAGAATTCTTGTGCAAAAACTCTTCCACAAGAGAGTGTCTACACTGCACGTGCTTTTGTGCAAGAGATGTGCTTTTGTGCAAGAGCATCCATGGCAGTGTAGACACTCTCTTCCTCAAGAAAGCTCTGATGGCCATTTTAACCATAGGGGCTTCTTGCACAAGAAATTCATGTTGCCTGTCTACACTGCCCTATTGTGGAAGAGCTCTTGCACAAGAGGGCTTATTCCTTGTGGGGAGGGGAATAACTCTTCCTGTAAAACCCATGTTTTACAACGCTATACTGTAAATTTACTTCTGGAAGAACGCTCGTGCAATGTAGACAGCCGGCAAGTTTTTGCGGAAGAACGGCTGTTCTTACACAAGAAGCTGCCAGTGTAGATGTAGCCTAAGTTTAACTAAGTTCTTCTGGAGTCAGTTTGAATTTTCCAGTCTAGGAAGTGGTACAATATATGCTCCAAACAATGGGAGAAATATTTAAATCTTCTTTTTTAGAAATACAGGTTGAACCTCTCTAGTCCAGCCTTCTCTGGTCCAGCAACATCCGTGGTCCAGCATGGTGTTAGTTAGCAAGATGTCCACTTATCATGGGTGTGGCCAAGTTTCCCGTTGTCCCATAAAGTTTGTTTACAGCCACCAGTCCTGGTTCTCAGTGTTCTGTGCTCTTATTTAGCGCTAATGTACCCCAAAATGTCTTCTCAGAGTCCAGTAAGCAGTGGAAGTGTTGGTAATGCTGCTAGACAATATTGACGTCCTGTGGTTTGGCAAATTCTCTAGTTCAGCACTGGTTAGGTCCCAAGTGTGCTAAACAAGGTTACATCTATACTGCAACCTTCTTCTGTAAAAGCTTATGCAAATAAAGCGCGGAGCAGAATATTGCCATGCTTCATTTGCATAATTAATTTGGGGCCGCTTTTGTGCAAAAAAGGAGCTGTGTAGATGGCTCCTTTTTGCGCAAACCCCCCCTCTTGTGCAAGAGCCATTCTTCCTCATTTTTTCAGGAAGAATGGCTCTTTCACAAGAGGGTTTTTTTGCACAAAAAGGAGCCATCTACACAGCTCCTTTTTGCACAAAAGCCTCTTGTGCAAAAACGGCTGCTAATTAATTATGCAAATGAAGCGTGGCGATATTCTACTCCGTGCTTCATTTGCATAAGCTTTTGCAGAAGAAGGGGTGCTGTTGAGATGTAGCCTAGAGAGATTCAATCTGAACCCAAAATTCAGTTTTTTAATGAACTATGAGTTCCAGCATTAATTAGCTGACTTCTGTCACAAACCATGGCAAGAAATAAACAGATATTGGCCTGGAAAAGACAAAATATTGAATTCCTTCCTTTGCTAAAAGTAAAATGTAGGGGTGCAGCTTTAGTCACTAGGATACTCTGCTATAAATGTGATGTTGTTCTTTTTTTCTGTTTTTAGAGCTATGAAGGCTATTGGGTCTTCCATTTAACTGTGGGGCCCTGGAACACTCTTTAATGCATTTAGGATGTGGTCATATTTTAGGATGTTTTAGGTGTTTAAAAAAATCACACTTGAGGACTATTTAAGTCCCTGAAAAAGTGCAGCGGACACAGCTGTAGGGGCCTGCCAATCTCATAACTGCCTGTCGGGCTAGCCCAGGGAGACATCTGCATTAGGGAACAGTTAAGAGGATTAGTTTGCCTACTGTGAGTTCACCTGTTTACCCTGGCTGTTATTTATTGAAGATCAAATTGACTGAATATCATTCCCGACAGAGAGCTGGCAAGAGATTACTTTATGAGGAGACCAGAGTTTGCATTTCATGGGTTCAGTTATCTGTGATTTAAGGATCATTATGATCTCTTTAAAATTCTTAAAGCTAGCCAGGAAAGCTAAAATTAAAGGAAGGCTGTGCCTTGTATTAAAGAATTTGGAAGACAAATGGGAATACAGTCAAGACACTCTGTTGGGTTTATGTTGCATCTTTATGTTGAAAACTATGAATTTCTTTAATGGTTCTGAATTTGTTTGTACCAAGCTGGGTGCTGAAGGGCAGGACTTTATTCTTAACTGGGAAATGTTTCCACAAATAGCTTTCCTATTTTTGATCTGTACACTCTATGAGGAGTTATACAGTGGTGTCCAGCAGCCTAACCCTGGCTACGTCTAGACTATATTGCTTTTCCGGGGATCCCAGAAAAGCAATGCCGTGTCCAAGGAATGTGTCCGCTTTTCTGAAATTTTTTTCGAAAAAGCGGATGTGCTCTTTTGCCATCCCTGTAAACCTCGTTCTACGAGGCATAAGGGATGTGTTGAAAGAGCTCTTTTTTCCAAAATTTGGTGCCGTGTAGACGTGCCAAATTTCAGAAAATCCTCTTTCAAAAGTAAATTGAAAAAAGATACGCCAATTGCGCACCGCAAATTGTGTATCTTTTCCGATTTAACTCTGCAGTCTAGACCTAGCCTCCCATTACTTAGGATGCTGTTTTGGCTGCTTAGAATTTCTGAAAACCAGATCTTCACTAAACTCTGCTCAGTGGATCTTACTGTCTAAGGCAGGGGTGGGGAACCTCTTTTGGGTTGGGGGCCATTCACCAACCAAAAAATCAGTTGGGGGCTGCACAATGGTGAGAAGCAAAACAATAATATAAAAATCCCCAACACCTCACTAATGTGGCCCCTGACTGAGAAGCAGAAAGACACTCCCCATGTTCCCCTCACTGCAGACTGCACTGCACCCCAGAATGGGCTGGCAACAAACCCAGCTCCTAGTAGGGGGTGGAAGGAGAGCGCACACAGCTCTGGGCACTGCTCCTGCACTGGATACTAGTTCCACACTCCCATTGGCTGGGAACCTGCTGCTGGTAGCTTCTGGGGTGCAGTATGGTCTGTGGTACCAGGGGAGGCAGGAAGCTGCCTTTCCCCCCCCCCCCGCCCCGTACTGTTGACCGGGAGCCGCTCAAGTTAAGCCCCTCCTGCCCCAGTTACCCCCACCCCTAAAGACAAAGCCTCCTCCTACAGCCCAAAGCTCTCATCCTCAACCCCACCCCAGAGCGCACACACTAGTCCTATTATGTTGGCTCATGGGCATCAACCATATCTTCAACTGGGTCATGAGAAAACAAAGTTTGAAAACCGCTGATTTAGACATCTGCGGAGCAGGCTGGAAAAACAGAGATTCTGAGAAACCAAGCTTCACTATTGATTTAGTTCTGTGTCCTCCTGAGGGTGTTAATTACTAAGCAGTTTCAAATTAGACTTTTAAAAGACAGCCCATATCTATTTCTCAAATATGCATATAAGAGGGGCTGCCTTATGCATATAAGAGGGGTATCCTTAATTAAAAATCCTGTGACCTAACTGACATCCCTGGGCCACCCTAGAGACAGGCTTATCCATTAGCAACCACACTATAAAACCTAGGTATATTCATTCAAAATTCAGTTGGAAATTGCATACGAGCAGTGTTTTGAGGATGTAGGTATTGATATTTGTCTGCCCTGCAGTGAACAGGGGCGGCCTGAGGTGGGCTGTGGCAGCTGGCGCTCTAGGCAGAATGCGCGATTGGCGCCCCCGTCAATGGCCGTGACGTCATCATTGGGCGCTCTGGACGCCCCGTTGAAGACAGCACCCTATGCGACTGCCGAGTCGGCCTATGCTCACGGGCCGCCCCTGGCAGTGAAGTACTTGGCGGCATGTCTAAATGACGGGAGGCGGGGGGTCAAAAGAGGATATGCAAATTCTGTGGGAATTTGCATATCTTCTTCTGATCTCACTTTTGAAAGAGGATCTTTCGAAAGTGAAAGTAGTCCGGATGCGTTTCTTTTCAGGAAAAAACCCCTTTTTTGAAAAAAAAACCTCCCCACGTATACCTCCTTTTTTAAGGAAGAGTGAGTTTTTAGAAAAAGGGGGGTTGTTCCTGAAAAAAACCCACATCCAGACTACTTTCACATTCAAAAGATCCTCTTTGAAAAGTAAGATCGGAAGAAGATATGCAAATTCCCGCAGAATTTTCATATCCTCTTTTGAAAATTCTACATAGTCTAGACATAGCCTCAAAGAAGAGGTCTGAACATTTGGAGTATGGAGACCTCCTTGGTTGGAATCTACATTTTCAACAACTTAAAATTTGCGAAGGCAACCATTGCCTTTCTTTAGAACATTTTTCCACCTTCGGGAAAGACTTAAGTGTCAATGGGAGAGAAACCCACACTACAACTGACTGAAGAATGTGACCTTCACACAGCAGTTCTATGCTGAAATTAATCTTTCGAGATCTTACAGCAGAGTCATCTATTTTCCTCATGCTTTGGCTTTGTTGGAGGATTACTTTGACTCCAGGCGAGCGTTTCTCTCCTTATGTTTATTCTCTCAGACAAATACAGGAAAAAGCCCACTTGCTCCCCTCGACCTTTCGGCTCAGAAACCGACAATTGCCTTCCTCAGCCCAAAGGCATTGCTTTTTTGGGAGTGCCTTATTTAGAACACATGATCAACATCCAGAGCTTTCCAGTAGCCTCTAATCGCCTCTGAGTATTTATTTACATGGTATAAAATTAGAGGAAATGAAGGGGTATCTGTTTGAACTAAAAGCAACAGCCTAATTCTACTTGTTACAGACTCCCCTAATGGAAAGATTTCAGTCAATGTCTGAAAAAGAACATGGTTCACAGAGCTTTCTAACATAATTGGGTTTGTTGCCCAACAACAGAACTCATTTAGCAGCTTTCTAAAAAAGAGTCTGCTCATGAATTAGGAGCCATTTTTGGTTTCATGCTCTGAGCTCAGCGTATTCGCCCAACTACCGATCTTACCGAGGACAGTAAAGTGAAATCACCTTTTTCAACAAGACAAGATGAAGAGCATCCCGGAAAAAATATGATTCAAGGTAACACTGCTCTACAGCCAAAATGCTTCTGAAATAAATGTAGTCAAACTTTACTAATTCTGGGTCACTGAGAACGAAAATGATGCTTAAAATTGTTGATTGGCTCTAGTTTTCAAGATATGCTATTGGGTCAGTATATACGACCCTTGACTTGGGAATGGCGGAGGATAAGTGAGTTATAAAGGGAAGGGATCTCAATTTAAACCAGAAATGACTAAAATAGGGTATGTCTACACTACAAAGTTAATTCGAACTAACAGCCATTAGTTCGAATTAACTTTCATAGGCGCTACACATACAAACCGCTAGTTTGAACTTAATTCGAACTAGCGGAGCGCTTAATTCAAACTAGGTAAACCTCATTCTACGAGGACTAACGCCTAGTTTGAATTAAGTAGTTCGAATTAAGGGCTGTGTAGCTACTTAATTCGAACCAGTTGGAGGCTAGCCCTTCCCAGCTTGCCCTGGTGGCCACTCTGGGCCAAGCCAGGGAAACTCTTCTGCCCCCCATCCCGGCCCCGGAGCCCTTAAAGGGCCACGGTCTGGCTACAATTCCCATGCTAGGTGCAAGCCTGCCAGCACCCAGCCAGCAGACCCTGCACCTGGCACGGCATGAGCCAGCCACCCACTGCCACCTAGCCCTCCGCCTCTTCCCAGGACCAGGCTGGCAGCTCCCAGGAGCCTGCCCGGGGCCACAAGAGGCGGGCGCCCGCCTGGTCTAGTGCAGAGATCATGGACCTCATCGAGGTTTGGGGGGAGGCCTCCAAAATCCACAATCTCCGCACTAGGCACAGGAAAGTGGCAATCTAGGGCAGGATAGCTGCAAGCCTGGCCACCAAAGGCCACATGCGAACCCAGGAGCAGGTTTGCATGAAAATCAAGTTGGTCCGGTGAGACCCCCGACCCTGAGCCCTGAGCTTAGAACATAAGAACATAAGAACGGCCGTACTGGGTCAGACCAAAGGTCCATCTAGCCCAGTAGCCTGTCTGCCAGCAGTGGCCAGCACCAGGTACCCCGGAGGGGATGGACCAATGACAGTGACCAAGCGATTTGTCTCATGCCATCCATCTCCAGCCTTCCACAAACAGAGACCAGGGACACCATTCCTACCCCCTGGCTAATACCACTCCATGGACCCAACCTCCATGACTTTATCTAACTTCTCTTTAAACTCTGTTCTAGTTCTAGGCTTCACAGCCTCCTGTGGCAAGGAGTTCCACAGGTTGACTATTTGCTTTGTGAAGAAGAACTTTCTTTTATTAGTTTGAAGCCTGCTACCCATTCATTTCATTTGGTGTCCTCTAGTCCTTATATTATGGGAACTAATGAAGAACTTTTCTTTATGCACCCTCTCCACACCACTCATGATTTTATAGACCTCTATCATATCCGCCCCTCAGTCTCCTCTTTTCTAAGCTGAAAAGTCCCAGTCTCTTTTGCCTCTCTTCATACGGGACCTGTTCCAAACCCCTAATCATTTTAGTTGCCCTTTTCTGAACCCTTTCCAAGGCCAAAATATCTTTTTTGAGGTGAGGAGACCACATCTGTACACAGTACTGAAGATATGGCGTACCATAGTTTTATACTTCCCCTCCTCCTTCTTCCCCTGGCTTCCCCCTTCCAGCTCCCTCCTCCCAGGTTTCCACCTCCCCTCTCCCACCCTCGCTCTTCCCCTCTCCCACCTGCTTTTCCCAGTCTCCCCAGAGGTTAATCCCTCCACCCCCAGTTTTGTTAAATAAAGAGAGTTTCTATTTTTGAACACACGTGTCCTTTATTTTTTACATCAGGAAGGGGGGCTGAGGAGGGGTAAGTGGAAGGAGGTGAGGGAGGAATAGGGCACGAGCCCCCGATGGGGAGGACTGGGGTGGCTCTGCGGGCTCCTTGGGGTGGAAGCTCTCCTGCAGGGCCTCCTGGATCCTGACAGCCCCCCGAATGACCCCTCCCAGATGACAGCCTGCAGCAAGTGCAGCTGGGCTGATGACCGAGTGCTGTGATGTGCCAAGCGTGGGCACTCAGGGCACTCCAAGTCAGGACTGCTTTGCTGTCCCTCATCGAGGTAGACAAGCAAGCGGGGAACCCTGAGAACTGTTTGTCCAGAGTGGGGGTCAGGTCCCTTTAAGCACAGCCCTCGGCTAGCCTGAGGCAGCAGCTCCACGCTCTAAGCCCTAACCTGATGCCCTGCTGGCACTGGTTCCGGCCAACCTTAACTTCGGTTCAGGGTCCACTCAATGTGGACATGCTAGTTCGAATTAGCAAACGCTAATTCGAATTAGTTTTTAGGTCTAGATGCACTAGTTCGAATTAGCTTAGTTCGAATTAACTAATTCGAATTAAGTTAGTTCGAATTAGTGCTGTAGTGTAGACATACCCATACTGGATCTATGAATAAATCTATGACTGGGTTTGGACAGTACTTGCTTTTTAGGCAAAACAATGAATGATGCAATCTGAAGCTGGTATTGCATCATACATGATACGAATTGCATCATGTTATTCCTAGAAGTCATGGATGATGCAATCATAACGAAGCTTACATCACTCTGCTGAACAAATTGCCCTATATCAGCTCGAGAGATCATGCAGTGTTGTGCTCTCTTATTTGTCAGTGTTTGATTTTGCAAAGGGACACATTTCTGTTTAGCCAAAGTGAGCAGAGATGCCTCGTACTTGTGTGAACAGTGCAGATAACTTCTGCTATGTTTGTGGTGAAGTGACTTTTGCATCACAAAAGCGCAGTATATCCACTATGGTTAAGAAAGCCTATCACCTTTATTTTGGCTGCAAAATTGGAGAGCAGGACAAGAGATGGGCCCCACACAGATGCTGCAACACTTGTGCAACAAATCTTCGCCAGTGGTTGAACAGGAAAGGGAAATCTATGCCTTTTGCAGTGCCAATGATTTGGAGAGAGCCAACAGATCATACCAGCAATTGTTACTTCTGCATGGTGCCTCCAGTTGGGAAAGGTGTGTCAAAGAAGAAAAAGTGGACTGTGCATTATCCAAACATTCCATCAGCTATACGCTCAGTACCCCACGGAGAAGGACTGCCTGTTCCTGATGCACCAGAATCATTCTCACTTGAGTCAGACGAGGAAGAGGAAGAGGATGAAACTTCTGGTCCTGAACCATCAATGTCACAGGACCCACATTTTCTCCCATCCTCCTCCTCTGAACCACACCTCATAACACAAGGTGAACTGAATGACCTTGTCAGGGATTTGGAACTACCCAAGAGGAAGGCAGAGCTGTTGGGCTCCAGACTACAGCAGTGGAATCTCCTGGCAGGTGATGTTAGGGTTTCCATGTTCCGTGACCGTCAAAAGGATCTTGTCCCATTCTTCTTCATGGAAGGTGATCTTGTAGCCTGCAATAACATCGATGGTGCGACGGCAGCCCTCAACATCGTTCATGATCCAGATGAGTGGAGACTGTTCATTGATTCATCGAAGACGAGTCTTAAAGCTGTTTTGCTGCATAATGGCAATGTTTTGCCATCAATTCCAGTTGGTCATGCAGTCCATATGAAGGAAACCTATGACAACATGAAACAACTTTTGAGGTGCATAAACTATGACCAACATCAGTGGCAGCTTTGTGGCGATTTGAAGGTTGTTGCTCTCTTGCTTGGTCTGCAGACTGGATACACAAAGTACTGCAGTTTTCTCTGCGAATGGGATAGTCGTGCAAGAGATTCCCACTACATCAAGATAGATTGGCCACTCCGACAGTCATTGGAGCCTGGGAGGAAAAGTGTTCAGCATCCACCACTTGTTGAATCAAGGAAGATTTTGTTACCACCCTTACACATCAAGCTGGGTCTGATGAAGAACTTTGTCAAGGCCATGGACAAAACACAAGCAGCTTTCAAGTACCTCCGTGGAAAATTTCCAAGGTTAAGTGAAGCTAAGATAAAGGAAGGTGTCTTTGTTGGTCCTCAGATTTGTGAACTTCTTTGAGATGATGCATTTGACCATGCACTGCGTGGCAAGGAAAAGACGGCATGGAAAGCCTTCCAGTTAGTGGCAATAAATTTTCTCGGAAACAACAAGGCAGACAACTACAGGTTGTTGGTGGAAAACCTCCTCAAGGCATACAAAAGCCTTGGTTGCAACATGTCACTAAAGATACATTTTTGGCATTCTCATCTAGATATTTTTCCACCGAACTGCGGAGCAGTGAGCGACGAGCACGGCGAGCGATTTCACCAGGACATTGCAACAATGGAGAAACGCTATCAGGGCAAATGGAGCCCATCAATGCTTGCAGACTATTGCTGGACAGTGACAAGAGATACTCCATTTAATGAATACAAGAGACAAGCCAAGAAGCGCCGAGTAGACACTGAACAGGACTAAACTATGTACATAATAGTTTTTTGCCTTTTGTTTCATAATAAATTTTATTTATATAACCCTTTTGCAAATTTTTAAAGTGTTACATAAACAGGACAGGTGAAATATTATCATGTAAAGCAACCATAAACACATGAAAAGACCTAGGTTTACAATTTATGATTAAAACTCTACTATCTACACAATATACATAGACGTAAAATGTAAAAACTTAAATATCTTGGAAACAGTAGCCAATCAGTTGTTTTAATTGTCATATTTGAATTCAGCACATCAAAATACATAATAAATAGCACATTTTATCTCTGAAGCAGACGACTTCTAAAATATTGTAGACCAGTGTAATTTATATGTGTCAACTTTCAGATCTAGATGTGTATGAAAGAAAAAGGAAATTTACTACAAGGTGAACCTCTCTAGCCCAGCACCCTCGGGACCTGACCAGTTTTGAACGAGAGAATTTTCCAGAGCATGGGAGGTCAATATTGCTTAGCAGTATTACCAACACTTCCACTGCTTACTGAGCTGTTAGAGGACATTGAGGGGTAAATTAGATCTAAATAACTGCACAGTACATTGAGAGCCAGGACTGGTGGCTGTAAACAAACTTGATGGGACCACGGGAAACTTGGCCACTCCCATGAAAAGTAGACATCCGGCCAACTAAAATCATGCTGATGTTTCTGGACCAGAGAGTTCTTGACTAGAGAGGTTCAACCTGTATTGAAGGATCTGTTTCCAAAATACTGGTTTTGGAATTATACCAGTTTGGTTCTGATTAGTACATAAGCTTTTTCTTTTCTTTTTCATCTGGGGAGAAAAGGGAGGACAGAAAGGCCTTCTTGGCTTCAGTTTAGACGTTCAAGGTGCTACTAGTGCCAGATTTTGGTCATGGGAAAAAAAATAATACTGTTCCACCATAATGCTGTGAAACCAGCCTTTCCAAATTTAACATAAAATCCAAACTGAGTCCAAGTAGGGAGACAAATGCCATAGAAAAACCTTCAGACATTCATGCTGATGCTCAGAAGAGTCTGGACTTTCCTATGGTAAGTGACCTTTAAAATACATAAATAAATAAAATTACTTCAATGAAGAAGTAATACTGCCTCATTAAGCCCCCAGTGATTTACTTTAATTCTTTCAGAGCCTTGTAGAACAGCTTAAAAAAAATGGTGCCAAAAAGATATACTATTTTCACAGCACTGTTTGCTTTAGAAAAGATATTTATACCTTCTTTTTCAGAGGGACTCAGGTTGGCTGTGTACTTGTAATGTCAGAGCATAATGGATAAAACTTTTGGGGGCACCTAAATGATTTAGACATCTGAGTCTGACTTTTTAAAGTGATTTAGGAACCCAAGTCTCACTGAAAGTCAAAGGAACTTGGGCTCTTAAGTTCAGAAGTTCAGAGGTATGTAGGTGCCAAAAGATGTAGATGGGTGCTGAGTGGAATTTTCAAAA
The DNA here is from genome assembly GCA_032595735.1 of Pelochelys cantorii. Lineage (NCBI taxonomy): Eukaryota > Metazoa > Chordata > Testudines > Trionychidae > Pelochelys > Pelochelys cantorii. Next base: position 6,038,618 of record CM064344.1, on the reverse strand, counting down.
GCACTTAAACAAGTTAGGTGCCTAAATTCTATCCATTACAATAGGACTCCTGTGCCAAACCCGCTTAGGTGTTTCTGATATCCCCAGGTAGGGCCTTTTTCCCTCTGCAGGTACTTTAATACTTGTGCAAATCTGGCACTCAAAGTGTCAAAGTGTCTTTTGAAAATAGGACTTAAACTCCTGTCATTTAGACAGTTTACAAAATGATACTCAAGATCTCTCTTGGCATCCCCCACATAAGGAATGATGCTAATTATGTGGAAGGAGAGCAGTGAGTACTGGAACAATTGTGCATTGTAATGAATCTTATGTCACTACTTTTGACCCTGATTCAGAAAAGCATCCTTATTGGACTTAAATACGTTCTTAATTTTAGACACTTGCCCAATTCCCATTGAAGTGACGCACATGCTTAAAGACAGGTTGAACCTCTCTAGTCTGGCACTCTCTGGTTCAGCAACACCCGTGGTTCGGCATGATTTTAGTTAGCTGGATGTCCATTTATCATGGGTGTGGCCAAGTTTGCATGGTGACACAGAGCTTGTTTACAACCTGACTCTCAGTGTTCTGTTATTTAGCTCTAATTTACTCCTAAATGTTTTCTACGAGCCCAGTAAGCTGTGGAAATGTTGGTAATGCTGCTAGACAATATTGACCTCTCACGGTTCAGCAAATTCTCTGTTATGGTCAAGTCCCGAGGGTGTCAGACTAGAGAGGTTCAACCTGTAATCCTGAATAAGGGAAGTTTTAATCACATAACTGAAACATCATTCTTGGCATTATTATTATTATCATTATATTCTTTATAAAAGAGTTGGAATGAAATGAGTAGAGCCTCGTGTAGATACAAAATTGGTATCCGCATCTGCAAAAATGGTCTGCGGATATCTACATCCACATCCACGGATGCGGATACCCACAGAAATAAAACAGATATCTTCAAGTTTGCAGGGTTCTAGATGCAAAATTTATATTTGCATCCACATCCATATCCAGAAAAATGAGCCACAGATAACTGTGGATTTTCAGTGCTCTAAAAACGAGAAAAGCGAAACTGTTGTTGAAATTGACTGCCTCCCATGAAGCATTGTGATTTTGATGAAATATTCTTTTCCAACAGAAAGCTGGGCCATAGGAATATTTTCAACTAGCTCGGGATTAAGGTTTCACCATTGGAAAACTCATGCCTGGCTTACATTTAGGCTCATTAGACTTTTTTTGTTTTTAATTACAGAATGGGTGTATATAAGTTTAAACCTACATGTTAAATTTTACAGGATCAAACTATAATTCTGTCTTTTGGAAAGGGTTCTGGATTTGGCAAAATGAGGTCTTCTCTTCTGGCGGATGTGGAAATATTCTCTATTTTGTTTGAGAGAAGCCGCACATTGTCACATTTCATTCTCCAGTGACCCTATATTTATTCCCTGCTCTAAAAATTTGTGTATTTTGTTAAATTCACCTCTACCGAATAAGCACTAGTCTGATTTTAGTTCCATTCCTTTCATTTACACATACAGACTAATCAATCCCTTCCTGTATGAAAATTAATACATTCAAACGTCCCATTGAATTTAATAAAAGGACAGCCCTTGATCAAGACTTCTATCAAAACATATATGGAAACCTTCCTTAGATGTCAGTTGGCTTTGGATCAGGCCTCTAATCAACAGATTTGCTTTAAAATGCCTCAGTAAGTATATCACATGATTTTAATTATTATTTCTTGAAATTTTAAAAAGTCAACATTTCAATAAAATAAATCAATTTTTGAAAAAAAAATCAGAGGTAGAGCAGATTGTATTCCCCCCCCCCCCCAAAAAAAATTATGCAAATATTTGTCATGAACTTTTGGTTCCTGTTGTTAGAAACCTAATATTTAGGGGGAAAGAAAGGCATTGAAGATATGAAATTTAGAAATAGGATCTAATATAGAGACACAGCAGGAGAACAAAATAAATGCAGTGGGACAACAAACCAGGTATAGGTTGAATCTCTCTAGCTGGGCACATCAGGACCTGACCGGTTGGAACCAGAGAATTTTCTGGACCACAGGAGGTCAACATTGTCTAGCAGCATTATCAACACTTCCACTGCTTGCTGGGCTATTAGGGGGCATTTAGGGGTACATTAGAGCTCAATAACAGCACAGAACACTGAGAGTCAGGTTGTAAACAAACTCTATCATATCATGGAAACTTGGCCACACCCATGATAAGTGGACCTCCAGCTAACCAAAATCATGCCAGACCACGGATGTTTCTGGCATGAATAGAGAGGTTCAACTGATGGTAGCATCAACATAATGAGCAGTGTTCTTGACACATCAATTGAGTGACCGCTGTCTAGTGATTTGCAAGTTAGTTTTCTAGAAGGATTTGAAGGAAGACCTTTGGTGGCTTCCTGGGTTTTGATGTTGCATTTTTTTCCCCATCATTTTAGATCATTTGCCACTTTGTAGCTGGACTCCTCTGACAAAGAACATATTCAGTCGTTTTCTGTATGTGTTTCCAACAGATTCTGTTGGGAAATATAAATCTCTTCTGTTACTTTTATTTTTCCAGATCCCCATTTTAGGAGGTTTCTCGGTTGAAATTGGTCTGCAGCTTGAAAGATTCTCAAGAAGATCCTGTTGCAAGTTTTCCACCATTCTCATTGTTTGCCATTGAATCACTGAGAAATGTGGGCTTTCTTAAAGCTTGTGGGGAGAATGCAAAATGACAGAGAGCAATTCTGACATTAATAAAACACTGTAGGTTTGATAGTCTGGGCTTTCTGATTGGGCTCTCCAGCTCCAAAACGAAGAAGGTTCTGCTAACGTCGATTTTGTGGGTTTTCTAATGAAGCCAGGATGAAATCACAGGAGATACATTTTAATTCTTGCATTCATTTTGCATGAAACAGAATAGCCAGAGATCTGACTAGTCAGACATAAAACTATCTGCAACCTGTCCACTTTGAACAGAACAGTTACCACATGATGTTGCTCAGCCATATTCAAAGTCTACAATTTCCTTCCATATTCAATTCTCAGGAATGGGTGGAATTTCTGACATGAGTAATGATACATCTGCTCTCACTCACTTTGGCAAGCAGTGTCTTCTATGTTCCACCAGTGTCCTTGTTTTAATCCTGAAGGACAAAAGGAAGAACATATAGCTAACGCCCCAAAGTGGGCTTTGGATGCAAACAATTCAATGGAAACATATAATTAGTGAAAGCGACAAGGAGTCCTGTGGCACCTTGTAGACTAACAGATGTATTGGAGCATAAGATTCCATGGGCAAAGACCCACTTCGTCAGATGCATACATATAATTAGTGGACATTAATGAGCACATGTTGCAACAAAAACTGAGCAGAATCCTGGACCTTCTTTATAAACTTGTCAATAGGACTCACAAAATTAAGTTGTTTAAGGATCTGTCACCAAAAAATGGGCAAAACCCATTTCATATTATGTAACAGAGAATCATTGACACTAGGTATTTTGGATTCTATCGATAGAGATATTTATAGCTTTCCTCCATATTGGTATATTATAGTATATACATAACAGTTTTTACATAATGCAACTGCAAAACTCACTGGCAATTTGGGGCGCTTTGATCACTAAATGGCACCTGATTTTTATAAGGCCATGTCTATACTAGGAAATTATTTCAAAATGACTAAATTCAACTTAATAACTCCTGATTTAACAAAATCGAACTAGCATGTCCACGCTACGGGGAAGCCTTGACATTAGTCCAAGGCAGACTCCATTAATGTAGATGTGCTAACTCAGACTTAGAATCCCAGGAAGCGCTGGGGAGTAATTAGTTCAAATTACTTTGGGGATTAGTTATTTTGAAATAGCAGCACCGCAACATCCACAATACCATTATTCCGAAATAACTATTTTGGAATTAGCGTTGCTCCGGATGAAAAGAAGGAGTACGGATTTCGAATTAAGTGGCCCGTTATTTCAAAATAACAGGCTTGGTTGTGTGGATGCTCCGCTTATAAATTCGACCTAAGGGAGGTTATTTCGAAATAAAGTCTTAGTGTAGACCAGGGCTAAGGATGGATATTCTACATTCTCTGGAAACCAGAGTCATTTAACACACTTCAAGCTCTGCTCTCCAAAATGGAGGCACCCAAAATCAGTAGCCACTTCTGAAAATCATGACCACTTTGACTAGATAGTCTTCCATAGGCTTATAAGATTAGTGGGAGGTTTTGCCATCAGTTAGATTCAACATATTGGTTTGCGGATGATGTGCAGTAATGACCACACGAGCAATGGAAATGTTGGATGTTGACCTTCTCGGCGTAAGTCAAAGAGAGAGAAAATAATTTAACTTTCCCCAAGGAAGAGGATCCAGTGATATTTAGATGATGCTATTGGACAGGAGAAAAAAAATAAATTAAAACAAAAGGAGAACAGAAAAACAACAACAACCCCAAACAACTGAAATCATGAAAGGCCAATGAAGAAGGGGGTAATTTTTGGTTTTTGTTTAAACTATGAGCAAATGGCATGTTCTGCAAAAGACTTAGAGTTTTAAACAGATTTTTAAATCAATACAAATAAATACTTCAGTGCACCTTTAACACAGCTTTGTAGTGATTTACTGCAAACATATTGAAAGCATTGACCACTATTTCAGTAGCTCCCATAATGCTCTGCATTCAAGGTCAAGCAAATTCTCAGTAAAAACAAACAATTTTCTCAGCCATCTTTCCACAAAGCCAGGCTGAAAACAATAGCTCATATCTTTAGAGCAAACACTGGAAAATGATGGGGAAAAAATGCCCACCAAAATATTGGGCCTCCACGAGAAATCACTTTTTTTGGCTTTTCTGACTTGAAGCTTGCAAAATATACTTTCTCCAAAGGGAGATTGTGCTCATTTGCCATCTGACTCAGATGCCCACAGGCTGAAACCAGTGTGGTGATGTAACTGTCAAACTGACACAGGAATGGCTCTGTTGATATTAGTCTGGCTAATCATTCCGCTAATTGGACAGCCATTTGAGCCACAATGCAAAGACAGATCAGCTTTCACTTTAATGACTCACATAAATGAGGTTTGACTCAAATGTAATACTTTAGATCAACACACGGAACGACTGTAAAAATAATACCACATGTGCCAGTGGCTCTTTTTAATAAGTGTCTTCCTCAGTTCTCCCTGCCATAATAGATAGCTTAACATACCTAAAATTAAGGTTTGTTAAAGGAGATCAATTGAAAAATGCACCCACAGGAGGCTGGAAATGAATGGCAGTGCTACTAGTATTCCACAAGTCAGTTTGTTTAAATTACTGCATCCAATCTGACCCTCTATGTATGTGCATTAGACAAAGAGGAACTGAATCTCCATTGCTTTGCACCTTGTGGAGTAATTTAGGGGCCATGGGTTTAATATACTATCATTGCCATTTGGTAGCCACTTATACTAACTTGGAACTGGTAGAAATTTACTACAAAAGGAGAATAAGGCTCAGATTCTGTGTCATGGTGGGGAAGCTGTTCATTTCCCCTTTAGCAGCCCTGCAACTATATTTGTTCCTTTTTTTTCTTGAGGGTGAATTCTTTCCACTTCTGTACCATAATATGTTGAAATATGTCTCATTCCAATTTTCAATAGTTCCTACTGAAAAGAGCAACTGAATGGAAGCATGTTGAGAGAATTCCTAGTTGGGATAGTTCTGCCTTTTTGTCAGCCTCTTCTTGCTCTCTCTAATGAGAGGCACATTTGTGTGTCAACAAAGGGCTGAGGTAAATATCTTGGACATGATCGTCTGTTGCTCTGATCCTTGACACTAGTGCAAAGCAAGCCCCAAACAATTCTGTTGTGATCGGGTGCCATTTTATATCCACTTTGTGAATCAGGGAAGCAAATGGAAGATCTTTGGTGGGGCTATGAAGGAGGAGGATGAGCAGGGGAAAGGTGAATGTTCCTGCTTTGAACAGAGGATCACAGGCAGGTGTCTGCCTTTTCCTGCAATGATTCCCAGGTGAGCTAGTTTGGGTGATAATTATGACTGGGCTCACACAGGTCAGAGAGATTATAAAAAGAAGGAGCTCTTCCGGTCAGAGTTCCTTTGAGACTGGGTGGGGGGAGCTAGAAGTCTAACTTTTCTAAGGCCAGAGCTGTTGAGTGTCCATAGTTGCAAGAAGTATTTTTATTTTTAAGTGGGCACTGGCTGTATGAGGCATCTTTTGCCTTTGCCATTTGAGCCTGTATTTTTGGGCTGATCTACCTTCAGTTATTTTGTCAGACCTGGGCTGTTACAAAGACCCTCAGTTTATAGGATAAATCTGTTTCTTTACTCTGGCTCCTCCTTCCCCTAATTCTCAGCTCGTGGCTCTGTGTGTAACACTGACAGGCAGAACTAAACCTGCAACCTTGGGAGCTTAAGACAGGAACGCATAGATTGAGCTAAAGGCTAGCTGGCTCTCAGCTAAGGTTGTAAAGCAAACTCATTCTTTCTCTCTCTGTATAAGTGGTCTAAGTGCCACTGCATCGGACAGTGACTTACACCCAGCAGGTGTGTGGGTTACACTTATAATCTGTCAGTGGCTGTTAAATTGCTATGGTGATAATGACTTAAACTTCCATAGCAGCCTCCATCTGAAAAGTTGTCAGGGCACATCCTAGTCAATAAGTCTCCCGCAGCCCTTTGAGATAGAAAGATACAAGACTTTAGCAGAGTTCATGTAAAGCAGTGATGGGTAACCAAGGCTAGTGAGGGAGCTGTATCAGAAGCCCTCCTTCTCAGTGGGCTACAAGATTGTTGTAACTCTGATGGTCTCTCAGGATAGGGTAGTTTTGCTAACTGCACTTGCGTACCTAGAATTTGCAGGGTCTGCCAATTAAACTTAGCTGCACTTTGGATGCAGAGGGAGTACACGGCTCTCGCAGTCAGGGTTGTGTGCATTCAGCCTGCACCTCACTTCATGTGCCCTTGCTTTGTGTGTGTGTCACTTTAGTAATATCAGTAAGAAAAAAAAAATACATGGACAAAAACCAGCAGAATCTGGCAACCCTCTGCATGGGAAACAGGAAACAAAACGTCTCATGGGCCACACATAGAAGGGTCACATGCAGCCCACCACTATGTATTTATATCATCCCTTTTACCACAGTATGTGTCTGCCTCTGTCTTTAGTGTATTTATTATCCAAGTGCTTCTCTAAGATAGGGAAGTGCTATTGTCCATGTTTTACTGACGAGGAACTGTGACAGGATAAGTCATGTCCCCAATGTCACATAAGAAGGATGGGGGGGGGGAAGGCTTGAAATCTTCTTACCTGGTCCTAGACAGGTGTCCTTACTATTGAACCCTTCTTCCTCTCTCCACTCAACCCACTCTCGAAGAAATCGAAGCAGGACCTCCCCCCAAAACATGAAACAAGTCAATAGTTGAATCAGGAATAGCACTCAGAGCTCCAAACTTTCACACCCTCTCACACCCTCTTGCGCAATGCCGCTACGCTGATTATTTTCAGGAAGAACGGCATTGCACAAGATGGCTTTTCTTGCGCAAGAAGGGGCAGTGTAGACAGCTCCTTCTGGCACAAGAGCCTCTTCTGAAAAAATGGTGGCTCATTAGGTATGCAAATGAGGCTCGGCGATATTCCATGCTTAGCCTCATTTGCATATTTCTCGCGCAAGAAGCTGCGAGTGTAGACACAGCCCTGGAGTGAATCCCCTGACTCTGTTTAAGTCAATAACAACACTTCCATTTCCCTTGCAATGCCAAAAAATGCAAAGGTCCCTGAAGATGCTATTGACAATAAAGGACAAGGAAAAAATATATATAGAAATTATATGCATAATTGCACCCAGAGAAAAGATTCTTCCCTGAGTTTTCCATGAGATGCCAACTCTTTTTCATAAAGCAAATGGTTTCTATAAGCACCATGTAACAATACAGCCTACTCTGAATGTAAAGAATTAACAATTGCCTAACCCAATGTTCTGAGGCTCCTTTCAGTTTCAGCTCAGAGTCTAATTTTGATCACAGATGTTTTAAGAAACACTGAATTCAACATTTAAGAAAAGAGTAGTCCTTATATATCAATCATAAGCTTTCATGGGCAAAACTCACTTCTTCAGATGAGCAGACTGGAGAGAAAAGGGGGTAGCCTCACAATTTATAACAGAAAAAGAATGGGAGAGGGGAAAGAAAGAGAAAAATAAAAACCCTGTCAATTGCAGTTCTGGTGCTAATGAGGCTAAATGAGCATGCTGAAAGCATCCCATAGTTATGTCAACTGGGTGTTGAATGTAAGGAGAACAGGTTTTATAATGGGAAAGCACACTTGTGTGCTAGGTATTACAGAACAACCGCAATTGCTTCCCTGGGATTCAGTCTAAAAGTTACAGTGTGTGTGTGTGTGTGGGGGGGGGGGAGATAGAGGGTATAGCACAGAGGAATTCACAAATCAGAAAATAAAGCAAACAACCTGATAGTGTCTCGCTAAACTTTCCCTGTTGACTTAAATATCCTGTGTTCCAAGGTTCAGTCCTTTCTAGCCATGGATATTGCTGAAAATTCTCTGTCGGGTTCCTGGTTTACGTAGGCTGTCCCCCACCTCCTGCTCTGAACATTCTCACACACGCAACAAAAGAAAACAAAGAAAAATGAACAACCAACCTAAAGCAATCAGAACCTGTTTTTTAAGTCAAATCTCTCAGTCTCTTCCCATTGGCTCTCTTGGCACCCTACCAACTCTTCCTGGAGACCCAACGTCTCTGGGTTCAACCCTTTACAGGCATTTTAGTTAACTGAATGGTGGGGATGTCTAGAAAAGGGCAATACCCCTCCCATCCATCACAGATGTAGGTAAGGACATAGTATTATATCCCCACTTTCTATTTGGGGGAACTGAGGAAGGAGAGGATCACTGAGTTGCTGAAAGCTAAAGGGGGGACCTGTCAGGTACAATTAGGGGTTCCTGTTTGCCAATCTTGTGGTAAAAGCATACCCTTCTCTCTCTTCTTTCTCAGCCCTTGCAGAAGGATTACCCAGACAATCCTATAAATAGCAGCTCCATATATAACCAGACTCTTGTTACTACTTTTACATCCCACTGCTCGTTTGAGGCACCCCTAGCAATTTCCAGGGCAGCCCAATGACCTCACCACAGCTTGGAGATGAATCGCATGAAGTTGCAAACATTGTGTTGTCATGTCACTTGGTTAGGGAGGAAGTTTGGGTCAGCGGAAAAGAGAGCTCTCGATTTATCCCTCAACTATCTTCATATCATAGACAAAGCCTGTGACAACATCACGGTATTGCGGCAAAACACGCCACGGGAATCAGTCGGTGATATTCTGTAGCTTGAATTACTCTGGGGGGTCAGAGTAGAGGCTCATAAGGATCCCTGCTGCCCTTGGAATTTTTGAAAATATGTTGATTTCATTTTCCCTGAAGTTGCTCTGATATGTTTCAGGTAGGAGGATGGGTTTTGGCATGGGAGGTTAATGTGTACTGCTATTTTTCTCGATTCTGTTTCCCCACCAATGCAACTACAGTCTGGTGCCTGCTCCTTTGGGCCCATCAGATGACAGGTCACAGGTGGATTGCCCAGTTGTGGATCATGGGTGTAGCTGGGGCCAAATTCTCTGCTTTAAGACAGAGGAACTCACCGTCCACATGTCTTATTGTCTCCTTGTAGCTTCCCTCACATATTACTTGGCCACTTCCCTGGAAAACTGGTATAAAAACCATTATGCGTCCTAAGTAGACGTGACCTTAAAATACAGGGAGAAAATGGAGGGTACAAAATAGCTTCATGGTGAGATGAACAGCAGGAAATCTGAGCCATACTTGGTTAGTTTCCCCTTGCTTATTGCTTTCTCTTTCAAGGATGGAAGTATAGCTATTTCAGGGTGATTCACAAAGACAATTGCAACAGCAAGAAGTTTTCTCTCTGTGGATACAATTTGAACCTCTTCAGTCCGGCACTCTCTGGTCTGGCAAATTCCGTGGTCCGGCATGGTTTTAGTTAGCTGGATGTCCACTTCTCATGGGTATGGCCAAGTTTTCCCTGGTCGCATAAAGTTTGTTTTCCCACAGCGAAGACAGTGCCCTCGCTCAGCTTAAGGTATGTCAACTCCAGCTACTTTGTTTACGTAGCTGGGATTGCGTACTTTAAGCCAACCTTCCCCCCGCCCCACCCCCAGAGTGTAGACCTGTCCACAGTGGGATGAGCAGCATAATTCAAATCACTGCATGTAATCAAACAATATTGTACTGTATACTCATTGGTAATTCAATGTCTTTAAGAAATCCCTCTCAGTTGTACCATGCACAGTGTGCACCAAATCTATGCGGCAAGATAATATGCCATCACGCTGACTTAGAATGATGAGCACACCATTAAAATTTCATGATGAACCAGGCAGGCCAATTGACTTTAGTGACATGGAGACTTTTTGGTGAATGTGGTAAATTCTAGTGGAGCACACTGTGATTAGTACTGAAATATTTGTCATGCCATAATAGTTGTTGGGTTCGCTTTCTGCATTTCTATGCCTAAAACTGTCAGATCCCAACACAAATTGCAACCACATCAGACCATGAAACCAACTGCAGTGGTTTCTGCAAGGGCATCATGGTAGGAAAGAAGTTGGCCCAGTATTTATGCGCCTATCTAGACCTGTGTTGTCAAAGCTGCCACTAAGGAGATGCTTGCGGAAACAGAGAATTTGCAGAACCATGGAGGTCAATATGGCCTAGCAGCATTACCAACACTTCCACTGCTTACTGGGCTCTTAGAAGAAATTTAAGGGTAAATTAGAGCTGAATAACAGCACAGAACCCTGAGAGCCAGGACTGGTGGCTGTAAACAAACTTTATGGGACCGCGGGAAACTTGGGCACACCTATGATAAGTGGACATCCAGCTAACTAACATCATGCCAGACCATGGATGTTGCTGGACCAGAGAGTGCCAGACTAGAGAGGTTTAACCTGTTTATTAATGTTTTACTGTAATTTTGCATTAATGAAAAGCTTTAAGAATTAAGAAAAAAAAGTTGCCTTTTGACATTAGATCCTGGCAATTTGCACACTGTAAACTCATAATTAAGCCCCTCTTTGGAGGATTTCTTTGCAAACTAAAACTAGGGAAACTTGTACATACTTGGTGCACTCAGCAGCCCAGATTGCAGATATCTTCCTGGTATGCTTGTTAAATTGTGCTGCAATTAAATAGAGAGCCTGGAATTTTCAAAGGGACCTAAAGCAGCGAGGTGCCCATATATCATTACATGCAATAGAAGCAGGACATTTAATTTCCTTATGGTTGCTTTGAAAACCCTAGCCTCAATGGAGATCAGAATGTCTGAGAGGGAATATTTTCCTGGACTAACATTTTCCCTACCTTGCTTCAAAAGGCTGTCAACAATAAAGACAAATTAGGTTTCATATGTATCATTCAGCTGTGATATTACCACACTCCGAGGAATGTTTCTTGCCAAAATCCAAGAAGAACGAGAGAGGTTGAACCAAACTGATGAGTTGCAAGTATCAATTAGCCCTCGGGATATTCCTGTGATACGTGCAAATAACAAATACCAACAAGCAGTGAACTTTCTGGTAGTCCAAAAAGGGGGTTAGTGATCACCCCCTCCCTTCTTAAACTAGCTCTGATGCAGAGGCTTTTAATATAGGGCTTATGTGCTAGATAAACTTGAATGGGCCTTTTGTTCTTGGGTGAATTTTACTCTACCCATTGCAGTTGAAAAAGCAGTAAGTAAACAGAAGCACAAAACCGTCATTTTCAGTATCATAGTCCTCCCAAAGAGGGCAGTAGAGGTCCACAGATAAGCCAGACGGTAGGGCTGAGAACCAGACCAGCTAGCGCATAAATCTCTGAAATCTGTCTTAGCACGTCTACATCAGGAAAAGGGGAATTATTACACTTAATTAAAGTGTATTGACACCATATGTGGCCCCGCCTCTCCCTTTTGGCTTTATTAATGATAGCAAAATTGGAGACTTATAAAGGTTTTTTATTATTATTTTTTTTTATGATTTCTATACAGTAACCCTGTCTCTCGCCTTTGGGGAAAGAAATGCAGCAATCACACTCATTAAAAAAGCTCCGTTTGCAACAGCAAATAAGTTTATAGTTTGTGAAACCAACTTTTTGGATTCTCCACTGGTTGTACAAAGAGGCATCAGTGAAACATTAGGTAGGTTATTGTTAATGTTATTATTTTAAAGTCTGGACAGTTGGTAATACAGCCTCTTTGCAGAATATAGTCATTGTTTCTTGGATTAATTTTCAAGAGGGTCATATAAATAGCACAGATGTGTATTGAAAATCGTGTGTTCCAAACCTGTGAAGGCCAAAAGCATAACTAGGTTAAAAAAAAAAGACTTAGATGAGTTTGTGAAAGATAGGTCCCTTACTGGCTGTTAGTCAAGATGGTCAGCAATGCAGCCTCCTAAATCTCTGACGGCCAGTCGTTCAAAGATTACCCTGTTCTGCTCATTCCCTTTGAAACAACCAGCAACAGCCACAGTCAGAAGACAGAATACCAAGCTAGATGGGCCATTGTGGTGACCCAGTATGTCCGTCTGTTCTTTCTTATGGAAGGCAGGGAATTCCCCATATAAATTGGGTAAGGAAATACAGGTGAATCAGAGAGTTTTGAGTGAATCACCAGATAACATTTCCAGTCTGAATCTAAAGCAGGGGTAGGGAACTTGAGGCCCGGGGGCCAGATGTGGCCCCTGGCTTGCCTGGATCTGGCCCCCCAGGCTCACGGTCCCCCCGGATTGGCAAGCCTGTGCTGGTGCTCCAGCTCCCCCCACTCCATCAGAGGGCTGGAGGACACAAAGTATGCTAGGCCTGGGCCCCCGAGGCTGTGCTGTGTGACAGGAATGTGAGGAGCATCTTTCTCCTCACTTGGGCATCACATCAGTGAGGGGGTTTTGTGTGCGGCCCACGACTGATTTTTCTGCGGGTCAGTGGCACCTGACCCAAACAAGGTTCCACCACCCCAGTGAAAGTATCTCAAAGATGTGCAGATCTTTGCCCTTTGGTGTGGCATTTGTGTAAGACTGAACTCTTCTAAATGTATAATCTAAATCCCATGTTTAGACACAGAAAGCCATGGCTGATTTGGGGCTGTACTGAGAACTCTGGAATGCCTTTGATATGCCTGGAAACTTCCAATGTAAGTTGAGATTGTTGTATCAATACTTTAGACTCCTTGGTTTGTTTCCTATCTGATTTGTATCTCTTTTTTTTTTTTTTTTTTTTGCTTCTTATTTATCCCTCTATATTTCTGGGACTCTTCCTGCAATGAATGCTTTTGCATTCTCTTTCTTTCCCTCACTTTGTCTCCGGGTAAGTAAGGAGAAATGGTTAGTCTTTCTGCATCCCCCTGCAATGGGGTAGAGAGGAACAGAATGACCAGCAGTCTTTAACTTCTGCATTACAGGAGAGATCACGGTGGCGCCGTTCAGCAACCTATTCATATGCCTGGCTGCTCTGAAAAATCGGGTGGCCTCCTTCTGGTGCTCCAGTCATGGGAAAGCCAAACTTGCTGGGGAGAGGCTACAGTCAGACAGAAAGTAAGAATTCATAGCGACTCAGAAACTTAGCACGGTTGCACAAGGAAGCACTTCTCAGCAGCTGCTCCAGGAGCCAATAAAAAGAGAGTGCTGGGACAGTGTCAGAAATTAAGGCTGAGTCGAGAAACTCTGAGCAGGGGAATATGAGTCAACAGTGTGTCCTTGTAACTAAGAAGGCCTGCTGGGGTGCATTAGGAGGAGAATTGCCAGCAGATCTAAAGAAGTGATTATTCCCCTTTATTCGGCTCTGGTGAGGCCACATCTGGAGTATTGTGTCCAGTTCTGGACCCCCCACTATGGAAAGGATGTGGACACATTGGAGAGGGTCCAGCGGAGGGCAGCCAAAATGATTAGGGGGCTGGAGTACATGACCTATGAGGAGAGACTGAGGGATTTGGGTTTGTTTAGTCTGCAGAAGAGAAGAGTGAGGGGGGATTTGATAGCGGCCTTCATCTACCTAAAGGGAGGTTCCAAAGTGGATGGAGAGAGGCTGTTCTCAGTGGTGACAGATGGCAGAATGAGGAGCAATGGTCTCAAGTTGCAGTGGGGGAAGTCTAGGTTGGATGTGAGGAAAAACTATTTGACTAGGAGGGTGGGGAAGCACTGGGTTCCCTAGGGAGGTGGTGGAATCTCCATCCTTGGAGGTTTTTAAGCCCTGGCTTAACAAAGCCCTGGCTGAGGTGATTTAGGGTGATTCTACACTGCACCCGTAGCTCAAAATAAGCTATACAATTTGAGCTATGCAAATTGTGTAGCTTATTTCAAGTTAATTTTCAAATAAAGTGCTATTCCAAAACATCCCTTAATCCTCGTGGAACGAGCTTTACAGGGACGTTAAAGTAGTGAGCCTGTTATATTTCGAAATAATGGGCTTGCTTAAAAGATGCAGAATAGCAATTTCGGGATACCTGAAGTATCCTGAAATAGCGCCGCAGTGTAGACATGCCCTTAGTTGCAGTTGGTCCTGCTTTGGGCAGGGGGTTGGACTTGATGACCTCCTGAGGACTCCTCCATCCCTAGGACTCTACGATTCTAATATCTCTTCTGACATGACGATGTTTGCTCTCTATTTTCTGTGAGCAAGAGAGAATCGGGTGTGTGGGAAAGTGAATGTGTCCCTTTGACTCTTTTCCTTGGACTGAGCGCTTTCCCCAACTTTCATGCTGCCTGCATCTTTTAGGCTACCTAGAAATCATAGGTGAAGGACATGGGGGGGAAAGGGGAGCACAGATTTGCATGGTTGGTATTTGTTTTCGGTGCCAGTAGCAAAAGGGTCCCTCTTCCCCAAACTTGCAGGCACTCAGTAGCAGACGCTGGCCTTTCAGACAAAGCGGTGGCAAGGGTTAAATTCTATATCTGCCACAACGTTCTGTGCATGATCCCATGAGATCTCTTGACGGTTTCCCATTGCTCCTGGAAATAATGACTCTCAGCTGCAGCAGCATTGCGCTAACCCTTGATAGGCGGGTGCCAAACGCTCATGCCCCATTGCACACTTATGAATAACTAACACCATACATTATGTCGGGCCCCTGGTCATAGTTTCTAACCACAAGCCCGTATTTTTGATCATGATGTTTCTGAACCAGTTTTATCTTAAAATCCTATGAAAAGTGTTCCTTGGTGAGTAATAATGCATTTAACTAGCAAACTCAGGCCACATGTTCAGAACCAAGAAACAGACGCAGGCATTGGACACCCTACGCCTGTGGCAGTTTTTCTTCCCACGTGTCATTATAAAATGTGAATTTCAATCACAAGCGCCTGAAGCGATTAGTCCAGTCCAAATTCAGGTTTGTATTGGTGATTCACATTAAGGTTTCTATTTTGTTATTCTCCAGGCTCTCGAATGGGAATATAAGGCTCTATTTTAAAGGAGGCAAAGGTAAGAATTCTAAGGCATTTCTAAAAATGAATGAATGCAGTTTTGTCAAAACCCATTTTGGGTACATTTTCTGCTGGGGCTCTCTCTGGTTTTCAATTCCATGTCACCAAATTTATTCATGCATAAAATTGCTCCTGTACTTTACTACTGCAAACACCTGCCGAAGTTCTAACAGCTGTAAACCCCACTGAACAGCCTACCACTCGTGTGCATGCACGTACCCGCATATACAGCTGCACCAGGCATGGATCCTGGTGGGTTTATAACATACAAATGCTAACCCTTGCTCGAGAGCAGGTGCCCTAGTGAAAGGTGGTCTGCAACAGATGAGGCATGAGCAGGAGTATGATCTGCTGAGGGAAAGTGCGGGGTGTGTTTACCACAGGTCAGCTTCCCCATGCGCAAATGGAGGATAATGCCTGACAATCTGCCCCTGGCAATGTACAGATTTGTGGTGAAGTGCAGAAACCGCCGGCTGGCATGGGCAGGGTTAGAGAGCCTCTGGGCCCAACTAGCCCTACCCTTTACATTTGCAGCCAATGCCGGGTCGTGTAGGGAGAGAACCTAGATCAGCTTGGGGCTGATTGACAAAGAGGCAGGTGTTAATAGCATCCCTACCTGAGGGAAAGAATCACTAGCCTGCCAGCCAACTAGGCCACCACCAGGAAACAAGCACTGTCTCCTGGGATGGAAGAGACTGAGAAAAGAATCGTAAGGGCATCTGGCTTATGAAAGAATCAGGGGACCAAAGCACAGAAAGGGTATGTCTAGACTACATGGCTCCATCGACGGAGCCATGTAAACTAGTTTACCTGACATAGTCAGTGAAGCGGGGATTTAAATAATCCCCGCTTCATTAAAATAAAAATGGCCGCCGCACTGTGCCGACAATCAGCTGATCAGTCACAGTGCGGCAGTCTAGACGTGGATCGGTCAACAAGGGAAGCCTTTGTCGACCACTCCCGTAAACCTCGTTTCACGAGGCATAAGATTGGTGGGGGCGGGTTCCAACCTTTATTGCTGCCTGCCTGGAAGCACCTGGGACCACAACAGGACACGGCCCAAGGTCCACACTACAGAAACTTGGACTATAGAGGTCATGCCCCAAGTGGAAGTGACAGTGGTAGGATGTAGCCCAAGGCAGTGGACATACACTCGCTGGTCGGAGGTTCCTCTACTCAGGGGTTGCCACAGATGCAGCCCTGGGTTGGGACTCAGTTCTGTACGGCCTTGTCTACACTAGGAAATTACTTCGAATTTACTAAATTAGACTTATGGACTCTTGATTTAATAAATTCCTCATGAAGGGGAAGCATCAAAATTTGTCTGAGTCAGGCTCTGTCACGGTGGAGCAGCAGGAGGCCTCCCAGAGGCCAATTAGTTCAAATTCGCAGCATCGGAGCATCCACACTAGTGTTATTTTGAACGTACAAGTTTGGAATTAGCGTTATTCCTCATGAAAAGTGTGAGTGCAGGGTTGAATTCTGTGGCCTGTTATTCCAAAATAATGGGCATGTTTGTGTGGATGCACCACTTGTTAATTCGACCTTGCGGAGGTTATTTCGGACTAACGTGCTAGCTTAGACCAGGGCTAAGAGAGCCCCGATTCCCCCCTACTTCCCCTACCTCAACTGAAAGACTGAGGGACTTTGACCAAGCAGTGGGCCAAAAATCAAGTGCTCCAACCACTAAGCTGCTCAGCCCTTCGAACCCCCTTTTACGATATTATTGATTCTTATAATGAATGGCTAATGATAGTCCATCTTTGGTTTAATCCCACTAAAATAATGAAATGCTCCAGGAATGAATTTGGCCTATTTACTACCAAAAGACAACAACAAAATCAAAACATGATTATATGGAATATAGCCTAAGGCTTGGTAAAGTAATTGTATAAATTCATTAAATTACATTGGCATCCTCCTCCACCTGCGTACCGACACACGCACAGACCCAAAGTGCTATCCTCTGTGTAGAAGGTGTATACAACAAACTTGCATATGGCAGAACAATTTGGGGTAATTTCAGTGAGGAGGAAAAAAAACCCCTCTATTGCTTAATTTTTCCAGAGCCCTGTAAAGAGGATGCAAAGATAAAAGCTGGCAAAAAAATAAGTTCTCCGATAACTAATCTTGAGTCAAACATTTTTTTTAAAACATATCAGATCCTATGATCCTACCCTATTGCACTAGTGTAAAAAATGTGACTTGAATTATACCAATGGTTATCAAGCAATCAGTGCCAACAATCTGTAACCCCCCTGGGAAGGAATGGTGTATATGTCTACTATATGATTACCAATGCATCTCTTTCACACTACAAGTGTTGCCAAGGTATCAATGCTGGGAGTGGCATATCCAGAAATGGGAAGATTTCCAAGTCACAATCCCTAGTTCCCAAACAGTGTTAAGTCTATGGCAATAATAGGTTAGTATAATTGGGTCAAAATCAGGCCCTAAATGCATTCAATATCTGGGTGAGCCTACATAGCTCCATCTTTCCAAGGTACCAAACTTGTGGGAAAAAGAACTTAAATACATTCAGAACATTAAATCTTCAGCATGCTTTCCCCCATACCAGTTGTATCCAATGTACTGTCTAGGGAAGTTAGAGTCCAACTGAAGTAGTCTTTACTGAATCAGGAGCTACATTTCATTCAAGGTCCTTCATACCAAGTCCTAGTACAGCTTCTAAGAAAGGGCAAATAAGATTTTGGTATTTAGAGTGCACATAAGAATATAAGAACAGCCAGACTGGGTCAGACCAAAGGTCCATCTAGCCCAGGGTCCTGTCTTCTGACAGGGGCCAATGCCAGGTACCCCCCTTTGACCCAGTCCCAGCTCTGACAAACAGAACTAGGGACACCATTCCTACCCATCCTGGCTAGTGGTTGGACCTATCCTCCATGAATGTATCTTGTTCAAGTCCTGGCCTTCACACCACCCTCTGACAAGGAGTTCCACAGGTTGACTGTGTGTTTTGTGGAGAAATACTTCCTTTTGTTTGTTTGAAACCTGCTGCCTACAGTTTGGGCATTTTCCCAAAGGATTTGAATATAGCTTTCAGTAGAAATGTTGAGCTTCTTCGTTTACATTGTCGTAGTGTCCAGTGGCACTATCAAGATCAGGGCCTCACTGGGCTATGCACTGTACATAAAAAATGGTCCCTGACCCAGAGAACTTACAATGTAAATGGACAGAATAGACCAACAATTGCATAGAACAAATGTCACTGCAATGTGCCTTACAAATGCACAACGGGGCTCACATCATCCATCCCTGACATGAGGCCACTTCTAAGGTGAAAAGGAACAGTTCACATTTTCAGCAAGTCAATGCAACTTTGCCCAAGATCTGATGGAACAATGATTTAGCAGAGCAATTTAACTCACTGTAAGTCAAAGTAACCTAAAGCTTAAATGAGATCTGCTTGGATGGTGCCTTCAATCAGAAATATATGCCCATCCTGGAAGAACACGGAATGATAACATGATTTAAGAACTCATGTAGCAATATTAATTCTAAATCTGTGCGTGCTCAAATTCAATTTTTACCCTTATCTGCATATTTATAATACATGTTATCAAAGAAGTAAAACTTCTTGGATTGATGTTTTTAATGAAGTCACAAACTCTTATGGGCTGGAAACTATAGGCCATAGAATATACAACAAACACCAATTTACAAGCAAAAGTACATTCCTGTTATAGGTACCAGCAAACTGGTAGACCAGAAGAACTGGATTAGCAGCAGCAACAGTACTTTGCAATCAGTTAATGTGACAGTGACGTCACAGATGTACTTGTCGTTAGAATGTCATCAGGCAATACTGAAAGCACACTAGACAGTGGGGTAGGATTGCTTCAAATGCAGCTGCAGCCCCACAGATAAAACAAAAGACAATTTCACTCTGTCGCTTCCAGTTTCCATAAGTAGTACATGCAACTAAAACAGCCAGGGCCGGATTTCCCACAGTTTTCCCGTAATAGAAAGCGAGAGTATCTCTGAAGGCTTCAGAGCAAGCCAAAGTCCTTCTGTGGTGATTATAATTGTTATGGCAGGGGGTTAAAAATTATCTGGAAGCACGATGGATACTTGCGGATGTCCCAGCCCCCCTTTGGGAGACTGAGGTCATTAACTGAGTTGTTCATGGAGATAAGAGTCTTTTAAAATAAACAGAAAGGCCATATAATTACCAAATGCTGCACGAGGAGGATTAGTGTGTTTGGAGGAGCTTGTGTCGGGGTAAGACTTAGTGCTCCCTTTTTTAATCCCTGCCTTCAAAAAAACTGGAGGGAACTATAGGGTTGGAATCAGTAATGGGAGGAATTAAATGGAACAGTCAATAGGACTTGGCTGATTTGTACCAACTGAGGAAATGCCCAACTCTTCTGAATACATTTCAATAATTTATAGCCTGATGTTGTCATTTTATAAATAGCAGCTGCATGAGAAGTCTAACTTTGATTTAAACAATGTTTTTAATTTAAGTCCTCCCAGCGGGACTTTCAACGTAACAAAAGAAGAAAATGTATTGCAGTTTTCATCTATAGATCTCAAAAGTCATTGAACATGTCACAAACCAAGCTTCACTTAATCACTATGGGCATGTCTACCCTAGGAAATTATTTCAAAATAACTAAATTCGACTTAATAACTCCTGATTATACAACATTGAAAAATGGGGAAGCCTTGAAATTAGTCTGAGGCAGGTTCCGTTAATATGGATGCACTACCTAGACTTACCCAGGAAGCACTGGGGAGTAATTAGTTTGAATTGTTCTGGGGAGTAGTTATTTTGAAATAGCAGCACCAGAGCATCCACACTACCGTTATTTTGAAATAACGATTTCAAAATTAGTGTTATTCCCTGAGGAAAGCAGGAGTACAGATTTCAAAATAAGCATCCCATTATTTCAAAATAACGGGCTTGGTAGTGTGAATATGCCACTTATAAATTTGACCTAAGGGGGTTGTTTTGAAATAACGAAACAGCTGTTTTGGAATAACAGAAATGTCAACTAGTGTAGATCAGATATTAAGTGTATCTTTATGTGCTCTTTAGGCGTATCACCAGGCACTTGTAACCCGGAGGCACTGACAAGGGTGCATAAAGTCTGCTCTATGGCCTGAGCTGAAAGGCAGTTGGCTTTTAGTTTATGCAGTAGAGGACCATGGCTTTAGCCCCTAAGGTCACAGGTTCAATCCCACCTGCTGACAACCTGGGTCTGTCGGCTTTACACACTGTTAAAAGATAAATACATTGAGGCTCATATTGGTTGAATGGCTTGTCTAAGTTCACATGCTGAGCCAGCACCAGAGCTGGGAAAAGATTCTAGGAGCCATGATTCCCAGTCTTTTCTTTGATTTCCATCACAAGGCACATTTCCATCTGGCTGGGGACTCTGAGAAGGATCCTATATCTCCCATGTTAATAATACAACAAGGGAAATCACCCTATAATTGAATCAAGTTTATACTGCTTCCAACAGAAGCACAGTGCTGTTCATTTGGGCTCAACATAAGTTGCTCTTTCTTTTCAAGACAAAATGCATTTCAGTTTTTAAGGTTGTGATGCCAACCAGCCAAGGAAGGAACATTTAGTACTCAGGTTAATATCCTCTGTGCCTATGGGAGTACTGGGATAAGGTGAGGGCAGAATTTTGCCATCTGTCCTTAACTTACAAGAATGCAAAATACATCTTTCACTATTAAAATTAAACTTATTTACTTCATCTCGTCTAGATCTTAGAGTAAATTAAACATGGCCACAAAGATTGTTTTCAGCTATATTCAAGCTAGGCTGAGATCATGCTGCTTACATTTTCAATCAGAGCTAATAGTAAGGCCAAGGTGCAAGGACCAGAAAATCATAAGTTTGTAACAATAAACATAAATAATAATCTACATTCTTCTCCCGTAGATTTCTGTGGGATTTGAATCAGCCCCTTGAGTTCCTTTGGAAACCACTATAATCAATTTACTATTTTAGAACTAATAAATAAACGAGTAGTCCTGAGACACCTTAGGGACAAAATTATATAAAGAATCATGAGCTTTCATGGGTAAAACTAACTTCATGAGATGATACTATATATTTTTGTTAGGCTGTAAGGGTGCGTCTACACAGCACCATTATTTCGGAATAATAGCTGTTATTTCAAAATAACAAAGTGCGTGTTTACACACAAGCAATGATTTCGACTTAATGTCAAAATAATGTCCAGCCGGAGGACTTCTTACTCTGACTCCTGAACCCCTCATTTTACAAGGATTAAGGGAAGTCGGGGAAAGAGTGCTTTATTTTGAAATAAGTGCTGTGTAGACACGCCCAAATTCGAAATAAACTATTTCGACTTGAGCTACACAATTGGCATAGCTCAAGTTGCATAGCTTATTTCAAGTTTAGCCCTGCTGTGTAGACATACCCATAGGTGCCTCAGGACTACTCGTTTTTAAAGTTGCAGACTAACACGACCCTCAGAGGGTTGTTTTTAACATACAGACAGTATAATTGTCTTCAGGACAACAGACTGAAGCTTCCACGAGGAGCTCTGTCACTCTCATCAGGAGTACAGCTGGTTGAAAATTTCTGGACAAAACTTTCTCTCGCAAAATGGGTCTATTTGGAGTGACCAAAAGATTTTGTGAATTCATGTGGAATTTGCCAAATTGTTTTGGCCAATAAAAAAGCAAACATTTTAAAAAAAAGTCAAATAATTGTTTCAATTTTTTTTATTGCAAACCACTTTCGATTTGGATTTACATTTTAATTTTATGTTTTTTAAGAATGCAAAAGAATCTCAAATTAAATGGAACAGCATGTTTCATTTCACAAGGGGTTTTTTTCACCCTAATTAATTTTAAGTCAGCCCTAACATTTTTTTAATAAATGTTTCCGTTCAATCATCAAACTGAAAAATCAATTATTTACACAGCTCCAAGTGAGTGAGATGTACAAGTAGTGTCTTACTCTGTTATCTCAGGAGAAATAAGTTAAACTCTGGTTTTGGGTGGGTCATAGGCATAGGGTGATCTCAACCTCACCATTAGTGGCATGGTTGCTATTTTCTGCGTGGCCTTTAAAACGTGGCATGGTTGCTAGTGTCTGCGTGGCAGATGCTTGACACTAGAATAGCAAGGGTGTGGGAGGTCAGGACTAATTTGCATGGTTTGTGCCTCTGTTCCAGTTGAAGCCACTGCATTCGCTGCCCATGCAGAAAGCTTGCATTTCCCTGAGTAATGACTCTGAAAAGGAACCATGACAAACCGGGATGCAAATAACCATTTTGGCATTTTCTTCTTTTTAGGACATGGAAGAGATGACCAGGAGATGTGGGCTGTCTTGGAGTCCTGTCTGAAAAGTTCCCCTTTTGTAAACAAATGATCAAGTTTTAAACCACTTTAAAACACTTGCAATTGAAAACATGCGTTTAGTGGTTTCATGACTGCAGTGACTTTTACTGTCTATTAATATTCGGCTAGCTTTGCTTGCTAAAAGTATCCTCTGTAGCTTGCTATTTTTGACATTCATCTTGTATCTCAGCAAGAGCACTAGAAGAACTCCGCAGAGGGTTGCCCAGGTCATTTGTGATCTTGAAAGTTTTGGGGGTAAGTTTCATAAAAGGAGCAGCGTAAATCCTAGGACCTCGGCCAAATTCCAACTTACATTCTTCCTCCCCCAAACTCTTCCTCGGTTTCATTTGCAAATCTGGCCTCCTGTACTATGAGGCATCCATGTGGGCTATTAAACAACGGCCGTATTTCACCCAAGATCTGGCTGCCATTCGCATTAAATGCTTTGTATGTCATTTCCTAGTGGGTTCTGGAATGAAAAGTGTTATGTAAATATATTATCATTATCAATAATATTGACATCATTCGAGACCACCACTATTTAAAAGCAATTAACAGTTCCTCTCCTGTTATCATCAATATTATTATTTTTTTCACTCAAGCAGACCAAAACAATCATGAAACTTAAAATAATCTGGTTTTGGAAAGAATATAGTAACAATACAGAAAGGCTCATGGGGTCCCATTAGACTTTATCAACACGTGTTTTGTGGCGATATTTTCCAATACAGATGCTAAGGGTCAAACTCAAATCTGATGTAAATAAGTACAGCTCAGGTGAAGTAAACTCTTGTGCAACAATTGAGTATTAAGTAAGACAGCCCTGAAAATGAAGCACAAAATTCTGAACAAAACTTTTTGTAATGATTGGGAAATATAAAGCTGAAAAAGCACTATGTTTAAAGAAGATAAGAAATGTTAACATGAAAGTATCATTGTGGATTTTTTTGTAATTCCCCCCATTCAAATAAAAAAATTAGCTATAATATATATTAAAATATAAACGTGAAAATTGCTAATAATAAGGTTAAGAGCTTTGTTAATTTTACTTTAAATGATGGGCTGTAATGCATTTAGGTGAGGTACCACTTAAAACTAAGGCCTGGCTGGAATGAGTGTGGTTTTGACAGTTCTTCTCCTCCCATACTGAATTGCTTAAAATGACGTTATTGCTAACAGGACAACAGTATCCTTTTGTGCTAGAAGATTTTAGATAAACAGTACACCAGTGTGTACCTATGAAGTGAAGCTTGTGAATGCATATTGTAGGGGTTATGCAAGAAAATGGTTGGCATGCTTGAAGCTGAGTGCAGGAAGGTTAAGAAACGTGTAATCGGGAAAAGTATAAAAAGGCTCATGTGAGCAAGGCCCAAGTCGGAGAGGCACCATCCAGAAAGTGAAACAACGGGACTGAAAGGGCAGACAAGATCAAGGCACCCTACCTATTCCATCTTATCTGTTTATTGTATGGCATAAATACGTGTTTGGACATTATCAGTGATCATAATTATGTCTGTAATTGTATTAAATAAAGGCAAAAGGCTTGATTAAACCTAACTCGGGTGGAGTTGTGACTCAGTTTCCCACTTTACACTCCCAACCAAACTGAGCAATATCCGATTTACATTGAGACTTTGGCTTACCATGTTTTTAAGATTATTGCGAACAAGGTAGACACAGACATAGTTTGAGGTGTGTCCAAAAATCAAATCCTGTGAGGCCCTCATGTTTTCATTGCTCACAGAACAAACATCCAAAGATAATGTTGCTATCTTTAGATGTCACCAATTCAATGACAGTCAGATTCTTCGTACAGAACGTTACTGTGTGTCCTATGTTAACCATCTCACAAACTTTCAAATGGGTAGGTTAGAATAATAAACACACTGGACCAAATTCATGCCTGATCTAACTCCTGGCGGTTTCAGTGACATATCGATAGGGATGAATGTAGCCTGTTTTGAATGAACCTGGAGTTTCTGTTTTGAATGAACCTGGCATGTACTCAGTTTGGGTCAGCATCCAGAAGTTTCAAAGCCCTCTTGAATGTGAAGCTTAATCACAAATATGCGTATAGCATAGACGTAGCATAAGAACAAACTTCATATGTTATCTGATTTGTGTTTTATAGCAAATAAATCAAAACAACTTAAATAAATAAAGATAGCCTGGCCTGAAATAGTGCCACTTTCTATTCCCATATGCCAGGCAACATCCAGCAATGTGTCCATAAGTGTGAGACCGCGTAAATGCCCTCCTGTCTTTCTCCCAATAAAAAAAGCCAGACATGTTTCAAGCACTAAAAAAGCCAGAGATTAATCTACAGTGGAAGTTTGGGAGGTATCTGATTATATTCAAATCCATCCATCCTTATAAACATCACCTGACTGGCACATGCCGCTTAGATCTACCATTGCAAGGATGCCCTAAGTGGCTAGAAGCAGCTGGAAATAATTCGGGAACACAGTACAGTGAAAAAGAGTTTAAAAACCACATGATCTCAATGATATTTTCACAGTGCTCCAAGCAATTTACTTCCACAAGTTAAATGGTTTCAAGACTATCCAGCTTGAAATTATATATACAGCGTACATGCCAGCAGTGGTACACTGCAAAGTATCAGGCCAAAGAAACAACAGCCAACAGCCTTTGAGTAAATTACAGTTGAATTTATGAATGGCATGCTTATGGCTTTGGTCGACATTACCCAAAGTCCTATCTTATCTGGTCAGTATCTACCTCACATGTTTGCCTGACTGTGGAAAAGAATTTGCACTTCATGCGTAATATTGCGAAATCTCTTTGAGCCACTGAGTCATTCGGCCTATAAATCTTTGCCTCCATCCTACAGCATGCTGATGAACAAAACAGGAATGAACTTGTGCTTGTAAATTGGTGTTCATTATGGGCATGTCTAGACTTGCTTTCACTTTTGAAAGAAGATATGCAAATTTTGTGCGAATTTGCATATCTTCTCCTGATGGCTTTTTCGAAAGAGGTTCTTTCAAAAAAGAAAGTAGCCTAGACGCGGTTCTTTCGAGAAAAAAAACCCCTTTTTTGAAAGAACCATGTAAATCTCATTTTTTTAGGAAGAATGGTTCTTTTGAAAAAGGGTTTTTTTTGTCAAAAGAACAGTGTCTAGACTACTTTCTTTTTCGAAAGAACCTCTTTCGAAAAAGTGATCAGAAGAAGATATGCAAATTGGCACGAATTTGCATATCTTCTTTCAAAAGTGAAAGCAAGTCTAGATGTGCCCTATACATTCCATGGCCTCCAATTTGCAACACTTGGAGCCCAGAAGACTTTGTGACTTCACTAAAAACTTCAGTGCAAGAAGCTTTACTTCTTTGATAACATATATTATAAATATGAGGATAATGGTCAAAATTGAACTTAAGCATACACAGCTTTTAGAATTAATACTGCTAATTGAGTTCTTAATTCATATTATCATTCTGAGATCTTCAGGAGTGGGACTATATTTCTGACTGAAGGCGCTTCCCAAGTGAATCTAATTTAAGCTAAATAGATGAGGCACTATATTTGTAGCTTTAGGCTACTTTGACTTACAGTGCGTTAAATATGGCATCAGTTTGTTGGCCATTGTGGGGATCAGATCAGAAACTGAACTTTTATGCACTGTTGTCATCTCGTGTCCAGTTTACTTTCTCTGTTCTCCTTCTGCGCTCCTACGAGGAATGCAAAGATAATGAAAGAGAAGGGAAAACAAGCAAAGAAAATTCTGGTGAGAAAATTTTATCACCTGTAAGTTAGTTGAAATATTTAGGTATTCCACATGGATCTTCACAAAACCAAGGGACAGATATTCATGTTTAATATAAAAATTACACATTCTGGGCGCACCTACACTGCACCGTTATTGCAAGATAACTAGTGTTATTTCAAAGTAACAATGTGAGTATCTACCCAGCCATTCCATTATTTCAAAATAATTTCAAAATAATGGACGGCTTATTCCAAAATCTATAAATCTTATTCTATGAGGAATAATGCCTATTCCAAAATAGCTATTAGAAATAGCTATGGGTAGACGCTCCATTGCTTCTCTTTCAAAATAGCCTCTCATCAGTGCCATTCTAAGTTATTCCTCCCCAGTGCCTCCTGGGGCTCTAAATCGAGATAGCACATCTACATTAGGGAAGCCTGCCTCAGACTAATTTTGAGGCTTCCCTTCAATGTAGACATGCTATTCCGGAATGGCTTATTTCAAAATAGCTGTACAGTGTAGACATACCCTCTGATGATCCAACAAGAGTTCTGGAGACCTTCGGACATAGAATATTAGAACTGGAAGGAATATTGAGAGGTCATCAAGTCCAGTCCCCTGAATTCATGCACAACCTAGATTATCCCTGACAGATGTTTGTCTAACCTGCTCTTAAAAATCACCAGTGATGAAAATTCCACAACCTCCTGAGAAAATTTATTCCAGTGCTTAACCACCCTGGTAGTCACAAAGTTCTTCCAAAATCCAACCTTAACCTCCCTTGCTGCAGTTTAAGCCCATTGCTTCTTCTCCTGTCATCAGAGGTTAGGGAGAATATTTTTTCTTCTTCCTCTTTGTAATAGCCTTTTAGGAACTTGACAAACGTTATCAGGTCCCCCCTCAGGTTTTTTTTCTAGACAAATCAACCCCAGTTTTTCAATCTTCCCTCAAGGTATGTCTACACTACCACCCTAGTTCGAACTAGGGTGGTTAATGTAGGCATTCGAAGTTGCAAATGAAGCCCGGGATTTAAATATCCCGGGCTTCATTTGCATCCTGCCGGGCGGGCGCCATTTTTAAATCCCCTTAGGTCGAACTCCGTGCCCGCGGCTACACGCGGCACGGAGTAGGTAGTTCGAATTAGGATCTCTAATTTGAACTACCGTTACACCTCGTGACTCCACGGGAGTAACGGTAGTTCGAATTAGAGATCCTAATTCGAACTACCTACTCCGTGCCGCGTGTAGCCGCGGGCACGGAGTTCGACCTAAGGGGATTTAAAAATGGCGCCCGCCCGGCAGGATGCAAATGAAGCCCGGGATATTTAAATCCCGGGCTTCATTTGCAACTTCGAATGCCTACATTAACCACCCTAGTTCGAACTAGGGTGGTAGTGTAGACATACCCTCACAGATGATATTTTCTAGACCTTGAATCATTTTTGTTGCTCTTCTTTGGGCTTTTTCCAGTCTCTCCACATCTTTCCAGAAATGCGGTGCCCAGAACTGGACACAATACGCCAGTTGAGGCCTAATCAGCATAGAGTAGAGCGGAAGAATTGCATCTCTTTTTATACTTACAACATTCCTGCTAATACATCCCAGAATGATGTTTGCTTTTTTTGCAACAGTGTCACACAGTAGACTCATATTCAGCTTGTGGTCCACTATGATCCCCACATCCCTTTCTGCTGCAGTTCTTACTAAGTAGTCACTTCCTATTTTCTATGTGTGCAGCTGATTATTCCTTCCCAAGTGGAACATTTTGCACATGTCCTTGTAGAATTTCATCTTATTTACCTTAGACCATGTCTCCAGTTTGTCCAGGCCATTTTGAATTACAGTGTTATCTTCAAAAGCACTTGCAACTGCTCCCAGTTTGGTATCATCTGCAAACTTCAAATGTGTACTATCTATGTCACTATCTAAATCATTGATGGAGCTATTGAACACAACTAGACCTCCACTCTTTATGCCCTTCCAGTATGACTGTGAGCCATTGATGACTACACTCTGGGAATGGCTATCCAACTAGTTACGTACCTACCTTATAGTAGTTCCATCTAGGTTGCGTTTCCCTAGTTTGTTAATGAGGAGGTCATGCAAGACTTTATCAAGTGCCTTACTAACATCTAGATGTACCACATCTGCTGCTTCTCCTTTATCTGCAAGGCTTGACCTGTCAAAGAAAGCTATTGGGTTGGTTTGACATGATTTGTTCTTGACAAATCCATGCTGGCTGTCACCTTATTATCTTCTTAATGTTTGCAAATTGATTCCTTAATTATTTGCTCCATAATTTTTCCTACTACAGAAGCTAAGCCGATAGCTTGCCAATTTCCTGCATTGTTTTTATTTCTATTTTTATAGTTGGGCATCATACTTTCCCATTTCCAGTCTTCTAGAATCTCTGCCATATTTCAGCTAATGTCTCAGCACCTCAGTCAGCTCCTTTAATATTCCAGGATGCATTTCATCAGGATCTGGTGACTTGAAGGCATCTAACATGTCTAAGTAATCTTTAACTTGTTCTTTCCCTACTCCTGTTTCTGAACCTAACCCGTTTTCACTATGTTAGGAGTCATCCGCCATCAAACTTCTTGGCGAACACCGAAACAAAGAAGTTATTAAGCACCGCTACCATTTCCACATTTTCTGTTATTTTTCCCACTTTGTTTGAGTAAGGGACCCAACCTGTCCCTGGTCTTCCTCTTACTTCTAATATATTTGTAGAATGTTTTCTTGTAACCTTTTATGTCTCTACCTAGTTTGATCTTATTTTGTGCCTTGCCCTTTCTAATTTTGCTCCTACATACCTTGTGTTCTTTATTTCTATTCACCTTTCATATATTTGATCCACTTTTCCCTTTTTGTAGGACTTTTTAAATATTTTTAGACCATTGAAGATGTCCTAATTAAGCCAGGGTGGTCTCTTTCCATACTTCCTGTTTCTATTTCATACATGCACCTGATAAACTTCAGACAGAAGTGTGACAAAGAGACAGTATCATATAAGGATGGAGCCTATAGGATCACAAAAAAACCAGCTTATTAGAAGAGAGCGAAATCCAGAACTGAGAGAGGACCAGGGATATTACCTATGAGGAATATAGAGAACCACAGGGACCGAGGAATTCAAGAGTATGAGGATGGATCAGAGGACTCTTGGTAGCATTAGCTAGTTGTGGCAGCCTTGACTGGTAAAATCTGAAGAAGCACTGAGTAAAACCAAAGGAACTTTGAAAAGTGTAATGATATAATAACTGGAACAGCATACACTTTTTCCCTTCAGCATTTTGCTAAAGGGATTATTCTAGATTTTTGGGTCACAATTTCTACCCACTTTTCTGTCAGAAAAGCACAGAGCACATTGTGGGCACTGCTAGACACAAATAATAAACACAATGTTAACACTAGCAATTCTATTGTTTTTATTATGAGTAAGTACCAGAGTGTATATATGTGTGGGAAAATGAAGCATTTACCCACCTAACTTTGAGCAGTTCGAACACTTAATCATTCACTGAGTGGCATACCTGTCATTGATTTTTTTATTTGTGTTTATCAATGGTGCAGGCACCTGAAAAGTATCACTCCTCTGCTATGCCCAAAAGGAAGGGATATTTTCTAGTGTTTAAAGCACAAGGTTAGAAGTCTTGGCTTCTGGGTGCTCTTCACCCAGACTTTCTTGGTGACCCTGGTCATTTCGGACAACAATTTTCAAATGTAAACATCTAAATAAAAATAGAGATACTGAAAGAAGAGGCTAACTTTTCAGAGATACAAAACACTAGTGACTCACAGTAAGATCTTAACTTCTCTGTACCTCTGATATTCCATGTTCATGTAATTTTTCTTTGTTTACGTGACCTTGGAAGTTATCTAATTCAAAATCGCTCTGCCATGCTTTGCAAATATGAACCAAACCAACCAAACAGAGCAGCTTGTCCAAACTGGAAATGTAAAGAAAATAAATCTTCCATCTCTACTAGTGGTCCCCACCTAATATTATGCCCAGTGTCAGCTTTCCCTGGCAGCCTCAGGCAAAAGAAGATCTTTGCAATGTGGCATGAAAATGGACAGATCTGGGCTATTCTGGAAAAATGTGTAAAATAATATACAACTCACAAGGGCATTTGCAAGGCTTAAATAATGTATGTGCATCAGATGCTTTGAGAACATTTCACAAAAAGCAGCCATAGAAATGCCCAGTTTAATCATCTGTTAAATGCTCGTGAGTCATTCAAGCTGCTAGGAAACCTAAAGCAAGTGAGGAAGTGATGTTTATTCACAAGGACAGAGGACATTCAGCCACACTGACATTGGGAAAACACTTAGAGACGATCGTTTTTACACACATGTGTCTCATTTAGCCCATTGCCTCAGTCTTCTAGCCTGCGGCTTTCCCGGAGTTGATTGACAAGTATGAAAATGTAGTCTCAACTGTCACATAAATTGTTGATTAGTTGAGTCCCTTCTCCCAAGCTTTGAACATCCCGTTTAAATCACAGAAGAGAAAAAAAAAATCCTACCCATAAAGAAACAGATACAGGATGTTGCTAGAAGGTAGAATTCTACACTGTCTGTCTTGCAAGAGTCTCACTGAACAGAAAAAGGATGTGATGGAATGAAGCTTAGAAAGCACCGATTGTTTAGCAACGGTGTAATATCCAGTTCTGTTGGGCTCAGTAAAAGAGATCTATCTTGTAACCAGCTCAACTGCAATTTGACAAGTGATCTTTTCAACCGTTTATTTGGAATGAGCTCATCATTACTCAGTTTCACGCAGATTCCTGATCAGTGTTTAAAAAAACTTCTTTTCGATGAATGCTAGGGGAGAAAAGCTTGGTTCCTCCAATCCAGATTTCAGTAAATGCATCCACCGTACAATTTTGTGGAATAGATTTCAATGTTTTGGTTGCTCAGTTACCATTTTCTATATGCACTTTTGTGTTTCATTGTTCCGGATGATTGACCGGTCACTAGATAACATTTCAGATACCAAGCTGGAGGATTAAAAAATGTTCAAAATGAAATGGAATTGTCATTTGTGCTAAAAGTCATTCAGCTTCCAGGATCCCCAATAAACATTAGACGAGGTATGGGTCATAAGCGGCCCATGGGCCGGACATGGTTCAGCAGGATGCTTTATTTACCTGCACATCCACAGGTAAGGCTGCTTGCAGATCCTATTGACCATGGATCGCTGTTCCTGGCCATCTATAGAGATCTATAGAGAATAATATTTGTTGGGGAAGAATCAAAACAAAGTTTGTAAAGGGAAATCTTGTGTCATCAATTTATTCTAATTCTTTCAAGGAGTGAAGAAACATATGGCCAAGGGTCATCCAGTGAATACAATGAACTTGGACTTTGAGAAAGCCTTTCACAAGGTTCATCACAAAAGCATCTTAAGGAAAGTAAAGCACCATAGGAAAAGAGGGAAGGTCCTCTCTTTGGTCTGTAACTGGTTAAAAGATAGGAAACAAAAAGTAGGAATGAATGGTCCATGGAGGGAAAGATGAAAAAGGGGGTTTCCCAAGGATCTGTTTTGGGACCAATGTTGT
This sequence comes from Pelochelys cantorii, assembly GCA_032595735.1. Taxonomy (NCBI): domain Eukaryota; kingdom Metazoa; phylum Chordata; order Testudines; family Trionychidae; genus Pelochelys; species Pelochelys cantorii. The sequence continues at coordinate 6,006,497 of CM064344.1, read as the reverse complement.
TCAACATATTCATAAATGATCTGGAAAAAGTGGTAAACAGTGAGGTGGCAAAATTTGCCAAAATTACTCAATGTCGCTAAGTCCAGTGACTGCTCAAGAAAGAGATTGGGGGGCCACGGTGAGTCGTTCTCTGAAAATGTAGGCTTGATGTTCCATCAGTCAAAAATGCTATGAGAATGTTAGATCAAAGCTTTCTAACCAACTGTGAGGGTGAGTTAGCATGGTGCGCATAGACAGACACTATGTGAAATTGACATTCCAGCTTGCTGAGGTCCAATTCTTCATGTAGACAATCCCTTAGGCATTTAAAAAAATTGGGCAGTGGTATTTTTCCTCATAGAATGCCCCACACTTTGCTCAGATTTCGACCCCACAGAATACTTAAGCACATGCTTATCTGTAAGCAAGTGGGTAGTCCGAGTGAAGCTGAGGGAAAGTCTCATCTATATAAATATAAGCCTATGCATAAGTGCTATTCTGGATAGGGTTCTTTCTGACTTTAATGCGTTGGATCCCGTCCTTTGAACAATTCTATTGATACTCTCGTCTTTTTATTTATCCCAGAGGCTTTCTTTTATAGAAGCTGATGTTGGCAATTCTTTTGTTCATGTCTCCTGCAGTCACGAATGCCCCAGGAAGGAGCCACTGCACTGCCCTTAGATAGATTCATCTTAAAGATCTGGAAAGTCGTTAAAATTGCCGACAGGTGACTAGAAGTCAAGAAGCAGAGCACATCAGGGACTGAACAGCCCAAATCCTTAGCCCCCTATTTTGGGATGTTTTCTTGCCAGAGCATTCCTAGTTAAAAAAGAGGTTCCATGAAACCCTATGTATTCATCTAATGAAATAGCACTTTGCAATAGCTTGTTATAATTATAGGGTTGGAGGGTGGCATGTAGAAAATTGGATTTTTTTTAAAAGAAGCAAAGATGATTATATTTATAGCAATGCAATGCCCCTTCCCCCATCCCGAGGATAGCCATGAAAACACCTTTGAAAATTATTTTTCCCCATAAGTATGGGTTCTTTCCCAGGCGTAAGTGCATTCAAGTAAATGTAATTGCATCTTGCATTAAGCCAAATATTTGAATTCATATTAATATGTTTTCTCTCCAACTTGTGGTCATTGTGGCTTAGTCCATTAGACACTATGTATTTTTAAAGGTGAGCTAAAACAAATCTCTCTCTCTCTCGTGTATATATATATATTTAGAGAGAGAAATTTTTTTTGATCTTTCTGTGTGTCTATTCATCCATCCGTTTGTTCAAGAACTCCTCCTGCACAGTAAGAGCTAGGACCACCAAATTTGATAGGCAGCTTCCTCTTATTATAACTTAAAGAAAGGTCAGAGTTTGGTTGTGCCAGGGCAATGGGATGTGCCTGGAATGTGAGTGTTTCTCACCAAACAGAAAGGCAGGAGCGTGATTGCAGGGACAGTTATACTCACAAATGACCACATGGGGGCAGCAAGCCCAGGGACACTTATACCCCAGAATGACCCTATGGGGGGCAGTAAGCACCCCAGACCCAGAGAGCAACTGCTAGGTGTCAGCATGGCCCCTGCTGCCCAGGCTGCCCCAGGGAAGCAGCTGCTGACTGGGCCATGCAGCCTTGGACCGCCCTAGGGAGCAGTCGCCCACTGCCCCTGGGGAGAAGCAAGCAGGTGGGCCATGCGGCTACTGCCTCCCGGGCCACCCCAGATAGCAGGCACTGACTAGGCTGCACAGCCCCTGCTGAGCAGCTGCATAATGATGACACCATGCCAGGGAGAAGCTGCCCCCCACCCAGTCCAGCTCCAGGAAGAAGCCAAGGGGTGGACACCATGCAACCCCTGGCACCTCAGGCAGGCCGCCGAGTGCAGCTGCTGGCCACTCCCACACCCTCCTCTGAGACCCCCCCCCCCACCACCCAACCCCCTCCCCTGAATCCTGCAGCTCCCCTCCCCCCGCTCTGATTCCTGCACTCCCACCCCTTGCCCTGAGCCCCTTCTCACCTGCAACTCTGACTCCTGCATCTTCCCACCTCCAGCCCCCTGGTCTAAAGGACCCAAGCAACATGAGGTAAATCTTCTAGGACATCTCTCTCTCTCTCTCTCTCTCTCTCTCCATATATATATGGAGATGTTTAAAAAGCTTAAGGGCTAAGGGTAAAAAAAACCTCCTGTAAATTATGCCATTTTTGTGGAATAGGGAAAAAGTGTGAAAGCTCAGTGCTCACTACAGCATTGTCACAAGCTTTAGCTGTTAACTATAAGGGTGTGTCTGGACTACAGGGTTTTTTCAAAAAAAGTGGCCTTTTTCTGAAAAAGCTTCCCCTGTGTCTAGACTGCTGTCGCGTTCTTTCAAAAGTAAATCGAAAGAACGTGGCAGTTTTTTCAACTGAAGAAAATCTCGTTTTATGAGGACGAATGCCTTTTTTCGAAAATGCTCTTTCGAAAAAAGGTGCTATGTAATGCAAACTGTGCTTTTTTCGAAAGAGAGCATCCAGACTGCCTGGGTGTTCTCTTTCGAAAAAGCGGCTTGCTTTATCAAAAGTATTGGTTGTAGTCTAGACACTCTTTTTGTAAAAGAGGCTTGCTGTCTAGTCGTAGCCTAAGTTACGGAGTGAACAAAAAGCTGGATTTTATTAACCCCTGAGAATTCTCTAGACTCCTTTTGATGGTGTCATCCAAACATTGCATTGATGAGTGCACTTGTTTAAAGCATCTCATGCAAACCCAGTACGTACCAGTAACTTTGCCAACTTTAAGCAGTGTTTCCCCTGTATTATTTTTTCCATCACAGCATAACTATTTTAAAGGGTTTTATTTCAGCCTATGAAATTCACTATTAAATATATTTATTTACTGGTTAAAAGAGTCCCATTTTGGTCTCGGCAGCTCAGGTATCTCTAAAGAACATTCACTTCCAAAGATGGAGATAATAAAGTACCTTGTTGTAGTGGGATGGTTCACCCCACATAAGTATGGAAGGGATTGGTGTAGGCTACGTGGGCCAATTATCCACACCGGCTGCATCTGGAGAGAAGCCAAGGACCAACAATCCCCAATTAAGGATGAAGCTCAGGTAGGCAGGAAGAGGTGGGATTTTTGATAAAACTAAGATAACAGAAAGGAGTGCAGGGAGGAATAGTTTTCAGTCAGTCCGTGACAAAAATAATCTCTGTCAGTGATTACAGAGTCTGCTATAAAAATAAGGGGGGAAGTTGTCCTGGTGTCGACCCCCAAATCGAACACTGAGGGCAGCTCCCACTGGTATTGTGTACTTCTCATTCTGTGAGGAGTAAGGGAAGTCGACAGGAGCACATGCTTCTGTCAGCTTCCTCCTGCAGTGTAGACACCATGACAGTTTGGTTTAGGGTAAGCTAAATCCAGCTATGCATTTTGAGTAGCTGGATGACATACTTTAAGCTGACCTGCCTGCTCTAGTGTAGACCTAGGCAGTTTGTCTAGGTATTGACAGATCAACAGAAGGGGTACTGGTGGAAAGGCTGATTCACAAAGACTACCCTGAGTCTTGTAATGGATTGAGTGACCACAGGAAGTGGCCTCAGGCTCTTGCTGGGCTAAATTCCCAGATGAACCAAGGGGCGGTGCAGGCGTAAGTAGTGAATCCCATTACACGTGAGTAAGTTAGATAGTGTCAGGTGTTATGAGAACGCCAAAGTCATGGATGTTCAGCTGAGCCCTAGCAGTTACCTCAGACAGACACTTCAAATATACCTCTGCAGACCTGAGGAACATCATATATGGTTATGTCAACAGGAGATCACTGCATCCCAATGCAGGTTCCTAGAATCTGCTGTAAAGTTGGTTGGAAATGCCTTGAGGGAATGTTTTCCCACTGGAAAAATGCCAATCTGTTTAAAAAAAATAATATAAAAAAAATTAAAAAAATACAGCATTTCAGGAAAGCAGGCCTTTGCTGATGAAATGTGAGTTGGAAATTTTGTTTAAAGCTAAGCTTTTTATAGAAAATTGAAACATTCTGCTTTGACCTTTTCAGAGTAACTGATTTGTTTCAATATTTTAAAACTGTATGGGTATGTATCAGTAGTGGGCAATCTGTGCAATGAAACATCCGGATCCCACACAGCACAAATCTGCTTCCCTCATTATAGGGCCTTTGGTGTTTGATTAAAATCAGTGACAGCATAAATCTGGAATAACTGAGTGGTACGTGAGGTGCATTGGCCTCTGCGGTTTTTGGTTTGTTTTTTTGCAAAAGGGACAATAAATGTTAATATGTCTGTGTGAAGTGGACACTTACTCAGTGAAAACTAAACTCACCCCCCCACACACACACACGCGCCCAGCTCATTTAAAGTCGTCAACCAAAATGACAAAACAAAACAATTTTCAGTTACTACTGACCTAGTTTGGGTTCACTCTGGATTACCAGACAGTGAAAGGCTCCATATCCTATGACTAAAATCCAAAATAACCTTGTCTTTTCTGTTACAGATTTTCCCTCTAACTCCACCTTTTAGAAATGGAAATGTAATGAATGAATTAAATAATTTAAATAATTGTTAAATAATTGAAAACAATTAATACTAATTGATAGAATAATTAAAAAGGGATAGAGAGTAAGACAGAGAATATCTTATTGCTTCTGTATAAATCCATGATATGCCCATATCTTGAATACTGCATGCAGATGGGGGTCACCTCATCTCAAAAAAGATATCTTAGCATTGGAAAAAGTTCAGAAGCGGGTAGCTAAAATGTTTAGAGGTTTGGAACAGCTGCCATATGAGGAGAGATACTTATATATCTATATCTATATCTATTTGTTAGTCTCTAAGGGCATGTCTAGACTACATCCCTCTTTCAAAAGAGGGATGTAAATTAGACAGATCAAAATTGCAAATGAAGCCGGGATTTGAATTTCCCGTGCTTCTTTGCATAATGGCGGCCGCATGTTCTTTCAAAAATGGGTATTCGAAAACCTCATTTTTTGGAGTACAGGAACTTTCGAAAAAGGGGTTTTTTTTGAAAGAACCATGTCTAGACAGTGGTTTCACTTTCAAAATACCTGTTTTCGAAAGAACGCGCAGCCGCCATTATGCAAATGAAGCATGGGAAATTCAAATCCCGGCTTCATTTGTAATTTTGATCTGTCTAATTTACATCCCTCTTTCGAAAAGAAGGATGTAGTCTAAACATAGCCTAAGGTGCTACAGGACCACTTGTTATTTTTAAAGTTACAGACTAACATGGCTACTCCTCTATGTCTACCTGAGTTAGGCACCATATTCCCAGCTGCAAGTGTAGATGTCTGTATTGGGCTTCTTTTTTGTATTCAAAGTGGTTTTTTAGATGCTGTCATTAGATGAGGTCCTAAAACATTAGCCCATGTAGCACAGACCTGCTTTGAGGCCTAGCTAACAATGGACAAAACATGGCTAATATAAAGCAAAGCTAAGTTGTGAGCAAGAGGCAGGCTCCTGCTCACAGAACTTGGTACGAACAGGGTGGAGAGTGCAAAACACTAATTGTGAATAGGCTCAGGTGTAGAACAGTAATTGGTACTAGGTCCCGACTATAAAACAGTAATTGGTTCTGGTCCTAACTTGAAAGCACATGGCAACAGCCGCTCATTAAAAAAGTCCTTGTACCCACACTCCCCACAGATACAGACCCAGATTCAGGAAAGGGTTTACCATCAAAGCATGATGGATAGAGATGATCTAATCAAACCTCAGGTACAGGGTGATGGGTGGTATCTAAGTAGCATCAGAGGGTGGTAACCTGGCAACATCAGAGGGTGGCAACTACATATCTCAGGAGTGACGTGTAACTTGTTTGTACCTATATATAAAGTGGTGTCTTGGGGGGACAGTCTTTGCCTGACCTGGGGGCAGTGGGAGTTTCCCACTGAGGCTATGTCTAGAACACAGGCTTCTTTCGGAAGAAGCTTTTCCAGAAGATATTCCAAAAAAACTTCTTCCGAAAAAGAATGTCCACACTGCCAAAGCGCATCTAAAAAGCCATCTGCTTTTTCAACAGATAGCGTCCACGCTGAATGGATGCTATCTCGCATGTAAGCTGTGATTGCTATGGACAGAATGGCCACCAGGGCACCTGTGCTTTTTCCTCTTTCCTCTTCTTGCGAAAGAACTCCCTCTTCCCCGTCCTCAAAAAAACTCTGTAGTGCAGACATACCTTGACTGAGTCATTTCATTGTTTGGTAGAGTCAACTGACAAATATTGCTGTACTTTGCTTAACCGTAAACCTGCCTGGGCATCTTGGACCCTTATCTGATTTGTGGTCTTTGGGGGCTCTCTTGAAGTCTGCTGTAAACTAACAGCTCAAGTCAACACGGCACACACCACTGAGCACACACACACTGCTTCTGGTTATCATCATCAACGGAGCAGGAACCCATCAGGACGACCCCGCCTGACTGACAACAGATGCATTTGCCAAATCAGAGAACTGAGGACTCTTGTTCCACTTTATAATACGCATGGCGACTTATTACCTTCTTCCAGAACTGGGACAGGGGGGCAGACTCTTCTTTGCTATGTCTTGCAAATTCATGCAAATCAGTGCCATGACTCCCGATTTACATGTGCAAATAGAATCCTGCAACTCCTCAGGCATCTGTTTGATATCCATGGGCATTTGCATCAGCAGATGTGGATTTGGGTTGCTGCAGATCATTGTGACAGATGCAGCTGCGGATAGTAATTTTCTATCCATGCAGAGCTCTGCGTGTAAATGATACCTCAAATGCCTGACATTGCCCCTCACACAAGCTAATGTGCTGGTTTGTAGCAGAAGTCAAAGACACATCTGTGTTCTTCAAAGGCAAAGTGCATCTCACACACACACACACAAAACCACTATAAGACATCTCACACTATCTTCTCTCTAAGGACTTGTTCCAAATGCCCTTGAAGTACATGAAAATCTCCCACTGACTTCAACAGTCTCTTAAGGAACCATATCCTACTAGCAGACACTCATTGCAATTCACTTTATATATTTCAGAAGCCTAGACTTATTGAAGTTCTTCCGTTGGATTTGTTGCAGCAGATCTGTGGATTCAGTGAAATGTTCAGGGTCAAATAATTATGCTCATGACGAAGTAATATGTAATCCAGCTAGCTCAGCAAATGTTCTCATGCCAGATGGACTGGGCATGTTTGTGTGCACAATATGTGTGACTATATCTCTCTGTTAATTGAAAAGAGAAATAATATTTAAGCTGACTATTGCCCACAATAGCTCCAGGATTAAAATGCCACTTTACAGCTGTCCTGACTGGTACAGGGAAGGTATAAAATGAAACAGTGGACCTGACATGAGAGGACTGATGAGTAATTCCTTCTCCATAGAACGAGGAACTGTGCTGAGGTTGGGTCAGGTCAGGGCCACGAATGAAGGCAGTCAAGAAAAGTGGGCAGCTCCAGGAAAACACAAGGAGTACAGGCTGAGCCCTGGACCAGAGCCACATCAAATCTTGTTAAGGAAAAATAAATATCTTTGCTGGATATTCATGACTGGTGTGGAAAAAGTGAATAAGGAAAAGTTATTTACTCATTCCCACAATATAAGAACTAGGGGTCACCAAATGAAATTGATAGGCAGAAGGTTTAAAACAAACAAAAGGAAGTTTTTCTTCACTCAGTGAACAGGCAACCTGTGGAACTCCTTGCCAGAGGATGTAGTGAAGACTAGGACTTTAACAGGGTTCAAAAAAGAACTAGATAGATTCATGGAGGTTAGGTCCAACAATGGCTATTAGCCAGGATGGGTAGAAGTGGTGTTCCTAGCCTCTGTTCATCTGGAAATGGATGACAGGAGAAGGATCACGTGATGGTTACCTGTTGTGTTCCTTCCGTCTGGGGCATCTGGTATTGGCCACTGTTGGCAGACAGGCTAGTGGGCTAGATGGACCTTTGGTCTGACACAATATGGCCGTTCTTATGTTCTTATATCATTCAGAGATACTGGGATTAAACCAGTATTCCCTAGTGAAGCCTGTAATCGCAACCAATATTCGATGCTGCACCAAAGGCTGTTGTCAGTCACAGAAAGCAGAAGCCACACTGAGGTTAAAAAGAAATAAAACCTTATCGATTTTCCTGAAAGACAAGGTTGCAATCTCCACGTGATTCTTTGACCAGGTAGATACTCAGATGGACCCAAGTGACTTGCAGATAATAAGGACACCCAATCAACTGGAGGAGGGATCAAACCATGTTTCTAGGATTCTGTTCTTAGTTCTGCTAGTCCTCCTCTCTGTGACCTCAGTGGAATCCTTTCCCCTCTACCTCAGTTTACCCATCTCTAGAATTGTCTAGCAGCTCCTCCACACAGGGCACTGGGCAGCAGCTGTGAATTCCTTAGTTGAAAGGTACTGCATGAATCGCCATAGATGGTGCATGTTGCACCCACACTATGCGGCATGACAGCAAGGCATAAGGGAAGGTTCGTTTTATCTGGGCACTATTAAAAGACAGAACTGCTGCTGATAAAGAACCTTACACAGGAATTCAAACCCAGTGTAAAAGTACTGCCACGTGGTTTTCAGTACTCTGCTACAACACCATGGCGACAAAGGGAGAGGAGGTACCAGTTTTTAGTGTGCTCTGTGTATCTCTGTGGCCCACATTGCCCTGTTATCTGGGCACCTCACAACCAGTAACTCAACTTTGTCCTCAAGAAGCCCCCATGATGTAGGAGAGTTTTATCCACATTGTACAGATAGATGACTGAGGTACAGCAGAGATTTAGTGACTTGCCCAAGGTCACACAGGGAGCATGTGGCTACGAATTGAACACAAGTCCCGTGAGTACAGTGTACAGTGAGTACATAACCCGGTACTTTTTAAGTCTCTCTTATTCTGGTTGATGTATCAAGACTTCCTACTTATTGTTTCTTCCAGAAAGGGCAATTAACCCTCAGGACACATCTACACTTCCAGGAAGATCAGTGCTCAGGAGATCAATCTTCTGGTGTTTGATTTAGCAGGTCTGGTAAAGACCTGCTAAATCAAATACTGAGGGCACCCCCATCAACCCTGCAACTTCTAATAGTTACAAGTTGTAAGGTAAGTTGATGGGAGAGTTTCTGCTGTCAACCTCCCATTGTGGGATCACCCCAGAAAATCAATTGAAGGTACGTGAACTCCAGCTACGCAATACACACTCCAGCTACGTGAATCTTGCCTATATTTTCTCCGTCAGTGTAGACCTGACCTCAGTCTGCTGTTACTGGGCAGCTAAGTTGGGCAACTGTTATACAGGCTGACACGCAAGCCCTTGCTTCAGAATACAGCAAACGATCATTTTTAGTCTCCAGCTGGGAAAAGAAAAGCATCGGTGGGTTCACTTCAGTTTTTATCCTGAACCCACAAAAGCAGTGTAAGTTAGATTATGTTCAGTGAACCATTCACCACACTGGGAGGATTTTAATCTTTCCCGGGAGGCTCATATGTATTGCTTTCTGAATCACCTCCAAAAATAAAAATGAAAAAAAAAAAGACTTAGTCGAGTGAAACCCAAGTCTGACATAAATTCATCTCCAAAGGTAAAGTTCTCCACTGCAGCAATAATAATAACCATCAAGATAATAATCAAAAGAGAAAAATCAGAATGGGATTGTTGAAGCTGTCCAAACTTATTGAGTTGCTTATTGATTGATTGGAGGATTTTATAATGCTAAGCACCTGAACCTGTCTGGAAAGCAAACCCGGGAGCTGTGGATTTGCTTCAGCCTTTTTTTTTTTTTTCATCTATCCAAACAAGAGTTTCTTTTTTTAGTTAACAGGATAAAATATCGGACTGTGCAAAATGACTTGCTGCTATATTTAACTCAGACAAACACATAACAAATCACTATTCTGTAGCGCGAAGGCACACCTCATAGGCTGTATTTTTTTTTCTTGAGGCCTGGATGTAAGACCACAACCCTCTAAATAATCCTCCAGAAATAAACCAATGAAATGTTCACTCTGACAACAGACACAGTATTATACCTGCAGCTGGTAAATGTTTCCACAGTTGAACCACCTTTCCTTTTCGTTTCCAGTAAAAATTTGTTCCTGGGGGAAAGAGTCGGCAGCTAGGATTTTAATTACATTTCTGCCATAGAGGAGAATTGGAAAAAAAAAAAGTGGGTTTTTTTGTTGTTGTTTTTTTAAAAGTGCTGGTTAATTCAGGTTGAAATTCTGCAGTGTGGCACTCTCTGGTCCAGCAACATCCGTGGTCCGGCATGATTTTAGTTAGCTGGATGTCCTCTTATCATGGGTGTGGCCAAGTTTCTCATGGTCCCATAAACTTTTTTACAGCAACCAGTCCTGACTCTCAGTGATCTGTGCTATTATTTGGCTCTAATTTACCCCTACATGTCATCTAAGAGCCCAGTAAGCAGTGGCAGTGCTGGTAATGCTGCTAGACCATATTGACCTCCTGTGGTTCGGCAAATTCTCTGGTTCGACACTGATCAGCTTCCAAGGGTGCCGGACTAGAGAGGTTCAGCCTGTATATTCAGCTTTTGTTTTCTGTTGGAGTGGGGGAGAGAAATAAGTTTGCAGAAAATGGGGATTCATCACGACTAATTAACCATTCATTTGGTCCCTGCTGGAGCTTGATATTTCAATTTGTCCTGCACCAGCAGTCCTCTCTTCAGAGTCCCATTAAAGATAGTTAGGCTTTGAATGCACATTATAAATTGCATTTGAGGGGGCTTTAGAATGCTACTTCCCTTTTTATATGAACTGTCACTACAACACAATTCATTTTGAACATGGGCCTGAGCCAAACACAAAAATGATGGCATTGCATTGAACCTAAATGGGAATTCAGACCTTGTTGACATCTACATTACGAATGGGCTGTGCAGGATGAGTCTTAGTTGATTCCTCTGGCCAAAGTGGGAAAAGATTTCAATCCAGAGCCTCCCACTCCTAGAGTGTCTGCTAAGCCAAAAAAGAAAAAAAACAAAACAAAACAATCAGAGCAGAGCAAATGTTTGTTTATTATTATTATTATTATACCCAGCAGCATATTATTATTAATATTATTATTATTATTATACCCAGCAGCATGGCAGCATCACTAACCCTCCACTTTGCTGACACTAGACCAGCCCTGAAGCTGAAATTTAAACCCAGGATTGCCATTCCAAAGCATTCCGAAAATCGTGAGCCAGGAGCCAACAGTGAAATGGGCTTGAAAATCATAAGACTAATTTTCAGTATACCAGGTTTGAGAGTCTTTTTCTTTGCCATTGGGAGTAATGACTAACTCATGCCACTGTAAAAACAACAAATAGTCTAGTAGCACCTTAAAGACTAACAAAACATGTAGGCTACGTCTACACTATGAGTTTTCTCCACAAAAAATATGCTAATCAGGGACTCATTTGCATGAGTTGCGATCTCATTTGCATATTTTCTGCCGATCTGTTTTTGCGCTGGCGTTTTTGCACAAAAACAAGCAGTGTGGATGTTTTCTTTTTGTGCAAAAACCCCTTTTTCCGCAGGATCGTTATACCTCCTTTTTTGGGGCATAAGGATCTTGCAGAAAAAGGGTTTTTTTGCCAAAAAGAAAACGTCCACACTGCTTGTTTTTGTGCAAAAACGCCAACGCAAAAACGGATTGGCAGAAAATATGCAAATGAGATCACATCTCATGCAAATGAGTCCCTCATTAGCATATTTTTTGCCGAGAAAACTTGTAGTGTAGACGTAGCTATAGATGGTGTCATGAGCTTTCGTGGGCAAAACCCACTTCTTCAGATGACTGGAGTATTGAAAGTCCAGATCCAAGTATAAATAAAGGGGGAGGGAGGAGGAGAAGAAAAACCACAGTGAATAGATAGTTCATGTCACTGTAGAACGGAAACATAAATGAATAGGCGGTTTAGACAGATTCTGGCTTCTCACTTGTATCAGTTTAACCCACGGGCGGGGAACCTAAGGCCCGGGAGCCACATGCATCCCCCCCCCTCCGCTTGCCTGGATCCAAACCCGAGGTTCAGGGCACACCCTCCAGCATTGGGGAGCCAATGCTGGCAATCCAGCCCCCTGCTGCTTCCCCACGGACTGGATTCTGACTAATTTTTTTTTTCGTGGGCCAATGACCTCGACCCAGAAAAGGTTCCCCACCCCTGGTTTAACCCTTTGGAGGCCACATCACACCCCACTTTGTTCATCCACTCACACAGAGCTGGATTCTTTCCAAGCTCTGCCACCAATTCATTCGGGGTATGTCTACCTGGTTGTAATAATAATACAAAACAAAAACAAAAAAGTGAAGTGGCACATCTCAGAGCCTGGCTCTGCAGAATGGGCTTGCATTAGGGTATTAATCCCAACAGTGGAGGTATTCCCATGTGGCTGGAATTTGGGATCTGAGACTTGCCCCCCATGCTCAGAGCCCAAACTCCAGCCATGCGGCTGTGCGGGCATCATTTTGGTCATGTAGGGGGGGCAGCAGCCATGTGGTCTGGGATGCAGCTGGCTTTTCATCCCATTCCCTGGACACTAAGGGAGTGAGGGAACGTGCTTGTATTCCGTGCATTTCTCTCACATCTGGCTGGTGAACTCCCTTTACCAGCCAGGTGTGAGAGGAACGCACAGCAAGCAAGCACTTTGCCCTCAACCCTTTAGCGTCCAGGGAACTGGATGAAAAGCTAGCCATGTCCTAGAGCGCATGGCTGCTGCCTCCCCCCCCCCCCGCCACAAGCTCGAAATGGCACTCTTGGCTTCAGTCCATAGACACAGACTGTGTGTGTGTATGTGTGCGTGTGTGTTTGCAATGTGGACATACCCGCTTCGGCTTCCAGCCAGTAGTTAAGCCTTCTATGACACACTTTCTTCTAAAAAGGAGCTAGAATCAACAACCTAGCTGTGGGTGGAGGAGGATGGAGCAGTTAAAATGTAACTGTGCCTTGCAAGGCAGCTGAGTAGTTGCATTAGCCTGAAAAAGCAGGTGCTTCTATGTCTAGACCACATTCCTCTTTCGAAAGAGGAATGTAAATGAAGCAAATGGAAAGTGCAAATGAAGCACGGATTTAAATAGCCCGCGCTTCATTTGCATATTCACGTCCGAGTGCTTTTTCGAAAAAGGGTTTTTCGAAAGTGAAAGCGCAGTCTAGATGGGGTTCTTTTGAAACCCCCCCACAATTTTTCAAAAGAACCCGTACTCATTTTTTCATGAGTACAGGTTCTTTCAAAAAAAGGTTTTTTTTTTCGAAAGAACCCCATCTAGACTGCGCTTTCACGTTCGAAAAACCCTTTTTCGAAAAAGCGCTCAGACACAAATATGCAAATGAAGCGCAGAATATTTAAATCCGTGCTTCATTTGCATTTTTGATTTGCTTCATTTACATTCCTCTTTCGAAAGAGGAATGTAGTTGAGACGTGCATCTTGAAGGGGCAGCTTTTAATTTCCCTGTAGACTCCAGTCAACCTGCCTTTATTCTCCATATAACTGGCAGCATCTCTAGCTCCCTACTTGGCCTTATCTGGGTCCCACTGGAGTCAATGGAAAGATTGACATTAAAGCCGTTAATGGGTTTTGAATCAAAGACATGCAGAGAAAGAAGGTACTCAATGTTGAACCTCCCTGGTCTAGCACCCTCAGGACCTGAGTGGTCTCAAACAAGGGAATTTGCCGGAGCAGGGGAGGTCAAGCATCTGGGCTTTCCTGGGTTCCCCTCTTGTTTGCTGCCCCAGGAGAACCTGAAGGCCTGACCTCCTCTGGCCCACCTGCCTGGTTCCACTGCCCCCAGCCCGCTCGCAGGGCTCTGCTCCCTGGTTCACAGCCTCCTGCAGGGCAGCAACTGTTCCTGGAGTTCCCAGCTCCATATGGAGAGGCAGCTGCTCCAGGGATTCTTTGGGTCCCATGTGGGATGGTGCTTCCGGGGTTCCCTGCCCCCGGCTGCCTGGTCCCACGCTGGGCCACAGCTGCTCTTGGGGTTTCCTGTCCCCATCCCCCACAAGATGGCAGTCTCTCCCTGGGCTCTCTACCCCCAGGTCACTGGCTCTGCGGGCTCCTGCCCACCAAACCGGCTCCTCTCCTAGCCAGTCTCAACCTTTGCAGTGAGGGCTCTCTGGTCTAGCAGCATCTATGGTTGGATGTTGCTGGACCACAGAGTCCCAAACAAGAGAGGTTCGACCTGTATATTAAAATGTATTGGCTCAGTTGAAGGGAATTCAGTGAGAATGAATTGACCGGTAAGAGCAAATTGGGTCATCACTTAACGCTATTACTTTCCCTCTCCCCTTTAATAACATCACAATATGTTTTTCTAGATCAGTGGCCAAAGGCTCCCTTGATTCCTTCTTGTGGAAAACAAATAACATTAGAGAAGCAACGCAGAAGCAACAACCCACAGAAGTGAAAAGTTCAAAACTCTCTTATGAAAGACTCCCCATTCCATCCCACCTCCAAAGATAGCTTGCTAGGAGGCTTACCCTATCAATCATGCGGCTATTCCACTAATAGCCCATGCAAGCTGTGCTGGGATTATCAACCTGGCACTCAATGTGGAAGACAAAGTTAGCGCCATAAACACTCTTGGCTGGGCCACTGTGCGGGTAACAACATCTAGAGTTTTATTTCTTAACATAGTCTTCAAGTAGGGAATTTCCAGGAAATTCATTAACCTAAGATCCTCCGAGTTTTCGACTGATTTTGACACAGGAGTTCACTTCAGCAGTATATCTATTTCTATATCATCTCTCTCTACTTATATTTTCTGTACCTGGCCCATGTCCGAACGCATTGCATTTTTCTACTGGGATCCATATATATGTTATTTCCTGACCCGCTGGGCCTAGAGGCTTAAAAACATCTTGCATATAACTTCTTCCTATAATAATTGAGATTTATATTAATGCTGTTTTATAACCCCCCAGTCTGCATAAAATAGTGCCGCGTTCTAAATTTTAAAACTAAACCTTTCAGGAGTAACCATGCCGGCAGCATTGCAGCATTTTTCTGCCAAAGATTACTCTTGTGGCCACTCATCTGACCTACAAATGATCAGCTAAGCCCTTTGTTTCATAGGTGTGATAATATCTGCTCAGTTCATTCATACATTCTGCTGTAGGTTAGGTTACAGATCAAACTTTCAGAAGACCCATGCCAGAGTTTTAGGTATTAAACCTGAGAGCACTGCTGAAAATAAGCCATCTGGAATCGGGAGCTGCCATTTTCACAGAATCCGTGATAGTGTTGTTATTGCTGCATAATGAAATTTACTAAACTGCATTTGTACACCAAGTTTGGCCTCCTTCATGGTTTATGGTGCTCGCTCATGGCTGGGCAGTAAATAGCACATAGCTTTAATTTTACCAGTTAATAATGGAGGTTATCTGTTAATTCAAGAAGTAAAGCTCGCTATTTACAGGAGAATACTAGTGGAAGATCCTTTACTTGTGTGAATCTTCAAGTTAACTTAAAGTTCTCTTAAGTTAATAGAATGGTGACAATTTACATCAGCTAAAGAAGTAGCTTGTATTCATCATACTATAGGTGCAATTTCCCGGTATGCAGCTAGGGTCATCTGTCACGGCCACCGTGGTTTCTATGTTGTTCTCCTTTTCCATGCACTATATTAACATTTTTCTAATGCAGATTTGCAAAAGATAGGTCTAGAAAAGGGAATTGCTGAAACACAATTACATGCTCTGCACATCCCCTCTGTGCAATAAACACTTTCAGTTGCATAAAGGAGAGCTGCATAATATTTGAGACTTTAGCTTCTTTCTTTGTTGATAACTTTACATCACTAAGCCCTGGTCTACACTATGGTTTTATTTTAAAAAAAACCCCTTTAGGTTGAATTTATAAGCAGAGCATCCATGCTACTAAGTCTGTTATTTCAAAATAAGAGGCCATTTACTGTGTATATTCAAACATAAGCCTGTTTGCTTATAAGCCAACCCCCCCCAAAAAATTTACAGAGGAAAAATGATAAAAAGTCACTGGCCCACTTATAAGCCAACTCCAAAGTACAGTGGTCTGGGACCTTACAAATGGGCCAGTGACTTTTTACCATTTTTTCTCTGTAAGGGTATGTCTACACTACAGTGTTATTTCAAAATATCTAATTTCAAAATAGCTTATTTTGAAATAACGTGTCTACACATAAAATGCATTTCGAAATAGCATTTTTCTATTTCGAAATAGCATGTCCACACTGAGTGGACGTTGAATCGCATGTCAGGCTGGCTGGAACCAGTTCCGGCAGGGCATCAGGTCAGAAGTTACCTTGTGGCCAGGGCGGCCAGCAGGGCACCCTGGGAAGGGCTGGAGGCCCCCTATTTCGAAATAAGCATCTACACAGCGCTTATTTTGAAATAGCAATTTCGAAATTGGCGCTATTCCTCGTAGAATGAGGTTTACCAATTTCAAAATAAGCCCTCTGCTACTTCGAATTAATTTCAAAATTACAGAATGGCTGTGTAGACGCTAGGAAAGTTATTTCGAAATAACTGCTGTTATTCCAAAATAACTTTGCTGTGTAGACATACCCTAAGTTTGGGGGATCAGGTCCCAGACCACTGTGGCTCTGCTTACTATACTTAAGAGGCAGAGTGGTAGTGGGGGACCCGGCATGAGTCGGGACACAACAGTCCTGGCTTGTACCAGGTCCCAAACGCTGTGGCTTTGCCATTTAGAACCTGTTCATAAGCCGACCCCCCTCTTCACACCAGGATTTTTTTTTTCCAAAAAAAGTCAACTTATGAACGAGTATATATGGTATTTCGAAATCTATTCTCCTGCTCTCCTCAGGCAATAACGTTAATTTCGAAAAAGTTATTTCAAAATAGCCTCAGTGTGAATGCTTCAGTGCTGCTATTTTGAAATAACTACTCCCCCGAGGAATTCAAATTAATCCCAGAGTTTCCTGGGGCTCTAAGTTGAGGTAACGTGTCCACATTCACGGAGCCTGCCTTGGACCAATTTCACAGCTTTCCCATAGGGTACGGCTACACTGTGGGGGGTGGGGGGGGGTTCGAAGAAGGTATGCAAATTGTGCTCGCATTTGCATATCTTCTTCCTATTCTTTTTCTGGAAGAGGATTTTCCGATATTTGGCCCATCTATACGGGGCCAAATGTCAGAAAAAAACCCTCTTTCAGAAGCCCTCTGTACACCTTATTTTATGAGCAATAAGGGACTTCCAAAAGAGGGTTTATTTCTGACATTTGGCCCCGTGTAGATGGGCCAAATATCGGAAAATCCTTTTCCGGAGAAGAATCGGAAGAAGATATGCAAATGTGAGTGCAATTTGCATACCTTCTTCGAAAAAAATCCCCACAGTGTAGCCGTACCCATAGTGGGGACATGCTATCTTGTAAAATCTGGAGTTATTAAGCTGAATTTAGTTATTTTGAAATAGCTTTTTAGTGTAGACATGGCCTAAGACACAGCTTTAGGAAGCAGGGTAACAAAGTAGCAATGTAGACTCAGAGGATATGGAGGCCTAGGAGACACACAAGCATGGCCAAGGCAGAGAATTCATATGGTTCTTCTTGTAATGTTAATGGACAGTAGGAAGCTAGTGATTCCCAAAGGCAAAAAGGCATTTTCTTTGTAACTTACCAAGTAACTTTGCATTGCTACCTGTGACATCATGGCTATCTTTAATGAAATATTAATGGCTCTGTTCTACAGGGGAATTTCAGCACAAGCTAAATTAAGCCATTGGAAGAGGGATATTGTCCCATTAAGCACCATAAAACCTTAAGCTCCCTTCCTGAAGAGTAGCAGTGGGTAGTTAAAGTGACAATCAATTTAAGCAGGCGATATTGCTTTATAAGTCTCTGAAGTGTGAAGTCCCGGCATGCCTGATGTATTTCATTTTAATTTCCTTTTGGACAGAGCTGTGGTTCGTGGGGAACCTCACACATACATGCAAGAAAAACCTTCGGAGCACAGGAAGGGAGGAAATTATTTAACCCTTTCAAAAAGCTATACAATTTCTTTAGCTAAGTAAAGAAAAATAAGCACCGATACATTCTCCTTTAGTTCCTGTAAGAAAATAAACAATAGGCTTGCATAGTTAATAACTAGGTTGGGGCCCCTCACTAATTTCAGTTACAAGCTCTGAAAGCTTTAATGAAAAATCTTTTGCAGGTTTCTGTAACTTCTGGATCTGTAGCGTGTGCCTTCGATGGGCGTATGTGGGGAGATAAGGATCATGTAACTGCATCTGATTTCCCGTTTCCAAGCTATTTCTCTGACATCAGACCACACAGGTACATGGAGACTCATTATCAGATGTGGCTTGTTGTGGGTTTCAGGTCAAGCTTGATGTTTTCAAGATGGGAGCTTTCTTGACTCCAAGTGAGCAAGGAAGAAAGAAACCGTGCAACAAACAAAGCAGTGATCAGAGTATCCAACTGGACAAGGTTTAAAAGGTGGGCACTGTGCCCTCATTTTGGGTCCCTCATTTAGATTATTAAGCTATTCATTTGGATTATTTAAGAGAGACTAACAAGCTTTAATAGTAACAGAAAAGCTTTCAGGATGTGTGTCCTATATCATCCCAAATACATTCTGAATAAAATGACTCATTCTCAAAAACATTGTGCTCTACTAGTACCTGAACAGAAGAAAGTGAAATTGACTGGGAACAACTGTCTACAGGGCATCAGCAAAGCATGTTCAAGGGGCTTGACTTGTAAAGTTATTTAACATATCGCACACTAAGTGTTCATCGTAGTCCCTGCTGGCACATTCTAAGGCTGAGTCTCCACTATCACAGGCTGTCGTTCTAAGGCTTTCGAAAGAGGAATGTAAATTAGGCAGATTGAAAGTGCAAAGGAAGCGGAGATTTAAATATCCCATGCTTCATTTGCATAATTGTGTCACAGAGTTCTTTTGAAAAAGGATATTTCGAAAGTGAAACCGCCGTCTAGATGTGATTCTTCCAACCCCCCCTCCCCCCGACTTTTTTTGAAAGATCCTGTATTCCTCATTTTCTGAGGGGTCTAGACGATGGTTTATGCAACTTCTGCTACATGAATAATGTAAATGAAGTTAATGTATTTAGATCATTCTCCTTTCAACTCCTCTTAGTCTTCTCGTTCTGATGGAGCAGTGGCATCAACAGACGAGCCCTCGGCGGTCGATTTGTCACACCTAGACTAGACATAATAAATCAACCCCCCCTGGATTGACTGCTGCTTATCATTCTGGCGGGAAGTGAAGACATGCCCTAAAAAGGACCTAGTTTGTGTTACTGTTATCCTGTTTCAAACAGAACGGTGTGAATGCAAAGTAGGTACCTTTCAGAGCACACCAGTGAGGTCTCCCATGGGCAGTGGCAATGCAACAGGTTAGCACTGCTCAAAAATCACACCTCATGGGTGAGGTTGGCTGGGCTATGTAGACAAGTCAAAGTGAAACCTGACCATTCTAGTTACACTGCAACAGCCTAGTGAACTGCAGAAAAGTAAACAAACCTATCACTTGTCAAGAGTAAATTAGATGTTAATGATGATAAGTTGTTCTAAATTGTTATTTGTAACACAGGTACTCCAAAGTGACCTTTCATAATGCTTGAGACAAGACCTGCACTTGGCAGAGTTCCAGGACTCTCTATGGAACATCAATGTTTTGGTTATTATTTATTTTGTACTAGCATTCCTCATTGAGCATCTGGTTTCCCATGTCCAATATCTCATATTACACTGTTTTACAGATAAATTAACTTGGGACAGAGAGAGGTGCCCACAGGCACACATGGACCTAGTAGTGGTGTTTGCCAGGAGTCTGATTTAACCGCTAGTCTCTGATGCCTTTTGAGAGTTGTGTGTGGAACACTTCTGTGTGTGGGCTACGGCTGTTCATTTCTAATGACCTGCAATGCAACAAGAAATTACATTTTTATTTGCATTCACTAGCATGAAAGGAAAGCTGTCTGTTTTCCCACTTTGTCATTTTCATGGTCTGAATATCTTTCTTGCTGACAGCTGCTTCTGAAGTTGTGACCCGAGCTTGGCGGAGTAAGACAAGGCAGCTTCTTGTCTCATCCTTTCGTCAGGCAACAGGAACAACTTCTCTATGCCCCGAGGAAATTCAAAGCAAGAGGCTTCTACATGCTACATTTCATGCTGATGGCCATCACTTGGGAGCACTGTGAAAGGCTGCTTTAGATTTTGTAGGCTAAATGGGGTATATCAGGTTCAAGCTATTTAGAAATGTTGCATTCAGTGTTTTGAGTAAGTGGTAGAGAGTGAAGAACCCACAGATTAAGTCTTGAAACTTAAATCTCTACTGTTGACACAAGTAATCTTGCTTTTCAGGTACGAAAACAAATAGACACACAGAGAGCTGTACTGTGATTTGTGTCTCCTGGAACCCTATCTAACCACAACCTAGCAGTGCATCACCTGGGAACTCTTCGAGACATCATATGGTCCCTGTCCCCCTCACAAAAGTGTCAGCTATACACAACAGTTTGCTAGGAAGCACAGCCACATATTGCAATGCAGATACAATCTGCAACCAGGTGTATAATTTGCCATGTTTGAACAGGCAAACACATACATCTGGGCAGCAAATTGTAACAACAGCAACAACAAAACCATAATGGAGCACTAAATGAACCTCAACAAGCAATTACCGCCTTGGTTTCTTCCATACAAATCCTTTGGAAATCCTGTATAACCCCAACTTCCATTGTTAGCAAATACTTTTGCAGTTCTCTTTCTTATAGGCAAAAGTTAATGACTCCAGATCATCTCATCTGAAGGAGTGGGTTTTGATCACGAAAGCTCATGATATATATTTGTTAGTCTCTAACCCCCGGTCTACACTAGGAGATAAATTCGAATTAAGACACGCAATTTCAGCTACGTTAATTGCGTAGCTTAAGTCATAGTACCTTAACTCAACTTTTGGCACTGTCCACACTGCGGGAAGTCAATGGGAGCACACTCTTCTTCTGACTTCCCTTACTCCTCATAGAAGCAGGACTACTGGCACTGGGGGGAATGCCTTCTCAGTTTGTATTAGCATGTCTTCACTAGACCTGCTAATTCGAACCCTGGAAGATCGATTGCAGCTGTTTTGATCTTATCTGTAGGGTAGCCATGGCTTTAGGTGCCACAGGACTTCTCATTGTTTTTAGAGCACCTAATATGTTAAGCAGGATTGAAACTTTCTGAAACATGTGATCTAAGAAATTAAAAAAAAAACGCAAATGGGTAGATGAAGAAGCACAAGGAGAGGGTGAATGATAATGTTGTTCCTATTTCTTCAAGAGCCTTTGTTCTGGCCAGTGTGGTAGGGTTCAGAGTTTATATGCAGGATAGAAATATTCTACGAGGGCAGGGGACTGAATTCGATGACCTCTCGAGGTCCCTTCCTGTTCTGGGATTCTATGATTCTAAGATGCACTCCACCTTGAAAGAGGTCATAGATTTTTAACCAGTTTTAGGGATTTAGCCTTAGATTCATCCATTAAGAGAAAAAAATAACAAATTTATTACCATCTCCCCTTCTCCCCCCTTGGAAAATGTAGAGAACTACACATTACTTCGAGTTGTAATTTGATTATAAAGGGAAAGTCCTTTTTTCAGGGACCAGCACCAGAAAGAGTGAAAGAGATCCTTGTTGACATCCAGATTGTAACACATAATATTGAACTATGTGAATCTCAGAGGGGTTGGAGGATTAGTTTCATTCAATTTAAATAAGTACTGAAGAGTTTGTATTGTTCAGCCAAGTCTTAAATGGTTTATTCAAGGTTCTTGTGTTGGCAAAATCAGGCAGGAAAGATCTCTGACATTTCCTGGATGATAAGGCCAGAAATATGGAAAGAAAAATGTTTCTCATGGTATATTCTGGTCCTGGAGAGAGAGGATGAGAGACAAATGACCAGATCTTGGTGCAAATGTTCACATCCGAATGCACTTATTAAGGCTCTTGGGCACTTTAAAACTGGGAGATACAGTCAAAGGTCATGTGTTTCCTCTAACTCATGGGGCCTTCAAGAAATATATGTCTTTCTACTTCGAAGGCAGTGGCAGTAAATAAGGGCATGTTTACACTTACAAGAAGATCGATGCTCCAGAAGTTGATCTTCTAGCGTTGGATTTAATGGGTCTAGCATAGACCCAATAAATCGAACGCTGGGGGCAGCCCACACTGCCATCTGGTACTACTCCTTCTGCAAGGAGTAAGGGAAACTGACGAGAGTGTGTGCTCCCATTGGCCTCCAGCTATGTGGATATCATCACAGCTTGGCTTATGCTAAGCCAACTGCAGCTATGCATTTTGCGCAGCTGGAGTTGCATACCTTAAGCCGACCTGACTGCTCTATTATAGACCAGGCCTAAGAGTCTTATACGAGTGCTAATGAGTATCTCTACAGTAGTAGACAAGAGGGGCATGTCTTCTCTTCTCCAAGCTAAGGGAAAGCCTTGAGAAGTTAGTAGTACCTATTATTTTGAGTTGATTTGTTCTTATAGACCCACAGCGGACTCTCAGATCCAAACCCCCACACATGGAGAAGGTTCATATCTAAATCAGAATCAGACCTTTTTAGATCTTTCTTTGTGCTGGGTTCACCATCTTCAAAAACCACTGAACTAAGGAAACATTTGGAAACCTGGGCATGGGTCAGAGCTTTGAAGCTCAGGTCTATTGATAGAAAAAAAGTAATTAAACACGTGCCTTAGGAATAATTATTTTGAAATTTGTGATGGGCTTAGGGCTGGGCATTTAAATTTCATCCAGACTGGTTCACTCAATCCTAATTCATATGAGGGCAATTTACAGTCCCTTCCATTTACAATGACATTAATTGGTAATGCATTCGGCCGAGCAATGCATGTGAGAGTATTTGTGTAAAACATGGACTAATCTGGTTATGTTATGTTTATTTTTTAGATGAAAAAGTTTGCAGAGTTGGCAAAATCTGAGGCCATAATTAAAGTCAAGGGACTAATTAAGGTAGCAAGCAATGCAAATTCAGAGGAGCAGTTTAAATCTATACACTGGCCAATTTCCCAAATCACCAGGTTTAGAGGCTGATCAAAAACCTGAAACTCAGATTGGGCTTGCCAAAAATTCACCAACATTTCAAATGAACCTAACCCTAGTTTCAAGTCCTGCAGGCCAAGGTGGATGGTTGCTCACTGACAATAGGAGAAATGTACCATTTTGCACAGTTTCAATGAAAGACCAAGTGAAACCTAACTGTTCATTGGGAGGTGAGAAGCTAAGTGGATCGAGCCCAAATAAAATATTTGCGCAAACCCTTATGAAGTTAAATTGTAGAGCAACTCCCAGCTCTGATTTTCCTTTGTGTCTCTGAGCGACTCCTGCTTCTGTGAATTTGATTGGGAGCAAGACAGGGTTCTTTCCCTTTCCTATCTGGTTTCTCAGATTGATGTTTTATCCTCCAAGTTCAGAGGTCTGTTGGCTGAAAATTTCAAATGTGGCCTATGAACCTGGGTGCCTCAAGTTTTGGGCGGCCAAAAAAAAATGAGACAACTCTGGTAATGTCTTCACTGCAGGGTTAACCCAGGGAATTGACACCCAGGTTAGCCTCCCTAGGTGCAAGAAGCCACACTGCTAAGCCCTACCAAAGTTCTTGAATCCATACAGATGCTGCACTTCCTGTTATGCACTTCCTGTTATGTGTAGCTAGGATTTCTGGGAGTGTATCCTATGCTGGGTGTTATGAAGCTGAAAGTCGAACTTGTCTGTCGCCTGCTGACAGGGGGCCCACCGATACACAAGGGCCTGGACTTGCCATCCGCCATCACTACTGCTGCTAGAGGCAGCGACTGGAGCCCTGGGCTCTTTAAATTGCTGCTGGAGTGCCACTGGTTGTCCCTGGACCGCCCCCAGCTCCGCCCCTTCCACCTGAGGCCCTGCCCCTTCTGTTTGTTGGTCCCACTGGTCTTTTTGTGCACACTGGGAGAACTGTGGGAAGGCACTGGAGGTGTATCTGTATGTGAGTAATATATAAACTGCATCCTCACTGCACAGTGCGTGGGGTTAAGCTATACCGTTCATCGTTCCAGCTAGTCCAAGTAAAAGCACTGTCTACTCAGAGAGGATGAGAGGGCAGTTAAGGACAACACCCAGATCAGAACCTAGCCTACCTCTATTTAAAAGAGACTGTATGTCAATGCTTTTGGAAATCAGTCCTTTTAAGTTCCCTCGAGTTGGCTATTCAGAAGCTGAAACATCCATGAGGCAGGTATGAAAATGTAAGTCATAGATCTTATCTGAACCAAGATCAAAGCGAGGAGGACAACGGGTGGTAGGAGAAGAGAAAATAATTAAAGAAAGGAAAAGAATATAAAAAATAAAGTATTCTTAACTGCCACAAGGGAAGTGGGAAGGGGAATTACATTACATTATTGGCCATTTTGCTGCTTATAATTCCTTGTGAAACTTTCAGATATTCTGGTGTGATAAGCAGAGACTAGAAAAAATGGATGGGAAAAAAGAACCATTCAGGACTGTTGTTTCTGCAGACTTGTTCTTCAGATGTCTTAAAAGCCGATTTTCTGGTGAGATTTCTGATGCTTCCTGCTCTGGAATGGCCACTAACATTGCCAAAACAGCATCGCTATAGATTATCATTTCTGTTCCTGTTCCTGCAGGACCAAGATGAACGGAAAAGTCTGAAAGTAGAAAATGATGGATAAGGACCAATTTATTAAATATACACAAAACTTTGGTTCAGACCAGCTCTTATTTTATCCAAACCAATTTGGCCAACTCATAGACAGATCATGTGTGTTTGTGTATGAGGGAGGAGGGAAAAAATCCACATGGATATTTCCGGAGGTGGTCACAGTGCTGAGTTGAAATGCCAGAGGTATGTTCAGTAGTGAAGTGCTATAGCCCAATATCAAAAATCTGAGGATCATACTGTCCTGCATCAAGTGAAAAAAGAAAAGGGGGGATTTTAAAATGTTCTCAGTCCAGATGATGCAAGAACAAGAGCCATGGCAGGAAGTGAGGCTTCAGAGCTCATGAAGAGCCCAGTGATATTTTCTAGGATGCAAAAAAAGAATATAAGAATGACCATACTGGGTCAGTCCAAAGGTCCACCTAACCCAGCATCCTGTCCTCTGAGGGTATGTCTACACTAGCTTGTTAGTTCGAGCTAGGTAGGCAAATGAGGGCAACCGGAGTTGCAAATGAAGCCTGGGATTTAAATATCCTGGGCTTCATTTGCATGTTCCCGGGCGCCGCCATTTTTAAATCTCCCTTAGTCCGAAGTCTGTGCCCACGGCTACACGTTACCTCATACTTCGAGCCCCAGGAAGCTCTGGTGAGTGATCAGTTCGAATTCCTGTGAGGAATCGTTATTTCGAAATAGCGGCACCGGAGCATCCACATGACTGTTTATTTTTCAGTATTTCAGAATTAGCGTTATTCCTGATGAAAAGCAGGAGTACAGATTTTGAATTATGTAGCCCATTATTCCAAAATAATAGGCTTGGTAGGGTGGATGCTCTGCTTATAAATTCGACCTAAGGGGGATTATTTCGAAATAAAGTCCTAGTGTAGACCGAGGCCCAGTGGCCAATGTCAGGTGCCCCAGAGGGAATGAACAGAGTATGCAATTACCAAATGATTCACCTATTGTTGCCCATTCCTGGCTTCTGACAAAGAGAGGCTAGGAACTCCACTCCCACCCACACTGGCTAATAGCCATTGATGGACCTATTCTCCATTAATTTATCTAGCTCTTTTTTGAGCCCTCTTAAAATCCTGCCCTTTGCAACATGGTCTGGCAAGGAGTTCAACAGATTGACTGTGCACTGTGTGAAGAAATGCTTCCTTTTGTTTGCCTTAAATCCACGACCTATCAATTTTGTTTGGTGACCCCTAGTTCTTGTGTTATGGGAACAAGTAAATACCTTTTCCCCGTTTACCTTCTCCACACTAGTCATGAAAAAGCATGCAGTTACACACTACAGAAAACTCTTCATGGCTGAAAATGGCAGGGAGGAAAGAGGGGAGGCCAGGAGTGTATGGAGGTTAAAAATGGATGGAATTCGTATGTCTCCAAACAGCAGCTGTAGATCAAAGCAGAGCACGTGTTTGTTTGGACAATAATGTCTTCAAAGCTTCATGATAAAACCATCTCCTAGCACAATGATCCATAATACTGCCAAAAGCTTCTTTAAACATTTGCCTCTACTGGGATGAAAACCAATCTTCACTCCACGGTCTGGTCTGATATTCTGTATGAAGACGGGGAGAGGGAGTATGAAAATGATTTTCTTTTAAGAGGCAAGGAACAAAAAAGAGAGAGAGAGAGAGAGAGAGAGTAAAAGAAAGGGTCAAGCCTTTTGTTAAGGCTTTTTTTTTTTTTTTGAATCCACAGCTTTAATTATTTCCTTGGAAAAACAAACCAGGCGATGGATCCTGGGATTCTGAGGAAACAACAGAGGAAGCAGCGTGTTTTTTGAAGCCCCCTCGCCATGTGGCTGCTGCTGCATGCCTTTTGTCTCGCTGGTTTCCTGAACATGGATGGAAAGCGTGTCTCTTTCATAATCCTGCTGCACTTTTTAGCCACCCCCCCCCTCTTTTTGTACAGTCGCTAGGAGAAAAGAACCAGCTGCATGGAAAAAAAAAAGCCCTTTAATGTCTGTCACACTCCTTGGCCCCCTTCAACACCTTCTGATGCTCTTTGGGGCTTTCGTGAATTCTAAAATTACATTAGGGCCAAAACCTTCTCCCACTGAAGTCAACAGGAGTTTGGCCACTGGCTTTGCAGCAGGCTGTTAACTCGGTGTATGGGTAATATTTTCTCCCCAGACTATCCAAAAGTGAGGCCACAAGTTAGCACTGAGCTTAACAAAGAAAGAAGATTACAAACTCTTCAACTTCCCAACACAAGAGAGTGGTAGATTGAAAACTCATAAACATCTGTAAAAATAGGACGGTAAGATGATGTGGATGTGAGGTCCAGGTGAACATTCAAAGCAAGGGAAACACAAAACTGGACTGCAAATAATCACTCCGGGTATGTCTACACTGCGCCCTAAACTTGAAATAAGATATGCAATTTGCGCTACACAAATTGCGTATCTTATTTCGAATCTATTTTGAAATAGGTTATTTCAAAATATGGTGTGTCTACATGGCGCCAAATTTCAAAATAAAGCACTATTTTGAGACATCCCTTTACCCTCATGGAATGAGGGTTACCAGGATGCCGAAATAGTGCGCCCATTATTTTGAAATAAAGGGCGGCTTTTTAAGATGCAGAGTAGCTATTTCGGGAAACCTCCACTATCCCAAAATAGCCATGCAGTGTAGATGTACCCTCCATGTGGTGATTTTTTTAAAAGTGTAAATGGATTAGAAATGGTCAGAAAATGGGAAATATAATGTGGGAGTGGAATTTTGAAAGAAATTAACTGGTTTTTTTTCTTTTAAAAATTGTTGGAAAGAAACACTGTGGGGGTTTGCCTTTTTGATTTGCGCTTTTCATCCCAAAGCAGGAACATTTCTATCGACATGATCATTTCCCACTCAGATATGTTTATTTTGAATGCGATGATGACACCTTTTTCTTCACAAAGAAGAAAAAAAAACCACTGTTCAGCAACTCTGGGAATGATTCTCTTCGGGATCTTGCCCTAGCATAGAATGTCCTATCAAATTAGTCCCAGTTCATTTAACATAAGAACATAAGAATGGCCATACTGGGTCAGACCAAAGGTCCATCCAGCCCAGTATCCTGTCTGCCGACAGTGGCCAGTGCCAGGTGCCCCAGAAGGGGTAGACCGAAGACAATGATGAAGCAATTTGTCTCCTGCCATCCTTCTCCAGCCTCTGACAAACAGAGGCCAAGGGCACCATTCCTTACCCCCTGGCTAATAGCCTTTTGTGGACCTAACCTCCATGAATTTATCCAGCTCGTTTTTAAACTCTGTTAAAGTCCTAGCTTTCACAGCCTCCTCTGGCAAGGAGTTCCACAAGCTGACTGTGTGCTGTGTGAAGAAGAACTTGCTTTTATTAGTTTTAAACCTGCTACCCATTCATTTTATTTGGAGTCCTCTAGTTCTTATATTATGGGAGCAAGTAAATAACTTTTCTTTATTCACCCTCTCCACACCACTCATGATTTTATATACCTCTCTCATATCCCCCCTCAGTCTCCTCTTTTCTAAACCAAAAAGTCCCAGTCCCAGTCTCCTCATATGGGACCCGTTCCAAACCCCTAATCATTTTAGTTGCTCTTTTCTGAACCTTTTCTAATGTCAAAATATTTTTTTTGAGGTGAGGAGACCACATCTGTACGCAGTATTCAAGATGTGGGAGTACTATAGTTTTACATAGGGGCAGTAAGATATTTTTCGTCTTATTTTCTATCCCTTTTTTAATCATTCTTAGCATCCTATTTGCTTTTCAAAAAGCACACTGCAACATTTCTTTGCAGAATAATAATGTTATGAACTGGGTCATATCTTTTATGGGGAGGGGGGAGTTAAAATCTTGGTGAGATTGATGGATGTGAACACACATTTCAAGTAACACAACTGTAAGGCTAAATTCATTACTAGCCTCAAACAATAGGTTACAATGAATTCACCCAGGAATTTTGGCCTGTGGAGGCAAAAGGAGTTTTATATGTATTTGGGAAGAGTATGTGTAGTAGGTGTGGGGGAGACAGAATACAAAGACACTGAGGAGTCAAAACTGAGAGAAACATAGAGGCCACAAGTGGGAAATGCTTGCAAAAGCCGGTAACCACAGAGTGACCCTAGGGAAAGCTAGAGAGACAGTTTGGCTAAAGGGATGTAGGCCTGGAGAGATGAAAAAAAAAAATAAAAATGAACTACTGTAGTAGTGGCAAGTCATGTTGCTTAATGAGCTTCTGGAAGGCATTCAGACATTCCTGTGACAAGGCCTATATGTAAACCTGGACACAATAGAATAGACCACACTTAGGATATCACTTGCTGCAATCCCTTTAATGTGTTGCTATTAAATCAGTCCTCTTAAAATAAAGTTAATGGGCCACCTGTCTTCAGAATATATCACATCTCTGAGGGCTGCAAGGATTTGGATTTAGGCTTAAATAAAAAAAAGTTCAGGAGAATAATGACAGAAACATAAAGGCTTTGAGACCATAACTCAACATCTTGCTGATTTGTTTCTCTTCACTTTTTTTTTTTTAAACGTGTAGCTCAAAAGTAATCAAAGGCCCTTTAGGATAAGAAGCCGGCATTGTGCAGTTTTGGCCTGTGTTAATGTTTTGCCTTTGGGTTTTGGCTGCTCTGATGGGTGGGAAGGCTGTTAACATTTTTTAGGTGTCTATTATTCATGAGATCCGCCAAGTATTTGGCCAACCTAAAGCTGAGCACTGCTGTGGAGTCACTGTTTAGTCTATTGAGGTATAAGTCAGGCTCATCTTTCCTTATTTTTTTCCCTACGGAAGTGCGCCACTGTGGCTTGCTAAGGTGGCGTAACGGTAAATGACAACTGTTATAAATGAACGCCCAGAGAGTCAAGTATCTTCAATAGGACAGGCCATTTCTGGACTCTTGGAATTATTTCCAATACCCATCTCGGTAGGTAACTGATAAATATACTTAAAAAACCCCACTGCCACATTCAGCGAAGTTTAGCAAAGGTCATTAAAATTTATTACTCACTTTCCCACTTCACAATATTTCCTTTCCCATTTTTGTTGATGACCCAAGCTTTTTTCATGTTAAAGCACAGAATATACTTTTTCTCTTCTTATCAACCTCTTCTGCTTGATTCCAGAGCAGACATTGAATGTAAATCAGATAAGAGAAATAACCAACTATATTTTATTGTGCTAATGAAGTTGATAGGACACCAGAGTACTTTTGTAGTCTTTTGTGGACCGAAGGTCTCACACTTCAAGTGGCATAGGACTTTGAATACCCTGTTAACCCTTGCAAAATGCCTGTCAAAGCTATTCCCCAGAGTGGCACTTCAAATTCAGAAGCTGGGACCCGCAAGAGACTTTAAAATTCCCTGCCACTAAAGGCTTCTGTTGAAACTCCTCAAGGTCACAGATTCCATGGCTTTGGATTGGTATCACTGTCACTACCCAATTGCAATACCCCCTTGCGAACCCAGGAAGGCACACTTGAGAATTCCTTCCTGAGAGGCACCCTCAAGTTCTTTTGGCCCTAACCTTCTGGAGAGAGCTTGAAAACCTAGCTACTGAGGTCAGCTGAAAATAAAACTTTAATTTCTCTAAGTTGGTTGTGGAGTCTTAAGCATGTCTACATGGAACCTCACACCTTCTAGGATACAAGATTCAGATCGTGGTCTAAAAAGAGTGATTTTTAGTAACCCGAAAAGAAAAGAAAACACACTTGGTAAAAAGTTATTTGGTTGTTAGGTGTTACACAGAATTGCTTTGCTATGGGTGCAACTACACTGCACTGTTTTTCCGGAATAACGGCTGTTATTCCGGAAAAACAATACTAGCATCCACACAGCAATTACGTTATTTCAAAAGAAAATGGAAATAATGGAGGGCTTTTTCCAATGTTGGTAAACTTCATTCCAGGAAGAATAAGGCCTCTTCTTTATTTTGGAAGTGGGTGTGTGTGGACGCTCCACTACTGCTATATCAAAATAGCACCTCACCAGGGCCGTTCTAAGTTATTCCTCCCCGGTGCCTCCTGGGGCTTTAAATCAAGAAAGCGCATCCACATTAGGGGAGCCTGCCTCCGACTAATTTTAAGGCTTCCCTGTAGTGTGGATGCTCTATTTTGAAATAAGCTATTCCAGAAGATATCTTCTGGAATAGCTTTTTCCAAAATAAGCTTGCAGTGTAGACACATGCTTGGATTCAGCTTGGGAAGTTACAGTATTAGGGCATAGTAACATGTGCTCAGCACAGAGAACTCCAAAAAACCCAGAAATAAAGAAAATTAAAAAAAAAAAAAATCTGATGGCATTCTGACTAAACATTCCCTGTTCTACTCACTTATCTGAAATTTCAAGACCTAGTCCTTCCCAAGCCAAGGATGTTGCTGGATTCTTCATGTCTGGCTCCCTGGCTTTTTTCAGGTCCTTCCAGGTGTTCTGCTCTGGCCACACAACAGAAATAGCGGGCATGTCTACACTAGCAAATTATTTCAAAATAATAACGCCCAATTTAACAAAATTGAAATAGCATGTTCACACCACAGGGAAGCCTCAAAATTAGTCCGAGGCAGGCTCCCTTAATGTGGACGCACTACCTCAGCGTAGGGCCCCAGGAAGCACTGGGGAGTAATTACTTTGAATGACTCTGAGGAGCAGTTATTTCAAAATAGCAGCAGTGGAGTGTCCACATTACCGCTATTTTGAAATAACTATTCCTTGTGGAAAGCAGGAATTAGTATTTCGAAATAACCAGCCCATTATTTTGAAATAATGGGCTCGGTAGTGTGGATACTCCACTTGTTATTTCAGAATAAGGGGAGTTATTTCAAAATAACTCCCTAGTGTAGACCAGGGCAGGAAGGGCAACTGCCTCCAATTGAAAAGCCCATACTCTGTTTCCATTGACTCTTCTGACTTCCTGCCAAATCATTCACTGAATCCCTCACATTGCTGGGAACCCTCTAGAACCCCACTGTCTAGGGTTTGAATCCTTACAGGCCAGGGAATTAGTGTTAGATCTAAAAAGTTAACTACAGAGAAAAGACTTTACTTAACTAAATGGATGGAACATCCAGAAAATGGTATTACCATATCCCATTCACCACTGCCTCCAATATTTTATTGCATTACCAGTGTTCTAACACTACCGTATCATGCCACAATCGATTTCACACACAGGTCTCCCCATGAAAGTCTATCATACAACTTTGAGTCAAAGAAATTTATTATTTATTGGAGATATAGGGAATTAAGAAAAATCAGTCTACAAGATTAGATCATCTGAAATCCCTCACTTTGCCAATGGAAGAGTGTCCCCTATGTTATATATTTTCAAATATCTTTGCAGCTTATATTTAAATAAATTTAATGGAGGGAGAACTTCCACAATTTTATGGGAAATCCAATAGGGCCCTGGTCTCATAAATTTCCTTGTCATAGCAACTCTCTGAGCCTCTTGAGCTGGCAAACCTAGTTTTCAAAATTAACAGCAAAATGAACAGCAGCGACACACTTTCTCAGAATTCGTCTGGTGCTTTCACTTCAAGACCCAGGTGGAAATTCTATAAAACCAGATTTTCTCTAGGCATTTTGAAAACTCTAATTTTGGCTGCAACCAAGGAAAAAAAGCAAAGATAATTGGAGGTGTGAAACAATGTTCTTTTTTACCTTTTCCATTCACATGTGGATTTTTTCCATTCATGTGTGGAATAATTTTATGTGCACCAAAGCATGTGTGAGTGTGCACCACCAGTAAAAAATAAAAAACCTAGATGTGAGCTCTCTGCTAATCAGTGGGGTGGCACTGGAATCTCTCCTGAGCAGGTGCACAAGTACACAGCTGACAAGGAAAACTAGTGTGAAATAATTTTTAGGGCAGGATGCAAAACATATATGAATCTTTTAAACCTCAAAAATGCTTTAGGCAAATGTTGCTACTAGTACTGCTTAGCTATTGGAGAGTTTTTCATCAATAGATCCCAAAGCATTTTGCAAAGGAGACCAGTATAATAAACTCTGCTTTACACATGCGGAAAAGAAGCATCATTAAGTGATAGTTACTTGCTTAAAGTTGCCCAGTTGGACAGTAGCATAGCTGGAAAAGATTGTATTTATTGTTTTGAATGGATTCTGCTATCTCTCCTTGTATTTAGAGTTCTTGCATGACAGAATAACACACTGCCAAGAGCTCACTAGGTCAGCTGCTGGGATTCACTGTAGAAATGGCAAAATTATTTTAAGATATAAGAAAACATCAGAATGTCTAGCTGGTGCAAATAGGTGTTGAAGGCATTGGAGTTAAACTGATTTTTACTAGGTGAGGAACAGGCTCAAAATGAAAGTCAAGCAAGCCCAAATGAATTCTTCGCCCACAAATACAGTGGAGACAGGTTGGCTGCAATTTTTACTTTCTAGTTGTTCTGTAATGGTTGGCTTTGGCACTTGCAAATGTTTGCAAAACCTCTCTTCTGTGCGTGGAATAATTCTGCAAAGAAAATGGCCCCAGCTATTCTCAGAAAACAAACAGATGTGGATTACCGTAATTGCTTAATCAACAGCGCTCAACCAAGAGCCTGCAAGTGCGCTGAATTAATCATCTCATTGTGAGGTGCATTATCGGTAATGAGCATAATGAGAACTTTGCACAGCTGGGAACCATTTTTATGCATTAGCAACTAAAATAAATAATCCCTGAAAAAAAATATTGGTTGGTAATTTTTGGCTCCTTGACTGGTGTTGGTGTTGAGTTTTGTTGTTGTGAATTTGGATACAATTAAAGAAGATATCTTTCCACTGCTCACAAAAATATATGCGTGCCAGTTCCTGTCACAATCAGAAAGAAATTTCTCTCCCCCTCACGCAAAAGGATTGTGAACTTCATGCTCTATTGAGATGTGCAGTACACATCAGATTAGAATGATACATACAATATCCTGTATATTGTGGCAATTGTAGGAGAGTGCCACATCTCCTCACATTGCATTATAAGGCTGAAAGGTGTGACTGGCATCTCTACTACCTGTGGAGAGATGGTATAACATCTTTTCATTTCTCTTTATTCAACTGGCAAGAACAGAGGAGCCATGGCCTCTCCCCCAAACTTTTGCAAAGATTGGTGTCAGAAGTGGCATTAGACCCGAAGAGGCTTTGTTCTCTCTGAACACACAGACTCATGTTCCAGTAAATTCCACCACCCAGCACTTCTGGAGGCATTATGATACCTGCACAGGAGCGGCCCTAGACGAGCTGCCGGCAACTGGCGCCCTTGGCGAAACACGCGATCAGCGCGCGATCGGCGACCCCGCCTCCAAATCCCTCAACGACCATTTAATTTGGCGCCCTAGGCAACCACCTAGTTCAGGCCTATGGACAGGCCTCCACTGTACCTGCATACTCACAATACCTCTTACCTCTACTGTTTGGGTGGTGAACCTCCTCCATGCTGAGCTACCATGGGATGTGGTTTTAGATGCCATAACTGATTTCTCAGTAAGTGAGCCTCACAACACCTTGGTAAGGGGATACAGATTATTATTATGCCTCTTTTACAAATGAGGATAATGAGGCACATGGAAATGAATTGATTTGCCTCTAGGGAAGATGTTGGAGCTTTTCAAACAATCACGATTCTTATGCACTTCAATTATACAGCTGCAGAATGGGGACTCTGTTCAAGTTAGTAACATTTTAGGTCTAGGAGCCCCGAAAAGCGTGCCTTCCAAAATAGCTGCTAGCATTAAAGTCTTGCTCAGTTGAGTTGATCCAACATGCAGGAATTTATTACGCTGGTTTTGAAAGGCTGACGTTTTCAAAGGAAATATTTATCCACATGAGGCATCGCTGACCTGTGATGACTCAATCAATTGCAAACTGGCAAGAAAAACCAACTTATTCCAAGGGATTCAAGAGACAGAGTACTCCCTTTGGGTTATAACTAATACATCTCTGTTCCAGTTCTCCAGGGTCATTGTTGGGGAGGCATGCAAGAAGAACCCCCGGTTGGCCAATATTTCACCAGATTGCTAAGGCAACGGCAAATATCTGGACGCAATAAGTATATAAGTATACATACATATTCTGTCTCCATTTCCCACCCAAGCGTTTTTTTTCCTTAAAGAGCATGAAAACAAAGACAAAACACATAGAAACAGAAGATAAAGCAAAAATGAGCATGTTGCATAGTTTAGCTAAAATAGCCAAGGGAAACTCCTTATCTGTCTACATCCCTCCTCTAAATCCATGCTGTCTCCTTGGTGTGGTGTGTTAAATATTGCAGAAATCCTGGGCTGATCCCCATGCAACTGATAAGAAAAAAAACTTTTTTTTTTTCCTGTTTGCTTCCTGAAATAGGAAATTCTAAAAGGGCCGCTGTCGGGTGTGAAAGCCATTTGCTGATGCTCTAGCAAAGTGGTTAATCTATGCAGCTTGATGATTTAAAAGAAGATGAAATAAAACAGAACTGCAGCTTGCTCACGCCTCTCATGTAAGGAATCACATTAATAACTCCGAGACTGCTCAAGTGAGTAAAATGAGTAGGATTTGCCCTGCTCAGAAAAGGTTGCTATAGAAAATCCAAAGATGGGACAAGAGATTAAAATAAGATGCACTTCAAAGTGATAAATGCAAACTATCAATGCAAATCTATTCTTTGGAAAGGGAGAAATATTTTCATAATTACAGAAATTATCAGATGTATACAGGAGCCTAGACAAACTGCTGGCAACTGGCACCCTCGGAGAAGTGCACGATCGGCACCCCCGCCTCCAAAGCCCTCAACGGCTGTTTATCTTGGCGCCCTAGGCGACCGCCTAGTTCGCCTATATTGACGGGCTGCCACTGGATGTATAGACAGAATATGAAAAATCTGACTTTACAAATATCTATCTGCCGCACATTTTTACACAGAGAATGAAGAAGTGAAATTACCTCAAATTCATATTTTAATAACTAACTTTTATTAAGTTACTATAATAATTTTAAACTCTTTCCTAGGCTCTGGTCTACATTAGGACTATCTTTTGAAATAACGCCCCCAGGTCATATTTGTAAGTGGTACGTCCACATTACCAAACCTGTTATTTTGACATAACAGGCCATGGAATTCAAAATCTATGTTCCTGCCTTTCCTCAGGAGTAACACTAAGTCTGAAATAGTTATTTTGAAATATTGGGCAGTGTCAACTTGCCGGTGCCACTATTTCAAAATAGCTACTTCCCAGAGTAATTCAAACTAATTTATCCCCAGTGCTTCCTGGTGTTCTAAGTCCAAGGTAGTGCATTCACATTAACAGAGCCTGCCCCAGACTAATTTTGAGGCTTCTCTGTAATGTGGACACGCTAGTTCAGTGTTATTAAATCAGGAGTTAAGTCGAATTTACTAATTTCAAAATACTTTCCTTGTGTAAACATGGCCTATGAGTAAGTTATATGCATCACCATCTGATCTTAGGACACGTGGGTTAAAATCCAGATTTAGTTCAGAAGTGACTAGGAGCTTTTTAGTCTCTTCTTTTGAGTGTTCATTGGTCCATATAGGTTGGACATTAGGAAAAATTCCCTAACTGTCAGGGTTATTAAGCACTGGAATAAATTGCTCAGGGAGATTGTGGAATCTCCATTATTGGAGATTTTTAAGAGCAGGTTAGATACATATCTGTCAGGGATGACCTAGATGGTGCGTGGTGCTGCCATGAGGGCAAGGGACTGGACGTGGTGATCTCTCAAGGTTCCTTCCAGTTCTACGATTCTCAGATTCCGTATCCCTACAAGAGAACGCTGAGTAGTTCAACACAACTGGCAATCTCTGCTCAAGCAGTTCTAGTACAGGGTTGTGGGCAAGAGGAATGTTCACTGGCTGCTTGGCAAAATGCTGCCATAGAACACAATTTCAGTGAACCAGCCACTATTATGCCTGGGTCTAGTCAGTGCTGGTAATTAATGTCCCACTCATCACACACACATGAAATACAATACAGCGGTAAATCTAACAGTGAGCCACAAGTGTTTTAACCATTTTCTTACTACCTTTCTAATGGGTTAGTGCTTGGCCACCAGAGTATTTGTGTTGGACAAAGCTTGTTTGTTCTTTCAGGGGCATATCGTCATTTTCCGTTGGTCACATAGTAACATCCATGTTACTCCAGCTGCAAAAAAACCTGAGTGAGTATCTATTTTCTTTTGAGATTGTACTACCAGGTCATGAAGGGGTTATGGTAGAAGGTGAATAAATGACCTTGACATCATGTGACCCATTAGACCAAGGCTCCTCAACACACAGCCCATGGGCCGTATGCGGCCTGCGGCCTGTTTGTTTGCAGCCCGCAGTGAGGTTTGGGTTAACGCAAGGCTCAACACGCAGCCTGCAGGTGGGATCCTTTGAACATGGACTACACTGGGAACATGCTTCATAATGGTGAGTCAATATAATAGTCTTCTGTTGATATGTGATTTAAGTAATTAAATTCCTGGACTGTCATTGCTCATTAAAAGTGCTGTCATATGGGTGGAAATAGGGTGAATATTGCATTTAATTAATATCAGCAGGACTGACTTAAATGGGGGCTGTATGTTGTATAGTCTTGCCTTAATCATGGTATTAATGCCCATCAGTTTTTTAAAAAGCTATTTGCATATATTTAAATATATATTTGCATGTACATGCAACCACACTTAAGTTGCGGCCCTTGGCATGTGCTGTGAGTATCATTGTGCCCCCCGGGGCTTCCAAAGTGAGTAGCCCTGCATTAGACTTTCATGATCAATTTTGAATACATATACATCCAAGATTTTTTTAAATGACTAGTTACTTGAAGTATCTCAATTTTGGGGTGTCCAGCTACAATTATTTTAAAGACGTCTGAATTTCA
Source organism: Pelochelys cantorii (assembly GCA_032595735.1). NCBI lineage: Eukaryota > Metazoa > Chordata > Testudines > Trionychidae > Pelochelys > Pelochelys cantorii. The sequence continues at coordinate 5,969,026 of CM064344.1, read as the reverse complement.
AAGAATGCTCACCACGTAGCTTCTGGAATTCAGGCTTCTCGAAACTAAGGGTCCCAAGTTGTACCTCCCAAATGACTAGACACTAGAACTTACTTGAGGTTGATAATTCCATTTCAAGGATTCAAGGTTTGAAATGTGAGCATTTTTGGTCCATATTAGAACTGAGCCCCTTCAGACTTTTTTTTTCAACATTAAATAATGTTGAAATGTCTATGTTTGGCTTAAAACATCAAGAATTTATTTGAAACTTCAAGTTTAGGCTTCAATGAAACAGTATAGTCAATTAAAAAAAAATTTGTGTCCAGAATGTTCCAAGCAGCTGTACTAGATTTTTTTTTATTTGCACAGACACAACTGTGTTGGACATAGCTGACCATGGGGAAAAAATATTAATGTACCCTTTTATTTGCAAATTCACATATATAAATTCCATCATGTGTGATTGTTTGCATATAAAAGAAACGTGTATGCAAATGGAGTACAGGTAGGAAACTCATTAAATGTGGCCAGCAACAGAGGGTAGTGCAGGGAATGAATTTATATTGTGTTGCATTTCTTTGTGATGGGGAAGGATTAAAAGGTTTTTGTCAACAATTTTGCTATGTCTGTTTGGCTTGTAAATTCACTATTTAGTCTTGCCTAACCTATAGGATTCTCTGATGACTAATCACTGGAGACAACAGGTGGAAATTCAGCAGCTGAGAAAGGAAAAGATGTTTGATAAGACTGTTCAGTTTTTATTTGCAAATGATTTGCTACACGTATTTAACTTCAATAACTAATATACAGAGAGGATAAATGAAGTTTTTTTCCCCCCTGCTCCCTAACCTTTGTTTCTGCAAGTCTATTATTTTAAAACATTAAACAAAAACAAAAAATCAAGAAGAATAAAATAATTTGAAATGAAACCTTGATAGATCACTAGTAAGCATCTGAATGAATTTCGAAACAGTGGAGTTTGGGTAGTTGTAGGCATCTAATGATACATACAGAACTAAGGAAAAGGAGAATATTTAAGTTTCCATCAGTGTCATCTGCATTTTTAGTTCTTTTCTTCCCAATGTGCAGGGCAATACTGTGTGCCAGTTAAAATGAATCTATCTAAACCACACATGGGAATGAGGATTGGTGTCCAAAATGTGATTAGTCTTGGTCATATCAATTAGAGTAAGGCTGCCAATATACCAGAAGCCCCTTTTCTTCATGAGAGTCCAAGACAAGGCTCTGAGTAAAAATCAGAAGTTAATTTTTAGTGCATGAAATTTGCCAAGTTATGCTTGTTACCCAAACTCAGTGGTGGCAGGTTCCAAGTCATCACCTGATGAGATATACCCATCACTCGTCTTAGCATCTGCTGGGTGAAATGTTCTTTGTTTTCTGCCTCTGGCTATACACTTTTGTACCCAAAATCACAAATGTGAACAACTGACCTCCATTTGTCACAGGAGCAAGCACATGAATATCCTGCCATCATAGGTTGTGTGATCACCAAAGTAACTAGCCACCCAACAGTTTGGTGCAAGTAGGTTCAGAAAAGGGCAACAAAAATGATTAGGGGTTTGGAAAAGGTCCCATATAAAGAAAGAATCAAAAGACTTGGACTTTTCAGCTTAGAAAAGAGGAGTCTAAGGGTGCATCTACACAGCACCCGAAACTCAAAATAAGATATGCAATTTACGCTACACGAATTGTGTAACTTGTTCTGAGTCTATTTTGAAATAGCTTATTTTGTCATTTGGCGCTGTCTACACAGTGCCAGATTTTGAAATAAAGAGCTATTTTGAGCCATCCCTTACTCCTCATAGAATGAGGTTTATAGGAAAGGCGAAATAGCGCATCCGCTATATTTTGAAATAGTGGACATGTTCAAAAGATGCAGGGTAGTTATTTCAGGATACCTCTGGTCTGCCAAAATAACATTGCTGTGTAGACATACTGTAAGGGAGGATAGGATAGAGGTGTGAAAAAAGTGAATATGGAAGTTATTTACTTGTTCCCACAATATAAGAGCTAGGGGTCACCAAATGAAATTAATAGGTAGCAGGTTTAAAACAAACAAAAGGATGTTATTCTTCACTCAGCGCACAGTCAACCTGTGGAACTCCTTGCCAGAGGATGTTGTGAAGATTAGGGCTTTAACAGGGTCCAAAAAAGAGCTATATAAATTCATGGAGATTAGGTCCATCAATGGCTATTAGCTAGGATGGATATGAATGGTGTCTCTATCCCTTTTTTATTGATTCCTAAAGTCTTCCTTCCAAGAGATGGTGTAAAGCCAGATTTTACATGGCCCAGGGATGGTTTCTAGATCAGCAAATTCCGAGAAAACCTGTTTCCTTCTCCTCCCGAAGTACTACTCTTTTCTTAGACCAGGAAACTATCATGTATAGTTCCAATGAGATCTGATTCCAGATTGCTACTTCCTACCAAAAGCCTTTCACTGTTTGACCTTGGACAAGCCACCTAACTTTCTTGTGCCTCAGTTTCTCCACCCACAAAATGTGTTTTATAATAATACCTGTTGTGCAGTGATTTTGCAAGACTCATTTCAGTTAACATTTACAAAGAGCTCTGAAGGCTGTTTTTAAAAGTCTCCCTGTGATTTGTCTGTTCCTCGCCCCCTAATTCATTCTGGTGTATCTTAACAGAGCCATGAGTTACCTGGAAGTTGATGTAAAAGGGACAGTTAGAAAGAAAATCTCCTCCTCCTTCCCTTTTGGAGGTGACCAGCCCTGTTGCTGTGGAGGAAGATTCTGCAGCTGATTGGCCAGCAGGAAAGCGATTGCTGTCATAACGCATGTCAATAGCACTCCTATTCTCTCTGTGCCTCACGCATGTGTCTGACAGACAGAGCCGTATGTATCTGAGGCCCAAATTATGCAGAGTATCACTCATCGCTCCCCACTGAATATTTGTTACATGAAAGCTTCTGTACGGCTGTGCTCTCTTGTAAACTTTCCTATTAATTTTTTTTTCCTCTCTCACCACCCTCCTCTTTTTTTTAATTCCTCTTCCAAGAGCTGGCTATCCTCAGGCTCTGTGGTGCTTTATCTAGCTTTGGTCCAGTGCCTGAATGGGGCCTCTCAAAAGGTACTTCCTTTCTGGCCTACATTCGCCCTGGTGAAAACCATGCCTCTCCTGAGCCTCTGAGTGGAGCTGAAGGAGGATATGAAGTCAACAAGTACAGTATGAAAATAAATAAAACTCCAGTTCAAACAAACCACTTGCCTCAGTCAATAGTTTCTGGCCCAGTTTCAGCACTGCCCAGCAAATCGTCTTAGCTATCTTGCTTTCAGACGACTTGAGGGCAGGCCTTCAAAGCTTACCTTGTTTTGAAGTACTCGCTTCAGCTCACGTTGAAATGACTCAGGTATTATCGTGTATTGGTGATTCATGATGGCCCTGCAGGAAAATGAAAACTAAGGAGGCTAATCAATAAAATTATTTTGTCTCTTTGAACTTGTTCCAGGCCAATTTTTCTTGGCAGTTTTTTGGCTTCCTGAATTATACAGACCCAAGCGGTGAATAATGATCTGAAATTGCACAATATACAGAAACCATCTGTTAGATAGAAAAGTGGAGGGGTGATGTCATTGGGCCATGTCTAATCTGAAGCTAATGTTCTGCCAGTGGTGATGTCACAGAATTTGGCAACTCATTGGCAGAGTCCAGCTCATTAAGGATGCATAGGTCTTGGGAGGATGTGTGCTCTTGCTACAAGAAGGAGCAATAGCTAAGGAAACATTGTACTCTGACATGCTACTATGTATGTGGGAGATTCCTTTTAAGACACTCAGATTCACAATAGTTCACTTAGGCTACATCTAGAATACAAGCAGATTTTTTGAAAAAGAGCATCTAGACTACAAGCAGTTTTTTCAAAAAAGCAAACCACTTTTTCGAAAGAGAGTCTAGACACTCTTTCAAAAAAGCACAGTTTGCATTCTATAGTGCCTTTTTTCGAAAGAGTACTTTCAAAAAAAGGCCTTATTCCTCGTAAAATGAGGTTTACTGTGATCGAAAAAGCTACCATGTTCTTTAGATTTACTTTTGAAAAAACGCAGCTGCAGTCTAGACGCAGGTGACGTTTTTTCAAAAAAAGGCTACTTTTTTTGAAAAAAATCCTGTAGTCTAGACAAACCCTTAGGGTATGTCTACACTGCATGGTTACTTCGGGATACCAGAGGTCTACACACACACAATACCCCACATCTACACATGCCACCCATTATTTCAAAATATTTTTTGAAATAACTGGCACACTATTTCACCATCCCGGTAAACTTCGTTGCATGAGGGATAAGGGATGGCTCGATACGGTGCGTTATTTTGAAATTTGGCGCTGTGTAGATGCATCCAATTTCAAAATAAGCTATTTCAAAATAGATTTGAAGTAAGATACGAAAAATGGCATATCTTATTTCGAGTTTAGGGTGCTATGTAGACGCACTCTTAGAGATAAATATTGCAGGCCAAAGTCAATTAAAATTCTCCTGGACTTCCTGGAGTTCTCCCATTTGTAAACTCCTGCAGGATATTCTGCTACTGAAGTTGATAAGAATTTTGCCTACAATTTCAACTGCACCAAGATATGAGAAAACGCAATTTCTTACATGAAAGTTCTGGTGGATTGGGCCCTTATCTTACTGTCAGGAAAATCAAATAGGGCAGATCTACGGGGAGATAGGTGCTGCGGCAACCATTCCCCCCAAGGATTGATTTAGTGGTGTAGCCCTAGGGAGAAGTATAATGTAATTCACGTGGGTAAGGCTCACCAGTCTGACTAGAAGGGTCTCAGTTTGTCCTCTGTACCCCAGGTTACATAAGTTGAGAACTGTGGGATTCTACTTCAGGAGGTGGATCTGGGCATCCACAACAGCAGCCACGCTCACAAAGAGGCTAGTACCAAATTAAAACAAGTTTTATTATGGCGGGTATTAGGATGGCAAACAGAATCAAGCACACAGCACCGATTGCACAGATTGAATCCCCTCTGAAGGTAACATTAACAAGAATCTAGTGATATAATTTGTGCTTATCTAAGTATACAGATACAATTACCTAACATAATACCATACTCACATCCCCTTCTCCCAGAAGACCATGAGTGGAAGAACCAGCCTCCCTCTGCTTGTGGTATTCTGGTGCAAGGTGGAGTGTGGAAAGCTTAGAAGCAAAGACTTAGAATAAATAAAGTGAAGCAAAACTAAGCTTAAATAAAAGGAAATAAATACTTGATGGGGAAGAAGATTGGGCGTGTGCTCGAGCCCTGAGCTAACCTTATTCCATAGCTTTTTTCCCCACTTTTGGTGTCATAATACCCAGCCTCCAAATTAACCAAAACCAAATTTCCGCACCCTAAGATTTTATGAGTACACTTACTTGATTGGATGATGATATTGGGGTGTCTTTTGAATATGCATGAATAAAATCACCTGATGCCCCCTTGACTCGTTCCCAGACATAGAAAAAAGTGGGAGCATTATGGTTGTGTACCAGGAAGTCTTTTTTCTCCTGTATCTTTGATTCAAGATGTCAGTGAGCTGGGTTTTGCAGTTTGGGGACCTATTTAGATCCTTACTGAGTCACAAACCCATCCGTGTACTGACCCAAGTGAAGATTTCTTAATAGGGTCTTTCATAATTTCTAAAAAGATATTAAGAACATTTAATTTTACAGAAAGTAATTTAACCCTTACTTATCATACTACACTATTGCTAAAGCCAACTTATGCACTATAAATCAAATCCTGCAGGCCTTGCATTTCTCGCATTACTATTAAAATGTAGAAAAAGGGATAGGATAGGAAAAGAAATAGCTTGGCAGACTACAGTGGGTCTAGTAAAGACCTACTAAATCAAGCTCAGAACACTCTCTCATTGGATCTGGTACTCCACCAGAAAGAGAAGCATAAGGGGAGTCAATGGGAGAGTTTCTCCCATCGCCCCCTGGCAGTGGAGACCTCGCAGCAATTCAGTGTAAGGTATGTTGATTCCAGCTACTCTATTCACATCACTGGAGTTGTGTATCTTAGGTCGACATTGCCCCTCAGTGTAGATCTGCCCACAGAAATCAATTAAAATCTCTTAGACTTCTATGGGATTTTTCTGACTGTGCCCAGTCTACCAAACTGTCATACAACAAACTGCCTTTTCTCATATCTTTGTGCAGTTGAAATCAAAGGCAAAATTCTCATCAAATTCAGTGCCAGTGTATCTGTCAGGAGCTTTGAAATGGGTCTTCCTGCTGTTTAGGGTTTCACACGAGCCTTTGTGGTACTTTGTAAACAGTATGAGTTTCATTAAACTTTGTAAAATATTTGATTTGTCACTGTTTACCAAGGGCCACAATTTTATTATGTTTTTAAGTGACTTAAAATGTCTTTCTTCCTAGATGAAAACCCAATCTGTGCAATCCATCCTTGAGTCATTCTCATTCTGCTCTAGGGACTCCACGACAATAAAACGTTGGTTTTATTTTTAATTGCAGCAGACCTGGTAAGAAACTATAAGCCAACTGTTTAAGAAACTATAAGCCCGAAAGTTTAAAGTTATGTTCTAAATTTAGCACCTACTACTTGCAACTGAGTTGCCATTATGTGCAACTATTTAGATGCAGAAAATTCTCCAAGAGCCAACTGTATTCCAATTCCTAGCTATTATTAAAAGCTTAGTAGTACATATAAGTAGTCTGACACGTGCCCTGAATTTCTGGATTTAGGGAGTTATTTTAAATGACATAGCAATCAACCTATATCAGGGTCTCCACATTGTGTTTCCTAGCAATAACACTGCCTCTGCATGTACCTGATATAGCTGCTAGAGCAGGTAAATTGCGAATTATTTTTGTTGGAAATTAAAAAACAAAATAGTTTTTAAAACCTTTTTCAAAATAATTCTTTCTTTCTTTCCACCCTAAACTTAAAATAAGATATACAATTTGCCCTACGCAAATTGTGTATCTTATTTAGATTTTATTTTGAAATAGGCTATTTCAAAATTTGGCGTGTCTACACGGCACAAAATTTGGAAATAAAGCTCTAGTTTGAGCAATCCCTTTACCTTTGTGCAATGAGATTTACAGGGTTGGTGAAATAGCACATCCATTATTTCGGAAAATATTTCAAAATAACGGGCGCATTCCTTGGACACAGGGTAGCTATTTCAGGATACTAGAGGTATCCCAAAATAGCCGTGCAGTGTAGACATTTATTTTCTTTCTTTCTTTCATGAAAAATTGAAACTGGAAGAAAAGTTTTCCAAAACTATTTTTGGTATATATTTTTCTGCAGAGCATTCAATTTTGGTCCAAAAGACATTTTCATCAATACAATCTTTAGTTGGAAAATGTTTTCAAGTATCTCTATCTACATAGAAGACAGTGTGGAAAATACAATCGGTCCATTGCTGAGAAAACCAAAAATAAAATGAAGAGGAATTTACTTACCAAATTACTACCATGGAACTACCTTATTTTATGATTTCACTCTTGTTATTATAGTATTATTTATGTCACATTTTTTCTACAGTCTAGCACCTTCAGATGTGCACTGTCAATTAAATCTCCAGTGATAAAATTACACTAGTGTTACTTGACATTCCTGGGTGTTTTATTGTGTGTATGTTTGTTTTGCCTTCCTCTGTAGCGTGGGCTGAGAGTCATTTGCTGGTCTGAACTAGAATAAATGGTAGATTCTCTTTAAGTTTAAGTCTTTAAAGAAATATTTGAGGACTTTTGGACTCTCTGAGAGGTTATAGGCCTATTACAAGACTAGGTGGATGAGGTGCTATATATGTGATGTGCAGGAGGTCTGATAGCATAATCACGAGGATCTCTTTTACCTTCAAATCTATGGGTGTTTTGCCACCAGTCACACTACATTTTCTGGAAATTCTTCTTAAGGTTCCAACGCTTTTCTTCATTTTTTAACCCCTCCCTTCTCTCTGGGAGAGGCATAAGGATCTTGCGCAAAAAGGGGGTTTTACGCAAGAAGGAAACATCCACACTGCTTGTTTTTGCACAAAAACCCCTTGCACAAAAACAGCTTGAATAGATTATGCAAATGAAGTGTGACAAAATGCTAACCAGCACTTCATTTGCCGGCAAAAGCCAGCAGTGTAGACATAGCCTGAGGGTACCCGCATCTGCCAATGTGGGTGTAGATATTCATAGCTTGTTTTTGCTGGTGTGGATGCAGATGCAGATAAATATTTTGTATCTAGAACCCTGCAAATTTGTGGATATCTGCTTTATGTCCTTGGCTATCCACATCCGCGGATGTCAATGTGAATACCCACGGCTCATTTTTGCAGCTACATACGCAGACACAAATTTTACATCTACACAGGACTCTAGCTGTAACAAAGGCCACTTAATTTCCCCCTACCTGTGGGGAAAAAATCAGTCTTGAAGCAGGAAAAAAAGACAAAACCCAACACTGTTCTTTCCCCAGTCAGGGAACACATTGGTCTTGCTTAATGAGTTGAGTATCAGAATTATTACCATTTCCAGAGTGCCTTGAGAAATCTTCGAAGTATCGAATCCAAAACTCACTGCTGAATCAGGGCCTTTATTAAGGCTCCATTGATCTAAATCTGTACGCCCACTGCCATGGCTTACTCGGTGACCATGGCAACCGAACTGTTGACGCCTGCCCAATATTTTCCTTGGCAGCCTATCAAAGCACATGAGACTGTGCAAGGTTTGGGGCAGCAGAGGCAATACACGTTGTCTTGTGATACCAGGCCTCATGTTGCTTTGTTACAGGAAGTCACAACCTTTACTGCTGTGACACATTCGGTTCTCTAGCTCCTATTGGAGACAACAGTCTGATCAGTAATGTTCTTAATTGCCATCAGATACAATCATTTTCCACCCGCCCCTCAGACGGCAAATTGTTTTACTCTACGAAATGCGGAGGGTTGTGCTGAATGAAAGCACTTAGCTTTCCCTTCTGAAGTCCTGAATGATTAAGGTCATTTTATTTCCAAACTTTGGCTCACATTCTTTGATAGGGATGTGTTGATATCCACTGGTCACATGGAACTTGCTAATAAACATATCCTGAGTGGTTTGAATTCATTCCTAGTAAAGGAACGTTTACACCGAAGCACGCTTGAAAAAAAGAAGGGGACATGTGTTTGCAAAGCCATTTCCTCTCTCGTTCTGTGTTGCCTTTGCAATTTGGCTTAGAGCCCAGCTTTACTTATAGTGATGTGGAGTCATACCTGCAACATCACACACATTGAAAACAGCGTTGACAGTTCTGGGTTACAATTGCAATACAGAACTGGATTGGAAGAGATTATTGACTGGGAGGGGAGCATGTGTTTGTTTAAAGTGTGGCCCATTTGAAAGCCTGGCTTTCGTGACAATCTACTCTACCTTTGAGAGAGTTTGTCTGTCTGGCAGTCTGTTTGTTCAAGAATGCCTCCTAAATGGTAAGAGCGAGGACCACCAAATTCAAAATATAGATTCCTCTTCTCATAACTTGAGGCAAGTATGGGGTTTGGTGGTGGCAGGAAAAGGGGATGTGACTGGAATGGGAGTGATCTTGATAAAACCATTCAGAAAAGAGACAGAATCACCAGGTAGGTGAAAGGAGCTGGCTGGGGTCATGCCGCCCCGTGTCTGTCCAGGATTACCCCAGGCTCAAGTCTCCTCCTCCCAGGTGTTTTTTTGTGAGGACGGGGCAGAGGGGGATTGAAACTCCCCCAATGTGGCTATGTCTAGACAGCAAGCCTCTTTCGAAAGAAAGCGTCTAGACTACAACCACTACTTTTGAAAAAGCAAGCCGCTTTTTTGAAAAAGAGCACCCAGGCAGTATGGATGCTCTCTTTCGGAAAAGCACAGTTTGCATTACATAGCGCCTTTTTTCGAAAGAGCACTTTCGAAAAAAAGGCGTTCTTCTTCTTAAAACGAGGTTTTCTGTGGGCAAAAAAACTACCACGTTCTTTCGATTTGCTTTCAAAAGAACGCGGCAGCAGTCTAGATGCAGGGGAAGTGGGGATTTTTTTGAAAAAAGGCCACTTTTTTTAAAAAAACCCTGTAGTCTAGACACACCCTGAGTGTGAGAACATTGCTGGCTGTTCCTCTTTGTCAGGGAGTGAGGGGAAAGTGCAGTTTGCTGCCTTCCTCACTCTGTCTGGGGAGCACAGGGGGCAGGTGAACCCTCGGGTGAAGTGACCTGCCCCAGCCGGGGGACATACACCCCTCCCCCAGCTATGCCTGTTGCAGCTTCAGCACCTGTGTAGAGGCACTTCTCAGCTGGCTCCAAGCTGCTGTGATGAGATAGGGCTGGGGTTGTTCCCTCTCCCCGGGGCAGCCCACAGACTGAACGCCTCCTCCCCAGCCACACCCCCCAAAGCAAGGATTCACGTGAACCATGGACATTATTCCTTTTCTTTTCCAAAAATCAACAATTAATTGAGTTAAGGGCCCGAGCAATGCCGGGTAAATCATCTAGCTATTAAATACTTACACGCCAATCCTGCAGACACTTGTGGATAGGCTGACAATTCCAGGTGAGGAGTCCTTCCAAGTGGAGCAAGGTTACCCACATGAGTGAAGAGAAGCAAGTATCCAAGTGCATGCAGGATCAGCTCCCTAATTTAGAAGGAGCTGCACCAACATAGTCACCCAGAAGAGGAACCTGACTAGGATGTTTGCTCTCCCATGTGCTAAGAAGATGGTGAAAACTTTCTGTCAGGCGTCCTCAACCTTTTTCTTTCTGAGCGTTTCCCCTGCCCCCCATGCTATAAAAATTCCATGGCCCACCAGTGCCACAGCAGTTGATTTTCTGCATATAAAAAACCAGGGCTGGCCTTATGGGATCGTAAGCAGGACAACCGCCTGGTACCTCATGCCGCAGGGGCCCCACAAAGTGGCGTTGCTCAGGCTTTGGCTTCAGCGTGTCCCTCCTCCAGCTTCTATGTGTAGGAGCATCTACAGGCCTCCGCATGCTGCCCCTGCCCAAAGTGCTACCCCTACCGTTCCCATTGGCCAGGAGCCATGGCCAATGGGAGTGGAGGGGTCGGTGCCTGTGGGCGGGGCAGTGGCATGCACAGATCTGACTGGCTTAGTCTCCATGTAGGAGGAGGGGAGGTGTGCTGCTCCTTCCCGGAGCTGCTTGAGGTAAGTGCCCTCCAGAGCCTGCACCCCAATCTCCTGCCCCCACCCTTCTGTCCTCTGATCCCCTCAGTCTCAGCCTGGATCAGGCTCTTGCACCCCAATCCTCTCATCCCCACCCTAGGGCCCACACTCCCAGATGGAGACCTCTCTCCCTCCTGCCTCCCAACCCACTGCCTCAGCCTGGAGCCCCCTCCCACACTCTGAACCCATCATCTCCCCCACTCCTCCCAGTCAGAGCTCTCCCCTCCTTCCACACCCCAACCCCTGAGCCAGCTCAGGGAAAATGAGTGAGGGTGGGTAGAATGAGTAACAGAGGGAGGAGGGATGGAGTGAGCAGGGGTGGAGCCTCCAAGAAGGGATGAGGCATGGGCGGGGCCTCAGAGGAGGGGGGTGGGGTAGTGGCAGCATAGGAGTATTTGGTTTTGTGCATGTAGAAAGATGGCAACTCTAACTCATGGCCTGATCTTCAACCCCATGCAGTAGGCTCCAACTTTCTGCTCTGGACCCTAGAAAGTCTAATCTTAGCCTGGCTTGGTGGCCCCCTGAAACCTTCTTATGCCCACCCCGGGAGCCTGAGACCCCATGGTGGAGACCCATAGCTCTATGTCACTGTCATGGTCACCCATGTGTTAATAATGCTGCATAGGCATGTACTGAAGATGAAAAAAACCCATGCTACACTAAATGCAGAGTCCTCCTTTAAAGCGATTCATTTACTTTACTCCTTTAGTAATCAGCAAACCCCAATTAAGCTACGTTTTCTGGCTACGCATCTGCCTCTTGAGACATTTTCCTCCTAAAAGAGAAGATAACAGATAATACAATCTTCATTTTTTTCCCTTTTTCCCCCCCTCCTAAGAATATTAGACTATCCTGTGTGCTACCACACAGAAGAATGGAAGAAAATCTTCCTGTCATTTTTGTTTGTTTGTTTGTTTGTTTGTTTGGGGTGCGGTGAGGGAGTGGGGGAAAGGAGGGCAATATACGTCTATAAATTTGTAGCCCATCTGGGACTTCAAATACTTCACTTATCTCATAGTGTAAACTCCAGGCTGTGGAGTAATATTCGCCAGACAAGTCATAAATCATGACTAAAGACAGGTGCAATAAATACCAGTGTCAAAAAGTTACACAGTAAAATTATATTGTTTTGACAAGGCATCCAGATGCGTTGACAACAGAGCAAGTAAATGGTCTTTTCTTCGGAGAACCTGCATTAGTACAGTGTAGGTGGTAAGAGAGCAGATTGGAAGATACACACCCAAGAAAAAAAAACCCACTGGCTTAAAGGCTTATCATCAAAATTAGGCTGCTACAACAGAACATGTAGGAAGACATTTGTCTCATGTGCTAGTCTTCTCTTTTCTTGTCTTTGTAAATATGTACAGGAACTGTGTATTTACTTAGTAGGTTTAATACACACACAAGCAAAATTTAAAAAAAAAAGCTAAATAGTAACACAAAAAGAAAGCTTTTTATGCCTTAACATTCTGTCTTTTTAGTATCATTATGTTCAAACTATCTGTGTAATCATTTAAGCCAAATCTCACTAGACCCAGAAGGTTAGGTGAAGGTAAGCAACTCCAGGTAGGTAAAATACATAGCTGGAGTTGGCTTACCTTAAGTCGAACTTCCGTCTTCACAGAGGAAGGTGCCAACTGGAGCCATCCTCAGTGTTCAATTTAGTGGGTCTTAACTAGACCCACTAAATCAAGTGCCAGAAGATCAATCTCCTGCGTGATAACTGGAGATGTGGCCTTAGATGTCCCCATCACCATAGAATTTCAGTGCATTACAAGAAACAATTGGTTAATCCTCAATCTCCCAGTGAGGTAGGGAAGTATTATCCTGTTTTTATACATAGGAAAGTATGTATCCTCCCCTTAAATGCTTTGCTGAATTGGGATGGGATCACTCACATGCTTGAAGTCAAAGGAGCTTTGACTTTGCTGAACTTGGTTTGCAGGATGGATTTACTAAGTGTCTTTCCCAGGGCCATGCTAAAATCTGCATCTTCTGAATTCTAAGCCATTTTCTTAGTTAGAAGCCATGTGGAGGCTTGCAAAAGTCAGGACCAGAAATGTTGATATCTTTGCCTCTTTAACTCAGAGTCATCCTTAGCCATATCCAGAATCACAGAACACTTGAACTGGAAGGGGCCTCAAGAGGTCATCTAGTCTAGTCTCCTGCTCTCACGGCAGGACCAAGCCCCGTCTACTCTAGACCATCCCTGAGGGTATGTCTACACTACCACCCTAGTTCGAACTAGGGTGGTTAATGTAGGCATTCGAAGTTGCGGGCACGGAGTTCGACCTAAGGGGATTTAAAAAAGGCGCCCGCCCGGCAAGATGCAAATGAAGCCCGGGATATTTAAATCCCGGGCTTCATTTGCAACTTCGAATGCCTACATTAACCACCCTAGTTCGAACTAGGGTGGTAGTGTAGACATACCCTGATAGATGTCTATCCAACCTGCTCTTAAATATCTCCAGTAATGGAGATTCCAGAACCTCCCTAGGCAACTTATTCCAGTGTTTAACCAACCTGACAGGTAGGAAGTTTTTCCTAATGTCCAACCTAAACCTCCCTTGCTGCAGTTTAAGCCCATTGCACAGAATACACAGCTGTGTAGGGGCACCAGAAAATTTGGGGCACCACTGGGTCTTTATGTCCACCCATCTGCCTCTTCCTATCCCTGTTCTGTGGCTCTGCTTCCTCTGGAGATGCTCTAGTTAACTTAAAAGGGAAAAAAGCGTGACAGGCCTAATAGCAGAACACTGAACCTGTGAAAGAGCCATTGAAGTGGTCATGAAGCCATTTAAGAGGCATTAGCCAATCACAGTACATACTGTCAGTTTCTGAATGCACTGTGTGGGTATGTCTAGACTACATGGCTCTGTCAACAGAACCATGTAGATGAGTTTATTAGACATAGGAAAATGAAGCAGCAATTTAAATAATCGCCGCTTCATTTACATCAAAATGGCTGCCGCGCTGTGCCGATCAGCTGTTTGGCAGCACAGTGGGGCAGTCTGGACATGCTGCGGTCGACAAGGGAAGCCTTTGTCAACCGCTCCGGTATGCCTCGTGAAATGAGGTTTACCGGAGTGGTCGACAAAGGCTTCCCTTGTCAACCGCGGCACGTCCAGACTGCCCCGCTGTGCCACCAAGCAGCTGATCGGCACAGCGAGGTGGCCATTTTGATGTAAATGAAGCAGCGATTATTTAAATTGCCGCTTCATTTTCCTATGTCTAGTAAACTCATCTATATGGCTCCGTTGACGGAGCCATGTAGTCTAGACATACCCTGTGAGTCTACAGGATCTTAGTTTAAAATTTATTTTAAAATTATTTCATTTAGTGTGTTGCTTAAGATTATAAAATCACATCTCTAAACAATGAGAGGAACACTGGTTTAATAGTACTACGTAGGGCCCCATACATTCTAAGGATGACCCTGTTTTAACTGATACCGTTACAGATAGGATGTGGAGGGACTCCGCTATATTAGGCAGAATGACCTTTTCTGACTCAGATTTTTTACTGCAAATTTTCAGGGGGGGTCCAGCGACAACTTTGATCTTCACTTTAGCTGTGAATTTTCTGGATTTCACAGCTGTCTTGAATCTTGGAGATATTAATAAAAGCAGATTATTTTTGGCCTGATGTGGTTTCTGGAAGGAATGAGCTCTGAATTTCTCTCACCTGGGTGTGTTCTTTGTCATAAGACTTTATCCAGGAGAAATCAGTGGGGGACCCAGTACATAGGACAAATCCTGATGTTTCCACCCAAGCAAAGTTTCCATTGACCTCAACAGTAGTTTTGCTAAGTGAGGACAAGAAGTTTGACTCCTCTAATCAGGGCTCACACCATACACGTTGGTTGGATCAGCATGGCTTGAGAGACAATGTGTTGCTGTGGAAAGGAATGTGCGACCCCGAATGAAGGCACTTTAAGGTCAAAGTTCATTGTGTATAATTAGCACAGGCCATTAAAGAAAGAATAAAAATTGGGTTTTACAGCCTGATGGGAAAGAAAGTAAAGTCTGCGCCTTAGTGTAAGGAAATGTTCCAACACTGCACGGTGTGTATGCATGTGCTTTTATATTGGGGGGCGGGAGGGTGTAGTTCATGGTGTGTGTTCCATGACCACACACCAGAACTTTCTAGAAAAACACAGAGTCTTGCATTAGACACACAATATATATTTTAAAAAGCTACCTTAAAACACGTGTCTTTTTATCCTCACATTATCTCTTTCCTCCATCTAAAAATCTTTCTGACACTGGAAAAATACACAAAGTTTGACAGCCCGGGTGAAATGAAATCTGAAAATATCCTTGGTAAAGGCAGGGCATTTCATAGCAGGCTCTTGGGACATGTGAATGGATGATATGCAAGGAAAATGGAAACAATTCACAAAGGACAAGCTGGGCACGGCCAAGTCACCTGATGGTTCGGTGACCCATTAAAGACTTGCTTGGGACTCTGAAGTGGCCCGTTTCATTTAAAGGGAATCAAATATATTTTATTTGGGACATTATTATTGCTTAGCTGCATCAAATGGGAAGGGGCTTGTATTGTAATCAGAGGTAAACGGTAGGCCATTTGCCACAGGAATGATGGTTGAGTTGGATGCCTGCTGGCAGAGAAAAATGTACTCATGTCACACTGAAGCAGACTTTTAACAAAAAATCAGGTTAACTGTTAAGACACTTGAAAGGAAACTTTCAGAGGAGGTCCCTTCATTGCACCCGCAGTTGTATGAGCAGACACTAGGGAATGTAATTCCTTGATTCTGTGGGATGGTCAGCCCTTTCGGGGAATGGTCCGTCCCTGGTGCCAGCAACCAATGGCTTCAGTGGAAGTTTTGGGTATCGTCCTAACTCCTTCATCTGTAACAATGAGGGATCCTGCAGCACCTCAAAGATGAACAGATTTATTTATTTTGTTTTACCCATGGAAACTTATGGTCAACTAACTCCATTCATCTTTAAGGTGCCACAGGACTCCTCATTGTTTTTGTAGATATAGACTAACACGGTGACCCCGCAGAGACTTGTCACCATGCAAGGTCTTCAGTTCTGACATCACTCATTCCAAGAATGGCTGCTCTGAGAGCCATGAAATTATTCATAGTAAAAAGGGAGCCAGAGGTCACCTGCAGATCTTACAGTAAACAAGTGACGCGTATAAGAAATGATACCCGTCTCCCACACCTGCTCCCACGCTTGCTTCCGGAGCCCACCCAGAATCCATTACCTTCCTCATCACAGACATCAGACACTGAAAAAGGAGTTCCCCTAGTCCTGGGTGTGGGATGGCATTTGGACTGTGCTGGAGCTTATAGATCCAGTCCATGGTTAATTAACCACAACGGCATGATACAATATTCAGCTGATGTCATTACTAAATGGGTTTTTGCTTCTTTCAAAATTTCTGTTCGGACCCTCTCTCTTGGCCTCTGTTAGAGTGAGCGCTCCCAGAAAAGGAGACAGACACATTGGAAGGAAGTTTGTATTCCGTGGTCTGCACGTGTTCATTGGATAAAAAGAGCATTTCCATGTCTGGTGATCCCAGAGCCTTCCCAGAACAGAAAAATGCACTCAACCCATTGAAGAAGACATATCACCCACGTACAAAGATGGTGAGTAGATAATTTTACCCAAGGGGCTATTTAATCTCTTGGGCTCTGATTCTGCAAAAACATGAAGGGCGTGTATGATTAAGTATGGGTAAGTCCACACAACGGCGCTATTTGGGGATAACATCTGTTATCCAGAAATAGCATTGTGCGCGTCTTAACAGTATGCCTGTTATTTTGAAATACATTTGAAATAACAGGAGTCTTATTCTGGCTTCCTGTAAACCTCGTTGCTTCAGTGTTTTGCTGCACTGGGTTTTAACAAGTTGGGTTGATAACAAGTGAAAGAAGATTAAGATGCAGAATGTCCTGCATCTAAATTAGCAATGGGATGGATGGATTCTAAAGGCAGATATTTAGTTGGATCATTTTGATCTATAGTAAATGGTTTTCCTGTCTCTCAGTGCTTGTGCCTTTTGGGGTATGGAGCACCAGCTCTTACAAACCTACTGCGCATATTCTTGATTTCTACTACACGGTATGATAACATTTTTAACATGGTCAATTAAACTATTTTCAACAGAGCCCTAGTTTTGCTTTGCTTAAGGCCTCATTTTGCCTTGAACTCTTCTCTGAATGGATTTTCATTAAACGCTGTCATTTTGAATGGGCATGCCACTGATTTTTTTCTCTTGTTTATAATATGATCAAGATGGATCTTCTTCCTGCTTCTGTTCCCTCTGCATCATCTTCCCCTTTGCCCTTGACCTCTCATGGACCCCAGTGTCCACCCATTATCCTATGATGACTCTCCCCTGTTTTTTTCCACATCACACTGGTTTCCCCTGTTGATTTTTGCCCTTTGCATCTTGCCTCAGAAGCTTCCATCCTCGGCAATGGAATTCCCCACAGGACACTTAAACATTTGCTTTTAATCTGAACCCAGCGTTTATATTGAACTCTGTAAACAAAATCAGGGGGAACCTGCATAAAGCAAAGCACACACATATCACAGCCATTCTTGCTGACACTTTTGACTCTGGGGTTGATCTTTGTCCAGGTTGCAAAATAAAAAGGTCAAAGGGCAGAGTTCAAAAGTGGCCACTTACTTCTAGGATTATTGAAATTAAAAAGCCAACGGAAACCCTCTGGAGTAATTTGAGGAAACTTTTTTTTTCCTCCCTAGGAAGGATGTCATTATATTGTTTCTAAGGTTAGGTCTGTTTATAGAAATAAATACTTGAGTGAAAACAGGCACAATATGCTAGAAAGCCAGGAAAGCAAATCTACAGCCCACGTGTTTAGATAGAACAAGCAGGTACCAGGAGCGATGTCTGTCAAGTAATTCTTCCAACTGCAAGCATCCCTAAACCTGGATGTGACATGGAAGCTTAAAGTGGAATTTTCAAAAGCAGAAGTAAGAAAGGGCTAGATCTTGTGGTCAGTTATCTGAGGGGAAAGACATCAGTGAAGTTACATTAAGATGAATGAGAGAAGAATTGTGAGGGTCCCCTCTGTTTCTTTCCACTCTGCTTATCTGAGGAAGTGGGTTTGGCCCACGAAAGATCAGATACCAGAAATACATTTGTTAGTCTATAAGGGTATGTCTACACTAGCCCCCTAGATCGATCTAGGGAGGCTAATGAGGGTGACCGAAATTGCAAATGAAATTGCATATTTAAATCCCGCGCTTGATTTGCATGTTCCCGGCCGGTCACCATTTTAGAAATTGACTAGCCCGAAGTAACTGCCCGCGTCCACATGCGGCAGTGAAACGGGATTCCGAAATAAAGCCCTAACTCGAATTAGCTGGTAAACCTCATTGCAGGAGGAATACCAGCTAATTCGAGTTAGGGCTTTATTTCGGAATCCCTTTTCACTGCTGCGTGTAGATGCGGGCAGTTACTTTGGGCTAGTCAATTTCTAAAATGGCGACCGGCCGGGAACATGCAAATCAGGCGCGGGATATTTAAATCCCACGCTTCATTTGCAATTTTGGTCGCCCTCATTAGCCTCCCTAGGTTGATCTCAGGGGGCTAGTGTAGACATACCCTAAGGGTGCATCTACACTGCACTGTAGGTCGAAATAAGATATGAAATTTGTGCTATGCAAATTGCATATCTTATTTTGATGTTATTTTGCCAAACAGGAACTGCTTTGCCACAAGATGCACCTGTGTTGAGCCCACACCACTGAATTCAAGGAGAACAAGGATATAGACGTCCACACTATTCCTTCCTTCTGTTTCCTCATAGAATGATTTTTCCACCCAGCAGCATGAATGAGTTGCTGTCTCCATGTTTTTCTCTACTCTGTCTCTCCACACAGATTGTTCACATCAATAAAGAACATAATGCGCCTAATCTAAATTCTTTGAAGTCAGAAGAGAGACTCTCACTGAACGGGGTTTGGATCAGACCCTAGAGAGATAGATAGATAATAAGTATTGGAATAATATTACCCCACAATACCAAGAAATAATTTACTTCTCTCACGGATATAAAATAATGTATTTACTCAGGAACCTATATGGATAAAAGAAAAATTAATAGTGTCTCACACTTTGATGTGACATATACCTCACTGAAAATAAATGTGGCCTTAACTTGATATTCAAGAATGCTGACAGCTGCCGTGGGCCCCAGGGCAAGGTGTGGAGGAGTGTTGGGCAGAAGGGGTGTGTCTGGGGAAGCCATCTGGGAGCACATCACACCGGCCCCCAGGCAGCCTTCAGCGCCACCTGAAATATATATAAAAGCAGAAGTACCTGTGAATTGTAGGACCTGTGTAAACGAGGCTAATTAAGTGGGCTGGACCTGTTCCATAAATCACTTTTGATGCAGAAATGCAGATGTTAAAGGCAGGAGAAATTTAATTAGCCCCATTAACTTGGGCCAGTAACTCCTTTTGCTGTTATATATACTCTGGATTCTGTATTTCCACTCCAGCTCATCTGATGAAGTGGGCTTTAGCCACAAAAGCTCATGATCCTATACCTTTGTTAGTCTCAAAGGGTACAGCTACACTATAGGACAAAGTCAAATTAAGATACACAACTTCAGCTACGTTAATTGCATACCTGAAGTCCAAGTACCTTAACTCGGCTTTTGGTGCTGTCTACACTGCAGGAAGTCGAAGTGAGAGAATATTCTCCCTTCAAGTTCCCTTACTCTTCATGAAAGCAGGACTACCAACACTGACTGGAGTGCCCCTCTCACTTTGGATTAGTTGTCTTAATTAGACCCGCTAATTCAAACCCTGGAAGATTGACTGACTGCAGCAGCTTTGATCTTCCTCTGTAGTGTAGACGTACCTTAAGGTGCCTCAGGACTGCTCATTGTTTTCACTGGAGTTTGGGGAATTGAAAAATCAAAAGACAACCCCTCCCCATGATTTAAACTCTTTTTTGTAAATAACTTTAGTGGGGTTGTCAATACTGCATCCTAGAGGTGTGAAAAACAGTGTGAACATGAGCGCTGTGATGAAAAGGGAAGTTAAAAAGGGAGGTGATGTTCCTAGAGCAGTGGACAACACTGGTCATAGTCTCTCCCATTGGAAAGGTCGGCGGTGCCACTCTAGAAATTCAGAGAGTGATTGAAGCTGGGGAAAAGGGAGAGATTAAAGGGGCTAATGAGGGTGTGGGGGTAGCTACTGATCTTCTGGACTCTTCCTCCTTGTGTGGTAGACATGGAATCTCAACCCAAGGTAGATTCTGGACATATCAAAGTCTTTTTACTGAAAGGGGAACCCTGCTTGTTAGAGCCGAGGGTATGTGAAGAGAAATTGCTTTAGTTGTCAGTTTTAGTCTGACTGTACTAATACTGCACTTTGCCTCCCATCTGGGTGTTTCTAGCTCTCCCTTCCACCCCGAGTGCAACCAGTTCAGAGGCAGCCGGGGGGTGAAAATGGCCAGTTGGTAACAAAATAACCCTCCTCCTCCTGCAATAAGGCAGCATCTGGAGAAGTTAAAAGGAAGAAATCAAGCTTTAAAAACCATCCTTCCCCTCCCATCTGGTTGGCACTTTATCAGCCTGCTGTTTCACAACTCTCAGCCCTCCTCCCCATTATTAATTCTCCAGTGTGACTATAGAATATCAGGCTGGCTTCTGCTTTTCCTTCCTTCAGACTGGAGATAAAGACTGGCTGTACACCGTGAGCTCAGCTGAAAAGGGCGATTCATGCAGACCCTCTTATCAGCTCCCAGAAGAGAGAGTTGGAGTTTGCCCTGCACGCTGGGCGGTGATAGCCTCGGTCCCACATGAGGAGGTTGGTGGGTGTGTGAAGATTAGACAAGCTCAGAGCTGATACCTGTCCAGACAAAGTGGACATTTTTGCTCTCGTGGCTCTGCGGGGAGAATGTGTGGGCATCTTGGAGGACACTGG
The DNA here is from genome assembly GCA_032595735.1 of Pelochelys cantorii. Lineage (NCBI taxonomy): Eukaryota > Metazoa > Chordata > Testudines > Trionychidae > Pelochelys > Pelochelys cantorii. The sequence goes on along the minus strand of CM064344.1, from coordinate 5,947,928 downwards.
CCGTGATAGCTTTTTGTCTGCATGCCAAGTACAATGAGAATAGGGAGAGGATGCACAGGGGAGAGCGAACTCAGATGGGTTATCGGGTTTTAATGTGGTTGGCGTGCCCGTTGCTGCTTTCCCAGAACTGAGCGCCACTAGCAAGCGATAAACTCATCTTCCTTCTCCTTTCTGATTTATGAGATATTTGCTTGGCATACACTTCCATCCTGGGCTTGTAAAGTATCACAGCTTTGTTTTTTCCAGGGTGTGATTGGCAAGCATTGTGTAATATTTATTCACGATTGGTTAGACAATGCAAAGCATGGAGATCTATTCATTTCCTTCTTTTCTCCAAAGTGTTGTATATGGCATAGTAGAATTCAGCAAAGCCACAAGTCATGGGCACACCTCAAACATTTTAGATGGCCCCTAAATTTCCGGCAGAAAATCCTCCCTTGTTTTAAAAAAATGGGCCTAGGCACCTAAATAACTTAGGCGTGCCTGAAAATGTTTCCCTTTGCTTTTATTTAATTGCAAAACACATGTGCATCTATGAACTATGTAATGGGGTAGCTGTTTCATGAAAGGAGACTGCACTCAGCTGTCCTCTTCTAGTCCAGGTGCTATGCGTTTGGGTCAAGTAAGAGGGTGGATTATCTATCCATTAATTAAATGTTATGTAATTAATTAGTTAATTAAAGAAAAAGCTTGAAATATTTTGATCTGCTGTAGTGTGCTGGCATTGTGATGGATTTCTGCACCAGGATGAATTTCCCTCTTTGAGAAAGATAAGAGTTTTATTCCATATACATGCATTTAGCCTCAGTTTTATGGTACAAAAGAATGTAAATATTCTTAAAAAACAACGAATAGTCTGGTAGCACTTTAAAGACTAACAAAACATGTAGATGGTATCATGAGCTTTCGTGGGCACAGCCCACTTCTTCAGATGACCACGAAGTGGGCTGTGCCCACGAAAGCTCATGATACCATCTACATGTTTTGTTAGTCTTTAAAGCGCTACCAGACTATTTGTTGTTTTTTAAGTTTATCTTGTACAGACTAACTCGGCTAACCCCGGAAGCTTGTAAATATTCTGTTACCTTATCCATTCTTATATGCTGTTACTTGGCTCATCATATCAGTTCATATCAGAAAAGCAGATGCAAATTAAAAAAAAGTCTTCTGAATTTAATCTTTTTTAACCGTCTCCGTTTTGGTAGAAAATGTCTCGGTTATTTAGACGCAGATCTGACAACGCAATGCTGATAATCATAGACTCCTAGTTATTGGGTTGGAAGAGACCTCAAGAGGTCATTGAGTCCAATCCCCGGCCCAAAGCAAGACCAATCCCAACTAAATCATCCCAACGAGAGCCCTGTCAAGCCAGGACTTAAACACCTCTAGGGATGGAGATTCCACCACCTCCCTAGGTAATTCATTCCAGTGCTTCACCACCCTCCTAGGGAAATAGTTTTTCCTAATATCCCACCTAGACCTCCCCCACTGCAGCTTGAGACCACTGCTCCTCGTTCCCACCACTGGGAACAGCCTCTCTCCATCCTCTTTGGAAACCCCCCTTCATGTAGTTGAAGGCTGCTATCAAATCCCCCCTCGCTCTTCTCTTCTGTAGACTAAATAAGCTAATGCAAAGCTGCTGTTTATTACATGCTGCTGTTGTGCGCAGTGAGCAAACATAATTAAAACTCTGTAGTCTATTGGCAGTGCTATATCTGAGAACACTAAGTCTTTTATTCTTCTCTAAGTGTCAAAAAGGAGTAGCAGAGGTCGGTGAAGTTACATCAGTGTGAAGCACTGTGTAGGTGAGAGGAGAGTAAGTTTTGAGTACTAATGTGTATTACAAAAGTGTATTTTAGAAACACATATACACACAGATGTCACCTACTTAAGATGGTGTGAACGGGCTGGTTTCCCGTTATTGGACCAGTTAGCGAAGGAAAATATTTACCTTGAAAGAACATCAGTGATGCCAGGCGCCTGGTAGATGTGAATGATGTGATGCAGATGGAGGCAATTTGGGGGGGATGCTCCTATGGGAACTACCTTTTAACATCTCAGCACTATATTCTTCTCCTCCATCCCCCATGAGTTAGTCTTTATGCAAGATCATTTAGTTAGATAATTTTTGCTCGTGTGGCGTTTTCAGTTCTGCCAAATTCATCATTGAAATGCTAACTCAGATAGGAACATGGATAAAAAGCACTCATGTATTGGCTCCCTGTGTTTGTGAGTACCTCAGTAACTCCCGCTGAGCTGCCAGTATTGAATACTAGCACATTTAGTATTCATTTAGGGCTTGTCTACACGACAGGGAAGAACGAAGCTGCTGCAATCGATCTTCCAGGGTTCGAATTAGCGGGTCTAGTGAAGACCCGCTAATTTGAACTGCGAGGGTGCTCCCGTTGGAACTGGTAATCCTGCTCCTCACCAGGGGTAAGGGAAGTTGACAGGAACGTGTGTTCCCCTTGACCTCCCACTGTGGGACGGTGCCAAAACACAATTTAAGATACATCGACTCTAGCTACATAATTAAAGTAGCTGGGGTTGTGTATCGCAAGTTGATTGTCCCCATTAGTGTAGACCTGGCCTTAGTGTGTAAGGGGTGGGTGGGTGGCCCTCCCGCTCTGAGATTCATATTAGGGCTGCTCGTTCTTCCCCTTTCTGCCCCTGTCAGGGAGTGAGAGCAAAGTGTACAGTTTGTCTCCCCCCCCCCACCCCCGCGCTCCCCAGCCAGAGTGAGAAATGCAGCAAACTGTGCACTTTTCCCTCACTCCCTGATGAAAGGGGACAGCCAGCAATGTTCCTGTATGAATCTGGGGGGGTGTTTTAACCCCCCCCTTCCTAAAGGGTGGGTAAGGGCTGGGAATGTCAGGGCTGGGGTAGTCCCAGATGGGAGAGGAGAGTACCCCCATAAAGTCCCGTTCACCTGCCTGGTGATTGTCTCTTTTTTGTATGGTTTTATGAGAAGCAACCTCATTCCAGGCACATCCCATTTTCCTGACACAACCAAACCCCTTATGTTCGTTTTAAGTTATGATAAGAAGAAGCTGTATATTGAATTTGGTGGCCTTAGCTCTTACCAGATAAGGGAGTTCTTGAACAAACAGACAAACAGGGAGACAGACAGACAAACAGTCTCAAATATATAGTAGATTATTATGAATTTGTGACACTGATAGGTTTAGGTCATCAGGTTATATTGCTTCTCTATTGACCAGCATGGAAACATAATGGTTGATGTTCTACCCTTGTCTGAGTTTAACAAAGTTGTAAAGTTCCATTCCAAATCTGAGATTCTATGTACTGAACTAGAGATAAATTACTATTGTATGAAACAAACAGTGCTTATAGATGATCCTAAACCTTACAAGAAGTGAATGTTTCTGTCCACCAAACCCATGGAAATGTACTGCAGTAAAGAAGCTTGAAGTGCAGGTATTAAGACTAAAGCCAAACATTTAGTTAAATTGAGCCAACCCAATGACAAGGCAATTAGCAGCAGATTTATGGATGTTTGAAGCTAGGCACTCTCCATGGGGAGAAAGAGAAGTTGCAGTACCCAGTTTCTGAAACATGATCCTCCTATGTAAAATCCCTTTGATGTTGGCAGCTTGGGAAGCTAGAGCAGAGAAGAATGAGACGGGGAATCAGTCCTGGGTCCTAACATAATTTAAAAAGTGGGCAACACGTTTATATTTTGATGGGACGAGAAAACTGGGGAAGATTGTGATCTCACACGGAGCAGCATTTTAAAGCTTCAGTGGTCCCATTGTCTTCAGTAGCATTCTTTGTTATATAAAGTCATGCTTCATATCAGGTTATTAGAGGCTGTCCTATAAAATACAGCACATTGGATCCAACCCTCTAAATCTATATTTAGTTATTCCCTACACGATTCTTTTTCACGCGCTTGTGACAACTTTTCATTTGCAAAAAACTTTATTGGACCAATAAATCCACTGAAACCATGGACCGCCTGGGGTAACTGCACTGATAGCACACCAGCTATTTCATTAAAACTGGCAGAGGGAGTTGCAAGACTCAGTGAACTGTCTAATTAAAAAAAAATCACACCTGTTACCGTTTCAAAGGTTGGACCCCTCTAGTCCGCCACTCTCTAGTCTGGCAACATCCGTGGTCCAGCATGATGTTAGCCAGATGTCCTCTTATCATGGGTGTGGCCAAGTTTCCTGTGGTCCCATAGGGTTTGTTTGCAGCCCCCAGTCCTGGCGCTCAGTGTTCTGAGCTGTTATTTCACTCTAATTTACCCCTAAATGTTTTCTAAGAGCCCAGTCAGCCGTGGAAGTGTTGGCAATGCTGCTCGACGATACTGACCTCCCATAGTTGGGCAAATTCTATGGATCGGCACTGGGCAAGTCCCAAAGGTGCAGTACTAGAGAGGTTCAACCTGTATTAGCAATTTTCACCATTGTGCTTGTTGTAACAAATAACTGTTCTAAGAACCTAGAAAAGCATTAGGTAATGAAGTAAATATGTTGGAAATAAATATGCTTTTTGAGGTGTTATTCATTTTAAGTCCACTGGCTTCTTCAGCACATGACTGCTGTATAGGAAGTCAATTAAGTAATTGAGTAATGAAGGCACACAGGGTTACAAGTCCTCACAAGAGTTGCTCCTTGAATCTACTGAAGCCAGTGCCCCTACCCCACGGTTGTCAGGTGCAAGTTGAGATGGAGCCGTGGAGCGGGATGTCCTATACCTGCTGAGAGTGTCTTTCAGAGAAATGCAGACTGTGCCATTAATTAATCCATATAACCTCTTTCATAGAAATGTGGACTGTGTCTCTTAATTAATACATATAAGGAGACCCTCTTGCAAGAGGTGCTAATGAGCTGTTAATGTTCATTGGCTCAGTTTGGTTGGTGGAAATATCTTTATATTTGGATGCTTGCTTTTCTAAGCTTATCTGAACTTAGCCCAACCTCTTTGGTCTAGAAATCGGCCAGGAAAACACAGACGAACAAGCTTTTCTGCAAGATTCTTACTGTCTTCTGGTTTCAGAGGAGTCAGAACAGATTTTCTTAAGGCATCTTATATTTCTGCTTCTGGTCTGTAACAAAATGAGAACACATGAGAAGTGGAGATTTTCGAAAAAATTTGACCAAACTTTTTAAACCTAAAAAAAAAAAAAAGTTTCATGTTCAGCTGGAGTTTTTTATGTGGCGACTCCAAGCTGGTGTGTATTTGACCCAAACGGGTTTGTCCGACCCCAACAGTTTAACAGTTTATTCACTTACATTTTATTTTATTTTATCTTTAAACTGACTTCTAAAAATAAAGTAAAGCAAAATATTGAAATACAGTTTCCAAACTGGTGTTGACACAAACAATGTTGACTTAGCACTTCAGTTGCTTGTCTAATTTAACTGATTCATGATGCAAGAGGATGCTGCACTCTTGATTGGTAGCCCAGTGGATAGTTTGCTTGCCACCAGCAGCTAGGAATTCTGAGATCTGGTTTGCATTGAATAATTAGCCCTGACAGCTGCAGGAGACAATTACCTTACCAGCCTCATGTGAAATGCTTGAGTTGGACTTTTCTATCCCCAAGGACTGAGCCCAATCAAATCACACATGTGGGAGTGGAACTCCATCTCCCATAAGGCCTTCAGAGGCATAAATGATAATCAAGAAGTAAAGAAGAGACAATCACAGGCAAGGGAAAGAGCCTGTTGTTGAAAGAAGGTATGCTGCATGATTCTGAAAGTTAACTAGACACCTTTATTAGTTAAGTATACAGCCTCTCCCCAAGTTACGAACAAGTTACGGACCAAACACTTGGCCGTAACTTGATCTGTTCATAACTCAGACCCCATAATGACCATGCTGTTCGTAAGCGCGGGTTGTGTTCGTAACTCGGGGACCGCCTTTACGACCGCTCCATGGGAGCTTTGGTTGTAAATGCGAACGGTCGTAATTCAACCATTTGCAATGCGGGGAACGGCTGTACTATATTCAGAATAAAATCTGAATTTGGATGAACCATAGAACTCCATTTCCAAACTGACTCATTGGAATTGGATCAGTAATAAGATACTTTAGTGATATTCCCAAGCTACAGTTGTTTCCATTTGTAGTTTTATGAGAGCGTCCTAATTTTTCTACGATCCCCATCCTTCCCTTCTTAATTCAGTACAGGTTCAGGACAGAACCTCTCTAATCTGGCACTCTGGTCCAGCAACATCCGTGGTCCAGCATGATTTTAGTTAGCCAGGTGTCCATTTATCATGAGTGTGGCCAAGTTTCCCATGGTCCAAATAAGTTTTACAGACACCAATCCTGGCTCTTAGTGTTCCGTGCTGTTACTTAGCTTTAATTTAGCCCTAAATGTCTTCTAAGAGCCCAGCAAGCAGTGGAAAGGTTGGTAATGCTGCTAGACAATATTGACCTCCCATGGTTCCGCAAATGTTCTGGTTCAGCACTGGCCAGATCCTGAAGGTGCCGGACTTGTATTGGCTTAATCTATCCTTCCTGTATAACAGGTGTTCATTTTATTCTCTCTGATTCTTGTTAGAGTTATCCAGGGTCAGTTTCTAACTTGTTTAATAAAGAAGATGCGATCAGTGTTGCACCTACTCTTGCCAGTTTATCTTTTGGGAATGGAGACGTTATCCTATTCCTAACACATAGCAAAGGCTTCTACAACTGAATTTCATCCCATTTTGTTTAACTTCAAGTGGAAATCAACTTGACTCTCTCAATTAAAAAAAATTGGATTGTCCTTGAAAAATCCAAAGACTTAAAATGAAAGGGAGAAAAGGTTCAGAAATCCACCTAGTTCTGCAAAATTTATCAGCTCCTCCCCCTCTCCAAAGCCCCCCAAATGATTCAAGAACATCATGAAACTCTTGGGCCTCAAAAGGCTCATTCATTACTACTAGTAAGTGGAAACGGCTGCAGGTAAGGTCACCTGCCTAGATTGCGTTCCTATACAAAAAGACTTCATTTTAATGTGTGTCTGTATAGTTACGGCCGATGGAAAGTTCTGGGTGGATAACTGGAAAGCAAAGTCCACTGATTCCCCAAACTGATACATAAATAACAACAAAAGTACCTCCCACGGTTCTCTGCTAATGCTCCTCAAACATGGCCTGGGGGAAAACACCTCTTGGGGTGTGTCTAGACTACACGTTTTTTTAAAAAAAAGTGGCCTTTTTTTGAAAAAAACTTCCCCTGCATCTACACTGCTTCTGCGTTCTTTCAAAAGTAAATCAAAAGAACGTGGCAGTTTTTTCGACTGCGGAAAACCTCGCTTTACGAGGAAGAACGCCTTTTTTCGGAAGCGCTCTTCCAAAAAAATGAGCTATGTAATGCAAACTGTGCTTTTTTGAAAAAGAGCATCTAGACTGCCTGGGTGCTTTCTTTTGAAAAAGCGGCTTGCTTTTTCGAAAGTACTGGTTGCAGTCTAGATGCTCTTTTTCGAATGAGGCTTTTTCGAAAGTATCTTTCAAAAAAGCCTCTTTCGAAAGAGGCTTGCAGTCTAGACGTAGCTTTGGTGTACAAAGGGAATTTAGACTTCATGGTCTATTTAAACCTGCAGATTTCCATGTAGGTAACCATTGTCATTTTCATATTCAGTAATCAGCCTGTGCCCATGTGTTCGAAAAATCCTCTTTATTCAGCGGAGAAGTTCCACTGGCTTCGCCCTAGCAAAGAACTTCCCCCAGTCTGCATGTCAGATGCAATCACTTAGGGTATGTCTACACTAGCCCCCTAGTTCGAACTAGGGTGGCTAATGTAGGCATTCAAACTTGCAAATGAAGCCCTGGATTTAAATATCCCGGGCTTCATTTGCATGTTCCCGGGCAGGCGCCATTTTTAACCCCCCCTAGTCCGAACTAACTGCCCGCGGCTACACGCGGCAGTTAAAAGTTAATTCGAACTAAGTCCTTCGTTCCACGAGGTGTAACAGTTAATTCGAACGAAGGACTTAGTTCGAATTAACTTTTAACTGCCGCGTGTAGCCGCGGGCAGTTAGTTCGGACTAGGGGGGGTTAAAAATGGCGCCTGCCCGGGAACATGCAAATGAAGCCCGGGATATTTAAATCCCGGGCTTCATTTGCAAGTTCGAATGCGTACATTAGCCTCCCTAGTTCGAACTAGGGGGCTAGTGTAGACATACCCTTAGATATACAGTACTTAGCACTGGATCATTCCCCAATTTTTTTTTTCACATCAACCACCACACAAGCTGGCTAGAATTTTTGGCTCAGTACCACAAGGGTCAGATTTGTTCTGGTAGCTTCATGAACAGTTATCAACCCTCTAAGATAGAAGGCTACCATAAAAAAGAGGACTTGAGTCCCATTTTTAGTTTGAAGGTTGCTAGCTGTGGATTCACTCTTACCGCTGGTAACTCACCATTGTGCAAAATAAAAACTTCTGAAGTGAAAACATAGCCCATCTGTTAGTGATATGGGTAAGCCAGATAGACTCGACATACATACATACATACATTTCCTGCATTGCATATGATTTCAAATATTTGCTTTTGGAACTGCAAGGTGTCCTACTGTCATAACAGTCTAGTTATTCATTAAGCTGTCAGCACCTTAGTGTATTGCTCCCACACAGGGTCCATTTCTGATTTTTCCAGTCCCCCTTTAGTGAACCTTCTCACTCATCACCAAGTGCGGTTACTCTCATAAGTGGCGCAACTGAGCTCCTCATGTCAGCATATGTAAACCAAATCTCTACCTCTACATTGCCACCAGTCCAACTCCTGAATTTCCTAGGGCACTAATGGATTTTGAGGGCCAGCCTGAATTTGTGTGAGTTTTGTTCCTATCAATGTGATGCAGTTCTTGGCACAGACTTCTGAGTCCATGCCGTAAAGCATTAGAAACTAAGAAGTGAAGCAAACAAGTATCAACCAAAAGAAAACAGTGATTAATTTCAAACACCAGTGCTTTGAAAAGAAGCAAAGCAGACAGTTTATAATAGCAAAGCCAAGGCACCAATATTATGTAGGCCTTTTGCCTAGAACCCAGTTATTGTGCTAACACTTATTCACTAGGGAAGCATTTAGTACAGTCCATCTTTACTTCTTGCAAACTCAACTTTAAGTGGAAAATATAATCTAAGTACCTGCCCTCCATGTCCTATGGAAAGGATACTTTTGAGACACTTGTTTGTGTGGTTTTAAATATTTGTTCTGCCTATTCCTCATAAACCTCAAAAGATTGACACTAAAAGCTGTTAAACATATTACCAAGATTTGTTGTGGTAGGGCTATTAGTAAAAGCTGGGCTGCCTGTGTTGTGAATGGTCATACCTTTTAGTTATTAGCCACTTGCATTGACTTGTGACCCATAAACAATGTTTCCTTTACTCTTTTCCATCTATGTGTGGATTTTTTTCATCCATGTGCAGAATAAATGTTATGTGCATTGAGGCATGTGCAAATGTGCACTACTAGTAGAAACAAAAAAACCTAGCCACGGGTACTCTGCTAATCAGTTGGGCGGCATTGAATCTCCCCTAAGCAGCTGCACATGTGCACAGCTGCAGGGAACATTGTCCATAAATTGCAAATCATCCCACAATGTGCGAGATGAGATTGAGACGCACCCACTATATGTCACCAGTATCACATAACTGTGGAGAAAATGCTGTGTAAAAGAAACATTAAAACTATACCCACAACAGGGACTAGCACTGTGTGACAAGGTGCTGGACAAAAGATTACAGATTCAGCCCTGTTAAGCCCATGCCTTGTTAGGGGAAAAAATCAGAGCTGGCTGGAGATAACCTGACCCTAATGGGGGAAGAGGAGAAAGCTGCTATCTAATTAATTGGGAGGTGGCATAGAAGCCTCAGGGGAAGGCAGCCAGGGTGGGTGGAGAGACAGGAAGAATGGAAAAAGGCAGGGAGTAGAAGCAAGGAGGTAGCTCTTCCTTCCTTCCTCCATATCGAAGGGTTAATTGTATATGGTGACAATCTTGGGAACAAGCCTGAGAATAAAGTGAACCAGTGATTTCTAAACCCAGGGTTTCTGAGTGACTGTGTGGACCTAGAAGAGGCCAAAGCCAAGGTGACCCTGACATGCTCTGTAATAGACTGTAAAAGGAAAAGGCTTCTTTTTTCGGTAGCTGACATGTTTGATGGGTATTTCTGAGAGAACAGTGCTGTAATTCAGTGTTACAGTTGGGAAATAGGTTCAAATGCAGCCATAGATACAGTCCAGGAAAAAATGTGGATTATTTAGTTGGTCCCAAACCCATATTTTGCAGAACTCCAGTCTCTTCATCACGCACACTGATAACGTACCCACTTTGTGCTTGAATTTCTTGCTGGATGATGATCCAATACTGTGAGATATATCACTGCACCGTGATGTAACACTACTGATAACAATTGTCCCAATTCAACTGTGGGAATTAGCATAGCCACATTGAGCTATGCCAAATCCGACCCATTGAAGATTTGATCTAATAACGTTCCTAGAGAATCACGATTTCTAATATAATAACTCTAAGATTTACTCAGATCATTGCCATCTAACCTGAACACCTCAAGCAAATCTTTTGAATCCCTGCAGCACAAAATATTATCCATCACATTTCATTCTCCTAGTGATAAGTAAATAAAATACCTGAGTTCCACACTAATATATAAATAGCGATGTCAATATAAAAGAATCCAAGTAATCAGCCATTCGTTTTCCTGGCCAGTGACCAATTGTATAAGCAGAGTGCACATTAATATTTCCCACTCTCAAGGTGGCAGTAGAAGGGGAGAACTATTTTCATTTATTTATTTATTTGTTAAAATTTTTTACATCTTCTTAGAGTTTTATTTTTTGTCCTTTTCCTACAGCACCAGGTTTTACTTAATTATATGGGTATTTGGCTTTGCAGGGTTGAAATACTGTGGATTTCAAAAGCAGGTGCGGAGAAATCAAGCGGTACCTCCTAAGTAGTAAACATTTGTCCTAAAACTTTGCAGATGCAAAGTGGGTGTGACATAACTGATTTTGTATCTCATCATTGCCAAGATAGCAATGAGCTTGAACTGGCTCAGGTCATTTCTGGACATCTGCATTCTGCTCCCAGTTCTGAATCCCTGTTTTTTCAGTAGGACTGGAGTTTGAAGGCGTGGGCAAGATAGTAACTCTGTCCTTATCAGATCCTTATCTCCTCCGAGATTTCATCAGGGCCTTCTTCAAGATGAAGGGTCTTTCTCATGGGTCTCTGCTTTCAGGAATTAGTGGAGGTGGCCTCAAATTTCTTTAAGGGAGATGGCTATACAACACACCTTGTCAATGACTTTTAAGGATATTGAGGTAGCTCCTTAGGTGGTGAAAAATGTCATATATCCATGACTAACTGCTCTTTCCATTTCTTTCATCCCTGCTGATGGCCTCCTCTTAAAGCTGTACGTGCTTGTTCATTTTTACCAAGCAATGATAGAGAAGTAGGTTCACCTTTCCATAAACTCTCAGATGACTAATTAGGAATCATTGACTTTAATGTTTTTGCACCATAGAATCATAGAATACAAGAACTGGAAGGGACCTCAAGAGGTCATCAAGTCCAGTCGGCAGGACTAAGCAACATCGAGACCATCCCTGACAGATGTCTGTCTAACCTGCTCTTATATATCTCCAGTGATGGAGATTCCACAACCTCCCTAGGCAATTTATTCTAGTGTTTAACCACCCTGACAGATAGGAAGTTTTTCCTAATGTCCAACCTAAGCCTCCCTTGCTGCAGTTTAAGCCCATTGCTTCTTGTCCTATCCTCAGAGGCCAAGGAGAACAATTTGTCTCCCTCCTCCTTGTAACATCCTTTTAGGTACTTGAAAACTTCTATCATGTCCCCTCGCAGTCTTCTATTTTCCTAACTAAACAAACTCATTTTTTTTCAGTCTTCCCTCATAAGTCATGTTTTCTAGAACTTTCATCATTTTTGTTGCTCTTCTTTGGAACTGCTCACTCTGCAGCTGAAGATCTGTCTCATTATGATGACCTAGTTTTCCTTCACAGATGATATATGGGCTCCTGAATGTCCCCGCACTATGTGTCAGCTTTTCAGGTCCTTTGGTGTAGAGATGACAGTTATCAGATATGGATGTCAAATGGATATCAGAGAGAATCCAGGCTGTCGATGTTACTGAGGGATTCTTGCATACACCAATACCTTTGCTTCCTAGAAATCTGTTATAAAAGAGCTATAAATAAATGCAGAGTCCATAGCTCAGAGTGGGTTGCATTGTATGTTGCACCATGGCGTTGGGGGTGTGCCTCAGTGTTCTCTTCACAGCTCTTTTTATTCCTTTACCCACCACCAAATGCCTCCTCTTAAAGCTGTGCATGCTTGCTCATTTTTACCAGCTCTACAGTTGTCATAGAAGAGAGTCCCGGTGACCGTGACAGAAACTCTCATTTGGCTAATTAGACCAATGATTTTCAATTTTTTTTCCTCGTGACCCATTTGAAGACAATTGTGGATGCCCACGACCCAATGTAATGTAACTAGAGAGTGGGCTCCGGGGTGGGGCTGAGGATGAGAGCTTTGGGGTGAAGGAGGTGGCTCCAACTTTGCGGATGTCAGGGCTAGAGCAGGAGGGGCTTATCTTGAGCGGCTCCCAGTCAGTGGTGCAGCACGGTTGCTAAAGCAGCTTCCTGCCTCTCCTGGTAATGCAGACCATGCTGTGCCCCAGAAGCAGCCAGCAGCAGGTTCCCAGCCAATGGGAGTAGGAACTCAGTGCAGGAACAGTGCATTCTCCCCACCTCCTCATCGAGGAACCAGGCTTGCTGCCGGACACTTCTGGGGTGTAGAGCTGTCTGTGGTGCCAGGACAGGCAGGGAGCTGCCTTAGTACTCCCACTGGTCACCCAATCCCCCTGCAGCACCGAGAGATCCCATGCCTGACATTCCACCACCCAGTACTAGGTCACAACCACTACTTTGAAAACCACTGGATTAGACCATGAAGCTGGTGGGACAGCCTAGGGCCATTCAGCCATCTAAATATGGCTATTATTATGTCTGACCTTATGCTTTAATGTTCTTGACCTTTCGAATGCTTTTCGTGAATCTATTTGATGATTCCAAGATGCTGTCTCATGCTGCGCAGCTTGATCTGAACAATGCCATATTAAAATTCCACAGGAGTGTGTCAATTGACATTTGGTGAAATGAAATCTCAGAAAAAATATCACATTTATTAACCCCGGGCAAGTATTCATAATACATTTCTGAATAGAGTCAGATTTAAGGGCTGGAACTGATGCAAGAGCCAAATATTTGTTTTCTAATTTCATCTTCGTGACAGTGGACAGAGGTTCTCTGCTCCAAGCCCTTTAAAAAGTGGGTGTGTTTCCACATCCTTTGGTGCTCAAGAAAATGTATGCCTGCAAGAGAAACAAAGAAAAGATTCTGTGAGGTTTTTTTGGCTTGGTTGTGAGTCGGCCATGTTATTCCTCTGCAGAGCTGGGCAAAGCATTTTGAATTCTGATGAAAATTCAGAATTAAAAAAAAAATCTGGAAAAATTTTAACTATTTTCAAATGTCTGCCCTCTTCCCCCAAGTCCCCTGGGTTAAACAAGAGATCAAACCTCATGGGAGTTTCTAACTTTGAAAATATTTTATTATTAACATTGAGAAAAGGGGGGAGGGACTGCAAAACATGCTCACAAACTCCCCCCACACACTTTTTTTCCACCTTCTCCTAACCCTTCAGATCTATTCACAAGAAGTAAAGTGATGTGTGAATCCTACGAGTCATCTAAACAATTAGACCAGCTCATGTCCCAATAAAGCCTGTATTTAAAACACTTATAAAGTAGTGTTCCTCTAAATGAGTATTAAATGTTTTTTCCAAAATTGAATTGGCACTATTATTTGCATCTCTTTTCCTGAAAAGTCTTTCACATCTTGAGTGCTTTGTATGTGCCTTTCAGGACAAGTACAGGTTGAACCTCTCCAGTCTGGAACCCTTGGGACCTGATTGGTTCCAAACAAGAGTGTTCTGGATTACGGGAGGTCAATATTGTCTAGCAGCATTACCAACACTTACACTGCTTACTGTGCTGTTAGAGGACATTTAGGGGTAAATTAGAGCTAAATAACAGCACAGAACACAGCTAGGACTGGTGTCTGTAAACAAACACTATGGGGCTTTGGGAAGCTTGGCCACACCCATGAAAAGTGGCCATCTGGCTAACTAAAATCATTCTGGATGACAGATGTTTCCGGATGAGAGAGTTCTGGATTAGAGAGGTTCAACCTGTATATGATATTTGAAAAGAAAAAGATTAAGATTCGCCTACATTCTTATTCCATACCTCACTGGTGGAATGATTGTCCACAATCTCACCACGTCCTCTCAGGGTAAGAAACAAAGGGCCAGACCACCAGACCGTAGAGAGAGCACCCACTGATCAGAAGCGTTCACCAAATCGGAAGAGTTGAGTTCAATTTCCTGTTCTCTTATTTGCACCCAACAAATCATTTAGGATCTATCCTCGGCTACCCCTCTTTCTGTTTGCCTTTTGTATTTATACCACAGCCCCTTTGGAACACTGGCTGTCCCCTGTCGCATATCAGCAAAGCCTAGCCCACTGCCACCTTGATCTCAGCTAAGACTTTCCTTTGCTATTGTAATACATACAGTCAATTTGCACAAGTCCATTGACTTCAGTGGAGTTATGTTGATTTACTGAGTGTCCGGAGGCAGAGAGCCCTGCAGCTCCCAGCTGGTGTGGTTCAATTTTCTTGGCCAATGGGAGCTGTGGGAAGCAGGGGTCTGGCCTGCTGGTTTCCCACCCCTGATTTAGACACCAAAATAAGCATCTGGCTTTTCCAAAATGCTCACCACGCTGAGTGCTAGTGTTCTGCTGAAAATCTGGTCCTTTTCTGGGTGCCTAACTGAAAGTATGGTGCTGATTGTGGGTACAGAGCATTTGTAATTCTGGCCCTCAGCATACAATTGCTACTGTTTTTAAAAACATCTGGGTAAAAATTAACAAAGGCCATTGGGCTTTTCTGTGACCTTGCATGTCGGGGTGCTGAGAACTAGCTCCTTCCATCCGAGATTATTTTTATTTGCAATTAGACTAGACTCTTAGGATCAAAACCTGACCCCCTTTGAAGATCAGCAGCCAACAGGTTGCTCCTTGCCAAAGGCGAGTATTATGCTGAACAGATGAATCGTCAAGAACTGGAAGCCAGCGGGAACAGTATTCAAGCTGGAGAGTGTTTGCAAAATCTCACATGACAAGTCCATGATAAGGGTAAGACACTGCAGGAAATGCGGTCCTGTTTCTTGGAAGTATCTAATTGCACAGGGAGTCTAATGAGGTCGATGTCTGTCTTGTTCCTTCGTGTGTGTATTTGTTTTCGCTGAAGTCTTGGTGTCTCGTGCATGGTACAGCGATTCGTAGGGAGATCAGGATTTAACTGGTGTGTGCGTGATGCTGTTGGTTTGTTCATGCCCACCAGAAAACAGTACGGTGGGACAAACTGCATTAAGCTTCTAGACCTGTAGGAAAAAAAACCCCACATTGATTTCAGTGAGGTGTTTCCACCAAAAAGACTGGGGAGTTTGCTCTTTTTTTTTTAAGCTCACCCACAGGATTGGATTAACTTTTCTGAGGGGCCCGGGGCCACTAGATTTTGTGGGGCCTCAAGGCTCTGGGGTGGGGCCAGAAATGAAGGGATCAGTGTGTGGGACAGAGCTGCAGTTTAAGGCAGGAGGTAGGGTGCTGTGCGGAAGGGGGTGAAGGCTGACTGGGGTGGGGTGGGGTGTGGGGCTGCAAATGAAGCATTTGGGTTGCAGGAGTCTCCATGTTGTGGTGAAGGGATTTGGAATGTGGGAGGGGCTCAGTGCCGGAGGCTGGGGTGGGGTGGAGGTCTGGGAGGGAGTTAGGGAAAGGGAAGGGGCTCTGGCCCGGAGTTTGGGATGGGGATCTGGGAAAGAGTTGGGGTGGGAGGGGCTCAGGGCTGGAGTTTGGGGTGGAGTGGGGGTCTGGGAGGGAGTTAGGATGTGGGAAGGGGCTCAGTGTTGGTGAAGGATTGGGGGGCAGGGTGCTTACCTGGGACAGCTCCCCTCTGGTGTGTGTGTGGGCGGGGGGGAAACAGGTGTTCCTGTAGGGCCGAAGCTAGTTTGTAGGCACCAGAGCTTTTTTTGTTTAAAAAGAAAAGGTGCCAATACTCCAGGGGAAAAGTTGTTGAGTTCTGACTGGAGGTGCCAGTACTGCATCTGGAGGTTCCGGTACTGCGTACCGGGCAGTACCGTCACAAAAAAAGCACTGGTAGGCACCATCCTCTGCAGCTCCCATTGGCCGGGAATAGCTTCCTAGTCGGTGTGGGGCTTCTTGTGGCAATGTAGCTCCGGGGTGGGCAGGATGAGGAAAAGCAGGGTGCAGAGCTTTATTTCGACTGCCAGGCAGAGCTGGCTAGAATGCAGCACGCAGGGGCTTTAGTGGCTGCAGCCTGCCCCTATCCCCGTAGCCCCCCCTTAGTGTGGAGCCCTGGGATGCAGCCCCTAAAGCCCCTTTCTTAATTCAGCCCTGCTCACCTGCACTATTTTAACCTCCAAGCCCAAGTGGGTGACTCTCCATTACAAAACACTGCAGTGCGTTATTCCCAAGGGGGTAAAGTCCGAGGAATGCCTTTCTCAATAGCACTACGCTAAAGGGTCCAAAACGTACCAAACAGAAAAGACAGAAACTTAGAAATGGAGGTGCGTCACTCTGGATCGATATTAGGGTTTTATACTGTCACAGATCATCATCTGAATACCTTGGCTGACAAAAAGAGAAGTTCCTGGCAGACTTCATGGACTGTCTGGCATGTCTCCCTTTTTCGGGTAAAAACTCTGTGGATTTGATATTAATACCAGACCTGTTAGTGGCCTTTTTTTTTCATGTCTTTCTCACAGCAGTCTTGCAATATTGTCCCTGCATGGGTGGAGCAGATAGGAGGGAATAAGCTTCCACGGAGCTCTCTCCTAGCTAATGCACCTGCAAAGTCATGCTTTAGATCCACCCCTTTCCTTGTGGTTTCTTATTTTAACTCCTGGATTTTACGTACTCCCCTGTACAAAAGATCCAGAAGACGAGAAAATCCAGACTGAAAATCAGCAAACAAGTTGTGACTGGGAAGAGTGGAGTCCAGATCCATTGTGAAGTCGCACTACAGACTCTCACAACCACATTTGTCCGGTCACAAACAACATTTCTTCTCCGCACAGCCTGCATTTCGGAGCCAACCGCAGCAGCGTCCCTGAACAGGCTGTGTGAATGTGCTGAACAAGGAAGCTTGCAGCTGCTTATTTTAAATGGGGCAGACGCCGAGCAAGCGTCCAAATGCTGCTCCTTAGAATCACATCACCCAGAAAGATCACGCAGGTGGCAGACGTAAAGAATAACACGAGGAATTTTCCAACTTCAGTTTCCATGCTTCACTGCCAGATGAGCTTTCTCCTCCTACTTATGTGGACATAGTCTCAAGAAGTAATATTAAATACAATGAAACCTCCCTAATCTGGGTGTCCATGATACAGGAACACCCATGACTGGGACCCTGAGAGGGGGAGGAGGAAGCAACTGGAGGTATGGCAATGCAGCAAAGCACTTCTCTGGAGTCTTTTTGCCCTGTTGCTCCCATAGCATTGGGGGAGGGGTGCCTGGGAGTAGCAGGGGCAGAAAGCCATGTGTGCCCCAGGAGCGGGGTGCCAGGTAAGCACCTCACCCCCAATTCCCTCACGCCCAGCCCCTACATCCCCATTCTCCTCACACATTCTCCTCCCATACCCAGTGAGCTCCTGCACCCACCCTTCCTGCCTCCCTCCTAGACCCTGTATGTACGGCTGTCTATGTCACATGTTAAATACAAATTCAGTGCTTTGCCACATGTTTTTATTTTCACCTTCAAAACAAAAAGGATACGTGAACATGCCAGGTATGGGAAATTCCATAATCTGGCATAGCCTATTTCCCAAGCTTGCTGGAGCAAAGAGGTTCAAGTGTAGGTAAAAGGGGAAACAGTTCATGGTAGTTTTTCTAGAATTTAAAAATATATATATAAAAAAATCAGCTGTTCCTTCCTTTTGTTTTTTTTTTCTCCCCTCAAATTTCCCTTAGCAGCCTGCTTTGTAAAATCAAATATGGCAGCAACCACCCAAGTATAAAGCACATTCATCCAAGTACGGGCATAAGAACATAAGAATGGCCACACTGTAGCAGACCAAAGCTCCATTTAGCCCAGTGTCCTGTCTTTTGACAGTGGCCAATGCCAGATGCCCCGGAGGGAGTGAACAGAAAAGGAATCATCAAGTGATCCCTCTCTTGTCACCCATTCCCCGCCTCTGACAAACAGAGACTTGGAACACCATTCTCACCCATCCTGGCTAATCTCCACTGATGGACCTATTCTCCATGAAATTATCTAGTTCTTTTTTGAACCCTGTTAAAATCCTGGTCTTCCTCCTTCTGGCAAGGAGTTACACAGGCTGACTGTGTGTTGTATGAAAAATACTTTCTTTTGTTTGTTTTAAACTTGCTACCTATTAATTTCATTTGGTGACCCCCTAGGGCAGCCAGATAATTTATTCATGGGTACAATTTGCTGTTGTCCTGTCCTTTCAGCATCCTCCCATCATCGTCTTTGTGATATATTACACACACATGGGATTTTTTAGGGGAGAGATTTTTTTAGGGGAGAGTGAGCAAAAGACACTGATACTATGACTGACCATATAGGTAGGTAGGTAGACAGACATCTGGCTACTATATTTTATTTCCCCCTCCAATTCAGCCACACCCCATTTCCTGCAGGATTGTGTAGCCAGTACTAATCAATACTACAATTACAACTTCCATTAGTGGTCATGCTCACCACCATGAGGACATATGACTCACTTATATTGTTTTTTTGAAGAAATGCCTCAACATCTTTAACTATTCCAGGGCCCTGAGAGTTACCAGGGCTGACGAGCAAGGTCCCCTGGTTCATGGTTAGTATTTTTCTCTTCCTGACTCTCAGACGTAGTGTGGGAACCGAACCCAAAGTAAATCTGTCATTTCAATGGAGCTAGATCCATTCACACCAGTTGGGGATCCGGCCTACACATTTCAAAGTGTCTTCTCCTCAGCCATGTCAAACCTCTGAGGTGTGGGGTTCCCCCCTCAGAAGGCAATGGATACAAGTCTAGGAATAGCCGGAAATACAGGCCTCTCCCCCTCAGGGTAGACTTTAGAGCATAATACAAGTTTCCAATCATATATCAGACACATAAAACCGCCCACAATTCTGTGCCCACACAGCTACTGTATTTTTTTAATGAGTCAGACAGGAATCGTGCTTAAACTCCCTACCACTAACTTTAATTTACAGCGTGTGGTAATGTAGTGACAGTAATGTTGTCATCATTCTCTCTTTTCCTCTGTGGCAACCAGCCCAGACTTTCACATTCTCATTTTTAGGACAGCGTCAAGCTGAGTTTTACCCCCCCACCACCCTCACCATCCCCTGATGAAATGACATGTCATAAAAAGGAGACCTCACTGATAGGTCCAGAGTCTGCTATTTCTCTCTTCTGCCTTAATGCACTTTTCATCCCAGGAACGGAATGAAAATGCATTTTCTACGGTAGGCACTGGCATGTTCCAAATGGTGTCAGAATTCAAGAACCCGACAAGGAAAATACAGCTGGATTGGAGGGCTCCACCGCACATACTGTCGGAAATATTGCATTCCCATGCTGTTTCCATGCACGAAAGCGATCACCCACATTACAAACCCTTAAAAACATTAGGGGAAACCTTGACATTTCCCAGATGGGCAGCTTATTTGAGATAGGCCCATCTGACTTTCCCCGTTCCAAGGAATTTAACCATTTGATGTTCCTTGGGGAAACATGTATCCTTATTGTCCGGCTGAACGGCTCATGAAACGGCATTAGTTTGGCAGGATCATTAGAGTTTGTGTTTACACCTGACTCTGTGCAAAGCACGGCCAAAATGCATCAAGGGCTCTTGCTCACGAGTTGTAAAGAGAGCAGCTAGTGCCAGTGCAAACTGCATTACGGGGCTGTAATGAGACCAAATGCTATTCCGTCCAGATTGTCTATAATCTCAACGAGCACCTTGCCCTTTCAGGTTTTAAACTATTCTCCATGTGTCAAGACCTCTTGGGCTGGAATTCAGTATGTTTCTAATAACCTTGTTAAAAAAAAGTGTAATCTTCCCCCTTCCTCCAGGGAAGATCATTTGGGGAATGACCTCGTTGTGTAGATATTCTGGCCTATGTGGGTGCTTAGATCCTGGCCCCTTTCCAAACTGGGTGTGAGTACAATTTGACCAGTGCTGAACCTTCTCTGGTATGCCCATAGTGGTAGATCATTCCAATGCTCTTGGTGCTATTATTTTAGATATACCACATTCTGTTTTTTCTTGGATTAGAGTTGGGGGTCTGGTAAGCCAGGGTTAGCCTCTAGCGGGCCACCGGGATATTATTTACCTGTGGTATAGCCACTCACAGCTTCTATTGGCCACGGATCGCCATTCCCGGCCAATAAATCATAGAATCATAGAGCTGGAAGAGACCTCAGGAGGTCATCAAGTCCAGCCCCTTGCTCAAGGCAGGACCAATCCCAACTAAATCAACCCAGCCAGGGCTTTGTCAAGCCAACGAGGGCTGCAGGAAGTGATGTCCCAGTCCGTACCACTTCCCGCAGCTCCCATTGGCTGGGAACAGCAAACCATGACCAAAAGGAGCGGTGAGCAGCCATGGCGGTAAATAAAACACGAATGACCCGCTATAGGCCAAGCCTGAGCAGGCCAATTATTGTCCACTCCTGAATTAGAGCCTTACTTTTATAAAATCATCCTTTTGGTCTGGCTGACTATTTTGTAAGCTAGAGAGAATTTTACTCATGGATAATTGGTTCAAACGTAGCCTGTGTTTTTTTCAGTTCCAGACAACTCATTGATTGTAATGAACAGAATAGCTGAAGGAAAAAAGCATGAAGACTCATTAAAGTCAGTAAAAACTGCACAAGGGCATCCTATTGTCAAACAACTGAATAACGCCCAACCTTGCCATTCAAAAGTCCCAAAGCAAAAGGTAATGTGTCCCCCCCAATGTAATGAGCATTTTATCATCTAATAACCAAACTGATAGAAGACAGGTACTTAATTGTTACTATTTGCAATGTTCTGTGTGTGTTTTATTCAAAAAATAACTTCCGTCAGGAAAAATAAACAGTAGGAGTTGGTCAGCTGTTTTGGCTACCATGTGTGCAAGAAATGTCTTCCGACCCCCTTGTTCCTTCAAAATGAAAGGAGCGATCGCGCCAGCTTGAAGGCAGACAAGCAGCCTGCAAAACCTCAGCCAGTTTTCATCACAGCTGGCCATGCCTGTGTGATTTCAGACAAAGGACTTCCGTCTTTATCTGGCGCTTATTGAGATGTCTCATTCAGCAGAAGATAAAAGGGAAAGATGTGCTTTGAAATCAAACCCGTAGGGAGCCAAAGACATCAGCATGCAAATACCACGCACAAATGAATTCAAGATGAAGCCTGAGGGCCAAATCCTGAGTTTGCCTCCGAGCAAAACTATTGTGGAGGCCTGTGTTTGTACCTGTGTTTGTGAAGGGGAAAGAGGATAAAGTTCTAAATTGTGGATGCAACCTTAAAAAAAAAAGAGTTGATGCAATTATTTTTAGAACAGGCACAGGACAACGGTCACCCAAATGAACTTTGAATAAGCTCAGAAAGATCTCAATTGCACATAGTGACCATCTTAATGATCTGAAGCACAGGTCTGCAGGCCTACCTGACATTGGTGTGTAATGACCCTTCATATCGGAGACACGTTTTCTATGTCCTGCCACATGCTGCTTTTGCACCCCAAATATCCCTTTAAGCCCACAGGTCAGAAGATTGATTCTGCAGTGTAGGTAACCTGCAAATAGATAGCCAAGACACGTAGAAAAAGTTGTTAGCTGATATGAACTTTGCACTGATGATTTCAATCATTCACTTCATGTAGATTCTCCCCAAATTATAAAACAATTAGTGTTCCTATTATTTTTCTGAAAATAAGAGTGATAAACAGATAACACTACTTATATGCAGACAAGTAGGCATTACAGCTCCCCTTACACTGATCTTATATCTTCATTATTTCACGGGTGAGCTTCTTTTGATCCTCAGAAGCTCAACAGTGCCAGATGTTTCAATTGTTTTGATAGTATTTTTAATGTGATCCGATATCCACTACAAAATAGGATGGGACTTAAAATAAGGGTGTGAAGCATCTTCTCATAAATGGAGGCTTCCATAATAATTCAATAATTCAGCTAAAACACCTTGGGTAGAGTTGCCATCTCCATGTTTTTCTCTGCTCTGCCTCTCCATGCAGATTGTTCACACTGATAAAGAACATAATATACCCAATCCAAATGCCTTGAAGTCAGCAGAGAGACCCTCATTGAATGGGCTTTGAATCAGATCTTAGATGATTGATAAATAGATGTTTGTATGGGGATATATGGATGAATAGATAGATAGAATGTGGGTGGATGGATGGAGGGATGGAGGGATAGATAGATAGAATGTGGATAGATAGAGATTTGTATGGGGATGGATGGATAGGTAGAGGTTTGTATGGAGATAGATAGATAGATAGATAGATAGATAGATAGATAGAGGTAATTTTTAATTTTTTTGAAATTTTTTATTTCCAATCCCAACCTCAGGCCCCAAAAGTTAAATTTTTCAAATAAAAAAAATGCCCTTAATGTCTTCCCCTCCCTTCCTCCCTCCCTCTCTCTTTCCTCCTCCCCACCCCCACGGAAATGTGAGAAGAAATAAAAGAATGGAAAACCATAAACACAGCTGTTGTAAGTGTTGGTTTTGTGTTTAAAGAAAAAAGAACGTTTTGTCAAAAGGAAAATTTTCCACCAACATTTTAATTTTAGTTCAAAAGCCAGACATTTCCAAGACAATGTTTTGGACAGCTCTAAGATGCTAGAAGTTTGAGCATTGCGAAAGAGACATGGCAAAATTGCATTTAAGATCTGTATTGCAATGATAGTCCGGAGCTTATCCCAACCTCAGAGAGCCTCAAGCAGTCCAATACATTTTCTCTTCCAAACAATGAAAGGGGACCAAATGCCAAAAGAGAAAGGACTGTGATGAACCAGGGTGCCCATGGTTAAATGGAGTGAGTTCAGAGTGTATCTGCTGGTAGAGAAGAGACAGCACAAAGCATAGGCCCGGGACAAAGGGGTGTGCTACACCTGGGGGCTTCTCCAGCCCTGGGTCCCAGAGTCCAGATAGCTCCCGTGGAATCCTGCTGGCCCCCAGAGTCCTGCTGCCTCCGTGCCCTGAGGGGTCCCAATGGCCCTCAGGCTCCCACCATCCTCACAGGCTCCGTCAACGCTTGGGGTCCCACCACCCACTGGCCCCATGGATTCTGTCCACCCTTGGGGTCACGCTAGCCCTGCCATGGACTCAGCAGCTCTCTGGCCCCACAACTCCTGGGGTCCTACCACCAGCCCAGGGCTGTGCAACTTCCCCCAGCTATAGCCTCAGCTTGGGGCGGTGAAGGCTGCCAACTCCCAGCCTGGATGGACCAGACACCATTTGGAGCAATGGAGTCAGTCCATCCATTGCTGGTCCATCCAGCCTGGGAGAGTTGGCAACCCGGTCTCCACACATCTAAAGGGGGGTGTATCTCAGTATCCCCACCCAAAAATAGTTCCAGCATCATTGGCACTGAGCCACAGTGAACAGAAATGGGATTCTTTATTCAGGTCACTGGCCACAGGCAGACACAGTGCTTTGCTTGGGTTCTCCAGCTCACCGACTAATTTAACAGACTAAATACATCAAACAGCGTCTCCCTAATTCCTGGTCTGCACTAAGCAGCCATAGAAGGGACATGACATTGGGCACTGCAAAAATCTATGATGACAAGGAGACACTAATTAATGGTTAGCCGAGCAGATTGAGCTGACTTCAACTAACTTGCCTTTCCCCATACGCTTGTGGGCAGCTGTGGTAAAAACGATGTATTTCAGAGGAAAATTAGTCTGACTTCAGTTACCATGTCTGTTCTTTAGGCCGGCACGCGTCAGAGTGGTCTTCTGATGTGGAGAAGGGAGTGCCTTGACATTCCATGATGAGGCGCATTCCATGGTAGGATAGCTTTTGAGCCCTGGAGACAACCATTGATTAATAAAGTGCCAATCTCTAGTTAAAGAATTACAGAGATTAGCCTGGAGGCTACTCCTTCGGTTACACAGGAGCTTCCATAAAACGCTCTCCACAAAGGGAAACATTCAGTATGTTGAGTTCGGCCATGTTATTGCCGGGATCCCCGAGCTGTTTTCTTTTACAAGAAACCTCAGTCTCAGGGCCAACAAAGGATTTAGTTAAAAACATATTGCTTGTATAGGGGGTGCATAGTTTAGTAGTGTCTAGGTTGTCATTTCCCATGTTAGAGGTGCAATTTCAGAGTGGCTTCAAGTACACCTGAATATTCATCAGTGATAACGTAAAATATCAAGCATGGCACTTGAAGAGTAAATAACATTGACCTACGTAGCTTTTCATCAACAGTACTGAGTACTTATGAGCAGGGGCAGATGACCATTTTGCGGGGCCCAGGGCAGCACAATTTTGCGGGGCCCCCCTTTCCCATGGCGCATGCGCGGGGCTTTTTGAAGCGTGGGGCCCGGGGCGGCCGCCCCGCTCGCCCTGTCCTATATCCGCCCCTGCTTATGAGAGCAGCGCAAAACTTTTAAGCCCTGGTTGAAAGGTGAAATTTCATGGATATTGGCTTGAATGTTTAAGTTAATAAATCTTAGGGGATTTTACCAGGCTACTCTATTTCTCCTCTTCATCAAGCCTGACATTCCTGGCATCTCTCATGATGTACTGGCAGTCATGTGACTCCCATGATGCCCCATGCAACTGGATGAAAGGAGCTGTTTTTCCTCACCAACCTCAGTTGGAGTATCGAGTCCAGTTCTGGGCACCACATTTCAAGAAAGACGTGGAGAAATTGGAGTGGGTCCAGGAAAGAGCAACAAAAAAGTTTAAAGGCCTAGAAGACCTGACCTATGAGGGAAGACTGAAAGAATTGGGTTTGTTTAGTTTGGAAAAGGGAAGTCTGAGAGAGGACATGAGAGCAATTTTCAAGTATCTAAAAGGGTTTCACAAGGAGGAGGGAGAAAAATTGTTCTCCTTGACCTCTGGTGATAGGACAAGAAGCAATGGGCTTAAATTGAAGCAAGGGAGGTTTAGGTTGGACATTAGGAAAAGTTTCCTAATTGTCACAGTCAACAAGCACCGGAATAAATTGCCTCAGGACGTTGTGGAATCTCCATTACAGATGGAATTTGTAAAATCACTCAGTTTTGGCCTAACTTTGTTCCTAGTGATGTTAAGGATAATTTGAAAGGAGCTGTGCTAAATGAATTTCTGGAAAGATGGGGAGAAATTGGAGAAGGTCCAGAGAAGAGCAACAAAGATGATTAAAGGTTTAGAAAATATGACCAGTGAGTAAAGACTGAAATTATTGGGCTTATTTAGTTTGGAGAAGAGAACACTGAGATGAGACATGACAGTAGTTTTCAAGTATCTAAAAGGGTATTACAAGGAGGAGGGAGAAAAATTGTTCTCCTTGACCTCTGAGGATAGGAGAAAAAGCAATGGGATTAAATTGCAGCAAGGGAGGTTTAAGTTGGACATGAGGAAAAACTTCCTAACTGTCAGGAGGGAATAAATTGCATCTGTCCAGTTTGGTCCTGCCATGAGGGCGGGGCACTGGACTCGATGACTCTTGAGGTCCCTTCCAGTTTTATTGTACTATGTTTCTATAGAGATTGTAGTCTAGCTATGAGATATCTAAGTGCACATCTAGACTATGTTTCACTTTCGAAAGAAGATATGCAAATTCAGCAGGAATTTGCATATCTTCTTCTGATCACTTTTTTCGAAAAAGCAAGCAGTCTAAATGCGGTTCTTTCGAAAAAAACCTTTTTCGAAGAAACTTCCTTCCTCAAAAATTGAGGTTTACAGGTTCTTTCAAAAAGGGTGTTTTTTTTTAAAGAACCGCATCTAGACTGCTTGCTTTTTAAAAAAAAAAACCTCTTTCGAAAAAGCAATCAGAAGAAGATATGCAAATTCCTTCTGAATTTGCATATCTTCTTTTGAAAGTAAAACATCATCTAGATGTGCCCTGAGACACTATGGGAAGAAGATTAATGCTGAACTTACTGAAAATGAAATGTTGCAGTGTTTGGTTTTCCTGTGGAAAATGTAAATTTTGCACAAACGGCATTTTCTGTCCATTTTGCATTCTCTTTTGAAAATACCAGACCACACCAAGTTTTTGCCTCCATAAGAGGATGTGAAATTCTGATATAAGAGCAGAGAAACCAAAATGCAAGTGGAAATAAAGAAAAGGGAACAGGCACAAGTAAGTAATGTAATCTAATAGTATCTAATATAAAACTATATATTATATGTCTATATTATAAGCAGATGGATATATCTCTATAGTTATGTATATAATCCTGATAGACAAGTACTGCACAATGGACTGGAAAAGTTCTTCAGGCACATCCTCTTTAAGCTGAGTCCTGCATATTTGGTAACATTTCTAACAGTCCCTTCAGCAAATTGGGGTAAGTCTACAAAGCACACTAAGGGTATGTCTACACTACAAAGTTAATTCGAACTAACAGCTGTTAGTTCGAATTAACTTTCATAGGCGCTACACATGCAAACCACTAGTTCGAACTTAATTCGAACTAGCGGAGTGCTTAATTCGAACTAGGTAAACCTCATTCTACGAGGACTAACTCCTAGTTCGAATTAAGTAGTTCAAATTAAGGGCTGTGTAGCCACTTAATTCGAACTAGTTGGAGGCTAGCTCTTCCCAGCTTGCCCTGGTGGCCACTCTGGGCCAAGCCAGGGAAACTCTTCTGCCCCCCTCCCGGTCCCGGAGCCCTTAAAGGGGCACGGTCTGGCTACAGTGCCCGTGCCAGGTGCAAGCCTGCCAGCACCCAGCCAGCAGACCCTGCACCTGGCACAGCATGAGCCAGCCACCCGCTGCCACCCAGCCCTCCGCCTCTTCCCAGGACCAGGCTGGCAGCTCCCAGGAGCCTGCCCGAGGCCGCAAGAGGCAGGTGCCTGCCTGGTCTAGTGTGGAGATCGTGGACCTCATCGAGGTTTGGGGGGAGACCTCCAACGTCCACGACCTCCGCACTAGGCACAGGAATGAGGCCGTCTAGGGCAGGATAGCTGCCAGCCTGGCCACCAAAGGCCACATGTGAACCCAGGAGCAGGTTTGCATGAAAATCAAGTTGGTCCAGTGAGACCCCCGACCCTGAGCCCTGAGCTTAGAACATAAGAACATAAGAACGGCTGTACTGGGTCAGACCAAAGGTCCATCTAGCCCAGTAGCCTGTCTGCCGACAGCGGCCAACACCAGGTACCCAGGAGGGGATGGACCGAAGACAATGACCAAGCCATTTGTCTCGTGCCATCCATCTCCAGCCTTCCACAAACAGAGGCCAGGGACACCATTCCTACCCCCTGGCTAATAGCACTCCATGGACCCAACCTCCATGACTTTATCTAACTTCTCTTTAAACTCTGTTCTAGTTCTAGCCTTCACAGCCTCCTCTGGCAAGGAGTTCCACAGGTTGACTATTTGCTTTGTGAAGAAGAACTTTCTTTTATTAGTTTGAAGCCTGCTACCCATTCATTTCATTTGGTGTCCTCTAGTCCTTATATTATGGGAACTAATGAAGAACTTTTCTTTATGCACCCTCTCCACACCACTCATGATTTTATAGACCTCTATCATATCCCCCCTCAGTCTCCTCTTTTCTAAGATGAAAAGTCCCAGTCTCTTTAGCCTCTCTTCATATGGGACCTCTTCCAAACCCCTAATCATTGTAGTTGCCCTTTTCTGAACCCTTTCCAAGGCCAAAATATCTTTTTTGAGGTGAGGAGACCACATCTCTACACAATACTGAAGATATGGCGTACCATAGTTTTATACTTCCCCTCCTCCTTCTTCCCCTGGCTTCCCCCTTCTAGCTCCCTCCTCCCAGGTTTCCACCTCCCCTCTCCCACCCTCTCTCTTCCCCTCTCCCACCTCCTTTGCCCAGTCTCCCCAGAGGTTAATCCCCTCACCCCCAGTTTTGTTCAATAAAGAGAGTTTCTATTTTTGAACATGTGTCCTTTATTTTTTACATCAGGAAGGGGGGCTAGGGAAGGGTAAGTGGAAGGCGGTGAGGGAGGAATGGGGCACGAGCCCCTGATGGGGAGGACTGGGGTGGCTCTGCGGACTCCTCAGGGTGGAAGCTCTTCTGCAGGGCCTCCTAGATCCTGACAGCCCCCCGATTGACACCCCCGGATGGCAGCCTGTGGCAAGTGCAACTGGGCTGATGGCCGAGTGCTGTGATGTGCCGAGTGTAGGCGCTCAGGGCACTCCAAGACAGGACTGCTTTGCTGTCCCTCATCGAGGTAGACAAGCAAGCGGGGAACCCTGAGAACTGTCTGTCCGGGGTGGGGGCTCGGGTCCCTTTAAGCACAGCCCTCGGCTAGCCTGAGGCAGCAGGTCCACGCTCTAAGTCCTGGTTCCGGCCAGCCTTAACTTCGGTTCAGGGTCCACTCAATGTGGACATGCTAGTTTGAATTAGCAAAACGCTAATTCGAATTAGTTTTTAGGTCTAGATGCACTAGTTCGAATTAGCTTAGTTCGAATTAACTAATTCGAATTACGTTAGTTCGAATTAGTGCTGTAGTGTAGACATACCCTAAGACAAGGCATCTGTCCAGTTTGGTCCTGCCATGAGGGCGGGGCACTGGACTCGATGACTCTTGAGGTCTTGAGACTTCGAAACCCATTCTTGAGAGCCCACACTGTGTGTAAACCTGGGTGGGGGGTCACTATTGCTGAACCTGGTTCTCACAGCCATGTTAATACATCCATACTGTGTGAGACAGACCTTCTGACTCACCTCTGGCTTGAGTTGTGTCCACACTGTGAAATAATAGAGTGGACTTGAATCTCAAGGGGACTCAGCTCTCCCCATCCCTGCTCTCCTTCCCAGTAGGGTCCTATGACCTCAGTCCTGCATGCCAGCTAAGCACTGTCAGACTTATTTGGGTGAGGGAAGAAGGTGGGCTTAGGGTCAAGCCTGAGTCAGATTCCAGGCTTAATGGGGTTTGACATGCCCGTAAGTAACCAAGTACCATGTTTATCCATCATCTACTTTCCATCGGAGATGTATTGGTGAGGCCTATGCAGAGACAGGATGGTCTTATATTTAAGGCACTGAACTGGAATGCAGATTTGCCTTCATTTCCTGACTCTACTACATGCCCCCAAATGACTTGGGGTATATCACTCACTTTCTGAGCCTCAGTTTCCTGTCTGTAAAATGGGGCTAATAGTCCTTCCTTTCCCTGCCAATTTTTTTTGTCTGTCTTGCCTATTTGGATTAAAAGATCTCCATGGCAAGCTCTGTGTGTTTATAGAGCCGGACCACCAACAGAGGGAGGAAAAGGGTGCAGTTGCCCTGGGGCCCGGTAATTCAAAGGGTCCTGGCCTGCCACTGCTACTGGCCCACCTCTCCATGCAGCTCTGAAAGGTGGGAGATGAGGCAGAGCGTACTCTGTGTGGCATGGAGGGTTGGCTGCCCCAGCCTCGCCCGTTCCACCCAAAGACCCGCCCCTTCCATCTGAGACCACGCCCCTTCCATCTGAGGCCCCGCCCATTCCAGGAGCACTGAGCCACCCCCACATTACCTAGGGTCCTGTACAAACTATCAGCTCCTGTGTTGTACAGTGCTTAGCATAATGGGGCCTTGATCTTGACTGGGACGTCCACGTACTACTATAAAGCACATAATAGCCATCTCACGCTCTATATATTCAGAGCAGTGAATGTGGCACTTGAACTGCCCTGAATAACCCTGAATTGCCCTCCCGGGTTTCAGTCAATTGGTACCCGTGAGGATGTCAGCCAGCGTAGCACAGCTAAATGACTTTCCTTGGGCATCACTTGTGCAGCTTTGCCACTGCGGCTTCCACTGATTTTCCTTTTATTCTTAATGCGTGAATACACAGAGCGTCCATTGCCTCAGGCTGTCTCTCATTGCTTGGCTTCATAAGGTATTATTGAACTCAGAGCCTCTGGTGTTAGAGCCACTAACAGCCGAGACACCCATAGACTCCAACTGAGGCAATTCTTCCATTTGCGGCTTTGGAATCCGCCTGGATCCTTGTTTCTTTCCAGAAAACGCTGCCTGGAGGTTGCTTCATTGTTGATGAATTAAATGTAAAGTGTATAGTCTGCAGGAAGACTTGGGCAGCTGCCTCTCTGTGCAAGGGGTCTCATGACCATATGTGAAGTCTGTGCTTCGGGGCACAGTTGTGCAGATCCCCAGTAATACGGCTGTGGCGGTTGCTTTACTTT
Organism: Pelochelys cantorii; assembly: GCA_032595735.1. NCBI lineage: Eukaryota > Metazoa > Chordata > Testudines > Trionychidae > Pelochelys > Pelochelys cantorii. The sequence goes on along the minus strand of CM064344.1, from coordinate 5,917,447 downwards.
AGGTTGTTTGTTGCTGTTAGTTAAAATGGTGCAACAGTGCTCTAGCCCTCCGCCGAAGGGTTCTCTCTAAATTCAGTATTGATGAGTAATGGTAAACTCTTCCAGCTAAGAATAAAACAGTGAGGCATGTAGAAGCATGTCTACGGGGTTGATTTAAAGCATTCTGTAAAAGCAGAGAGGTCTCACAACCCTGGCCTACACTAGGACTTTATTTCCAAATAAGCCGCCCCTCCTCCCCTCCAAAGATTGACTTTATAAGCGGGCCATCCATCCACACTACCAAGCCTGTTATCTGAAAATAACGGGCCACTTAATTTGCAATCTGTACTCCTGCTTTTCATCAGGAGTAACGCTAATTCCGAAAGAGTTATTTCGAAATAACGGTAATGTGAATGCTCTGGTGCCACTATTTTGAAATAATTACTCCTCAGAGTAATTCAGACTAATTACTCTTCAGTGCTTCCTGGGGTTCTAAGTCTGAGGTAACGCGTTCACATTAACAGAGCCTGCCTGGGACTAATTTCGAGGCTTCCCCATAGTGCGGACACACAAGCTCAAATTTGTTTAATTGGAAGTTAAGTCGAATTTACTAATTTCAAAATAGTTTCCTAGTGTCGACATGGCCATCCATCTTAAACTTCTTACTCAGGGCATGCTCTTATAGGGTACGTCTACACTGCAACTCTATTTCACAATGACTAGCGCTATTCCAAAATAACTTAGTCCGTGTCTATACTGCAGGCAGTTATTTTGAAATAGTGTCAAAATACTGTCAAGCTGGAGGACTTCTTACTCCGACGCCTGTAATCCTCATTGGATGAGGAATAAGGGAAGTCGGAGGAAGACTGCTCTATTTCAAAGTAAGTGCTATGTCGATGCTCCCAATTTTGAAATAAACTATTTCGAAATAAGCTACGCAATTGATGTAGCTCAATTTGCGTAGCTTATTTCGAGTTAAGCTCTGCAATGTAGATGCATATAGGGTATAGGGTCTGACAAGGACAGGGGAGAGTAGACAGTTGTACTAGAACTCTGCTAACAGCCCCTTCCCCCCAAAAAATCTGTAATTTCTATATAAATAAAGTGAAATGAGACCCCAAACATGGGTCCCCAATTTGGCTCAACGGGCCATTGACTTCAGCTCACCTGTAGCGTTGGTTCCTCAGTTCTTGCTCAGTGTTTTTTATTCGTGACCTTTTTTGTTTGTTTGTTTTTCATAAAAGGAAAAAGAGACAGTAGGCTCGATTTTTAAGCTCAGCGGGACCTCCACTGAAGTCAGTGGTGTTTTCCTGGAGTAAAATGGGTGTCAGTAAAAGCAGAATCAGGCTCTTAATGATCGTGAGGGACTTACTAACGAGGTCACTGCTTGTTCTGTAGACCAGTCGTTTTCAAAAGATGGGTCACGACACGCGTCTGGGCGGTGGAATGTCGGGCTCTGGGTCTCATTGCTGCTGGGAGATCAGGTGACCCGTGGGGTGCTAAGGTAGCTCCCTGCCTCTCCTGGCACCTCAGACTGTGCAGCAGGCCCGGCTCGTAGGTGGGGGGAGTGAGAGGGGAGAATGCACCCGGCTCCATGCACTGCCCCTGCCCCGAACTCTAGATCCGCACTCCCATTGGTTGGGAACCTGCTACTGGCTGCTTCTGGGGTGCAGCACGGTCTGAGGTGCCAGGAGACACAAGAAGCTGCCTTAGCCCCACCGCTGCCTGGGAGCCGCTCAAGGTAAGCCCCTCCTGCCCCAGCTCTACCCCACCCCACCCCAAAGCTGGTTCCACCTTCTACACCCCAAAGCTCTCATCCTTAACCCCATCCTAGAGCCCACATGCTAATCAAATTATGTTGGGTCATCAACAATTTCCTTCAACTGGCTCATGGGGGAAAAAAGCTTGAAAACTACTGAACTAGACAAGCTGGGAACGACAATTAGCATTTCTATTATGTGATAGTAAATAGACAACCAGGCCTTTCCTGGCCCTCCTCGCTGGGTTAAACATGACTCATTAACCATAATGTATAGCTGGATCCATCTGCCACACAAAGTATTCACAGACAAACTACCTGTTATGTGCTTCCTCTCTGAAATACCCGTCCCGTTTGTTGCAGCATGGGAACGAGGAGATGACAGCACAGGGAAAGAAACTGTGAGGGGCCATCCCACAATGTCTGGGGAATAAACCGGATGAGCTCATAGATGGCTCTGTCTTTAATTATGAGGGTTCCTTTGATTAAACCTAATCGCTCCCACCTTAATCATGAACTACTCATTCTGACCCCTACAGGATTTAAATTCATGAGCCTTGACATTGTCACCCCAGAAATCCAGCAGGGAGGCCATGGCCACTGATGAAACAGAAACCAGTAGGTACTTTAGGGGGCAAGTTCCGTGTCCACCCCTGCGTCCATCCAGGCAGCCTCTGCTTAATTGAGTTGCTTACATTCCATGCTCAGAAACTGTCAGCTGACTTGCCCAAGAACAAAGGCAAAGCTACTTTCCCATTAAAGAAAGTAATAACATAATTAAAACCAACCTGTATGCACGGCAGGATCTAGTTTGTCATCAAGAGGCCTTCGCTGGCTACCCCTATAGCTTCTGATAATCTGTGCCAGATATTTAATCATGGGATACCCCAGTATAAAACTTCTAGCCTCCGTAACCAGCAGAAAGCTTGTCAAAATAAATTTTAACTTCTGACCGTGGTGGAAGGACTCACTAGAGGGTATTAACAGAATCAGGACTGTCAATCAGAGCTTGGGCTCACCGTTTATATTATTAATTCCGACTCTGGTGGCATGGTCTTGGGATAACAACCATCCTAAGCTGCATTGGTCCAAAAAACACAAACCAAAAGTGGAATATATTTCGTGCTGAGGTGACGTTACACGGTGTCCAGAGAGGTGATTTTTTTTTGTTTTTGAAGGTGATGTTTTATTAGATTATTCCCATTGCCAAAAGACACAGCTACTGTCTGGCTTCATTTGCTGACTCTTTTCTTTCTGCATATGTCAAAGAAAAGGTTTCTTCACACACACGAGCCCATGAGGGGAAATAAAAGCAATGTGATTTTTTTTCTTCTGTTAATTTCATTCTAATTAACATGGTATGTTGGGATGGAGACCATGGATAATGTTTGGTGGGTTACAATGTGAAACCAGCCTCGCAAATAGAAATCTATCTCAGAGGTTATGCGATGGCGTTTTTCTTACAATGCAAACCAGCAGGAAGGATTCCAGAGAGAAAGAGGAGAAGTGTGTTAATTGAGAGCAATAACAAGCCCAAGACCTCCAGAAGCCAGTAGCCTTAATAAAATGAGACAATGCTATGTTGTTGCATAACCTGAACTTCAAACTCAATTTGAGTTATAGAGGAAGAGAAAGGATGCAGAGGTAGGTTTCTTTTCCCCTTTTATTTTGCAGAGTTATCTAAATAGACAATGTTTCTCGGTTTACTTCAAACTGGGCTTCACTCCATCATAGTACTCCTACCTCCCTTGTTAATCACACTGGGACATTGAATAAGATTTTAAACTACACAGGAGGTGACATTTTCAATAAAAAGTAGCTAAAACTTGAGTATGGCTTGCATTTGCACCCTCTAAGCCAGGGCTACTCAACATGTGGCCGGTGAGTGGGATCCTTTGAAGATGGCCTCCACTGGGAACACGCTCCACAACAGCGAGTCAATATAATGGTCTTCAGTTGATATGCATTTTAGTAGTTAAACTCCTGGACTGTCATTGCTCATTAGAAGTGCTGTCATATGGGTGGCAATCGGGTAAATACTGCATTTTATTAATATCAGCAGAACTGACTTAAATGGGGCCTGCATGTTGTGTAGTCTTGCCTTAATCTTTGTATTCATGCCCGTCAGTGTGAAAGATGCTATTTGCATATATTTGTATATATATTTGCATGTATCTGCAACCACACTTAAGTTGCAGCCCCCGGCATGTGCTGTGAGTATCATTGTGGCCCCCGGGGCTTCCAAAGTTGAGTAGTCCTGCTCTAAGCACTGCTATCATTGCGATCACCAGAAGAACACTAACTTTTCCACTAAAAGGTGATAAAAGGAGGGAGCTATTGACATTCATCTCTCTTGAAGGGACCTCTATGCTGGAATTCACTCCTTTCTTTGTCCTCGGCACCTTGGACCCAAATACTCTGTTGTCTTCACGTGGTTTGAGGTTGTTGACAGCTCCCTCCATGAAAAGTGACTCTTCCCCCATTCACCTTGCTAGATTCATTAACCCTGAATGACTTGTCAGTGACACCTACAGTGCAGTAGGAACCTTCTTCTCAGAGGAAGGTCTGGTAGCAGTCATCATTCCCGCTGAAGTCAATGTGTGAGATGGAAGTAGTCCTACTGAAGTCAAGGGCAGTTGGTTTTAGTCATTACCGGTGTATTTCCAAACCTGATAGATAGGTGTATGTATCTGGGTTTTTCTAGAGTTTGATGCAGTTGTTTTGACACCATTTCTAAAATGAACCTTTGTGAAGATGCAGACATTACTTCTGGTGCAGAAGGTGGTGCACTGTGTTGTGTTGTACTTTTTATCTTGAATACAGTAAAGCTGAAACTTACTTCATCTGTAACAATGATCGTCAAGGGCCAGATCTCCAGAAGGTGTTACTTGGTGCAGGTCGGTTCCTGTCAGGACAGCTGTGGGACATAGGGAGTGACTGGAACAGGCACAGGCAGAGGCTGAGGTAATCTGTCAGAGCTACCAGGCCGTTGGGAACGCTTTTGGCAAAGAACAAAACTGAGCAGACCAGAGTGGCGGCATCAGTTGGGAGCCTACTTGGGGTCACTTGATTTGGCTCTCATTTGTGGATTGGCTGGGCCCTGGTTGATTAGCTGAGGCCTATCATAGGACTCACAGATAATCCCTTCAAAACGTTCCCCGGTTCTCACCAGGAGATCTGATGGACTCGCTGAGCCTCTGGGCAAGGTGGAAGGGGGGACCCAGCACCATGCTCCTGGAAGGGGTGGGGCCTCAGGTGGAAGGGGTCAGCCCTTAGTGCTGCCCAGACCATGCCACGCCACTCCCTCCAGCCAGCCCTCAGCACTGCCTAGAATGTACCATGCTGGCTCTGGTGGCAATTTAAAGGACCTGGGACTCTGGCCACTACCGAAGTAACAGCAGCCAGGAGCCCTGGGCCCTTCTAAATCACCAGGCCCCTGGGGAAGCTTCCCTTTTTGCTTCCCCTACCATTGACAGGCCTAGCTCTCATTCATATAATCATAGAATACTAGGACTGGAAGGGACCTTGAGAGGTCATTGAGTCCAGTCCCCTGCCCTCATGCCAGGACCAAATACTGTCTAGACCATCCCTGATAGACATTTATCTAACCTACTCTTAAATATCTCCAGAGATGGAGATTCTACAACCTCCCTGGGCAATTTATTCCAGTGTTTGACTACCCTGACAGTTAGGAACTTTTTCCTAATGTCCAATCTAAACCTCCCTTGCTGCGGTTTAAGCCCATTGCTTCTTGTTCTATCCTCAGAGGCCAAGATGAACAAGTTTTCTCCCTCCTCCTTATGACACCCTTTTAGATACCTGAAAACAGCTATCATGTCCCCCCTCAATCTTCTCTTTTCTAAACTAAACAAACCCAGTTCTTTCAGCCTTCCTTCATAGGTCATGTTCTCTAGATCTTTAATCATTCTTGTTGCTCTTCTCTGGACCCTCTCCAATTTCTCCACATCTTTCTTGAAATGCGGTGCCCAGAACTGGACACAATTCAGTGATGACTCCTCATCAGAGCAATGCCAGTTTATGCCAGTAGGGAATCTGTTCCCAAATATTTGATATAACCAGTGTGGGTAAGACCACAGTATAACAGCACCTAGTCCTGTAGTAATAACAACAGAGCTTTCATCTGTCCTTATTCAATAAGGAGAGCAAAAATTGTGTATAGCCCTCACCCAGAGGGAGGATAACTTGGAATATTTTACAAGCTACTTTTTCCACTTGAAGGCAGTCCCCTTCTCCTCTTGTCTGAACAAGAGGAGCTCAATTCTCCCTTCAGATACACTTGGACAATGGCTACTGAATTGTGCATAGCTATTAGTGGCACAGAAGGGGCAGCCATGCTATGTCTGCTGTGGTTTCCCAGCAACACCTTGGCCACATCCTCACCCCTCTGAAACACAGCAATTGTGTGTGTGCTTGCACCGTTTGTGTATCACAGGCAGGCATTTGCACAAAACGTAGGCAGCTAGTCTCTCAAACATTCACTGGTAGCTCCAGTTGGCTTAAAGTACTCCTGTTAAAAAAAAAAGTGTTTATTTTGTCTTCCTGACTTACTTTTCCTCCTGTCTGGGTATTGTGCCTCCAGGAAGAAAAGCTTAAATTGCTGCAGCCCGGCCTTTTTTATAAACTGTGCCAAGAAGAAAATGGTTTAATAAGAAAGCAATAGATCTTGCCTCCTTTCAAAAAAAAAAAAAAAAAAGGAGGAGAAGGAGGATAAGCAATTCAGAATGAGACTGGAGACTTTCTTTAGACCAATGGTTATCTTCTAAAAGTAAAAAGATTTAAGTCTTTGAGGAAGCAATAAAAAACTGACCAGCAGCGATGTTCAGAACTGACTCGAATCTGCCAGGCAGCGGAAAATAGTTCTCTCTGCCTAGGGTTGATTTATGCAGCTGGAAATTATGTAATGGCAAATAAATGAAGTATGACAATAGATTTATAGAGTCATGGAGTTGTGCTGGCATGATTAATCTTTTTCAAACGGCAGCCTCAGTGCAAGCCATATCGGCCTTTATGTCTCACTCTAGCGATCAGTGTCACAGCTTGGCTTTGGACACAAGGGGGACGGGTGACCAGGCCCTACCAGAACAGCAACGGAGGGCCAATCCTGTCTTGTTTGCACAACAGTGGTTGCGGTGATTTTTCCACTATGTTTTGTATGCACAAGGAAGGCAGGACTGGCCCCTTTTTGTTTCCATCACAGAACCTGCCAGGAGGATGAAATCACACCCATAGTTCCTTGCCCATTTGCAGGTTGACCCCCAAATGTGATGCCACGTCCATTCCTGGAGTGCATGAGACAGCCTGGCAAACAGTGGCCATGATTTGTGTTTTCTCTGGACAGTATTTACGCAGCAAACAATATCTTTTGAGTCACTCTGGATGGCTGCAGGGCATGTGCAATTTTTTTTTCTACTTCCTCTACCAGGAGGGGAAATTGCATCACAGGGAAAGGTAGATGGAGTTACCAGGGATTCCACCAGGTGGAGCAGTTTCAAGATCCAGTCAATTTCCCAAGATCCACGGTGAATCAGCCCTATCTCTTGCATACTCTGACCTTGCCCACTTTCTGGACTCACTGGGAAGGCTCGGGGCACATTTGGAAGAGTTGGGATTGTGGATGGATTCCATTCCTTCTGTCCTTCCATTACACCAGATGTATTTTCTTTTGACCACTGCAGAATGGGGTCAAACAGCCTCATTCCCCCTGTGCAAGCTCAAAGTCTCAACCTGACAATGAGGAAAAAAGGCAATCTGATAAAAACAATCTCCTGCTATCTTTCTTTAAACATAATCACTTGTTTTGTGTTCCCTCTAGCAGATGGCCTCAGCGGAAGCACAGTGTGTCCCCAAACCTTCCCAGGCCAGTAATGACTCAGTGGTTAGGTTAGCATGACTTCTTGTTGCACCTGGATTTTTATTTTATGGAGGCTTCCATTCTAAGTACAAATAAACATGCCCAAACCAGTGTAGACCACAGCCTTAGGTGGAGTGGCTGCAGATTTCCTGAAGACACAGCACTGCGGGGATGAGGTCTCTGGCTATAAGAAAGTTAGAGCAAATGATTCCCAGAGCTTGGTTTATTCAGTAAGTTCTCCAAGTTTTTTTTCTCTGCGCTAGGTTTGTCTATGAATAGACGAAGATTTCTCCATTTTTGCTGAAGAAATAATTCTTAGAAGTGAGACTGAACCTCATCAATTGGTTAAAGGAAGGTGACATTCAAAATGGATGAAGCTGCACTGGTTAGATTTCATTGTTCTGCCGATCACAGAGTATGCCCGTACTGTCTAAATAAATGAGCATAATTCTTGTTAACTAGCCTACTGATATTTACTAATTCAGAATTTACAGTCCAGGAATGACTCTCCCATAGTCCCTTCCAATTCACTGTTGTTCTTTGAAGCCAGTGTCCTTGCCTGCTAGAATGTTCACCGAAAGTGAAATTAATGGCAAGTACACACAGTTGATGCACACAACTATTCTTTCTTTCTTTCTTTCTTTCTTTCTTTCTTTCTTTCTTTCGTGTGGTAATACTCAAAAACTCCAGCTGCGGTCCAGAACAGTGTTCTCTCTAATCTTTTCCATCTATGTGCAGATTTTTTCCATCCACGTGCAGAATAATTTTAAGTGCACCGAGGCATGTGCAAATGTGCACCACTAGCAGAAACAAAAAACCTCGCTTGGGAACTCAGTTAATCAGCCATGCAGCATTTGAACCACACCAGAGTGGCCACATCAATGAACAGCTTACGGGAACACCAGTGCAGAATCCCGTTATATTGGCTGTATAAAAAAATGGCAAAAAGATCTCCTCGCCATAGATTGTATTGTCTACAATAAATGGACAGAGACAGACTGATGGGGGAGCACATGGAAACAATGACACAATATTTTAAAATTCAAATGAATATTCACTGGCATATTCCTGCAGAATTTTCCCAACTCTATTATTTTTCATTATAATTTAAACAAAGCAATAAAGATTCACCTCAGCCAATAGGATTATGGAAGTCTGTTCTGCTACGTAGTGTAGATAGTCTCAGTAGTAATCATTTGGTGTTTATTATTCAACATTCCAATGGTTTTCAGATTATCCCAGGATAAAATGAACCTGTGTTCTGCATGCATTGAAGTGAACGTAACTTTTGTCATTGACTACAATACAAGCAAGCCCAGGGAGAATCATTTATTTTCTGATTCAGTCATGCTCCATGGAAAGACTTCCACTGACTTCAGTGGGTTTGGGATCAGATCCAAGTGGCATCTTGATATCAATATGACCACTTCCATGAGGAATGACTGAAGGTTGTACCTCTGAAAACCAGCATTCTCTGTTCCTGCTGGACCACAGATGCTCCTGGAGCAGAGATCCTGGGAGCTTAAAGGCAGGAGGGCCAGCCGCAGCTGGGGAAAAAAAGGTGGGCAGCTCAGCTGGAAACAGTGCAGGATCGGGGCTGGCAGCAGCTGGGCAAGTAGCCTAGCCAGTTTAGGGGAGGGGGAGAGAGAACGCCTGATGGGGCAGCCATCCGGCAGCAGGCAGTGAACTTAGGGGCTGGTGGCAGCAGACTACCTCTGGTCCAGCAAATTCTCTCATTTGGGATAGGTCAGGTCCTAACGGTGCCGGACCAGGGAGATCCAACCTGTACTCTGTTGAGTAAGAGTTTGCTGGATTGAGCCTATAACCCTAAATTTCTTTGGGTCAAACTCTAATGAATAGTCTTATTGAAACCAGTGGCCCCTCTCAGAGGGCTAAGATGCAACCCAAGTTGAGTAAAGATTTCAGAACTTGACCCTTTGAGTAGGGAAGATTTCTGAAAAGATCCCAGGCCCTGGCTAGTATTTCTTTTACAATCAGCAGCTGAACAGATATGAAAGCCTCTTATCCCATACCAGTAGAGCAGACATTCTCAAAGTGCTTCCACGGACCACTAGTGGTCCAAGACTATCTTGCAGGTGAGTAGCTGGCGGGGGGAAGTGGCAGCAGAGGAAAATGGTATCCTGTCCGCTCTCCCCACTGCTCCCATTGGCAGGGGGTAGTGCCTGGGAGGAGCAGGCGGCATGAGGACAGGTAAGCGCACCCCATCTATCTCATGGCCAGACCCCACATTCCCCATCCCTTCACATACAATCCTCCAGCTGAAACCCTGTACCTCCACCCTACTCCTGCACACTCCCTCTCCCGCAGACCTTCCATTCCCATCCCTCTCTTGCACCCTACCTCCCACCCAGACCCCCACCCTCAGCCTACTTCTACACCCAACCTCTCACCCAGACCTCCACCTCCAGCCCACTCCTGCACCCTACCCCCAGCCAGACCTCACACCCCCACATCCTACTGCACTCATTTTGTCATCATGAGTGGTTGGCTGGTGGTCCGATGAAAGGTTTGCATTGAGCAGGGTGGGCTATGAGCCATCTGAGAACCAGAGCAGTAGACTCACCTGCTTTTAGACCATGGTACTCCAAGCTGTTTTCAGAAAAAGTGTGTGCGCATTCAGGATTGTTTATGAAACAGAAACCTTTATTTTAGCCACAATTCTGAAGGGCTACGTCTGTACTATACGTTTTCACGGCAAAAAATATGCAAATGAGGGACTCATTTGCATGAGTCATGATATCATTTGCATATTTTCTGCCAATCCATTTTTGCACTGGGGTTTTTACACAAAAACAAGCAGTGTGGATGTTTTCTTTTTGTGCAAACCCCCCTTTTCCCGCAAGATCGGTATACCTTGTTTTTTGGGGCATAAGGATCTTGCGGAAAAAGAGGTTTTTGCACAAACAGAAAACGTCCACACTGTTTGTTTTTGCGCAAAAACTGATTGGCAGAAAATATGCAAATGAGATAGCGACTCATGCAAATGAATCCCTCATTAGCATATTTTTTGCCGAGAAAACTCATAGTGTAGTCGTAGCCAAGAAGAGTTCTTAGAGCAGATCTTTTGGTGGTGCACATAGTCAGAGCTCCCCCAGATTTCAGAACAATAGGGTGCACTATCTCAGGATCTTAGCCAGGTATTGTCTTCCTCTGCATCACAGAAACATAGAATCACAGATTCCTTGGGTTGGAAGAGACCTCAGGAGTCATCGAGTCCAGCCCCCTGCCCAAAGCAGGATCAACCCCAATTAAATCATCCCAGCCAGAGCTTTGTCAAGCTGGAACTTAAAAACCTCTAGGGATGGAGATTCCACCACCTCCCTAGGTAACCCATTCCAGTGCTTCACCACCCTCCTAGTAAAATAGTTTTTCCTAATATCCAACCTAGTTATCCCACAATGCAGCTTGAAAGCATTGCTCCTCCATGTCATTTCCACATTGGATTTTGGGAGGGGTCCCTCAGTTTCTAAAGGCCAATTTCTGCCCCTTCCTTTACTTCTTATACAGAGCATAGTACCTTGGTTTGAAAGTTGCCCCAAGATTCATGTAATAATGTGTTCCCCAGAATGTGTATGGGGCAAAGGACCTAGCTCAAAGTTCAGATTTTTTTTTCTGAATAAGTATTGCTAAAGCAAAAGAATTCCTGTGCTGGCAGCCTTCTAACTTTTAATGTGGAACTTTCTCAATGCTTTGCATTGTAGATGCATGTCTGGTTATTATTCAAACAGAAAGTCTACCTTTGAATGCATAGGCAGAACTAAATTTTTGTGAGGAACGGGGGAGGAGAAAAAATATGCAGAATGTATTCTTTTCCATAAAATTAGTCCCCTCCCCCAACCTACTGCCTTATGCCCCTCCTTAAATCAGGAAAAATAAATACATTGAAGTGAGTTCTGTTTATTTAAGACATGGTTACAATCAAACCAATCAGATTTCAGTCTCTGACCATGTCATTTAATACCGAATACAATGAGCTCTGTAGCTGAAGCCTAGAGTACATCATCAAACTATCCAAGTCATTAAAAAAAAAAAACTTGGAAAACTTGATTACTGGAACACAACAACACCCAGAAGTCCAAGGAAAAACCCCAACCTACGTCAGGTCTAATATTTATTGGGACTCTGGCACCAGTGTGGTTATTTTTGCTTGTTTACTGTTGAAATGCAGTTTACTCAAGTTTGTAATATACAAATTGTCCTTTACATTTTTGGGCATGAAAAGGGCAAGTTGGGACTTAGTGGAATGGGCGAAGGGAAACCTACAGGCCAAAAATACAAGGTATTTAAACTAAAGATCTATGAGGGCCGTGTCTCCATTTCACAGTGACATGATTACTGTTTGATGTTAAAACTAGAAGCAAATTAAATTATATAGACATTTTCCTTCTTTTTTCCCCCAAGAGGATCCTGAGAAAATGCCAGCAAACTTGATTGATTTCTTATGGAATTACAAAGTGAAAAAAAATCTATTCTGGTCAGAAAGGGGGAAAAAAGAGTTAATGAATGTAAATGAGAGGTTTGGGAATAATTTCTAAGGCCTTCTAGGTTTGCTCCACTAGTCAGCTTTGGTAAACTTCAAAAAGCAATCAAATAGGCAATCAAAATGTATTAAATAGTAGTTAGGTACTAGAACTGTAAATGTCTCCATTGGTTCATGATATGGATGTGATTGGGTTGCCAAGTTTCTGACGGAACAAAACCAAACACCCTCGTCTTGGGCCTTCTTCGAGCCTCCCATCACCCTGATTTCTCCATCCTCAATCTCTCTGTTGCTTGCTCATTTTCACTGGCTCCATTTTGACTGGATGTTTAGTTGAGAACTGTGAGAACTGGATGCTTGGCCACTCTATGTAAAAATAAATTGGGATGTGTATTCATCTTGCCTTCAATGGAATTCTACCAGGGTGCCTGAATTTCAATCCTCAATTATGCCTAACAGGAATGTGGCAGTGTTGTCCACAGAGTTAATGTACGTGCTCCATTCCTATTCTCATCAAAGTCAATGGAGAAATTCGCACTGAATGTTCAATCCGGAGATTTCCACACAGCAAATGCAGGCCTTTCCTTCTTGAGTTAAAAGAGAATAGTTCGTTTTGCAACAGCAGCAGGAGTCAACCACTAGAGGGAGCCGGACTGGGTTTCAGAATTTCTAGGCTCTGACCCAGGTTAAAATTAGAAATATGGGCAGCCATTGGGGAGAAATAACCGAACCAAACCAAAAAAAATTATAAACTGGTCTTTTTGGAAACCCAAGGAAGGTGCAACATGAGGGTGATTTGAAAGGGCAGTTCTTTATTTTTCCCAAGACTTTTTGCCTGTGTTTTTTCCGAACTGGATCCATTCTATTATAGAAAGACTGTAGGCCAGAAGGCTCCTTAGAGAGTGCACCGTGTTTTCTTCTCACATGCGCCATGTAAACGAGGAGTTAACATCGCTAAGGTTAATGGGGTGACACCAATGTCAAACAGGAGCCGGTGAGACAAGAATCAAGGCCTCGACTTTAGATAATCTCAATTAATGTATTTTTGATTAGAAATATACTTTTCCCCCCAAAATGAAACATCATGCTATGTTTCGACTCAGGTCAGTTGAACGACAACAACAATAATAACAATAATAATCATAATAATTGGTATTACTGTAGTTTAGTGGCCATCGTGTGAAGGACTATATAAACACAGCACAAATAAGAACATAAGAATGGTCATACTGGGTCAGACCAAAGGTCCATCTAGCCCAGTGTCCTGTCTTCCGACAGTGGCCAATGCCAGGTGCCCCAGAGGGAATGAACAGAACAGGGAATGATAGAGGGCACCATTTTAGGAGAACAGGGGGATGCAGCAGCCATGCATACTGGGATGCAGCTTCCTTTTCTTCCCGTTCTCTTGACTATCAGGGAGCGAGGGGAAAGTACTTGGAGTCCATGAATTACTCCTCTGCCCCCTCTCTTCCCCAGCCAGGAGTGAGAGGAAGGCATCCAAGTACTTTCCCCTCGCTCCCTGATAGGGGAATGGGAAGAAAAACAAGCCACGTACCAGTATGCATGACTGCTGCCCTTCTGTTCTTCCAAAATGGCACCATTGGAAATGCTCTAGTGAGCCATCCTGTTGCCCATTCTCAGCTTCTGACAAAGGCTAGGGACACCAGACACCATCCCTATTCCATCCTAGCTAATAGCCATTGATAGACCTATTTCCCATGAATTCATCTAGCTCTTTTTTAAACCATGTGGAAGTCTTGGTCTTCATAACATCCTCTAGCTAGGAGTTCCATGGGTCATCTGCGCATTATGTGAAGAATAGATGGTCCCTGACTTGAATAGCTTACAATCAAAGTCATGATGGAGCATCTCTTGAAACAAGAACCAGCATCAGAGGCATTCAATAATCTGAACACAGAATGTTTGGCCAGGTGGTAGTTCTTGTTAAAAAGTAAGATCATGGGCTCTCCAGAATATGGGTATCTGGGGAATTAAATTATTTTCTCTGAAGAGAATGAAAAGAATGTTAGAACCTCCTTCCAATGAATTTGCTGCCTGAGATATAGTCCAAATATAAAGACAGATGATAATGTGATATAGCATTTACAGAGAAATTCCAAATTCTGCTCTATAGTGTGAAGTAGATTACGAAAATGCAATACAGCCGCTGTCTCACGGGAACTGATTTTCAAGGGTACTTTTTTAGCATGTGTAGATTAAGATAATTCACTGAATATAAAAGGGATCATGTAGAAATTATTGAATATCCACAAACCACCCAAATTACACCTAATTTTGTCTATTTTTAGACTTTTTCAAGATTTTTTTCCTTTTGGCTCCCAACTAAAACTTGTGTCTCAACCCCAGCTCAGATGACAAATAGTTTGCAATTTACCACCACCAGGATAAATTTATAACAGCCCACTTTACTTGGCAAGGAAAAGGTTTTTTTAAAAAAGATGAAAAATTCTAGGAGGATATAAAAGAACCCCCCAGGACAAACAAGCAGAAGCGTCACTTGTAAAATTAGAGCTAGGGGCTGTATGAATGCCAACTGGGAGAGGGAGCATCTTTACGAGATTTTTTTTTATACATTTCCTTTGGCACGTGAAAGGACTTTGTGAAAACCCCACTAAGTACACACACACGAGCACACATCTATGTCTCACTGCAAACTGTTTCAGCTCTTTTGGCTCCAGCTGTTTTCCTGGACTGCCACAGAAATGCACTGAGACTTTTGCTGCTGTCTGCTTCCTTAGCAGTATTTTCCTTGGGTGAGCATACATGTGTAGCCCCTTCCCCTCTCTCTTGTGTTTTTCCAAGGTGGGGGAGGAGGGCATGGATTTGCTTTCCTAACTCTAATGAAACCAGATCCCAAACACTAAGCAAAACATCCAACCCCATGCAAGGAGAACCCTGACTGTTCAGCTTTACATGTAACATTCTACATAGCTGGCATGGCCCCAGAAGGCAAATCTCTGACACCAAACATGGCTGGTTTGAAGACCTGAGAGGAAGTGGGGTTACTTCATCCTACATATTTATTATTTCATCTATTTAGTGAGGTTTAAAAAAGCGGGAAACAAGAAACCCTACACACCTAAACGACGAATGAAACATACATGTTGTTTGTTTTTTTGTACGGGTCTCTCTGATCTGGCAACCTCCGTGGTCTGGCAGGACCATAGATGTTCTTGGACCAGGGCATTCTAACTGGGAGCCCTAGTGGCAAGAGGGCTGGAAGCTTGGAGCCCGGCGGAGCTGGGGCTGGGACCAGGGCCAGAGCCCTGGTAGCCCAGCCAGGGCCACAGCAGCCCCAGTAGTGGAGCCAGAGCCAGGGATGCATCAGCCTTGGCAGCCCGGCAGCAGGACCAGAGCCGCGGCAGTCCAGGCTGAGTCTGGCAGCGGGAAGGGGTGGTGGCCTGGAGGCCAGAAGCAGTGGGCCTCTCTTGACCTGGAAAATTCCCTCATTCGGGACCAGTCAGGTGCCACACCAGAGAGGTCCAACCTGTAGTACAAAGCAGTGGAAACCAGGTTCAGAGCCTCAGTGTGCTAGGTACTCCCTGCCCCAAAGAGTAATTTATATAGACAACATAGATAAAAAGTAAGAGGGGAAAGAGGCACAGAGAGGTGGCCAATCTTGCCTAAGGTCAGAACTAGGTTAATAGAAGAGCTAGGAATAGAACCCATATCTGTAATCCAGGGCCCTACCCACTAGACTCTACTGCCTCTCTTTAACAATGATGACCTCTCCAGAACATTACATTCTCACAGCCTGCTAACTCATTCAGTTAGCCATCTAGCAACATGAAATAGTCATAGACAGCTCAGAGGGAAAATGCTACACACAAGTGTTTGTGAACATTCATTGGAGGGATAACCATGGATTCTCTCCGTTTCTATTTGCTCCCTGCTCTGTTTCCATTCTCTGAACATTGGGGCACGTGCAGTGGCGTGTACAGGAAGGTTTGCGGAAAGGGAAAATGTTGCAAACACATCAGGAATATCTGTGGAGCTAAATATTGCCATAATATTTATGATAGTTTAATGTAGATTGATGCAAATCAGTCGTTCCCATGGCATTTCGGAAATTACCCCAATGCGGTAGCAGAATCAGACCCATAGTAGGGTTTCTGTTCCCAGTAGGTAGGACTAGACTGAGTTACCTCTGGAACCTATGAATCATATCTGAGCAGGAAACAGTTGTTCATTCTACAATTTTTTTTTTTGAGAAATCAAAAAATTGTCCCCTCCCATATTGTGACGAAGTCAAAATATTGAAATTGTTTGGAAATTGAATATCCAAAATTAATTGGTTCAGGTCAATCAGAATGGTTTGTTTTGTTAATTTCAAACTACTTTACATTAATGTTGACCATTATTGTTTACTTGCATTAGCTTCACCTTCTAAATGAATCAGAAAACTGGAGTTTGAACCAGAAAACTGGATTTTTTGTTTTGTCTTCAAAATGTATTGCCTTGCCAATTTTGAAACATTTTTTCAAAGAAAAAAAGTATTGAATCAGGAAAGGCATCAAAACTCATCTGTTCCCATGAAATGTTTGTTTTGATTTAAAAAATGTTGACTTGAAATATTCCCAACCACAGAATCAGAATCATAGAATCCTAGGGCTGGAAGAGACCTCAGGAGATCATAGAGTCCGGTCCCCTGCCCAAAGCAGGACCAACCCCAACTAAATCATCCCAGCCAGGACTTTAGTCAAATCGGGACTTAACAATCTCTAAGGATGGAGATTCCACCACCTCCCTAGGGAACCCATTCTAGTGTTTCACCGCCCTCCTTGGGAAACAATATTTCCTCATATCCAACCTAGACCTCCCCCACTGTGATTTGAGACCATTGCTCCTTGTTCTGCCATCTGTCACAACTGAGAATAACCTCTCCCCATCCTCTTTGGAACCTCCCTTCAGGAAGTTGAAGGCTGCTATCCAATCCCCCCTCACTCTTCTCTTCTGAAGACTAAATAAGCCCAAATCCCTCAGTCTCTCCTCGTAGATCATGTGCTCCAGCTTCCTAATCGTTTTGATCGCCCTCTTCTGGACCCTCTCCAATGCGTCCACATTCTTTCCATAGTGGGGGGCCCAGATCTAGACACAATACTTCAGAGGTGGCCTCACCAGAGCCTAATAAAGGGGAATAGTCACTTCTTTAGATCTGCTGAAAATGATCCTCCTAATGCACCCAAATATGCCATTAGCCTTCTTGGCTACTAGGGCACCCTTTTGACTTGTATCCAGCTTCTCATCCACTGTAATCCCCAGGTCCTTTTCTGCTGAACTGCTACTTAGCAAGTCGGCCCCCAGCCTCTTACCAGAGATTTATTAGTGACGTTAGTGACATTAGAGCAGATTCCCCCTTTCTTCCTCATATGGAAATGGAAAACTACTTCCACGACATTTGAATGACAAGCCGGACTTCTGGGGAGCAAGAGGCCAGTCCCCTGAATTCTGAACCTGGGTCCTCTCCCTGGCAACATCACGGTAGAGCAGAGCAGCTTTTACTCTCTTAAGAGTTGCCCTGTCAATTCGTTATGTAAAGTGCTCCTCTCCTGCTGTCTTGAATTGAGTTTTGACATCTGGTATTATGATTGAGTCTATTAGAGAAGTGGGGGCTATTTCCGAAGATCGGGTCCAAAATGGATTCTGATTAAAAACAGCCTTGAGGTTTCCCCAGCCAGGATCCCTCTGTGGTTGACACCGTTCCCTGTGGCTCCTATGCAAAACCAGAAACCATCCAGGTTTCCGCGAGCAGCTTGCAAGCCTTAACCATGAGGCAGAGCTGATCTCTGCCTTCGCAATGATCTTTGCACAGCTTTGGGTTGCTAGCGGGATATTCCCTCTCTGTGGCTTGATCTCAGCCTTCTCCAACTCTTTGACAAAACACCAAACGTGCAGAGTAAAATGTAGATCTCATAACCACAGGGAGAATGTGAGCAGCCATGTTTCGCTCCCCCTACTTGTATGGCAGCATGTCAACGCAAGATTCTTACATTCCCTGGGGTGCCAATTATACAGACACTGCGCCATGTGCAGCCAGAAATGTCCAAAAGTGTGGTTCCGTGCTATTTTAGGTTTTCACTAATATCTTCTTCTAAAAAACAATGGTGTGGAAAGGTTAACTTACAAAATGGCATGGCGCCCAGGCCCATCCTGTGGTGGCTCTGTGGCTTCCGCCTATATAAATTTGATCATATTTTACAAATGCAGTATATGAAATATATTCTTAACATGTGTTTAATACGCTGACAATCTCTTCAAATGAAAACCAGAGTATGCTCCAAATACGACGCGAGGTATTTGCTCAATGCTGTATGTCTGGAACATGTTAAACATTATTTTATAGGTAATTGGAACAGTTCACACGCAGTCGCCTGGCACCTTGTGTGTGTGTGTAATGCATGCACTTGGGCTGGGGCAAATCTTGCCCCATGCACACTGCCTTGGTGTTTAGACTGAGCGCCAAAAGGCTCTGGAGGAGAGGGGATGGGAGGGTGAGAAGGAATTCCCTCTAGTTATGGTATGCCTGCAGAGGTGTTCTGTGTCTCCACTTAGGCTATGTCTTCACTGAACAGAAGATGGACACTACTGAGATTGATCTTCTGGAATTCAATTAAGCGAATCTAGTTAAGACTTGCTAAATCGCACTCAGAGGGCACTCCCATCGGCATCCACTACTCCTGCTTCTGAGAGGAGTAAGGGGAGCTGTTGAGGGTGTTTGCTCCTGTCAGCCTCCCACTGTAGAGATGGTGGGGAAACTCAAAATAAGGTACTTCGACGACAGCTAATTAATGTAGCTGGAGTTACCTATCTTGATTTGATGTTCCCTTTTAGTGTAGACCTGGCCTTAGTTCCTCAGGGTGCATCACTCCTATGCCCCCATACCACAGAGGAAATGACCACTGGATTTTCACAGAGATGGATCTTTGCATCTCTCTACCCCAGCTGTGCTGATTCCCCAGAGGTCACCTCCATGACAGGATTCAGGAACTCTACAAGGAGGTATATTCTGTGCTACACAAGTGGTATAGCAGAGCTGGATTGCAAAGCATCTAGGCAGAGCTTGAAGTAGGCTCATATACCACTAAAGACCTACATGAGCCTTTCACGTGGGACTTCAGTAGCTTATAAAGCCTTCTGTGAGGCCACTGTTGTGGTCTGAAATATCTCTGTCCCTGGAGAGTACTCATATAAACTAGGTATAAGACTAAGCAGCAAAGTTCTGATCCAGATTTGTACTATGAGATTGATTACCAAGTCACTTCATGTTATCTCTGCTCTCTGAGCCTGGGTCTACACTCGGGGATAAGTTTGAATTAAGACACACAATTCCAGCTATGTTAACTGCGTAGCTGGAGTCAAAGTATCTTAAGTTGAATTTTGGCGCCATCCACACTGCGGGAAGTCGATGGGCGCACACTCTCCCTTTGATTTTCCTAACTCCTCGTAGGAGCAAG
This sequence comes from Pelochelys cantorii, assembly GCA_032595735.1. Taxonomy (NCBI): domain Eukaryota; kingdom Metazoa; phylum Chordata; order Testudines; family Trionychidae; genus Pelochelys; species Pelochelys cantorii. The sequence goes on along the minus strand of CM064344.1, from coordinate 5,897,861 downwards.
ACTACCGGCATCAGCAGAAATGCAGTTAGTTCAAATTAGCATATCTTCACTAGACCTGCTAATGTGAACCCCAGAAGATTGACTGCCACAGCTTCGATCTTCTCTGTAGTGTAGACATGGCCTAACTGGCTGACCTCCATATGCATAGAGGGCTGTTAAAGTGACCATGCAAATTTCCAGCAGGACTACCTTGATGCACACTGGGTACCTTTTAGACCATGCCAGCAGGGTCTTTAAGGGGCGGTAGAATACAACAAGTTACGGCGTGGTACAGTTCACACCTCTGTAGTATAGAATCATAGAATACTAGGACTAGAAGGGACCTCGAGAGGTCATCGAGTCCAGTCCCCTGCCCTCATGGCAGGACCAAGTACTGTCTAGACCATCCCTGATAGACATTTATCAAACCTACTCTTAAATATCTCTAGAGATGGAGATTCCACAACCTCCCTGGGCAATTTTTTCCAGTGTTTGACTACCCTGACAGTTAGGAACTTTTTCCAAATGTCCAATCTAAACCTCCCTTGCTGCAGTTTAAGCCCATTGCTTCTTGTCCTTTCCTCAGAGGCCAAGATGAACAAGTTTTCTCCCTCCTCCTTATGACACACTTTTAGATACCTGAAACCTGCTGTCATGTCCCCCCTCAATCTTCTCTTTCCTAAACTAAACAAACCCAGTTCTTTCAGCCTTCCTTCATAGCTCATGTTCTCTAGATCTTTAATCATTCTTGTTGCTCTTCTCTGGACCCTCTCCAATTTCTCCACATCTTTCTTGAAATGCGGTGCCCAGAACTGGACACAATACTCCAACTGAGGCCTAACCAGTGCAGAGTAGAGCGGAAGAATGACTTCTCGTGTCTTGCTCACAACACACCTGTTAATGCATCCCAGAATCATGTTTGATTTTTTGCAACAGCATCACACTGCTGACTCATATAGATGGCAGTGCCATGTAGGCTAGCCCTTAGTGAAGATGCTAATCTGTTTCCATGTGCCTTACTAAATATTTTACATGGCAAATTCCAGATCTACTGTTATATTTGAGAGAGTTTCTGTCCCTCTGTCTGTCTGTTCAAGAACTCCTCAACAGTAAGAGCTATAACCACCAAATTTGCTATTCTGCTTCCTCTTGCCATAACTTAAAGCAACGTAAGGGTTTGGTTGTACCAGGAAAACTGGATGTGCCTGCAATGGGATTGCTTCTCATAAAAACAAACAGAAAACAGACAGAAACTCCAGGCAGGTGAAAAGGACCGGTGTGGGTGTGTGTCCCCCATTTAAGACTGCCCCAGCCCTGAGCCTCTCCCCCCCCCCCGGTGCTCTTTAGGAGGGCAGGAAGAGGGGGGTTGAAGTTTACCCCCAATTCGTATAGAGCCGTCACTGGCTGTTCCCCTTTGTCAGGGAGCGAGGGGACAGTGAATAGTTTGCTGCATTCCTAACTCTGGCTGGGGAGTGCAGAGGGCAGACAAACCTGGACCTGCTCCAGGTGGGGAACATGCACCGCTCCCCTGGCTGTGCCTGCTAGAGCTGCAGCAGCCATGGAGATGTGCTTCTCACCGGGCTCCAAGCTGCTTTGGTAAGAGAGGGCTGGGGTTGTCCTTTCTCCCTCAGACTGAATGCCTCATCCTCAGCCCCACCCTAAAGCAATGATTCAAATGCAGCATGGCCATTTTCATTTTATTTTCCAAACAAAATAAAACAACACCACGTTGAATTGATTTAAGGACCTGAGGAATGCCGGGTAAATCTTCTAGTATTGAACATTTGAATAGATATGTGCTACCCTAAATGTATGAGGTATCTGCAGGATCTGTAAAAACTTGCTCAAACAATCTTGAATAATGAACCATTTCATGACCAAACAGTAAAAAGCACATCTGCTGCATAATTGAACCCTTCTCTTATTCAGTAATGTGTTAGTTACATACGCATTCAGAGCTCAAATTAATAAGATCTTTGCTGTGGGGAAGAGGATTGGAACACCTGATGAATGCTAGTACTTTCAGAAGCTGCATGGATTTCTGCATTAAAAAAAAACCAGTCTTTTAATATATGTGCACCTCAGCTCCTGCAGATGGTGCAATATAATCTCTTTAAAAAGACGTGTTAGAAAAAGTACATTAGGCTGCTGAATAGTATTAGAATTACAAATGAATTTATTCTGGTTCCTCAGATGTCAGTGAAATATCGAAATTGATCTGCATAATTTTTATTTGTGAGCACAAGGTTTTGTATAAGTTAAATGGGTTTTTTTAGCCAGATAATTTTGGGAGGAAATTGTTTGAGGATTTACAAGTTACTGATATTTTCTTTATGATTTTTATTGACTGCATCTCAGAATAGAAGACCTGATTTGAGAAGAACTGTCAGCAAAAAACTGGAGGAACACAGCACTGAATAGAACCTGGATTTTTTTTTTTAAGTTTTAAGGTTTTTTTTTTCCTTTGTGTTACTTCAAAATTACACCATTGGATTTTACCATAATTGCAACTCTCAGGAAAAATCACCTTTTTTAACTCTTACTAGGGTTCAGCAATAATTTTCAGTTGCTGAAACATTTTCTATAATTCTTTTAAAATCTTTATTTTTATTTTATAAATTCATATTTTTAAACCACACAAATAGGTGTTAAATCACATAAACAAACTGCATAAAGTAAGCCCATTTCAAAATAGGCCCAATAATAGATTCACATCTTCATAGGGCCAAACTCTACAAGCTCTTATTTTAAGCCTTCAGGCAGTTTCAATTAACTTAATGTGACTATTTGCATTTTTAAAGCTCAGCATGTATAAATCTTTGCAGGATTGGGGCCAGAAATGCTAAGGCCAGAAAGGACCACAACAATCATCTGGAACTCACCTCCTGCATAACAGAAGCCATAGAATTTAGGTAACACAGAATCACACAAACAAAAGAGCAAAACATTTGGCTCCACAAACCAAAGATTGTGGCACTACAAGCATAAATTATGTCTTGATGGCATAAAAATTCCAATTACGTGAAAATGCAATGGGACAGCCTGAAAGAAATAAATCTATGCCCAGTTGCACTGCCTGTCAATCTGTCCCAAAGAATTTTTCAAGTCTCCAAGCTCTGAAATAAGATACAACGATAGGTTCGAAATTAGCTGTTGCCACTCCACAAAGAGATCTTGGGGTCACTGTGGATTACTTCTCTGAAAACTTCATCTCAGTGCACAGCAGCAGTAAAAATGGCAGTAAAATAGTTAGTAACTTTTACTAAAGGGATAGACAATAACGCAGAAAATATCAATGCCACTACATAAATCCACAGTGTACTCAATACCTTGAATGCTGTGTCTAGTTTTGGTTACCGCATTTCCAAAAAGGTACAGTGAAACTGAAAAAGATTCAGAGATGGGCCTCAAAGTTGACCAGGTGTATGGAATAACTTCCATATGAGGCGAGGCTAAAGAGAGGGGCTGTTCAGATTAGAAAAGATGCTATTGAAGGAGAATATGATAGAAAGCTGTAAAATCACGGATTGGAGAAAGTGAACAGTTAAGTATTATTTATTCGTCTCCACAATATAAAAACTGAGTATCACCCATTAAAATTAGTAGGCAGCTGGTTTAATACAAGCAAGAGGAAGTACTTTTCCTCACACAATGAACAATTAACCTGTGGAACTCCTTGCCACAGGATGTTATAATGGCCAAAAGTATAACTGGTATAAAAAAAGATAAGTTCATGGAGGAAAAGTCCATCAATAATTCTGAGCTAACATGGTCAAGGCAGCAAACCCCATGCGTGGGGTGACCCTAAACCTGTGACTACCAGAATCCAGAAGGGGAAGACAGAGGTTGGATGACTCCAACCACTTTGTTCTCTATATTCCCCCTCAAGCTCTGCAACTGACCATTGTTGGAAACAAGATACTGAGCTAGATGGACCATTGGTTTGATCCAGTATGACCCATCTCATTTTCTTAAATAAGAATATCTTCTGTAGACAAAAACTTTCAATCACTTTAAACAGTCCTACTGAGAGAAGCTGGTTGACAGAAAGCAGATTTCCAGGACAAAAGATTCTTTGCTTCTCCACAGTTGGTAAAAATACTTTCAGGACACTCAAAAATCTGGGTCAAGACTTCTCCAAACCAGTATCTAATGGCAGACTCCAAAGTCCATGTTCCGCACTCTTAATAGGAGGCCTGTTTTTAAAAGTCCTAAATATTTGGGCAAAATAAGTGAAGGTGTTATGCATCTCTTAAGAGATGTTCAACATCCAGAACCATCAGTTCCTTATTAATAGTAGTCCCAGATACACCATGGATATATTGCCAACACAAGGAAGGCAGCTCAAATACTTGATAATTACTGGAGACTGGAATGAAGAAGGTCACAGCTTTTGTACCCACTGTTACTGGTGGGATATTTTAATCAATGTTCAACAGGCTCCTCTATATAAAGATTAACAGCATTTTGCCTTTGGTAGCAAAGTGCTGATACTGCAGCGGTGATATGACAATATCAGTTCTATACTTTCAAGCTCTGAGTTCACATCTAAGGAAGAACATGCTGTAGGCTAGGAGAGAAACTAGTAATGGTCTGTCTGGCTCCTTTTCTCCTTTGCTCTGCATTATTAGATTCTGCATGCTGGGACATTGTACTACAAGTTGAACCTCTCTAGTCTGGCACCCTCGGGACTTGACTGGTGCCAGACCAGAGAATTTGCTGAACCATGGGAAGTCAATATAGTCTAGCAGCATTGCCAACACTTCTACTGCTTACGGGCTCTTAGAAGACATTTAGGGGCAAATTAGAGCTAAATAACAGCACAGAACACGGAGAGCCAGGACTGGTGGCTGTAAGGAAACTTTGTAGGACTATGGGGCAATTGGCCACCATTATAAGCAGACATCTGACTAACTAAAATCATATTGGATCATAGGTGTTGCCGGACCAGAGAGTGCCAGACTAGAGAGGTTCAACCTGTACATCAATATCTTATAGAGGTATCTCTCCAGACAACTTTTTTTCCAGATATGAAAAAGAGGCCACAATGTTCTTTTTAATCTTTGGATCCAACACTCTGAACTAAAATGTAATGTTGAGCCTCTTTTTTAGACAGGAAATTCTTGCTACATGGTCCAGGCACATAAAATCATCCATCAACTTCATAGCCTTCTGTGTTGCAGCTCCATTATTTTCCAAGGCATCTTTTCTTTCTGACAAACTGTCTTCTCTATCATATCCATGTCTTGGATGCTGCATTCCCATCTGCCTGGAATTTAGTGCCATCTTGGTTTGCCACTGCAACTTGGCTGCCGACTCTCAAATAGGCATGGTATCAGTTTGAGGGAAGGCATTGGAAAGATTTATAGCCCAGTGTGGAACTGGAAGAGGAGATACCTTGAATAAAATAGTAAGATAGCTCTGCCCTTAATACACCTTATAATTTTTAGAAAGTGCCCTACAGTTGGGCCATAAAATATTGACTAATGCATACACAGCTCTTATAGTTCAAGAACTACATGCCATTCTGAGTATATAGAATCAGCCACTTTGGCCATGTCACAACTTGTTGCGCCAGAGATAGATCTTCTGGCATTTGATTTAGTGGGTCTAGTTGAGACCTGATCAACTGAATGCTGAGTGTGGCTCTGGTCAACACTGGTACTCCTCGCAGTCATGAGGAGTAAGGAAAGCCAACAGGAGTGTTTGCTCCCGTTAGCCTTCCACTGTGAAGTTTGGCTTAAAATAAGTCAAATCCAACTACGTATTTCACATAGCTGGAGTTGCGTACCTTAAGCCGACCTTCCGGGTCTAATGTAGACCTGGCCTCCGTGATGCTCCCTATCAGACTGGCTCTATTGATGACATAATAGTCTTAATGGATTAACCACAGGGTAAGAGGATTAACCACAGGGTGCAAGAATTGCAATTCATTGCAACTTTATAGACTTAATTCAGAATATTAGCTACTTTGTTGCTTAATAATGGACAAGCTATATCCAACAATTAGCAAGAACTCCTTGCTCTGTCCTGGCTTCCTATTTATTTGAATGGATGTTCATTAGCAAAAAGCAGCCAGAAATTCAGACAGTAGTATGATGCATTTGAGGGATTTGGGTTTGTTTTCATAATTGAAGTCTGGAGAATAACTTAATGAGAGAGAAGATCCTGAACCATTTTCTTGCTTCAAAATAAAGCTCACTGTCTTAATCAACGGATTCTCTTGTGATCTAGCTACAGTGTCTGCTTTTCTTTCTGTATTTTCTCCAGATAATTATGCAACATATTTATTTTATTTAAATTCACATGCCACTCTCTGATGCAAAATCTCACTGGCAATCCATAGCGTGAAGCTGCCAAAGTCTGGTTTCAAGATGTAGAGCCCTATGTGGATAAAAAAGTGGTATCCACGCTTCCATCTGCAAAAATGATCTGCCGATGTCCACATCCACATCTGTGGATGTGGACACCCAGGGCCATAAAGGGTATGTCTAGACTACATGGCTCTGTCGACAGAGCCATGTAAACTAGTTTACCCGATAGTCAATGAAGCGGGGATTTAAATAATCCCCGCTTCATTAAAATAAAAATGGCCTCCGCGCTGTGCCGACAATCAGCTGATCCGGCACAGTGCAGCAGTCTAGATGCGGATCAGTTGACAAAGGAAGCCTTTGTCGACCGCTCCTGTAAATCTCGTTTCACTAGGCATAAGAGAGGGGTCAACAAAGGCTTCCCTTGTTGACCGATCCACGTCTAGACTGCCACGCTGTGCCTGATCAGCTGATTGTCAGCACAGCGCGGCAGCCATTTTTATTTTAATGAAGCGGGGATTATTTTAATCTCCACTTCATTGACTATCTCTGTCGACAGAGCCATGTAGTCTAGACATACCCAAAGAGGATATCCACAAATGTGCCGGGTTCTAGACCCAAAATTTGTATCCACATCCATATCCACAAGAATGAGCCGTGGATATCTGAATCCATATTCATGGATGCAGATACCCATGGATATAAAGCAGACATCTGCAGATTTGCAGGGGTTTGTCAATTATGCTTGAAAACACTAAGCCCCTGCCAACTAGGTAAGTAGTAGCCTTTGCCATCTATAGAGGGGGTTTGATTTGCTTGGGTTTTTTAGTCTTCCCTGTGTGGCAGCCATTCACATACATCAGGGCATTTTTCTTTTTGGTTGCTCTGCAGCTATCTAGACATTCAGGGCCAATGTTAAAAGTTTAGTCTCCAGGTTTCTCAAGAAACATGCAGAATACACTGTGGAGCGTATAAAGTGCTGATAGCAACCCCTTGAGGCAACTGAATTCCTGAGGCCACTTTCGAACCACCTGTCAACTTGAAAATATTCTCTTTTGCATTCTTCTGTTGCTTTGGTACAAACCTTATTGTCACTGCTACTGTGCAGAAAAAGGATTGACTTTGTGTTGCAGCTCCATGGCTTCCTTTTTTGTTCCTCACCGACGCTCTGAATCAGCAGAACAGCTGCAAAAGGGCATTGTGAATTCTGCAACTCTCCAGTGTCTTTTCTCATAAGGATCTGAGATCTTGCCAATAAGTAAGCATCATTGACCATGTGAGACACAGAGGTAATTTTATGACAGCTAATAAATTATATCTGTAGTTCCACATGCTAAGAACAAAGAAGAAAGCAACCAGATCTCACATCTTTGAGATAACACAGATCAGGAAGGCTTTCCCTTCTCCCCCAGTTAAACACTGAACAATTGGTTAACTGCCTTTTTTTTTTTTTTAAACATTTCTCTGACTCATCAGATACTGCCCACTGTAGGCTGTTGGGCACCAGATCCTATGCTTTTCTATGGAAAATCACTCAAGGTCCGAGAATCCTCAAGAGGTCAACTCCAATCCCCTGCAGAAACAAGCACCATGTAGTTCGTCCCAGAAAGAAGTTTGTCTAACCTGCTCCTAAATATCTCCAATGATGGAGATTCCACAATGTCCCTAGAGAATTTATTCCAGTGCTTAACCACTCTGACAATTAGGAAGCTTTTCCTAACATCCAACCTAAACCTCCCTTGCTGCAGTTTAAACCCATTGCTTCTTGTCCTAGCCTCAGAGGCCCAGGAGAACAATTTTTCTCCCTCCTCCTTGTAATACCCTTTTAGTTACTTGAAAGCTGTTATCCTATCCCCTCTCAGTCTTCTCCTTTCCAAATAAACAAGCCCAGTTCTTTCAGTCTTTTCTCATAGGTCACGTTTTCTAGATCTTTTATCATTTTTGTTGGTCTTCTCTGGACCTTCTCCAACTTCTCTCCATCTTTCCTGAAATTCATTTAGCACCGCTCCTTTCAATTTATTCTTAACATCACTAGGAAGAGAGTTAGGACAAAACAGTGATTTTGCAAATTCCATCTGTAATAGAGCATCACTCACCTCATGGGAGCAGCCCCCCTTGTGGCTGAGTGCCTGCACCTGCACTTCTTGTTGTGGCAGCCTTCGTGCAACACAACTCTGCTAGCCCTGTCTGAGCCTTTTGAGCTCCAAGGAGGAAGTGCCTCACTTTGGCCCAACAGCTTCATTTTAAATGGCTTGCTGGGCCCTGATTGCGCCATTTGTGCCACTCTAGCTTTCCTGGAGGACTTCTCTATGGTTAGCTGGGTGGGATGTGGCAAAGCTGCAAGACTCCAGCAGGGCACTTTAGGGCCTGGTCCTTCCCATCACACCGTCCAATATGTCAAACAAGAGGTCCTTTTCACTGTCATATTGGTGTTCTGTGCAAGCCTATGTGGGTAAGGTAGGAAACTAAAACAAAGGAGTTGAATTTTTAGTTTTACATTCATTTTGTTTATATTATTTTATAAATCCCACCATCCCATTCCCCCCTTCCAGAATAAGAGTCATTCTGAGCAGGTTCTTTTGTGTCATGCCTTTGCATTTACACATTTTACCGTAAAGCGCCATACTGGAATCTTCTGATAGTTACAGCACAAGCTATAGCATGTGTTCAAATATGTGTTCCTCCATGTGTACAAAAGGGTGAATTTATTCCATGAAATTGTGAAAGCATTGAATTGAGAAACTTTTGAAGCACTGGAAGGGGTTCCCTAGGGAGGTGGTGGAATCCCCATCCCTAGAGGTTTTTAAGCCCCAGCTTGGCAAAGCCCTGGCTGGGATAATTGAGCTGAGATTGGTCCTGCTTTGGGCAGGAGGCTGGACTCAATCTGAGATCTCTTCTAACCAGAGGATTCTATGATTCTATGATTTAAAGTTTCATATAACTCTCCCCCCCCCCACACACACACACATAAAAGTACTACAATTTCCAAAAAGATTACACTTTGTTTCACAAATTAAAAGGTAACTTCCCTGACCTCACTGTAGTTAATCAGTGTAATGAAGCTGTAAGAAATGTAAGAGTCTTTATGTACCTTTCTGTGTAAGGAACAATTGGGTTTAGGTACAACAATGATAGATTCAGCACAAGAACTAGGGCAGAACAGAACAGAATTACTCATCTAATAATAATTATACCTAATAATACAGTGGCTTACTCATTTAATAATAAGATGCTTGAAGTCCAAACCTGGAAGTGTTATTTATTTATTTTTCAAAAAGGAGGTGACCTTTCCCGCCCATGGGAAAAGAAACATTGTTCACAGTTATTTCTTATACCGAATCTCTGTTCTTGCCTAGAAGCCATCACTATAAAATAACATTCAAGGGACCAAGTTGGGCTTTGCTGGAATTACACCAGAGATTAATTTGGCCACTATATCTTAACTCGATAATCATGAAAAAGACGGTAGTCAATCGGGATACAGAGTAACGGTCAAGATTCACACTAAAAACTGACCCATTGAAATCTCCTGACCCCATTAGGAGTCCTTTTGTGAATGAAACTCAAGGACAGCATTCTGTTATAATGCAAAGAGATAAACTTGAAAGAGGAACTAACCCATACACACCCCATGTGTGCCTTCCACAAATCTTGCTACGCTTCATGCATTCAGAACAGATTCTAGGCAAGAGGCCACTGGGAAATTGCCCAGTTTTCTGTACCCTATGCCCAGCTCTGTCAGACTGGCTGCAGACTAATTTATTTCATACAGTTCTCCTGGCCAAGGAAAACATAGTTGGGCCTTGTGGCAGGGAAACTCTGAAATGAAGGCACTATGTTGTAAATTATACTCCCTAGGGGTTGACCTTCAATTGTGTTGTCTTCTCACCTTTAGGAAATACCAAATGAGGAGAGGGGGGCATATAAAAGATTCACTTGGTAGGTCCTTATCCTTTAAGAAATCAGTGTATAACCAATGGTGTGCAATACATTCTGTTTACTTTGTAAAAGTCAGGGGTGATTTTTTTTCTTTCTTTTAAATGTACATTTTCTGCAAGGTAAAAGATCAGTCTCAAAGACAGAAGAAAAACTCCTCTCAAATTGAAACCTAAAAGTGTTCTGTATGTCCCCGGGTTAATCTGGGAAGCAGGGGGTTGGAGGAATATTATACTGATGGCATAATCAATCCCTATATTTAATCTTCTTATACTTTTTCTTAGGTAATTTATATTATGTTATTTTTATGAATATTTTTTATTTTTTGTTATTAGTTGGGATGCCTGTCTAGGGGGGAAACAATAGGGTTTTTTTTCCCCCCATTCTGCAACCACCTTCCCGAGAGCAAATTAAAAGGCTTGAAATGTGTTGTGACTAAAATAGGCAAATTAATGCTCTAAATCCAGCTGAATTTCTCTAGCCATGCCATTCCATCTCACCAAATCCTATCAGCATGACCCAAAATTGGGAGAAACCGGACCTCATGAAAATCATCCCTTGTTTCTTCCATTCACTTAATCCACATTTGCTCCCACAATTATGCTGATTCCAGGGGCTGTGTAGATAATACAGTATATGGTAGAAGCTTCAGGATGTCCTATATGAACTGATCTGTTTAGGGTAGGTCAAAGCACTTTTCACTCTTCCCAAATGGGAATGGGGATTTAGCTACCTATAACTGGTATTGTGTGATGCAGCAGCATGTGAAGGGTTTTGTGGGGTTTTTTTGGTGTTCTAAGGACTTTTCTGTGATTGTAGTGGTGGTTTCTACTAATTCAGAACAAGCATCTAAAAGGGTGTTACAAGAAGGAGGGAGAAAAATTGTTCTCCTTAACCTCTGAGGATAGGACAAGAAGCAATGGGCTTAAATTGCTGCAAGTGAGGTTTAGGTTGGATATTAGGAAACATTTCCTAATTGTCAGGGTGTTAAACACTGAAATAAAATTGCCTAGGGAGGTTGTGGAATCTCTTTCACTGGGGATATTTAAGAGCAGGTTAGATAGGCATCTATCAAGGATGTTCTAGATAGTGCTTGGTCCTGCTGTGCAGGCAGGGGTCTGGACTTGATCACTTTTCAAGGTCCCTTTCAGTTCTAGTATTCTGTGATTCTCTGTATTCTGATTGGATACAAACATTTAAATGAATTACATTGAAACGAAGTGGTGAGACTGGGGTACTGTAATTAGGACATCTTCTAAGCTTCAGTGAGACAAGCTGCCTAAATACCAGATTTCATTTACATCGTACTTTCCCATTCACTGCCTGGTATACTGGTGTCAATCCAGACTATCTCCTTCGAAATAGTGGAATTATTTCTCATTAGCTTGACTGTATGTAGAAACAAAACCAGGCCCTGTATTGTTTGTACCCAAGGCAACACCAGATTGATGTAAACGCATTTGACTTAAACACATGTTGGGTCATCTTCCTTTCTTGCATTGTCCATCTGAGGTGCATCCCGCGTTCTGGTTTCAGCTCAGAGGCTAAGCTGATTTCAGTAGGGCAAGGCTGTAAGATTTGACTGCCCCTTGGTTTATAGGCCAGATGGAGCCATAGGGGGGCGGGTGATGGGGGTGGATCTGTAAATGAAGGAAAGCAAGTTCCAAAGTGGCTCCCATACAAAAAATTCCCACAATGCACCATTAGATTGTCCAATCTATTGGGCTCCGAAACCACAACCCAGGGAATCACTGAAAAGCTCTTTTTAAAAACCTGGGAGGGGCATCCTTTTCAGATGTGTCCCAGTGGTTTTGTTACCTGAGGAAATGTGTGAAAGATTGGTCTTAGCTCTCACAGGGGATTACCCTTTATCAAGTATATTTGGTTTCAGCCAACAGACAAAACTCCACATTTAAACTTCTTACTCTGTTTAATGGCTTTTGTTCAACTCCAGCTCCACTCATTCCAAAAAAAGTGATGGAGGGGAGAATGAGTGTTTTTATGCACCTCCTGAATCTGTTCACAGCATTTGTGATATTTTTAAGGAAGGGTTATTCAGCTTGGTACTTTTATCTGTAAGGGGCATTTCCCCCTAAAGATTCCCTACACTGTGTAAATAGACAGCAAATTATCAGACATATTTCAATTTTTGTTGCAAAAGAAGTATCCCATTGTTGTTGTAGGAGGCAATACATAGAAACCGTATGTTATACCTGAGTTAAGGTTGGTCTATCTGTAATTTACCTAACACATAACCACAAATGGAAAGTTAAAGCATAAGGCCCTTAGAAACACACATCACACCCCTATCAGCACCCACTGTACCCCATGGGCAACACAGCACAACCTTAACTCAGCACTACTATAGCTGTCACGCCAATGTCTAAGGGCATGTCTACATAGCAATGTTACTTCAAAATAACAGAGTGCATACCTACACACCAAGCCCGTTATTTCAAAATAATTTCAAAATAACGGGCTTCTTACTCTTCTGTAACCCTCATTTCATGAGGAGTAAGGGAAGTGGAAGGAAGAGTGTTCTTCCTTCGACTTCCTGCTGTGTAGACAGCGCCAAAAGTCGAGTTAAGGTACTTGGACTTCAGCTATACAATTAATGTAGCTGAACTTGCGTATCTTAATTCAACTTTAGCCCACAGTGTAGACATACCCTAATATCCCCTCCACAGATATGAATCAATTTGGGTCTGGTTTGGTTGTAGAGGTTGTTGGTTTGGAGACAGGCATGGGCTGGGATATTGTAACCGTACTGTGGCAAGCTTGTGCTGTTTTCTGGTGAGAGAGGATAGACAGTGGTTGAATTTAGAAGCCAAAATTAACTACGTTGTGGAAATGACTCTGGCCTAGTAAACCAAGGGGATGTAATTGATTGTAAATCTTGACACTGTAGCAAGACAAGAAATCATCATCATCATCGAAAAGCGATGGATTTTAAAAGGTCTAGCTTTGAGTCTTGCTATAGAGGAGCTATGAATACTAGCAGATTGCAGAGTATATATGTAATTCAGTCATCCACAGCTCTGTCTATGTGGTGCAAGACACGATGCAAAAGTTAAAAGCCAAACTAAGTCAAGAGTTTATTAATATTTATTAGCCCCCCCCCATGCAGATTTCATGTGGTGCGTTTGTGTGGCCCAAATCCATAGGCTACATATGTTTATGTGCGTAGGGCTCACAACTGTGTTCCATATAACCCCTCTTAGCCCTAGCCTAAGCAATAGGTTTGAGGAACCGTAATGGAAATGGCAAAATTTCACCATGATGTTGGTTCCTTGCTTTTCTGATGGGCACATACCCACAACTCCCAGGAAGAATTTGGCCCTAATTGTGGCTAGGAAGAATGTCAGCTTCTGTGTGTGTGTCTCTCTGTGTAAGGGAGTAGAAGGGGGGGGGTCTACCTAAACGTTTACTAGTTACTTTATGAGAGCAATACAGGTATTTTCCTACCATAAAACAGTAATGTTCCCATCCAGCGAGTGCTGTTCTTGGCATCTCACCTTGTTCCAATTTGCTTTTCTTGTCACCATGGCCTGGTTTCATGAAAGGGCCTGTGCCTAGCAGGTAGGTAAGCGTGGGCACTATTTTTTATACAAATAAATGCCATGCCCAAATTATCTATGTTCAAGCTATAACATATGGTTCCAGCCTGTCCACACACGTCTCCCAGCTCAGAATTGGCAGCTGCTGTAGAGTCCAGAAAAAAAAAAGTGTGTCAACAGTAACTTGTTCTACTGGGCCTATGGCTAAAACTGTTGCAGAGTTGGAAGATCAGTGTCACCCAAAGTGTGGGGGAGTCACCGGGCCTGCACTCCCTATCCCATCCACAGCCAGATGTGACTCTCAGCCAGCAGGTAGAACAGAAGGGATATGAGTTGACCGGGACCCAGCGTAGGACAGACTTGTTGTGACAGGAACCAGAAGCAGTCAGTGGAATCCATCTTGGGGAGCAGGGGGCCTGGAGCCAGGGCCCCGGACCTCCACCTGCCTCCCAAACCAGCCAAGAATGTTCCACTCCCTCCTTCAGCCTTCCTGGGCAAAAGGTGTCACCTAGTTGCACCCTCTCCCAGGCTCAGGTTACCTGTATGTATCTGTGGGAGGCTTTCACACCTGAAATTCCCACCCCCATCTAGGTAACCCATCTAGGTTACTGTAGGGCAGTAGAAATCACATGCAATATAAGGTGAGTAACACGCCTCCCCATCCCTACTTCTTCATACCTCTCCCCCTTTTAGAGACTGAACGAGTGGGGTCGTTTTAGCCAGCGACCTGGGGAAGTTCATGCCCTTCTCTCAACGACAGGGCATCACCCATAACTTGGCACTACTGTGGGCGTATCCTTCTGGGATTCCCCTCCTCACCCAGACTGGCTGTCTATAAATGCACTAGCCAGCTGCCCTGCACTGTGCAGGTCTTTCAGCTTCTTGTCCACCAGCCTCATTCTCAGGTCAGGGGCAAAGCATTCATACAGCTGCTCCTGCACCACAAGCTCCACCGATGACAAGGAACCTGGCCCCATCGAGCCCCTGCTGGCCATGTAGGATCATCTAGCTGCCTTTAGCCCCTCTCACATCCTACCAGAGCTGGGCAAAACTTTTCCCTCCATGTTGACTGCTTTTTCAACACAAAATGTTCCACTAGAAATTTTCCTTTTGTTTGAGAATGTTGACTTTTTTGATAAAACTGAAATAAAACCCCCTCAACCCTTTGTTTTTCAAAAAAAAAAATAACCAAAAAACCCCAAACAAAAAAACCCCCTCTTTTCTTTGAAAATCTTGATTTCCACAAAATTTTGGGGGAAAAAAGGGTTGTCGTTTTTTAATTTCAGTTTTATCAATAAAGTGAACATTTTCAAACAAAAGGAAAAGTTTCAGTGAAAGATTCTGGTGTTGAAAAGGCAGCCAACATGGATGGAAAAAGTTGTGCTCAGCTGGGCAAATTTTGGGGGTGGGCCTGAGGATTTTCATGGATAATATCTATCACTTTCTGAACAGCCTTAGGAATAAGAATTACCACTTAGCTCAAAGGAATGCATTCTATGACATAATGTCCTGCGCTGGGAGCTGAGATATCTGAAATCTATCCCATTCTGCCACTGGGCTGATATGTGCCCTTGTTCAAGACATTTCCCTTCACCATGCCTCAGTTTCTACATCTGTAAATCAGCATAATGCTACTTATTCTCTTGGGTAAAGCCTATCAATAACCATGTAGAAAAGCAGCTGTAGAATACTTAAGCATTTGTATTTAATTGGGTCCTTTTTATTAAATATTAGAGTCTCTTCAATCCCTTGCTCAAAATAATTATTAGGGTGTATTTGGACATTGGGCTCTGATTCATGGCATGTTTGGTATTTATTTCTATTGAAATCATGCCTAGAAGCCCTAATCATGAACCAGCAGTCTATTGTGCTTGGTGCTGTGCAGATTCTACAAAAGGGACTGTACGCATGGATTTGAATCCCCCTGCCATCTAGCTTGGTGGTATTCAGATCTGGCGCATTAGACAATTTTCTACTAAACATCTATTTGTACAAAGTCTGAGAGGGGTAGCCATTCACAGCCACACACCACACCACAGATACACTTGCACAGGACCTACCCCTATTGCCAACTCTGTCCACACATCTATACAAGCAACACTATCACAGGACCTAACCATATTTGCCACAACATCAGGGAATCATACACCTGCACATCCTCTAATGAGCTATATGCCAGCAATGCCCCTCTGCCATAGAGACTAGGCAGTCTCTATGCCAAGGATAAATAGACACAAATCAGACATCAAGAATGGTAACACATATAAATCTGTAGAGGAACATTTTAACCTCCCTGGACATTCACTTATGGATTTAGAAGTAGCTATTCTTCTACAAAAGAATTTTATCATCTGATTACTGGAGGGGACTGCTGAACTGGAGTTAATTTACAAGTTCAACACTATCAACTTAGGCTTGACTAAATATCTTAATTGGTTAACGCATTACAAAGGTAATTTCCCCCACCTTTGATATTCACATTTCCACTTTACATGCTATGGAGGAGACACATCCAGCCTGATTAATTAGCACTGGCCCGACAACTGACTAACTTCTTTTACTGTTATACATACCCTAGATTTTGAAATTTCCACTCCAACTCATCTAATGAAGTGGGTTTTACCCATGAAAGCTCATGACCTAATAAATGTGTTAATCTCTAAGATGCCACAGGACTTTTCATTGTACACTGTACTTCTATTTGTAGAGTGACTCTTACGGTTAATGTACATAACTTAACTTCCCTCATTAATACATGCATCGTAGTTGCAGGGCATAGCAGAGAATATCAGGATCAGTAAATTGATCTGGGAAAGAGAACAGCCCCTTGAATACTGGTTGATTCAAGGACCTTCTCTTTTAGGCTTCTGAAATTTTCGACTCCTCCTTCAGTGCACTGCAGGGTTTTGGCTTGAATCTGACCTGTAAATGTTGAAACACTATGAGAAAGGTTTTCTTGTTGTAGTCCCTTCCCAAGTGTTGGAATTGTCACAAGAAAGTGTGTTTTTGTGAGATTTCCAGCCCAATTCTGAAGGCTTCATAAATTCAAAGAAACATTCAAATGTTTGGATCTTTGCCCTACCCAAGCACATAATATGAACCTCTTGAGATCTGCTCCTTTGTAATACATAATATTAGGTAGCACTACATAACATTGTACATTGTCAGCAAGTTGAACAGATTTTAACTGATTAATACCCATCTATATGGATGCGTCTACACAGCAGGGTTGAAGCTGAAATAAACTACGTCAATTGCATAGCTCAAGTTGAAATAGCTTATTTCAGCTGTTGGAAGTCTGAGAAAGAGCCCTCTTCCTCCGATTTCGCTTACTTCCCGTAAACTGAGGGTTACAGGAGTTGGAGTAAGAAGTCCTCCAACTCAACCTTTTTTTGACATTATTCCGAAATAACTGCTTGTAGTATAGACACGGACTATGTTATAATGTCATTCTAAAATAACACTGCTGTATAGACGTACCCTATGTGATTTGTGTTGTCTGGAACTTCACAAATTCAGCAGGATCTATTAATTTGTTCACGGGCATCAATGACAAACCAAGCATGGTTTCTTTGCCTGTCCAGTTTCTCCAGAGTCTGCGGATATTCTATTGTATTGTGAAAAAATTTTGCTTCTAGGATGACCTCTTTCGGAGCACCCTAATTCAGGTGTGCAAGGATTTTTCATCGACCGCATGTTTCCGAAGACTTTGAAAGTTCAGTGCTCGGTGTCAGATAATGCTTCTACCATCTGTGTCTCCACCACAGACTTCATGACAGCCACTTTAGATGAAGATGATGTTGCAGGAAAAGGGAATCAAATGTCACGTTTCAGACCATCAGTTGATGACCTATAGGGTTCGGAAGTTGTTCCCCTCCACCTTCTTTATGTAATCGCAATAGAATGACCCTGAATATCCTCTCAGACATGGGAGAAGTTCAGATCTCAACCCAAACTTTCCAGGTTTGGACTGTTTCCATGAGATCAATCCAAATCAGAAGACCAGATTCCAAAACACTTTTGTCTTGTGGTGCTGACCTTCATGGCTTGGGGTCATCTGACGTGAGACCACTGAGAAACTGGACAGGTAATTTGTACAGAAGGGGTCCACCTTCCTATGAAACATCAAGATCAGTGCCCAGTAGGTCTCCATTGGTCAATGATTTGATTATGTATGGGCAATTTTTCCATTTCTATGAACCAAATAAAAGTTTTACTGCCCCTCCTTAGACTTGTGATTACAGTAACCTTCCCATCTTACAATTCCAGTAATATACTGCCTGAGGTTTTCCTGTGCTAACTCCAAAAGGCCAAAACAAACCCGAGGGTTGGTGGTTCCTCCTAAATACTTCAGTAAGAATAGGATGTTTCCATCCACCACTGTATATTGATTCTTGCTATGCTTCTGACCTTAAATCATTTGATGACATCACATTGTTACTTTGAATCCATGTACAAATAAGCTGGACTTCCATTAGGGAACATAAAACAGTCCATTTTGACTCATTCTGCAAACTGTTTATGGGTTCCTTGCCGCTTTCAGGATTTTTACAAGAGAACATCTACTGTTCATTTCCTGGCCCAGCGCCAACTGGACATGTTAACTTTGCCTAATTTCCAAGACATTCGGTGGGAATGCTTCATAATAGAAGCCATGTTTTTCCATCAGGGAACTCACACCACTTTTTTTTTTTAGTCTATTTTTCCCAGTCAAATTAAACCCACTTTTTATGAGCTTCTTCTAAAGGGCAGAACAGTAGCTTGCCTTGTTAGATATTGGTGCTCCTGTTCAGAAGAGTGATCATGTAACTGTGAGCCCGTAGTATTTTACACTTTCTGGAGTTCATTAAGCATAGGGCTTCTGTATTTGAATGGGTAACATTTTAGCTGGACGGGACCCAAAAAGAGAAATCCATCCAGTCCCTTAGCACAGAACTAATTGTCATTGTAGCCAAGCTAATGAATACACTAGGAGTTTACAGGAAAGGGGGAGAGGGAACACTGATAGCTTTGCTTTTTAGAGTGGAATACAGCTGAAAGCATTTTACGTGCTTTCTTGTTAGCAGAAAATATGAACTGAAAAGTCATTTTCCCCTCTGAAAATGTCTATTCCAAATGATGGCGTTTATGTACTGATATGTGGTCATAGGTGTAAGGAACCAGGGCATGGGCAGGGGAGCCTAGTGGTCAATGCTGGCTGGTGTCGCAGACTCAAAGACGGCCATGAGACAGTAATCTGTGAGCAGAAATCAAATTGCTTGAGCCAGGATCAATGGGCAAGAGTCAAGGTCAGAATCAGACCAAGGAGGGACACTGGAAATTGGAAACTAGGAGCTGTAGCAAGCAAGGAGTCTGCATGATTGTCCAGAAAACCTCCAGGGGCATCCTCCAGGCTTAAATAGTAAGTGTGGGCCAGTCAGAGGGGAGTTATGGTTCCGCCCCTTTGAGGGTACTTCCTACAGCATTTGGCCTGCACTGGGCTACTTTGCAGGGCCTCCCAGGAGTGGCGCAAGAACATCTGTTTCCTCAGGTGCTGTAAACCCCAGTTTTAAACTCGCAGATCCTTACAAAATGTGAGTCCCATAGTCTCTATATTTGATCACCTAGGGTATGTCTAGACTACATGGCTCCGTCGACGGAGCCGTGTAGATGAGTTTACTAGATATAGAGAAATTAAGCAGCGATTTAAATAATTGCCGCTTCATTTACATCAAAATGGCCACCGCGCTGTGCCGATCAGCTGTTTGGCAGCACAGCGCGGTAGTCTGGACGCTCCGCGGTCGACAACGGAAGCCTTTGTCGACCACTCCGGTAAACCTCATTCCACGAGGCATAGCGGAGCGGCTGACAAAGGCTTCCGTTGTCGACCGCGGAGCGTCCAGACTACTGCGCTGTGCTGCCAAACAGCTGATCGGCACAGCGCGGTGGCCATTTTGATGTAAATGAAGTGGCAATTATTTAAATCACCACTTCATTTTCCTATGTCTAGTAAACTCATCTACATGGCTCCGTTGGCGAAGCCACGTAGTCTAGACATACCCCTATGGTGCCGGGTTATGCCTTTCAGGCAACACTCCATGTTAATGGGGAGAGGTTGAAGGATCTCCTCCCTAGTCAAGTTTTCTAATGTTTCCAACTAACATCGGAGAGCTAATATATTGAACAGCTCAGCTTGCCATGGAGGAAAAAGAGGTTGTGGGAGCTTCACGCTACCCATCCCCTTTGGGAAACTACCAACCCCCTAACTACTAACACTCCCCAGTCCTGGATCCCTCTGAACTTCATGAATAAGATCTGGCTCAGGAAGGGGGAGAGTTCATCTCATCTCCAACATAATCAGACCCTCACCCCACTCTCCTAATCCCCCTTATCAGTGGAAAGACTGACATTGGCTGCAGAGCATTTTGGATCAGGCCTCAAACTTCCAGCAGGTTGGGGACACTGGCTCCATTTCAACATGGATTTGATGCCATTTCCATCATGTCTATATGGGAGGCAGACAGACTTGCTGAGCCCCTGGCCAAAATATGGGGGAGTGGCTCTGTGCACCCAGAAGGGGCGGGCTATTGGGTGGAAGGGGCAGGGCTGGGAGCAGCCAATCCTCAGAGAAACCCAGAGTGTGCTGCTCAGGGCTCCAGTGGTGATTTAAAGTGTGGCGGCCACTGCTGCTTCAGTACTGGCAGTAGCGACCAGGAACGCCAGGCCCCTTTGAATCTTGGGGCCCTGGAGCAGTTGCTCCCTTGACTCCCCCATCGGTGGGCCTATTGAATTACTGTGGCTCTTGCAAATAGTGCCTGGATTCATGGATCTGCTTATCTGCTCTGTGGATACTTTCAAAGAGTTTTGTCACGTGCCTTGCCGATTTTTGGATCCAGGGTTGACTGGATTTCAGTAATCAACACTGGCACAAGGATAGTTTCTGTCCTTCCTTGCATGCTATGGAACTCTGTTGCTTTTAACGGAGATGTGGGGTTGGGATGACTTTTTGTGCAGAGTGATGGGTGATTCGGCCTGGTTCTGCTTGCAGTTTTACCAGTGTAACTCAGTTGCTTTCAGTGGTATCACTACAGAGTCATAGACTCATAGAATCCTAGGGTTGGAAGAGACCTCAGGAGGCCATTAAGTCCAACCCCCTGCTCAAAGCAGGACCAATCCCAACTAAATCACCCCACCCAGGGTTTATCAAGCCAGCACTTAAACACCTCTAGGGATGGAGATTCCACCACCTCCCTAGGCAATCCATTCCAGTGCTTCACCACCCTCCTAGGGAAATAGTTTGTTCTAATATCCAACGTAGACCTCACCCAGGGCCTCTCCCCATTCTCTTTTGAACCCTTCAGGTAGTTGAAGGCTGCTATCAAATCCCCCCTCATTCTTCTCTTCTATAGAATAAATAATCCCAACTCCCTCAGCCTCTCCTCATAAGTCAGGTGCTCCAGCCCCCTAATCATTTTTGTTGCCCTTCTCTGGGTTCTCTCCAATGCATCTACCTCCCTTCTGTAATGAGGGGCCCGGAATTGGACACAGTATTCCAGATGTGGCCTCACCAGTGCTAAATAAAGGGGAATAATTACTTCACTGGATCCACTGGCAATGCTCCTCCTAATGCACCCCAATATGCTGTTAAACTTCTTGGCTACAAGGACACACTGTTGACTTGTATCCAGCCTCTCATATACCGGTTCATCGCAGAGACCAGACACTGCTTGCAGAGGTACACAGGAATTGTCCCAGCAAGTCCCTGTGCACTTTTACTCCAGGTACTTCACTTGCTCAGCTTCACCACAGGGTTGGAACCATAGAGAGAAAATCAGATTGGAAATGGGACTGCTGACTACCCCAGCCCTCTCTCACTGCAGCCGCTTGGAGCCAGGTGAGACGCGCCTCTCCATGGCTGCCTCAGCTCCAACGAGCACAGCCGGGAGAGCAGTGCATGTCCCATGGCTGAAGCAAGTGAAGGCTCATCTGTACCCTGTGTTCCCCAGCCAGAGTGAGGAATGCAGCAGACTGTGCACTTTCCCCTTGCTCCCTGACAAAAGGGAACCGCCAGCAGTGTTTCTGTATGAATTGGGGAGTAAGGGAGTTTCAGCACCCACCCTCCCTAAAGGGCGCCTGCGGGGTGGGAGCCTTGGAGTTGGGACAGTCCCAGATGGAAGCACGCCCCCAGCTAGCTTCTTTCACCTACCTGGTTATTCTGTCTCTTTTCTGTATGGTTTGATGGGAAGCCATCCCATTCAAGGTACACCCCATTTTCCTGGCGCAACCAAATCCCAACCTTGCTTTAACTTAGGATAAGAGGAAGCTGTGTACTGAATCTGGTGGTGCTAGCTCTTACCATTTGGGAGGAGTTCTCGAACAAACAGACAGAATTACAGACAGACAAACTCTCTCAAACATACAGAAGATGTTGCAATGGCTATAGGCAAAGTATACTGATGATTTCATAAGTAAGACAAAAGGAAAAAATGGGAACGGAGGAGAGAATTCAGAGTACAGCTGAAACTTACTAGTTTGATATCAACTCCACCAGCAGAGGGAACACAGAAATGATGGTTCTGAGACTAAATAGTGAAGAACTCAACCTATCTAAGAGGAAATAAATTAGCAGTAAAGGTGAGCAAAGTTCTAGACAATATACTAGCATTCCTGGAAGAGCAAATGCCACATACCAAAGTTTAGAGACTGTATGGAATTGGCTAAGTTCAGTATGCTATTACCTTTCCGTAATTTACTATAGTTCAGTGTACTGGGATATTTAACACTTAAGCAGGTTAGCACATTAAACTGGTTTGTGGGATCATGGGCACGGATCCCTTTAATCTGTAGTGGCTCAAATGACACTTTTATTTTGAATGTCATCCCTTTTGCTGATTTGGTAGCATGGGCTCAAACCGCTAACAAATGCCAGCCCAGTGAAAATGATTGCCCTAGGCTTTGAAGGTGGCATGGTGGTCGATATTAGGTATACATGGTGTCTGAGAGTCATCCCTCCTGGATATGCCATTGTGACTGACCTTATGACTAAATAAAAACATGCTTCATCTTTGTGCGAGAGCTCCCCATCTGCAAAAGAAGGTTAATAGCCATCTAAGGCCTGGGCTACTCTGCAGTGGAAGGTTGAAGTATGGTATGCAACTCCAGCCATGTAAATTAGGAGTCGGCGTATCTTACATCATGTTTCCACACCATCACACTGTGGGAGGCCAACGGGAGCAAATGCTCCCATTAGCTTCCTTTACTCCTCATGAGGGAAAGCAGTATTTGCACCGATGGGGGCACCCTCTGAGTTCAGTTTAGCAGGTCTATACATGACCCACTAAATGGAACGCTGGAAAATTGACTGTGGCCACATCAATCTTTCCTGTTGTGTAGACGTGCCCTAAGACACTTGTGATCCTCCTATCACTTTGGAGCCAGCCTTTTATAAAGCACTTTAGTTAATACTTGTAAGACCATTTGGACAATATAATTCATTCTCATACCTGTGAGAAGCTCGTTAATTCAATAATGCATATGGAAGGTTGCTAACTACCACTCCACCAGGTATGAAAACTAATTAATTAATATGTGTACAAACATTTTAAACATTATATAAAAGCCTGATCCAAAGCCAAGCAATATATTTTGATTACTTTCAGCAGGCTTTGGATAGCTATTAACCCTAAATGCAAAATGCTTTTATTTCATTTATAGGTACAGCTTTTACACCAGCGGGGCCCAATCCTGATTAAGGCCTCTAGTCAATGTACCATAATATGAATAACAATCACTAAAGTTAAAGGCAGCCAAAGCGAAACACCATATTTAATATAGAGATGAACAGACTATTAATAGAAACCCAATCAATCATCTCCAATTAAATTACCTCCTATTGTGGGTAATAGCATTAGCACATTGGTAATACAGTTCTTGGAATACAAGTGAAGCATTATGGCTGGTCCAAATTGACCCTTTCTAAAGAAATTTGACTATATTTAATTTATATACATTTTGCAAACTCCAGTGGTGCTTCCAGATTATTTTTTTTAGGTGTCACCATATGGTTTTAATTTCTCTGAAATATATAGTCTAGCTTGTTCTCTGAGAAAACACTGCCAAATCGAGCTTGTCAAGATATCTGAAAGTATAATTTAACATCTAGTCTTTTCCGAGAGTGATTCTTTGCTAATGCAGTGGTAACAATCCCAGCTGGAAAATCAAATGAGCAGTTAAATGAAGACACATAAAATGTTTATTGCTTAGTTTACTGTAAATGTAAAGGAAAATATGATTTTCTTTCCTACATGCATTAGACATCATATCATGTCTGATCTTTTTTGTCTTCTTCCTTTAATAAAGTAAGTAACATTTGCTACTGCGGACAGCAATTCATTTAAGAGAGTTAGTCCAATGAGACGAATAATATGACAAACTGATTTCAGGACATGAAACATACTCTGGAAAGATAAAAAGCTTTAACATCTAAAATTGACCTACTAAGAAAAGCTCTAATTAAATTAACAAAAGTACAGGCTTTAGATGGTCCAGTCCATTATCTTGTGGATATATACATGACTGATTAAATTCACATCCTTCTCCATATTCCTATTATCTGTTTGTTTTGGGGTTAAAACATTGGTGTTCTGGGTAAGTTGATGTGAATCAACGCCTTATCTCCACTTACCAGGAGGTCGATGCGGCGGAGATCGATCTCCCGAGGTTTGATTTAGCAGGTCTAGTAAGGACGTGCTAAATCGACTGCTGATTATGACCTTGTCTAGTCCGGTACTCCACCATGTTCTGATGAGTAAAGGAAATCTACAAGAGGGTTTCTTCCATCGACGTCCCACAATGGGGATGCTGCGGAAATACGATGTGAGGTACGTCAACTCCAGCTAAACTATTTGCATAGTTGGAGTTACATATCTTAGTGTGTGTCTAGATTACAGGGGTTTTTCGAAAAAACTTCCCCTGCATCTAGACTGATGCTGCTCTCTTTCGAAAGTATATCAAAAGAACGCGACAGTTTTTGCAACCATGGAAAACCTCATTTTATGAGGAATAATGTCTTTTTTCAAAAGACTGCCTGGGTGCTCTCTTTCGAAAAAGCGGCTCGCTTTTTTGAAAGTATTGGCTGTAGTCTAGACGCTCTCTTTCGAAAGAGGCTTGTAGTCTAGACGTACCCTTAGTTGGTCTTTGTCTCCTAGTATAGAAATGGCCTTAGATTAGGAACCATTGCTTCAACAAAAGACCATGTTTTTCTCCTGGCCCCGAACATTTTCATGGAAGGGTAAACTAAAATATCTATCAATATATTTACCATCTCTGTGGTGGGTCATTTTTGCATCATAATTATTTTGTCTCAGAGGGCCTGTGTTTATAACACTTCCACAGGGACACAGACTAAATATTGTAGCTAGGTCTCAGGCCTCAAACCAGGCCACATAAGCCCATGTAGCAAAGGCCTGGTTTGAGCTGCCCTGTACTTAAAGGAGTTCAGAAAGACACCCTGAGTCAGAATATATCCAATATCAAACTTGTCGGGTGCCTAGTAGTGTAAAGAAACTAACCCAGAGCAGCTTTATCTTTAAAAGTGCTTGGTAAGTGATACCCAAGGAATATTATTTATTTAAGTGTTTATGGATCACCTTGGTTGTATTTTTAACTGTGAATCTTTAATTTAAGCATGTATACAGTACAACCTTATCCATGCTCATCGCAGAAATCAACAAACCCAATAACGTGCTTAATTTAAAAACAAAAACAAAAAAAACTTCTGGTGGTCTCATTCCAGTTTTCAGCTCAGATTTGATAGGCCCCATTTTATTCAAACATCATTATATTTACAAAGCCTAGTCTTTCTGATATGCAAATATACCATGAAGCATAAAGGGAAACTGTTGTGTACATTGTTTTGTTTCTGTACTATCAGATGTATCCCATGTTGCTCGGATCCTTAGCTGTAGTAATGTTTGTCTGTTTTTTAATTAAATTAAAAGGAAAAGGTACATGCTTTATTTAAATGATTGTATACCACAGGAGGCTGGGAAGTGTGGGGGGCTCGGGGCAGGGGTTGGGGTGAAGAAGTCGGGGCAGGGGTTTGGGTGTGGGAGGGCTGAGGATGGGGGCCTGGAGTCAGGGCAGGGGGTGGGAGGTTCAGGGTAGTAGACGGGGTGCAGGAGTGAGAGCTGGGGATGGGGGGCTCAGGGCAGAGGATTTGGTGTCAGTGGGGGCTCAGGGCAAGTGGTGGGGGTGCAGAAGTCAGGGCAGGGGTTACTGGGGCTGCCTGTGTTGGAGAGGGTGGCACTAATCCAGTCGTGGCTTCTCCTGGGGGGGGGGCAGAGCTGCACTCCCTGGTTGGCAACTCCTCCTGGGGGCTGGGGCTCCATGTGCCCCCAGGCCTGCGGCTGGTCTGGGGAGGAGGTTGGGACTGCCCTCCAGCTTCCCCCTTGCCTGCAGCTGGTTCAGGGGTGCTCCAGCTAGCCCCAGACTCTAACTGCTCCCTGCCCTGCAATTGGTCTGCGGGGAGTCAGGGCTCCATGGGCCAGCCCCTGCTTTGAGCTGCCCCACCCCCGCTGTACCACCAGAGCCTGCTGACTCAGCCAGACTCCCCAGGCAGGGACCCCCCTACCGACGCCCTTGCAGCCAGCCTGACTGGGTTCCTGGCCTCCACAGAGCTCCTGCCTCTGGTCCTCCACCGGGAATCTCTGGTCCGGCAACATTCGTGGTCCAGTTGCTGGACCAGAGACTCCCGGTTTAGAAATCTCCAACTGGCACATCAATGTAAAATCATTTGGCCTTAGTTTCTGTAGCCCATTTGGAGTATTTCCCCATGGATAGAATTTATAGAACTTCAGATACTCCATTAGCACTCTCTATTGAGCTGTAGTTTCAACCTCCTGTAGGGTCTAATTGAAGTCAACGGTGATTTATTGCCCTGTCTTCAGTGAATTTTGAGCCTGGCCCCTATTACATATGGGCATGGAGGCATATGGTCGGATGCATATGCTTTTGCAAAGCCCATGCATGTACTGTAGCCTTACAATTGAGTATTTCTTGAATGGTCATGAATGAGATGCACCCCGACGGTAATCTACTGTGGAAGCCAACTGTTGGGAGAGAACAGCACTTTTGTGGGCACTGACGGAGCTATTCCACTTGTGGTGGTTTAATGATGAACACGCTTTCCCCGCAGGTCTGACTTTTATGGCCAAAAATCAAGTCACCCAGCCTCTGACTGTGTTTGTCTCCATGTAGATGTCCAAAGCCCCACCCCCTCATTTCCAGGAAAGAAGAAACCATGGAAGCAAAGCAAGACAACACAATTTGCTTATCCCTCATGCCCTCCCACAGGACACAGCAATCAGAGAACAGTTAAAGAACGGAAAGTTGTTTTTACAAAGCCACACCAGCGGAAAGCGCCACCCGTTTTAATTTGAAGCAGAATGAGATAGCCACATTGCAGTGCCTCGAGAGAGCACACAAAGAAGGCCTTTTCTTGTTCACAGGGTGCTGACAGTCTGGGCGAGAGTCCATCCTGTACAGCTGACGTGAGGAACTGCACATCCTTAAATCTCAGCACCTGGGCACAACTCATGAGATTTTGAAAGAACCATAGAAAGAAGGTTTCTGAGAATGACACTGGTGAAATCCCCAAAGGATTCTGTAGCTGGCTTGCTAAAAAGCTGCAAAAATGGTTTAAAAATAGCTCCTGCATCTCCAGAAAGGCTCATTTATCAACGCAAAGTTAATAAATCCTTTTTTCTTTCCCCCTTTTCACCAGACAGTATTATTACGGGTGATATTTCTTATAACGAGATCAATTGTTACATTAGCAGATGTTATGTGAAATCGACTAGGTTCAGATTTGATCTAGAAATGTTTTTATTTTTTTAGTTTAATTAAAAAAATAAAAATAAAAACTCATTTGCGGATATGTATGCTCAGTTTCTTTTATTACATCTCAGAACTGTATCTCTCTTAGGGATGAGTGAATGCTATGGAAAACTAAATACTAGCCAAACCAAACCTCAGGTCAAACATTGACATCAACCCAAACATTTTTGAAGGTTAGAGTTGGTTTGGATAAGAAACCTTTCTGCCCAGTCATAAGTAGAGCTGGTTAGAAAACAGATTTTTCCATCCCACAATTTTTTTTGAGATTTAAAAAATAAACATATCCCAAATTGAGACAAAAAGACACGATTTTGACTTTTTTTCACCAAATGAAATTGGGGGGGGCAGTTACTTCTGAATCAATTAAAATGTTTCATTTTGATCAGCGTTAGCATTTCATTTTAATTCTTACTGTTCATTTAGTTGTCCTAATGTGAAAACTGGAAACCTTTCATTCCCAAAACATAAGAGAAGTATTCATTTTCCTCCCAATATATTTTCTAGACAAAATTTTGTTGAAATGAATATTTCTCCAAATGTTTCAGTTCAGTCTAAATGGCATTTTTTCGGTGGAAAACACTTTTGATGAAAAGTTTATCACCAGTTCTAGTTGTAAGCTTATTCCATACCAAATGTCTCCCTAACCTGTTGCAGAACCCCCAGAGACCACCAGAAAGGCAGGGATTGTTTCTATGGAACTGGAAATCTCTTCTAAGCAAGCTGATGTCTTCATATCTTGCATCAACGATTTAGGTATTGGCATACAGAGTACGCTTATTAAGTTTGTAGATGATACCAAGCTGGGAAGGGTTGCAACTGCTTTGGAGGATAAGGTCATAATTCAAAATGATCTGGACAAACTGGAGAAATGGTCTGAGGTAAATAGGATGAAGTTTAATAAGGACTAATGCAAAGTACTCCACTTAGGAAGGAACAATCAGTTTCACACATATAGAATGGGAAGTGGCTGTCTAGGAAGGTGTCCTGCAGAAAGGGACTTAGGGGTCATGGTGGACCATAAGCTAAATATAAGTCAACAGTGTGACGCTGTTGCAAATAAAGCAAACATGATTCTGGGATGCATTTACAGGAGTGTTGCGAGCAAGACACAAGAAGTCATTCTTCTGCTCTTCTCTGTGCTTTTTAGGCCTCAATTGAAGTAGTGTGTCCAGTTCTGGGCACCACATTTCACAAAAGGTGTGGAGAAGATCCAGAGAAGAGCAACAAGTATGATTAAAGGTCTAGAGAACATGAGCTATGAGGGAAGACTGAAAGAACTGGGCTTGTTTAGTTTAGAAAAGAGAAGACTGAGAGGGCACACGATAGCAGTTTGAAGTAGTTACAGAGTGTTACAAGCGGGAGGGAGAAAAATTGTTCTCCTTGGCCTCTGAAGATAGGACATGAAGCAAGAGATCATCAAGTCCAGTCCCCTGCCCTCATGGCAGGACCAAGCACAACCTCCCTGGGCAATTTATTGCAGTGTTTCACTACCCTGAGAGTTAGGAAGTTTTCCCTAATGACCAACCTAAACCTCCCTTGCTGAAATTCAAGCCCATTTCTTCTTGCCCTAATTGCTTCTTGTCCTCTTAAAGCAAGACCATTTGTTGTGCAAGTACTCCTGGTTCTGAGTGAAAGTAGAAGCACAAGAGGGGTTATCTTTAATGTGCTTTTCACAGCCATAAGACTTGCCTGCATGCAACAAAGGACATTTTGGGAGTGGCTGGTGGAGAAAGTGAGCAAAAACAAATAGCAGAATATTTGTTAAAAATCTTTCTGCAATTTAGCACGCTTAACATTTTGTTAAAAGTGTTTTTCTGAGTTCCCCTTCCACAGGGGAGCTGGGGTGAGCCCAATGTGATCACAAAAGTGAACCCTGCCACTTTCTTGTGTTTCCCAATGTGTTTTTAAAAAAGTGACCATTTAATTAGCTACAGGGGAAAAAGTGAGTGACTTAGAACTCAACAGTTCAACACTGAGCTTTGTATGCAAAGGAAACGGCATGAAATGTGAATCAGGTTAAAGAGTTCAATTATTGCCCATCGCTTGCATGCTTTAGAAAGGGTACAACTGTTTGGAATTGTTTAAGTAGTTAGTAAGGTGACCGTAACATTTACCAGCAAATGACATAAAACCAGAATTAATTATAATGGCTTATAATGGCTTAACGGGGATCATGGGTCCCAAGGTTTATTGTGAACTGTCAGGATAATGGAATTTTAATCAGTCCGTTTATTTTAGGAAGGATTAATTGCATGGCACAATGCACAGAATACAGCGACTAATGTTGGAAAGTGAGCTGACTGCATAATTTTATTAAAGCAGATCAGTTGTAGCATCTTAATTTCCTTGGACATGTTTATGGGGAGTCATTTGTTTTGTCAAGATTCTTTCCTGAAGGTTACAGTTGCTGGAAAAGAACGTGTTTTTTGAGACTGTTACAAGGGATTCAGTCCACATTTCTAAAAGCCCCTGACCCCCAAGCCCAGAAGCAGTGGTGACTGGGGGGAAATTTGAAGTGAGAAAGTAAAAGAAGCACAAGGATAGTCTCAGAGTCAGTGTATAGCTTTGAGTAAAGATCACACACAGTTTCTCGCAAAAAAAATGGGAGGACATTCCCTGATTCCCTAGGAATTTCCACAGAGTACAAATATCTTTCACTAAAGACACTAGAGCATGTTCTTCCCTCAGCTACATCTTTGCAATCTCACGGACTCACTTAAACTTCGGTAAGTGGTTGATTTGTGATCTGTGAAATTAAAACCGAGTATAGGGTTATTTAATCCATTTCATACTACAAATCACCTCTAAATTAAGCCCAAGATGCCATCATGATGAGATGCTACCACGCCTACCTTCTTTATTCATTCATTTAGTCCCGTAGGTAGCAATGAGTCTGTGTAATACAGGTTGAACTTCTCTAGTGCAGCACCCTTGGAACCTGACCAGTGCCAAACCCAAGAATATGCCTGACAACGGGTCAATAGTGTCTAGCAGCATTAAAAACACTTCCACTGCTTACTGAGCTCTTTGGAGAAACTTAGGGGTCAATTTGAGCTAAATAGCAGCACAGAATACTGAGAGCCACGACTATAAACAAACTTTGTGGGACCACGGGAAAATTGGCCACACCCATGATAAGTGGACATCCAGTTAACCGAAATTATGCCGGACTCTGGATGTTGCCAGACCAGAGAGTGCCGCGCTAAAAAGGTTCGACCTGTAGTAAGTGGAGAAAGAGAGAAAGAAAGAAAGAAAGTAAGAAAGACTATTCACTACAATCTGGAAATTAAAAACTGTATCCAGATAAAATTGCAGGGAAATTTAAGGAACCCGTTATAATCACTCATACTAGAAACTGATCCAACACCAGATAGCCCATTTTGGAGGTGAATCTGGATCTGAAACATTCAATGTTGGCCAATGAGAAAAAACAGACAAGGTGGGTAGACCTTTCTCTCTCTACTATGCATATCTCCAATATAAAAGACAAAGCCTAAAGCCATCATGGGAGGCAGGCTATTTTAAACATCCTGAGGGTGGAAAACATGCTGCAGCTGAAACTGGATTTTAACTTCATCACATGCCATGTGGTCCTGCAGAGCTCCTTAGCTCAAATTGGCTTCTAAGACAGAAAGAGTTATCTTACACTGTCTACACTGCACAGTTATTTCTGAATACACTATTCTGGAATAGTTATTCTAAAATAGCTTATTTCGAAAGAGAATGTCTACACTGCAGGGAAGCCTCAAAATTAGTCCTAGGCAGGCTTTCCTAATGTAGACGTGCTATCTCCATTTAGAGCCCCCAGGAGGAATAGCTTAGAATCGTCCTGGTGAGGGGCTATTTAAAAATAGCAGAAGTGGAGCATCTACACACACCTTATTTCAAAATAGCTATTTCGGAATAGGTGTTATTCCTCGTAGAATGAAGTTTACAGAAGTTGGAATAAGCCATCCATTATTTCAAAATTATTTCAAAATAACAGAATTGCTGTGTAGACACTCGCATAGTTATTTCAGAATAACAGCTGTTATTCGGAAATAACTTTGCTCTGTAGAAATACCCTTAGGTAGCTTTAGAACCATAAGCATCATTTGTGCTCTTCTGTGGTACTTTGCTGCAGCATGAACTAGATCCAAACAGCGGGTAGGTAAGATTTAAGAACAGTATCTTTCTTTGCTTAGAGTTTTTGGGAAGCAGAAACAGCTTGAGCTCAATTCTCTTGTTTATACAAATTTAAGCAGAATACATTGTATACCATGATGTGGTGTATCAGCATGCATAGACAGACAAATAGATGTTCCCATTAAAGTTGTGTCTAGACCACATCCCTCTGTCGGCAGAGGGATGTAAATTAGACACTTTGAAAGTGCAAATGAAGTGGGGATTTAAATATCCCACTCTTCATTTGCATAATCGCGTAATGGCGCTCTTTCAAAAAAGCGCCATTTCAAAAGTAAAACCGTGGTCCAGATGTGGTTCTTTCGAAAACTGCAAACTTTTTCGAAAGATCCTGTAAACCTCTTTCAAAAAAGCCTGCCGTTTTTGAAAGAACCGTGTCTAGACTGAGGTTTTACTTTTGAAATGGCGCTTTTTTGAAAGAGCGCCATTATGAAATTGTGCAAATGAAGAGAAGGATATTTAAATCCCCACTTCATTTGCACTTTCTAAGTGTCTAATTTACATCCCTCTGCCGATAGAGGGATGTAGTCTAGACACAGTGTAAGCAAAAAGTCACTTTTTTTTTGTTTTGTCCATTATATGTATTTTTCTTTCACAAGAGCCTAGAGTATCTCTACAAATATGACTTGCTGGATTTTTATTTGTTTTCTCTCATTTTTTTTAATTCCATTATTTATATTTGGGTTTTCCACTTGTTTTGTTTTGAAATAATGGGCCATGGAATTCAAAATCTGTACTGCTTTTCACCAGGAGTAACACTACTTCCGAAATAGTTATTTTTAAAAAAAGGTAGTATGAATGCTCCAGTGCCACTATTTCAGAATAACTACTCCCCAGAGTAATTTGAACTAATTGCTCCCCAGTGCTTCCTGGTGATCTAAGTACGAGGTAGCACTTCCACAGTTACAGAGCCTGCCTTGGACTAATTTTGAGGCTTCTCCGTAGTGTGGACATGCTAGTTCAATTTTGTTAAATCAGGAGTTAAGTCAAATTTACTAATTTTGAAATGGTTTCCCAGTGTAAACATGGCCTTCCTGATGTGATACATTTGGGTCTGTCCCTTTGGCACACACCCTCCACAAAGTGTTGAGATGGTTTTGATTTTGCAAAAGCTTGGTCAGGTTTTGGATTTGCAAAACCAAGGTCAGATGGAGTTTTGATTTGTATCCCACGGTCCCGTTGTGGGAGGGTGTATGGGAATTTTGGATGAATTGTCCCACCTTTATTTTGTTCTTCATTGCTTTATATATGCTTACAGGAAAGATGGCATTCAAAATAGCTCAATATCAATACAGACTGTGCTTTCCTAAGTTATTTGTTTCTAAGCTATTATTAGGCTGCATTTCTCAGATAGTCCAAATTAAATGTTGGTTAATGCGGTTGAGTTTTACTGGCTCTCCTAAAATAAAGTGACATAAAACAGAGAAGATGGAAACAAGGTTTTCAGCTAACATCACTTGTCTATCCTTCTCCCTTTGAAACCAACGGAAAGTATTATGGTGTGCTATGCAAATAGACTTCATGTGCGTTATTAACTATAAACACAGAAAAACAAATGTTAATGTTGTGTCTAAGTTCCAGCGGGAAATATTCCTAATAAGGTCTGAGTAACAGTTATCCTGGGAGTAGGATACATGTACTAGATATTTGAGTTTGTCTGTGTAGCAGAAGTCAAAAGAGCAAACAGAATGTTAGGAATAATAAAAAAAAAAGGGATAGAAAATAAGACATCTTATTGCCTCTATATAAATCCACAGTATGCCCAGATCTTGAATACTGTGTGCAGATGTATATATGAATTCTCTATGAGATGCGCTTCATCTCAAAAAAGATATCTTGGCATTGGGAAAAGTTCAGAAAAGGGCAATAAAAATGATTAGGGGTTTGGAATGGCTGCCATATGTGAAATTAATAAAATTGGGACTTTTCAACTTAGAAAAGAAGAGACTAAGGGGGGATATGACAGGCATCGATAAAACATGATCAGTGTGGAGAAAGTAGATAAGGAAAAAATATTTACTTGCTCCCACACTACAAGAACAAGGAGTCACCAAATGTAATTAATAGGTAGCAGATTTAAAACAAACAAAAAGAAAGGATTTCTTCACATGCCACACAGCCAACCTGTGGAACTCCTTGCCAGAGGATGCTGAAGGCCAGAACTTTAACAGGGTTCCAAAAAAAAAACCCCAAACCTAGATAAATTCATGGAGGTTAGGTCCACCAATGGCTTTTAGCCAGGATGTGTGGGAATGGTGTCCCTAGCCTCTGTGTGTCAGAAGCTGCGAATGGGTGACAGAGGAGGGATCACATGATGATTCCCTGTTCTGCTCATTCCCTCTGGGGCACTTGGCCTTGGCCAATGTCAGAAGACAGGATACTGAGCTAGACGGACCTTTGATCTAACCCAGTAAGTCCGTTCTTAACTTATGTTCTTTTGTGCATCTGTGCATGAGTCTGTCTGTCTGTCTGTTTGTTCTTACCTCCTAAGTGGAAAGAGCTGGGTATCCAACTTCCTCTGATCATAACTTAAACCAAGGCAAGGGTTTGGTTGTGCCAGGAAAACGGGATGTGCCCAGAATGGAATATCTTTCCATAAATCCATATAGAAGAGACAGAATCACCAGCCAGGCGAAAAGGGCTGACTGGGATTGCCCTCCCCCACCTTAACTGTTCCAGCCCCAAGCATCCCACCCCCTATGCACCATTGAGGGAGGGCAGGGGGAGCTGCAGGTCCATCCCCACCCGTCTGATTTGTATGGGGATGTTGCTGGCTGTTTCCCTCTACAGGGAGCAAGGGAAAAGTGCACAGTTTGCTGCATTCCTCCCTCTGGCTAGTGAGCATAGAGACAGACAAACCTGGACCTGCCCCAGCTGGGGGACATGCACCCCTCCCCCAGCTGTGCCCACTGAGCCTGCAGTGGCCATGGAGAGGTGCTTCTCACCTGGCCCCAAGCTGCCGCGGTGAGAGAGACCTGGCATTGTCCTTTCTCCCTGAGGCAGCCCTCAGACTGAACCCCTCCTCCCCAGCTCCATCCCAGAGCAATGATTCAAATGAAGAAAAAAAAAATATTTGAGTTAAGGACCCGAGCAACACAGGGTAAATCTTCTAGTACAAAATAAAGAGATTCTGCAAAGCATTTAGTCTCCTGGATGCTGTGCATTTGAAAGAAAGGCTCTCATCTTGCAAAGATTTACACCAGTGGTTCCCAAACTTTTTGGCTTCAAGCCCCCCTTTATAATTTTTGAAAAACCCTCACGCCCCCACCAAATAGCAGCAAAACTTATTGAACAAAAAAAAAAAAAAAGGAACTGAACAGGGCAGCAAAACTTGATGGGGGGGATGCTGGATTGCCTCATGCCCCCCCTGGAATTTCTTCATGCCCCCCCAGGGGAGCACGCCTCCCAGTTTGGGAACTCATGATTTACACGCATGCTTCACTTTACAGTCTGGGAGGAACTGCTCATTGTAAGTAGCCCCTTGAAACAAAGTTAACAATGTGAGCGGGTATGTTTTATAGGATGAGGGCCAAAGTTTGTATCACCTACTAATCTTTCTTGTCTGATGGATCTCTTACTACACTTAGGCTTGATCTACACTGCAAAGATAAATCGGAAAAAGAAACGCAATTTGCGGTACACAAATTGCATCTCTTTTCTGATTTACTGTTGAAAGAGGCTTTTCCGAAATTTGGCGCATCTACATGGCACCAAATTTTGGGGAAAAAGTCCTCTTTTGACACATCCTTTCTTCCTCGTAAAATGAGGTTTTCAGGGATGGCAAAAGAGTGCGCCCTCTTTTTTGAAAATTTTTCCGAAAAAGTGGACGTGTTCCTTGGTCACGGCACTGCTTTTCACTCTAGACATAGCCTTAGTCATGATATTAGTGCTTACTCTATTATTATTTGTGTAGGACTGTGAAGATATAAACTTCTATAACTAGAGTTCATGAATACTGCAAAAAAAGGAAACAAATTCTGAAAAATAGTTGTTTGAGTTTTTAAATGTGTATTTTAATGTATTTTAATTGTGTTTGCACATTTTTGCGGTTCATTTCCTGTGAATATTCCACTACGAGCCAAAATATTAATGAAAAGCAAATTTTAAGCCGAAACATTTGAATATTCATTTAAAGCAAAGGTTGCATTGCATCACTCACTTATGCCACTTGTATTTCTGTCTACACATTTACAAGATAGGCAACTGGAAATTTGCACTACTGGTGGTGAATTGCTTCAGCCAATTAAAACCATAAATATGTTTCCAGTGGAAAACAAGGGCAGATCTTTGCAGAAAGGTTTTCCCATTTCCTGACCAACCTTCCTAGCTGTAGAAGTTATCTTGTCAACAATATTTTGTCATGAGATTTGTACAATCTGCTTGCAGAGGAAAAACACTCGTGCAGTGTGCAAATATTAGTACCCACATTTTACAGATGGGCAATACGAAAAACAAAGAAGTTGTGGCGAAAAGATACAAAGTATCTTAATGGCAGAAACCTGATTAGGACTGAGGAACTGTTAGTTCTCTGCTTAATCCACTAGACCACGTTGCCTCCGGTAATACCATGCTCTATGATAATGCAGACTCCCATTAATATGAATGGGGCTTTTGTCCTATTCATTTTGAGTTTCCTTCTCACCACAAATGTTTTGAAAAGCAATTAAGTTATTTAAAAACTAGCCAACATGCCTGCCCTTTCACAGTAGCTAACATTTAAAGTGAACAACTCCAATGATTAAATTTTATTTTTCAAAATATGAGGCTCGCGTCCATATACACAAACGTTACTTTTATAACAGCAAGCTTTTCAAATGTATTTATTTTGATTTTGATTTTGGCATAAAAACATCTCTTACTGGGTCCAAACTAGTTATATTCAGCAGTAAAAGTAAGTGAGAATGACCAAACTGAAATCCATACTCAATATAAAGATTTTTTTGTATAGTAATTAGCATGTGGGCTATTTCGGATTTCAGTCTGACACAATGGTGAAGTGATAAATTGCTAAAGAAATTCTAGAAGAACTCTCATGACTATAACAGTGATATCCTGATATTCATGAACCAATTCAATGATGGATTGGACTTTTGTACTGTTATCAAGACTACCCAGCTTAAAAATAATTCCTACGAAGAAAAGTTTTGGAAGAAAAATAAAGTTTTATGCTTCAGGATTGACTAGAAACTCGGAGAGGTTAAGATGAGACCTTCATGAAGGGCAGATTATGCCACATCTGTATAAATATATGGTACGCCCACATCTTGAATATTGCATACAGATGTGGTCACCTCATCTCAAAAAAGATATTTTAGCATTGGAAAAAGTTCAGCAAAGGGTAATAAAAATGATTAGGGGTTTGGAATGGCTGCCATATGAAGAAGACTGAGACTTTTCATCTTAGAGATTAAGAGGACATATGCTAGAGATCTGTAAAATCATGACTGGTGTGGAGAAAATGAAAAAGGAAAACTTTTGTACTTGTTCCTATAACATAAGAACAGGGGGGACACCAAATGAAATTAATAGGTTTGTTTAAAACAAACAAAAGAACGTTTTTCTTAATCATAGAATCATAGAATACTAGGACTGGAAGGGACCTCGAGAGGTCATCGAGTCCAGTCCCCTGCCCCTATGGCAGGACCAAGTACTGTCTAGACCATCCTTGATAGACATTTATCTAACCTACTCTTAAATATCTCTAGAGATGGAGATTCCACAACCTCCCTGGGCAATTTATTCCAGTGTTTGACCACCCTGACAGTTAGGAACTTTTTCCTAATGTCCAACCTAAACCTCCCTTGCTGCAGTTTAAACCCATTGCTTCTTGTTCTGTCCTCAGAGGCCAAGATGAACAAGTTTTCTCCCTCCTCCTTCTTCATGCAGAGCACAATCAACCTGTGGAACTCCTTGCCAGAGGATGTTGTGAAGGCCAGGACTTTTGCAGTATTCAAAAAAGAACTAGATAAATTCATGGAAGATAGGTCCATCAATGGCTATTAGCCAGGATGGGTAGGAATGGTGTCCCTAGCCTCTGTTTGTCAGAGGCTGGAAATGGATGACAGGAGAGGGATCACTTGATCACAGAGGGATCACTGTTCTGTTCGTTCCCTCTGCGGCACTGGGCTAGATGGATCTTTGGTCTGACCCAGTATGGCCATTCTTATGTTCTTATATTCCCCCAGGGAGATATTTTGCCCCTTTCTTTGAAGCATCTGCTATTAGCCATTGTCAGACACACAATACTAGACTAGATGGACCATGGCTCTGATCCAATCTCATGATTCCTGGTGTTCACACATTTTACTTTCAGCTGAGTCAACTCTAAAGGAAGGACAGCTTCTCATGATTTCTCAGAACACAAAAGAGATTACTATTATCCGGGCTAAATACTCAGAGAGTGTTAGAAATACCACCGCCAACTTGAACGGCATGCAGAGATTTTTTTAAAGAGATTATCCTTCCCTATTGCCAGAAAACAAATTGAGAGGCAATTCATGGCGTGGGGCACATGCTCCCTTCCACCTTTGCCATGAAAGCAAGAGAAAACAAAACCACGGGGAAAGAGGAAGATAAGTTGAAATTTTCCTTCTGTTTTTTTAAAAATCGAATTATTTGTTTAGCTAGAAAGACAATACCCGGCTGTGCTACAGGGCACGCGCTCCCTGAGCAAACACATGCAGCTGGCATAACCGCAATGAAAGGTGCTGCACCCTTCCAGGAGGAAAAAAGGATCAAATGACGATATAAGTTACTCAAAACAAATAGCAGTGAAATGGAGTGGAATAGAATTCTCCACTTGAATTAATGTAAGGTTCCATTTATAGATTCATGCCCCCTAATAGACTATGATTATTGGAGAACATCTGGAAAATGCCTTATTCTTGAAGTAAGGAAACTGAATAATCATTGTTAGCTTATTATACATTAGAGATCACCGTTGGGTAATTATTTTGTTGCTTGGGTATATACTACACACATGGGCATGTACTGTTGTACCTGGTGCTTTGCACAATGCTTGGGGTAGGGATTGTCTTTTCGTTCTGTGTTTGTACAGCACCTAGCATAAGGAGGTCCTGTTCTATTGCGGGAGTGGGGAGAGATCTATTGCAATACAAATAGCAATTATTAATATATAAACTAATGAGACGAGACATTCCCTGCCCTGTGGGGCTTACGTTCTGAACCCCTGATCTTGTGAGTTGTTGTCTGTGGCCAGATTGTAAGTCGAGGCCCAGATTAGATCAATAACGTTATAACAAATTATGGCAGATTGCGAGAGCAGGGGGAAGAATAATAAGAAAGAAAACAGAAAGAAAGGTGGATGTGTTTTGAATATATATATATATATATATATATATATATATATATATTTTAGAAAGTCTGTCTGTGTGTCCATCTGTCTATCTGTGAGTCCATTAGTTTAGGAATTTCTCCTAAACGTTAGGAGCTAGGACCACTAACTTTGGTATGCCTCTAAGAAACATCAGGGTTTAGTTGTGCCAGGACAATGGGATGTGTGTGGAATGTGATTGTTTCACATCAAATGGAAAGGGAGGCGTGTGATAGTAGGAACGGTTATACCCCAGCATAACCAGAGGGGGCAGCAAGTGCCTTCTCCCTGGGAAAAGCTGTACAACCCCCACCCAGCCCCTGGGAGAAGCCACGCAACCTCCCTGCCACAGTGAGAAGCCACATGACCCCCCACACACCTTGGCCAGGCCCCAGGGAGAAGCCATAGAACACCCCCCTGCCTTGCCCTGGAGAGAAGCCATGTGATTCTCCCCACCCACCCTGGCCCCAGGGAGAAGCCATGAGACCAGCCCCTCCCTTCCCCTAGAAGGACTGCAGAAAAACAATCCCGCCACTGCCAAGGGCTAAGGATGAAGGAAAGAAAGATTTATGCCTCTCAGCTCCTCTTGGTCCCTTTGAGCAAAGGTTTTTCCTTTTACTAAGACTGATGGTGCAGGGAAGGGCGGGGGGTGAGGACTCCATCTCTTCTGCCATTGGACAAATCTGCCTGTAGGATCACCCACCCTCCCCTCATAGATCACGGAACTGGTTCTGCAACATGGCACTAAAAGGTAAAGAGCTTCTGGGCTAATGGTTTTGTGTGCGGGTGTAAGAACAGACCACTGACTGGAGAGGTGGCCATTTCAAAGGAAGAAATGAGAAAAGGCAGGGTTTTTTTCAAAAAAACTGGTGATATGAACATGAGAACGGCCACACTAGGTCAGACCATCTAGCCCAGTAGCCTGTCTCCCAACAGTGGTCAATGCCACATGCCTCAGAAGGAATGAAGAGAACAAAGAATCAGCAAGTGATCCCTCTCCATCAACCATTTCCGGCCACTGGTAAACAGAAGCTAGGAACACCATCCCTACCCATCCTGGCTAATAGCCTTTGTGGACCTAATCTCCGTGAATGTATCCAGTTCTTTTTTGAACCCTGTTAAAGTCCTGGCCTTTAGCATCCTCTGGCAAGGAGTTCCACAGGTTGACTGTGCGCTGCATGAAGAAAAACTTTCTTTTACTTGTTTTAAATCTGCTACCTATTAATTTCATTCGGAGTCCCCTAGTTCTTGTGCTATGGGAACAAGTAAATTTTTTTTCTTATTCACTTTCTCCACACCAGTCATGATTTTATAGACCTCTATCATATCCCACTTCCTTAGTCTCCTCTTTTCTAAGCTGAAAAATCCCAGTCTTTTTAATCTTTCTTCATATGACACCTGTTCCAGACACCTAATCATTTTTGTTGCCCTTTTCTGAACCTTTTCCAATGCCAGTGATGGATCAATGCTGCATCACTAATTTTTTGGTGAAACATCCTTCAAGAGGAAACATCCAAGAAGGAAGGAAGGAAGATCATCTGAGGATAGAGGATTTAAAAAAAATGCTAGGAAGTCCTGTCTGTCCTGATGACATGGTTTAATATGGTCTCTTCCTGCTCTGAGGTATAAAAAAGTTTCTTGTCAGACTTGCTTGGCAAAAGTCTCAGGTGGAAACCCTCATCTGGAGTGGATGGAGCAGAGACTCAGGCCATGTCTAGATTGCAGGTTTCTTTCAGAAGAAGCTTTTCCAGAAGAGATCTTCCGGAAGAACTTCTTTCGAAAGAGAGAATCTACACAGCAGAAGCACAATGAAAAAGCCATGTGCTTTTTTGAAAAAAAGCATCCACATTCATTGGACACTATCTCACATTCCAATTGGGATTACTGCGGACGGAGTAATCCTGGAGGCCTTTTTCCTCGAGGCCTTTTTCCTGGAGGCCTCTTCTTTCGAAAAAACCACTCCCTTCCGCGTTCACACGTGCCTTTTGCCAAAAAAGCTTTTTTGGAAAAAGGCTTCTTCTTGTAGAATGAGTTTTACCACCATCAGAAAACACCCTCTGTTCTTTCGACTTTCTGTAGAAAGAACGCAATAGCAGTGTGGATGTAAGAATTGTTTTTCTGGAAAAATGGCCATTTTTCCAGAAAAACTCTGCAGTGTAGACATACCCTCATTTACACAGCTAAGGATCTGTCCTCAAATGTTGGTTGATAGCGTCAGGGCAAGATGCCTGAATGACGATCTGCCTTGGTAAGGATGTGTGTGTTGCTGTACTGCCCCAGAGAATGAATTCAGTGAGAAACAATTCATCCCTTACTCTGCCATTGCTGTGTGTCCCTAGCTGGATACTTGGCCTAGGAAGTGGGAGGCAGAGAGCCCAAGCTGTTTGTCTCTGGCCTCTCTTTGCTCTGTTGTTTGCAGTAGCAAGAGGAATTAGGCCCCTCTTCCTTTTTCAACAGCCACCCACAATCTGGACACTCTTAGTCCTTTCATGACCAGCTACGGGATGTCAAGTGCATGATTACAAAATCTCCAAGGACAGTTTGTATTACTCCTAGGAACTACTGTCATACAAAGGCATAACAATAACATACCTTGAGAGGTGCAAATAATGGATTTTTCCCTGGCCATAACGAAGAAATCACTTCAGGTTGATATGAAAGAAAAATGGTTTCAGGATAAAAATAATTTTTCATTTGAAATTCAATGAAGCATTTCATTTTTGATGCCATCAGATTTTCTTCTGGGATTTTAAAATAAAATTAAAGGTAGTTTCATCACCAACGGTTATTTTGAATTTAAAAAAACCCTGAAGCATTCCCTATTGAAAATGTTGAAGCAAAATATTTTAACTTTTTTTTTTATTTTAGTTTTCTTTTTTTTTTCCTAGTGGAAACAATTCATCCAAAGCTAGCTGAATGTGATAAAAGTTTCAGCTAAACCAAGTTTGTATTTTTTGCTAGCAAAAAAAAAAAAATTCATTTGAAACATTTCACCTTGTACTCATAATGATTTTTTTTTATTAGTAAACCACTACAAGTTCAAGACTGTACCACTCTTGAACCAGGAACTACGCCAGAGCATGGGAGATGAATGCTGCGCCCCTTTGCGCCCAGCCATTGGTCTGGATTACAAAGCTTCGACCTATATTCAACTATATTGTTTTCTGAGATTTCTCATGATGAGTGATGACTCATGATTTTCATTCATCATGCCCAGATATGCTTGCTTTGAAGCCATCTCATTCCCTACCTCCTCTGCTTGTTTGTTTCTGAACTCTATGGCTGTGTCTACACTGGCATGATTTTGCGCAAAAACATGCTGCCTGTCTACACTGGCGGGGAGTTCTTGAGCAAGAACACTGATGTTCTAATGTGCGAAATCAGTGCTTCTTGCGCAAGAACTATGATGCTCCCGCTCAGGAATAAGCCCTCTTGTGCAACTGTTCTTGCACAAGAGGCCAGTGTAGACAGGCAACATGAATTTCTTGCGCAAGAAAGCCCGATGGCTAAAATGGCCATCAGAGCTTTGTTGCGCAAGAGCGCGTCTACACTGGCACGGATGCTTTTGCGCAAAAGCACATCTCTTGCGCAAAAGCGCATGCCAGTGTAGACGCGCTCTTGCGCAAATACTTTAACGCAAAAATTCTTGCGTTAAAAGTATTTGCGCAAAATCTTGCCAATGTAGACGTAGCTTATGGGTTTGCCTCACCACTAAATGAATGTACAGTACCTAGTCGCTGGCATGGGCCTTGGAAATGACCATAATTAAATAACAGCATTTGTTTGGACCTAAAAGGAAACAATGAAAGTTCGGTAATTCAGGGCCACACAGATTATTCCTTTTGAAAACAAGCCAACGGAAAAAGTCAGGTAGGCAGGATGTGAGCAGAGCACTGGAGTCCCTGGACTTGATATTCTAGGTCCTAAGGCCCTTTCGTACACCTCTAGTGGTGTGCAGGCAACTTAAAGAAGACAGAAATAGCTTCGTAGGAATGCCTGCTCCAACTTTTTCTCTGGCTTCTCTGGCCAGGGCACGGGGCAGGCCGGGCGCTCTCAAGGGTATGTCTAGACTGCATCCCTCTGTCAGCAGAGGGATGCAGATTAGGCAGGTCGACATTGCAAATGAGGCAGGGATTTAAATATCCCGTGCCTAATTTGCATAAAAATGGCTGCCGCGTTTTGCCAACTCAGCACTTTGTCGGCAAAAAGCGGCAGTCTAGAGGGGGATCTGTCAAGAAAGAAAGCCTTTTTCGACAGATCCCTTATGCCTCCTGCAGGGAAGTTTACAGAATCTGTCGAAAAAAGCTTTCTTTCGCGACAGATCCCCCTCTAGACTGCCGCTTTTTGCCGACAAAGTGCTGAGTTGGCAAAATGCGACGGCCATTTTTATGCAAATTAGGTGAGGGATATTTAAATCCCTGCCTCATTTGCAATGTCGACCTGCCTAATCTGCATCCCTCTGCAGACAGAGGGATTCAGTCTAGACATATCCTCAGTGTAAAGGGTATGTTGGGGGGATATAAAATCCTGTTTAATTGGTTCACCCAGTTAATCAATTAAAGGGGATATGGGTGGGAGTTGCCCCCACCCTCCACCCCCCGACCTGCCAAGGTGAGTGTGGCCCTACACCACAGAGCAGGAGCTGCTCTGGACCAGCCAGACCAATCCCTGCCTGCAGGGTACCTGGGCTTACCGCAGACAGAGGCTACTCCAGAGGCCAGAGCAGCCCTTATTTGTGGGGGTCCCCCCGAAGGAGCTGGAGCTGTCCCCTGTATGTGGCAGTCAGGGAGTTACTCCAGCCCCTCCACTGGTTAATGTTCACTGGAACCGGTAAGCCTCACTCATTAAGGAAGCATTGCTGTTCCTGCATACTCTGGCATGGTTGTTATTTGCTTCTGAGGGCCAAGTATAGGCCCTTTCAGAGCAGTCCCATCCACCACACTTCCCTAAGAACAGCCCCGCTAGGTGAAGGCGTGGGATTCTGGCTTGAGCAGCGTGAACGCTCCAAG
This sequence comes from Pelochelys cantorii, assembly GCA_032595735.1. Classification (NCBI taxonomy): domain Eukaryota; kingdom Metazoa; phylum Chordata; order Testudines; family Trionychidae; genus Pelochelys; species Pelochelys cantorii. The sequence goes on along the minus strand of CM064344.1, from coordinate 5,853,679 downwards.
GGCCCAACACAAGCCCTCTGGCCTCAGTGGGAGACCTTGCATTGATCTCAAAGGCCTTTGGCTCTGCTCCTCAGGGGAGGAAAAGTGAGTAGGGAACCTGTCTTGGAACCTGGAATGGGGTGGCAGCCAAGTTAGAAGGGAGAAATCGAATTCTCCCCCTGGCTTTTTCAGGACATTTGCTCAGGTTCTGCAAACCTGTCCAACTGAGGGAACACACGAAAGCCACCCAGATACTCACTGTTGCTTGCTTTGGGTGCCAGAAATGATTCATCCCAGAGCATGTGGCAGGGAGGGGATACATCCATGCTGGATAAATAGCAAGACTTCTAAACTAGAATGTTCAGCAATCAGGGAGAAATATGCCGTCTCTAATTAATCTGTTTTCAGCTGTTGACTGGGACCCCCTCATCCCCTGCATGCACGCACACATACACACGCGCATGCACACACACACACACACACACACACTTCTCTGCTGAGGGCAGGGTGGTTGAAAGGGCTGCCAGGCACAGGGAGCCCAGAAGCGGACAGGAGAAATTAAGCATTCCCTCCCCCCGCTCCCCCCGATATGCAATCTGTGGTTTTCTCTCCTTGGCCGTATTCCCTACAGAGCTTGCAGTTACCTGCGGAAACCAAAAGGCACCGGTCTACGCACATGGCTGTCTCCATAGTCTCTGTGTAGACAAGTGGAGCCAGAGGGTAGATCCCCTGGCCCCCGCACACAGCCTTCCTTTCAGCACCTTCCCTTGACACAAAGACTAACTTATCCCACTTTTTTTTTCCCTCCCTCTCCCTCTCCCTCCCTCTGTCTCTGCTCCCTGCAGCCCTTGCAATGAAAAGCTCTCCATGCACGGACTAATAAAGTCCTATATCACCTCCTCCCCCACTCTCCATGCATAGCAGTGCTGCCAGAAAAAAGAGAGAGAGAGTTAAACCTGGAACTCATTTAGCAAAAGGGGACTTTCGTTAACAAGAAAGTTACCCATCACGAACTGCCGGTCACACCTCGAGTGATCCTACATCCATTACCCAGCGACTTAGCCCTGGCTGAGTTTGATTTTACGAACTGTGAGGCTGCTCTGTTGAAAGTCTGCAAATTGGACATAAATTGGACTGCAGACGGCTGGGGGACTGAAACATTTTTCTTGTGGGTGACGTTAACAAACGTCGGCCACGGACTCACAGCATCCCGCGACGACGCTGATAATAAGTTGCTTGCCCTCGCTAAGGAAGTGACAAGGACACTAGATGGAGTCGGGTGACCAGATGTCCCGATTTTATAGGACAGTCCTGATATTCACTGCTTTTTCTTATATAGGTATCTATTTAACCCCATCACCCCAATTTTTCACACTTGCTATCTGATCCCTAGGACTGAGACTCAAAAGAATTGGCTTCTACTGACTCTGCTACTTAACCACCTGGCCTTGGGCAAGTCAATTCACTGCTCCTTGCCTCAGTTTCCCCATCCATACGACTCTGACTTTTCTTCATTAACCACATTTTGCTCCAAGACTCAAGTAGTATTATTCAGTTTGGTTCCTCACCCCCTTCCTCAGATCTTTTCTCTATATTCTTTTTATGCAAAAGTAGTACCATGCAGGTCTCATTCTAATGAATGCAACTAGATTTACCGGTGTGTTAAAAATTACTCAGTTTATTCCTAATCTTGGATGCCACAATTGCCTCTTTGAGCAGAATGTTACTGTGAGTTAAAGTTGTTGTATGTTAGTTGCTCGAATCTGTGATTACATTTTCAAGCATATCTGCACAGGGCTCTCCCTATAAAGTCATGCTGCATGTGAGAAAATAAACCCTGGGAACATTGTATATGCACTGATGTGTCCCATGGATGTCAGAGGTGCAATAACAACTCATTGAGAAGTACTGCAGGAGGAACAGTTTATTTTGGCCTGTTCTACACTAGGGAGTTATTTTGAAATAACCCCCCCTTATTTCAAAATAATAAGCAAAGCGTCCACACTATCCAGTCTGTTATTTCAAAATAATGGGACGGTTATTTCAAAATCTGTACTTCTGCTTCCCTTGGGGAATAACGCTTATTTCAAAATAGCAATCGTGTGGATACTCCGCTGCTGCGATTTCAAAATAACGACTCCCCAGAATAATTCGAACTAATTACTCCCCAGTGCTGCTTCTTGGGGCTCTAAGTCAAGGTAGCACATCCACAATAATAGAGCCTGCCTCAAACTAATTTCTAGGCTTCCCTGTAGTGGGGGGACACGATTTCGATGTTGTTATTTTGGGTGTCTTGATTTCGAAAGTAGTTATTTCAGAATACTTTCTTAGTATACACATGCTCTTTGTGTTGTATTTGTTTTATATCACAGGTGATGTTTCATGGGGGGGAATCTGTGTTGAAAAAGAAAGAAAGAAAGAAAGAAAGTTAACAAAACTGATATACTCAGCATGCAGTTAACCTGATGCAAGAGGAAATCAAGACAAATGACCAATTAGTATTTTGAAAAATAGAATTTAAAAAAGAATCTAAAATCCTATGGAGTGATGATTATAAGAGAGTCTAACTTTGGCAGCTTTGGGCAACATAAAAGGATAAATGGCACCATGAATTACATGTGGTATAATCCTATGGTAATTATTAACTAATAATAGCCTTATTTATATTAGAACATAAGAACGGCCATCCTGGGTCAGACCAAAGGTCCATCTAGCCCAGTATCCTGTCTTTCAACAGTGGCCAATGCCAGATGCCCCAGATGGAGGGAATACAACAGGTAATCCTCACATGATCCCTCTCCTGTCACCCATATCCAGACAAACAGAGGCTAGGGAAACCATTCCTACCCATCCTGGCTTGTAGCTATTGATGGACCTAACCTCCTATCTAGATCTTTTTGAACCCTGTTAAAGTCCTAGTCTTCACAACATCCTCTGGCAAGGAGTTCCACAGGTTGACTGTGCGCTGCGTGAAGAAAAACTTCCTTTTGTTTGTTTTAAACCTGCTGCCTATTAATTTTAGTTCTTATGTTGTGGGAATAATTAAATAACTTTTATTGCATATTCCATCTAAACATTTCAACAACAGACCTATTTTGGCCACAATTCCAATTCTGGCCTAACTCCAGTGAGGTCATGGCAGCATAGAATTTAGAGCTAGGTTAAAAGATACCAAGGAAATCTTATTGCGTGCTTCAGGCTATGAGCTTCTTGCCTGCAGAAGTCAGGAAGGAGTGTTCTTTTGACACACAGCCTTACAACGTTTAATGGGACACTCACTCCTGGCTGACTGCAACATGCTTACATTAATACTGCTCATATACTTAAAGTTAAGCATGTTGCTGGATTGGGGCAGAGCACTCCGCACATGCCAAGCCTGAGCAACAAGTGCATTAATGAAGTGATTGATTAATGAAATATAGCGGAGTATTATTTCCTCCATTCATTCATCAAGTATTGATCATTACTGATTGCAGACCATCTCCTGTAGCATAGGAATTTCTATATCACTAGTTATATCTAGGAATCTCTATATTACTCAGTTAGTAAAAGGGAGCTCTTTGAAACACTTGGCTAATTTTACCAGCGAGGTGGCAGTCATTCAGAATTTGGTCTGTTAGGGCGAAGCCCCGGTAGTTCATTTGGTTAATTTCTGAGCCTTCTGGCTTCTGCAGTGTTTCTTTAAGGGGCACTGTATATGAGTGATTGAGTGAGAAGGAGATGACAGAATTAGCACACACTGGATCTTTTGACCAAGGGGGGTGGAGGCGGGCGAGAGGGGGTTGCCAATCTAATGCTGGGCTAGGTGAACGTCCCCCTCAGGATTTGGGAAAGAAAAACACCCAACTGAATCATTTTGGTGTACCTCGAGCCTATTCAATTCAAATTCATTTCAGGATTTTTTTTTAAGGAACTTCATCTTAGATCAAAAATCACTACGGGATTGCAGTCGGCACCATGCAGCCAGGACTGTAGCAGGATTTCCAGGCAAACTCAGCTCGCCGATACCATACCACAATGTGTATTTCTAAGAAATCGTGGGCCGTTCCCCCTTTCAGTTTCCAAAACCGTCTGCAGCAGGCACTTTTCAAGGAAACGACACAGGTACCTCAGGGTCATCCGATGGTGGTTGGTCAAATTTTCCAGTGAGCTAGCAAGCAGGGTTTGCAGAGAATAGCTTGTTCCCCGTTTTTTCCCCCTTTCTGTTTGCTCATGGTTATTTCCTTATTATAGCAACTCTGACTTCACTGAATCATCTGTCCCCTGGATCAAATGCTGCGAGAAGGAATAATGCATTTTTTTTTTAAACAAGGATCCTACAGCAGCTTTTAAATCCAATGTGCCTCAAAATGATGCAATTTCTGTGTTGGGGAAAGTAAGGATTTGATTGGAAGATGAGTCAGAAACCAGCCTTCCTTTTTAGTGCCTGTGCTTTTGTGAGTTTAGTTAGGGTACATCTACACTGCCTGCAGCGTAGACGTGGACTAAGTTATTTCAGAATAGTGTCAACATACAGTCAACCTGGAGTACATCTTACTCTGGCTCCTGTAACCCTCATTGTATGAGGAGTAAGGGAAGTTGGAGGAAGAGTGCTCTATTTCAAAATAAGTGCTGTGTAGACACTCCCAATTTTGAAATCAGCTATTTTGAAATAAACTACGCAATTGTCGTAGCTCAATTTGCATAGTTTATTTCGAGTTAAGCCCTGCAGTGTAGACTCACCCATAATATTAGGCTGTGTCTACACTACAAAGAAAAGTCGGAAAAAGATACGCAAATAGCACACCACAATTTGCGTATCTTTTTCAGCTTTTCTTCGGAAGAGGCTTTTCTGAAATTTGGCGCATCTACATGGTGCCAAATTTCATAAAAACCTCCTCTCTCGGCACATCCCTTCTTCCTCATACAATGAGGTTTACAGGGTTGGTGAAAGAACGTGTCTGCTTTTCTGAATTTTTTTCCGGAAAAGCGGACACTTTCCTTGGACACAGCATAACTTTTCCGGGATACCTCCGGTATCCCAAAAAAGAGCTGCAGTGTAGACTTAGCCTCTGTCAACATACCTAACTAGCCCTGGTTGCTAGAGTTTACCGGTTTCCTTTCCAGAGCAAACAACCTGACCTAGTTGGGCTTGTCTATGCTACGGAGAAGATTGACACTGCCGCAGTCGATCTTCCGGGGTTCAAATTAGCAGGTCTAGTGAAGACCCGCTGATTTGAATGAGAAGGCATTCCAATTGGTGCCGATAGTCCTGCTCCTCACGAGGAGTAAGGGAAGTCGACGGGAGGATGTGCGATTTAAGATACTTCAACTCCAGCTATGTAATTAACTGGAAGTCCACGACTTACAAAAGGCTTGTGTTCAGAAAGTCCATTTGTAAGTCAGTTTTTTGGAACTTGGAATACGTTTTCCCATAGAAGCAATGCTATAAATGGCAGATAGGTCTCCAGGCTAGCCCACAAAAGTCTATTTAGCTCATAACGTAGCTGAAGTGCTGTGGTTTTGCCCTGAAAGGTAGTAGAAATCGTTTTTATTTAACCGTGAATGCTGGTGCTTGAGGAAAGGCAAGTTTAATGAGGAAGATGAGGAGCTGGGTGGAGATTCTGAAAGGGACTTCTGGGTATCTCCCGACCAGCCACCGCCCCTCTCTCCCGCCCCCCCCCCCCATGGACTATGACCAGTCCCATCCCCGAGCCATGACCACCTCCTAGACCTAGCCCCAGCTCACAAGGAGGTGGTGAACACAGCAGGCATGGGGTGGAAGACTCGGAAGCAGCAGGGAGTGGCTGTGTAGCCGGCGACTGGAGACAAGCAGCAGTTTCCCCTTCAAAGCGCCGCTTCTCTCCAGCTGCTGGCTATGCGACAGCCCCCACTCCTCTGGTATCCTCCGGCCAGCCCTTGTGCTGCTTGCCACCACCTGCTCCTCTTGCCTGCTGCCCTGAGGCCAGGTCTGTCCGTAGCCATATGCAGAATATGCAGTTGTGCAGGGTATCTGGAAATTTGGGGCCTCACTGGGTCTTAATGTCCTCCCACCCACCTCTTCCCGTCGCTGTTCTGTGGCTCTGCTTCCTCCGGAAAGGATCTAATGCAGTGTTTGTCAGCCTTTTTTTATAAAGTAGCCCTTTTAAAAAAAAATTATAAGTACCTCCAGTACCTACAGGTTTCAGACACACACATTTTTTTTCTACCATTGCACCACATTTGTTTAAACAACTTTATCATTTAAGGCGGGCAATGAATTTTTTGGGTGTAAAAAGTACAAAAATAAAAAAGCGCTGTAAAACTTACAACAAAAATTCCGTTTTCTCCAAATTTCAGTTGTGTTGACGTACCCCCCAGACTTCTCTTAAGTACCCCGAAGGGTACTCATACCACTAGCTGAGAAACACTGATCTAGTGAACAGAAAAGTGACAAAGCCGGCCAGAGCGAAGAGCAGAACAGTGAACCTGTGAAAGAGCCATTCCAGTGGTCATGAAGCCATTGAACAGGCATTTGCCAACCCCAGGTATGTCCGGTCTGTGTCTGAATGTACCATGTCAGTCAACAGGACCTTAGTTTAAAATTCCTTTTAAAAATATTTCATGAGTGTGTCGCTGACCATTATAAAATCACCTCTCTAAAAAAATTGTCATCCCCTCCTCCCCATCTGCCATTGAGCATGAGGACACGAGTTTCATTGCACGGCGTAGGGCTCATACATGCTAAGGATGGCCCCGCCTGAGGCTGCAGGAAAGCTCTGGTTTGTAAGTGCAGACGTGCGTAAATCGGATGTTTGTACTGTGGGAAGTCGTTGCCTTCAGAGGGACAACTTGCTGCAATGAGCGGGGGAAAGTAGGGGTAAGAGTTGCCTGCGTGGGCCTTAAATGTGAAACACGTCATCCCTGTGTGACCAGTCTGGGGAGCAACGCAGAACGTGTGTGCTAAATTTCTCTCCTCCCTCCATCTTGGAGGAAAGGACCAACCAGTGCGCAGTGTGAGAGGTCTGGTGCTTCTCTGACAGCGTGTCATCCCGCCTGGTCACATGAGAAGGACACAAGGAATTCCGCACGAAGTATCTACAGTTACACCAGACACGTACCTCCGAGGCCTGGCACCAAAACTCTGCTCTAACATCTGCTGACGTCAGTGACAGTTTTTCCTTTGACTTCACCAGGACTGTCATGCAGGTGGCCTCTAGACCTTGGCACTGTAATACCATGGTGATTGGTCCCATGGAAATACCTGGCATTAGGTTAGACTGCAGGGAGCTAGATACCATTATATGCAGCAGGCCAGAATCCTATACTCAGTGTTAGAAGAGCAAATTTAGAGAGCATTGTTATTTCCCAGATTAGGCCATATTAAGCACTGACTCCCCTCCAGACGGCAACAACAAGAGACACCATATTCATCAGCTACAGATCACATTTTTCCAAAGGCCTCAAAGGCCTTTGGTAAGCAGCTGTATAGACCCTTTGACACATGGGGAAAAGTGAGCTGCAAAGTAGTGAAATGAGTGGCCCAAGATTTAACATCATGTTGATGACAGCGTCAGCTAGAAATCTAGAGCTCCAAGCTTTGTTTGCACCACGGCCCCATCTACACTAAAGGGGAAGTCGACTTCAGATACACAAGTCCAGTTAAAGCTGAGCGCTTGGGTGGCTGCCTGGGAGAGATTCAAATGCCACCCAGCTGATTAGCAAAGTGCCCACAGCACTCACAGCATGTGTTTCTACTGGTGGTGCACATTCTACATGTCTCAGTGCACATAACACAATATATTCCGCACATGGATTAGAAAAAAATTAGAGGAACACTGCCAGCAATGCTGATTACGTAGGCAGAGTCGAAGTATCTTAAATCATATTTGGGCCCCATCCACAGTGATGGGAGAAGGGCTGCTGGCCATGGATAAGTGCTGCCGACTTGACCCACAGTCCTCTGTCTTCTCTTTATTATGACCGAGACCTTGATTCAGCAAGATACTTAAACACATGCTTCACTGTTCAAGCCTGGGAGTAGCACCATTAAAGTCAGTGGGTAAATTACGGCTTAAAGTTAGATATCATTACCTTGCCAAATTGCATCCTTGGAGAAAGTGGGCAGGAACCCCCACCTTACTAAGATACCAGGAGGGGAAATGTTTTTCTTTTTGGATTCAGTGTTCCTTCGGCCCTTTCAGGACCTAGCTAAGAGGTGCCTAGCTCCTGCAGTTCCCATTGACTGCTTGCTGGAGTTACGGGCGCTCAGCCTTTCTGCAACTTGGGCTGTTGTAACCCAGCAGGGTGTTCCTCAAACTCTGGAGTGCGCTCTGTAGCTCCTTGGAATGGAGTCACTATGTCACACCCATCCTGCCTTAAGCCAAATAATGTAACAAGAGGGCACCGTGCTGCTCTTCACTTCCAGAGTCAGATTTCCACTTGAATGTAAACTCAAGTCCCTGACATATTACCAGGAGCACATAAAAAAAATTATTCTAATGGAGCAACACTAGCACTCGTTAATCCACTCTATCCCAGCCTATAATGACTTTGGGGACTTCTGAAACCAGCAGAGTCTGTGGAAGAAATGCCTGTTCTGTTCCACACTGGTTGAGGCTTAGCTCTCAACGAGAGAAGAAAAGGAAATTCAAAGCATTTTTTTTAGGGTGGGGTTCACGTTTTATGGAGCAGTTTGGTTTCTAGGACTTCTGTTCCTACTGGTTCTGCTCTCATGATGTAGTACGGTAACGTGTCATCAGGCGATGGGATTCCAATGACACGCGACAGTCACAAGTCATTGGTAATTTATCCTCAGATACCTGCGGGGTCTCAGATAAGATGGAGACAGGCAGGCTCTTGGGTGAGAACGGAATGTTTCTGTTTCTCACGCTCACTGTTGAAGGTTTGTAGATTGAAATGTGTAGATGGCCCATTGTAAGCCAATCCTCATTGCAGGAGGAGTAATGGTAGTCTGAATTAGGGGCTTTAGTTCGAACTACCTAGCCCATGCCGCGTGTAGCTGCGGGCAGGGAGTTCGAACTACCGGGCATTTAAAAATGGCGGCGCCTGGGAACATGCAGATAAAGCCTGGGATATTTTAATCCCGGGCTTCATCTGCAAGTTCGAATGACTACATTAGCCACCCTAATTCGAACTAGGGTGGCTAGTGTAGACATACCCTTAGAGATTAATAAAAATGTCTAAGATCATGAGCTTTCATGGAAAACACCCACTTCATCTGATGAATTGGAGTGGAAATAACAGAATCCAAGATATATATAGATATAGATATAGATATATATATAACAGCAAAAGAAGTACAGGTTGGACCTCTCTGGTCGGGCACCCTCAGGACCTGACCGGTCCTGAATGAGGGAATTTGCTGGACCAGAGGAGGTCCCCAGTTACCAGCTCCCCAGACCCCCTTCCCTCCCCACTGCTGGCCCCAGCCACCCTCCCTGCTGGGCTGTCATGCTGTTGAGGCCCTGGCAGCCCAGACTGCCCCAGCCTCGCTATCGGGGCTGCCACGTCCCTGGCCCTGGCACCGCCATTGGGGCTACCACAGTTGCTGTATCGCTGGCCCCAGCCCCACTATCTGAGGGACCACAGCTGCTGCGTCTCTGGCCCCCGCCCTGCTACCGTGGCTACCGTGACTGCCATGTCCCTGGCCCTGTTACTGGGGCTGCTACAGCCCCTACTGTGCTACAAGGGCTCCAGTACTGGTCCCACCCCCAGCCCTGCCGGTGTCCAAGACGCCAGCCCTCTTGCCACTGGGGCTCCCAGCCAGGACTGCCTGGTTTAGGTCCTGCTGGATCACGGATGCTACCGGATGAGGGAGTCCCCGTTTTGGGAGGTCCAACCTGTACCTGTCAATTGTAGGACCCATGTAAATGGCGCTAATTAAGTGGGCTGGATGTGTCCCATTCATAGTGTTTGGTGTGAAAACGTGGATGTCAAAGGCAGGGGAAATTGGCTTTGTAGTGCGTTAACCAGTTTATGTCTTTAAGTCCAGGGTAAGGGTGTCAAATTTATAGATTAATTCTTCTAACCCTGGATATTCCTGCTAGTCATATAAATGTCCTGTCCCTTTTTAAAATCATGCTCAAGTTTTAGCGTCAACAATATTATGTAGAAATGGGTTCCATGGTCTAACTTAGTATTACTGTATTTCCTTTTTGAATTTGGTACTTTTCAATTTCATGGAATATCTCGTTGCTCTTTTGTTAAGTGTTCATAAGAATACATGCTTCTGAGCTATCTTCTCTGTACCATTCATTACTCCGTATACTTCATCATCTGTCTACTTACACATTTCCTTCCTATAGGAGATTTCAAGTGTTCCTATTATGTTTCCAATTCACCTGTTAGTGTATGTATTGTAAACAGCTAATACTTCTCAGAAGACACAGTTTCTTTATGACTTGTTTCCCATTTACCCTCAAGCGGGCATAATCCAAGTAAAAAAGAGAGGTGTTCGAGGGAGGGGAATATGATTCTATTGATGTGAAATCCTCCAACCATGCATAACCCCAAGTAGCTGGAGGTTTCTGCAAAGAAATAGTTCACAGTGTTGGCGTTTTAACCATCATCATTAGACATCCGTGTTAACACGTCACTGCTATGACTATGTGTCATTCTTATAATAATTAATACCACCTTAAAAAGTGTAGTAGGTCCTTTACAGAGCTAAGGAAAACACACGTCTTCAGGAATTGGTTTAAAAAAAAAAGGGTTGCTTTAACGAAAGGATGTAAGTAGTTGCTTTGAGTACCCATTCAGCATGTAAGCTATTTTTTAGACAGTCTGTCTGTATTCTCAGCAAGACATCTGTGCATCAGTTCACAGCTTTCTTCACAATCATAAAGGCTAGAAATGTTTCTTTCTACTCCCTGCCAAACACTTGCATGGTCCTTGATAAGTACTGCCTTTTAGAAAGCCCCACAGATTCTGCTCCCAAGAAATTAAGTCTCCTGCAATGAAGGGCCAATTTCCTTTCTGTGAATGGGTTGAAACCCAAATATTCTCTTGTCCGCAGCAGGCCGTTTGGATACCGAAGTTAGGAAAAGAGTCAGAAATATCAAAGAGCAAGTGGCAACCGTTTCTCTTCTTGGTATCTGCATCACTCCTGTGGATTTTCTAAGCTGTTCCACTCTGCTGGGCCAGTCTTCGTTTTCACACATATGGTGAGCAGATTGCTGGGAACAGCATTCAAAATGTGTTTTCCTCTCTTGAAATCCCTATTCATGCTCTTCCTCTGTTAGCGTTTCCTTTAACAAGGGCCCCGAGTGGACTGTGGCACATCTGGCTTGGAACTCTCCAAGCGTGGGGGTACTCAGAATTGCAGAACAATGGTGGAATAGGGGGGTGCGTTCTGGAAGTTGAAGGGAAAGGGAGAAGCTCGCTCCAGATGTGAACCACTCCAGAGTTCAAGGGTTTTCCTCTGGGCCCACATTTTGTTCTTTTTACTGAAAATAATTTCAGCGGGTAACACACCACTCCGTGAGGAATTACTGAGTGTGCTGTCCACACGCACTGCTGAATTTGTCGAATCTATACAGAGGTGGAAGTCTGCGGGTGCACCCTGGTGTGGATCTCCGGCAAAGCTGGCTGAGCTGCAGCAAAAGCCAGCAAGGGGCTATTGAAAGACCTGGCAGGGACCCGGGCTGTAATAGGATGGTACCTGTAAGAAATGTTAAGATACTTTCACCACTGAGTATTTCTATCTATCTGCTATAAAATTGAAAGAGTGTGTCTGTCTGTTTGTCTGTTTAAGAACTGCTCCTAATCGGTAAGAGCTATAACCACCAGATTTGGTAGGCAGCTTCTCTCATCATCACTTAAAAACAAGATAAGGGTTTGGTTGTGTGGGGGAAGGAGGGTCTTTCCAATGCATACAGGCCTGCATAAAACCATACAGAAAAGAGACAGAATGATCAGGCAGGTGAAAGGGGCCGGCTGGGGGTGCGCCCCTGCCCCAGGACTGCCCCAGCCCCAAGCCCTTCCATCCCCAGGTGCCCTTTAGGGAGGGCAGGGGGGCTGTAGTTCCCCCCTTGTACTGAAATATTGCTGGCTGTTCAGGGAGCCAGGGGAAAGGGCACAGTTTACTGCATTCCTCACTCTGGCTGGGAAAGGCAGGGGGCAGATGAACCTGGACTCTGCCCCAGCTGGGGGACATGCACCCATCCCCTGGCTGTGCCCACTGGAGCTGCAGTGGCCATGGAGAGGTGCTTCTCACCTGGCCCCAAGCGACCGTGGTGAGACAGGGCTGGAATAGTCTTTTCTCCCCAGGGCAGCCTGCATCCTGAAGCCCTCCTCCCCAGCCCCACTCCCGAGCAATGATTCCAGTGAAGAAAAAACAAAAACGACTTGCATTAAAGACCCGAGTAATGCTGGGTAAACCTTCTAGTATAATATGGCCCTTATAAAACACACTGCACAGCGGAACCGGGGGGGGGGGGCGGGATCACAACCTTGGCTTGTTACAATGTACGAGGCACATCTAAGTGCGTCACATCCTTCGGGGGATTATTTCCTCGTCACCAGACTTCCTGGAGTTGCCTTTTGGATTTGACACACCCGTCTTGGAGCATGCAAGAGGGGGTGAGGGGGAGGAGGCCTCTCTTAGCATGCTGAAAAGAAACTGGGTCAGAACATTTCACAAAGGGGTTGGCTGGGCCTCCGCCATGTCTTTGCAAGGGTTAAGCAGAGCGAGAAATAATAGATTACAAAAGACATGTTCAGTGGAGGTGTCCACACTACACATTTCTATGGAGCCCAAACTTAGTCGTGTTCTAGTCATGTCGTAGCTTCTCCTCTGCTCATGCTGCCGGGAAGAGTTTGGTCTGATGTCTGGCCCCCCCTCTTTCACAACATCCATGGCAGCGCTCACTACTTGGCACATAAGACCTAGTAAAGTGTCTGTAGCTAAGTTTTCCTGCGACTCCAGTGTGTTCAGTCTGAATCTGAGTACCTCTTCTGCCCAGCTTGTTGGTCCCTGCGCTTTGGGTTCATTACATTGGGTATGTGTTTTTAAGGCTTATCTCTGCACTCAAACGGGCCTTGTCCTCACTAGAGTTTGAGGGAGTGTGGTGAGAAAGCATCACAGATTCGAACACATGCTCACCTAGAGGAGTTGAAGTGAACTTTAACACCCCTGTTTATATTGAGGAAATTCAAATACACACGTACATATTCCTAATGTAGACATGGTAGACCAGCACAAAACTGAGTTTACTCCAGTGGGACTTAATCTGTCATCAAAATAATCCTCACCGATTTTAACTCCACATTGCCCCCGGTGCAATTTAATATTACTCACGTTTGGTTACAGTAGTATCACATAGCCCTGGTCATAGAGTTGGACCTAATTGTGCTAGGCACTGTACAAAACCAGACTAAACAAACAGCCCCTCATCCTGCATTTTTTTAAGTTGGGAGCTGAATTTCCTGTGGCCAACAAGGAGGATAGGCCGTGACACTAAAGTCTAAAGGTTATTCTTAGCAACATTTATTTCCTATAATATAAAGGGATAATAAGGACCAAATTCTGAGTCCTTAATCAGTCTTTACTCTGTGATGTCTCTAGGTGTTTTGACTGAATATGAACTTCAGAATTCAACCTTATGTTCTTCAGTAGCCATAGTTACACATGCTCAATTCCTTAGACTGTCCATAGCTTCCACGACTCTGCTTGCTTGGTTGATTGTTCTCTTGGGCACATCATTACCTTGACTGCATGTACAATTCAGGTAATTATGAATGGAATCCTGGCCCCACCAAAATCAGTGAAAGGTTTGCCATTGACTTTGGTGGGACCAAGATTTTACCCTTCCTGGGCAAAGTATCAGTGTGTGTGGTATTTTGGCCATGATGTTCTAAAAACTGGGTGGTACAGGTTGAAATTCTCTAGTCCGGCACTCTGGTCCTGCAACATCCATGGTCCATCATGATTTTAGTTAGCCAGATGTCCACTTTACATGGTGTGGCAAAGTTTTCCGTGGTCCCATAAAGTCAGTTTACAGACACCAGTCCTGGCTCTCAGTGTTCTGTGCTGTTATTTAGCTCTAATTTACCCCTGAATGTTTGGTAAGAGCCCAGTAAGCAATGAAGTGTTGGTAAATTTAGCTTTAGCAAATACAAGTTGAACTTCTCTAGTCCGGCACCCTTGGAACCTGACCGGTGCAGAACCAGAGAATTTGCCGAACCATGGGAGGTCAAGATTGTCTAGCAGCATTACCAAGTGCCTATTTGTCAGTCAGCTTCTTTTACTTGATACCTGCTATAAACTTGCAGCCAGTAGTCACTGAGGCTATGTCTAGACTTCAGGCTTCTTTCAGAAGAAGCTTTTTTCAGAAGAGATCTTCTGAAAAAACTTCTTCCGAAAGAGAGCGTCCACACTGCAAAAGCACATCGTCCACACTGAAAAAGCAATCTGCTTTTTCGAAAGAGAGCATCCAGACTGAATTGATACGCTCACATGTAAGCTGTGATTGCTATGGATGGAATGGCCACCAGGGCACCTGTGCTTTTTTCCTCTTTTCTCTTCTTCCGAAAAAACTCCCTCTTCCCCGTCCACACAAGCCTTTTTGCAAAAGAGCTCTTTCACAAAAAGGCTTCTTCCTCATAGAATGAGGATTACCAGTGCCAGAAAAACCCCTCTGTTCTTCCGATTTTCTTGTAGAAGAACATAATTGCAGTGTGGACGTTCCTCAAGTTTTGCTGGAAAAAAGGCAGTTTTTCAGACAAAACTCTGTAGTGTAGGCATACCTGGAGGGCATGTCTACACTGGGGAGTTATTTCAAAATAACAAGGTGAGCATCCACACTTCCAAGCCTATTATTTTGAAATAATGGGTTTGTTATTTCAAAATAATAACTCCTGCTTATGAAAAGGAATACATTTATTTTGAAATAGTTATTTCAGGAGTTATTATTTCAAAATAAGTTATTTTGAAATAACCAGGTAGTGTAGACATAGCCTAATGATTGAAATGCCCAAACAAAGCAAATGCAGAAAAAACAGGTCTCTCTGAAATGCACTTCCTGTGATTCACCAGCAAATGTCGAAATACTGTCAAGCTGGAAGATTACTTACTCTGACTCCTGTAACCCTCATTGTACGAGGAGTAAGGGAAGTCGGAAGAAGAGTGCTCGATTTCGAAATAAGTGCTGTGTACCCGCTCCCAATTTTGAAATAAGCTATTTCTAAATAAGCTACGCAATTGACGTAGCTCAATTTGAGTAGCTTAATTAAGCCCTGCTGTGTAGACACACCCTTATTAGACTTCACTGTCAGTTATGGCAAGTCTACATTATGGGACAATGTTGACCTAATTTATGGAACTCCAGCTACGTGAATACTATATCTGCAGTCGAGTTGCCACGGGGTCTCTACTGCAAGTGGCTGACAAGCAGGGGAACCATTTCAGATTTTGGTTAGGAGGAATGCAACTTTAACCATGATTCCATTCTACATGCTACTTAGGCACCTAAAAACTCCTGGCTTTTTGGAGGTGATAACTTAGGGTGCGTCTAGACTACATGGCTCCATCGATGGAGCCATGTAAAGTAGAATCCCTGCTTCTTTGACTATGCCGAGTAAACTACTTTACATGGCTCCGTCAAAGGAGCCATGTAGCCTAGATGCACCCTTAGAAAATAACTGGCAGGAACAAGGCTCCTCACTCTTATATAAAGAAGAAATATAACTAATACCAATAAAAGCCATTTGTAAATTTAGAACTATCAACAGCAAGATAGTTCTAGTCCCAAATGTTGAGAAGTCTGTTCTGGTAGCTAAATACAAGTTTGATACTTTGTACAGTATCTTTAGTAGAGATAAATAAAATCTCCTTAAAATCTGCTCAGCCTTGCGATGATTGCTAATTTTTTAAATATCTTATTGTCCAAATTGTGAAGAGGAGAATGAGGGTGTGTCTAGACTACAGGGTTTTGTGGACAAAAGTGGACTTTTGTCGACAAAACTATACCTGTGTCTACGCTACTGCCGAGTTCTGTAGACTTAACGTCGACAGAACTCAGCAGTTTTGTTGACGGTGGTAAACCTCATTCTACGAGGAATAACGCCTTCTGTCGACAAGTTACTTAAACAAAAAACAGGAGCCCAAAAGTAGCCCAATCTATTTATTTAAACAATTTATTACCACATTGGTCTATACCTTTAAAAGAACCACTGTCAAGAGTATAATTAAATGAAGGATGCTAGCAGCATAGCTCTATAGCAAACCAATTTTGTCAGCCAAAACTTGGCTTGACATGACAATCACTGAAGATATTCAAATTTGTGAGATTCTGCCACTCTCAGACATATTAAAGAGTAGGTACACAGGAGCTAAGATGATTTACCAATTGGAAGAGAAGGAAATACAGCAGGCACACAGCTACAAAATGGCTGGCTGCTTTGGGCAGCATTTGTCTGTATTTGTGCATGTAAAAGACCAGCAGCTCCCTAAAATGTATGTTGGGGAAAAAGGTGAAGACTTAAAAAGTGCAACTGCCACCCTGCTGTGTAACAGTGTGTCTGAGCTCTACCTGGTAACCTGACCCAAAGTCCATTGTAGTCAAAGGAAAAACTCTCAGGGTATGTCTGCACTAGGAAATTATTTCGAAATAACTACATTCGAAGTAGTAACTCCCAAATAACTATTTTGAAATAAGCTTATTCCCCCAGGAAAGCAAGAGTACAGATTTTGAAACAACCAGCCTGTTATTTCAAAATAACCGGCTTGGTAGTGTGGAGGCTCTTCTTATTATTTTGAAACAAGGGGTTTTATTTCAAAATAACTCCCTAGTATAGACCAGGGCTCACAGGCCAGTGGGGCTACATGGAAGAATAGATGGCCACCCTGGGGTATTGCCATCCCCTCCCCCCCAAATTGGGAAGCTGGAAAGAAGGGGAAAGTTTCCAGTGTTAGTTGAGCGATGGTTGTGTCTTGACAGCAGGGAAAGACCCCAGGGGGTCATTCTTTAGCTCAGCTGCTCTTGCAATGAAGCCCTGAAACATCCAAAGCTGGGCTAACTTGAATTTGCCTGGGACAACAGTTCCCCTCCCCAGCCTGACTCCAGCATCTACTGGAGTCAGGGGGCTTGTTCCTTCCAGCCTTTGTAACGTGGCAACCTGTGAGGATGAGTGGGGAGCATGATAAAATCTGCAGCCATCATCTTCTGAGTGTCCTTCCCGGCCCACCACTCCGAGACTCCTGGTCTCAATGAACCTGGAAAAAAACAAAACACAAACACACAAAAATCGCTGCAGAAGCTCCCAGCTTTGCTATTGGATCTGCCAGACACTAGCGATGTAATAGTATCGTTGATTAACCGATTAATCAATAAGCAAAAGCTTATTGGTTAATACCATAGACTACATGCATTCCCCGCCCCCCTATCAGTAATTTTTTAGCAGGCTGGACAGCAGCCCAATTCAGTCCTGGCTTGCATCGGGTCTGGAACCTACCCCCACTGTGGTTTTTCATTTGAAGTGTATTAGGAGCCAAGCAGGCAGGCAGCCTGGCTCAGTTCCGGCTCGCACTGGAACTGGGAGCTCAGACCCTACCTGGATAGGGGGTGCTGCCACCCGGCACTGCTGCCTCTGTGTCAGAGGCAGCAGCATGGGGTGACAGGCAGCCAGTCCATGAGGGGAGCTGGTTTTTAAACTGGCTCCCCTCACGGCCCCACCGCCGGGGTCTATAGATTAGTCAAGTAACCAATAAGAATTCATGAGGTTAATTGACTATTCAATTAACTGATATTTAACATCCCTACCAGACACACCTCTGCATTCCTGTTGATAGAGCAAAGATACAGCCAGGGGGTGGGGAGTGAGCTGCGTTTTCCATCAGTGTGGCTGAGCCTGGGTGGGAGGAGGCAGGATAGAACCAGCATCTCATGAGCTCTGATTCTAACCTGACTGCTCCTGATTGCAGCCAGGAGCCAAGCAGCCATTTGCATTGATTAGGTCTTTTGTTCTTCTTGATGAGCCTGCATTCCTTTCACTCCAGCAAGTAAGGCGGGGAGGGGGAAGGCTGCAGCCCCCGACATTTTTTAAATGTTGTTCCTGTCCAAAAAACCCACCCAACCTCTCCTGTCAATTTCCCTTACACTTCTCATTCTGGTGGAGTACCGGAATTGATGAGAGCAGTCGGTAATTCACTAGACCCACTAAATTGACCCCCATGGGATCGATGGCTGCAGTGCCACCCCCTGGTAAGTGTAGACATACGCTTCAATCTCATATTAGGTGTTTTTGACAGCTTTAAGGTGCTCTGACATGATCCTCAAACTTCACAGCCATAGTTCAGGATTTCCAGATAAGAACCTTTCGTGATAAAGGAACCTACTTTGCCTGCAGATATTAACACGCTGCTCTCCAACTATAAACATGGTAAATACAGATCAATATTATTTTTTCATCTTCTGCGTGCTGACTGTCATTTTTTGGACAGATTTTCTAGAGTCTCCAGAAGATAAAAATATGTAAAATCTCAGTAGAGTAAAATGTATAGGGTTAAGTCCTCAGCTAGAGTATATTAGCAAAGCCTGTGCAATAACGTAAATTTACAGTAGCTCAATCTGACCCATAGAGTATACACTGTCAGTCATCATCTGTTCAGGCACTTACATAGCTTTCAGCTTTGTAGTTTCTGGGCACCTCATGGTCATTAATGAATTTTATTCTCTCAGCACACTTGCAAGGCAGGAGAATATTCTCCACATTTCACTGATGGAGGACTGATGCCCAGAATGTATTAGGTGACTTTACTATATTCAGAAAGGGGAATCCATGACTTACAAAGAATAGGAAGGATTCTTGAGTGGACAGGAACTTTGGAAATGCAGATTCATTTTTTCACTCAAGTAGAGAGGGTTCAAAAGTGGAACCTTAACTCCAAACATTTTCTGGGCAGGTTCTGGTCATGGTCTCATCTGGGCTGGGAAAAATCAGCAAAAATAGAATTGCCAGGTTTCTACTCAATCAGTGGTCCACAGATACTTAAAAAAACCAGTAGCCCAAAAGTAGCCCAATTTATCTATTTATTTAAACAATTTCTTTATTACCACATTGGTCTATACCAGTGTTCCCCAACGCGGTGCCTGTGGGCGCCATGGCGCCCGCCAGGCCATTTCTGTGCACCCGCTGAGTGAACGGGGCTGGCCCCGCCCCCGGGTGCATGGCGCATGGGCGGTGCCGGCCCCCTGGGTGCACGGCGTATGGGCAGCGTCGGCCCCAGGCGCGCAGCACATGGGCGGCCCTGCCCCTGGGTGTGCAGCGTTTGGGCAGCCCCACCCCCAGGTACGTGGCGCAAGGGTTGTGCCGGCCCCGGGCGCACGGCATATGGGCAGTGCTGGCTCCTGGGCGCGCGGCACAGGGGTGGCACCAGCCCTGGGCGCGCAGCACAGGGGTGGGACTGGCCCTGGGCTCACAGCACAGGAGCGGCACCCGGCCCCGGGCATGCAGCACACGGGCGGTGGCGGCCCCGCCCCCAGGCGTGTGGCGCATGGGCTGTTCCGGCCCCAGCGCACGGCGTATGGGCAGCCCCCCCGGGTGCGCGGCGCCGGCGCCGGCCCCGGGAGTGCAGCACATGGGTGGTGCCAGCACTGGGTGCGCGCCGTATGGGTGGCCCCGCCCCCAGGCACGTGCACGGCCCCGCCCCCGGGTGCGTGTGTGGCCCCGCCCCTGGGTGCCCGGCGCGTGAGTAGCCCCACCCCCGGGCGCCCGGCAGCCCCAAAAGGCTGGGAACCACTGGTCTATACCTTTAAAAAGAACCACTATTAAGAGTATAATTAATGAAGGATGTTAGCAACATAGCTCTACAGCAAACAAATTTTGTCAGCCAATTCTTGGCTTGACATGACATTTACAAAGGTACTCCAGTTCAAATCCCTGGATACAGACTAATGCTGGGTTAGAAAAGTTATTCCTATTCCACCAGAAGTTTTGAGATTACAAAAAAAGATTAAGTCAACTGAAATATTTAATTTCAGTTTTGATGTAGGGTTGGGTTTTTTTCACTTTTTCTGTATAAAATTTAACTAAAAATTTCTAAATGAAAAGTCATTTTGAACTGAAAATAGGAAGTGCTTTTGTTTTTAAAGTATCTAAATGTCCTAATTTGATCATTTCAACCTTTTTTTCCCCCAAATTGTGAGATTTAACAAAATCATAATTTCCTGGGGATAGTTTTGGTTTGACAAATTGGCATTTCTGATGAAAAAAAGAGCATTTCATTGGAAAATTCTAGATCAGTTTTAATGTAGAGTCAACCCTTGAGTTTTGGTTCTGGGGTGGGCTCCAAATTGAAGTTGTTACCCATCTTAGAAGATTGCTGACCCTCCAGGTTTGTCCCAGAGACTCCAGGAAATAGATATTCATCTTTAAATGAAGGATATGTCATGTGATGAAACCTCCAGGAATAGGTCTAGCAAAATTGGCAACTCAAACCATACCAACCCCACACACAGCTTACACATTTGTTCTGTTGCTCTGCTAAAAAAGAACAGCTGGACAAATTACCAGCATTTTGTGGGGATTCGGGAAATTGATAGAAGCTGACTCACTGCATACCGACATAGCCCAATGCCATATTAAAACTGAGCAAAAGAAATTGATACTGCAAAGGCTGACAGAATTATGGTATTATTCTAGCATCCTATAATGTCAGGTTATTGGGCTTAGTTCTCCACTGCTCATTTAAAGTGACAACAGCATTTTGCTCTACGAGCTGTTTAAGGCTTGTCTACATAGGGACATCGGAGAAAGTGAATCCAAATTTAACTAAAGGTGTGAATTAGTTAAGCCATATTAAAACCCTGCGTGAATACCCAGGTTCAGAATTAAAATGTTGGTAATTCACGGAGATGTGGGTAGCTCAATGTGCTGAAAAGAACTGGATGGATTAAGGTCTAAGGCAGTGTTTCTTAAACTTTTTAAGACCGAGGAATACCAAACAATATTTTTTTTTATGAGGAACACCAAGGATTTTTTTGTTGAGCAAAAAAATTAATTAAAAAAAGGTCAGGAGGGAAAAGGATCGGGGGGAAAGTTATTGAGGAAAAAAAGGGTCGGGGGAAATTTACTGAGTGAAAAAAAAAGGTCACCCGCCCCTATAAGGGCGGCCATTTTGATTTCTGTTCTCCACGGCACACCTCCGACTGCCTCGCGGCACACCGGTGTGCCACGAAACACAGTTTAAGAAACACTGGTCTAAAGTATAATTCAGTGTACTTTAATTCACTTTACAATAAGGAATTAAACTGGATTTAATTCTGATTAACAGTGTCCACAGGAGAATTTAGCGTGGTTAATTAATTCACTTCAAATGCACACATTTAGTTAATTCAGATTCAATTTCCTGGGTGCACTTTTGTAAGCAAGGCCTCAGTCTCAATTCACCTTGGTGTCTGACATGAGCTCCATCCATCTGCAGACAAGCAAGCTCCACAAAAGATTTGTCTCAATGCAGGCTGCACATGCTCACCATCCTGAAAATAACTGAGATTGTAGGACAGATGTTTAGTCGAACTGGATATAGCTACACTTCAACAGAACACCCTTGGCTGTCTCCTCTAAGCTGACTTGACGTGGCAGAGTTCTGGCTGGTGGGGCTATAAAATTGCAGTGTAGACATTCAAGCTTACCTGGAGCATCGACTTTGGAACCCTGGGAAGATGGAGAGTCCCAAAATCCAGTCTTGAGCCTGAATGTCTACACTGCAATTTTATAGCCCTGGAGCCATGAGCCTGTGTCAGCTATTACAAGCCATCCGTAGGTGTTTTACTGTAGTATGGACATACCCTCTGGGTCTTTTATTCGGGCAATGGGCAACAGAGACTAAGAGCCAGTAACTTTATTAAGAAAGTATATTCATGGAACAAGTGAAGGCCCTGGTGTGGAGGAATTCCAGAGAAGGACAGCAATTTTCCAAATATGGGCAAAAGAAATTATTTAACACTAAGGGTACGTCTACACAGCACACTTATTTCAGAATAAGCTATTCCGGAAGATATATTCCAAAATATCTTATTTTGAAATAGAGCATCTACGCTACAGGGAAACCTCAAAATTAGTCTGAAGCAGGGTCCTCTCGATTTAGAGACTTAGGAAGCACCGGGGAAGGTGCTTGCTTGCATGGCCCTGGGAAGGAGCTATTTCGAAATAGCAGCAATGGAGCGTCCACACTACAGCTATTTTGAAATAGCTATTTTGGAATAGGCATTATTCCTCATGGAATGAGGTTTACAGTAGTTGGAATAAGCCATCTGTTATTTTGATGTTATTTCAAAATAATGGAATTGCTGTGTAGACACTTGCATTGTTATTTCGGAATAACGGCTGTTATTCTGAAATAATGCTACTGTGTAGACGCACTCTAAGTGGGCAGCTGGTATCAACGGAAACAAGGAAAAGCCAAAATCCAATGCTGATGTTTTTCTGAAACATTCCTAAGCTAGCAAATTTGGATTCACATTTAATTCCAAATATCAACTTCATCTCAGAACTTGAGGGTTTTTGTCAAGTCCAGCACTATTAACTGTAACTTATGCAGTCCAAATTTCAGCTGCAATATCATATAGATATTTTATACCTCGCTGCCTCTCAGAAAAACTGTAATATTGTGGGTCAAGAAAGCCTTCCATCTCCCGTGCTATAAGACTTCTTCAAAAGGGGGCAGAATAGTCCCTGTATAGCTAAATTCCTATTCTCTATAGCAGAAAGGTCCATACATAAGTTTGTAAAGTTCACTGAAAATCTTGTGGGTGAAAGATGCTTTACAACTTTTTCTCTTTTGATCTGTGAGATGAATAATTCTATCACCTAAAATGTTATGAACTATTGTGTTTTGATTCCTTATTTGTTATCTATATGGCTAACAATACATAGCCCCTTTTTAAAGCTCTTATAAGACGATCCTCGAAACAGTCCTCACACATCTTGCTGACTCAGGGAAATATCCAAATGAACACCAAACTACTGGAAAAAGTTTCATTTGAATGACAATTTTCAATTCTGAGAGACATTCCTGTAATCACAGATGGGCCTGATCAGCAAAGGTCAGTCCTGGAACTAAACTTCCTCCAATTTCACAGTGGTTATTTTTTTTTTTTTTTACAGCGGGGACTTTAGATCCAGGTCACTGGAATCATAGACTTCCTTTGTCCAGTGTTCATCTGATGTCAGTGAAAGGAGCAGATTACCCATATCTCTGTGGTAAGTGCCTTCAAAGTATGACAATCCCCCTGCAGTATTCCCCGAGGCCAAGACTTCCATTTTAGAACGAAAGCTGAATGAATAATCAATAAAATGGTACTACATCTGCTTCTGACAGAGGAAACACCAGGCAGACACCAGCCAGTCTGGAATCAGCTGTTTCCCGGCCTTTGATCTACTATGTCAGGGTTGCCGAAAAACCCCAACAGGCCTTGTTCCAGACTCTGATACAACCTACGTCATGCTGATAACTCCACCAAAGCCTATTGTTGGCATTGTGTTTGTGGAAGGGATCACCTGTCAAAGTGAATGGTTGCAACCCTTTCTTGACCATGGGAGGCCTTTTGAGGCTGTGGGGATGATAATTAGAGTATAATTGCGTGATTAACAGCCATGGCAGCCCATGGCTTTAATGACATGTCAATATTAAGGCCTGCGTTTCTCAGCAGGCCTCAGGTTTGTAACTATAAGGTCGTGTTATTTTCAATTATAAACCTTATGCTGTCTCAGCAGGGACTTACAAAGTGGGTTCCAAGTCTTTCTTTCTTTCTTTCTTTCTTTCTTTCTTTCATGTCTCCCTCAGAGACATGAGGAGCAATCCAAACCATAAAAGCTGACCAAATTTTCTTACCAGTGTTTTTAATTGTTTTCTATAGACACATATTGATTGTAAACGTCACAGGAATAGTCACTGATTTGCGAAGACATATGCAGGCAGTGAAAGCCAGTCTAGATAGACTGAACTTAATTAACTGGGTTTGAAGGGCCTATTAAGGCAATATTAAAAGAAGCCTGTCTCAGCAGGCCCCCACAGTTGGAAAGCAGAGCAAAGCTTTCAATTTAAGGCTTATTACAAAGATATCCCGCTGCCCAGGTCCATGTTCTGCCTGGGAGCTCTTTAATAGACTGCTCAGAAGCAGAATAAAAGGACTTTCAAAGAGCTCAGGGTTAGCAATGGATTTCTCAAAGGAACCCAACCTGTAAAAATTCCATGAGCTCACTTTGTGACTAAGGGGAGAAAAGTGTCATGTAAACATGGCAATTACACAAAGCATCACAAAGAAATGACACGCAATTCAAGCAATCACATATTGCAGTGATGTCTTGAACTGAAAAGGTGGGTTTCCTCTAAGATTGTTTTAGCCTGCTGCAATGACTTTCTGCTCTGTTAACAAACATACAAAATTGAGAGAAGGGGCAAACTTGTTGGTATACAATAAAAACTCTCGCCAATTTTTTTCCTCTTCCACTCTTCCACTTCCACACCCAGAATTCCTCTGCAACCTGGAGCAGCATCTTTTATAAATATAAGTCTACCTCAATTAATGGTGTTTAATTATTTTTAATTTGCACCATAACTTCCAACATTCCAAGTTCTAGAGACAACTAGAGTTCCAGTCCAATGTCTATTAAAGTCAATGGAATGACTAGGATGGTACATTAGTTAAAGTACTATTATGGAACATAAGATATCTGGATTCAGTTGCTACTCCTGTCATAGATTTCCTGTCTGACCTTGGGCAAATCAGTTAATTATTCTGTTCCCCCCTCTGTAAAATGGGAATCATAATAATATCCTATCTCACAGAGCTGTTGGGTGAATAAATATATTAAAGATAGTGAGGCAGTCAGATAAAGTGGCCGTCTTTCAGCTATATAGACGAGGGTGAGGTTCTGGCTACTTTATGCCAGGAAAAGGGTCTACACAGCAGTGTTATTTTGGAATAATGTCTGTTATTCTGAAATAACAATGTGAGTCTGTACACAGCAACTCTGTTATTTTGAAATAAATTTGAAATAAAGGGCGGCTTAGTCTGACTTCTGTAGACCTCATTCCATGAGGAATAATGCCTCTTCCAAAATTGCTATTTTGAAATAACTGTGGTGTGCACACTTCACTGCGGTTATTTCGAAATAGCTCCTCCCTGGGCCATTCATAGTAATTACTCCTTAGTAATTGCTGGGGCTCTAAATCAAGGTAGCGCATCCACACTAGGGGAGCCTGCCTCGGACTAATTTCAAGGCTTCCCTGTAGTGTAGACATGCTATTTCAAAATTAGCTATTTTGGAGTATTTCTTCCGAATAGCTTATTCTGAAATAAATGTGCAGTGTAGACATATCCTACAAGTCCCCGTTCCATCAGAGGAAGGTTTTGCCTAACTCAAGTTCCAGTGAGTCATGCTTCCACCTTTGGATGTCCCTACTCCAAACCTGGGGCTGGTAAGGTGGGGGGGCCATTATACTACCATTTTCCGTAAGAAGGCTGCATAGACATAATCTTGTCCACTATGTGTGCGAGAAACAATCCAAACATGTTATACTATGTTATATGTTTTATTTATTTTATTTATGTTTTATTTGGTAACATAAATCCATTATAACTCAGTAAAATATGTTATGTGGGTCTTAACTAGATCTGCTAAATGAAACTCCAGGAGATCGACCACCTCCGCATCGATCTCTGAGACAGTGAAGACAAGCCCTCAGCGTCTATGTGAAAATATCAGAGGAAGTTTCTAGAATAAATTGCAGGGGAACACGTGAAAATGTAACTTTGGTATATTCTAGAAAATCTAGAAAAAAAGCTCCTGAAAATATTATGATGTTATTTGGGCTCCCGACTAATGAATTCTGAACACATGGACTTAGCAAGACTATATCAGAGGTTGCTTATTCATAAGAGTAGCCCTAGAGAAATCACTGGGTTTACAAGCCGTTTTTAGCACTACAGGTTGGACCTCTCTGGTCTGGCACCCTGGGGACCTGACTGGTCCCAGAGGAAGGATTTTTCCAGGCCAGGGGAGGCCATATCTGCCCCCCCCTTACTGCTGGCCTCTCCCCATCCCTTCATCACCCACTGGGCTTCCTGGCTCCCCCCTGAAGCCCAACTGAGTTGCCTCCCCCTCACCCGCAGCCAAGCTGGGCCACTCACTGGCTCCCACTCCTCCCCCTCCTGCAGCCCAGCTGAGCTGCACAGCAGCTCCCCACCCCCACATCCCAGCTGAGCCATGCATCGGGCTCCCAGCTCCCCCACCCACTGCAGCATGCATGGACTTTCTGATCCTGGAACATCCATGGTCCAGAAGGACCACGCATGTTGCCGGACCAGTGAGTTCCAGTTTATAGAAGTGCAACCTGTACTCGTGTAAGAGTTTTCAAGACCAGCTCCTAATTAACTTAGGGCTATATTTTCGGTTCACAAAGATGAGAATTACCCACTTCTCCCTTTAGAGGAACTGCCACATCTCATCTTCATTACCCACGGGGATGACAGTGAAGTTGGGATTCTACACCTAGTACTTCTCCCACCGCCAAGGCAGATGGTGGGGAATACAGATGTAATGGTGGAGCCTTGATTCCAATCACTCAACACAGCTGAGGGCAGAGTGATAGTAGTGATAATGGCTGATTATTGTTCCTGTTTGCCACAGGAGTCAGAGGAGAAATAGCAAGGAATTGGGCCTCCCAAAGAAGGGGTCTTGGAATGATGAGTCATTCCTTACTCTGTCCTACAAGAAAAAAAGGATGATCTGTCTCTTGGCCCTGGTCTACACTAGGACTTTATTTTGAAATAACTCCCCGCAGGTCAAAATTATAAGTGGAGTGTCCACAATATCAAGCCCATTACTTTGAAATAACGGGCCGTGGAATTTGAAATCTGTACTCCCACTTTTCACCAGGAGTAGTGCTAATTCTGAAATAGTTATTTCCAAATAACAGTAGTGTGGACCGGTGCCACTATTTTGAAATAACTACTCCCCAGAGTAATTCGAATTAATTACTCCCCGGTGCTTTCTGGGGCTCTAGGGCTACGTCTAGACTGCAGTGTTAAATCGGAAAAAGATACGCAATTTGTGGTACACACATTGCGTATCATTTTCCGATTTACTTTCGGAAGAGGCTTTTCCAAATTTGGCACGTCTACACGGTGCCAAATTTCTGAAGAAAGTGCTCTTTCAACGCATCCCTTATGCCTCATAGAACGAGGTTTACCAGGATGGCGAAAGAGCGTGTCTGCTTTTTTGAATTTTTTTTTTTAAATAGCGGACGTGTTCCTTAGATGCGACATTGCTTTTGGTATCTTGGAAAAGCAATGCAGTCTAGACATAGCCTAAGACCAAGGTAGCATGTCCACATTAATGGAGCCTGTCTGTGACTAATTTTGAGGCATCCCCATAGTGTGGACATGCTAGTTTGATGTTGTGAAATTCTACCACTCTGAGTTGTTATCAAGTGGGCAAATTGCTCCTTTGAAATCAGTGAAGCTACCCAGGGTTCGAGTCCATTCAACATGGGGAAAAGCAACAGAATCTGGCTCTATACTAGGTGGTGAGTGTTCAAGGATGGGGCCCCAAAATGTGAAATTTCTCACTCGGATAAAACACAGATGCCCTGTGCATAAATGAAGGAGAACAAGTGTGTTTCATTGGCCTCTGTAACATGATGAGTGTTTGTAGTTGTTCTTAATCTTTTGCTTTTACATAAAATAATATAACTCTGCAAAACCCAGAACCCTTAACCAATTTATCGCACTCATTTCATTAAAAAGAGAAGGTTCGACCAAAGAATGTCTGCTCAGTACATCCAATGGGTAATTGTGTGTGGCTTCAGTTTGTTTGGCACAGGAAAATCCAGTGTAACTTGAGAATTCATTACAAGAAAAGTACAGGCCTCTTGCCATCTTTTAATGGCATTCTTACAGCTGAAAATGCAAAATGTACAGGGAAAGTCTTAAAGAAATGACAAGAAAATCTGAGAAGATAACAAAATCGGACAGGGAAATTAATGGAAGCCTTGAATTTTCTAATCCACAGTGATTAATAACTTGGAGTTCCATGATCCTTGGTTTCCACTGGAATTGATAAAGTCCTGGCTCTAGCTTCTATGCTTTAAATCAATGTAAAAATATTTAGTTGGCTTTATTGGTCTGCTTGTCATCCTTCCACTAGCTGGAGATCAGGCATCAGATGAACTAGCCTGAATATGAGGCATACCACTAATGCGATAGATGCCATCGAGAGCCAGCAATGTCCCTCTGCCATGGATATTGGCCAAACAGTGCAGTCTTTATGCCAAAAGATAAATGGACACAAATTAGATCTCAGGAGAACACTTTAAGCTCCTTGGACATTCGGTAATGGATTTGAAAGTCACCATGCTTCTACAAAAGGATTTCAAAAACTGGTTACAAAGGGAGACAGCTGAAATGGAATTCCTTTGCAAGTTCACTACTATCAACTTAGGACTGAATAAGGATCTCAACTTGTTAATGCAGTGCAAAGGCAATTTCCCCTCTCTGAGTATTCACATCTCCAGGCCAAATGTTATGAATGACCCACTTCCGCCTGGACTTGAATCACTTCCCTAACACAAGCAACTTGTTCCTTATAGACACTCTTGCTTCTGTAACTTCCACTCCCATTCATCTGATGAGGTGGGTTTTACCCACAAAAGTTTCTGCCTTAATAAATCTGTTAGCCTCTAAGGGAACGTCTACACTGCAAGGCTATTTTGGGATACCAGAGGTATCCCGAAATAGCTACCCCAAGTCTACACAAGCCACCCATTATTTTGAAATATCTTTCGAAATAATAGGAATGCTATTTCGCCATCCAGGTAAACCTCGTTGCACGAGGGTTAAGGGATGGCTTGAAATAGTGTGTTACTTCAAAATTTGGCACTGTGTAGATGCGCCCACTTTCAAAATAAGCTATTTCAAAATGGATTCAAAATAAGATACACAATTTGTGTAGTGCAAATTGTGTATCTTATTTTGAGTTTAGGGTGCTGTGTAGATGCATCCTAAGGTACCACAGGTCTCCGTGTTGCTTTTGTTAAGGCATACCAGGAATTAGGTACAAATTCCTCCAGCTGGGTGACTGGAATGTCCAGAAAAGACAGGGGAGATTGCCATTTTGGGTGCCAATCAAGTATTCAGCCAAAAAAAAAGCATATAGCCACACATTGCCAGGGCTGGCAAGAGTCTTGATGCTTGGCCAAGCTTGTCAGAAAACACGGAGCACCCACCCACTAAAAATCAGGCCTTCTTGAAGGTAGCTCAGGAGGGGCACTGAAAAACAAAGACACCACAGAATAGTTATGATGAGATAACCTTAGCTGCCTGCAGACACAAGAGCTTTCAAGAGTCCATGATGATAATTAAACCAGGTCAATGCCATTATACATCTTTTTATAGATGAGGAGACTGAGGAATGGCAAGGGGAAATTATTTCCCAGAGGTCACAGAGCTTTACTGAGTGGCAGAGTAGAACACAGCTACTTGACTCTTAGGGTGCCTCTACACAGTAGAGCTTAACTCAAAATAAGCTACGCAAATTGAGCTACGTCAATTGCGTAGCTTATTTCAAAGTAGCTTATTTCAAGATTGGGAACATCTACACAGCACTTATTTCAAAATAGAGCACTCTTTGTCTACGTCTAGACTGCAAGCCTTTTTCAAAAGATACCTTTGAAAAAGCCTCTTTCAAAAAAGAGCATCTAGACTACAACCAGTACTTTCAAAAAAGCAAGCCGCTTTTTCGAAAGAGAGCACTCAGGTAGTCTGGATACTCTCTTTCGAAAAAGCACAGTCTGCATTACATAGCGCCTTTTTTTGAAAGAGCACTTTCGAAAAAAGGCGTTCTTCCTCGTAAAACGAGGTTTTCCGCGGTTGAAAAAACTGCCATGTTTGTACAGGAGCTTCTAATGTTTGAGCTAAAAGCCAGGGCACTCTCAGCCCATGCTGTAGAGGTCTCTTGTTCTTAGCTGTTGTTGTGGTCTAAGTTCCACTGCATGGGACAGTGAACCACACTAAGGCTATGTTTACACTGCAGCAGTTTGTTGGAAGAGGCAATGCAAATGGAGCGCTCATTTGCAAATTTCGTGCTCTCATTTGCATAGTCTCTTCTGATCCTTTTTGTGGACGAGATTTTTGCACTAAAAACCCTGTGTTGATGGGGGCCATTTGTTGGAAAAACCCCGTTTTGAGCAAGATCCTGTATTCCTCAAAAAATGAGGTTTACAGGATCTTGTGTAAAACGGGGGTTTTCTGACAAATGGCCCCATCTACACATGGCTTTTTAGCGCAAAAACCTCTTCTGCAAATAGGATCAGAAGAGAATATGCAAACGAGAGTGTGAGATTTGCAAATGAGCACTCCATTTGCATTTTCTCTTCCGACAAACTGCCACAGTGTAGACGTAGCCTAGATGTTTGGGTTATATCTGCATCAAATGGGTTTTGCCACGTGAGCATCAATCTAGCATCCCTTGGATATTAATTCACACATTTAAAATAAATTGCATAATAATTTGGCATAGTTGGCTATGTAGCTTTGGATAAATGGTATTCCATACTGCCGCTGAAGGTTTGTACTGAAAGTAGACACAAATGGAAGCCTATATACATATCATCTGTGTCAGGTAGTGGATTGAGGGCCATAGAGGTCTGAAGTTAAAGGCACCACAGATGTCTGGTATAACACACCTATTATATTCCTTGTGCTGATTGGATAGCTGATGAGTATCAGTAGGGAACACAGAGGAGGGAGGACAAAGTGCCAGACAGCCCAAACCAACCTTTTCATTATGACCCAAAAGAACGAGAAGAAGATATGTTAGCACTGGGGGACCTCTCAGCTGAATGTGCTCCCATTGATACTGGCTGGTGCTATCAACGTTTATCCTGGGACTGGGGGAGAGAATCTGAATGGTAACAAGAAAGAGATGTCGGACTTTTCTGTGTGCTATCACAGTGAGTCACAGAACACTTGGCAAACCAAGGAAAGGGGCTTACACTGACCCTGTCTCATCAGGGGGTACTTCATTGCATTATCATGCTGTATGTTGGCAAGGTCCAATCTACTCTCTAGCAGGATGTTCTCCTCCAATAAGAGAAATACTGCGCTGCTGACAGGTTTAGAAGTCAAGGCAACTTCTTTTATCTCTGCACAGCAATTTCTAAACTGGGGCACTGGCCAGAAAGCCAACAAAACTGTAAATGATGTTAGTCCATTTAAAAAAAATGATTTGGGGGGAACATGGTGAATGCTTTTTTGATATGGTAGCTTACTGGGCCCTCTATCTTAATAATTATGTTTTAAAATGTTAGTTTGGGGAATGCGGGTTGAAATATTGACATTTTTGGTCATGCCATTACACTCATTCTGGCTTTAAATTAGCAGATACATTTCTTCGTCTTCTGGCCCATGTAGTTCTGTTGGTCTCAAAACCTGAAGGCTACGTCTACATTGTGCTCTCTTGCGCAAGAACATATGCAAATGAGATGCCATTTTTGTGCAAGAAGGAGCAGTCTGCACTGCTCCTTCTTGCACAAAAACCCCCTCTTGTGTGAGAGCCGTTCTGCCACTTATTTTCAGGCAGAATGGCTCTTGCGCAAGAGGGTGTTTTGCGCAAGAAGGAGCAGTGTAGATTGCTCCTTGCGCAAAAGCCTCTTGTGCAAAATGGCAGCTCATTAAGTATGCAAATGAGGCGTGGCAATATTCATTGCCACGCCTCATTTTCTTATGTTCTTGCGCAAGAGAGTGCAATGTAGACATAGCCAAAATGTCTGTAACAGCCATGAGGGGTTTCCTGGGAGGATGTACCAGGAAGAAAACCTGTGGTTATTTAGCTTGGCCATCATTAGCAGTGTGTATGTGTCCACAGCAAAATATTGTAGAGAGAGAAGAGATAATAGGGCGTTTATACATACCCATAAATAAGGCCCTACCAAATTCACAGTCCATTTTGGTCAATTTCATGGTCATGGGATTTTTAAAATGATAAATTTCATGATTTCAGACATTTAAATATGAAATGTCATGATGTTGTAATAGTAAGGCTCCTGACCCAAAAAGGAGCGGTGGTGGGGTTGCAATACTGCTACCCTTACTTCTGAGTTGCTGCTGGTGACAATGCTGCTTTCATAGCTGAGCAACTGGAGAGCAGCAGCTGCTGGCCAGAAGCCGAGCTCTGAAGGCAGACCTGCCACCAGCAGCCGCACAGAAGTAAGGATGGCCCGGTGTGGTGTTGCCACCCTTTCTTCTGCCTACAGAACTGGGCCCTGAGGTAGCAGCAACCACTCTCTGGCTGAAAGCTGCACCACAGAAGTAAGGGTGATGTGGGTAGAGTATTGCCTCCCTTACTTCTGCCTTGCTGCTGGCCGGTTGCTGCCTTCAGAGCTGGGCATCTGGCCAAGATTTCAACCACCACTCTCCAGCAGCACAGAAGTAAGGGTGACAATACTTTGACCCTCCTAAAATAACCCTGTGACTCTCCTGCAACTCCCTTTTCGGTCAGGACCTCCAATTTGAGAAACACTGGTCTCCCCTGTGAAATCTGTATAGTATATGCTGGGTAGGAAGCACCCAAAAGGCCAGATTTCATAGGAGGGCACCAGATTTCATGATCCGTGATGTGTTTTGCCTGGCTCTGAATTTGGTAGGCCCCTATCCATAAACTATTCAGTAGGTGTCTATGCATGTACAGCACTGATACTAGAGGCATCAAAGAGAGCTGCTGATTCACTCCAGCTGAGGATCTGTCCCAGGTGACCTCTCACATCTGGGGGCCTGGTCTACATTTCAGCTCCTCAGTTGTTTCCCTTCCTTTCTCAGGGACCAGAATATTTGCTTATGGGGTCAGACATTTGTTAGGTACCAAGGTCATGCTCAAAGGGGCCAACAATAGGTGCTTTGGGCAATATCTTTCCATCAAGAATCAACATTTGCTAATGTTCCTAGTCTGCAGGAAATGTGCTTGAAACCAGAAGTTATATTCCTCGTGGTTTTTTCTTTTGATTTTGGCTCTGAAAACATCCTAGCTATGACTACACTGGCAGCTTCTTTTGCAAGAACAACTGTTCTTGAGCAAAAACTTGCCTGTTGTCTACACTGCACGCGCATTCTTGCGCAAGAAAGTTTACAGTATAGCGTTGTAAAACAGGGCTTCTTCAAGAAGAGTTATTCCTCTCCCAAAGAGGAATAAGCCCTCTTGTGCAAGAGCTCTTCCAGAAGAGGGCAGTGTAGACAGGCAACATGAATAAGAAAGGGATAGAAAATAAGACCCAGAATATCTTACTGCCCCTGTATAAAACTATGGTACGCCCACATCTTGAATACTGTGTACAGATGTGGTATCCTCACCTCAAAAAAGATATTTTGGCCTTGGAAAGGGTTCAGAATAGGGCAACTAAAATGATTAGGGGTTTGAAATGGGTCCCATATGAGGAGAGGTTAAAGCGACTGGGACTTTTCAGTTTAGAAAAGAGGAGACTGAGGGGGGGATATGATAGAGGTATATAAAATCATGAGTGGTATGGAGAGGCCCGATAAAGAAAAGTTATTTATTAGTTCCCTAAATAGAAGAACTAGAGGACACCAAATGAAATTAATGGGTAGCAGGTTTAAAACTAATACAAGAAAGTTCTTCTTCACACAGCGTGTAGTCAGCCTGTGGAACTCCTTGCCAGAGGAGGCTGTGAAGGCTAGGACTATAGTAGAGTTTAAAGAGAAGCTAGATAATTTCATGGAGGTTAGGTCCATAAAAGGCTATTAGCCAGGGGATAAAATGGTGTCCTTGGTCTCTGTTTGTCAGAGGCTGGAGAGGGATAGCAGGAGACAAATCGCTTGATCATTGTCTTCGGTCCACCCTCTCTGGGGCACCTGGTGCTGGCCACTGTCGGCAGACAGGATACTGGGCTAGATGGACCTTTGGTCTGACCCAGTACGGCCGTTCTTATGTTCTTATGTTCTTATGAATTTCTTGCACAAGAAGCCCCTATGGTTAAAATGGCCATCAGAGCTTTCTTGCACAAGAGAGCATCCACACTGCCATGGATGCTCTTGTGCAAAAGCACATCTCTTGCGCAAAAGCACATGTCAGTGTAGACGCGCTCTTGTGGAAGACTTTTTGCGCAAGAACTCTTTCACAAAACAGTTCTTGCGCAAGAAGCTGCCAGCGTAGACGTAGCCCCAGAGCATTAGGATATTGTCATTATCCCTTCCTTAGCAATGGACAGCACTTTAAAACCCAAAGCCCAGTGCTGACACCGAATTTAGACTTTTAGTCATTGTCACTGCTGTGACAGCATGTGTACCGGTTAATGATAAACATTGTCACTTGGCAGCATGCTACCATCGCTCTTCAAACCATAGCACAAAGGGAAGGAACAAATAGCCTCATTTCCCATGGATGCACTGCTAAATTATCTCTGTGGAAGCCAAATGGGGAAAAGGCCGGGATGGCCCCAAATCATTGGGTGTATGGCTCTTCATGAATTTATTTAGTAAAAATGGAGCACGCCAGCCATTTGTGCTGTTTTAAAACATGCAGCCTAGTCCTGCCCACCCTGAATTCAGATGAGCAGTCCTCACTTGAGTGACTGTTTCCAGTGAAATGAAGACCAAGACAGGGGTAATTGTATCCCTATTTTGTAAAAGAGAGAAATAGCCTCCGCTATGTCACTAGCTCTATGCAAGGCTCATGTTAGCTCTAGTTTTATACCATGGGCATATTTATCATTCTTTCCACCCAACCCACAAAAATCAGACAAACTCACTCATCAATATGTTTACCTTCATAAAACTTGCTTTGGATATGCAGGATTGCTGTTTATGGATTTTGAGTCTCTCTCAGCCTTACATGAGAGAACTGTAGCGAGGAATCCTGTAGTATGTTGTGCCGTATCTTAAATGTATTTATCAATTTGTATCCATTTTGCTAGAATAAAGCCTATTCCACTGAAACTTCCTGTTCTCCACCTCTGCAGCTGATTCTGAATTCATTTCCACTAGTTTCCCACCAGCAAAATCCATTGATGCCAGTGGAGTTGCTCACAATTTATTCCTCTAGAGCACTCTCCCACTTCAAAGCCTTTGAAAAATCAGTTCAGCAAATGTAAGAGGCTTGTCAGTTCTGTTTTCACAGATGCAGAGTCATAGGCAATGCTCCTGTGAATCTTGTCCATCCATGTGCATATTTTTCCATCCATGTGTGGAATAATTTTTTTCTGTGTGCACCCAAGCATATGCAAATGTGTACCATCAGTAGAAACAAAAACCTAGCCGTGGGCACTCTACTAATCAGCTGGGGGCACTGGGATCTCTCCTAAGCAGCCACACAAGTGCACAGCTTAAAAGGAACAGCGGTCACAAGACTATATCCAAACCCCTGTCACCTGTAGCTTTTTGTTGGAAGAGATCTTCCGCAAAAACTTCTTGCGCAAAAGCACGTCCACACTGCAAAAGTGCATCGAAAAAGTGATGCGCTTTTGCGAAAGAGAGCATCCAGACTGCCTGGATTCTGTCTCGCAAGTAAGCAGTGATTGCTATGGACAGAATGGCCACCAGGGCACCTGTGCTTTTTCCTCTTCCGTCTTCGGGTATGTCTAGACTACATGGCTCCGTCAACGGAGCCATGTAGATTAGGTTTCTAGACACAGGAAAATGAAGCAGTGATTTAAATAACTGCCACTTTATTTACATCAAAATGGCTGCCACGCTGTGCCGATCAGCTGTTTGGCGGCACAGCACAGTAGTCTGGACGCTCCGTGGTCAACAAAAGAAGCCCTTGTCAACTGCCCCGTTATGTCTCCCCTTGTCGACCGCGGAGCATCCAGACTACCGCTCTGTGCTGCCAAACAGCTGATCAGCACAGCGCGGCAGCCATTTTGATGTAAATGAAGCGGCAATTATTTAAATCGCCGCTTCATTTTCCTATGTCTAGAAACCTAATTTACATGGCTCTGTCAACGGAGCCATGTAGTCTAGACATACCCTTCTTGTGCAAAAAAACCCTCTACCCCATCCACACATGCCTTTCTGCGCAAGAGCTCTTGCACAAAAAGGCATTCTTCCTCGTAGAATGAGGATTATCAATTGTGCAAAAACCCCTCTGATCTTTCGATTTACTTGAGCAAAAACGTGCTTCAGTTGTGGATGCTCTGTAGTGTAGGCATAGCCTGATATTCATTGTTAACATTTGAGGCCTGTATTCCTTTAGCATTTATCTTTTCAGGTGTCCTATCTCCTCACAGACAGAATGTTCTGGTTGGGAGAATGAACATGCCGTGATGAGCTGCCCTTGTCTAAATATATTCTTTAAAAAATAAACCCATAATGCAGACATACATTCTGTTTATTTTTGAACACAGGGTTTTGTCAGGGAATGTGCCGCACAGCCTTACACTTGACAGGAAAATGTTTATCCAAAGAGTTAACACAGATGAGTAATCTTGCCCTCAACTGCCAGTTCTCGGGTGGTGGGGTTCCAGTAAACAGCGAGACAGTTTGAGCTTATGGTTTTTCACTTTATGTCATACTCCAACCACTAAAACAACACACTGCCATGGAGTTCTTCCCTGTGAAACCAAAACAAAAACCAAACCCTGGAAACTTACACTGAGAGTATCTTTCGGGAGAGACTCCTCATGCATCATCCCAGGCTTTTTAATTCGCCACTGTCTTGGGATAAAGTGGCAAAGTGTGACTACTCCCGTGTCAGTGGCTTGGTCTGCCGTTCAGACTGTTTGTTTTCACCACATTGCTACTGACTCAGAAGGTGCCATGGAAATGCTCAGTTACCCTGAAGATAAAGACTCTGAGATGCAGAGGGCAGCTGCTGGAGACTGATCTCAAGTTGTAGTGGGGCAGGGCTAGGTTGGATATTAGGAAAAAACTATTTTCTTAGGAGGGTGGTGAAGCACTGGAATGGGTTCCCTAGGGTGGTGGTGGAATCTCCATCTCTAAAGATCTTTAAGTTCCAGCCTACAAAGTCCTGGCTTGGATGATTTAGTTGGGGTTGGTCCTGCTTTTAGTAGGGGGTTGGACTCAATGACCTTCTGAGGTCTCTTCCAACCCTAGGATTGTATGATTCTGTGATTCCATGAAGGGAATATCAGAAGTGGAGAAAGTTAACACAGAGGGTATGTCTACACTTGCCCCGTAGTTCGAACTAGGGAGGCAAATGAAGCATACTGAAGTTGCTAATGAAGTGCGGGATTTAAATATCCCGCGCTTGATTAGCATATTCGCGGCCAGTCGCCATTTTAAAAAGTCGGTAGCCCAAATTAACTCACCGCGTGTAGACGCAGTAGTCCGATCCAAAACCCTTCCCTCAAATTAACTGTTACTCCTCGTGCAATGGTGATAACCATCATCTTCCTCAGCACCTGCACCTTCTCCATCATCACCAGTGGCCTCATTCTGGCACCTCCCAAGGACTACATCTTCTTCTCCCACCACCCCACGGTTGGGATGCCACTTCTATCATATGTTACGCTGATGTTGGTATGTTTGATCCATATTCAGTAGGGGATGTTTCCTTTTCTCCTTACTTGTATTTCCTCACCTTAGTAATGGTGAAGTGTCTTTTTCCAATAGCTCAGTATATCACTGAGCTCAACTTATTATCACATACATCCACTGGTTACCATGGGCCTTTTGTGGCTGTCTATCACATTTATTCTTTCTAACCTGAGGGTATTCTTGGAAGCCCCTGTACCATGGAAAGTCACGCACGTCTATGCTGTGCTGTATCCTGGAGGAACAATAAGCCCTCTCTATTCTCTGGCTGGTGGAGTCTGTTCTTGCTGCAGGATTTGGGGGAACCCCGACTCAGCGTCACGCCATCTGTCTAGGTGAAAGGCCCTGAACATTTGTGAGCTAAGTGTGCTGGGCAAACAGTCCCAGACAAAAATACTAACTTTGCCTTAGCTCAATATACAGGACATGGCCTGTAAGTCTTTTGTGTTACTGCCACACTGCCAATATAAACCTACCGTAACTTATTATAATAAACATATAATCAAAACCATCGGGAAATAATACATGTACATATCTGTAGGCAAGCAAGCAGGTTAGCCCTAGAGCAGAGGTCTCCAACCGTTTTAAGCACAAGATCACTTTTTGAGTTTTAAGTGCAATCCAAGATCTACCAAAAATCCAAATACCCTGGCCCCGCCTCCTTTGTGCCCCTTCTCTGAGGCCCCGCCCCTGCTCACTCCATGCTTCCTCCCTCCAGAAGGAGCTGTCTACACTGCCCCTTCTTGTGCAAGAAAAACCCTCTTGCGCGATGCCGTTATTCCCAAAAATAATCGGCGTAGCGGCATCGCGCAAGAGGATTTTTCTTGCGCAAGAAGGGTCAGTGTAGACAGCTCCTTCTGGCGCAAGAGCCTCTTCTGCAAAAATGGCGGCTTATTAGATATGCAAATGAGTCTCGGCGATAGTCCACACTCAGCCTCATTTGCATAGCTCTGGTGCAAGATCGCGCCAGTGTAGACATAGCCTTACAGATCTTCCGCTAACATTGACACAGCTCAGATAAGCATGTATAATTGTTTAGTGTTAATAGCATATATACGTATTAATGTGAAAGTAACCAAGATATACTAAAAATAATAAACAGTGCATGTTAAGGACATGACGTAATGTTCATTCTATTACATTGGCAGGATTCAGTGTTCAAATGCACTGTATATCTTTCAGGGTGGATTAGAGATACAATCATGGAGGGATACAATCATGATGCTCCAAAGTGTGCAATGTCTTTTTAAACCCCTGTGAAAAACAGCTATTCTTCATGCTCAGTAAATAACTCAGCCATGAGGGAGACAAACAGCTAAAGGCTCAAGTCCAAGGTATGGATTAATGGCCCATAAAATGTCGTTTGAAAAGCAGCGTCTTGTTCCAGCTAGAGGAGTGCAAGAATGAAGTGTTTATTATTGTCAGTTAGCCAAGTTTCAGGCAGAAAAATGGGGTTTAGGTTGAGGTACTGAGCTGGGTTTAGCAATGATATTCTGAATAGGGAGTAAATCAAAGGGTAGAGGCACCAAACACTACACGTTCAGGTTAGCAGGATGTGGTGCATAGGACCAGAAACATCCTCCAGGAGTCATGCTTTGCATCAGAATGCTCTATATACACGTGATATGATTATTACCTTTGTTTCATTCCCAATAACGTGTTACAAACACATGGGCCTTGTGCAACTGAACAATACTTTCAGCTTGAGAAAGGGGGTTGTTACTGTAAAATTAAGGGGGGAAATGGTGAATGAAAAGGTAAAATCCAACATGTCCTGGTTTGCAGGCAGAGAGGTGAACTAATCCCCAGTGATCTGGGCACCAGATCCAAAGCTCCAAAGCTTCCTTGTGGAGAGGCCAGTCCTTCTGCCCACAGACCTGCTCAGGGCTCCTCCCTATTCTGCCCCTTCCCCAGCAGCCTGCCCCTGTTCTGCCCCCCACCTCTGTTCCCACTGAGCCCCACTCCTACTCACTCACTCCTTCTCTCCTCACCTGGTTGCAGCCTCAAGATTGAACTTTCTTCCCATCGCAGCCCCAGGGACATGTAAGGATGAACAGCTCTTCCAGGCCAGGTCCCTGGTGTGGACCCATCCTATTCAACTTATTTATAAATGATCTGGAAAATGGAGTAAACAGTGAGGTGTCAAAATTGGCAGATGATACCAAACTGCTCAAGCTAGTTAGGACCGAAGCAGACTGTGAAGAGCTTCAAAAAGATCTCACCAAACTAAGTGATTGGGCAACAAAATGGCAAATGAAATGGAATGTTGATAATTGTAAAGTAATGCACATTGGCAAACATAATCCCAAGTATACATACAATATGATGGGAACTAATTTGGCTACAACTACTCAAGAGAGAGAGATCTTAGATCTCTGAAAACATCCACTCAGTGTGCAGCGGCAGTCAAAAAAGCAAACAGAATGTTAGGAGTCATTAAAAAAGGGATAGAGAATAAGACAGAGAGTATCTTATTGCCTCTGTATAAAACCATGGTACACCCACATCTTGAATACTGCATACAGATGTGGTCACCTCATCTCAAAAAAGATTTATTGGCATTGAAAAAAGTTCAGAAAAGGGCAACAAAATGATTAGGGGTTTGGAACGGGTCCCTTATGAAGGGAGATAAAAAAGACTTGGACTTTTCAGCTTAGAAAAGAGGAGATTAAGGGGTGATATGGTAGAAGTCTATAAAATCATGACTGGTGTGGAAAAAGTGAATAAGGAAAAGTGATTTACTTATTCCCACAATATAAGAACTAGGGGTCACCAACTGAAATTAATAGGAAGCAGGTTGAAAACAAACAAAAGGAAGTTTTTCTTCACTCAGCGCACAGTCAACCTGTGGAACTCCTTGCCAGAGGATGTGGTGAAGGCTAGAACTTTAATAGGGTTCAAAAAAGAGCTAGATAGATTCATGGAGGTTAGGTCCATCAATGGCTATTAGCCAGGATGGGTAGGAATGGTGTCCCTAGCCTCTGTTTCTCTGGAAGTGGGTGACAGGGGAGGGATCACGTAAGGATTACGTGTTGTGATCCCTCCCTCTGGGGCAGCTGGCATTGGCCACTGTCGGCAGACAGGATACTGGGCAAGATGGACCTTTGGTCTGACCCAGTATGGCCATTCTTATGTTCTTAAAGATTTTTCTGGGGGCGTCAAGTCTTCCTCTGCCACATGGTATGGCTCCCCCACCCTCCATTACACACCACCTGTGCCCAATGTTTCCTGCCATAATGTCATTTTGTACATGAATAATGCTCGTGGCTGATGGTTTGGAGAGAACCGTTGGCTGGAGATGGGAATTAGCTCTTCTAAGTTGCCAGCATGGTTTGCCATAAGTTAGAAGCCAAAGGAAGAAATTCCTGCCATTGTTCTGCTTCTTCAGATGGGGCTTGAAGTCAATACCCATGGAACAAATTCTGTCGCACAAATGAACTTGGGACTGGAGGTAAACGTGCTTCCAAAATTCCACAGAATGAGGGCCTCAAAGGAACTCCGCTCGAACTAAGAGCTGAAAGTCTGAACTGAGCTCCCTCTGCAGCTTCTGACAATAAGCCTGTATGCATTGGTTACCAGAGGTGTTTCCACTGCTAGAAAGTCCATTAATCTTTGGTCTTTTTTCTGAGATTGTCATCTAGAGAGACAAAAGGAAAAACTATGTAGCACTTTGAAGACTAACAAGACGGTTTAATAGGTGATGAGCTTTCGTGGTCCAGACCCACTTCCTCACGAAAGCTCATCACCTATTAAACCATCTTGTTAGTCTTTAAAGTGCTTCAAAGTTTTTCCTTTTGGTTTAGCAAGATCAGACTAACACGGCTACCTCTCTATTACTGTCTAGAGAGAATCACTCATACGGGTGGCTAATGGGATGGTGGATGGTAGAATAATATGAATTAGAGTGGGAGAACTAAGTTTTTTCACAGAAGTCTCTCAATGGCCACCAG
This sequence comes from Pelochelys cantorii, assembly GCA_032595735.1. Classification (NCBI taxonomy): domain Eukaryota; kingdom Metazoa; phylum Chordata; order Testudines; family Trionychidae; genus Pelochelys; species Pelochelys cantorii. The sequence goes on along the minus strand of CM064344.1, from coordinate 5,812,263 downwards.
ATAATGTCATGGTTGGTCATTTTTTGCCAGGGCTGCCTTTGAAACCACCATCTTCCGACGAGGCAAACTTTTCCTGTACGTTGGCCCTTCATGTCCATAATGCTGTCTCCAAAGAGAGCAACTCACTTCATTCTTTTAAGTTTATCTTATTGTGCTACCATTCCCACCATCCCATTGCAAACAAAACAATAAATGTTGAGGGGAGAAGGGAGGGGGTTCCTTCCGCAACATCAAAATTGGCTACATTTGTATTCTTTACAGCACAGAGCAGATGGTCTATTTTTTTTGGTCAGCAAAGAACAAAGCTTTCTCCTAGCTTTACTCTAAACAAGACAGGCCACCCACTGCTCCAAATGTGCCTACCGAGAGGAAAAATAAATGACGGAGCTCCCTTCCAGATGCAGATGCAGAGAGCATATCCATGAGGAGGAGCTGTTGGAGAGAGGGGGGGAGAAATCTGATTCGGCAGAGATGATGCCACTGAACAGGGCTGATGCCGTTTACTGTGATACCCGGCCATGGGGCTTGCTTTATGGAGGAGACTGGCCCAGAGAGTTCACCATGATGGAGAGAGCTGGACACCACCTCACAACCAAACAGGACCAAAGGGATCGTACAGCAAGACACAGATGTACATGTGCTGAAGCATGTGGCAGTTTTTTGAGAGGCTCTCTATATGGGAGTTCCAACTCCCTTATAGAGAGGGATGGTCCCCCATAAGCAGCTCCCAACTGCAAGAGAATATGGGTATGTCTAGACTGCATCCCTCTGTCGGCAGAGGGATGCAGATTAGGCAGGTCGACATTGCAAATGAGGCAGGGATTTAAATATCCCGTGCCTAATTTGCATAAAAATGGCTGCCGCGTTTTGCCGACTCTGCACTTTGTCGGCAAAAAGCGGCAGTCTAGAGGGGGATCTGTCAAGAAAGAAAGCCTTTTTCGACAGATCCCTTATGCCTCCTGCAAGGAGGTTTACAGGATCTGTCGAAAAAGGCTTTCTTTCTCGACAGATACCCCTCTAGACTACCGCTTTTTGCAGACAAAGTGCTGAGTCGGCAAAACGTGGCGGCCATTTTTATGCAAATTAGGCACAGGATATTTAAATCCCTGTCTCATTTGCAATGTCAACCTGCCTAATCTGCATCCCTCTGCCAACAGAAGGATGCAGTCTAGACATACCCTATTACTCCACAGAGATCTGTCCACAAGGGTGGTCTGCCAGCAGATTTTACTCAACCACAGCAGCGTTTTCACTGGGCAGGAAATAGTGTGAGTTTGATATTCACATTTTGGGGCTCCTTTAGTGTTCCAGGACTCGTTATGAGTAATTATGATACTGGATTGCAGGGAAGTGGCTTGCATAATCACCGGTGAGGTTGGAGCAAGTATAGTTTCATCATCACTCAGTACCACAGAGCAGGAAGAAGTATTTCTTCCAAAGCATTGTCACATTCCTTCCATCATCTTCTATGTACTCCACAGGAGCAAGGTGCCGTATATATCCATTAAATGGTTTGTATTTGCTGGCTAGCTACCACCATCTTTTTGCAGTGTTAGATCTAGGCTAGAGTGACATTGAGTTTTGATGGTGTTACATGAAGAGAGGTGGTGAGTTCTCCACAGTATTATCAACTCTGAGCATTCAGGAATCAAGAACTGATCACAAGCTTCACTGAGTAGTTTAGCAGATCCGAATATAAAATAGTAATTGTAATTATGAGATTTTTTAAAAAATAAAGCATTTTTATTTGCCTTCTGGTGTGTGAAGTTTAGAATCACGACGTCAGGCTTTTCTGCACAACAGTGGTGGCCAGAAGCTTTGCTTTTAGTCTCGTATGTCTGCAGTTGCTCCCTAGTTCGAGCTAGGGATGCAAATGTAGGCGACTGAAATTGCTAATGAAGCGGGGATTTAAATATCCCGCACTTCATTAGCATGATCTTGCCGGCGCGTTACTCCGCTCAACAGCTGATTCAAAAGTGAAAGTGCGCGCCGGGATGCATTAGTTCGAACCAAACAAAAAATGAGGAGTAACGTTAGTTCTAACCAAGGGGTTTGGTTCGAACTAACGCGTCCTGGCACACACTTTCACTTTCGAATCAGCTGTTGAGCGGAGTAACGCGCTGGTGAGATCATGCTAATGAAGCGCGGGATATTTAAATCCCCGCTTCATTAGCAATTTCGGTCGCCTACATTTGCATCCCTAGCTCGAACTAGGGAGCAAGTGTAGACGTACCTCACACAATCACATGGCTCCAGGTTCTGGGGTTTTATAAAAATATCAAATATCAAAAGGCTTTTGTGATAAAATTACTAGTGCTGGCAACACTGGCTCTCTCCGTCTCCTTCTTGGCCACTGAGGTCTTTTAGTGGAAATATTCTTTTGTGGATAGAGATTCCAGCAGAGGGCAAAATATATACAGTGTTTGTTTGCTGGGCAGGTGAGTTGTCACTATGGTTGCATTCATGTTTTCATCTCTTATAACGAAATTCAGATGTGATCCTAGTGAAAATTGATATAGTTCTAGATACATCAATGGTGAAATGCCAACAAAACCAAGCAAATTATGGACCAATGATGCCTAAGGGTACGTCTACATAGCAACATTATTTTGGAATAACTAGTGTTATTTTGAAATAATGCCGAAATACTGTCAAGCTGGAGGACTTCTTACTGCGACTCCTGTAACCCTTATAGTACATGGAATAAGGGAAGTTGGAGGAAGAGTGCTCTATTTCGAAATAAGTGCTGTGTAGACGCTCCTAATTTTGAAATAAGGTATTTCAAAATAAGCTATGCAATTGACGTAGCTCAATTTGCGTAGCTTATTTTGAGTTAAGCTCTGCTGTGTAGAGGCATCCAAAGGATGTGTGTAAATTTTACATTAATTAATGGGCACTGTTTAATTGTTTGTTCGAAGGACATAGATTCAGTTGCTGTATCATTATTTCTTTCCCATTGGGAACCTGTAATGAAGCAATCCTTCAGCAGATGTTTTTGAGATACCCAGGGCCCCATTGGCCCAGGTCATATATTCCATAGGGACAATGAATGAAAGAAAAGTTAATCACCCATATTCAACCAAATATACCTGGTAAATGACACCCACAAATGGGTGAGCACTGTTGTTTTGGAGACTACTTGATTTTGAAACTATGTTGTAGGTTCACAGTAGAATGGGTAGGAAAGGGCACCAGCTCCAAAAGATGACTGGCAGATGGAGAAACATCCTCTCATCACGTTCAGTTCTCCAGGCTCTGCAGACATTACCTTTCTCAGGCTATTTATTTTTCTTTGTCTCATTCCTCTTCCTTTACATTCCGGGATGATGGAGAAGATTTCATCTCCTATTAACTGGATTGACCCTGTAGCACAGCAGACTGACTGGGAGCAAATCTGTCTGCAGAGATCAATGGGTCGGGTGTATTTGGGTTTTTTATGCTCCATCTTTTTCCACTCTAATTGGCTATAAAGATTGTCTGTGCTGCTAACAAATGTTGCCCTTTGTAAAAGCTACCTCTTTTACTCAAAAGAAGACCTTAGGTAATCACCTTTTGATGAGTTTAATAAGTTCTATTGTAATCCACACAAACAGAGTCAGAAAGTAGAGTGGAATGAAATAGGGTGCTCTAGGGTCCATGAAAATATTATATACTGTTCGGGTTCACATCAGTTGGCACTCCTGGGTTCTGGTTTGAGTTTTGGGTTTGAATTAACCCCAAAACCTCAGAGCAAACCTCCACTAAATTTTGGAGCCATGTTTCATAGGCAGACTTTCCACCAGATCTGAGACCCAGTTTCACTTTGTCGGCACTTTGTCGGCAAAAAGCAGCAGTCTAGAGGGGGATCTGTTGTGAAAGAAAGCCTTTTTCGACAGATCCTGTAAACCTCCTTGCAGGAGGCATAAGGGATCTGTCGAAAAAGGCTTTCTTTCTCAACAGATCCCCCTCTAGACTGCCGCTTTTTGCCGACAAAGTGCTGAGTCGGCAAAACGCAGCGGCCATTTTTATGTAAATTAGGCATGAGATATTTAAATTATGTAAATTATGTAAATTAGGCACGGGATATTTAAATCCCTGCCTCATTTGCCTCATTTGCAATGTCGACCTGCCTAATCTGCATCCCTCTGCCGACAGAGGGATGCAGTCTAGACATATCCCCCAACTTCCACATGGAAAACATTCACATTGAAAGTGATTTTGTTCATATTACCATATGTTTTCTGTTTTACTGTAACCACGGTTTTTTAAACTTCTTAGGGACGTTTGCATGAAAAAATAGGGTTTTTTTCCCAAGATTTCATTGTGGGCAAAACCTCATGATACTATATATTTTTGTGAGTCTCTAAGGTGCCCCAGGACTACTCATTATTCTTAATCTTTGATTTTAACTTCTTGCTAATATATTTTAAAGGAAACAAACTTACCATAAAACAGGAATTTCATTTAGTAGTTGGTGCTCTGTTGATGAAGATTTGGGGCTAATCTTTTATGTGGTTCTACTGTGTATGATTTTCACTCCAAATTATTACCATCTTAAATAGTTTAAATAATTTATAATGATCCTGGGAAATATTGATAATAGCATCTGATGTATTGGATTTAAGAGACGGTACAAGGAACTAGAGAAATGCATGTCATTTGTTCAATGGAGTTTTTTGGAAAAATCTTCAGATATGATGGGATGGAGTGAGAGAAGAAAAGAAAAAAAACCAGGATAATTATATGGAAAAGTATTTTAGTTAGTTCCCCATCTGTAATATGGCCTTACAGTTAGGCCTGGTCTATACTAGATCAGACAGGTCGGTTAAGGTAAGCCATCCAGATTCACAAAATGCACAGCTGAATTCGGGTTACCGTAAGTCGAACGTGGCATCCACACAACGGGAGGCCAATGGGAGCATATGCTCCCACTGGCTTCCTTCAGTCCTCACAGAACAAGGAGTATCAGACACTAGCAGGGACTGCCCTCAGCATTCAATTTAGGGGTCTACATTAGACCCACTAAATGGAATGCTAGAAGAGTCACCTCTGGAGGGTTGATCTTCTCTGTAGTGTAGACATACTCCTAGGGTGGCTGGCAGTCTAGATACTAAAACCAAGAAACTAACAGAAGTTAGCCTTTTCCAACCTTGACACCAGAAACTGGGAATGGTCATCATATATCTATCAGGGCAAAAGTAAAAAAGTGAGACCACCAGGAGTGTATGAACCCGAGAAAAAATATGCTGATTTATACTTCGATGCACTTATTACCACTTTTCAAATAACATAATTTCAGAAATGTCTTGGTTCCAAATATATGACAATGCATTAAGCACAAAGTCAACCAACAGAAGTTCATTTTATTTCCATTAAACTCCACTCTGAATATTGTGAATGGTTTTCATTTTATTATTGTTAATTCCAACGATAATAAATATGCTTTGGGATTCAGGCTGATTTATCATCATTTAAAAGAGTATATTACATTTGCAGTTTCCAGTGTATAGGAAAAAGAGCAACTATGTCCAAATTCTGCCTTTGTCTTCATTTATTTAGCTTAAAGGACAGTGATAAAAATCATATATTTAAAAATAATAATCCCTTTCTCCTGTGTTATTACCCATCCTTTAATGTATTAGAACTGCACGTATGTGAAAAATCTTATTGGCTTCTTACCAGTTATGCTGTTAGTTTAAGGGGAGATTTTCAAAGGCTCAGACAGACACTGGATGGAAGTCAGTGAAAACTGAATAACTATGTCCCGTTTGTGGAGAAAATCTCCTTGTTGCTTTTTAGTATTTTGCCAGGTTGGACAGTGAAACTAGATGATCTGTTATTAGTCTATTTCACTTGTTATTTGTGGCTCATACAAGACCAACTCACTTTGTTCCCATAAAAATTCTGGATGGGTTATTAAACAAGCACTATTCTGCACTCCCCCCTCCCAAATTCTAATCAAACTAAATCCCAAACTTATTTTATGTTTGAAAAGTTTCCTTTTCTATGATCAACCAAACTAAAAGATACATGTTCTTGGAAGATTGAATGCTTATCTGTAGACCAAAGAAGATTGGCTACATTCCAATATGCATCTCGAGCATTTAAATGTTGAAATGAACATGAAGATTTTGTGATTCCTCCATCATTTATAATAATATACCAATAGATACAAGGCAACATCCTGCTGCAAAATCCAGGTTAAATTTGGCTATAGTAGTATCTGCTAGTCTTGTTTATAACAGTCCTCCTAATGCATCCCAGAACAATGTTTGCTTTTTTTGCAACAGTGTCACACGGTTGATTCATATTTAGTCTGCTATGACCCTCAGGCTACATCTAGACTGCATCCCTCTGTCGACAGAGAGATGTAGATTAGGCATATCGAAATTGCTAATGAAGCCAGGTTTTAAATATCCTGTGCCTCATTAGCATAAACATGGCTGCCACTTTTTTTGAAAAAAAAAAGAGGTTTACAGGATCTGTCGAAAAAGGGTTTATTTTCGACAGATATGAGTCTAGACTGTCTTTTTTTTAAAAAAAACTCTGTTTCGAAAAAAGCTGGCGGCCATGTTTATGCTAATGAGGCACGGGATATTTAAATCCTGGCTCCATTAGCAATTTTGATGTGCCTAATCTACATCTCTCTGTCAACAGAGAGGTGTAGTCGAGACACACCCCTAGATCCCCTTCACGAGTTCTCCTTCCTAGGTAGTCATTTCTTATTTTGTATGTGTGCAACTCAATGTTCCTTCCTAAGTGTAGTATTTTGCATTTGTCCTTATTGAATTTCAACCTCAGACCATTTATCTAGTTTGTCCAAATCATTTCAAATTTTAATCCTATCCTCCAAAGCACTTGCAATCACTCTGTGCTTGGAATCAATGCAAAGTTTATCAGTGTACTTTCTATGCCATTATCTCAATAATTGATGAAGATATTGAACAGAATCAAACCCAGAACAGATCCCTGTGGATTCCTACTCTTTAGGCCCTTCCAACATCACCGGAAACCATTGATTATTACTTTCTGGAAATGGTTATCCAACCAGTTATGCACCCATCTTATAGTAGCTCTATTTGTCTAGTTTGTTAATGAGAAGATAATGTGAGATTGCATCAAAAGCCTTACTAAAATCTAGATATACGATCTATCCATCACCCCTTATCCACAAGGCTCCTTACCCTCTCAATGAAAGCTATCAGGTTAGTTTGACATGATTTGATCTTGATAAATCCATGCCGACTAGTATTTCTCTCCTTATTATCTTCTAAATGTTCACAAATTGATTCCATAATTGCTTGCACCATTATCTTGCTCCAAAAATTAATCTGACTGGTCTGTAGTTCCCTTATTTCCCTTTTTATAGATGGACACTATGGGCACATCTAGACTACATGGGGTTTTTTTCGAAAGGAGATATGCAAATTCAGTGCTAATTTGCATATCTTCTTCCGATCGCATTTTCGAAAGTGCGTCTTTCGAAAGTGAAAGTAATCTGGACCCGGTTTTTTTCTGAAAAAAAAAACTTTTTCCAAAAACCACGTAAACCTCCTTATTTTTGGAAGAGCTGTTTTTTTGAAAAAGGGGTTTTTTTCAAACCCCTCCCCCCATGTCCAGACTACTTTCACTTTTGAAAGATCTGCTTTTGAAAATGTGATCAGAAGAAGATATGCAAATTTGGCACTAATTTGCATATCTCCTTTTGAGAAAGAAAAGGTATTCTAGACGTGCCCTATATTTGCCCCTTTCCTGTCTTCTGTAATTTCTCCCATTTTACATGACTTTTCAAGGATAATAGCTAATGACTCAGATCTCCTCAATCATTTTCTTGAGTATTCTAGGATACATTTCACGAAGCTCTGGTGACTTAAAGACATCTAATTTGTCTACGTAATTTTTAACTTGTTCTTTCTCTATTTTAGCTTCTGAACCTAACCTAATTGCACTGGATTTCACTAGGTTAGGCATGCAATCTCCACTAACCTTCTTGGTGAATACTGAAACACAGAAGCCATTAAATACTCCTGCCATTTCCATACTATCTGTTATTGTTTTTCCCTCTTAATTGAATAACAGGTCTACTCTGTCCTTGGTTTTTCTCTTGCCTCTAATGTATATGTAGAATGTTTTCTTGTTACCCTTTATATCTCTAGTTAGTTTGATTTCCTTTTGTGCCTTGGTTTCTCAATTTTGCCCCCTTCCTACTTGTATTATTTGTATACAATCATCCTATGTGATTTGACATCATTTTCCCGTTTTCTAGGACTCTTTTTTGAATGTTATATCATTCTAAATCCTGGTTAAGCCAGGGTGGCCTCTTGCCATACTGCCTATCTTTCTGATGCTGTGGAATAGTTTGCTCTTGTGCTCTTAATAATGTCTCTCTGAAAAGTTGCCAACTGTCTTCAATTGTTGTTCCTCTTAGACTTGTTTCCCATGAGATCTTACTTACCATCTCCCTGAACTTGATAAAGTTTGCGTTCTTGAAATCCAGTTCTCCCTCCTTAGAATCAGGAACTCAACCATTTCTCATCATCACTTTCACCCACGCTGCCTTCCACTTTCACATTCTCAGAGTTCCTCCCTGTTTGTCAAAATCAAATTAGAACAGCCTCCCCCTTTGTAACTTTCTCCACCTTCTGAAATAAAATAATGTTTCCAATATATTTCAGGAACATGATGGATAATCTGTGCCCTGCTGTGTTATCTTCCCAGCAGATGTCTGGGTAGACAAAATCCCCCCATCACCACCGAGTCTTGTGCTTTGGATGATTTTGTTTTAAAAAAGCGTCATCCACCTCTTCTTCATGCTTAGGTGGTCTGTAACAGACCCCTGCCATGATAGCATAATTTTGTTTTACTCTATTTATCGTTACCCAGAGACTCTCAACAAGTCTGTTTCCTATTTACTCCTCAACCTCAGTCCAAGGGTATATTTTTTTAATTTATAAAGGTCTCACCTCCTCCCTTTCCTCCATCCTGAGCAAGCTGTACCCTTCTATATCATTATTCCAGTCATTTGTATTATCCCACCAAGTCTCTGTCATGCCGGCTATGTCATAGATGTGTTTATTTACTAGCATCATGAGTTCTTCCTGCTTATTCTGCCTGCTTCCAGAAGTAACCAGCTGCCCAGTCTTCTCCCTGTGGCAGAGCCATCTTCTCCTCCCCCGGTGGTGTGACACCAGTCCCCTGTAGCTGCATAGCTTCCTCACCTTGGAGGTCTCCACATGAATAAGAGGTTAAAAACTCCATATCCATTTAGCTTTTGGACTTTCTCATGAGTTTGCCAATAAATATACTAATTAGTGCCAGCTGAGGTATTCATTTTCTGTTATGTGGTGTCACACGGCTGAGGGGAGGGCCTTGTCTAGGGCAGGGTGGGAGGCCAACCTCAGGTCTGTCACACTTGCGGATGCCCCCTTTTTCTCCCCCAGCCGGTGTCTCTAATTTCACACCCCCAAAATCTATCTGCTCCTTCACTCTAGGCCCCTCAGAGGAATCTTATTGGCAGGACAGCATGATTCAATAGTCTCAAGGTGACCCAATGGTCGAAGTCTATAGCTCGCCCCTGTTGGAAGGGCAGCCCAGTTCAATAGTCACCATGGGACCCAATGGTCACAGCCTACAACTCGCCCCTATTGGCAGGGCAGCACCGTTCACTAGTCCCCACACGTCCCAATGGTCAGAGTCTATTTAAGGGGCAGTAGATAGGGGAAGGTTTACATCCCCCTGCAGGGGGGTTCAGGCCCTCCCACTCCACTGGACCCCAGCCCAGGGACCTATTAGTGGCTTACTCGAGCCACTGAGTCAGCAGAGAAATTCCAAGCGCAACACGCTGACTCTCTGACAGCGGCTCACTCACCCTGTAGCCGATGCATCCCTGGGCTGCTTCCTGCTTCCAATGTCTCTATTCGCTGGTGGCTCTCCGGTTCCCCTCCTTCCTCTGGGATCTGGCTGCCTCCATTTGCTTCTGGACCCTGGGCGATCTCTAAATGTGTCAGATCTCCCCCCTGTGTAGTAGTGTCTTGGCATTTGGGCAGTCACTGGGGTTTGCAGAGAGCTGGCCAGGCAAGTCCTCTCCCTCTGGCTGCCAGCCCCAACTGAGCTGAGCTGCTCTCTTTTATAGTAGTGCAGCCTGAGCATGCCCAGTAAGGTAAAGGAAGTGTGGCCTTCTCTGCTCTCAGAGCTGAGTTAACCCCTCCTGCTCAGTGCGGGGAAAGTTCACCCCATCACATGTGCATTGAGATTCAGGCCAGGTTTACACTAAAGGGAAACATCAAATCAAGATACACAACTCCAGCTATGTTAGTTATGTAGCTGGAATCAACATACCTTGTTTTGAGTTTCCCTGCCATCCCCACAGGAGGAGACCGATGGAAGCAAACACTCCCATCAGCTTCCTTTACTTCTCACAGAAGCACGACTACCAGCTGCCAGTGGGGCATCATCTGAGTTCAATTTAGTGAGTCTTAACTAGGCTCACTAAATCAAACTCTGAAAGATCAATTGTGGCAGAGGCCATCTTCTGTTTAGTGAAGACATGAGCTCCCGAGCTCAAGTAGGGCAACAAATAGACACTAGCTAGTAATAACATTTGTTCTCTTTTGATCTGAGTCTGATTAAAAAAGGTCAGTAAGTAATAAAATACTGTTAGATATGCAGTTTTATGCTGTCTATGAAGATGAAAGCCTTGTTTAATTGTAAGGTGTCTGACACAATATATATGTCCATCTTCTTTGGTCAATTTATCAACATTACAGGAAGTCCCATTAATAATGCATGTTCATTAGATAAATTTATTAGGGAGCAACATAAGCACAGGTATCATATGAGAAGGTAATTTTGGATTGTGTTAGGACACATTCTTTAGCGTATGATGTAGGCTGAAAGGGAAGAAGAGGAAAAGGGATTTAATTCATAATGCACCTGAGGGCTCCTCCAGACATGCAGTCCTGGCCACCCGGGTAACACAATACAATTACTACTTTCGAGTTATATGGGTTGGGTTGCTCTGACCATTTATAGGATCCTGAAAGCTGACACTGCTCATGCCTACTCCCACTTCAGCACTAATAGCGGAGCATTACTCTGCGTGATTTAAACCCAGTTTTTAAAAGACAAAGGACTTCTTTCACCATGCCGTCATGCCGTGTCTGTTGATATGATGCTGTTGATTTCCATGGAACCCCGCAAGTGTAGTGGAGCGGTGAATCAGCTTCAATTGAGTGTGCTCCTAATCAATGTAAATCTGGAGTAACGGCATTGAACTAATTTACTCCAGAGCAACTCACATCTGAATCTGGTCCATTGTCAGCAGTGCTGAACTAAACATACAAACAGAGTTTCTCAATGATTGCATGAATGGTGTGTGTATATTATTGCCATCTCTGGAACTAGTGAATGCATTTGGACATGCTTTTCCAGAGCTCTTTATCACAATGAAAATGTTAGCTTCAAACAGAAATATATGCTTTCTCCCTTTATCGTCACAAATGTTGCATTGTGGGTGGTGATTAAATAGGCTATAGGGGGGTTTTTTGGGAACATTCACTACACTATTTAGAGAATTGTGCTGTTTTGGAAAAACCATTAAAAAGGGCACATTGTGGCATACACGGGTTGACCCTCTCTAGTTCAGCACCCTTGGGACCTGACTGGTTCTAACCCAGAGAATTTTCCGGACCACGGGAGGTCAATATTGTCTAGCAGCATTATCAACACTTCCACTGCTTACTGGGCTCTTGGAAGACATTTTTGGGGTAAATTAGAGCCAAATAACAGCACAAAACACTGAGACCCAGGACTGGTGGCTGTAAACAAACTTTATGGTACTGAGAGAAACTTGGCCGCACCCATGAAAAGTGGACATCCAGTTAATTAAAATCATGCCGAGCCATGGATGTTTCTGGATTAGAGAGGTTCAACCTGTATAACGCTAAAAACTAATCAGTTTTCCTTCATGATTTTAACCCTCAGGATCGGATTCTGGTTGAATTGTACACAAATCCTACTGTTTGTAAAACAGTGCAGATTTTTTGCTGAAAATGCATGCACACAAGGGAAAATGTTCAAGAGCATCTAAATCACTTGGGAGACAATTTTCCCAGAATCAGTCAGACTTAGGCTCCTAAATCACTTTGACACTTTGGTATGCGTTATCATTAATACACACACACTCACACAGACAGCCTTAAACCATGCGCGAGGAGATATGTTGTAATAGGTTGGCACACAGGATTTCACACTGATCCACAACAGTAAATTACTCTCATAAATCAGAGGGGGGCTTTGCTCTTGCTCACACTCTCTCACATACAGCAGTAAAAACAAATCTCCGGATGTAGACGTTTTAATAAAAAGTGAAAGTTAGAGGAGCGGGATCTCTGAATGACTCTGTGACTGACAGCTGCAAGCATTCCACGGGAGTAGATAGGAGAAGCTGAGCAGATGAGACTCTGAAGGATATAGCACAGGTCTATAAAACAATCATGACAATTTCATGGCCTTTTGGTTATATTTCCAAGGCTCTTTACAGATGTTGACTTGCTGGACAGCTGGGCACCAGTGAATAGTAATCCATGAATAATTAAAAAAGATGTCCAAAGAGCTTAGGGTTAGTTGGTGATGTTAAAAGAAAAATGGTAAGAAGCCCTTCCAAAGCAGGGCAGCCTGCAGCAAGATACGGTACAAGTCATCCTTCTTGGCTCCAAGACATTGAAGTATATCATGAAATCATATTATTGGCTTAATGGTTAGTGCCATTGTGAACACCGTTCTTGTTTTTGATTGCATTAAGCACCTTTATGCTTAAGGGACTGACCCGATAGCCAATACACTCAATGGAAGGATTCCCATGGATTTCAGTAGGCATCCAATTGCATTTGTGTTTCAAATACCACAACTGAAATTGGGTGGTGACACGCATTCTGCAGGAGTTATTATTTATTTATTTACTTATGTATGTATTTCTTTAGCTGTCAACAAAGCCAGCATTTTAAGAACTGCTGAACTGCTTTATCCTGGGCATTAACCTTGAAATAAGAAAATGTTGCTACCTTCCCGTGCATATGTATGGATCATAGAATCATAGAGCACTAGAACTGGAAGGGACCTCGAGAGGTCATTCAGTCCAGTCCCCTGCCCTCACGGCAGGACCCAGTACTGTCTAGACCATCCCTGATAGCTGTCTATCCAACCTGCTCTTAAATATCTCCAGAGATGGAGATTCTACAACCTCCCTAGACAACTTATTCCAGTGTTTAACCACCCTGATAGTTAGAAAGTTTTCCTAATGTCCAACCTGAACCTCCCTTGCTGCCGTTTAAGCCCATTGCTTCTTGTCCTAGCCTCAGAGGCCAAGGAGAACAATTTTTCTCCCTCCTTCTTGTGACACCCTTTTAGATGCCTGAAAACCGCTATCATGTCCCCTCTCAGTCTTCTCCTTTCCAAACTAAACTAGCCCAATTCTTTCAGTCTTCCCTCACAGGTCATGTTCTCTAGACCTTTAATCATTCTTGTTGCTCTTCTCTGGATCTTCTCCAATTTCTCCACATCATTCTTGAAATGTGGTGCCCAGAACTGGACACAATACTCCAATTGAAGCCTAATCAGCGCAGAATACAGCGGAAGAATGACTTTTTGTGTCTTGCTCAGAACACAGATGGAGGGTCTGTGTGTGGATGGATGTTCTGTCTTCTAGTGTATTTTGGATCTTTATCATACATTATGATCATGTCGGAATAATATTCCAGTCAGTTTATGTTCATCATTTTAATAGAAATTCTGAAAAGCACAGAAGAAAAGAATCCTTCACTTGAAAGTCCAGGATTTTTCTCTGGATTCATTTTTTTGGTCCACTAGCTTTTTCCAGAGTTTATATAATTTTATTTTCCACCTCCTGACGTTGTTTTCATTATAGCCAGGATTTCAGTGTGTATGCAGAAAGTGGGCATTAAAACAGCTACAAAGGACGCCAGTGCCTGAGAAACACTTTCTCCTTGTCCTCAAGTTTTGCAGTCACACCCGATTAATCTCAGCTCAGTCCATGCCCTCTGCTGAGGCATGCAGAAGATCTATGTGATAAGTAACTCTTCTAAATGGACAAACATAATATGGACTCTTGTGAGCCAGATTTACTTTTCATGTAAATAAAAATGAAATCAATAAAAATGAAAGATGTTATAGATACCAATGCGAAGACACAGGTTGCTTAGATTGTACCTTTAGACCCTCAGCCATAGGGACAAAAAGCTATTTATTTTTTTCTCCATTTTAACTGGATACCATAAAAACAATAATAATTTGGAACTAGCAATTAATCCAACCCAATCTGGGGAATGATTGGAGTTTCCCTATCATCAAAACCTTGCTTGGCTCCTCTGAAATGCACTATATTTTGTAATATATACCTATTATAATATATAGTAATATATATACCTACCTACAAAATATAGTAAATTTTATATAGAGATAGATAGATAGATAGATAGATATGAAAACCCTGCTTGGCTCATCCGAAATTTACTATATATTATACCTATTCCAATATATATTAAATTTACAATATATTTATCATATAAACCTATTACATATATAGTAAGTGTACAATATATTTATTAAAATATATAGCAAATTTCAGACGAGTCAAGCACAGTTCTGATAACAAGGGCACTCCAAGCATTCCTCAGATCAGTGCAAAATAAGTAGGTGTCATTAATTGCTAACTCAAAATTATTATTGTAAAAACAAATCAACATATAACAAACAAATCTATATATTGTAAAAACAAATATATAATATTCAGTTAAGCATGTGGCATATATGAGGGCTACCAAGCTGAACTTTTGAGCCATAAAGATAGAATAAATAAATGTAACTGGGAATTCTGTAGCATTTGGGGTTTCTTATTCTAGTGGGTTTAGTAGACCAAGGCTGTGCTGCGTAAGTGGTTTGTAATATACGCACCAGATCCTCCACCCCAAAAGATGGAACTATACTCCCCTAATTCAAAATGTTTGCCTTTTCAGGCTACATTTGGTTGCCTGTACTGGTGTTGTCACACTTCACTCCATAAAATTATTTAAGTGGGATTCCTTGACGATTCATGTCACTAAGGATATCACAGTCGAGTCCTAAATGCTAGCTAAGGAACTGAAATACGATAAGTGGTCCACAGTCTGACTCTGTCTTCCCACAAGTGTTTGGAGTCTTACTGAAAAAATGCACGGTCTGGGGTGTATAAACAAACAGAGATATTTACCCAAAGCCTAATGGAGACCGTAACTACCTAGCTGTTTTATTGGATTCTGTCTTTTCATGACAGGTACAGTGAAGGGCCTCAGATTGATATGGCGGAGGAACTAAGCCCATGTTTCTTTACCGCTTATGACCAGCAACTTGATTGGGAAGTCTGGAGAGCTCTCAAAAGTTGACAGGAAAAGCACAAAAGGAAAAATAAACACTTGAGCATGATGCTTGATGGGAGTTTTTTGGAGGATGGAACTTTGGACTCTATTCGGTCAGCTGAGTGTACTTTTCAGTCTCCTGCTCCAAAAATGACAATAACAATCAGGTTCCACAGATTACTGTTCACAATGAGCCTTTTAAAGCCGGTTTCAGCGAAGGCAGACCGCCTGTGTTCCCTCACTGCTAGCAAAGGAGGGGACCGGCAGGATGGTCATGCAAAGCAAGTGCATTTGAAGCAAACCAGTGCAGAATGTGCAGAGGAGAATAAATTTTGAATTCACAGACTTGGATGTTTGTATTGGAAACTGGACCCTAAGTGTTATACTCCTCAGATCAGGGATCAGGAACATTACCAAGTAGCTCATGGGTTCAAAAAAAAATTGCATTTTGAATTATAAAATACTCACAGGATGGTAGATTCTAAGGGCAGAAAGGACAGTTATGATCACCCAGGCTGGTCTCCTGCATAACACCAGGCCAAAGAACTTCCCCTGACACTTGTTGCATCAACTCCATAGCTACTTAATTTGCAGATTGCAAGGGAAGGGATATCCACAGCATCCCTAGGTGTGTTGTTGAGTACTCACACACGTGGTTTCCAGTCTGAGTCACAGCCACAGCAAGCTGCTTGCAATCCAAGTACAGGACAAGAATGATTCCTGGCAAATTGTTTTCCTACTTTCGATGCAAGTTCTGCTTCTGGGTCAGCCGTGTCAGAAGAACAATTCCAGCGCAGTTTTTTGCTCCAGAGGCTTTGGCCCCAGAAAAAAAAGTGGAAGGACTTTTCTTTAAATCTCTCTATGTAGTTCAGAGGTTGGTGTGTCTGCCTTTGAGTCCATTTGTTCAAGAACTCCTCCTGAATGGGAAGAGCTAGGACCACCCAGGAGCGGCCTGAGGCGGGCTGCGGCAGCTGGCGCCCCAGGCGGAACGCACGATCAGTGCCCCTGCCTGTATGGCTGTCAATGGAGTGACATCATCATCGGGCGCCCCGAGCATCCCGTTGAAGGTGGCACCCTGGGCAACGGCCGAGTCGGCCTATAGTCACAGGCCGCCCCTGGGACCACCATATTTGGAACGCAGCTTCCTCTTCTCCTAACTTAAGGCAAGGTCAGGTTTGGATGTGCCTGGAATCTGATAGTTTTCCATACCATGGAAAGGGAAGGGGGAGAGGAGGGATGCGAGCCTCACAGTCACCATTAGGGCCAGCGAGCACAGGGGAGAGCTATCCTGCAGAGTCACCACTGAGGGAAGCCGCACCACCAACAGCGTGGCCATCTGGGAATGGGGCTCCGCCATCTTGCCAGCCACTGGTGAGTGGCTTCCCTGCATCAAACCACTTGCCCCACTGCCATGTTCCCCATCCCCCGCTCCAGGAGCACCCCCGAGGTCAGCCAGCCCAATCCCACCACCCCTCACAGGACCCACAGGCAGCCGCCACACCACCTGTACTGTTGGGTCACCCAGTTTAGCCAGTGGGGGGCCAGTCTTT
The DNA here is from genome assembly GCA_032595735.1 of Pelochelys cantorii. NCBI lineage: Eukaryota > Metazoa > Chordata > Testudines > Trionychidae > Pelochelys > Pelochelys cantorii. Next base: position 5,795,324 of record CM064344.1, on the reverse strand, counting down.
GCGCCCTCCCCTTTTCCCCCTGCCCAGACCAGAGAGTGACAGTGGGGGGAGCCCTACGTGGCCCCACCTTACCCTTGCTTCCCAGACTCACCCCTTCCCCCGCACCCCATAGCTGGGCCCAAGGAGCATTGGCCTGAGGGGGGCCCAACATGGCCCCAGCCCCAGGATGGCACCCTTCCTCCAACCCCAACCTAAACTCCAGTCTGGTCCCCCTCTCCAAACCCCAGGCCAGCCACACTCCTGAAACCCTGGGCTGCCTCCCCTCTCAGTCCTGAACCAGGCCCCGCACCAAACGCTGGGCCACCCCTCTCCCCTTCGATGCTGGGATGGCATAGGGTGCACTGGTCTCCCCCGGCCAGACCTGGGCAACACTGGATAAGTCTGCTAGTATAATAGTCAATAATCCATGAATGAGATTTTAAAAAACAACACATGGAAGTGAAACGACTTTTGCTGGGACTGGGCAGCGACCTGTCCTTTGTGCCTTTGGAAATCTCCACCGATATTTTACAACCAGATTTCACTGACTGGTGAGAATGGGGAGGAGGAAGAAAAAGAGACAGGCCAGTTGGTAGATGCTGAACATTGAATGACAATTGAAGGCAGGCTCTTTGTGACCCCCCTGGTTGGCGGTCCTGTAGCCGTACCACATCCTGCCCCAGGAAAGGAGCAGTGAAGGTGGTTCCTCCAGGCCTGCCTAGAGAGGCTAAATGGAAGCAGCCAATCAGAGCCCAGAAGACTCAGATAAAAGCAGCTGCAGGGTTCGAGCAGTCCAGTTCTTGGGTGGAACCAAAGGGATGGGGAACAGTGCTCTGTTCAGCCAGAAGAACTTGAGATGATTTACTGGCCCTGGGAATGAGGGAACCCAACAACTATAACCCAAAAGTAATTGGAGGAAGGAAAGGGGCTTCATGGGAAATGGCCCAGGGAATAGCATCAGCAGACTGAGGGCAGTGGTACATGGCTGCTGTTTTACAGAGTCCCTGAATTTGGACCAGGTTCCCCTACTGGCCCCTGGGGAAAAAATGACATATGCCCCAAGAAAGGGACAAGTGAAGTGGAAACCCAGGTGAATGGTGGGATTTCAAGGGCCCAGAGACAGGGCTGAAGACCCTGGTGAGGGCAGGTAGCTTGCTGGACATGTTCCACCTCATGGTGTGGCTTGGCTGGAAGGGGAGAGGCTTGCTGACCATCTACCCTGGGAGATGCTGGCATTTCCAATTCCCTCTGATCTCAGTGATTGTAGCCAGCACATATCAACCGTCAAGCCGAGCATGTGTGGGATCTGACACCACCGGGCCAACCCCAAGTGTTCACAAATCATGAGATTTCGTTAAAACCTCATGATTGTGAATCAAAGATTTCATGTTGAGTTCTGGCACCTTCTTGTTTCCGAACTTTTGAGACATGCTCCTCTCAAGGTTGTAAGGTTTTCTTCACTACCAAGCTGATTAGAAACACCATTTAGGTGAACAGCTCAGCTTTTTTGTGGTCGTTTGTAATCTCATGACTCCAAGAGGTGGGGCTTTTACTAACACGCCAAGTATAGAATCCTAGAACCAGAGGGAACCTCGAGAGGTCATGAAGTCCAGTCCCCTGGCCTTGCAGCAGGACCAAACACCATCAAGCGTATCATGAGACTCATGATAAAAATCACAGAAGCGGACAACAATACCTTGAGGATATTCATTTAAAACACAGGCCTCAGGAGGGCCTGGAAAATACATACATCTAGTTTCTGAGCAGTGAAGATAGCTGGAGTCTCCTACTAAGCTGAGGTAACTAAGCTTTGATCTCATTCCTCCTAAAACAGCTGAAGCGTGAGGGGATCTGATGTAACTGCATACCTTGTCCTGAACTACTGTTCTTATCCTAGCCTATTGCTGTTATGAGATAGCCTTACAGCGGGCAAAGAGATGAATCCAAGTGGTTCCCATTTTCTATTCAATTCCATAGGGTTTCCCATAAGAGGGAGTGTTTTTTATCTGTCAGAAAAATGTCTCTTGTGCTGGAAGTGCTGGATTTTCGGCCTCAGTCAGATTAATTTTCCCCCCCTAGCCTTTTAAAATAGATAAAGCAAAGGCCATTTGTAAACCAATATGGTTCCCTGTGATTTAGCGAAGAGGAGAAGTTACCTGGGCCCTGTTTGGAAAATATTTTTCCGTCCTTTCAGGTGCCTCAAAAATGAATAAATTCAATCTGAATGTAATGGCTTTGCCTATAACCCCCCCTCCCACGTGACTCCACAAAGCCTAACCCATCAAGAACAAGTTTACCGCAGGTCACTGAAAGCCTGTTTGTTATTGTACACCAATTAATTCAGTCTAAAAATAAACAAAAGCCTGATAAATCAGAGCAGTCCCAGGGCCCTCTAACCTTTACTCCAGAGAGGCCCACCAGGAGACTGATTTTAAAACCCCTTTGCAGCTTCCCCTCCCCTTCACAACTTGACAAGCTTTATCTGCACTGAAGGAACTATGATTAACCATTCCCTGTGGATGCTGGCACTGATTGCTTGATGGGGATTTTCTAGCACTGTTGTTTCCACAGGGCCTGATCCTGGTGTTTTTCATCAGCACTGAAATTCTCAGAAGACAAATAACATACAAGAGCCACAGCATTCCCAGGAGAAGGCTGGACAGCCAAACCAGCTTCTGAAGCAAGAGGAGAGAGCATTAACGTGTGTCTGCACTACACCCCTCTTTCAAAAGAGGAATGCAAATGAGGGAAACTGAAAATACAAAAGAAGCGCTGATTTTACAAATCTCACGCTTCATTTGCATAATCTCTTCTGATCGCTTTTTCGGAAGAGGTTTTTTGGAAAAAAAAAAGCAGTCTAGACGGGGTACTTTCGAAAAAAACAACATTTTTCGAAAGAGCCCTTATTCCTGAAAAAATAAGGTTTACAGGGTTCTTTTGAAAAAGGGTTTTTTTTTTCTGAAAGAACCCCGTCTAGACTGCTTTTTTTTTTTTTTTTTTTTTCGAAAAAATCTCTTCCGAAAAAGCGATTGGAAGAGATTATGCAAATGCCGCATGAGATTTGTAAATCAGCGCTTCATTTGCATTTTCAATTTCCCTCATTTGCATTCCTTTTTCGAAAGAGGAATGTAGTCTAGATGCACCCTTAGTCTCTAACCCGGGGGGGGGGGATCCTAAGGCCTGGGGGCCGGATGTGGCCCCCAGCTTGCCTGGATGGAGACTCCAACACTCAGGGCTTCTCCCCAGTGTTGGGATGTCCGTGCTGGAGCTCCAACCCTCCTGCCATTCCCCCCATGGGGCTGGGGCACACAAAATCTACTAACTGAGTCTCTGGTGTGTGAGGGAACTGTAGGGAATGTCTTTCTCCTCAGTAGGGGGCTACATCTGTGATGGCGTGGTGGTTTTTTTCTCACTTGTGTGCAACCCCTGACTGATTTTATTGTGGATCAGCAGCCCCCCCAAACCCAGAAGAGGTTCCCCACCCCTAAGCAATAGGAGAGGCCCCCTGGAGTAAAACATTACCTCTTCAGATGTGTTAACCGTGCCACTTAGTAAGTGACTTCTGCACTAAAGATAATTAGCCTTCATGCTGAATTCCACTCCTACATCTTTCTATAGCTCACTCTTCCATAAAACTGTCTTCTTTATTTATACCGAGAGCTATATTAATAAACTACTTATCTTCCCACCATGCTGGCTGGGTTACAGGGCGGGAGATTAGCAGGGTGAAGGATGCAACAGAATTTCTCTAACATTAATAGATGTCCTTCTACGTATGCTGGACCTCCACTAAAGCTTGCATTTGGACTTGGTCAGGATGTGCCTGGGGAAGGAGTTACAGTTTTCTTGATCAAATGCAGGCACTTTTCTTCAATATTAAAAACATTTAGCTTGTGATTGATTCCATCACATAGCTATACGTTGTAGGAGAACAGTCCCTCTTGAAAGCGCAGTGTTTATCCATTTGATCTCTCACTGGAAAAGGATGCAAGCCAGTAAGTAGAATCACTGCCTCTACTCTAGTGGCGGGCAATCTGCAGCCCATGGGCTGCATATGGCTGGGGCACCTCATGTGGCCCAAGAATCCACTGGCTGCCACCCTCCCCAGTGTGCCTCTCCTGCACCAGGGCACCGGACCTCTGTATTTCCTGCTCTTTCCGCCTGTTTCCCAGCACTGCCATAGGAGCTGTGAATCGTCTGATTTGTGTTCTGTCCCCCCTCCTCTTCCTCCCTCCCAGATTTGGTACACCACGAATCAGCTGTTCGTGTCATTCCAGCTCTGGGAGGAAGGGGGAGGAGCAAGGACAGAACATTAATTGGGCGATTTACATGTTCTGAAAGTGTTGGGGGGGTGGAGTACGAAGTGGGGGGCTGCAGTACCCCAGTGTGCCAGAGGCGTGGGGGAAGGTGGGACACACAGGGGGCCACAGGTGGAACCCTAGTGGGATGCTGAGGGCCATTGAATTGAAAGAGGTCCTCTCATGTGGCCCACCCACCATTCCTCATTGCCCATCCCTGCTCTATTCCCTATATAACTTAAAATGCAATTCCTCACTGAGGGTTTCAATTAAAGAGCATCATACTACATAAGTAATCCAAGTAAATCTCTGCACAACAGCTAGGATACACATCTGGGGTGTTGGGTGAGACATAATGTAGGGCAGGGACTACATTTGACAGCTCTTGGCCCAAAGCACAGACCTCCACAACTTATGCTTAAAAACCAAGGGCAGAATTTTCAAAACTGCTTAGGAAAAGTCACTGTTCCTAAGTGACTAAGGAACATGATTCCCATTGGAAGGTTCCTAAGTCACTTAGGAGCTTTTGAAAACTTGGCCTTGAATCATAATATCAGGCGAGTATCTTCTCTGGATCAGTCACAGAGAAAAATACATAACACACGTTGCCAGAGTGGCATAATGCCAAACAGTACGTGAAGTACTTTGGATTCTTTCTGGATGAAAAGAGCTGTATAATATTATTGACTTACTAGATCTTTCTCAATTTCTTGGGGATATAGACCTAGTTCCTCTACCTCTTTGTCACAATAAAGCCATCATGCTTTATTGTTTTGGTTTCCCTTTGCTGGATAGTTAACAGTCTTTCATAAAATAGGGCTTTCTAACATTTACTGGCTGCCTGTCCATGTTTTTTTACAGGAGCCCTTCAAGATTTTATTGTTAGCATTATCCTAGCGAGGTATAAAACCTCAGAAAAATCTGTAAAGGATTTTGCTCACTTTAAAATTATACACCCGCACATATTAATGCATGTGTGATTGCTATGTATGTACACACACACACACAGACACACACATAGCCTTTTGTTAGTTTAGCTTCATAAATAGGCTTTAGGCATTTTTTCAGTTGATGAGTGGTGGCTGATTGCTTATTCATAACTCTGCCAACCCAGCGTCGTTGGGTTCATTTGGGTTCACATGCTCAGAAATGAACCCGGTGGTTTGAAATCTCCCTTCAGAGCTGCATGTATTCAGGGACAAATATAACTGTTTGGTATTATTAAAATAACCCTTGGAGTGAAGGATGGAGTGAGGGGTTTCCTGTCAAGAATGAAGGTATAATCAGTGACCTGACTTTTCAAAGGGTCTTCATCTTGCTTTATGATTCTGACCCATTAATTTTGTGCCTGCCTTCAGTTTTGGGGTGGTGGAGTTTTCATTAGAATTCAAGCGTTTAATGACCTGACTGAAAGGCCTCGCCCTGAGGACTGGCGGAAAGACGTGCAGCACAGGCTGATGTGCATGCAGATGGGAAGGTACCACTGCATCCCTCCAAGCCCTGGGTTACATACTCATCATGGTACCTGGTATGAGTCAGAGCAGTATCAGGATTGCTCAGATCCATGCCACTCGAATGTACAAAGGCGCAGCATCACGGCGAGAAGACTTGCCCCAGCAAGTTTCAGAGCCTGGGTCTACAAACTCAGGCTCATGCCAGGGCACTAAAACTAGCTCTGTGGAAATTCGACTTAGGGCTGGCACTTGAGCTCTGACACTTGACACAGGGAATGAATCCCAGAGCCCCATCCCTGAGCGGGAATGTCTACATGGCTCTTTTGAGTGCTGTAGCCTAAGGCCAAAGACCCAGGCTGTGAGACTCACACTCCACTCTTTTTCAATTGGAGACACATCCCAAGGGGCCAAAATGGTGGCCCGAGATTGTGGCACTGTGGTATATATTTCAGATACATATAATCAGGGGTGCACTCTGCTCTGGACATGGTATTGCAGCCTCTTCTACACCCAAAAATCCCCCTTTCATTGACATCCTCTTTTTGAACCCTGTCTGGATTCTCCACAAGATGGAGAATGAAAAAGCTGCACTGTACCTGAGAAACTAGCTGAAGTAACTCAGCGGGTAAAAAAAAAAAAAAATGGTGGGAGTTAGGGAAGGAGAGAGTGTCCCTTCAAACATCTGGTTTAATCTGGGACCATGAATACTAGTATGTATTCGGGATGTAAATGGTTAACCAGTTACCTAGTAAACGGTTAACCAGTTACCCAGTAAGCATCATCCTTATCTGATCCTGCTTACTGGGTAACTGCTTAACCCACATCCTGGGTGGGCTGAAGCAGCCTTCTGCACAGGGGATCCTGGTTAACGGGTTAAAAGTAACTTTTAACTGGTTACCTTTTCAAACAGGATTTTAACACTCGTAGTATATATTAACTGATATCACATGGTATCAGGGCAAAGATTACGTTTGCTGTTGCACCTGTCTATACCTTGACAGGTTTTTAACCTTCATTCTGAATTTCTGGGGCTTCTCCTATTTTTTACCATTCAATTACCAATCTGTGGTCTCGACCTTAACTTCATCTTCTCATAGCGCTCTGTCTGGGGATACGATATACGTCCGATTTCCTGCGGAGCTGACCACGTGGCGTTCTGCAAGCTCAGCACCTCTGAAAAATCAGGCCCGCTCACGGTGAGACACAGGTGTTTGATAAGATAACACAAAACCTCTGGAGATGCAGTCTCGTTTGAACTGATTTTCATGAGCCTCCATTTCCACTGCCCTCCACCCTTTCTGCCCCCAAACCAGATGAAATATTTATTGGGTTAGGAGTCTAAGGGCTCAGTGTTTTATATATAAAGGAACAGGGCAGTTCTGGCGCTGACCAGCAAATTCTAAGACTTCTTTGTGGCCATTAAGCGTTGGAAGAAAAACCACAAATTACCATTGGAGTGGGGCTGGGTTTTGGGTTCTGGCTCCAGTACCCCTCCTCCACCCCCCAAAATTTTTTCAAAAGCACTGCATCTGTGTAAATAAACATACACTAGGTAATATTTAGCGTGAATACCCTTCATATAAAACCATCAGCCGATGGGGAAGGCGGTGTTGGAAAGAGCTTGTAATTACATTTAAAAAATCAAGCCATGAGTGTAATTGAGATGTTTCTTTAACACGTAGCTCAGGAACCTTTTGTCCCCCTTTCTTCGTCACCATCCACCTCTAGAACATCAATTTCACTATTTCTTTGGCTGTAAGAACAGACAATATATTTTGTTACCATGCCCCATTTGAGTGTAATCCACTGGTGACTGTGTATGACAGGCCCCTCTCTGTGACCAGTCTGTACAGGACAAAAGTCTGTGACCACTCCTTGGCTATGTCTAGACTACGCAGAATTTTTGAAAAAAGATATGCAAATTCCACAGGAATTCCTGTGGAATTTGCATATCCTCTTTCAAAAAAACCCCTTAGTTTAGACATGCCCCTAGATTTTTTAACTCAAGCTGTAGCACGCTCATGGCTTTCAATTTCAGATGGTCTTGGTACAATCCTTGATGTGTTGGCCAACCTGGTGGCCATCCCATTAGGAAGTATTAAAGACCTTCAGCCAGATCCGCCAAGGTTCTTATCATCAGAATATCTGAGTGGCTTGCAGTTATTAATAGATTTGATCCTCACAGCATTCCTGGAAAATAGGGGAGTTTTATTCCCATTTGCCAGAGAGGGAATTGAGGCAAAGGGTAGATCAAAGGATGCATCCATAGTCATACTACGCACCGACCACTGACTCAAGGTACATCTACGCTGCATGGCTATTTCGGGATACTGGAGGTCCCCAGGTGAATGCCCTAACCCCTAGGCCATTCGAAAACCCATGCCACCTCCCTACCTTCAGGGTGCCCCTTATCCAGCCTTCCTAATGGGACAGCTGAGGTATCCTGAAATAGTTAGCCCTGCATCTACACAAATATTTCGAAATATTTCACCATCCTGGCAAACCTCATTGCATGAGAGATAAGGGATGGCCCGAAACAGTGCATTATTTCAAAATCTGGCGCCGTGTAGATGCACCAAATTTCAAAAGAAGCTATTTCGAAAGAGATTTGAGATCAGATGCACAATTTGCATAGCGCAAATTGCGGATCTTATTTTGAGCTTAGGGTGCTGTGTAGATGCACCCTCAGGAACTGAAATCCAGTCTCCTGGTGTGGAGTGCTATCCTCTAGACTATCCTTCCCTAACTCCTAGTGTACCACTTGTTGTGTGCCTTAATTCTCTTTATGCTTTGCTTTCCGCACCATGGGCATGTGACTACATATGCAATGCAAAGAGTCAAAGGCAGAGTTAGTTAATACTAGACCCCCCAAGAAAAGTCATGAAACAAATTAACATTGCCAGCTGTGGTTTTCCTGCTGTATAGATTTGCAAACAATTTTAGTGGTAAGGCTGGCTCGGGGACTGAGTTAGCTTTGGACCTCCACAAAATACTCAAGGAACAAAGTAATGTCTGCACAGCATTTTGGAGCAAGCCTTCCAGACAAAGTGGAGAAACTTTGGGTAGTGTGTGTGTGGGGAGGTTTGGGAGAGGTTAGCATGCTAAAGATAGTGGCACAGGCATGAAGTCATAGCCAAGGTTTGAGCTGGAGCCTCGGAAGTGGGTTGGCAAAATTTGAAGCCTGCCTCAGCTTCCCATCTGTAAAATGAGAATAACAAGGCAGCCTTTCTCTCGCCCTTTGTCTTCACTCTCTGTGTGGGTTGTGATATTTATTCGTGGTGCATAGAGCCATCACTTGAATTCAGGGGGACTAGTCTACACTGAAAATGCTACTCAGTGTGTGTAGGGTTCTAAGAATGTAGCCCTGTTTCTGATGGTGGGTGCATACAGTGTCCAGCACCATGGAACATGTATTTCCATGTGGCACTACGATTCTACAAATGATGACCATTATAATAACCTAGTGCATAGGATGAAGAGGTGGAGCAAAGGATGTCAGGTGGGGTTAGGCAAAGCAGAGAAGAAATTGAAAAACAGCTCTGAGAAGAGCCTCAAAGTAAAACCTTCCTCCCCTTTCCAGTCCTTTCTTCCCTACTTGGCACAATTTCAAAGAAGCTGGCTCAGTGGCATTTGGCTTTTGCTTAGGAGACATCTTTGCATGCTCATAGTGGCTTTGCTGACCCACCCGCTACTCCCAAGTACTCCTTCCCTAGATTGTGGTTACGAGCCTCTAGTACACTGCAAAGTGCACATTTAGCTCTGGTCTATACTTAGGGCTTTATTGTGAAATAATGCCCCCCCCCACCCCCCGGTCTAATTTATAAGTAGAGTCCACACTACCAAGCCCGTTATTTCAAAATAAGAGGCCACTTATTTCAAAATCTGCACTCCTGCTTTCCTCAGAGAATAATGCTAATTTTGAAAGAGTTATTTCAAAATAACATTAGTGTGGCCACTCAAGATCTGCTATTTCAAAATAATTACCCCACAGAGTAATTCAAACTCATTACTCCCCAGTGCTTCCTGGGGCTCTAAGTCGAGGAAACGCGTCCACATTAATGGAGTTTGCCTCCGGCTAATTTCAAGGATTCCCTGTGGTGGGGACATGCTATTTTGATTTTGTAAAATTGGGAGTTAAGTCAAATTTAATTATTTTGAAATAGTTTCCGAGTGCAATGACCTTAGGGTGATTACGTTTTAGAGTTGCCCAGAAAATAATAATAATACAAAAATCCAATTGTCGTGAAAAATGTCATCTTCGTTCTCATTTTTCCGTGTTCAGAATGGACCCATTTTTCACTTTTTCTGCATTTCACTTGAAAAAAAATACTAGAAGTGCTATCAAAATGGAAATTACCAACCTGGTGTTGGAAATGAACCCATCTAGGTCATTTTTACAAACAATGCTTTTGACACACACGAGTTCATTTTAAACTAAGCATTTTAGCAACATGGACAATTTCCATTTTGGGGGGAAGAAGTCCCACTTTTCGAGGAAAACATCCCTTTCCTCCAGAAATGTCTACCGGCTCTATTAATTATATCATTTTCTTCCTGAGCCACAATATGTCAATCATGAGAAACAGACAAAAAACAAACCTTAGAATCACTAAGGCCCTGGATCGCTTTTTAATTATATTGGAGAGTTTCCAGTGCTTCCATTTTACCACAAGTTTTTAATGGGCTCTCTGTTTGCATTTATGTTTTCCTGGTCTTTCAGGCTGTAGCATGGCTGTTTCTGGCAAAGCTCCTTTAGTGTCATTTTAATAGTTACCAAGTCATTTCTGAAAGAAGGAAACTTTTTTTTTCACATGTGTGAAGGGAACTCCCTGATATTAAGAAATCCAAAGGTTGGCTATGGAAAAATTTTGGAAATTGCATGTTCCAGAGACATGGGAGACTCCCTCATTGGATTAGGTGTCGTGGTTGGAAAGACAGCTCTTGCCCCTAAGAGTTGAGGTCAATTCAACGGCACAATTAAAAAAAAAAATCAGTGAAATCAACCTAGCCACTGAGGCTGCATCTAGACTGCAGGCTTCTTTCAGAAGAAGCTTTTCCAGAAGAGATCTTCCAAAAAAACTTCTTCCAAAAGAGAGCGTCCACACTGCCAAAGCACATTGAAAAAGCCATCTGCTTTTTGGAAAGATAGCATCCACACTGAATGGACACTATCTTGCATTTCAGCTCTCATTACTATGGACGGAATGGCCACCAGGGCACCTGTGCTTTTTACTCTTTCTTCTTCTTTCGAAAGAACTCCCTCTTCCCCGTCCACACATGCCTTTTTCCAAAAGAGCTCTTTCGGAAAAAGACTTCTTCCTCATCAAAAATGGATTACCAATACTGGAAAACCCCCTCTGTTCTTTCAAAAGAATGTAATTGCAGTGTGGACATAATTGAAGTTTTTTCGGAAAACAACCGTTTTTCCAAAAAAAACCTCTGTAGCGTAGACATACCCTGAGACTGCAACTGCTTCATAAGGTTCTTTCAACTACTGCAGATACTTACAAAGCTAGCGAATCGGAGGCATCCTCTAATTCCAGAGGCATTCCCTTCCCAGGTGAGTGAATGATACTCTGAATGAGTTAGGCCTGCAGGACTGGTCTCCCACAGAATCAAAAATTAATAAGGACCAGGCAAGGAGTAATATAGTGAAATATCAGTCCCAATGAAGGTCAATGGAACCATGTTTCACCTTCTATATTCCTTTGGACTGTGTTCATTCACTTTGTCCATCTGTTACATGCAAAGCAGCTGGAAAGCTTCCCTGCTGGAACAGCATAGGACATACCCGAGTGACAAAAAGCCAGCATCATGCCATAGGTCCGTCAATGGCTATTAGCCAGGATGGACAGGAATGGCATCTCTAGACTCTGTCAGAATCTGGGAATAGGTGACAGGGAAGGGATCACTTGAGGATTGCCTGTTCTGTTCATTCCCTCCTGGGTACCTGGCATTGGCCACTGTTGGAAGACAGGACACTGGGCTGGATGGACCTGGATTATGTTCTTATCCACTCACTGCAGCACAAGGGAATGCACTTGAACATGGCTAGGTCACAATGGTGCCTGTATTTGTTCTCCTCCCCGTGACAGAATCTAGCGTTACAAATGGGTGGGGAAAAGGATCCCGTAAACGATCCAATATACCACCTCTTCCCTGCCAAAGTAGATTTCTTTCTCACACATTTTTAAAACCAAATCCTTACAGGCAGGTGTATAAGTAAGTATTGTAAGGGAGGTAAGGGCTAATTCAGGCACCTCGGCATATCAGCGTATAGCTTTTTAAATACAGATTCAGGCATCTACGTTGGAAAATTGGTCTTTCTCGTCTCCATGACCTTGTCCAATCCACTTTTAAATGTTCCGAGGGAGGGGGCTTCTCCCCCTTGCTCGTCAAATTATTACACAAGCTCAAAGACTCGTCTGTCGAGAACTTCTTATGAATGTTCTTATGACATTATCCCCAGAAGGCAGCAGCACTGATATTGGGGTTGAATTCTTGTTAACATTTTCGCTGCTATTTGTTCTCATGATCACATTTCTTGGACACTAGATTGTCTTCAGTAGGGGAAGTATCCTTACAGTGAAGGCAGAGCAGCACAAAGAGTTGACTTTCCAGGGTGTGTTAGATGGCACATATGTGTGACAGACCAGAGATTACCTTTATGTTCACGTGTTGTTCGCTCACCTTCTCCCTTTTGATCCCATGTCAGACTTAGGTTCTGTGTAACGTTAACAACAGAAAAGACCTCCCCAGAAAGACCAAAAAAAAAAAAGTGTACAGCACAGCGAATCAGACTTGTTACAATTAAGTCTTTGTCATTTTTGTAGCAATGCTAAGTGAAACTTACAAGCAAATGGTGCACTTTGTCCTGCTAAGCTTATTCTGAACAAGTGGTGGCAGTAGGTTACTTTGTTAGAATAATTCTTTCATGCATGTATATGCCCCACCCTCATGTAAATAGAGTTGGGATTTAGAAGGTGTGAGCTGGCATGGCCAGGATGTCTGCGAAATGTTAAGCTGCAGTAGCCTTTTTTCCAAACCCTTGACTGTGAGCAGTTGTAAATAAGAAACTAGGATCTCATTCGGTGTCTATCCAGGGGGTGTGGGGATGTGCTTGTTGTTCTGAATGGCTTTGTGCAGTTGGAGGCATTACGTAGCAAGAGTTGTCTAGCAAAGTATTTGCTAAATTTAGAATTCTTTACTCACAATGCTTCAGATTTCCCTGGAGATGGGTCTGAAAAAGCTGTTCATTTCAGAACTGGTTTTGGACCAAAAACCTGTCTACATGGCCCTCATCCCTGTAATATTTCAGCACTTCAGTTTCCCAAAGTAGATTTGGGGTAACATTTTCCAATGACTTAGGAGCCTAAGTAAGTCCCATTGACTATCAGTGAAAAGTAGGCTTCTAAATGTGTGTCACTGATGAACAAGAATATCCAGAATTATAATAGCAAATGATTTGCAAGCAACAAGAAATTATATAAACCCTCATGCACCAGGGATTAAGCCAACCTCTAGCTATGAGGGGCTAGCAGGATATCTGGATACCAGGATATCTGCCTATGGAATGGGTTCTTGCACCTTCCTCTAGATCAGCTACTACAGATTGAATCTCTCTAGTCCAGCACCCTTGGGACTTGAGCGATGCTGAACCAGAGAATTAGCCAAACCACGGGTGGTCAATATTGTCTAGAAGCGTTACCAATGCTTCCACTGCTGACTGGGCTCTTAGAAGACATGATGGATAAATTAGAGCTAAAGAAAAGCACAGAACTCTGAGAGCCAGGACTGGTGGCTGAAAACAAACTTTACGGGACTGCAGGAAACTTGGCCACGGACCCATGCTAACAGGACATCTGGCTAACTCAAATCATGCCAGACCACGGATGTTGTTGGACCAGACAGTGCTGGACTAGAGAGGTTCAACCTTTACTGATCACTGTCAGAATCAGAATTCTGGATTAGATCAACACGGGTGGAGATCCATTTTAGAATTTCCTATCTTCCTAACATCACAGTCTGTATTGTCATCAGTGTGCTGCTGAAATTCAGATCTACATTTTCATTGAACTCTGATGCTATTCTGTAGTTTGGAAATGGAACAAAGAAGGGAAATGTATGTAGTGGGATGGGCAATAATTTTTGATGGGGGGGTCACTACAAGATTTTGGTAAGTGGTCAAGGGCTGCATTTTTCTATAGAGGGGGTGTGAGATCTGGGATGAAGGTTGGGTGCAGAAGGAAGCTTACCTAAGCAGGCTCCCTGGCTTGCTAGCAGCCCTACACCACTCCATGTGGCTCTTTGTGCTATGGGAGAGTCTTTGTGTGCTGCCCTTTCCCCCAGTAAAATTTCTCAGCTCCCATTTGCCAGAAACTGGCCAATGGGAGCTGAGAAATTGTGCTGCACTTTCCCCACCTCCAGCAACATCTCTCAGCTCCTATTGGACAGAAACCAGCCAATGAGAGCTGGAAAATGGTCTTGCACTTTTCCCCTCCCCCAGATAAATCTCTTGGCTTCTCTTTGACAGAAACTGGCTAATGGGAGCTGAGAGATTTTGCAGGGTAGAGGGGCAACATGCGAAGCCTCTCCCCCTTGCTTCCCCTTGCTTTGAACAGCGCTGCTCCATGGGCAGGAGCGGCTGGATTAAAAGAGTTGGCAGGCCAGATGCAGCCCACAGGCCGTATGTCACGTGATGCATGAGAGACTCCCATCCATCCAAATAGGCTGTCTTTTTTCAGGGATGGAAGATTTGGCTGCTTGCTTACACTCAGGAAATAGCCAATCCTATGCCTTTGCAGCTGTAATGTGGCAGCCTGCCATAAATTCTCAAGGGTGCTGGGAACAAAGTGTATGAAAACTTCAGATAATGATAAGGAAACTGCCCCTCCTTTCTTTCTGATTACACTTCTCCTTTCCTTGGCACATGTCGGGCCATCTGCATTATTATACAGATGTCTGGCATTAGGAGATTAGTTATTAATTTCTAAAGCCTCGAGACGAGATGATTTTTCTGATAAGAGTTTAGCTGCTAACCCTATCACATTGCCTTTTCTAATTAGAGTCTTTTTTGATGACACACTGACCAAGCTCCAAGAAAAGTGTGTGACGTGTTCTCGGTCTTTATTTGCTCCCTGAGCTCAGTTCAAAATCTGTTGCTGATTTCTGCAAATAGAAGGTTAAGAAAACATTCTCCGAGAGTGAGGGGACCTTTTCCAGTGACGTCAATGGGCTTTGGATCAGGTTCTTAGATTAGATGGATTTAAGGCTGTCCCCACTGCTGCCACAGACTTTCGGCATGACCCCAGTCAAGTCACTTAATCTCTCTGTGACTCAGTTCACCACCCGTAAAACAGAGACAGGGCTTACCTGTCTATTTAGGTGGTACGTTCCCGTAGTCAAGGATATTGTCCAGCCCAATCAGAACTGGATCTCAGTTGGAGCCCCTGGGAATGACAACAACAACTTCAACCCGGAGAGCTGCAGATGATAGATCCAGTTAATATCTCATTAACCAAAGCCACCTGTGCATGCCGCATATACATTTACAGCAGGGGAAATGGTAGCCTCTTGTAATGATGTTTTAGATCTATTGCATTTATAGCTCTAGTATTCTGTGCTCTTTGAAGAATGCCTTCGCTCAAGAGATAATGTGGGATGGTTTTTTTTCCTGTACGTGGTATCGAACAAACAGCACACTCTGTCCAGAATGCATGGTCAAGGTCCAAAGAGAATTGTGAGTAAAAATAGGTAAGGTGGGAAGATGATTCGCCAAGCTATTTATTTAGTGTAGTTTTTAAAATATGTTTTTTGGGCAACCAGGATGCCTACATTCATTTATGCTAGCAATTATTGTCAAGAGTTGCCAGGGAAAGGCAAGATTTGCTTTCTTTTGTTTCTGTATACAGGAGGCCCCCGACTTGTGACGTGATTGGTTCCGGGGGAAGCATCGTAAGTTGGGGGCATCGTAACTCGAACCCTCATTTAGGATAGGCACCGTGTGCCATCATAAATGCAGTCCGAGGATGAAAGTCGGGGGGTTTCTGACCCCTTCCTCACTTACAGAAATGGTTATAAATGTGGGGGGTCAGAACTCGGGTGGTCGCAAGTCGGGCGCCTCCTGTACAGCCTCTCTAGTTTTGGAACACAGCCCAAAATTTCATTTACATAGTCGGTATATTTTAAATGATGCTCTCTCTGACCACACAGAATCATAGAATCATAGAATACTAGGACTGGAAGGGACCTCAAGAGGTCACTGAGTCCAGTCCTCTGCCCTCATGGCAGGACCGAATATTGTCTAGACCATCCCTGACAGACATTTATCTAACCTACTCTTAAATATCTCCAGAGATGGAGATTCCACGGCCTCCCTGGGCAATTTATTCCAGTGTTTGACTACCCTGACAGTGAGGAACTTTTTCCTAATGTCCAACCTAAACCTCCCGTGCCGCAGTTTAAGCCCATTGCTTCTTGTCCTATCCTCAGAGGCCAAGATGAACAAGTTTTCTCCCTCCTCCATATATATGTATTCTGTTATTTCCACTCCAATTCATCTGAAGAAATGGGTCTTTCCCACGAAATCTCATAATCTCATGTATTTTTGTTAGTCTCCAAGGGTACGTCTACATGGCACCATTTTTTTTGTGATAACTACCGTTATTTCGAAATAACTATGTGAGCATCTACACAGCCATTCTGTTATTTTGAAATAATTTCGAAATAACGGACAGTTTATTCCGAAATCTGTAAACCTCATTCTACGAGAAATAACGCCTATTCCAAAAGAGCTATTTTGAAATAAGGCCTGTGTGGACGCTCCACTGCTGCTATTTCGAAATAGCCCCTCGCCAGGCCCATTCTAAGTTATTCCTCCCCAGTGCTGCCTGAGGCTCTAAATCGAGATAGCACGTTTACATTAGGGAAGCCTGCCTTGGACTAATTATGAGGCTTCCCTGCAGTGTAGATGTGTTATTTCGAAATAAGTATGCAGTGTAGACGTACCCTCAGGTGCCACAGGACTGCTCATTGTTCTAAAAAACTGCTGTTGTCTCCATCCCAGAGCCAGAGGTCAAGGGCTTGAGCCCCCCGCCCTCTGGGGACAGACAACCCAGGGTCCCGAGGGACAGAGCTAGCCCTGGGTTTACAAACATAAAAGACAAGAAAGAAGACATCCACTGAGATAAGAACTCACCCTAATTGCTTAATGTATACCTTTGTATTTCTACAGTTAAGAACACAAGATACTTTGTGAGTAATCCATCAATGGGCTTTTGATTTTTTGCTTATTCTATTCTATTCTATTCAAATACCTAATAAATTTGCATGTAATAGGCCTCCCTCATGAAATCAAGATACCCCTCTTCCACTCACTGCCTTTCGATTTCAACCAATGCTCTTCAAGAAGCCCTTGTCCCATGGCATTTGCAAGTTATTTTGGGGTTTGGCAGAGCAATTAGCCTCAGCCTCTGAGCCGCTCGTCCAAGTGTGTGCTCAGCGAAATTGCCTTCACATAAAAAAATATTTAAAAGTCCAACCGAGTCGCCCACCTTCCTTTCAGTCTCCCGTTCGATGGGATTGTTTTCAACTCAAATATTCTGTGGGTGGATATAATCTAGGGACTTGCCCAAGTGAATGTGGATATAATTATTATTATTATTGTTATTTTGCATGCATCTGCATGATCCTGAAGAATTTATTTTTCTTTTGGAGAAGGGAGATGAGGGGTAGTGTGTGTCAGATTCCACATGCAATCTTGCTGTGGAAAGCCAGAAGAGGCCCTATGTTCATCCCTTTCAAAAGTGACCAGTAATTAATGGTGTCATAAGTTTTGATTGCCTTAAAGGGACCTAACGTTCAGAGAGAAGGCTGCTTAGCTCTTCCTGAAAATCTTTTTAAGGTCTTGTAAGTAGAGAGACCCCAAATCCAGGTGCCCATAATCGCTACAGGTTGAAACTCTGTAGTCCGGCACTCTGTGATCCAGCAACATTTGTGGCCCGGCATGATTTTAATTAGCCAGAGATCTGTTTATCATGAGTGGAACGAAGTTTTCTGCACCCCTGCCTTACTCCTCTCCATGCCCCTCACTGCCCCAGCAGGGCTGGCCCACAACATTTTGGCACCTGAGGCAGGGAGCTCAAATGACGCCCCCATGCCCTCTCACTTGGGCCAACACTTTGAAAGGTCTCAATTCTGCCTTCTTCCTGTTCTACTCCTCTCATGGAACTGCTTGCTACCTACCCCAATAAAGGAGAACTAACAACTTAAAATGCTTTGTTCAGCAGCAGACTCAATTTTCTACACTCTAGGTCCTAGTGGCGCCCCCTCCCCCCCAAAGTCTGGCACCTGAGGCGGCCGCCTCAGTTCTCCTCATGGTAAGGCCAGCCCTGTGCCCCAGGCTGGGACCACATCAGGGAGAGGCTATGGAGCCCTGCACACAGGAGCAGAGCCCTGGGTCCGGCAGCCAGGACCCTGGGCGTCAGCAGATGGGCCAGCAGCTGGGACACAGGTGAGGGGCTGCTGGCTGGGACCCTAGGGTTGGCACCAGAGCCCCTGGGCTGTGGTTGATGTCCCGTGGTCCAGCAAATTCTCTGGTTCAACACTAGTCAGGTCCCAAAAGTGCAGACGAGAGAGATTTGACCTGTAGTTACTTTTGAAAATCTTGGTCTTTGTGATCTCTTCCATGCACGAGGGGAAGGAGGAGAAAGGCTATGTGGAGGGGCTGTTCTGCAACCATGCATCTACACTGGAATAAAAAAAGTGGCATAGTTGCAGCTGGCTTGAATCAGCTGACCTCAGGGTCACGGGGCTCAGGATGCAGGGTTAAAAACTGCTGGATAGACATTGGGGCTCAGGCTGGTTCCTGGGCTCTGAGACCTTCGTACTTCCTGGGGTCCTATTGCTCTGAACATCTTATACAGAAGCTTTACAGCCCTAAAGGGTAAGCCCCATGAGCCTAAGTCAGCTGATTCAGGCTAGCGATCGATGTTTAATAGCTGTTAGTTTCTTTATTTCTTTGTGCTGGAAAAAAAAACATGTGGGGACAAGAAGGAGGAGATTGGGGATGGAGAAAGAACAGCACTGTGTGCCCCCCACGTCACCAAAAATTGGGGGTTGGTATAGAGTACTGAATGAAGGAATTCCGGTCACATTTTATAATAAGGATACTGTCATAGCAATATAATTAAATGGCGATTACCAAATAATTACAATGTGGTTCACTTTTCAGTATGTAATTACCACCAACTAATATCATCCAAACTTGAGATACATGAACGATGTACTCATTATTTGCCTTTGATGTTCTTCCTAATACATAGCGTAATAGAATTCAGATCTGTTAACAGAATTATATTTACAGTGTAATTATTCTCAATCGTGTAATGAACCTGCCAGTTACACAAATTTGTGAGCATTACTGGTATCATAAAGTATAATAATAATAGAGGGTTTTTTTTCTAATATACTTATACCATTACAATAGATCTACACCACAATTACAGTGCTTTTCACAAAGAGTGACCAAAATTCTGAGTATCTCTCTGGTTTATAAGGAGCAAGATATATATAGATATATATATATAGTGCTTTTTTTGTAAAAGAAAAATAGGTGCCGGTACTCCAGGGGAAAAGTTGTTGACCAAAAAAAAAAAAAAAGCAGTGGGTCCAGCATTGCCCTTTTAAGAGATGCGACCCCCTTAAGAAACGCAGCTGTCAGTCATTTTCATTACAGAGGTGCTGGTATGTTGTGTTCTTTCCAGGTAAGCTCTGACTGGAGGTGCCGGTATTGTGTACCAGGCAGTACCATCACAAAAAAAGCGGTGTGTGTGTATATATATATATATAACTTTGTTTTGTTCTTTAGCTTCACATCTCTATGTACAGTTCAAGAAGGGGCAGAAATTATGCTTACTTAAAACATGACAGCAGAGGCTCAGAATTACTGAGGCCTCATCTTCACCAAACAGAAGATCGATGCTGCCACGATCGATCTTCCAGAGTTTGATTTAGCAAGCCTAGTTAAGACTTGCTAAATGAAACTCAGAGGATGCTTCTGCCAGTGGCGGGTACTCCAGCTTGTGCAAGAACTAAAGGAAGTTGATAGGAGCATTTGATTTAATTGAATTTGAGCATCAGATCTGAATGAAACTCAAACCAGATATTTTAGTCATTTAGAAAGTTCACTTGAACTGTTTTCTGTTCTTTTCATTATCACATTTCTCTGAGCTGTTTCCCTCATATTTCCTCCTTGAACAAAACTGAGAGGCATTTAAAATTGACCAGATCTCACAAGATTTTTAGTCTAATGTTACTCAAGAATTTTAGACAGTTCATAGGAGAGACAAAATCATGTACTGAATTACACCCACGTGAAGCCTATTGAATTCATCAGGGCTCCAGTGAAACTAGCCTGTAAGACAGGCCACAATGTGGCTCTTGTGATTCATTGAGGACTGTGCTGGAATTGCAAGCTATCACTTTAAGAACAGGGGGATTTCCTGGTGCTGCTTGCAAGGTAGCAGAGCGTGCAGTCGTGGTACATGTGGAAAAAGCCATCTTTGCAACCTTGGCTAGGGCATGTCTACACTAAGAAATTATTTTGAAATTACTTATTTTGAAATAATAACTCCCAGAATAACTATTTTGAAATAGCGAGCCCACACTTCAGAGAAGCCCTGAAATCAGTCTGAGCAGGATCCCTTACTGTGGATGCTCTACCTTGACTTAGAGCCCCAGGAAGCACTGGGACATAATTACTTTGAACGATTCGGGGGAGTAGTTTTTTCGAAATAGCAGCAGTGGAGCAGCCACATTATCGCTATTTCAAAGTAACTGTTTTGAAATAAGCGCTATTCCTCATAGAAAGCAGGAGTTATAATTTCGAAATAACCAGCCCCTTATCTCAAAATAACAGGCTTGGTAGCGTGGACGCTCCGTATGTTATTTTGAAATAAGAGGAGTTAAATTGAAATAACTCCCTAGTGCAGACCAGGGCTTGGTGCGTGGTGTCTCCAAAAGCAGCCTGGTTTTTCCTCTCTCTCTTTTTGGGTTCTTACGTTTGTGTGGGTTCTTGTGTTCTTATAAGTTCTAGGTTTTCAATGTGTGTGACCTGGACTCTGGTCTCGTGATTTAACCTCTCCGTGACACAACTTCCCCCTCTGCAAAAGAGCTTGACTGACAATGAAAATGGAAATAGATGTGCTTGTTTATTTCTATCTCCCCCTTCATTTTTTGTTTTTCCCCCTTCTTTCATTACCTGAATTATTTATTCATTCATTTTCTTTCTTTTTTTTTCAATTTGTTTTCTCTCCACTCTGGTCCAAAGTAAACAACTTCATGATGTTTGTTGTACCAGAATTTACACGTCTGAATTTATGCAGATTTCAGCACTTTCCAAAGATTTGTGGGCAGAGCTTGCTTTCCAGCAAGGGACATTAGAAAGATTTGTTGCCATAACCCACCTAACTGGTTTAAAACCAAGCTGGAATTAACCTAAACAAAAAGAAAGGTTACATCTTAAACATGTGTTGGCATATTTTTCCATCTGGTTTGTGAACTGTGACTCCCCACAGCCTTCCAGTGCCCAAAATCCCTCTCAGCTGTGGTATTGTACAGATTATTTCAGCCGCTGACTGTGGGTAATGGCGTAATACCTGGACCATCACTTGGCACATCACTCTGCTGGGTTGAACCCCACTAGTCTTTTTCTTAAGGAACCTTTTCATACAGATGTGATCTGAGCCACAAAACTTGGCTCAGACCAAGATTGGGGGCGTTTGGATCTGTGGGTTTGGTTTGGGCCCCATCTGAATTTTTAAGGTCGCGTCAACAAGCCTTCGTTGTTTCAAAAGGCAACTTGGCCATGACAAAGACAAACGGGGGGTGGGGGAAGCTTTTCTTGTGGCAAAGCATGAAATCACTTTATAAATGGCGTGCGTTGAAGATTTTTCCAGTAGAATTGGAGCGCTGTAGAAACCTCAGTAGGGTTGGAGTTTGGTTTGGCTAAGCACCCCACATTTCAAAGAGGGAAATCACTGCCGGAGTAAGCAGCTGTGACTCTACTGGTAGCCACACCTAGCTCATGGGCTAGTGAGAATTCTAGCCATTTAGTTTTATTTCAAATAAAATACTTTGAAATAGTCTAGCAGTACCATGCTGTGTACATTGTTACCTCATGGAAAAGTATGGTCTTATCACTTTTATCCTCACTTTCTCTCCTCCAGTATACTATGTTTGCTTGATGGAAATGAGGTGTATGGGTTCTTTCGAAAAAGGGTTGGGTTTTTTTTGAAAGAACCCCATCTAGACTGTGGTTTCTTTTTCGAAAACCCCTTTTTCAAAAAAGCACTCTCATGCGATTATGCAAATGAAGTGCGAGATTTGTAAATCCGCGCTTCATTTGAATTTTCGATCGGCCTCATTTACATTCCTCTTTCCAAAGAGGAATGTAGTTTAGACATAGCCCTAATTAGGTTGCAAGTGTGTAAGGACCCGGCTCGTGTGTCATTAGCCAGTCCGTCTTTTCCAGCATTACAGTAAGTGCTTTTCTCCCTGCGATATGGATGGATGGCAGCCATAAACTGGACACACGAAAGCCTGGTGGTTAATTTCTCTGTGGCTAGCAACTAGCGCATTACATAGTCTAATGTGTAACGGATTCATAGAGATGGAACTCAAAGGCACATTATAGGTTATCGAGTCCTAAATCACCATGTACCTAATGCAGATTTATCCTTTACACTCTTCCCCTCTGAATTTGTTATCTAATCTGCTTTTGAAATTTCCATTAATGATTCCTCAACATTATCCCTTAATAGGAGGTTCCATTACCATTTAGTCTTACTGGTAGTAAGTATTTCCCCCTTCTATCTGATGTCAGTTCACCCTTCTTTATTTAAGGCCATTATTTCTTGCAGTAAGTCTTATTTCACCCTCAACTCAGTCATTCCCTGTCATTTATCTTATCTTCTCTTGAGTATTTGTGTAGTGTTCTTTTATGCTTCTCTCCCTTCTTTCCTTTGAGCTGTAGAAGTTAACATTCCTTTAACATTCCCTCATAAGTCATATCATCCTACATGTTTATCAGCATTGCTGATCTTTGTATTCTTTTGAACATATTCAGCAGATAAAACTGTGGGTGAATCCCTCGGTGGCAGACAAAAATAAACACAAAGTCTGATGGTTTATTTGACATGGCAGTAGAAGCTTTCTGAGAATGATATTAAAGACACCATAAAGTGTTCAGATGCCAGGCTGGCAGATAAGAGGGAGAGAGAGAAATTAAAGTCAAAGTCTAGTTATGTATACATACATCAGAAATAAAATCAACAGTTTAGATGGCCTTAACTTGATGTCCAAAGCCATGAATGCAGCCAATTTATTTCAATTTAACTGTAGAAATTAACACACAAACCCATGTTGTTTGCTGGCAAAACAGATTGACAGCAATATAATAGCATAAAATGCATCATTTACCTGACAAATATTGTTGTGGATCATCAGCATAAGAAATAAATCCAGTGTTGGATCTACCAGAAAAATACAGCCCAAACAAAGCAAGAAACAGCAAGCAGAACCCCCAACCTTTCTGGGGCATTCAGAGGTTCTTACAGTAGAATAAAAATGGCCCATGATCCATCCAATAGGAAGACACCAATTGTGTCTGGCTGTTACTGTGGGTGTGTCTAGACTACAGGGTTTTGTCAACAAAAGTGGACTTTTGTCAACAAAACTATACCTGCGTCTACCCTGCCACTGAGTTCTGTCGACATAACATCGACAGAACTCAGCAGTTTTGTCGATGGCTGTAAACCTCATTCTATGGGGAATAACGCCTTATGTCGACAGAGTTCTGTCAACAGAAGGTGTTATTGCATCTACACTGTCCTTTGCATCTACACTGTCATATTGACAAAGCGGCTTGCTTTGTCGACAGTACTGGATGTAGTCTAGACGCTCTTTGTTGACAGAAGCTTTGTCAACAGATTCTGTTGACGAAACTTCTGTTGACAAAAGCCTGTAGTCTAGATGTACCCTAAGTCTAACCAGTTTCAAGCTTTACCTGACAAAGGTGAATACTATGGTGACAGAAAGAAACACCGTGTTTGTCACCATTAAAGGTTGTGCTGAGATGGTATAAAATGAGCGTGGGAGGGAAACCAGGATGTGCATTTAGAACCTTGACAAGCAGTCCCGCTGTTGTGGTAGGAACACAACCTGGGCTGAGTTTTCTCTCAGGAAAAAAAAAGACAATGTTGATAAATGCTCTTTCTCCTCCCTGCAGCTGACTCCTGTTCCAAAACTGTAGCCAAAAGAAGGGGTCAGTTGGAAAGAAGCCTACAATTTCCAAAGACTTCAGGCTCCTGGGAATGCTTCCCAAGGTGAGGAAAAACAACTGCTGTCTTAAGGGCAGGAAAAACACAGCCAACAGTCAGAGAGTTGTTTATAATAGAAACTACTGATGCCTTAATATCACTGACAAGGCATGAAAAAGGTACATTGGGAAGGGGGTCAAGAGGACCAGTAGTGGCCTCAGATTTGTAATAACATAAATAATTGCTGCCCCGGACAGTGGTATGTAAACATCACTGGCTATTAAGACGATTAACCTTGTCAGTGTGTCAAAAATATAATATTTTAATAAAAGAAGAATACATAGTTCTGAACACTTTCATTGCTGAAATCCATGCCCAGCAGTGTCGCATAAGAAACATCTGAAGAGGTTTTTTTTCCACACACACCCTCCCCCCGTGGAGGAATCAAATATTGTAGCGCTAGCAAGACGTTGCAGAACATGGCAAAAACTTCTAGGTCCACATGTTTGCTAAACCTAAAAGTAATAAGGTCAAATTCTCATCTGGTGCCAGTTGCAAACTAGCTTCATTGACTTCAGCTTTTGTACCCACTTCAGTTTACACCAGCGGGTGATCCTGCCCTTTGGTTTTGTTTTCGGATGAGTGAGAAGCTTAGGGGCTAATTCACTTCTGGTCCATGGGCTCAGCTCTACTGATATACATGAGATTTCACTTGTGGGCATCAGTAGAGAATTTCACCTGAAATGGTAGCCTAGCTGTCAGACATATCTAAGATTCAGTGAAACAGAATTTCCTGTTCAGACATGCAGAAGTGATCTTTATTCCTCTTGACTGTCGTTTACAACATGGGAGAGTCATCTTTCTATGGACTGTCTTGTGTTCTTCTGATGCTTTTTCTTATATCGACACAAATGCACATACCCACGCTAACTAATCTCTTCTTTTCAAACATCCCTTTTTTAGACCGTCGCTTAGTTGGATGAATCGTTTGTGCCCACATACATTGAATTATTGATTTCTGGCACAATTTAAAAAGATATTCTCCACAGTCTTTCTCATTATTTGCACACAGTTGGCCATGAAGGTCATTCAATCAAAATTTACTTTTTAATCTGAATTTGCCAATACAGGTTCAATCTCTCTAGTCCAGCACTCTCTGGTCCAGTAACCTCTGTGGTCCAGCATGATTTTAGTTAGCCAGATGTCTACTTTCCTTGGGTTTGGCCAAGTTTCTTGTGGTCCCATAAAACTTGTTTACAGCCACTAGTCCTGGGTCTCAGTGTTCTGTGCTATTATTTAGCTCTAATTTACCCCTAAATGTCTTCTAGGGCTACGTCTAGACTACGGAGCCATGTAAAATAGTTTATTCGGCATAGTCAAAGAAGAGGGGATTTAAATAATCCCCACTTCATTAAAATAAAAATGGCCGCCGTGCTGTGCCGATGATCAGCTGATCCGGCACAGCACAGCAGTCTAGACATGGAGCACTTGACAAAGGAAGCCTTTGTCGACCACTCCGGTAAACCTTGTTTCATGAGGCATACCAGAGCAGTCAACAAAGGCTTCCTTTGTTGACTGTGCCGCGTCTAGACTGCCACGCCGTGCAGGATGAGCTGATCATCGGCACAGCGCAGTGGCCATTTTTATTTTAATGAAGCGGGGATTATTTAAATTCCTGCTTCTTTGACTATGCCGAATAAACAATTTTACATGGCTCCATCGATGGAGCCATGTAGTCTAGACATAGCCTAAGAGTCCACTAAGCAGTGGAAGTGTTGGTCGTGCTGCTAGACAATATTGACCTCCCATGGTCTGGTAAATTCTTTGATTTGTCACTGGTCAGGTCCCGAAGGTGCTGGTCTAGAGAAGTTCATTGTAATTCATTGTGTTGTTCATCTCAGCCCCTCTGCCCAATATTCGTTTTTGCAAAACACTATCTCCTTCATCTCCAACTTTTTTCGATAAACTGCCTCTATTCAGGGAGCAATAATATTCACTTCTGTTATATTGTTTGGAGTTCCACAATTTAGAAAGAAATCACTGGAAACGCAGAGAGCTTGAGCAGTTGCAAGTGTTCATTTATTTCATAACATAGAACTAACTAGAACCAGCCCAAACCAGCTGGGCTGACCCCTAGTGACCTAACTCAGTTACTATAACAACAAGAGCACGTCTAGACTACATGGCTCCATCGACGGAGCCATGTAGATTTGTTTACTCGGCAAAGGGAAATGAAGCGGTGATTTAAATAATCGCCGCTTCATTTAAATTAAAATGGCTGCCGTGCTGTGCCAATCAGCTGTTTGTCAGCACAGCGCTGCAGTCTGGATGCTCCACGGTTGACATCAAAGGCATTTGTCAACCTCCCCGGTAAACCTCATCCCACGAGGCATAACGGGGAGGTCGACAAATGCCTTTGATGTCGACTGCGGAGCGTCCAGACTGCAGCACTGTGCTGATAAACAGCTGATCGGTACAGCGTGGCAGCCATTTTAATTTAAATGAAGCGGTGATTATTTAAATCGCCGCTTCATTTCCCTTTGCCTACAACCCTAATCTACATGGTTCCGTCGACGGAGCCATGTAGTTTAGACGTGCCCCAAGATCTATATCTACAACAACTCAATTCACAACAGCTTTGGTTTAACAGGGGAATTGTTCAACAAAGGACTAAAGAAGTCAGGCCACTATTTTTTGATTTCTGCTTCAAAGAAGTGTGCCAGAGTGGCACAAGCATGTAGACAAATTAGGGTGCAATTGTGACACATGGTGTAAGAAACCCATACAAGATTTGGGCTACCCACATCATGGGCTGCAACCCAGACCTGCTACATCACTCCATGCAGATCCTTGGACCGCCTTGCACCTGAGCCAGTATGGTGAGTGAAGCACTCTGCACCACACATGGGGTTACCAGTGATTAGTTTCTCCACCCCAGACCAGTGCAGGAATCAGGAGTCAGACTGTGATTCATCCCCTGGTCCCTGTTCTGCTTTGGGAGAGTCCAGTTGTAACCACACATCTGCTGGGTGTGGTGTACTGTCCCATGTCATGGCAATGAGGCCTCTTCCAGCGAGAAAGGATGATGAGTCTGCTCTACAGCCTTAGCTGAGCACCAACCAGCTTGAAGCTCATGCAGCAGAGGCTTATGCACTAAGGTCCCAGGTTCAATTCTGCCTGCAGACAACTGCATTCAGCCAGTGTCACTCAAGCACATGCTTCCCCCTTACTCAAGGCTTGTGACAAAAACAAAACCTAGCCCTTATTGAATCCTTACTGGGGGGCAAGCTTTCTATGGCCTGAGTGGATGAATCCTGAGAGTTAAGGGTGGAAGCATTTCTGTTGGAGATTTGGCTTCATCCCAACCAACTTGTTTCTTGAAAAGAGTCTGGCTTCAATCAACCCTCTCCCTAGACATGAATTTTGGGTTTATAATGAAGTCTGAAGTCAGGCTGGTTTACATGGTTTCATTGCAACTACACAGCTCTACCAATAACTAAGGACAAAGATAGCTGAATCACTGTGTGTAGGGCCTTAATGTAATTCTTTTTCCCCCTGAGAAAGAGACAGGAAACACATGTTTTTAATTAAGCACGTGTAATTTTATGTCATACACACACACATACACACACACACACACACACAAAGGGGGCAGAGAGAGTGATTGTGTTTGTGTGGAGGAAGTTAGGGTACAGATCTCAGCTTTGGGTTTAATCGATTGGAATCGTACGTCGTGAAATAATATATTCCAGTAAAAATCAGCAGTGTTTTCTCAAGTATCTTCATTGCCATTTATTTACTCAGGGACAGTTTACTGCAAGGGGTGTGTGTGTGTGTGTTTTCTCTGCACAACTTTAATGCTTTTCATAGGTGCTTTAATCTCAGCCCCAGCTTTGTCAATATTTGAGCTTATCTTAAAGTGAAGAACTCCAAAAGAGGGTCAAAAGAAAGTAAACTCTCCCTCCAGAAGACAAATAACA
Organism: Pelochelys cantorii; assembly: GCA_032595735.1. Lineage (NCBI taxonomy): Eukaryota > Metazoa > Chordata > Testudines > Trionychidae > Pelochelys > Pelochelys cantorii. The sequence continues at coordinate 5,767,296 of CM064344.1, read as the reverse complement.
ATCACTTTGTTCAATACCTCAATCAGAAAGCACACTTTGGACATGCTCTTGCTAGAAACATCAAGAAACATTTGGTTCTCATGACACAGCTGTGTTGGGGGGGTTGTGGGTTTATTTTCTTCCTTTTTCTCTCCCTTCATGCTGACTACTGATATGGAGCAAAAACAACCCTTAAGGCTGTGAACTTTTACATGATCTCAGCAAGGGTAGGTAAGAATGGTGTCCCTAGCCTCTGTTTGTTAGAAGCTGGGAATGGGCCGCAGGGGATGGATCACTCAATGATTCCCTGTTCTGTTCACTCCTTCTGGGGCACCTGGCATTGTCCACTGTTGGAAGACAGAACACTGGGCTAGATAGACCTTTGGTCTGACTCAATATGGCCAGTCTTACGTTCTCACCAGCAGCAGCAGGGAAAGTGGCATACTGTCGGCTGTGCCCTACATTAAGGAGATGAAACCTTCACCCTACTAAAACCCCTGGGTGTCTTTCCATTGAATCTAATGAGGCCAGGATTTCATGCTGAGATTTTCATACCTGAAGGGACCATTATGGATCATCTAGTCTGACTTCCTGCATAACACTGCCAGAGGATTTCACTCCGGGTATGTCTAGACTGCATCCCTCTGTCAGCAGAGGGATGCAGATTAGGCAGGTCGACATTGCAAATGAAGCGGGGATTTAAATTTGCATAAAAATGGCCGCCATTTTTGCCGACTCAGCACTTTGTCGGCAAAAAACGGCAGTCAAGAGGGGGATCTGCGAGATAGAAAGCCTTTTTCGACAGAACTCTTATGCCTCCTGCAAGGAGGTTTACAGGATCTGTCGAAAAGGGCTTTCTATCTTGACAGATCCCCCGCTAGACTGCCTCTTTTTGCAGACAAAGTGCTGAGTCGGCAAAAACGGTGGCCATTTTTATGCAAATTAAGCACGGGATATTTAAATCCCCACTTCATTTGCAATGTTGACCTGCCTAATCTGCATCCCTCTGCCGACAGAGGGATGCAGTCTAGACATACCCTCCGTTTCCACACTGCTAGAGGATTTCACTCCGTTTCCATGTCATCTCATGATTTTTTTTTCTTCATACCTTCCTGACTCCCATTCCCTTTAATAATTTCAGACCTAGTACAAGTTCAATAGTCAAAGGATCCAAGAATAAAAGAAATATATCACTTAGTGCTGAAAGGTATCACCTGAGTATCACTACACATATGCAATACTTATCTGTAGACGAGAATTGCGTACACCTACACTGAAATGCATCCACCTCTTGGAGCAATGTCACACACAAAGGACAAGACACCATATAAGAATTTTATACTCAACTAAAACTGCACAGGGATAGCTTAGATAGAAAAAATGCAATCCAAACTGGAATTCACCCAGGACATTGATACTAACCTTCTCTCAGATTACAATACATTAATTCACATCAAAGAGTGCCTTATTGGCAAATAATTGCACTGATTTCAAAGAAACTATTCATGGTATATGATAGTATTCAACATAAATAAGGATATCACAGTCTGGCCTACTTTTATTAGTGCTTAAAGGGCCACAGGATATTTAATCTTCAGACCCTTAATGTTGTAGATTATCCATAATCTGGTAAATCCCAACATCATTTCACAGAACAACTGACAGAATAATAGAAATAGAAAATCTGAGGATGAAGCAGTAGAAAAGACAAGACATGCCAAAAGTACATATATCTTTGCTTGCAAACATGAGGTTTATAAAAAGAATCCCATCATATAGGAAAATTCAGAACTGAGTGTGTCCTATCAATATGTATTTCCAAAATTTCTTGAGCAGTGTGATTTGGTCTTGTTTAATACAAAGTTTCACCCTTCTGTTTAATAAAAGGAGAAGAGTTGTGCTTATAGGTGTTGTTGCCAGGTGATGTTAAGAAAATTCCAGAAGGTTGATAGGTGTGTGTGTGTGTGTGTGTGTGTGTGTGTGTGTGTGTGTGTGTGTGTGAAAGAGAGAGAGAGAGTATTCCTATGTTAAGATAATTTTTCATAAATACATAATTAATTGATCTCAGTGTACTGTACTTTTAATAATTTGAGCTCTTGCAATGAAAGTGTTCTTTCAAATGTCACAAAACATGAGACACTGTTGATTCAAAGTATGTTTCAGGTTTTCAGACTGTGTACAGGCTCCTTATGGAGCAAATTTTCACAGCAACTGCACATAAATCCCCTGTCACTTCTGAATGGGCTTTGTCTGTACTGCCCATCCTGATTTGGAAACATACCCCTTCGCTGGCTACCACAACTGCAAGTGTTGCTACCCCTCAACTTTTGTCCACTAGGGGGCAGTGCCCCCTCACAATTGGAACATAGAACCTGTACAATGCCCCAACTGGATTGAAAGGGCAGCTTGTCTGGCACCAGGCTGCATCTTGCTTTATAGAAGCATTCACAGAGACAGTGCCTCCTAGAGGAATCCATCATAGGACTTGCAAAAATGGCAGGTTTGCACAGAGAGAAGAGTTATGGGGACCAGGGAAGAAATGGTAGGAATAGGCTATCCAAAATCAGTTCTAAAATCAGGTTAGACAGCAGAGGCACATATGTTCAGGGCACGTTCTTGCAAGCTTCAGAACATCATCACCTGGTCTTCAAATCTCTGGTGATTAAACAAGACTAGTGGTAACTGGGGAAGGATTGGGTCCTAGGTCCCGACAACATCAATAAAGAGATCTCAGATTTGTTCGCTGATAAGACCCAGAAGTGTTTTGTGAAAACCCAAGAACAAGGGTTACCAGACTCTGGTGCTTACAGCATTCTTGGTCTGCAGAAAGCTAGCTGGTCCCATAGCACTGGCATGTTTACCTCCTGTTGCTTTCCCATGTAGGCGAATTGCTGTGGCTACTGCAGAGAGGTCCCCAATCGGATGTGATTACGAACAGGTGGGGCTGGGAGCAACTGGGGCAATCAAGGCGAGGGGAAGAGCCAATAATCAAGGGGAGAGAAGGGGACAATCTCTCTGAATCAGGTTTTGCCACTGTTATTTACATCACTTAGTACTTTCCTCAGTAGAAACTTTAAATGACCAAGTGTAACGACCAACATTTAAGGATCAAAAGAAATGTCATGAGGTTCAACCAGGACAAGTGCAGAGTCCTGCACTTGGGACGGAAGAATCCCAAGCACTGCTACAGGCTGGGGACTGACTGGCGAAGCAGCAGTTTGACCGAAAAGGGATGACAGTGAACGAGAAGTTGGATATAAGTCAGCAGTATGCCCTTGTGGCCAAAAAAGCTACCGGCATATTGGGGTGCATTAGGAGGAGCATTGCCACCAGATCTAGGAAGCGATTATTCCCCTTTATTCAGCACTGGTGAGGCCAATCTGGAGTATTGCATCCAATTCTAGGCCCCCCATTATAGAAGGGATGTGGATGCATTGGAGAGGGTCCAGAGGAGGGCAACCAAAATGATTAGGAGGCTGGAGCTCATGTCCTACGAGAAGAGGCTGAGGGATTTGGGCTTATTTAGTCTGCAGAAGAGAAGAGTGAGGGGGGATTTGATAGCAGCCTTCAACTACCTGAAGGGAGATTCCAAAGAGGATGGAAAGAGGCTGTTCTCAGTAGTGACAGAGGGCAGAACGAGGAACAATTTGCAGTGGGGGAGGTCTAGGTTGGATATTAGGAAATACTGTTTCACGGGGAGGGTGGTGGAGCACCCGAATGGGTTCCCTAGGGAGGTGGTGGAATCTCCATCCCTAGAGGTTTTTAAGTCCTGGCTTGACAAAGACTTGGGATGATTTAGTTGGGATTGGTCCTGCTTTGTGCAGGGGGCTGGACTTGATGACCTCCTGGGGTCTCTTCCAGCCCTAGGATTCTATGATTCGAAGTTACATGTGTGTTATGTAAGTGTGTTCCCCAGCAGTCATCCAGGGCTTTTCATAGGTTTACAGGGAGACCTATTTGGAGACTCAAGGAGTGAGGCTTTGTGGGTCTGAGAGGAGGGAGAGGTCTCTGGGAACATTCTTTCCTCACCCCAGTGCCTGGAGATGGAAAATGTTGCAGGACTTCCTTCTGTAAACTGTTGTCATTTATTATTGAGCGTGTTTCAACTAGCTAATGAGGAAGGAAAAGGTTAAGTCCAGCCCTCGGCCATTGAGACCTGTCTGGCAAAAGCCCAACAACTAGCCCTTATAGAAGAAGCGTGTAAGAAGTAAAGAGTGAATCACTAGAAATAGGAATTCTGTCAGCATTAGGACATGAAGTTCATTGAAGGTGTGGTCACTTAATTTTCTAGGCCAGAATGTAATGATTAAGGTTGGGCAAGGGAAGAAAAAAAAAGCTCCGTTGAATGCAAACCCACCCACACTTGGCAAGGTGGAGCACCCCCAGCCAAACCCACATCTTGGCTTCTTACTTCGATTACATTTGCTCTCCCTCGTCCAAATTAGCTTTGGACGGTGTGTCCCCTTGATCAACATCATGTTGTGTCAACAGCATGAGAGCAGACAGGCCCTGTGGGCTGGCGACACGCTGCTCCGTGCTTTCATGTGGGATGGCTCCTCAAACACCCCCAGGTGGGGAAACAACCTCAAGGCTCCCACAAACAAGTGAGAGGAAGGTGTGTCATGGAGACTTGGCATTTGGTCTCCTGGGGGAGGAGGGAAGGAGGCTGTTTCTCATGTCTTCCCCAGCCCGTTTTCGTGCCAGCGAGTCTGTTGAGAAGCGTGGATGGTCAGCAGAGTATAATGAAGTAGGTGGCCACAGCCCTTGGGCTGTGAAGACTGGAATACCCATCACTCAAGGCAGTCCCAGCCAAAGAGTTTGCGGGGCCCAAGGCGGCATGTTGTGGTTGGCTGCCCCACATGGCCGGGAGGCTCCCAGCCAGGGCAGTGAGTGAGCGGCCGGGCAGGCGGGCAGCACAGTGCCCTGAAGGCATGGGCCCCAAGGCAACCTCCTTGCTTACCTGGCCCTAAGGCCGGGCTTGATTCAAGGTTTAGCAAGCAAGACTCTTCCAGGCCAGACGCATGGGGTGAGAAAAAGCCCCTGACGGCTTTAAGGATGCTATTTCTAGGCACCTCACTTTGTATAAAGGTCCCTGCCAGTCTCCAGAACACACTGTAGCATCCATGGTTTGCTAGCAGTAAGTGTTGCAGAGGGCAGGCCGAGCCATAGAATAAAGATTTCTGTTGAACATGCATCGGGGCCAGGGGTTCATGCCAAGAGGCCTATGTTTGCATAGTCATGTGCTCCAGCTCCAGCAGGCGTTCCTCAGCCCTCAGTCAGGTCAACGCTGCAGACTAGTCGATATAATTTATGTCACCCAGGGGAAGAAAAAAGCCTGGATTCTTTCACACCCCAATCAATGCACATTTCATGCTGTCTTCACTGGCAGACATAACCCTAACCCACTGACCCTAGCGTACGCTCCTCAGAAAGGGGGAGTAATTATACCGGTGGGCTCTCCTGTCGGCATCGTGTGTCTTCACCAGTGTGCCAGTGTAGCATGGTTGTGTGGACTTGCCCCTAGTGTCACATGTAATTAGGTCTTCCTGAGACCCTTGATTCTGTCTTCTCCACTTCCCCTCATTGTACCACAGTCCAGAAACTGAGGAAAGACTACTCACAAGGAGAACCTTTGATCTTTAGCGGCTTCTGAAAGAAGGCTAGCCCATGTCATTCTCGGGCTCTTCTTAAATGTTTGTAAGCATATTAAGTCCCGTTGATTTGGGGATTGTTGTATAAACCCGTTTTACTGCACTCCCCAAAATCCCTCTATGGGCAAATGGCGTCAGTCAATGGGAACTGTGCTATCCCTGCTGCTAAGGTATCGATAGACAGTGTTTCCTGTAAGCTGAGCTCTTGGGTGGCCACCCAGGCGAGATTCAAATGATGCCCCACTGAATAGCAGAGCTTCCATAGCCTGCAGCATGTGTTTCTACTGGTGGTGCACATCTGCTCATGCCTCAGTGCACATAACAAAATGTATCCTGCCCCCGGATGGAAAAAAGTTGCCAATAAAGCATCCCTACTCCAATATTGCTTTGTTCCTCTTGGCTTTTGGCCTCAGCATGATGTCTTTGATTCACTATAATCAGTGTTTCACCCTTACAAGTGGTTTCACCCCATTGCATGCCTGCTCAACATTGGGTTTAGGCCATTGGGGATGCTAAGGCATACAGCTATAAAATCTCACAAGGAACTGACAAACAAAAAAAGCTGGAGAGAGATTTTCATGATAAAAAATCTGTAAGGGTGATTTGTATGGCAAGCCAGGTAATGAGAGTGGATTTGGGCAATGACACCATAGAAGTGAAATACGTGACTTTTTAAAAATGAAGTTGAAGAAAGAATTTTCCCTCCAAGTAAATTCCCATAGTCTATATTCCGCTCCTTCCTGGACTGCTAAGAGTCCTCTGGCTACACCAAATAGCTATTTGGGTTACACCAATGAACATTTGAAGTAACTCTACAGAAGCCAATAACATTACTTTGTATTTACCTCATTGGCATCAACAATGTGGTCCATGGTCTTTAATTCTGTACGTGGAACTGCTGCTATAACGAACATTTCTGGTGGCCTTCCTAGAACTATATAAAATAACAAAAATGCCTCATCTCCACATACACTGGGTCTTATATAAAACCTGGAATAGATTCTCTCAGAGATGCCTCAGCAGTAGATCTTCCAAAGTCCCAGAGAGGAGCCAGGATGAGGTAGTTCCATCATGTTAGAGTTGCTGCCCAGGGGTTATGCAGGACTCTCAGGGTATGTCTATACTACATCTGTTTGTCAGAAAAAAACTATGCAGAATGTGCTCTGCATTTTGCTTCGCTTTTTCTGATACTTTTGTTGGAAGATGCTTTTCTGACATTTGGCCTGTCTAGACTGGGCCAAATGTCAGGAAAAAAATCCTCTTTCAAAAGCCCTCTTCTTCCTCATAGAACGAGGAATACAGGGGCTTCTGAAAGAGTACGTGTGCTCTTCTGCAAAAAAAGCGGAAGAGCAAACACGTTCCCTGGATGCAGCAGAGTTTTTTTGGGATACCAAAGGTATCCCGAACCGCCCCCTTCTCCCGTAGTCTAGCGATACTCTCACTACACTGCAACTTTAGCGATCTGCAGTGGGTATCCGCCTTGGCAGGATGTGCCCACCTTGTGTCCTTCATCTCTGACATAAAGCTTTAATCAAGCACTTTCTGGGCAGAACTTTTCTTTTTGAGAAGGCTGTCAAAAAGAGGCTTTGTTTTGGAGTCAGGTCCTCAGATGGTATCAATAGGCTAATGTGACCTTAATCTGAGGTTGTGACTACCCTATGGGTAGAGATCGCCCGATATTCACAGTTGTTTATTCTAAGTGGAGGGCCTGCGTTTTGTGCATGGTGATGAGTTTCTTAGTTTTCAACTCTGCTCCATATCCCCACTATGCAAAAGGAATTCTATACTGCCATCTCCTAAGCAACAGATGACCCCCCGCAACCATCACCATGGTACCCCTCGCTTGCAGCTGATACTTTCTGTCAGCAGCAGCGCCGGGGTAGGAAGGGCATTCCTCAGCATGAAGCAGGCAATGAAGCTAGTGACTTTTCAATATGATGCTGAGAATGTTCACCAGGGCTTCATCACTTGCGTATTTTTTGACACTGATCATTTTTTTCTGTGCTTTTTCTACTTTAGGCTGCCATCTGAAAAACTATGAAACTGAAGAAAGAAAGAAAGAAAGAAAGAAAGAAAATTATCTGCTATTTTAGTATGTTAAGACAAAGAAAGAAAGAAAATTATCTGTTATTTTAGTATGTTGAAGGAAAGAAAGAAAGAAGGTTTATTTTATTTTTAAAAACATTTAAAACTGGCTCCAATTGGACCTCAACATGGAAAGGCTGGAGGTTGGGCTTTATAGCCTCCAGTGGCAAAAGAAAACAGGCTACCATTATTAGAAATTTCTTCAGCTAAAGATGTAACATCATAGCTAAATTCAGTCAGAGACAGGTTGAGCAACAAAACCCAGGAGCCAAGTCAGTCTAGTCTGGTTTGAAACTTGATTCAGGCACCAGATTATGAATAGATTTAACTAGTTCGCCAAATGAAAATGTAGATTTTGGCAGCGTTTGGACTTTCTATTTTTTTTTAATTTTTCTGGTGTGCTATATGTGGAGTCTTGTTGCACGTTGCGGGGATATGAGAAAGGGCCTTTATATATTATATAACTACTTGTTATACATCCACACACGCGCACATGCACACACACACACAAACACACACACTTTAACCCCTTAAATGCTAAAAACCTGAAGCACTAGAGCCTTCTGGCTGATATTCCTTACAGGGGAAGTTTAGATTAATGCTCACCAGTGGCAATCATGAGGCACAAGCACAACCTGCGTGTGTTACAATACAGCTGTGCAAAGCCAATCCAGAGCCTCTCTTTGGTTGGGGCAGGACTATGACCTGCAACTGAGATCCCGGAGCAGACGTTTAGAGTGAAGCAGCATTTTGCAGGAAAAGGGATGGAAAACAAATTTTTAAATGCCTTGAGATTTCTCAAATTTCCACTCTGCTCCCAACATGCCTGGTCGTCTGCCCATCAGCACGAATGAAATTGATTTCTCTTCATTATTTTGTCAATGCCTCTGACCACGGCTGAGGCTGTCATTGTAACTCAAAGCAGAACGAACACGCATTGCAGCAAAAGGGAAGAAACCCTCAGTCATGTATGTTCTTTTCATTTTTATTGCAACAGGCTCGTGAAATAGAATATATCCTTCCAGCTTTATTCCTCAGAGCCAAGCTTAGGGTAGTGAAAGTTGCCAGACTGACAGTCCCAGTATACCTCTGTGGAGTCCAGAATACCTATAGTATGGGTAACAACAATGTACATGTCCCTTCACAGAGAGAATGAATGAGTGTACTCTACAGCCTGAGCTGAGAGGCAGCTGGCCTTAAGTTCCAGAGGTCTCTGGTTTGGTTCTGTCTGCTGCTGTTATACTAGTTCCAATGTGGCTTAAGTTGATTGTGTCACACCATCATTACTGAACCAGAGGCACAACTGGCATAAATGAGTATGGGTCCACTGAAGTCAAATGAGCTATGGTGATTTACACCAGCAGAAGATTTGGCTCATTAAGTTTGGAAGGCTTCTCAGTGGCCTATTTGAAAGGAGCTTGATGGTTTCTCTCCTGGCCCCAATAACTAGTATCCACATTGCTGTTGGCACTAATTGGCAACCTTCGGAAGACTCAATAGAGAGGTCTCTTGAACGGGCTACGTAACTTGAGCTACCTTCCCTTCCCCTGAAAAGGCCCCTCTAGGTCAAGTGTGAGATGCACTCATGCTCAGAGGAGTAGCCATTTTTGTCTGTATCTCCAAAACAACAAGGAGTCACGTGGCACCACATCCCTGGTCTACACTAGGGAGTTATTTTCAAATAATTCCCCTTATTTCGAAATAACAAGCGGAGCATCCACACGACCAAGCCCATTATTTCAAAAGAGCAGGCTGGTTATTTTGACGTAATAACTCCTGCTTCCACGAGGAATAACGCTTATTTCAAAATCGTTACTTTGAAATAGCGGGAGTGTGCATACTCCCCTGCTGCCATTTCAAAATAACTGCTCCTCAGAGTAATTACTACCCAGTGCTCCCTGGCTCTTGGTGTTCTGTGCTGACTGAATGTGGGGGTGCACTGAGTCGAGATAGCACATCCACATTAACAGAGCCTGCCTCGGACTAATTTCAAGGCTTACCTGTAGTGTGGACACGCTATTTCAAAATAGTTATTTGGGCGTTATTATTTCAAAATAAGTTATTTTGAAATAATTTCCTAGTGTACACATGCCCTGAGTAGTCTAAATGCCGCTACATAGGACAGTGCACCTTAGCCAGTAGGGCAATGGCTACATGGTAGCCTTCTTGCGGAAAAGTTTATACACATGGGCTACGTCTAGACTGGCGTGATTTTGCGCAAATACTTTTCACGGAAAAGTTTTCCGTTAAAAGTATTTGAGCAAGAGAGCCTCTAGATTGGCACAGTTGCTTTTGCGCAAAAGCATCCCTGGCCAATCTAGACGCGATTTTGCACAAGAAAGCCCCGATCGCCATTTTAGCCTTCTGGGCTTTTTTGCGCAAAACAAAACTGAGCCGTCTACACTGGCCCTTTTGCGCAAAAGCTTTTGCGCAAAAGGACTTTTGCCCGAACGGGAGCGTCAAAGTATTTGCGCAAGAAGCACTGATTTCTTACATTAGAACGTCAGTGCTCTTGCGCACATTCAAGCGGCCGGTGTAGACAGCTGGCAAGTTTTTGCGCAAAAGCAGCCACTTTTGTGCAAAATCTTGCCAGTCTAGATGTAGCCATGAAGCACTGTGTGGAATATCACTGTGCTTCATTTGCATAATTAATGAGCAGCCGCTTTTGCGCAAGAGGCTTTTGCGCAAAAAAGAGCCATGTAGATGGCTCCTTTTTGCGCAAAAACCCCCCTCTTGTGCAAGAGCCATTCTTCCTCAAGCTGTTCATTATTTGAGAAAGAATGGCTCTTGTGCAAGAGGGGGTTTTTGCACAAAAAGGAGCCGTCTACACCGCTCTTTTTTGCTCAAAAGTCTCTTGCGCAAAAGTGGCTGCTAATTAATTATGAAAATGAAGTGCGGCAATATTCCACGCCGTGCTTCATGTGCATAAGCTTTTCCACAAGAAAGCTACCATATAGCCATAGCCTAGGTGTGTGGGTTACACTAGAACTTGAGGCGGGAAGTTAATCTATCCCATTGCTACGCTGAAGCCATAATGGTTAAAATCAGAATCAAACAATGTTTATCCCTGTGTTTAAAGGGACACACAAATAGTTTTAAAATTTGAAATTAAAAAAAGAGTGTAAACCCTTTGGGTCATGCCTTCCTTTACATTTGTACAGCACCTGACACATTGTTTACGCTACTGGGAAACCAGTAATACAATAACATTACAAGTGTTTTTTCAAGTTAACAATTAGAACCCACCCCTTTTTAACATCTATGAAAAGAACACTTTTGAATAGAAAGCATTCTTCTAGATTCTAGAGTCCAGAATATTCTAAAATGACAGACACTAAAAGTGAGTTAGTGTAGGGGCACATCTAGATTGCCCGTGGCTTTCGAAAGAATATATGCAAATTCAGCGGGAATTTGCATATCTTCTTCCAATCCCATTTTTGGAAGAGTTTTTCTGAAAAAAAAAAAAGCAGTTTAGACACAGGGTTTTTTTTGAAAAAAAAACCCTTTTTTGAAAGAACCCTCTACACCTCATTTTTTTAGGAAGAAGGGTTCTTTCAAAAAAAGGGTTTTTTTTTTTAAAGAATCACATCTAGAATGCTTTTTTTTGGAAAAAACTTCTGAAAATGGGATTGGAAGAAGATATGCAAATTTGCACCGAATTTGCATATCTTCTTTCAAAAGCCGCGGGCAGTCTAGACATGCTTGGAGAATTAGTGAGTGAAGCAATCCAGGGGGTGAGTTTAAAAAAGCAAATGCTCAGCAAATCTGGATGAAAAACAAAAAGGGTTTTCTAATTTCTTTCCATGGCAATTAGTAGAGGCTTCATGTCCCAGATTCTACAATCTTTATTCACATTAATATGTCTGATCTTTGAGTAGCTCTGTTGGCTTCAAGTCCCTTGCTTAGTTATACACACTGGAAACCATTATGTAAATTTAAAGCAAGCCTCAAATAATAATAATAATAATAATAATAATAATAATAATTAGTCAACACAAATATCAATATAAAATGTTCAAGAAGTCAAGGGTGAAAATTTTCTCTCCGATAAAAATAAAAACCTTAACTGAATAATGTAATCAGCTGTCATTCATTGGCTATATGTGAAATGTCTAAATAGAGAGCTATAGGAAAATGAAACACTATGTTTATAACTACATATAGTATCATGAGCTGTCGGGAGCAAAACCCACTTCTTCATCTAGATACATTTTTGTTAGTTGCGGCAGTGCCACTAGACTACCTGTTGTTTTTAAAGTTATAGACGAACACAGCTACCCCTTCTGAGACTTAAGTTTATAACTGACTGGCATTGCCCAGAAGCATCTAAAGCACTCATGAAACAGAGAGGTGGATGTTTCACATAAAAAGGTTAAAAAATACCCACAATGCTGCAGACTACATATGTATAGTAAGAAAAACAAACACGAGATCTCTGGAGGTATATTTTGATGACAGATGCCAGTTCTCTGTGGTTAGATTTCGCTCTGATTCCGTTCAGGTATGTGATCTAGGAAGTAGTAAAAAAGGTAGATGTTTAAAAAAGAAAATACAATAAAAGCAGGGCTGGGGGCGTTAAAAGAGCAACAGAACACGTGCCTGCTTTCTGTCTTCTTGGCTGTACATTTTTTAGGGGTATTTCATTAATAAGGAAAACACACATTGGTCAGATTTGTGCGCACACACCTGAAATTTCAGCACAAATACTCTGGTTTCTCCCAAGCTCCCACTTGTACAAGAGACACAAAAGGAAGTCAAGATAAAATTTCTGGACACCATTGAGGACTTCTTCATGGACCAGTTAGTCCATGGGGAAATTCTTGATTTAGTCCTAACTGGTGCCCAGGATCTCTTCCAAGAGGTCATACAGCTGAACCACTCGCTAATAGTGACCATCATGTAATTAAATGTAACATTCTTGTAGTGGGCAAAATACCAAAGGATCCTCACCACAGGAGCACTGACCTTCGGAAAAAAAAAAAAGGAACTATATCGAGGAGGCAAGTTAAATGGAGGTTATAAGGGATTGTCGCAAGATTGAAATATATGCAAGTTGCGTGGCAGAGGCAACTGGTGAGAGAGGATTCAGGGACTACCAGCCATGTGACAACCACCCACCTGCCCAAGAAAGGGCTGGGATAACCCTCTCTGCCCCAGGGTCTTCCCCTCCCTGCCCCTGCTCTGACCCTGCCCAGCTTTTCTCCCTCCTGCTTCAGCTGATGCCTTAACCATTAGGCCACCGGGATCTCTCTCTACCTCTCTGTCTTCAGTTGATGCCCCCCCCACACACACACCCAAGACACCAGCCAGCTCCTGCAACCTCCCTCCTGTCCAGACCCCTCCCCCATCCCCAGTCTGCCTCCTCACCCAGAGGGCCCCCAGCCACAATGGGCCCCCAGACCACAGCCCCACCAATGGAGGCAGCCCAGGGGAATAGTAGGGCTGGAGAGGGCCTGGTGCTGGCAGTGAGTTTGCTCCCCCAACCACACTAACCAGCATCAACAGGAGAAACGAAGCAAGTCGGCCGCAGCTATTTTGCACCCCCCCCGGCTGCGGAGGACAGAATGGTCTCCCCCCCTCACCCCCTGAGCAGCATGGCCAGGAAAGAAAAGCAGCTATGTCCCTGCTGGACCCCTCCTGTGGGCACCAGCCCCCCCAACCTGCTCTTCCCCCGGCTGGCTGTTGAGGGTGCCAAAAATCTGTGGGAAAAGGTGATCCAGTGGATATAGAAAACTTGAGCTTTCCAAAACCCTTTGACAAGGTCCCTCACCAAAGGCTCTTGAGCAAAGTAAGCAGACATGGGAATAGAAGGAAGGCCTCTTATGGATCAGTAACAGGCCAAAGGATAAGAAACAAAGGGTGGAAATAAATGCTCAGTTTTCACAGCTGGAGAGGGGGAAATAGCAGGGTTTCCGTGGATCTGTACTGGATCCGATGGTGTTCAACGTATTCCTGAGTGATCTGGAAATAGGGGTAAACTGTAAGGTGGCAAAGTTTGCAGATGATACAATGTCACTGACCTGGATAGTTATGTCCAAAGCAGACTGCAGTGATTTGCAAAGGGATCTCACAAAATTTAGATATCTGGGCAAGGAAGTGGCAAATGAAATTCACTGTTGATAAAAGCAAAAGGAATGCTCCTTGGAAAACATAATCCCAGCTATACGTGCAAAATGACGGGGCCTAAAATGATGCGGTTTAAATTAGCAGTTGCCACTCAAGAGAGCGATCTTGGAGTCATTGTGGATTGTTCTCTGAAAACATCTGCTCAATGTGCAGCGGCAGCCAACAAAGCAAAGAGAATGTTAGGAACTATAGATAAAAAGACAGAAAATATCATCATGCCTCTATATCAATCCATGGCGCACCCACACCCCGAATACTGTGTGTTCTTCTGGTTGTTCAATATCCAGCTAGGGTGGACCACTGCTCTGATCCTCTATGAAAGTCCTTAGGTTCTTATATACAGGTTGAACCTCTCTAGTCCGGCACTCTCTGATCCAGCAACATCTGTGGTCCGGCATGATTTTAGTTAGCTGGATGTCAACTTGTCATGGGTGTGGCCAAGTTTCCTGCAGTCCTGTAAAGTTTGTTTATAGCCACCAGTGCTGGCTCTCAGTGTTCTGTGCTGTTATTTAGCTCAAATTTACCCCTAAATGTCTTCTCAATGCCCAGTAAGCAGTGGCAGTGTCGGTAATGCTGCTAGAAAACATTGACCTCCCGTAGTTCAGCAAATTCTCCAGTTCAGCACCGGTCAGGTCCCCAGGGTGCCAGACTGCAGAGTTTCAATCTGTATCACAAAATATTGTTGCATATCATTATATGTGTGTACAATGCCTAGAGGTATTGGATCTGCTTTCTAATTGTGGCTATTACAATAGTTAAGATGTCCTATAATGGCACCATTTTATTTAACACCGTTGTGTAATGAGCATGGCTTTTTTGTGACTTTTAGAATGTAAGCCAACATGGGAATTAATTCTAGTCCCCATATTAGCAGAAGGTTTGTTTTGGCTCTGGAAATGGTTGTGCATATGTCACGCATCATCATGCAAGATCATGCAGCATTGTTATTTGATACAATATTGAGGCTATCTTGTGATATGATATTGTGCTACAGATTTTCTTTTCCAATTACCTTGGGGGTCTGGCATTAAATGCTATTGCTCTCAATATCGGTTTGTCTGCCGGGCTGTTTTCTGCAGTGTCTGTTGCCACAATTCTGCCTTCAGGGTTGTTGTTGGATCCACAGGAGTGGATATGTTTGCTTGTCTAGAGTCCATTGAGGGCAATAGGCTTGCAAGTAGGCATAAGAATCTGCCCATGGGTTTAACCATGTGTTTTGCCACATTTTGTTTAGGGGAAAAAAAAGGTAATGGCATTAAAAATAGCATTAAAGGACAATTCTTTCTCCACCCCAGCATCTGCAGAAGAAACTGTGAGTCCCAAACAGTACAGACGGCTCTTGTGACAGCCCATTTCACCCTGGGTTGAGGCATCGCTGAGGAGAATCCACATGCTGTTTTTGATATTCATTAATCATCCAGCTAATTTGTTTTTACACAGGAGCGCTGACAGCAAACGAATGTTATTACAGCAAGAGCACACTGCCTAATCCAGACTATTATGGCATTAGCATTGATGAAACCGGCAGCTCTGTTCACCTCTCCACAATTCTGTATCCAACTATAATTGTAAATATATCTATTTTTATTCACATCTGCTGAAAGAAATAGACCTACCGTGTGTGGCTGGCGGCATAAAAGGAAAGCCGCTTTTTCTTTCTTTCACTTCTTATCTGAGCTACATGAGCTGAAATCTAGCCCAGACTTTATTGCTCTTTGGAAACTTTTATGAATTAATACTTCAGTAGTCTTTACTGAGGAGTGTGTGTATCTATATCTATATCTATTTATCTCCTGTATCTGAGGTTGACTCTTCTGTAAATCTCTATCATATCTGCATACAGTATACACAAGATAGAAAGGGTTACCTCATAGTTGGGCGAGGTACAGGGAGATGAGGATATATGCAAGAGAATGGTACTTCCTTACTTCACAGGACTATGGTGAGGAGAACCACATTAAAAATTGTGAGATGGTCACGTATTATGATGATGGCTGTCATATAAGTTCCAAAGATAGCTGACTTTTCCCTTTCTAGAACACATGCTTCATCATTGGATTGCTAATACCTTAGAACATGCATACACTTACCCCTTTCAAGGCAGATATCCGCTGTTACAACAGATACAATCTATATATAATGTATCTGCTGTCACAATGTGTGTCTCTCTCATATATCTTTCTTTCTTTCTTTCTTTCTTCTCCTTATTCCCCCAAAAACCTGAAGAAATGCCAACGAAGAATCTACGTTCCCCCCCCCCCCCCAAAAAAAAAAAGTACCACAGATTTCATGTTGGACCCAGTCAATTCAAGCAAGTCTGGGGAGCCCTGGAAAGCTCATTGGTTCAAACTTTCCCACTTGCTGCCCCCTATAGGGCCCATGAATCACTGAATTCTCCATCAGTTAAACCGAGTTGCTGTGCCGGAACAGTTGTGGGAGGTAGGGAGAGAAGAGGGAATGTGTCCATAAGAGGCACACTGCAGTGGCATTTAGGGCATCTGTGGATACAGATTTCCTGGTAAACAGAGGAGAGGGGAACCCATAATTATCCACAGCTAAGGAACCGTAGGTGATGTGTTGATGTAACAGGAGGAGCATGTTAAACTCAGAGCTTTGTCAGCACATAAAATAGTGACAGCCACAGTGGGTCAGACCAATGATCCATCTAGCCCAGTATCTTGAGTTCTTATAGTGGCTAAATGCCAGATGTTTGAGAGGGAATGAACAGAACAGGCAATCAGTGAGTGATCGACCCCTGTCATCAACTCCCAGCTTCTGGCAATCAGAGGCTAGGGACACAGAGATCATCGGATTGTATCCTTGCCTACCTTAGCTAACTGCCATTGTTGGGCCCATCCTTCGTGAACTTCATCTTATTCCTTATTGTTTTGGCCTTCACAACATCCCCTGGAAACACGTTTCCCAGGTTGACTGCATGTTGTGTGAAGAAATCCTTCCTTTTGTTTGCTTTCAACCTGCCACCTATTAATTTCATGGAGTGACCCTCGTTCTTGTGTTATATGAAGGGCTACAAAACACTTCCTCATTCACTTTCTCCACATCGTTCACCATTTTATAGACCTCTATCATAGTCCCTCTTAGACACCACTTTTCCAAGATGAAAAGTCTGAGTCTTCTAATTTCTCCTTATATGGAAGCCGTTCCACACCCCCATTCATTTTTGTTGCCCTTCTCAGAAGTGGAAAAAACACAAAGATATATTTTATGAGAGCTCTTAAAAGAGGGAAGACGTCCACAAGTGACACACTGCAGAAGGCATTTAGGGTCGTCTGTGGGTGTAGATTTCCTACCACATATGTGCTGGCAGCCATCATGGCTGACGTGGGATTGAAGTGTCTCCAGAGCTAATGGCATGAGTTTGTGAAGCTAAGGATCAAGCTCTGCAGATTGGGCCTGTAACAGACTTTCATCCTCTGTGGATTGGGCACCGAGAGAAAGACATTGATCATTGACTTACGCTTGTATTCAATACCACATGGTATTAAAGACTCCAGCCTAAATTATTATCACAGACATTATATTGAAATAGATGGGTGGTGGTCTTTTCCAACATGGCAACTCAAATATGTTCCTCATGAGGTCCTATTTCCTTCAGATGTACTACACCCGAGGGGCTGAAAAGGACGTTCTATACGTACCTGGCTGTTTGGCTGAGTTCCTGCAAAATGATTACTTTAACACTGCTAGGATTTTATTATGTTTCATTGATGGTAAGGGGGCTTAGAGCTTTGAATGAGTACCTTCTTAATATTTTAAAACGAAATAAATTTAAATAACAATAAACGACTGAATAATATTCCTAGTTATTTTGGTTTTATGATATTAGCACCAAAGTGTTTGCGTGCATTGGGATTTTAATCTCTAGTGTTGCTACCTCAGGGCAAACCCTGATATAGAGATGATTTATAGGAATCCAGCTTGGGTTACAAACATCCATTTTAACCGACTCTCAAACAAAGCCAAAACCCACTACGTACTAGACTGGGACCAAAAGCCAAGTTCAAACTTCTTAAGGAAGATGAGCTTATTCTAGCGAAGATATAAGAGACCCAACTGTAAATGCATTGATGCCTGACAAACTAAATGTGTATGGAAAACAAATAGTTCCTTCTTGTATCTGTTTATCTTCCATTATTTGCGGTCTCTCGCACAGTAGGAAAGTTGTGGTTCCCTTGATTTGCTCACTCATTCTGTTATTAGCAAAGACCTCACTCTACACCACTGGGAACCATTTTTCTGTCCTCACTCTTTGGCTGGTGCTGGGAATACGTTCATCATGACAGTTTGTCAGAAAGTTAAACCAAGTCTGTGTTTCTTCCTTCCCGTTTTCTGTTGTTCAAATACCTTTGGCCAAAAATGTGCTCACATGCTTTATGAATGAGGAAAGGTGACTATTGATGTTAGAAACTCTGTGGTAATTTTGTTTTCTTGTCTGAAATGGGTGTCTGGAATCACTGATGCCTTGAGAAATTACAGTATAATTAGGCTTGGAAGGATTAGATGTTATCAGTAAATGTCAGTAAACATTGATTTCATGGTACACATGTGAACCATCAAAAAGTGTTTCTATCAAAAATAGACATTTGTATATAGGCAAAGGAAGAAAAATGCTGCTTGATAATATATTAATGTACTTTGTATACTTTGACATATGATGTTGACAATTTTGAACAGCCATAAACCTTTAATTTATTAAATCTTGTCATCTCCCATCATTAAATAATTATTGTCTGACCTTCCCCTAAATCCCATAACTGCTAATTTAAACTGATTAGAATAAAAAAGCTTAAGAATTAGCATTAATGCTATCCCTCAATATTATATTAATTAAAACAAATTCTGCCAAATTGAAATATAATGTAACTGGTTTCTTTATTTAAAAAATAACAAATGTTCTCCAAGATTTTGAAATATATAACCAAGGAATATAGAAAATTACCTTTCTCAGTGGTCAATGGGAAATGAATATGTTAGCATTTATGTCTTTTTTTATTGACACTGGGCCAAAGACTGACAAAAATGAATAATGATTTGGGGGATCGCAATTCCAAGGTAACCCAACTGAGACATCTGAAAGGAGCCTGATTTTTAGAGGATGGTTCCTCAGAATTTTCTCACACTTAGGGCCAAAAACTGAGGTACCCACAGTCACTAAAACCTTTTGGAAACCAAAGCTGGTGTGTCTGGGTTCTTATGAAATTAGATGAGATCTGGGAGAGCATTGCAATTAGTTATTCATTAATATTAATTCATTTTTAAATTTCTTCTATCATGCGCCTTATGTATATTTTTTTTCCTGTGGATGCTGTACTGAATAAGTTATATTGGTGGGCCTGTTCATACTGGCTCTGATTCAGCAAAGCACTCAAGCACATGCTTAACTTTAAACAATTGTGAGGGCCCAACTGAAGTCAATGGTGCTTAACTGAATGTTGCAGAATATCTGAATTTGTAATCACAAGAATTAGCATTGATTCTAAATGTTACAGAGCAGTACAAAATACAAGGTTTAATTCAGGGAGGAAGGGAAAATTCATAAGACTGCTGAAGATGAGACACTTCCAGTCCACTCAATTAGCCTCATTTGCACCAGTACTACAATTGACAGGTATCTTTTTTTTTTCTGTTATAAATTCTGGGTTCCTATTATTTCCACTCCAGCTCATCTGAAGAAATGGGTTTTGCCCACGAAAGCTCATGATACTATATATATATATATATATATATATATATATATATATATATATATATATATGTGAGCCTCTAGGGTGTCTGCCTTTATAGTGAATCTAAATGGGTTTAAAAAACTGTGAACATTTTATTATATATTTCCTGATTTTTTTTTTAATTTTAAAATAGTATCAAAATTCTCTAATTAGAAAAATAAAAAGGGCCAGCTCAAGGAAAGAGAAAACAGAGTTAGCAATTGCTGCTTAGCATCACTTTCAAAATGAGGATCCATTATGTTTTAGACAATTTCTTTTTAACCTTTGAACACTTAAATCTGAGAAATGGATCATTTTTTGTACATTAAATATCAGAAACTCCCCTCCATACGAGTTTGTGAAGAAAAATTACACAGGGGGTCAAATACTAACCATGAAATAATGAACCACAATGTGGATAACAGCTTACTCTGCTGTATTTACCTAGAGACATCAGGCCGTATCTTTATTGACAACCGTATTCAAAAAAATATGTCTCTAGAAAGGTTGGTTAGTTTGAAGCATTTCTTGCTTAAGTACTGTGAGCAGGAGTACAGGTAAAACTATTTATTTATATTACATCAAACAGATTATGCCAAATAATATGTACATTAATTAATACAAACATGTACTTTACTACAATTGCTTTAAAAGTTAACTATTATAACTACATTAAAAAAAACTAGCTACATTTTTCAAAAGTTGTAACTGACATCAAAGGTAATCATTTGTAAACAAAATTGAAATGAATGCATTGTATAAACATGTAATTATGTGCATTAACGTAATTAGTCTGAGTAAATTAATATCTCTCTCTCTCTCTCTTTATCTATCTATCTATCTGTCTAAAATGTGTGCTTTAATCAGAAATCAAAGGTGTGAATTTCTTAAGGGAAATTCCAGTGCAGTTATTTCTATTCACCTGTTTATATGAAATATGCTCAGTTTAGAGCTAGTTAAATAGTCATTACACTGAGCCTAATTCAGAACCTGCTTATGGTTGTTACATTGGAGTAACTCCTATTAATTTCAATAACTCTTGGTGTACGCTGGTTTGATCAAGAAGAGAATCAAGTTCTATGGATTCAATACTTGACTCCACAGGAACTGCTTTGCACCGTTCTAACAGAGTAAACCATCCATGAAACTGGCAGACGCCTGGTCCCCTGATGACTTTTTTGGTGTAAAAGGATTATTGGGTGGCAAATAACCGTCTCTCCCACCGCCTGCATTTGGTGTGGTGTTTGTAGGAGGTGACCCTACTGGGCTGGTCTCTGACATAAATTAGAGCCACCTCTGGATGGTTCTAACTGAAGTCCAAATGCCCGTAACCCCATTCCGGCATCCACAGAGCAAACTCCCAGGCTCAAAATCAGGTGAGTTACAGCAAAGTTTGCTCATTTTCAGTCCTATACTGGGCACAACTATGCTGAAATGCAGAGCTAGGTCTGGATTGTCTTTCTTTATTTTCTCCTCCCAGGATCATTGTCATAAAGAAAGTGCCTTTCTAGAATTCTTATCCCACTTCCTGAAGCAATTAATCAGGAGAAACTCCACTGAAAGCAGTGAGGTTTACAGTGGCATAAATGAGCCCAGAATGAGGCCTAGGCTATGTCTAGACTACATGGCTCTGTCGACGGAGCCATGTAAAATAGTTTATTCAGCATAGTCAAAGAAGTGGGGATTTAAATAATCCCCGCTTCATTAAAATAAAAATGGCCGCCGTGCTGTGCCAACGATCAGCTGATCCGGCACAGCGCGGCAGTCTAGACGCGGCACGGTCGACAAGGGAAGCCTTTGTCGACCTCTCTGGTAAACCTCATTTCACGAGGCATATGTAGCGGTTGACAAAGTCTTCCTTTATCGACCGCGCCACGTCTAGACTACCGTGCTGTGCCAATGATCAGCTGATCGTCGGCACAGCGCGGCAGCCATTTTTATTTTAATGAAGCAGGGATTATTTAAATCCCCGCTTCTTTGACTATGCCGAATAAACTATTTTACATGGCTCCGTCAACGGAGCCATGTACTCTAGATGTAGCCCTAATGAGAAGAGAAACTTTCCACAAAACCTCCAGAATCATGTGGCCCTTCTGCTCAAGTAAGGAACCTCTGTTAACATTTTCCTCTTAATCTTCTTGATACCAAGTGTAGCAAATTGTCAGTAGTGGTATGTAACCCTAAACCTAATCCATGAACATTCAGTTAGAAGCAGACCTTGGCGAAGAACTTCCCCCTCCCCATCTTTTCACCCTCCATCCATTGTGTGGTTTCCAAGATTTCTGGTGGAAATACCCCATGGCTTGTTTTCCACTGCAGGTTACAACTGGACTTAATGGGGTTGAGGGGGGTGTTTCTTGTTTTTCTTTTTTTTTTTTCCTGACATGTCGCCCATCACATTAAGTCTATTAGAGTTTCCTTTGAAGAGTTACCTGAGGTGAAGTCTAATTGGACTCCAGGCTGCCGAGGAAGGATGCCAGAGGTTGGGAGAGTTGCCAGCAAAACTGATGTGGCTCACGCACAGAGAACAATCACAGAAATGTGCTTGATTCCATGCCATGATTTAAGGTATAGCCTGTTAGGATATATTGAAGATAAAGACTCTGGTGCCTGTTAAAGAGCTGAAAGTAGGAACCGTGCCACTTCAATGCAGAGAGACCAATCGGCAGTAAATAGAATATTTAAAAGCAAAACAGCTACATATTGAATGACAGAATGCAACAAAGGAGAGGGTGTAACGGCAGGTTTTGCTAAGTTTGAGGTTCAGTGCTTTCTTTCAGTCATTACTGAAATCCAGTTGTTCCCTGCAGATGTTGCTAAGCCCGTCTGTGACTCACATACCCAGTGTGGTTCACTGTCTCATGCAGTGGCACTTAGACCACAGTAACAGCTAAGAATAAGAGACCTCTACAGCATGGACTGAGAGGGTTCTCATTTTGAGCTCAAATAGTAGAGGCTCCTATACAACACTCCAGAGGTCCCAGATTCAAAGCCGCTCGGTGGTAGTTACACATCCATTAATGGTTTCCCTGCAATTTTTTGTTACAGACAAGGGACCCCATTCTGCAAGACTACAGGGCTGAATGTTGCCAGCTGGACTCATGTAGAGTAGTACCTAGCCCTGCATCTACTCTCACTCCAGTCCAGTGGTTTTAAAACTTTTTGGCCCACAGCCTATCCCGCTAAACACAGGCTTTTTTGTGGACCACCCACCTACCACCCATGATCAAAAACTGGGTGCAGGAGGGGGTGGAGGTGCAGGGTCTGGCTGGGAGGTAGGCTGAGGGTGGGAGGGACTGGGCAGGAGGTAGGTGGCAGGAATGGGATGAACGCAGGAGTCTAGGTGGGGTGCAGGAGCAGGCTGAGGATGCGGGGTCTGGGCATGAGGGAGGATGCTCCATGTTTCCTGCCTCTCCCAGGCACACCCCTGCTGCTCCCATTGGCAATGATTCTGGCTAATGGGCGCAGTGGAGAAAGCCTGCAAGTGAGTGGTTTCCTGGGCTGCCATTCCCCCAGCTGGGAGGAGGGGGAGCGGCAGCATGTAGAGTTGCTTCCTTACCTCACAAGCCAAATCCAGCCCGCGAAGCTCCTCCCCCTGCCACAGGAAGTGGGCAAGGGACTGGAGCACCAGTGTAGGGAGTGAACCCCAAGCTGATGGACCATCTACAAGATGGTCACGGACCACTAGTGGTCCATGGACCACACTTTGAGAACCACTACTCTAGTTAATCTAGGGTACTGCTCAAAGTAGTGGGAGAATAGTACTTTATGTGAATAATCCCACTGATTTTAATGACACTATGCATGTGACTGAATGCTACTCAGCATGACCTGTGTGTATGGGAGACTGCTGGTACAGAACGGGTTTGCAGAACTGGACCTTTGGTTTTCAACAAAGGCATATGGTAATACTTGAGTAACAATTGGATATTATATTTGGACAACCCTGATACAACTCCATTGACGTCAAAGATTCAGTTAACAATTTTACATCCATTTATATCAATTGGCATAATTTGGAACCAGCTCAGGATCTGGTCTGTGCTGCTTATTGGAAAGATAGAATTAAAAAAAACCTGCAAAGATTAATTTCATGCTTCTTCCAAATGAAATATATAACTAATTGAACCTATAACATATTAAGAAACATTATTTTCTTTCACATCTATCTGTCAATCTATCTGTTTCCCTACCCATTTATGGTTATAAGACTACTGCATCAGTGAGAGAATTAAAGTGATCAATGAGACCTAAAATTCATCACACATCAGTCTCTGGTTCTCCTGTGTTTGTGAGTGAATTGGCTCACAAAGAGATTAAAAGATTTGCTCATTAGATAATGGTATCCCCTGTATATAAATCCGTTGTCCAGATCAGGGATCTCTCGTGTGTGAGAGAATATGTTTTAATATAAATCTATTGCCGGTTCAGAGGGAGATTTTGCTTTCTAACTATTGCAAATATGTTCCAAGGATTACAATGCTCAAGGAGTGTAAAATCTTTTCTTTTTCTTTTTCTTTTCTAAGAATAATGAAATCAGTACAAGTCTATCAGGCAATGACCCACAAATATAGTAGGCTAAACTGTGATAGCCTCACATGCATCCAGATTTCATCCCTGAGCACAGTGGTGCAAATGTCCACATAGAGATATAGGGCGAGATTTTCAGATTGTGTACATGGGCATAGATCTATTAACTTCAGTGAAGTGATGAGGATCTCTAATAGTTGAGATTTTGGCCCCTATATGGGTAATTCATACACACCATTTTACGTGTGAGTTCAGTTACAACACACACACACACACACACAGAGTCCAGGAGTATACAGAAGAGGGGAGGAGCCTGAAAATTGGTGCTAGTGTGCTCTAAATTTAGTCCATTATGCAGCCAATTTTGTCTTGCTCTTTTGAGGTGGCACTTTCATTCAATAAAAAGGAGAAATCAAGACTGATTTGAGGAGTCACTTGTTTGATGAGTAGCTCTGTACCTGAACGTGTGAAAAAAATGATTGAGATTCCTATCCCAGGTTGTAAAAAGACCATGAATGTGGTAAATGCTCTCTTGGCCCTTTCTTCCTTTTCTAAAAAAGCAGTAGTTGGTCTTCCAAGGTCCCAAGAGATGCATGTCATTGCCAAGACCCTAATCACCGAGGGCATTGATTGCCATTGTTTTTCACAAGCGACCGCAGAAGAGATCTGAAGAAGGCTGCCAGATATAATTGGATATCACTGAATATTAGACATTTAAAATTTGGTGAGAGTGTGGGGAGGGGAATGGGCAAATTAACAGCATGTTTGGGGGGGGGAGGGTGTTTTCCCTCTCTGTATTTTCAGTTATCTCCCGAGCTGGTTGAAATTTTTAAAATTTGAAATTTGGAAGACATTACACAAGAGAAACTATGTTGAAAGTGGTTCTATGATTTCTTCTCCACCCTTGTTTTGAACCAAACAATTTTGACCAGCTCTATGAGATTGTTCCTTCAGAGAGTAAAAACAAACGACACCAATCATTGGACCCACTTCAAATATGACCCTATTTTTCCAAGTAATGTTATCGGTCCAAATGATGACTTAACTAGGAATGAGTTCCAGTTCACCAAATCTCCTGGAGCATTTTCCCACCCAAAATGTGGTAAAGGCTCCCTTAATGAACTCTGATTTTCCATTATAAAAATGTTAAGGACAAACAGAGAGAGAGAGAGAGAGAACGGAAAGCTAAAGCCTTTCTTTTTCTTATGTATGGTCTCTGTATAATCAGATGTTTTAAAGATTAAGAGCAAGAGAATGGGGGAGGGGGAAGTCACTTGGGAGAGAAAACAAAACGAAAGCCAAGATTTCCCCCCACCCCCAACTTCATGTTATGACTTTGACAAATGACGACGCATAGAGAAAAATTATGCCGGGTCTTGGAGCATTAGCACATTATCACGAGCAAAACAGAGCCCTTGGCTGTTGTCATTGGGGACCCATTGAAACATTCTTTGAAAGTTATGTGGGGGCCAAGGTCTACCTTAGACAGGGTTTGGTGCTGTCATGCTGGAGAAAATCTGGATAAAAGTCCTGAGAGAGCCAGGTGAAGACACTGAGCACTTGATGAAAAATGGTTAGTAAAAGTCCATTCTGGAAGGGAAAGAGGAACCTCGCCAACCTCAGGAGACCTGCGTGTTGAATGATTTAATGGCTACCTGTAGGAAATGACATTTGCTTTATTGCTTTCTTGTTAAAAGGAAAAAGAAATACAATGCAAGTTCTTCCCTCCCTTTTCACCTCAGTAGCCCAGCTCGGTGGTCACTGTTTGAACCCTGTCATCTTGGCTGGAGACCCCCTGCTCTCCAACGGCCTTCAGATAGTCTTGTGGATTAGGCAATTATGAACTAACTGACCATGCTGGAAAAAAAAACACTTTTTCCCCCTGCAAGGGCCACTCCTTTTCGAAAAGCATTTCAGCAGAGTGAGCTGCATGAGTCCTGTGTCTGTGGACTTTACCTCTGTAGTTATGTCAAATACAACTTGAGAGCAAGACCTAGGGCACATCTAGACCACATTTTTTTTCGAAAGGAGATATGCAAATGTGGCGCTCATTTGCATATCTTCTTCCGATCACTTCTTCGAAAGTGGGTTTTTCGACAGTGAAAGTAGTCTGGACGCATTTCCTTTGGGGAAAAACAAACACTTTTTTGAAAAAAACGCTCTTCCTTAAAAAAAGGAGGTTCAGCACCGAATTTGCATATCTCCTTTCGAAAAAAAAAGTAGTCTAGACGTGCCTCTAATGTAGGTTAACGCTGGGAACTGACTTTTCAAGGTGTTAAAAATGGAGCTCTAACAAATGAGAGATCAAGAGAAGATGCAGGGCTGTCCTTAGGATTTATGGGGCCCTACACAGTACTATTAAATGGGTGCCGATAATGATTTTTTTGGAGATCAGCAACATGCTGATGAAATATTTTTAAAGCTAATTCTCAAATAAGGCCCTGTTGATTCACACAGTAAATTCGGAGACTGACAGTATAGACTTGGCATTGGCACATGCCTGTTAAGTGGCTTCATTACCATGTGAATACCTCTTTCACAGGTTCAATGTTCTGCTAATAGATTGAGCAGGCTTTTTCTCTTTTAAGCGAACTTGATCTTCTGGGGGGGAAGCAAAGCTGCAGAACAGGGATAGGAAGAGGCAGGTGGGTGGACATTTAGATCCAGTGGTGCCCCAAATTTTGGGGGGCCCTACACAGCAGTGTATTCTGTGTATGGAAGAGGGTATCCCTGAAAAAATGGGATTTTCAAAGGCAGACCGGCACCTAAAGGCGTAGATGGGCGCCTCATTGAATTTTCGAAAGCACGTGAGACACTGTCGATAGTCCCCGTAGGAGTCTTAGAAGCCTGTCTCCTTGAAAATCAATGGAATTTAGGCTCCGAAGTGTGACTGTCATTTTGAAAATGAGATTGAGACACTTAAATCGATTACGTGCTGCAATGCAGAGTGCAACAATACCCAAATGCTTGAAATATGTGGCTTCCAAGCACTGGTCTAACTTTGTTCCCATTAACTTCAATGGCTCTATTGTGGAACACCTTTGAAATTCCTGCCCCTTCCACATACTGCGAGACATACACAATTATTCGTGTAACATAAAATTCTTGTGTGTTGCAGCTGCTCAGGTGTACATGTCTCTGTTATGCAGTTGGCCTCCCTTTCTATAAGAATTAGAGCCAGACTGAATCATTGGAGGTGGCAAATCCATATTTTGATTTCCATATCTTAAAATTGACCTTCAGTGTGGGTTCTGGTTGACTCAGAACACTTAAGGATCCATATTTTGGTGCTGTTTCAGGTGTGGCTGAGCAAGCAAGGTTTCTGCATTGTTTAACTTCAGTTTCCAAAGTCTACACAGCTGACAATTTCTACAGCAAATTTGGACTGATCCCTTATGCATTTGCGGAACTCTTCTGGAGCTACATACTCTCTAGAGCAATAAGTCTGGACACAGTTTGCCAGGGTTCGCGCCTGATGGGCCGCTGGCACTTTATTTACCTACATGTCTGCAGATACGGATGCTTGCCACTCCTGTTGGCTGTGGATCTCTGTTCCCAGACAATGAGAGCTGTGGGAAGTGGTGTCCCAGTCCATGCTACTTTCCAGAATTTCCATTGGCTGGGAATGGCGATCTGCAACCAACGGAAGCTGCAAGTGGCCATACCTGTGGACGCACAGGTAAACAAAGCACCGGCAGCCCACCAGGGCCTAGCCCTGGTGCATTGTGTCTGGTCCATGGGCCACTTATTACCTACTCCTGCTCTAAAGGCATCTATTGTGTTGCACAACATCTCAGAAGAATGTGACTAAATGTAATGTATGCCTAAGAGGCCAGCATGCATAAAACTTGGTAAAAGTGTGTCATAATATTCAATAAAAGCTTAGGAGTTGTTCGTGTGGTCTCTAAACAAAGATATGTCTCACTGGAACCTTTTACTGATGGCCAGACATCAACAATGTAGGGTGATACGGGTTGGATAAAATATCCACTCGTTTAGATCCTTATCCACCCTTAATCTAAATTGTTCAAGTCTGTTCAAATTCCACAATTTAGCTGGGAATCTTAAATAGGCTTTTTACAAAAATCTACCGTGAACAGAAAATTTGCATGCCGTTTAAAGGGAAAACAAATCAAAACAAATAGGACCTTTACCATTTAGAAACATTCTTTTGGACTATTGTCCTGAGCCCAGATTCTGAAGAAATGTTTTAACGCACAGGGCTGGGGGGGGCGGGGCTGAAACTGACAACATCTAACCCATGCAACGAACAAATAGTAAATTGATTTTTAAAAGAATCCTCTCTGTTAAATTTTGGAAGTTGGTAACAGTGAGCCTGGGCAAAGAAAACATTTATAAATAAATGGCATTCATCTTCACTGTGCTGTTTAAAATACAGGATGCCATGATTATTTATTGTATCGCCAGATAGCAGTTTCATGACAAATGGGTAGATTCTGATGAACGTTTGATCCAAGGCGCATTATTTTCAAATTAAAAAAGTTGGTTTCAGATGCCGTCTGTCCTCAGATGTTTGCCATTGAGTCTGGGAATTCAGTTATCTGGAAGCTGGCAGTACTTCTGCAAATGTCATCAGAGCATCTAACAATCAGTGTTTTCCAGTGCAGCAATATGATTACCTCTACACAAACACGGAGTAAGAGCAATGGGATTGGAAAAATAAGGCTAGCTGATTTGATGGACAAAAGAATCATGGGTTACGAAATAGTATTGATTCCCCTTCCTTTGGGGAAATAGACACCGTTCACTCCAATCTGTCTCCCTGGAGGAAGGCTGGACCATGCACCATCCTTTACCTAGGGCCTTGACATTTTGTACTTGTACGAAAAAAAGACTTCTATTTAGGAGCAGGCTATAGGAACTCAGAACTCTGCTGCCTTGCCATGTCTACTAGGTGAGAATACGTGTGCCATATTAAATACTGTGTGTGTTTTAGATATGCCATCATCTGTACTCAGAGAGAAGCAAAACCCCATTTTAATTCCACTCTGTGAGAAGGTCCAATAAATCAAGGGGACTACTTAAAGAAGGCAAGAATGTAACTTCACAATCTGCCCTAGGTAAAAGATGGTGCATTGCCGCACCATCACAGAAGCAGAGCAGAAACTCGATTGTGATTCACACAGGCACGATTCCTTCTTTGTCCACCTTTCCTCCAGGGCATAGATTCCCAAACTGGGGGGGTGCAACCCCTGGGAGGGGTGTAAAAAACTTCTGGGGGGGGGCATGAAGCGACCCAGCCACACACACACACACCCGTCAATCCTCCCCCAAGAGAGAGCCCAGTCTATCCGGTAAAAAAATTCAGAAAATACCCTGTGAAATGTCCGGTATTATCTGTTTTTCCTGGCTCAGGCGTCCGCCGAAACATGCGCAGCTCAGGCTGGCTGGGGCGGGGGGAGGATGGAGCGTCCCGGGCAGACTTCAAAATGGCTGTCTTAAAAGGGCAATGCCTGCTCTGCTCTTAAAGGGTGTATCTAGACTACAGGGTTTTTTTTGAAAAAAGTGGCCTTTTTTCGAAAAAACTATACCTGCGTCTAGACTACTGCCGCATTCTGTCGACAGTAAATCGACAGAATGCAGCGGTTTTGTTGATGGCGGTAAACCTCATTCTACGAGGAATAATGCCTTTTTTCAAAAGTCATCGTTTGAAAAAAGGCGCTATTGCATGAAAACAGGGCTTTTTCGAAAGAGAGCATCTAGACTCTCTTTCGAAAAAGTGAGCCGCTTTTTTCGAAAAATCTTGTTGTCTAGATGCTCTTTTTCAACAGAGGCTTTTTTGAAAGATACTGTCGAAAAAGGCATGCAGTCTAAACATAGCCAAAAGGGCAACTTTGGTCAACAACTTTTCCCCTGGAGTACCGGCACCATTTTTTTTACACTGGTCCCAGGAATGAAAGGGGCCATGACTGTTTCTCAGTCCTGGTCAGTTCCTTTTTTTTTTTTTTTGGAGGGGGGGTGAGGTTTCTCAAAAAGGGGGCATGATGCCGAAAAGTCTGGGAACCACTGTTCCAGGGAGACAAGTAAAATACGTCACACCTGTCCCTAGACCATGCACCTAGCAGTTATTATGACTAGAAATTAGAAGGGGTAGGGTGTGGCTAAGGCTTTTTCTCCTGGCCACCTGTGAGCCACTAGGTCTCAGTGAGGAAAATGTGATGAATAGCTCCTATTCTACCTCCTGCTCTTGAAGACAGAGTCACAGTATGAGCAGGTCTAAGCAGAAACGTGTTGTCCCTCTATGCAGGGGCGGGGGGAACCTTTTTTGGGTAGCGGGTTGCTGACCCACAGAAAAATCAGTCAGGGGCCGCACACAAGTGAGAACAAAAAAGCAAAACCCCAACCTGGGAAGGAGAGGCACTCCCTACATTCCCCTTGCACACCAGAGCCTAAAGGGGCCCAGGCTAGTAGATTTGTGTGCTCTAGCCCCACAGTGAGTGGCAGGGGGGCTGGAGCACCAGCATGGACTCCCCAGTGCTGGAGGGAGCCCTGAGCCTCAGGGTCCAGATCCAGGCTAGTCAGGAGACCTGAGGTTTCCCACCCCTGCTCTATGTACAACCACTAAACTGCAACTCCCTATAAGTAAGTGTAACCCATACACCATCTGGGTGTGGTTCACTGTCCTATGCAGTGGCACTTAGACCACTTACAGAGAGAAAGAATGAGTTTGATCGACGGCTTTACCTCAGAACTAGCTGTCCCTTAGCTCAAGTGGTAGAGACTCTTACACTAAGCTTTTGAGGTCCCCGGTTTGGTTCTGCCTGTCAGTGTTACATCAGGAGGACAGAATTACCCCACTGTAGTCTTGGCCCTGCAATCTTGATCATACTGCAGAGTGCTTACTCTCTGCATTCCCTACACTCATGAAAAAAGGGTGGCTCTCCAGTTGTGTGGTAGAATCAGGTCTTATATTTTACCATGGATGAGAAAGAAGAAGAAAAAAACCCACTTTCTGCAAATAAGGTTATCCAGTGTTAAGGGCAGTTCCTTGCAAAGATATCTGAGCTTGTACTCCACCTTGGACAGAAACAAGCCAGTGTTTGGAGAGAGTACAGTTGTAATTGTGGGCTGTTATATGGAGGGGAAAAATAATGTGGTTTGTCATTAATCTCTCGGCATGGCACACAAGGGCTGACTTGTTGAGATTTTGTAGGCCGGTATTTACAGAGAAAACATAGACCTCGTGCTGTGCCGGGCCCTATCAGTCCCAAGGTCTAAAGGAGTCACATCTGAGAAAAAGGGAAGGCTTGAATCATAACCTTTCAGGATAATCTAATTCATAAGGGAACCAAAATTACTCTGCTCCTGCAAGCGAGAATAAAACCCAAAGAATTTAATTATTGGGGAATTATTCATGAATATGTATGGTCTGGCTTAAGGCAAGAGCTAGGAAACAGGGACATTTACTGGCTCTAATTCATGGTGCCATTATACATAGATGCTGTGGATGGGAGAAAATATGGAACCTTCCATCCTCAGGACAACACTATGCTGGGGGAAATGAGAATTTTCCGTGTTATACTGAGGGGGGTTTTGTTACAGTGGGGCATAACTGGTCCTAAGCCAAAGGGCCACGTTCAGAGAAAGCAAAGGAAAGCAAATCTTTGGCTTATGAAGGCACAGCTTGTTTTAGTGTTATTGCTCATGTGGCTATATTCAGCGCTGTGGCCATTAATATAATTTGTGTTTCGGTAACACATAACAGACTCACAGACATCATGGCCCCACTGTGCACAACCACATACCAAGAGGGAATCCTTGCCCTGAACAGCTTGAAATCAAAAAAGATGAGGCAGAACTATGATATCCTTCATGTGACTAGTGAAGAAGTAAAGGACAGAGGAATGAAGTGATTTGCCTGAAGCCAGACACAACCAGGAATTGAACCCAGAGTTACTGAGTTGTAGCTCAATTCTTTAAGTGCAAGACCCATCTTTCTTGCTTTTCCAGCCTGCTTGGACAGAAGCAAAACTTCTTCACCACCCTGACCAAGTGACTAAGTATAGGGGTAGGCCCACTGTTGATGAGCAGGAGACATGACCTCTCCCAGGGCCTGTATCAGAAGATCAGCGCTCCGGTCCATCTTCTGGCATTTGATTTAGGGGGTCTAGTACAGACCCATCAATCAAATACTGAGCCCAGCCGTGCTGGTGTCCGGTACTCTTCTTTTTGCAAGGAGTAAGGGAAGCCAAGAAGAGCATTTGCTCCCATCGGCCTCCCACGGCGTGGATGTTACCAAGGCTCAACTTAAGGTGAGCAGACTCCAGCTATGCATTTTGTGTATCTGGAGTTGCGTACCTTAAGCCAACCTTTCTGATCTAGTATAGGCCAGGCACCAGTGAGGTCAGCTCTACACTAATAGGGAAGGTTGAATCAAGATACGCCACTCCAGCTATGTTAGTTATGTAGCTGTAGTCGATGTACTTTGATCTGAGTTCCTCTGTTGTTCCCACAATGGGAGGCTGATGGGAGCAAATACTCCCATCAGCTTCTCTTACTCCTCACTGGAGCAGGGGTACCAGGGCGCCCTCTGAGTTTGATTTAGCAGGTCTTTACCAGACCGGCTAAACTGAACTCTGGAAGATCGATTGCAGCAGCATCAATCTTCCACTTAGTGAAGACATGTCCTGAGTTGAAGAGTCACAACAGGATGGTTGGATAGCTATTAGCGGACCTCAGAACTATTGTATTATCCACAAAGGCCTTCCAGTGTTCCGTCAGAGCTTTCTGGGGTTAAAAAAACCCCATAACCTTAGGATATTTTTTATTATGGTGAAGATTACAGACTTTTTAACAGCTGTCTGGGGCACTTCTGCCTAAAGATACCACAGAATTTGATAATAGTACAGTTGCCACCAATTTTCAACCATTTGTCTGCCTGTGATTGAATGAACTCCTGAGCTAAGCCAAGAGCATGACCGTGGCCACAAGGAGGGGCAGCTCAAGAAGATAGAAGGAGACTAACATAAAAGACTAATCCCTGCTCTAACTCTGTTTCTGTCCATGACCTTTGTTATCATGTCACCCAGCCCAGAATTACAAAGCTGGGTGCCTGAAGCTATCTGGTTTTGGTTGCCTAATTTCTAAGCATTTATCATGGATTTTTCTTTTCCTGTTTAAAAATTAATTCTGTCAATCTGCACAATTATGAGTGCATATTTTCTTCTGGAAATTCAAAATAGAACTGAAATGATTTTTTTAATCAATAGCACTAAATGACTCACTCAACATACAAAGCAAATACAAAATCAACACTTCCTTTAATCTCGCTGAAACAGCCAGAGGGCGATCACAGTGGGGAGGAAATTGAGAAAACTAAGTAAGACTAAACTACATATAGACAAACACCATTTGTTGGGGGAAGTGTCAAACTGTCTTATGTAAATGGAAGTCATGCTTCACCAATCTATTGGAGTTATTTGAGGGTCTCAACAAGCATGTAGATAAGGGCGATCCAGTCAATATAGCGTAGATAGATTTTCAGGAAGCCTTTGAGTAGGTCCTGCACCAAAGGCTCTTAAGAAAAATGGGGGTGCATCTACACAGCACCCTAAGCTTAAAAGAAAATGTGCAATTTGTGCTATGCAAATTGCATATCTTATTTAAATTGAATTTAGAAATAGTGTATTTTGAAATATGGCATGTCTACATAGCGCCAAATTTCAAAGTAACAAGATTTTTTTAGACATCTCTTAACCCTCAAAATAGTGGGTGCATTCAAAAGATGTGAGGTAGCTATTTTGGGATACTTCTGGTATTCCGAAATAGCCCCACTGTGTAGTAATACCCTAAGCAGTCAGGGGATAAGAAGGAAGAAATGAATGTACATTGCAAAAAATAATCCCAACTATGTGTATCTACTGATAGGAGCTAACTCAGCTGTTACTAATCAAGAAAGAGCTCTTTGAGATTATCCTGGATAGTTTTGTTTTTCTGTAAACTTCAGCGCAGTGCACTGCAGCAGTTAGAAGGGCTAAAAGACTGTTAATAACAAGAAAAGGGATAGAAAATAAGTCAAAGATCTCATAATGCCATTATGTACGTCCATGGTGCACTCACACATTGAATAATATGTCCAATGCTGGTCATCCCATCTCAAAAAAAGAATATACTGGAACTGGAAAAGTTTCAGAGAAGGCCAACAAAGATGATCAAGGGTAATGTATGGCTTCCATGCAAGAAGAAACTAAAATGCTTAGGGCTGTTCACACTTAGAAAATAGACAATTATGGGGGAACATGACAGAGACCTATAAAATCATGGCTGGGTGGAAAAAAAGAATAGAGAAGTGTTATTTTACCCTTTCCCGCAATACAAAAGCTGAGGGTCACCTGATGAAATTAATAGGCAATAGGTTTAATACAAACAAGAGGAAATACTTTGTCATATGATGCGCAGTTAACCCATGGCACTCATTGCCATGGGATGTTGTGATGACTGAAAGTATAACTGGATTAAAAAAACCAGCTGGTTAAGTTCATGGAGGATAGGTCTATCAAAGGCTGTTAGCCATCATGGTCAGGATTATAACTCCATGCGTGGAGTAATCCTAAATATTTCTCTGCCGAAATCAAGAGGGTAAAACAGGGATGGATCTCTCCACAATTGCCCTGCTCTGTACATACACCCTGAAACTGTCTGAGACACAAGATTCTGAGCTAGATGGACCATTGGTTTGAACCAGTATGGCCATTCTTATGTTCATTCTCTTACGTTTTTCAGCAATTGTATTCCCTGTTTAATATTTCACAGTGAAAGAATTACAAGTCTGTTTTGTGAGAATCCTATTGATTAAGAAACTATCACCAAAAAAACCCAAACACATAAACAAAAAGCCCACACCACACTTATTTTAAGATACTTATTCTTGAGATATCACCAGATTGACTTAACCGTTGCATTCAATCCTGTAAGACTTTGCTAGAGACAGAGGGACAAAGGTGAATTGCTGCTCAATGTTTGTTACAAAGGGCATATCTACACTGAAGGGCAAAAGTCAAATTAAGCTACACAACTTCAGCTACATCAATTGCGTAGCTGAAGTCAAAATAGCTTAATTCGGCTTTTGGCGCTGTCTACACAGCAGGAAGTTGAAGGAAGAATGTTCTTCTTTCAACTTCCCTTACTCCTCATGAAATAAGTGTTAGAGGAATCAGAATAAGAAGTCTTCCAGCTCAACATTATTTCAAAATAATGGCTTGCTGTGTAGACGCGCTCTTTGTTATTTTGGAATAACAGCAGTTATTCAGAAATAATGCTGCTGTGTAGACATACCCACACTGGCCTGTTTTCAAGTTGTGTTACAAACTCAAATCTGGGTCAGAGAGGTTTTTTTTAATGTTTATCAATCTAGACCAAGTTGTTAGAATATGAGAAACAATGGTGCCTGGATGACTCAATCAATATCAGTACCATGATAGGTGTTCCACACAGAGGAAACCGACAGAGTTGCTGGGCCCCTAGACAAGGTGGGGTTGGGCAGCACCATGCTCCTAGATGGGGCAGGGCCTTGAACAGAAGGGGGCCTGAGGTAGCCAGCCCGCAGTGCCACCCGGAATGTGCTGCCTGGAGCTCCAGTGACAATTTAAAGGTCCTTAGACTGCCCCTGCTGGGATCCCCAGATCCTTTTGACTCATTGGGTGTTGGGTCAGTTGCCCCACTTCTGTCCTGTCCCCATTAGTGGGGCTGTCCACACATTCATAGTATTGCCAGTAGAACGTGTATTATCTAAATGAGAAACAGAGACAAAGGGTGAGAGAAACAAAATATCATAATCACCCATTTTACAGAATAAATGTAAAGTGAGAATAAATAACTTACCCAATATCATAAGGGAAATCTCTGTGGTAGAGTTTGGAATTGAACCCTAATTTTGCAAGCCCCCCTCTACTGCTTTAAATACTTTTTTCTTTTCATAAAGCAAATTTTTGGCTTGAATTTGCAGCACCATTAAGACTAGGGTTCAAGAGTCTAGGGCGTAATCTAGAGTCCACCCACCCTTCTGATCTACAGACTCTTGTGGACTCTGGTGGATTTTGCATCAGACTTCGGAGAGCACAGACCCGGAGTTTTTCCTTGGGTCTGGTCTGTGTAATGCAGAATATTTTATATGCCACTAAAACAAAGCCAAAATGGTTAAACAGTGGTGGGCAAACCTCCAAAAGTTTGGAAATCAGACTAGAAATCTGCGAGGAAAGGCTTATTTGCAGGAGTTCCAGTACTTTGTGGTTTTGTTAAGGACAGAAATGCCTAGACAATAAGGTCTATCTTGGCACTGCAGTTTTTAAAACTCCTGTCTTGGAAGAATTGAGGACGTACACATGGATATTTCTTTAAAAAAAAAAAGTTCACCAAACTTTTTCCAGTCTTGAAACACTTGAAATTCAAATGGATATATAAAGTTCTGAGCTGGTTGACATTTTACCTGAATTGTATGCCCATCCATATTAAACAGTTATTTTTCAGTTGATGAATGCGTAGAAAACATCGTAATTTATCAGAAAGAAATGATCTGTGGACA
Organism: Pelochelys cantorii; assembly: GCA_032595735.1. Lineage (NCBI taxonomy): Eukaryota > Metazoa > Chordata > Testudines > Trionychidae > Pelochelys > Pelochelys cantorii. The sequence goes on along the minus strand of CM064344.1, from coordinate 5,730,658 downwards.
TAAATTCCCTAATGTATCTTTCAAGCACAGAAATGACATGATTTGCTTTCTTGGTGTCAGAGAGCATTAGAAAAAAAGAATGATAGCAGAGAAAAACCGAACCTTCATAGCAAAGGCAATCTGTGGACTTCTACTTCCTCCACTGAGTTGAACCAGGGATGATAACAGAGGGATGGGTGGGTATTAAATAAGACTACATGTTTGGATCCCAACAAAATACTGGTAGAAAATAATGAACCATCCCTCCTACTGGGAAAATCTTCCCCAACTGTCACAGGATCTGTGGGTCCCATATTGATTGAATTAGTCACCCAAGGATCCACCTGCAATTCATGGAAGACAATCATTCTCAATCTCCGAGGGACTGCCAACAAGTATCTGAAAAAGTGCAAGTTGAGTATCTGTTATCCTTCAAACTTAATAACTTATAAAAAACCTTCCTTTGACATGATTGGGTCTTTCATAGGAAACAGAGAAAAAATGGAGGCTGATTCATCTTTTCCAAGATTTCCAGGCCATTCAGATTTTGTATAACATTGATACTCACACTGAGGCTCACAAGCTAGCTTGTTAATATGTCTCCTATGGCTCTTTGCAGGATGTGGTATTAAAATATTGTGTGATTTTATTATTAACCAAACTGAATTAATAACCAATCAGGATTATTTTACTTGATAAAATAATACAGGTTGAAGCTCTGTAGTCCAGAACTCTCTGGTCCAGAAACATCAGTCTTCCAGCATGATTTTAGTTAGCCGGATGTTCACTTTTCATGTGGGTGGCCATGTTTCACACAGTCCCATAAAGTTTGTTTACAGTCACCAGTCCTGTCTGTCAGTACTGTACAATGAATTCACACCACTGTGGCTGTTATGAGCAATGTTGATGGCTACTTCAGCTCCTGAAACACTGAAACATGGGTATCACTGGGTTAGCACATTGGTTGCATATACTTGTAACAGGGCTGCATCATCTACACCTGTGCCTATTCATAGTCACTGATTAGAATGAATTGAAGGAAGGACGAGGAGGAAGAAATGAGAGAAAGACTTCAGAGAAAAAGGGGGAGATGAGAAAGCTCCTTCAGCATAGAGCAATAATGTGATGGGACAGGTCCAAATGAAGATGCAGAGAGAGGAAGTAGCATTTCTTTACTGTAGCAAGCCAACCCAGAGGAAAACAAAGTGGAAAGTTAGTTATGGAAGATTTTGCCCCAAAGATCAGAGCCAATCATGATCCAATTAACTGATCACCAGATTGCTCTTTGGTGGGTGATTATACTAATTTCTATTGAAATCAGAAGCAAAACTTGGCTTGATCTCAGTGAGACCACGAGACTTTTATCAACATGTGGTGATGTCAATATGAACCCTGCTTCAAGAACTCAGAAGTTGCTGAGAAAATATTCCAAATAGAGGTTGTACCATTGAATGAATGTGTTATAAGTACGGGGCCAGCATGGAATTCATTATTGCACTTTTGCTACTACTAAGCATTCTCTCCCTCTATTATGCAATATAGTTTGGTCTATCTACACTGAATTATCCAAGTTCAGAGTGGCCCTTCTAAAGGCTGTGAAGCAAATACAAATACACTTCAAGAAGTCAAGAGTGTTTAAAAACAGACTTCAGACATTCTGAAGGCAGTCCACAGCTCTGAACATGTCATATGGCAACCCAGACTACACTGATAACATAGAAATGGCTTGATAATAACAATAACATTTCATATTTACATGCTGTCTTTTCTCCCAATGGAAGTATCCCAAATCACTCTACACATAGATAGTGTCAATGGAATAAGAATATAAGAACATAAGAACATAAGAAATTCAGCTAGCAGTGAAACAGGAATCCATCATACAGAAATCTTAAGAACATAAGAATTCAACTAGCAGTGAAACAGGAATCCATCAGACCGAAATCATTTAAAAAATCTTCTGCAGCAGGGACATGAACCTCTATGAAATGCCACAGCTTGATTTTTAATATTCTGTAGAAAGGATTCCACTTTTCTATTGCATTCTTTAGGCTCAAATATTCATCTTTCTAGATATCAGAGGTGAATTAGCCCCTTGTTATATAAGGATCTACTGTGATGTTTCACTTTTAAAATTATAGTTATGTGACATTAATTATTATTATTATTATTATTATTATTATTATACACTAGGAACCCATAATTCTCTTTTTAAAATCTGCTACAATATTTTACAGCACAATAGACCAAACACTATGGAGATATTACTCTACCATGGTGTCCAACCAGTTCTGAAGCAATAGTTACTATATCTATCTACTGCTATAGCGAACTAGACACATTATTCTGAAAATGTAAATAATTTTGTGAGCCAACTAGCCACACTCAACTGGCCAAATAATCACATGTGGCTAGCATGTTGGACACCATGGTGGGAAGAATGGATTATTTTCTCAGCAAGGGAATTCACCTTTCCTTACCCATCTGTACCTCCACTTTTTTTCTTACCCAGTTCATCGACATGGTTATGTTTTTATATCTATCTACACAGAGAGAGAGAGAAAGATATGGGGAGGCTTTTTTCAGCTGAGAAACATACTCGTATAAACTCAGCACAGAGAAAGAACGATCTTTCTTCATCTGTGCCCAGCCACAGTGCCTTTCGGGATAGACTTCATTACCTGTCCCATCAGACTCATTCCTTCCCTGAAGTAAATGATTGTATTATTTTTTTTTCTGTATTTAAGAAGGTGATGAGATCATTTATTGTTTTTAAGGTTTAATGGAGCCTGTCAGGAGGGTTTTTTTCCTCTTGGTTGGTTTTTCCGCTGCAGCAGGGATCAGTAACAGCTCCAAGCTACATGATGCTAAATCAGACCAGGCTATGGGGGTGGGGGCAGGAACTGTACCACCAAATGAAGAAGCAGTTCAAGCTGTTTTTCTTTTGGGGGGGGGGGGAATGGGGCAACAAGGGGGCAGAATTAACTTTGGAGAGAAAATAACAAATTTTAAGTCCTGAGGCCTTTCCTCTATATTGAAAAGGCTGTTTGGAAAGGAAATGAGTAAAAACAAACAGAAGGTGCCAAAGTTTCTTTATCATACCTGGAGTAGGATATGCTAAATTCCACACGCCTTTGCACTGGCGCCTGGTGCTGTGGGGTTTTTTTTTAAATGGCACCCAGGCCCCATAAAATGATCTACTGGGACTTCAGAGCCATGGCAACCCCATGTGGCACAGGATGTACTCAATTAATTATGTGATATTTAAATGACAGGAGTTAGGAAAAGTGAAAAAAATAGAATAAAATGAAATAAAAAAGAAGAAAAAGGGAAAAAAAGACAGAAAGAGAAGTAAACTGAAAGGTCTTGTTGTCTGTCTGCCAAAGAGCAGTAGCAGATAAGGCCTGTAGTTACCGTGGAAACACAGGCCTGTAGGAGCCAGAATCCAATTTCAGAAACCACAAAATCAACATAAACGTGTGCAAAAATAAAAAGGTTTGTTTGGCAAGTAACAAGTAGAAGGCTACCAATGTATAAAACAGATGAACCAGGATGACCTTAGTCAACTTTAAGCCATAATACTACAATGTGCCATGCAGATTTGGCATCTCCAAAAGGAGCGCTAAAAAGACACAGTCGGAGCTTCCTACAATTAATGTGGAATTTTTCTTACATCAAATAAAATGTAAAATAAATAAATGAAACAGGAGGAGGAGGCAGAAATCTTCATCATAGCAATATTAGAAGCCTGGTTTTAACCCCCTGACCCTGACAGGATATGGCATTAAGGGCACTGCCTACTAATGACTAAAGGTAACATTCATTCATTCATTCTAAGAATGACCAGACATTTCCTTTGGTCCCTCAGCAGCATCTATAGACACACTGGCTATGTCTATACTACAGGGTTTTGCCGGCAGAGAGTACGCTAATGAAGCACTCATAAGCATTTGTCGCGCTGTCATTAGCATATTCTCTGCCCAAGGCTTTTTGCGCAAGAGGTTTTTGCACAAAAACAAGCAATGTAGACGGGTCCATTTTGTGCAAAAACTCCCTTTTGCGCAAGATCTGTATACCTTCTTTTTTGAGGCATAAGGACCTTGCGCAAAAGGGAGTTTATGCACAAAATGGACCCGTCTACACTGCTTGTTTTTGTGCAAAAACCTCTTGTGCAAAAAGCCTCGGGCAGAGAATATGTTAATGACAGTGTGACAAATGCTAATGAGCGCTTCATTAGCATACTCTGCCAGCAAAAGCCTGCGGTATAGACATAGCCACTGAGATCAGCTAAAGATCCAGCCAATACAGTATAGCTCCTTTGAAACATAGGTAGCTTTGTGAATTGACACTGATTGAATAGTTAAATGGCAGTGTAAGAAACGTATTTCGAAATGATCTAGTTTTGTGGATTTGACTCTTATGAAAAAAGGATGGCTACAGTATTATGAATTTAAGGTCCTAAACATTACCAGGTAAATATTGTAGTGAGCTGGTCTCTTTTTACTTTTATTTTGTCAAGGTGAATAGATGGAGCTACGCTTGCAATGCTGCTTAATACCGTATGACTGTACTGATACACCCTATATAAGCCTACACCTGGCCAAGGTGTAGCTTTTTCATAACAAAGTGTTAATTTTGTTATACAATTTTACTGTATTGGTAAAAGGAAATAAGAAGCTAAAGCATAAAAACCATACTTCTGTTTTGCAGCATTACCAACACTTCTGGTGCTTTCAGGGCTCTTAAAGACATTTAGGGGTAAAATAGAGCAAAATAACAGCACAGAAGACTGAGAGCCAGGACTTGTGGTTGTAAACAAACTTTATGGGACCACGGGAAACTTGGTCGCACCCATGATAAGATATCCAGGTAACTAAAATTATGCTGGACCGCATACAGCTTTTTCCAATTTTTTTTTCAGAAGAGACTTTTCTGAAATTTGGCCCGTGTACACTGGGCTAAATTTCGAAAAATCCCCCTTTCAGAAGATCCCTTCTTCCTCATGGAATGAGGAAGACAGGGCTTCCAAAAGAGTGCGTTTGCATTTCCACACAAAAAAGCGGAAGAGTAAACGTTTTCCCTGGACATGGTGGAGTTTTAACCCCCGCAGCGTAGATATACCCAGAAGAGCGTGCTTGAATAGAGAGTTAATCCTGTAGATTGTTTTAAGTGAAATAAAATCCTTGATATTAATTTAACATAGTATTTAACAACATTTATTTGTGTCTAATTAGCCACAGTGTTTATTTTTATTTTTAAAAGGAAAGAACACAAATAGATTCCAGCCAGAAAATTTAATCTTAGACCAAGATATCAAATTCTGCAGAAACTAGGCACACTTTGATATATCCTCAGACCTTACACCATCAACCTTTTGATCCAGAATGTTCACCAAAAGCAGTGATACAGTGTACGAATCAATACTATTTTATTAGACCTCACAGGAATGACCCCAGGTCATCAGAGTCCTTTTTTACAGGTGGTCAAGATTACTCCATTGACTTTGTTGGGACCATTCTTAAGTGTTCAGAGGACATTGAATCAGACTTTGTGTCTATAAGCCTTTTGGTGATCATAGGCCTTGTGCGTGAATTTCTTTCACATCTTTTTACAACAGTATCACACTATTGACTCATATTTTGCTTTTAGTCCACTATGACCCCTAGATTCCTTTCTGCAGGACTCCTTCCTTGACAGTCACTTTCCATTCCGTATGTGTGAAACTGAAGGTTCCCACCTAAGTGGAGTACTTGGCATTTGTCCTTATTGAACTTCAACCTATTTACCGCAGACCATTTCTCCAGTTTGTCCAGATCATTTTGAATTACTGTGTATTCTCTATTCCAATGTCTAAATCATTGATGAAGATATTGAACACAACCAGTCCCAAAACCAATCCTTGCGGACCCTCACTTGTTATGCTCTTCCAGCATGACTATCTTTCTTACTTGTCATGGTGTCTTTCTACACATATTTAAATGGTAACATGTTAATCCTATTCCTGCTTCAGAACTCATGTTAGACCTTTGGATATGATGGTTATTAATACAAAATCAGGACCTCTGCAACAAAACCAAGAAATCAATATCCACTACAGACCAGCAAGGTCCTTGATTGCAGACTTGCTTCATTAATGTCATGCTACGTGTGTGGCAGCAGCCTACACAGTGAGGAGGAGGAGAAGAGGAAAATGATGGTGGCTATGATTACTTTCCTTTAATAACTATTGATTAATTTCCATTAATAACTAAATGATTAGGGGGCTGGAGCACATGACCTATGAAGAGAGGCTGAGGGATTTGAGTTTGTTTAGTCTGTGGAAGAGAAGAGTGAGGGGGTATTTGAGCGCAGCCTTCAACTTCCTGAAGGGAGGTTCCAAAGAAAGGCTGTTCTTAGTAGTGACGGAGGGCAGAACAAGGAGCAAGCATCTCAAGTTACAGTGGGGGAGGTCTAGGTTGGATATTAGGAAAAACTATTTCACTAGGAGGGTGGGGAAGCACTGGAATGGGTTCCCTAGGGAGGCGGTGGAATCTCCATCCCTAGAGGTTTTTAAATCTCAGCTTGACAAAGCCCTGGCTGCGTTGATTTAGTTGGGATTGGTCCTGCTTTGGGCAGGGGGCTGGACTTGATGTCCTCCTGAGGTCTCTTCCAGCTCCATGATTCTATGACTATTAAATTCAATGACTGAGAAGCTCAAATGAACATATGGTGGTAAAATGGGCAAGGTCACAGGTGTGAGTTTTTGTCAATACCTTAAAATCTTCTTTTCACACCAAGAAAGACCCAGTCAGGATTCCAACATTTTGATCACTCCTGTCTTCATTTCCAGCCTCTCCAGGATCCTCTCTGCCACTTTCAAGAATCTTTTAATCTCTCTGTCAGTTGCTTCATTATCAAGCTTAGGAGAATGCTTTCCATCAGGACAAGAGGTTGTGATCCAGACAACTATGCTCTGTTAGGTTTGCTCTTTTTCTTGTAACCATAACCTTCTGCCCCCAAAGATTGCAAAATAAGGCATCGCCCCAAGGCAAACTGGAAGAGGAATTAGAACGCTGACTTGACCATGGCTTTGTCCTCTTTCTTTGGCCAATGGAGCACAGAAAGAGACACTTCAAATATAGGAATCGCATCATATGCCTGTCAAAATCAATAAATGAATTTTAATGTTTATAAATGGATTTGGATTTCAAACGTCCTCACACTTTGGGGGATGTTTGGATCTGAGACATTGATTCAGAATTGCACCCCTTTGATATAACTTCTCCGTAAACACCCAGATATTAATCTAAGTGTTCAATCAACATCTCTGGTTGATTGAATAAATATGAGTTCACCAGCTGCTGACTATGAACCTAAATATGGAGCTGCAGAATCCCCAGTTGTAATTTTAGACTAGAGTAATTTTTTTTAACAGATACCAACTTCCATGCTGAAAAATGTCAAATTATATTAGCATTGTGTGACATGGACTACAAGGCTAGATGACTCACTTGATGACCTAAAGCCTGAATTAAAACCAAAACTTCCAGAGGTGAAGAGCTAGTAACCGTCTCCTAAAATATGCTGTTTGCAAACCCAATCCTGAAGTTTTTGCCCATATTTACTCTGTCCTTGTGCGGGCAAAAACCTCTTTAACTGAAGGCAAGTGTTGGACTCCCCTTAAAGTCAAAGTTTTGCCTTGATTGGAATTAAAGAGTTTAGGATTTGGTCATTCATTTGCAGAGTGTGTGGAAAATCTGAATATTACCTATGTTTTTAAAATAACATTGCAAGGGTGGGAGAGTTGTTATGATTCCATGAAGTTTGATTAAATAAGGTGCTGAATAGGCTATAAATCAAGGCCAACTTATGGTATGTTGTATATACCACATGGGTGCAACTGTGTGAAATGTGTTGTATAGCACAAAGCAAGTATAGCACAAAGTTTGTATAGCACACAGCAATGACTAAATATGGTTGGTCAGAAACTTCCCTATTCTGTCTCCTGGTCAGAGGTTTTTCTCAGGCTAAGGATTTGGCAATCTTTTTTCATTTTCCCATGTATTCTGACTCTATTTTTGGTTTTGTGCTAATCTTTCCTTAGCTCCAATGGGGATGTTCAGAAGAGCTTCCTAACAGCCACTTCACAAATTATCATTCATAAATTTGTTATTAAACCTCTGGGGCTTTAAATTGTCTCAAATAGTAAATAAGAGAGAATAAAGGGCAAGTAGAAAGTGGTAAGGAAGTATCTAGCTTCATAATTCACATGGTCTACACTGGAGCAGAAGGTTGACCTAAGATACGCAACTCCAGCTATGCTGGAGTCAACATATCTTAAATCACTGTCCATGCAGCACGAGAAGCAGGAGCACCCTCTGAGTTTGATTTAGCTTGTCTTCACTAGACCCACTAAATTAAACCCCAGAAGATTGACCATGACAGCATGGAGCTTCCCCCAGTGTAGACGTCTTCCAACAGATTAGCAAGCTCTTCCTTCTCCATTCCCTGCTTTGGGTACTGGTGGTTCATGCATTCCAAAGAGACTTGGCTTTGATGGATTTTCTGCTCTTTTGCAGACTACTGGATATCAGGAATGAGATTACATGTTGCAGATATGTAGGACCATTCTAGTACCAAGCTTCTCTTTGTGAGGGGAAAAAACACATGTTTAAAGAGAAACAAATCATAAGGAAGATGGGGGAAAAGGACTAAGGGGGCAAAGGTAAGAACATACCTGGTTGTTTTAAAACTAATCTGCACCATTGGTTGAAACACTGCGTGCAACTTGTTTGTAAGTTTAATATAAAAGCATTTTCTCTACCTGGGTCTCCCATGTTTTGTTGGAGGGTGACTACGTGTCCATGGTGAGTTGCAACATTGTGTAAACTGAGGAGAAGTCTGCCAGGGCTTAGTTCTCCAAAATAAACGAAGGGGTATGTTCAGCCTCTCCTATTTTCAAAGGAATCACTGTCAGCTAAACCTAGAGTTAAGGTGGCCCACCTACCATCCATGCTCAAGATCTGTTCCCTTATCTGCCACTGTCTGTGAAAAAAAAAAGGCCAGTGCCACCCACATTTTCATCATATGCAGCTCACTAGAGCAAAGACTTTTTTCTCCATGAGCTGGACTCTGAAGTCATTTTTGACATGCTCACGGTCTGGGTTGTGCTCGTTTTGTGACTTTGCTTGTGGTTGCTCAACCATAAAATGTGATAACAGAGACATGTGACACTAAATGTCATATTAGAGAAGGATGGTCTTGTGGTTAGCATACAGGTGTAGCTATCAGGAGATCTGAGTTCCATTCCCAGTGCTATGACCATTTTAGTGCATGGCCTTTGCCAAGTTTCTTAGGCCACAATTTTCAAAAAGCTAGGATTCCTTAGTTTTTGCATACTCAACTTGGGAGACTTGCATCAGAGGATTGAGTTCTCAGAAGCAATCAGTACCCCACAATGCAGTTCTCTTCCATCTGAGTTGTGAGTGCCCATCAAAATCAGGCCCTACGTGTTTAGATAGGCATCCCAACATAGAGGACTCTTCTCCTGCCCAGTGCACAACTTGGAAAAAGATAATTGTTCCTCTTCCCTCTTGCACATCTGCCCTAGGGCAAACAATGAAAGTTTTAATGGGTGTTAATTTTTAATGTTATACTTTTCTTGTTAGTAGAATAATTTCACAGAAATATAGGTTAGTATTATCAAAGTTAACTACGTCATACAGGAGAATTCCCAGAGCCCTCAAGTCTTAGACTGTTGTATAAACCCCAGTCTTAAACACCGATAAGCACTGTAAACTATGAGTAGATTTAAATAGCTATATGTTTTATACTGTGTTTTTTTTTAAACACCTTCAATAGTGATGCTATAAAAATCCTTCCATTCTTAGGCCTGGTCTACACTCGATCATGCTGGTCAGCTTAAAGTACACCATCCAGCTATGCATAAGGTGAGCTGTGGCAGCATCTACACAGTGGGAGGCCAATGGGAGCACACACTCTTGTTGGCTTCCCTTACTCCTTGCAGAATGGGGAGTACAGGACGCCAGCAGAAGCTGCTCTCAGCATTTGATTTGGGATCTACACGGGACCTGCTCAATCGAACGCTAGAATATCAACCTCCGGAGGGTCAGTTTCCATAGTGTAGATGTACCCTTACATAGTAGTGAGACTCAGGACACCTTGTGATGTCACAAACCACATATTATGATGTCAGCATGGGATGAGGAAGCTGGTTATTGAAAAAGGGGAAGGCCTCTATTTACAAAAAAGCGTTGGTAATTAGGAATTATAGGTAAGGAGAAAAGAAAAACAACAAAAAACAATCCACTTGAAATATATAAGGAGTTTGAGAAATACGTTTCAAAGTGAGTCTGTGCATGACAAAGGTTGTTTAAAAATATCTGGAGATATTGTTTTATGTAACGTCTCTCTTTTTTTAAGTACTTTACCAGTCTATCCATGGCAGCTCAGTAGCTGTTAGCAACAGGGCTGTGTTTAAAATGATCGATGTCTTATAATGGAACCATAAATCCTTACAGACTTACAATCTGCTTCCCTTTTTATGTTGATAATGGGAAATGCAAATCTACAATTGATTCTGCATCACTGGACTTTGAACTAGATCCTGGAAACAGGGCCGGCTCGAGCCATTCCTGTGCCCTGGGCAGTGGGCGCACGGCGCATGTGCGGCCCCGCCCCACGGCGCGCTGCGCACCTTACAGCTGCAATCAGGTGCGCGGCGCCTGATGGCAGCTCTAAGGGGTGCCACGCAGCTGGGCACGCGGCGCCCCTTACAACTGCCATAAGGCTCCCCCCATAGGTTGGCACCCCGGGCAGCTGCCCGGCTAGCCCCCACCCTTAATCCTGCCCTGCCTGGAAACATGCACGGTGATGGGTCCCACTGACCAATGTTGCAAAAAAAAAAAAAAAACCATTAATTGGAAATAGCATATGCAACGAGTTTATGGTGAACAAGTACCAGTTCAGATTCAGCTAAGTGCGCCCTGCCCTAATTTCAAAGATGCTTTCATTTCCTAATGTCCTACTGGCAAAAGCAGTGGAAGTCACCTTGAAACCCATAGCCAAAGCACACCACATCCTTCGTATGCACATTTTTGCTGTTGGTCAGTGGTCCAACTAAGCTCTAACCAAAGATGGCTGACCCCTGTCCTTGTTACACTAACTCAACTATTGCAATGATAAGAACCTTAGAAACATTAATCATTTCATAGGAGCACTCTAAGTCTGTGCAAGCGGAAAGAATAGAAACACGAAGAGAAGTAACCAAGCATTCATGAAATAAGTAAACTTTAAAAACAATATACATAGTGGGAGCTATTTAAAGGCAACAAAGGAGAGTGAGACACCCAACACACATTAACATTCATAGAGAACTGGGTACTTAACTGACCTTTTTTCATTGTAGTACAATCTGGATAGGCTATGTAGCAATGTACAAACATAAAACAATGCTCCATGCATCAGAGAGCTTTATCAGCAGTCTTTTTGTACCTTTGAAAATTCTCTCTTAGGCTACGCCTACACTATGAGTTTTCTCGGCAAAAAATATGCAAATAAGGGACTCATTTGCATGAGTCACAATCTCATTTGCATACTTTCTGCTGATCTGTTTTTGCGCTGGGGTTTCTGCGCAAAAACAAGCAGTGTGGACGTTTTCTTTTTGCGCAAAACCCCCTTTTTCCATAAGATTGGCATACCTCCTTTTTGGGGGCATAAGGATCTTGTAGAAAAAGGGGGTTTTGTGCAAAAAGAAAACGTCCACACTGCTTGTTTTTGGCACAAAAACGGGTCGGCAGAAAATATGCAAATCAGATCACGACTCATGCAAATGAGTTCCTCATTTGCATAATTTTTGCCAAGAAAACTCATAGTGTAGACGTAGCCTTAGAGGCTAGAGTGTTAGGAAGAAATTTCTCGTATGGCGAGATCATTCTATAACCATACTATATATTATAGAAATGTGTGTCTGTCTGTCCATATGTGTGTGAGTCCGTTTGTTCAAGAACGGTAAGAGCTAGGACCACTAAATTCAGTTTGCCGCTTCCTCTGATCATAACTTAAAGCAAAATGAGGGTTTGATTGTGCCAGGACAATGGAATGTGCCTGGAATGCAATTGTTTGTCATCCAATGGAAAAGGAGGGGTCTGGTCGGAGGGACAGTTATACTGTAGAATGACCACAAGGGGGCAGCAAGGGGCCAGAGTTGGGGACCAGGACAGCCATTGGGCCATCAGGGAGCAGGTATAGAGAAAGGGACAATTCTCTACTATATATTTCAGAGAGTTTGTCTGTTTATGTATCTGTCTGCGTGTGTGTCTGTTCCCCAGCCAGGGAACATGTACCTCTCCCCCAGCTGTGCCCACTGAAGCTTCAGTGGCTATGAACAGGCACTTCTCACTTGACCCCAAGTTGCTGTGGAGAGAGAGAGTGGGGTTGTCCTCTCTCCCAGAGCAGCCTATACACTGAATCCCTCATCACCAGCCTTCTGACACAGCAATGATTTAAATTAAGAAAAGCAAAACTTCAAAACTTATTTGAGTTATGAACCCAAACAACACTGGGTAAATCTTCTAGTCACTGTGTACAGTGCTTCTTCCTCTGTCACTCCTGGGGCTGTCCTCTGTCATAGAAATTATATTAAGGCACATGGAACGCTAGTTTGATGCAGCAGAACTGAGCCACACGCTATTGTGAGTCCAAAGGTGGAGACTCAGGGTGTTCTCTGAAACATCCTGCAGTAGACAACTGAGCCAGATTTTAAGCCTGCTCGGTATCCAGGGATCACTGCAAAGCTGACTTAATAGACTGGTGACGCTGGCCCGTGATTTTTACCAGCAGTCAAATCGTTTTGAAATAACATTAAGATATTGCACAGCATGATATGAGACACCAAACATAGTCTCCATCCTGAAACAGTGACCTTATTATTAGATACACTGGCATTTTGCGAGCTGTCTCGTCCATGCTTTCTCTGTACCAAATAATAATAGTAATATAATAAATTCTCTGGAAATAGTATAACAGAGCCTCCTTAAATCATGGCACTGAGAACCTGAATAGGGTTTGAAAAAAAAATTACATAGCCTGTTTTATGATTTATTCTCTCTTTGCTATACACGTGAGGCATGACTTATTTTTCCATTGAAACGTATCTGGACACCAAGCACAAGGAAGAAAAATGCTCAGCAGCCCACATCTCTGAGCACTGTTGACCTGCAATGAGCTTAAAGTATTGTATTGCCTCTTTCTATTTGATGTATATATGCAAACATTTTGCAGCGTCATTTGAGGTCTTTTTTTTGGGCTGTACTACTAAACGGTGGAGTCTCACCTTTCAATACGGGGAGTTGGCTTAGAGATGTAATCTGATTTTGGATAGTGGATGGTTGGGTTACTTTAGTGTGTGTGTGTGCGTGTGTGTTTTCTGTCCACAGTATTACACAATGCCAGCACTGAGTGTAAGAAACAGTGGGTGAAACAGGGTCTGTTTCTTGCGGGGCTGATTAAACGAGACAAAATCAATTAGCATCTGAGACCTCACAGGTTTCTCTAGGCAAATTGTTCCAATTAGCCAGCACCAGAGAGCAAATTAGGAGGTGATTATAAGGAGCAGCTGTGATTTCACTGACACAATCTTGCCACTGTTGCTGTGCTGCATGTTAGACTGATTAAGAGAGCTTTGCCGTGTATTTTCCCCATAACAATAAACTTCTCTGTTAATAAAAGAGAAAATACATATTTTCATGTGTTGATCCAAAATCTGGAAACAAATATTTCTTAAATATGTGATAAATGGAGTGTGAGCTGCAATTATGAACACACACACAAACACACACATACCTATACACAAACCAACCATGTTCATTTAAAAAAAGATGAAGAAAAAATGCTAGCCCTAATTTTGAATGCAACATACACTTTCTTTACAAAATGTTCCTGAGTGGGGGGAAGGGAAAGGAGACGGGAAGGACAATCAATGCTTTTTTCACTTAAAAAAATTAACAATTTAATTGATGTAGAGGTTGAATCTCTCTAGTCCGGCACTCTCAGGACCTGACCAGTGCCGAAGGTAAGAATTTGTGACCCATGGGAGGTCAATATTGTCTAGCAGCATTATCAACCCTTCCACTGCTTACTGGGCTCTTAGAAGACATTTTGGGGGTAAATTAGAGCTAAATAACAGCACAGAGCACTAAGCGCCAGGACTGGTGGTGGTAAACAAACTTTATGGGATGGCGGGAAACTTGACCACACCCATAAGTAGACATCCAGCTAACTAACATCATGCCAGACCATGGTTGTTGGTGGACCAGAGAGTGCCAGGCTGGAGATTCAGCCAGTACCTATTTATGCAAATACAGATATTAACACAACACACACATTTTTTACACTTACAGTAAACTGATTTAGGCTCTTTAGTCAAAAACCTTTTTGCAAATATGAATTAATGACTATCAGGGAGCAACGGGAAAGTTCACAGATTTTGTGAATTACTCCTCTGCCCCCTCCTGTCACCAGCCAGGAGTGAGAAGCATGCTCAGAAGCTGTGTACTTTCCCCTCGCTCCCTGATAGTCAGGGGAATGGGAAAGAAAGCAAGTCACAAGTCGCATCCCAGTATGCACGGCTGCTGCCCCCGCCCCCCGCTCTCCCAAAATGGCGCCCTTGTGGGGATCTGTGAAACTTTCTGTGAAGGGAGGCTCTGGTCCTCATTGCAGAAGACAGAGAAATGTTGTTCTGGGAGAGAAGAAGCAGGAAATAGGCCAAAGGGGAGGCTCCAGTTTTGGGGGAGAAGGAGAAAGAGAAGAGGAGTGATTTACAGACATGTACATGCACTTGCCAGGACCTCGCTAAGGCGTGTAGACATCTCCTGCTCTCATCCTTGGCACTCAAAGGGTTAATGGCCTCCTTAGTTAAATGGAATATGTCACCTTGGCTGGTGCCACCCAAAACCAACAACTCCCCCAAAGCCCATTTTCACTTCGCCGCCACTCGTCTGCCCTCAAATCTGCTGCGTCATGCCGGGAGCCAGAGGAGGGAAAGGAAATCAGCCCGGTCCAGCCTTCATCCTTCTGACGACTCATCTCCTGAATCAACACCGGCCTTTGTGACAGCAGTGATGGGGTCATGCTGCGTTTTTTGAGGGAGGTGTAAACACTGCTGGTAAACCTGCTTCCTGCTGTCCCCTAAATATTCACCGCTTGCAAATAACGTGAGTCAGAGATCCCACCCAATAGCAGGTCAGCGGTGGCTGTCGAGCTCAGACGTTCCTTTGACACAAGCTTTATACCACCCAACATCAATTCTCCCTGGACGAAGGCTCCTCTGGAAAGCTGACAGGGTTTATTTATTTTTACAGAGATGCACACGCACGTATATATCTGTATAAGAAAGATTTTTTTTTTTTTAGGAGTGAGGAGAGGCGTCTCGCCAAATAAACGCTGCTAAGCGGCGCGTTCCATTTTAGGTGTTGACAGTGTATAATAAATCCTGACCCTACCTAACATTTACAGGAACATTATAAAATGAGTGAAACGGCGTGAGCTGGTTCCCCGGGCAACCAGACAAACACAATAAACAGGCTGCAGAGGCAAGAGTAAGTTACACCATACTCCCTGGGCCTGAAATATATCACTTTACATTAGCCTTGTGCTGCTGCGGCTCCTAAATGCTCTTTGTTTTATGATTATGGGGATTTTTAGTGCAGATAGGTACGAAACCAAAATGGGCCTTTGGTGTCTCGCCTTTATGGGCCTTTTCCTATATGTTAGGGCTGATGTGAAAATATGACTACTGTTAGTAATAATGATGGTGACTAATAACCTGATACAAAGTCTATTTCCCCAAACTGAAATAAACATTTGAATATTGTGTCTAGAGCTCAGAAGTTCCTCTTGGGCAGGGAGAAACTAGGGTTTGTGGTTGTTTTTCTCAAAATAAAAGCAAGTGAAGCATAAAATGAGATGTGTCTGAACCATCCCTCCAACTGAATTTAAGTCTTAGCTCTATGGCAGGTCCCTGAGTTTGATAATCACTTGTTTTACAGGACCACTTTGGCTTCAGGTTAGAACTTTGTTTCTTGGGCCTACCTCTATTTATTGAAGTGTACGCTTGAGCCTTTGCTATTGACTGATTGCAGTCGGTAAACAGGAAGCTCACTAGACCACAGGGTAGGTGCAAAGTCATGTATTCTGGGCAGGAATGGGTTATGCAATCTGGATGTAGTCTGTGCCACTAGATCCAGAAATGGGGAGGGCTTCTATGGGAAGAAGATGGGAAAAGATGAAATGTCCAGGATCACCAATAACAAGAGATCCTCTCGGAAAGTTTCAGGAAAACTTCTAAGCCTACGCAAGTCCATTCACCTCGATTCCTGTGTTGCTAAATGATAAAATAGGATTCATTAGCTTCCCTCTGCTTCTCAGCCCCCAATCATATTACTTCACAGTTTTCCTAGCATTATTTGCAATCGAGCACTTTTTCTTGTTTGCTCTTGTTTTGGTTAATGTACTTATTAGTTTAGTAGAGGCACACCCAACATAAGTGTAACACCGATGGACGGAATCAAACCTGAGACTTCTGGAACTCAGTACATGAGCCTCTATAGCAGGGGTGGGGAACCTTTTTGGGGTCAGGCACGCAGAAAAATCAGTTGGGGGGCACACACAAGTGAGAAGCAAAAAAGAAAAAGAGCTCCAGTCTGAGAAGGAGAAAGACACTTTCCACAGTCCCCTCACAAACCAGAGCCTCGGAGAGGCCCAGGCTGGTATATTTTGTGTGCTCCAGCCCCATGGTGGCAGCAGGGGCTGGAACTCAAGTGCGGGCTCCCCAATGCTGGGAGGAGGTAGCCCTGAGCTTTGGGGGCTGGATCCCGGGAAGCCAGGGGTCCCCAGGCTTGAGGTTCCCCACCCCTGCTCTACAACATGAGCTAAAAGCCAGCTGGCTCTCAACTAAGGCTGTAGAGCAGACTTATTAATCTCTTTGTAAGTGGTCTCAGTGCCACTAGTTGGACAGTATACCACACTCAGCAGGTGTGTGGGTTATATAAGGCCTCTTTGGCTTGATGAAGCTAAGCAGGTGATAAAGGCACTTGGTTATTCCACCTGTGTAGAAACTGTAAAGGACCCCCCACCACCCGAGGGGGAGGATCCACAGAGCCCTAGACACCAAATAATTCTGAGGGACAAATAAAGAAAAAAAAAACAACAGGGACGGGTGTGAAGGTCAAAGGGCTAAAACGAGGGAATCGGATGGGGACACCGAGCAGAGAGCCCCAGACAATGCTCACTGCCCCTCAGCGGGGGCATGAGAGCCAACGGATGCTGCCCCGTGGAATTCTGCCCGGATACGTGAACGGAAGCAGGAACGGAAGTTGGCTCCACAGTCGCAGACCCCTCAGTCAACCACTGCCTTACAAATGGCCACTTTGGCCATAGCCAGGAGGAGGTTGACTAGGAGGTCCTGCGACTTTGAGGGGCCACGGATGGAATGTGCAAAAATTAATAGGGGAGGGGAGAAGTGCAGCCAGCAACCTCAACAAGAGGTTCTGGAGGAGCCGAAAGAGGGGCTGTAACCTGGCGCACTCAAGATAGATGTGCACCAGGGTCTCCCTCATGCCACAGAAGGGGCATGTGTTGGGAACTGTGCCAAGTACACGCGCTTGCTCATGGTATCATGGAGCATTCTCCAGCTAATGTCCTCAGCAGGCTGCAGAACCAGGGTGGAGTAAAGACTGGCCCACTGGGGCTCCCCACCCACTGTTGGTGGTAATAGGTCCTGCCATTTTTTATCTGGGTGGGTGTAGCGGGTTCACTCACTTTTCCTTTTTGCCCAGCTCTTCCTTGCCGGGTGGCTTCCTGGGGCGGGAAGTAGCCAGCTGCTCCGACGCGCCCTCTTTGGGTGTGGTGGTATTCTTCAGGTCACTGCCCTCCGGCAGTGACCTCTCCATAGTTTGTCCGCACCCCCCTTCCGGGGCAGAGTCCATGTTGTTATAGTTCAGGGTCCTCCTTACTCCCGGGAACCCCCAGTTCTTCCTCTCAGGGACTCCTAGCTCCCCTCGTGCTGTCCAGGCCTCAGGTCCCCTGCCAGCCCCTTAACAGCCCCTCCGGGCAGGCCGTAGGATCTCTAGGCCCCTACTCCCTGGCCACAGGCGCGCCTCTGCCTGCCCGGTTGCCTCCCGGACTTATGACCTGGGGCTTCCCTGGCTCAGCCTCCCCCAGCCTACCGCAGCTGCATCCTATGCAACTGTGGCTGCCTCTTATGCAGCCCGGAGCTTTAGGGCTGCCTCCTATGCTCACCCCGGCCCTTCATGACTGCCTCCTATGCAGCACTGGGCCTCCGGATGTGTAGCCTGGGTTCCTCCTGCCTGAGCCTCCCCAGTCCTGCCCTCCTCCAGGGAACCTCCTTCTTCCCTGGCCGTCGTGTCTTAACGGCTCTCTCCTCCAGAGCATCAGGCAGGTCGCTCTCTCTCCTCCCAGGAGCTGTTCTTATAGCCCTCAGCTGGGCCCTCCTCCCTCCAGCTCCTTGGCCCCTTAAAGAGCCAGGGCAGGGCAACACCCTGCCACGGTGGGACACAAAGGTGGGGAAGTGAAGAGTGTGGAGCACGAGCATGTACAGATGACTTTTTGGTGAGGTTTGAAAGAGGACCGGCTGCAATGTGTGCAGCCAGCTCAGGTGGTGTGGGGAGAGGTGTCTGGGAAGGCACATGAGGCTGAGCGCCAATGGAGAAATCCAGAGGGCCAGGGATGTGGGGTGTGCGGGGTGTGTCTCAAATACTATCCAGTCCGACACTTAATTCCACTTAATTCCAGTTTTCCTAAGCTGGCAGCTATAATGTGGGGAGGGACTGGTGACCCGAGGGAAACTGTTTTGGAAAGTAAAGTAAATAGCTCAAAACCCAGGACTTTCCAGCAAAATTACAATGCATGGGACTCTTCTTCATGTGTTCTCTAGCAGTCTGAGACTTTCAACTATATTAGGTCATGAGCTTTTGTGGGTGAAACCCACTTCATCAGATCAGTTGGAATGGAAATTACAGAATCCAGGCTACCTATAACAGCAACAGCAGTTATCTGCCAATTATAGGACCGGTGTTAATGCAACTAATTAAGTCAGCTACATTTACACTGGTCCTACAACTGACAGGTGCTTCTGCTGTTATATATACCCTGGATTCTGTGATTTCCACTCCAACTCATCTGGTGAAGTGGGTTTCACGCACGAAAGCTCATGACCTAACATATTTGTTAGTCTCAATGGTGCCATAGGACTACTTGTTGTTTTTAAATTTACAGACGAACACAGCGACCCCTCTAAGATTTCTTGTCTAGGTTTCATCCCCCTCCTCCACATACACACATACACATTTTACTCCACTTATTCCCCTCACCTGTTTTTCCCATACTAGCTTTTTCTCAGGGTAGTGAATTTTGGAAACCTCCCATCACAGTGACCTACAAATGAGGGTGGGGTACGTCACATGCTTCTGGCTTCTTTGCCACATTTAGCTGCAACCTTTCCAGCTTGCTGCAATTTACAGACTGTGGCTCGGCGGCCCTGCCAAGTAACAAGTTGCTGGCCTGTGATCTCCAGGGCGGATGGCTGTTAGAAGGAAGCACATCCACTCTCCATGGTAGGAAAGCAGAGCCTGGAAAAGCTTGTGTGTGAAGACAGGGTAAAAGTGGAGGATTTTTTAAAGCAGAAACCCTGCCCCATTGATGACTAATTAGACTGAGTGGGGTCCAGACGGCCAGCTTCTTTAATGACGCTAATTAGGGATCTAAAGATTTGTGAGCAGTGCACTTTTTTTCTAGAAAGACAGAGCCGCGAGAGATGCCTCACCCCCTCAGACTCGGGTCAGACTCGAAATCCCCAGGACCTGAGGGTGTAACCGCGGATGTGAAAGCGGGAAAGGGGAGGGATTCAGCAGGGATTTTTAATGGTTATATTTTTGCAGCAGCCTCAGGTCTTCCAGGTTTTGGCCAAGAGTAGAAAGACAAGACTACAGTGAGAAAGGCATCCTCACTCCTCACCTGAGCAGAAGTAGTGAGGACTAGGTAGCACGGAAGGTTTCCGTTCTGGCTTTGCAGGCCTCAGAGGTTTCATTTGTGTGTGTGACCGATTTCTGAGCCCTTACCCAAACTGAATTGAATCTTCGGAGGTTGTCCAATCACAAAAGCCTATCTATCCCAGAAATGTGCAGAGCCCCTATAACCAACACATCTGAGTACCTCGCAATTGCTAATGTATTTGTCCTCCCAAAACTCCTGTGAAGTGTTATTACCACCACTTCACAGTAAGGAACTGAAACACACAGGAAAACTGAATTGCCTGAGGTCACACACAATGCCTTGAAGAGCAGAAGGTTGACACAAGTGTACTTAGCCCCTTGGCTAGCACTCTAACCACTAGGCAAGCCTTTTTCCACAGGCAGAGCATAGGGTGCACACAAGTGTACAAGTGCCCCTGGCTAGCCTTCTTCTTGCTCTTTCATCTGATATATTTCAGGACAAATGGGCAGGGACTCCACTCGTGTCATGGGGCAAATTTTACATCTCCTAAATACAGGAAAAACGACCCTACTCATTTGACTTCAATGGGACCTCTTGTAACCATAGTTACTAGAGCTAGCTGAAAAACAACAGTTCTGTTTCATGACAACTTTCAAGGTTTAAAATCAATTTTTTTTGTTCCGCCTGGGAACAAAAATAAAATCTTTTGAAGGTTTTCACGGAGTGGCATTGTGTCAAATTATCAGTTTTCAGATCAAAAAGGCCAGACTTTTGATCTCCTTTTATCTCTCTCCTCCTCTCTCATTCACCCTGGATTTAAGAAACTGTCCCATCAAAACGGTAATACAAACTGATATATTTACACACCCCATTCTGGTGTGGGAGAAAAGAAACATTTTTTAGAAAAAAAATGGTAGAAAAGTATACACTTGGTTGAAATCTGGCCTGTTGTATGTGTTAGATTCAAAGAAACAAAATAGAGCGCCCTCCTCTTCTGGACATGTTAGAGGAGGAACGTTGGTGGGTTCCAAAATGTAAATTTCCAAAGAGCCTTAAACATGTCTGAGTGCATTGGGCTGAATTAACCGCAGACATTATGAGGTTTGTGGTGTGTCTGAGTGTAACAATAGCAATAGAATCCTATATGAGAATTCCTGGACACATAAGACCAATATAGTCCATATATTAGTCCATATGTTTCATGAAATGTTCTGTACAGTCACCCAGCTCTTATTAAAAATGCCTGTTATGGGAAAATGCATCTGAAATAGAGCATCAGAATGCAGAAGAATTTTCACCAAAACTAACAGAACTAATTATTTTGCATTTATTGCTATGTCTATTTTATTGAATGGATCACATGGTATGTAAAACATATTTTCCTCCACTGTTGACTAATACACTCGCCCATCTTCTCCCTAATCAGGGAGAGCCAATGGCTGAATGCAACACTGTCCTGGCAGACAACATAGTGTGATCAGTGCTCTCGCGTGCTGATAATCAACGAATGCAGGATTTGCTGGTGTGCAGCGTCTGCGTTATTCTCCTTCATGGGGAGCAGTGACAGGCCACAGAGAACTCATGGCTCCAAGAAAGCAAATCCAGAAGGTGAGCTTTGTAAGCCACTGACAACCAAAAATGCCCATTTGTTTGAAAAATGCATGCCTGTGAGGCTATTAAAGGCATATATTGCTGTTTTCAAGATGTTCCCGGCAGAGCAGCAGGAAACAGCTGTGGCCATGCGCTTTCTTCCCAAATTCCTTCCACAACAAAATGAAAAGAACTAGAGAGAGAAAGTTTTTTGAGTTTGGCCTAGAAGGGGAGGCTGCATGCCCCGTCTGATGCAAAAACAGGAGCACTCGCTTGCACTGAGGTTCAAGAAAATAATAAGAGCAATCAGCATTTCTCTGCTTGGTTTTGGTGTATTTGTGCAAAGCCAGTGTCTAGCAAAGGGGCATCCTGAAATCAAAAAAAGGAAACGTCTGAATAGTTTGGATTGCTGGCAGGGTGGAGTCTGATGGATGTTTACAAAGAGAGGCTCACCTCTGAGGGAGAAAAGAACCTTCCAGAAAGTTGCTCCAGTGAGGGTGTGAGGAGCTGAGGCACGAGAGGATGTTTAAGGCCATGACAAGTCTTTTGAGACTCTCGGATGTGTTTTGGGGAGTGAGCAGTAGCAAATGAAAAAAAAATTCAAACCCCAGAGTGGGGTACATAACAACCCAGAGGTTGAGCTCCCTTGAAGTGATTTGTGGAGCTCTAGAAGGCAGGATAGGGTTTCACTGGTAGTTTTTAGTTTCTCCATCATCTCTTAAAAGTGTGACACTTGCAATGAGTTTTTCAATCCCCAGCCAGGTCCAGCACTTACAAAACCATCCCGCTCTCCCCCAGTCACACAGTCCCTTCTCCAAAGAGCCCCGTTTTAATGACAGGCTTCCTGGTCTAATGTGTTACACAACAATGAAATGTTTCTGACCTCCCTTTGCTGTCAGGCTCAGCCGAATGTGCGTGAGACACTTCAGCTGTCATCCAGTTGCTCTTGAAAGGCTAGCCTCACCATGAACTGTCCCCTTCGTCTCACGACAAGCAGCCAGTATTTGCAGATTTCCCCGTTTCCCTTCTTTTTTCCCCATTGTTGGAGCTCATTGAGTGCAATTGTAGAAGAGGAGGATTAATAGTGCTGTCAATAATCTGACATATTGCTAATAGATTGCATCTTGCAATGCCCTTCACACCTGGCCTTCAACACATGCATCCATGCTGTCCCAATCTGGAGTCCCTCAGAACCATTTTCCTGATGCTTTTCAATCCCCGCACATCTGTATTATGACAGATGGCACCTCCCTGAACGGGGACCCTTTAGTCTGGCAACATGTGTGGTTCAGTAGGACCATGGATGTTCCTGGACAAGAGAGCCCTGGGCAGGAGGGCCAGGAGCTGAGAGCCCGGTGCAGACTGAGGAGGTGGTAATAGTGGTACCGCAGTGGCCTGAGCCTGGCCAGGGCCGCAGAAGCCTGAGCGGGTCTGTGGCAGTGACGCCAGAGCCACGGGCGCTTGGCAATGGGGCTGCCTGCTGCCCGATGGGGGCCACGGCAGCTTGGCTGGGGCCACTTGCCACCTGGAAGTGGGGTCAGAGCCACGTGCTGGCTACCAGAGGGCTGGTGCTGTGGCAGTCCGATTGGGACTGCGTGCCGCCTGGCAGCGGGGCTGGGGTCTTAGCAGCCCGGCCAGCAGTGGGGCCAGAACAGCCTGGCTTCTGGGCTGGGACTGGGGCCAGCCAGCAGGCAGCCCGGCCGGGGATGAAGGGGAGGAGCAGAGAAGAGTGAGGAGGGTCAGAGGACTGAGGAGCCAGTAGCAAGGAACCGCTCCTGGTCTGGAAAATTCCCTCATCTGTCAGGTCCTGAGGGTGCTGGACCAGGGAGTTTCCAACCTGTACACCTCTGTGACGGGGTGCAGGCAATAACCCCGAGAAACGCCTCACCACGCACTACGGCAGCGGCCCGACCCAGCACTGCGCCGGTGGAGCGGGCGTGTCGGGGCTGTTCGGCAGCCACAGTGAGCACCGGTGTGGCGGCGCAAGGTAACTCAGCTGGCAGGCAACGGACAGCGCCTATGTGGGGGGCTGTAGTTGGCACAGCCGGTGGGAGGTAGGGGGCACCTGTGCCGGCGTTTGGAGGAGGAGGAGCTTCAAAAGCTGGCAGCGGCTCCCAGGAAGGGCGTGGATGGGTGTCCGGCTGGTGGGCAGGCGGTCAGAGGGGATGGATTTCCCCCACTCCTGCTGGTGGGATAGGGCACGCATTGGTCAGCATTAAAGCCTGTTGGTGAGTGTTACCCTGTCTGGATTGTGATTATGGGTATAAGGGTACAAACGGACCAACGATACCTCCCCCCAGCAAGGGGAGATCGTTAACAACCTCACATAAAAAGAGCAGCACTCCTGAAGTCCTACTCTTGCCAATTTTTCAACTAAAGTTTAGGCCCCATCTATAACAATTCCTGTTAACCCAGTCTTGGGGCCCTGTGCTGCTACATCGTAATATCAATTTGCAACACACCCGTGCTATTTTAGTAATGTGCTGCTAGCCTCCAGGTTCTGTCTCAACGAAACTGGGGAACACGTGCACTTTTGGGAAGTTCAAGAGCTGAGGGAGGAGGAGACGCAGCAACTAGTAGCAAAGGAAATATGTGCCTTTAATTTCAGAGGATTATCTGTAGCAATGTCAAGTATATTGCTTTATCTTCAATGAATACATCTGGCCCTTAACCTGGACACCTGGACACACTTGCCATGTTTTAGGTTGGAGAGGCAGTCTAGTTTGACCTAGAAAATAAAGGTGGGTATTCCACTGGATTCCAGTACAAACTGTAACAGACAGCTTGTCTTAGACAAGTCACGGACATCCTCTTACCTAGTTCTGGTTGCTTTGCATTGCTTTGCTGCAGCAAAGCAGCTGGAAAGTTGACTTAACTGGCTACTCAAGAATTCACCTTGCCCACAGTGGAATCTAGGGGTGACCTCCAGACAGAAAGATGGAGTAGGGGTTGAAACCCTGCATTAGAACTCAGGTGTTGGCAGTGCTATATTAAAGAGAGGAGGTATTTTCTGTCCATCTGTGATTTTCCAGATGGAAGTCAATAGCTCTCTGGAGACAAATCCTTGTGTCCTGGCTAGGGTTCCTTGACTGAATAGAACAAATTGGGGGAGATCTAGGTTGGATATTAGGAAAAACTATTTCCCTAGTGGTGGTGGTGAAGCACTGCAATGAATTACCTAGGGGTGGGATGGAATCTTCATCCCTAGAGGGTTTTAAGTCCCATCTTGATAATGCCTGGCTGGGATGATTTAGTTGGGATTGGTCCTGCTTTTAGCACGGGGTTGGACTCGATGACCTCCTATGGTTTCTTCCAACCCTAGGATTCTATGTCTCTATGAAACTGAACACCTGTTACATATGACGAAGTGGGCTCCAGCTCACAAAAGCTTATGCCAAAATGAACTGGTTAGTCTTTAAGGTGCCATAGGAATCCTCGTTGTTTGTAATACCCAGGGCTACCCATAAGCTCTTTGCTGAGTGTATATTTGTTGTCCGCACAATGTCTGCACTACCGGTGTGTCCTCTAACTCATCATTATGTATACAACTCAGGGGAAAAAAAGGCAGGGCATCAACTCCAATTCTCTCCCTAATTCTTGTGCCCCTTTACAGAGTCATGCCAGCTAACTGGGCCATTTCCTTCATCACTTTGCTGGCATCTTCTCCATACTGCTTTGCGAGCTCTTTGGCCACTCTTACTTTCTGGAAATTCTCTCTCAGATTAACTTCTAGCCGCACTTGGTCCAGGTACTCTGGGTTTGCAGCTTTCACTGTCTCCTCCAGTTGCTTCTGACTCTGAAGCACAGAGAGGCCCATTTCTTGGAGTTTCATTTCCGTAGCAATGACGCACTTTGTGGCATGATTCAGCTCCCTGACCTGCCGCTGGGCCTGCTCCAGTTTTTCAGGTACTTCTTTTTCTTCTGCAACAAGTGAAAACGTATAGCCCTCCATGTGCACCTGTGCCTTGCAGGTTCCTAAAAGACAAAACAATGGGTATCTGGTAATTTAGCTCGTTCTGGCTTAGGGACAAGAAAGATGTCTAAATGCTTTTGTCTCTGGATACCTAAACCTTCGGTGCAATTGAGCTATTCACAGTGACAGACTGTGAAAGGAATGCCATGAAATTAGGTACTTTCCAACTTCCTTATTGGTGGTTCTTTTGTGTGTGCGTGTGTGCGTGTGTCGTACAATAGAGATTATATGCTATATATTAGCCAAGCTCCTCCATGCTACTTACTTAAACACACGTGGACCAATTTATCCATAGTACAAATGCATTCATGTTTCCTTTAAGGCTGTCACTGGAGTTGCACCAGAGTAAACTGACCCCTAATCCTCTATCCTTTCCCTGCCATTCATTCAGTGAAAACCATCAGGTGTTGGGTGAGTCTTTACAAAAAGCATATTGAAAATCTGCTCTAATCTTCCATGAGATGCATCATTGTTTTTATTATTATTGTCTTCACAAACACATGGAACTTTTAGTGCCACATGGGATTTGTTGCGATTTCTTTTTTTCTTTTATGCTGCCAAGGCTAACATTACATAGGAAGGGTTGGATTAACTGCCAGGTGAAGAGTTATTGCACAAGCAAGCCAAATCGAAAGAGCAGAAGAGAACTTGAGACAGATGTGTAGGATCACTCCATCTGGTTAGAAAAACTATATTCCTCTGCAGTGCAGAACCAAGCTAGATGCATGGCAGGTAGAAAAGGGTGTCCCAAAACCTTAACAGCTTGATTGTACATAACAATAAGAAACCCGGAAGTAGCTTTTCAAGGATTAGCAAATCAATCATATGCTTTTGTTAAATAACTGGGAAGTTTAAAACCTGGCAGGATCAGTTGGGTAAGGCTTGCCCTACCAATGGGAGATTTGGATGCAGTCCCACACCTGGATTTCCCGAGGACAGCAGGAACAAGAAGCAGTGTAAATGCAACCCCACCCATCTGTGCTGTGACTCATATCCTGGAGCAATGACCCTTCTCCCTCCAGTCCTCTGAAACCTTGTGGAAGGCTGAAATCAGACTAGATGCAGAGTTCTTATTTCATGCAAAGCAGTTCTCTATGTTCCTTCCAGCCCCTAAGCAATAGAGCCCTCCTGTCTGATGTAAAACTTGTTGTGAGGGGGGAAAGTGAAGGTAACCATCGTCTGACACACAACTATGGAGAGCTAATCTGTATTACAGGTTGAAAGTCACTCATCTACCACCTTCGGGACCTGACCAGTGTTGAACCAGAGAATTTGCCAAACCACAAGTGGTCAATATTGTCTAGCAGCATTACCAACCTTTCCACTGTTTACTGGGCTCTGAGAAGACATTTAGGGGTAAATTAGAGCTAAATTACAGCAGAGAACACTGAGCGCCAGACTGGTGGCTGTAAGCAAACTTTAGGGGACTGTGGGAAACTTGGCCACACGCATGATAAGTGGACATCCAGCTAACTAAAACCATGCCGGACCACAGATGCTGCTGGTCTAGAGAGGTTCAACCTGTAATACTCTTATTAATCTCTTCTGCTATCCTGTAAAATATAGAATCTTCATTGCTTAGCTTCCTTGTAGCCATGCAGGCTAGACAGATTACCTACAGAGCCCAACCAATGCTGTGCCTGCATCAACTTGTAAAGGGCACTGTTAAATCCGTCTGAGCATTTGGTCCTCACTGTTTTACCATTAGCTTCAATTCACTCTTAGGCCTTACACTGCTACATTTTTTTTGCCAAAAATTGCCTTTTGGCGACAAAACAGCAAGAGCGTTTACACTGCAATGCGACTTCTGTCAAGAAAAACAGCCAGTTTTGGCAACAAATAACTTCCATTCCTGCAAGACACTTTTGTCTTTTCCACTCCCTTTATTGTCAACAAAGAGCCAGTGTGGAATGTGCTGTTTGTTTTGTCTAGAGAACTAGCTTCTGCCAGTATCCCACAATGCCTGTCCTGATGGCTGTGCTCAGTGTTTTGTGATCTCTGCTGCCCTGCAGGCAGGTGTCCCTCCCCTTCCAAAGCTCCAGGAAGTAGCTGACAACTAAGTAAGCTCCTCCATTTGGGGTACAAACAAAGAAAACAGAATGGCAGGCAGACGGCCGCTGCTGCAGGGGGAGGGCTGGAGAGATAGCTGTGCTGCTTTGACATTCTTCAGCACAGAGAGCTCCCAGAGTTATGGGGAAATCCCAAGAAGCACAGGGATCAGCTCTGCTTTCCCATAATACTGCACTGTGGGATGCCTACCCATATTGATTTGCTCTATCTGTCGATAGGATGCTCGCAATGTGGCCATGAAATGTCACAATGGGAGGCAGAAAAACAGGTTTGACTGATTTTAACTTTTGGTAACTTTTGCATGTTGTCACCAAACCTTCCCAGACATAGCCTTAGTGTTTCTCCACTTACCGTACTCCTGCTTTATATTCTCGATACAGGCTGTGAGACCACTCATGGGAGCACAGCCAGAGACTTCTTTCAGCCTTTGGATGGCTTCTTTCATGGCCCAGTGATCCCCATGTTGCTTGTTGAAAGTTTCAGCGATATCTGAAAACAGCGTGTCAATCTCGAGCACATTCACCAGTTTCATGGTGAGGTTCCCCTCCTTACTGAAGACATCTGCTAAGATTAAAGACCCACAGGAATGTTGAGTGCTAGCAAAATAATCAATCAAGTGGGAAAGGAAAAATGGCCTGCATGAAATATACAGAAGTCTCTTACCAGCCATGATCAGTTACAAAATCTTAGTAATATTTGGTGGTCCTCTTAATACCTCTGGTTAGAGCTGGACCTCTGTCTATCTACTCTGGTGCTTATTGGCAAGGCTCGACAAACCGCTGATTCTACTCACCAGTGGTGAGTAGATTTCAGCCGGTCGCTCCATGCGCCACATTCACCGGCGCTGCGCACATGCTCAGTGCCGGTCTGGTGCATGCGCAGTGCGGGACTGGCGAGTAGCTCTTGCCGCGGTTTGTCAAGCCCTGCTTATTGGGCTCCAGTTACCATAGTATCTGATCACTTCATGATCATTAATGCACTTGTCCTCACAAAACCCCTCTTCAGCAGCGAAGTGCATTCTGCAGATGACAAGTGAGGCACAAAGAGTAAGGATAAGATTTTTAAAGTGCTTAAGTGATCGAGGAGAACATAAGAACATCAGAACGGCCACACTGAGTCAGACCAAAGGTCCATGTAGCCCAGTGTCCTGTCTGCCGACAGTGGCCAATGCCAGGTGCCCCCAGAGGGAGTGAACAGAACAGGGAATCATCAAGTGATCTCTCTCCCGTCATCCATTTCCAACCTCTGACAAACAGAAGCTAGGGGCACCATTCCTATCCAACCTCACTAATAGCCATTGATGGACCTATCCTCCATGAATTTATCTAGCTCTTTCTTGAATCCTCGTAAAGTCCTGGCCTTCACAACATCTTCTGGCAAGGAGTTCCACAGGTTGGCTATATGTTGTGTGAAGTAGCACTTCCTTTTGTTTGTTTTAAACCAGCTGCCATTAATTTCATTTGGTGACACCTAGTTCTTATTTTATGGGAACAAGTATAATAACTTTTCCTTATTCACATTCGCCATATCAGTCATGTTTTTATAGACCTCTATCACATCCCTCTTTAGTCCCCGCTTTTCTAAGATGAAAAGTCCTATCTTTAATCTTTAAGATCATTAATCTCTCTTCATATGGCACCCATTCCAAACCCCTCATCATTTTTGTTGCCCTTTTCTGAACTTTTTCAGCATAAGTTCAATTTTCAAAATGACTTTGGCACGTCAGGCAGTTAAGTACCATTGAATGTCAAAGGCTCTAAGTCACTTCTTTAAATATGTGACTGGTCACTCAGGCTACGTCTAGACTGCAGGCTTCTTTTGGAGGAAGCTTTTTTCATAAGAGAGCATCCGAAAAAACTTCTTCCGAAAAAAAGTGTCCACCCTGCAAAAGTGCATCGAAAAAGCGATCTGCTTTTTCAAAAGAGAGCATCCAGACTGAATGGACACTCTCTCACATGTAAGCTATGATTGTTATGGACGGAATGGCCACCAGGGCACCTGTGCTTTTTCCTCTTCTTCTGAAAGAATTCCCTCTTCCCCATCCACACACGCCTTTTTGCGAAAGAGCTCTTTCGCAAACAGACTTCTTCCTCGTAGAATGAGGACTACCAATGCTGGAAAAACCTCTGTTCTTCCAATTTTCTTGCGGAAGAACACAATTGCAGTGTGGACGTTCCTCAAATTTTGTCAGAAAAACGGCTGTTTTTCTGACAAAACTCTGTAGTGTAGACACACCCTCAGTCTTTGAAAACTTTACCCTAAGTGGTGTAAGACCAAGGCCATGCAAGAAATCGAGGAGATAACTGAACTGAGATCTCCTGAGCACTACCGCCCTTCTTTTCCCGTCCTTTACTTAGAAAGTTTTGATCAATAGATCCCATTTTAGGGTAGGAAGGTTGGCCTCCTGGTTAACAAATCAGACTGAAACTTTGGCAATCTCAGCTCCATTTCCATCTTAACCACACACTTCCTGCGAGACCTTGGGCAAAGGACAAATGGAGCGATGATCAGAAATAAAGAGATGGAATTAAACACCGACATATGCAAAGCACAAGGGAGTCAACAGCCATGCCAGGCCCTGGGGCAAAGTGGAGGAGGGCAGCTTTGCACTCCCAAAAGGGGCAGGGCCAGGGGCACTCAGCCCGTGGTGCTTCTAAGAGCACCCTATGCCACCTTTCCCCCAGCCCTTAGAGCCACCCTGAGCGTTCTGCGTGGGCATTCCAGTGGCAATTTAAAGGGCCCAAGACTCCAGGTGCCGCTGCTCCTACTGTGGAATTGGCAGCCCCACACCCTTTAGAATCATGCGCGCCAGAGCAGGTGCCCCCTTTACTCTCAGTCCCAACCCCTCCGACCCCCATCGGCAGGCCTAGCAAAGTACTACACTTAGGGAAAGAAATGGACAAATAATAAAAACTCAGGAGGAGAACATAAACAATTATTAATATCTACCAATCATGACCGAGGAGGAAAAACTGATAAACATGGGTTTGTTTGGTCTATAGAAGACGGGATGGGTTGGACATTATAACAATCTTCCAGTAAAAGTTTATTATAAAGGGGAGGAGGATACATTGTTCTCCTTAGGCATTGAGGCTAGATCAAGAAGCAATAGGCTTACACTGCAGAAAGGACGGTTTAGGTTGGACATTAGGAACAACTTCCTGACAGGCTAGTTAAGCACTGGAACAAAAATGACTTGGGAAGGCCATGAAATCTGTCTCTGGAGGTTTTTAAGAATAGGTTAGGTGTTAATATTTAGTCCTGGCTCAGTGGAGGGGACTGTACTAAAGTCCTTTTGAGGTTCCTTCCAGTCTTACACTGCCGTGCTTCTACAATTTAATCAACTCTTTGCCTCACGTTCCCATATGTAAACTGAAGATAACACTTGAAGATAACACTTCCTCACCTTCCCAGGGTGTTGGCAGGATAAAATCCTTTAATGATTGTGAGAAAATTTTCCTCGCTAAGCAAATGTTTCTTATTCTTTGCAACATAATGTGTAATGGAATATGTAGGCTGAGAATCTCAACTCCACTTACAGGATTTGGCTGTCCAGTTCCTTTTCATGGGAATTTGTGAGCCAAATCCCTTAAATGGGGGGGAAAAAAAACACAGTTGCAAAAAAAAAACCCAAAAAAAAAAACCAGTGGAGCCCTAATTAAAAGTTGAGGTATCTAACTGAAAATCATACCAATGGTTCCATGACAACACACTTAGACCATTAGTTTGTTTTACAAACCTGCAGAAAATCTAATTGCATCTCCCGAGCGCAATGGAACACATGATCCATTTGCTAGTAATATTTCTAACAAATGTCACAGAGACTTTTTTTTAAAGAAGGAAAACTCTAGTCAGATTTTATTCCCCAAAACTAGGTTTCAGTATGCTTTTTTGCTGCCAGATTAATGCTGAGAGTGGTTTTTGAAAAGTGTCTTAGTTCTATAAAAAAGAAAGAAAACACTTTTCTTCCACAAAAAGGAAAACTAAAAGTGCAAATAATCGGTTTGTAACTAAACACAATGTCAAAATCTGCTCTCGAAAATATCAGGGAAAACCCAGAGTTACTCCACTGAACTCCATGGGATTACGTTGGGTTCAACTGAGAGCAGAAAATGGCTATTTATCTACTTGCAGATAGATCTTTTATTTACTAATTCTATCTGTCTGAAGCAAATATCCATTTGGCCATCCCTATTTTTGATATTGTAGAAAAGAGACCCAAGAATGTGAAACCAGTAATAAATACCAATTTGGTAGCTCACTATACAGTTCTCAGTGATCCCATTTCTAGGGCTGTTTTTTTTACACAAAATGGAATTTTCAATAAGACAAAACACTGATGGCAAGTCTCTGCTTTCTCCAAAAACTGCTGAGCTTTTTTTTTAAAAAAAACCCCAACTAATGACCAAAAACTCAAAACACTGATTTTTAGGTGAAAACTTATCTGATGCTGGTACAGGTTGAACATCTCTAGTCTGGCACTCTCTGCTCTAGCAACATCTGTGGTCCGGCATGATTTGAGTTAGCTGGGTGTCTACTTCTCATGGGAGTGGCCCAGTTTCCTGTGGTCAATTAAAGTTTGTTTACAGCCCCCAGTCCTGGCTCACAATGTTCTGAGCTATTATTTAGCTCTAATTTACCCCTAAATGTCTTCTAAGACCCCAGTAAGGAGTGTTGGTAATGCTGCTAGTCAATATTGACCTCCCATGGTTCGGCAAATTCTCTGCTTTGGCACCGGTCAGATGCCAAGGCTGCTGGAGGAGAGAGGTTCAACCTGTAGAATTGTCAGTTTGCCACTTGCTTTCCCTTCATAATTACTGTAATGTCAATCACCATAGCTTCTGAGCAATTTCAATAGTCCATTGAGCATACGCAAATTGCCCTTGTGTACTTTGTCAGTTATTTTCTACCTCTTTCAATTCTCTTCCAGTTTCAACTCAATTTGGTGTTCCTCACTTCCTGTCCTAAACTGGTGTATTCTATCTCCAATGTGGTGCGGATTCTTATACATGTTTGGCAGTTTAGGTTTCTTTTGCCTAAAAAGAGCTATATAAAGGTAAGACCATTGGACATGCCCTTTAATACCACGTATTTACAGTCTCGGGGGTGGTGGTGGTCTGCTTTATTATTTTTTTGTTTCTCTTGGTTGCCCAAATTGGGAGCCTGAGAATATGTGTATGTGTGTGTGTGTGTGTGTGTGTGTGTGTGTGTCGCACGCATATGTGTACACTGGTATATATGCTTTCAGCAATGAAATGTTTTTGGGTGAGTACCAGAACATACTAATTATCACTTCAACCACCATCTGAAAAGAGAAAAAATAAAACTTCCAAGGAAAATAGTTAAAATCTTACCACCGCCAATGTCTCGCCGG
Source organism: Pelochelys cantorii (assembly GCA_032595735.1). NCBI lineage: Eukaryota > Metazoa > Chordata > Testudines > Trionychidae > Pelochelys > Pelochelys cantorii. The sequence continues at coordinate 5,697,662 of CM064344.1, read as the reverse complement.
GGTTGTTTTGGATACTGTGCAGTCAGAGCTTCCCTCTGTTAAAGAGAAAGAAAGTTAATAAGTCTTATGCAAGGCCTTCAAATGGAGGGGGCAATGAATTTCGTTTATACTAAATCAGGGCTGATGTCTTCACCAAAGATTAGTAGCCAAGAGGAAGACTCCAACTGAACTTGTTGTTATTTACAAGTATAGCTCTAAATAATGGAAGGCTTTTCAGTAGGACCACAGAAGTTTCAAGGTGTCAACAAATGGTGAAGCTATGAGCCCCTTCACTGGTGTTGAACAATGCTCTTTACACTAAGAGTAGTCCCACTGAAACCAGCGGGGACTACCCTCAGAATAAAGTAGTGCTCATAAGAACGGCCATACCTGGTCAGACCAAAGGTCCATTTATCCCAATATCCTGTCTTCCGACAGTGGCCAATGCTAGGTGTCCCCAAAGGGAATGAACAGAACAGGTAATCTTCAAGTGATCTATCCCATCACCCATTCCCAACTTCTGACAAACGGAGGCTAGGGATGCCATTTCTACCCACCCTGGCTAATAGCCATCGATGGACCTAACCTCTATGAATTTATCTAGCTCTTTTTTGAACCCTGTTAAAGTCCTAGCCTTCACTACATCCTTTGGCAATGAGTTCCACAGGTTGACTGTGCATTGTGTGAAGAAGTACTTTCTTTTGTTTGTTTTAAACCTGCTAATAATTTCATTTGGTGACCCCTAGTTCTTATGTTACGGGAACAAGTAAATAACTGTTCTGTATTCACTTTCTCCACACCAGTAATGATTTTATAGACCTCTATGATATCCCTCTTTAGTCTCCTCTTTTCTCAGCTGAAAAGTCCCAGTCTTTTTATTCACTGTTGATTAAATTCTTACCTATACTAAGGACAGGAGAGGGCTGCTAAGAACCCAAAGAAAATTGAAAACGGTTTACTGTTAAATAAGTCAGGTACAGATTGCCTCATTTTCTCTCCCCGAGAAGACCCTTATTTTGTGTAAATTATGATGTAGCTTGGACAATTTACACCAACTGAGATCCCACCCCTGTGTATTTATTTGTAAGTTAGTACCAAGAATGCTCTTCTCAATCTTAGCTATTTTATAAAAAAAAAATAGGTGTCTGAATTCTTACAACCCCCAACCTAAGTAGTTGCTATTAAGAATTGTTTACGAGTGCTCTGAATTTTCACATCTATCCATTTCTGGAAGGAAAGAAATCTTCTCATTTTTAGCATCCATTATATGTTCTGGAATTACCACCAGAAGTTGACTATTATCAGACTACTACACTGTTCATGATCCACTGTGCCAAATACACCCTCCAACAACTCCCAACCAAGTCTTGGGACAAGAGACTGGAAAAACAATTTGCCAATGAGCTCATCGAGTGTTTAAAAACATTTAAACCAGAAAAATAAGAGTAAGAAAACTTTGGGTACGTCATTTCACCTATATCTGTCCCTCAATTTTCTCATGAATAAAATGAGGAACTGTTTCGGAGCTATCTCATAATAGGAATCATATGGCTCAATTAATTATGTTTGCAAAGTTTTCTAAAAAGTAGCGATTAAAATGGCTGAGAAAACACAAACATTTTACAACATAAACATTTCCTGTTGTTGTTTCTTTTCTTTTTTTTTCCCCCACCACAATTCAAAATGTAGAGGCAGTTGCTTCTCAGAATTCTGACATTCAAACAATTTCAGTCTGCTCTTCTTGGGATCAAAGAACTGCATGATGGAAGTGTATTAAAGCAGTGGTTTTCAAAGTGCGGGTCACAGCCTAATACCGGGTTGTGGAATGCCAGGCATTGTGTCTTTTTGCTGTAAGGTAACTAGGTGACTAGTGGAGTTACTAGGGAGGCTTCCTGCCTGTCCTGGCACTACGGACCACACTGCACCCAAGAAGTGGCCAGCAACTGGTCCAGCTCCTAGGTGGGGGGCCTTGGAGCTCCACGCACTGCCCTCCCCATGGGCACTGACTCCACACTCCCATTGGCTGGTTCCCAGCCAATGAAAGCTGAGGAGGACAGTGCCTGTGTGTCATGCTTGCGCTCCTCTGCCTAGGACTCAGACCGGCTACTGGCTGCTTCCAAGGCACAGCTTGGTCTGAGGTGCCAGGACAGGCGGGAAGCTGCCTTAGAATCCCTCCTGCTCTGCTTCCCCGTGAGTTGCTGCAGGTAAACCCATGACCAACCCAGCACACCAATCCCCTTTCCCAGCCCTAAGCCCCCTCCTGCACCCCAAACCCCTCATTAACAGCCCCACCCCAGAGCCCACACTCTAGTTAAAAGATAGAATTATGTTGGGTCATGAGCATCAACAACATTCTCAGGACCCAGGTGAAGAAAAAAAAAGTTTGAAAACCACTATATTAGGGTATGTCTACACTACAAAGTTAATTCGAACTAACAGCCGTTAGTTCAAATTAACTTTCATAGGCGCTACACACGCAAACCGCTAGTTCGAACTTAATTCAAACTAGCGGAGCACTTAATTGGAACTAGGTAAACCTCATTCTACGAGGACTAACGCCTAGTTCGAATTAAGTAGTTCGAATTAAGGGCTGTGTAGCAACTTAATTTGAACCAGTTGGAGGCTAGCCCTTCCCAGCTTGCCCTGGTGGCCACTCTGGGCCAAGCCAGGGAAACTCTTCTGCCCCCCTCCCGGCCCCGGAGCCCTTAAAGGGCCACAGTCTGGCTACAGTGCCCGTGCCAGGTGCAAGCCTGCCAGCACCCAGCCAGCAGACCCTGCACCTGGCACGGCATGAGCCAGCCACCCGCTGCCACCCAGCCCTCTCCCTCTCCCCAGGACCAGGCTGGCAGCTCCCAGGAGCCTGCCCGGGGCCGCAAGAGGCGGGCGCCCGCCTGGTCTAGTGCGGAGATCGTGGACCTTATCGAGGTTTGGGGGGAGGCCTCCAACGTCCACAGTCTCTGCACTAGGCACAGGAATGCGGCCGTCTAGGGCAGGATAGCTGCCAGCCTGGCCACCGAAGGCCACATGTGAACCCAGGAGCAGGTTTGCATGAAAATCAAGTTGGTTCCAGTGAGACCCCCGACCCTGAGCTTAGAACATAAGAACATAAGAATGGCCGTACTGGGTCAGACCAAAGGCCCATCTAGCCCAGTAGCCTGTCTGCCGACAGTGGCCAACACCAGGTACCCCGGAGGGGATGGACCGAAGACAATGACCAAGCCATTTGTCTCATGCCATCCATCTCCAGCCTTCCACAAACAGAGGCCAGGGACACCGTTCCTACCCCCTGGCTAATAGCACTCCATGGACCCAACCTCCATGACTTTATCTAACTTCTCTTTAAACTCTGTTCTAGTGCTAGGCTTCACAGCCTCCTGTGGCAAGGAGTTCCACAGGTTGACTATTTGCCTTGTGAAGAAGAACTTTCTTTTATTAGTTTGAAGCCTGCTACCCATTCATTTCATTTGGTGTCCTCTAGTCCTTATATTATGGGAACTAATGAAGAACTTTTCTTTATGCACCCTCTCCACACCACTCATGATTTTATAGACCTCTATCATATCTCCCCTCAGTCTCCTCTTTTCTAAGCTGAAAAGTCCCAGTCTCTTTAGCCTCTCTTCATATGGGACCTGTTCCAAACCCCTAATCGTTGTAGTTGCCCTTTTCTGAACCCTTTCCAAGGCCAAAATATCTTTTTTGAGGTGAGGAGACCACATCTCTACACAATACTGAAGATACGGCATACCATAGTTTATACTTCCCCTCCTCCTTCTTCCCCTGGCTTCCCCCTTCCAGCTCCCTCCTCCCAGGTTTTCACCTCCCCTCTCCCACCCTCTCTCTTCCCCTCTCCCACCTCCTTTTTCCAGTCTCCTCAGAGGTTAATCCCCCCACCCCCAGTTTTGTTAAATAAAGAGAGTTTCTATTTTTGAAACACGTGTCCTTTATTTTTTACATCAGGAAGGGGGGCTAGGGAAGGGTAAGTGGAAGGAGGTGAGAGAGGAATGGGGCACGAGCCCCCGATGGGGAGGACTGGGGTGGCTCTGCGGGCTCCTCGGCGTGGAAGCTCTCCTGCAGGGCCTCCTGGATCCTGACAGCCCCCCAAATGACACCCCCCCCGGATGGCAGCCTGCGGCAAGTGCAGCCGGGCTGATGGCCAAGTGCTCTGATGTGCCAGACGTGGGCACTCAGGGCACTCCAAGTCAGGACTGCTTTGCTGTCCCTCATCGAGGTATACAAGCAAGCAGGGAACCCTGAGAACTGTCTGTCCGGGGTGGGGGTCGGGTCCCTTTAAGCACAGCCCTCAGCTAGCCTGAGGCAGCAGCTCCACGCTCTAAGCCCTAACCTGATGCCCTGCTGACACTGGTTCCAGCCAACCTTTACTTCGGTTCAGGGTCCACTCAATGTGGACATGCTAGTTCGAATTAGCAAAACGCTAATTCGAATTAGTTTTTAGGTCTAGATGCACTAGTTCGAATTAGCTTAGTTCGAATTAACTAATTTGAATTAAGTTAGTTCGAATTAGTGCTGTAGTGTAGACATACCCTTAGAGAGCTGATGATCATCAGTGATACTGGTCACTTGTGCTGGGCTGGAAAAGCTGCTAAGAAGCTGCACCCATTTTGTAAGTATATTTTGAAATGAACTAATCAGAAAAATAAGTGACTATTGAAGGAGGGTACCATTTGGGGCCTGTTATTCCTTGGCATATGAATGCAAAAATTTGCTATTTAAATAAGAGAAGTTAAGAAAAACCAACCATTAAAGATGGAAGGTGTCAAGTCACAGGGCCAGGGCCCTACAGGGTTGTGGATTCGTTTCAAGACAGAGTCGATTAGGGATAGATAGTTGCTTTTATTAATCTCACTACATCCCTACTATTACAGGCTTAATACTGACAGGTGGTTACACAGCTACTGCAAAGTAATACACCAATCAGCATAGGCAAAGCAATGCATATAAGAGTAACGGGCACTGGGAAATGCTTACGCCCATTTAGTCCTGCAGGGAGTCCCCATTCCAGTCACCTTGCACCCGGCCTCAGTGGACGTGACTCCAGCTAGGGGGATTCGGGGCACCCTTCGACGTCTAGGTCCCTGTTGAGACTCACAGAGGGGCGGGACCCCCAGTGATCTTATACTACAGGGCTATGTCTACACTGCAGGCTTCTTGCGCAAGAACCATTTTGCACAAGAGTTCTTGTGCAAAAGGCCTTCCACAAGAGTGCGTCCACATTGCCATGTGCTTTTGTGGAAGAGATGTGCTTTTGTGCAAGAGCGTCCTTGGCAGTGTGGACGCTCTCTTGCACAAGAAAGCTCTGATGGCCATTTTAGCCATAGGGCTTTCTTGCACAAGAAATCCCTGTTGCCTGTCTACACTGCCTTCTTGCGGAAGAGCTCTTGCGCTAGAGGGCTTATTCCTCGTGGGGAGAGGAATAACTCTTGCGCAAGAAGCCCTGTTTTCCGACGCTTTACTGTAAATTTACTTGCGCAAGAATGCGCGTGCAGTGTAGACGCTCTGCAAAAAGCCTGCAGTGTAGACATAGCCCAGTTGTTTACCGGGTGTGCACGTACCTGGCTCAATGCCATTCTTATCACTTTCAGAAAGAGCTGAGACCGAAATGAAACTTGTTTACTGCTCAGTAGTTTCCCAGCTCAAGGCATGGCTTAAAGCTGATAAAGCCCAGCTGCTGTTTGGGCTTGCAGGGTCCCAGGCTATGTTAAGCTGGGTACAGCAGGGATGGAAACTTCCATACCAGTCCTGCTAAGCTGCAGGACCCACATATGACTTTTATGTAACAGAGGGATATTTTATTTTATTTTATTTTATTTTATATGGTTGCAGGATCTACACACCCTATTCATGGACCAGGATCCCTGTTGTACTAGGTGCTCCACAAACACACAACAAAAAGAAGCTCCCAGCCTCAAAGAGCTTACAAATGTCCAGAAAATAAATACAACCTTTTTCCAACGTAACATACCAAACAACAAAATATTGGTAAATATTGGTAAATATGCATATCTGGAGTAATTTGCTGTATGCCCCTGCTCTTATTTATGGCCAGACTAGCACCTTGCAATCTGCCCTGAGTAAGGTACAGCACACAGCGAGGCAGCCCTGGGAGCAAAGCGGACACCAGATTGTCACTGCGTACTTCACCCAATACGTGGACTGTGCAGGTAATAACCATGGGGAGGCAGAGCCAACGCTGTGCCCAGGCCCTGCCCACTTATGCACGGAGTGGCAGCTTTCCATGGTCTTCCGTCCACGTGTTACGACCGGTGAGGACCCATGCACCAGTTCACAAATTCTACCCTTAATATGCATCTATGGGATTAACTGCACCTACATTTCCCATTCTCTCTCACTTTCTCTGTGCAGTGAATTCTGTTTGTCAGCCATGCTCTGCCTATACACAGCAGTGATGGGCAAATACAGGCCTGTGGGCCAGATCTGGTCCACCAGGGTTAGTCCCTGGCTGGTCCCCACACCGCCGTATTCACCTGCGTCTCTGCAGGTACAGGGGATCACAGTTCCTATTGGCCGCGGATCACTGTTCCCAGCCAGTGGAAGCTACAATTGCCCGTACCTGCAGAGGTGCAGGTAAATATAGCAGCAGCACAGTGGCCTATCAGGGGTTAACCCTGCTGAACCCCTCCCATGTTATTGCCCACACCTGATATGCAGCAACTTCTTTCTTGTCCTAAAATGCTGAGCAAGGATCCTGAGTTTCTGGTATTACCGGCTTGCTTGATTCATGCCACCAGGCACAATTCATAACTCTCTTCCCACCTTGCTCCTTCCCATCCCTGCTGTTCCAAGTGCTCGGCACTCACAGACATTTTTACACACAGCAGGGTAGCTGCTCTCTTACCTCTCCTGAAGTAGCTGAGAGACAGTGGCAACAGCAGAAGAAGGCCATGCTTATCTAAAAAACAACAAAGGCAGCGGCTGAAGTTCACCAGCTGGCAGTAGGCCCTTTCCCCAGCCTGCACACACCACTAGCTGTTCTGGAAAACAACAAACAATTGTGACTCAAGTATAGTCAGTTTTAGTGGCACTGCAGAAGCAGGGAATTCTGGAGCAAGACCACTGTTCCGCCTGGAGATTCCCTGCCACAGGTTCTTTCTTTCTGCATTTTCCCCTTCAGCGGGGTAATGGCCTCTGACAACTCAGGCTTGCTCCTTCTGCAAACAAACTGTGCATTGTTAATTGCACTGCATTGGAAGAACTTACTTCCTCTCAGCAATTGCTCTCAGAACATACCATTCTTTCCCTTTGGGTGGGGGAATGACAGAAAATGGCATATTCCAAGAAACAAGATGCCAGCAGTTGAGATGACATGGATACTAACGGCCAGGGTGCTACCTTGGTGCACCTTGAGTAGCACCTCATTCCAAGAGCAGTCCCATTGATGAAAATGGGACTGTTTCCAGAGTGACGTATTTTACAGCGTGAGTAAAGGTCGCAAACTCCAGCAGAGAGAGAGACACAGAGAGAGAGAATTGCAATAAATATGTGGTCACCTGAGATCTTCACAATTGTCTTTATGGAGCACAACATGTCCGCTCTGAACTTCATGGTCACACCAGAGAGAAAACTCTCACCCAAAGCTCTGAAATCATAAATTTAAACTGCTAAAAAAAAAGAGGACTCTCTAATGGCTTTGAGCAGTATAGGCTACATGACAAACACGTCTGATTACGCCCTGTAGAGGGGAGTAGTGCAATCAGTCCATTCAAAACCTACTCCCTTTAGACAAAATGTATCCCTCAGCATCTGAGTTTCATGGATCTCACTCCTGGGACACTAAGGTAACAACTCAGTGGCATACCTGCAAGATTGAACTTCTCAGCAGAATTTTGGAGCCACGGCAGGGCTAGAACACAGACTTTGCTTCGCAAACAAACACAATAGATGGGTGCCTTTTTGTTTGCTTAAGGAGAATCTCCTATAGGGCCTATGAAACACAGTTGAGCTAATCAGTTTCTATTCTGTAAAGGAGAGTGGCATTCTCTCATAGCAACTAGCTCATTACATCCCTATAAAATTAAAATCTAAACATTGAATAGCAACTTCAGATTTCCCAGTTATTGAGGCAAATAGAAATTGACACTCCACATTGTTTATTATTAACCACAATGCCCTGGGCAGATGTTTGTTTCTCAAATTCTTCCCTTTTTTTCTGAACCTATTATGGCATCTTTCTCCTCTCTCCTTCCTGCGCTTTCAACCATGGATCCCAAATAATAGTCATATTTGTGTTCAGCCCTAATTCTTGTGGCTAGTTCACTTGCTCATATAAAATGGAGCAATTAATTTACTGCAGACTCACCACAGTAGTTTTATTCATCCCAACTTTAATGCCGCTATGAAATAGGCCCCAGAGATGTAATATCATCTTAACAAAATTGTCCTGAGGAGAGAAAGCTGAGAATCAGGGGGAGACATTAACATAAACAATAAAGCTTGACTATGCTTCTGAGTTAATATTTTTTTGCTATAAAACAATAGGCAATATCTATAGAGCACACAGTGTACTCCACGTGAAGAAACCACGCTGTAAATAGACATGAAGAAGGACAGCGATAAAAACTAGATGGTGCTTGGTCCTGCCCTGAGGGCAGGGGACTGGACTTGATGACCTCTCGAGGTCCCTTCCAGCTCTAGTATTCTGTGATTCTATGATTCTGTGAACTAGCCACTGACAAATTCGAGATTATACCTACTAATGTTACAACAAAGAATTTGGAGCATCCCATTAGTTTAATCTTAGCTTGTGAATAGTTTGGGTAAAATCTAACTTCATGTGGAACAAGATCTTTGCGTAGAGTTCCATGTCTAACAGTCAGGGATCACCAAGCTATTTGTAGATGCTTGGATACGTTGATGGATGTAGTACAAGTACTAGAACAGAACAGAGTTGAATACAATTAGCAGAGCAGCAATAGGTGGAAACCCTGGCTCCAGGAACCAGTTGCTAGGACACAGGTAGAAGGATGATGCTTGCTGCTTCCTTGAAGTCATGGAGACAGAGCCCAAGATCTGGGAGCCTATCACCAGAGTTCTGTGGTGTATGTGATTTGCTTTTTAGTGTCTTGTGATCGTCTCCAAAACCAAAAGTCATCATCTTAATCACTGTGAGTTGGCTGCTCATAGTGTTACAGAGGGAAGATTCACACAGAAACCCACAGTCAGAACAATCTTATAAATCTGAAATGTGGGCCAGGTTCACTGAAGTTTGTTAGGCTTTTGGTGCATCTGGACTGAGTTTTACATTGCCTTGGATTTTCATTCAAGTGAGGTTGATTTATGGTTTCAGGGAAAAACCCCTGACAAACATGGCGTTTTTACATGGTTTTGCCCAGTCTGAATACATCTGCTCTGAACTGTGGATAAGTTTGAGTCTGAATCTTGCATTACAAAAGCCCTGGCTCAGTTCTAACTCTGCAGCATGCTGAAACAGAACACAAAATCTGAATCTCTCCAAACTCTGAGTCCATTCAACACCTGTTCCATCTGTGCCAATGACTTTGGGCCAGGTTTGGTTTTTGACCCCCCCCCCATCTAGTAAAACTGGTGGCTTTTTTTAATCTTAGTGGGGGACTGTTCCTAAACCAAAAGAGAAAACAAACTTTAAAGAAAAGCCACATGCAACAAAACTGTGGGTAAAACAATGTTTGCACAAACCCCTGACAAATTGACACACTCTAGTGTCAATATCACTCCACCCTCAGAAGGCTGTTTAATCCATTCTTCTATAGAGGAATTTCACCAGCCAATTGCAGAATGAGAGTGCAAAATTGACATTCATCTGCAAATTTGACACTATTTCCCTGGGCTTGAGCATAGACATTAACTGGATGTCACATTATAAATCCAGCCTTCCCTGCATTGAACACCTCATTTTTAGATCAAAAGCTATGTACACATCAAGCCCACTTAATTACCCTCATTAGCACTGGTCATACCACTGTCAGGGGTTTTTTCCCCCCCTTCTTTTTCTGTTATTCCTCTCTAGCTCATCTGATGAAGTGGGCTTTGCTCACGAAAGCGCATGATACTGTATATATTTTTGTTTGTTAGTCTCTAAGGCTATGTCTAGACTGCAGAGACTGAAGAGATCTTCCGAAAAATCTTCTTCTGAAAGAGCGCATCCACACTGCCAAAGCGCATTGAAAAAATGATCTGCTTTTTCGAAAGATAGCATCCACATTGAGTGGATGCTATCTTGCATTTAAGCTGTGATTACTACGGATGGAGTGGCCACCAGGACACCGGTGCTTTTTCCTCTTTCCTCTTCTTCTGAAAGAACTCCCTCTTCCCCGTCCACACACGCCTTTTTCCGAAAAAGCTCTTTCGGAAAAAGGCTTCTTCCTCTTAGAAAGAGGATTACCAATGCCGGGAAAACCCCTCTGGTCTTTCAATTTTCTTTCGAAAGAACGTGATTACAGTGTGGACGTAATTGAAGTTTTTTCAGAAAAATGACCTTTTTGCTGAAAAAAACCCTCTGTAATGCCACTGGCCTAAGGTGCCACTGGATTATTCATCGTTTTTAATACATTTACAGGTATCTGACATTTGATATAGAAAAACAGTGCATGGGGGAGGGGTGGCAGTGGGGGAAACAAAGGATTTGCTATACCAGATGAGACCCATGATCCATCTCATCCAGTGTCTTGTCTATAATAATGGCCAGCACTAGATGCTTCAGAGAAATGGGTAAGAGCCATGTGGAATAAATTGCCCCAAAGGAAAGTTTCTTCCTACTCCCCATCAGATAACAGTTGGCTGATGTCCTCAAACAGAAGAATTATGTACTCAGCCACAAAGCCAAAATTAAAACCTGAAGCCCTCTGGTGTCAGCCAGAGCTGCTGACACGTATCAGTCCTTTCCATCCCAGTCTACCTCTACCATTCATCATGTTTTATTATCACACATTTTGATGGCTGTAATCTAGGTAGTGCAGCAAAAAAGCAACTCTATTTAAACAAACAGAAGACACAACACTGGACTGTCTTCCTATGACAGAGTGTCATCAGGCTCCCAGCCTGTCATTATGAAAATACAGCTTACGAGCATAGAGCCCCTGCCCAACCAGGTTTTATTTGCCAGTGCCTGTTGAAATCATGCCCTGTTGGCATTGCCTTTATTTACCACAATGGCTTCAACTCCATGAGCGGGGGCCCATTCTGTTTAGCTTCCCTCAGCCAAGGTCAGTCTTGCATAAAGCGTGAGCCCACAAATAGCAATTCCTTGCTATTTCTGAGGAGAATTACTAGTCTCTGTTTGCATCAAAAGCTGTGAGGAATCCCAGCTACACTTGGGACGTGGCAAAGCTGACTTAGTCAGAGTTTCTTGGATTAAGCAGTAAGAAAAAAAAAAAAAGCAAGGAAGTTGAGTCACTGCTACATGAAAATCTACCCTGTGGCTTCTCACAGAAGTCAAGTATTATTACAAATTGTGTTATGCAGCATATATATATATCCAGATGGATGTACACATGTGTATAAAGATAGGACCATATTCTGGATGGTGTCATGCATACAGGGCTGGACCGAACCATTCCGGCACCCTGGGCAGACAGTTTAATTGTGCCCCGGGTTGGGGGAGGGCGCATGCGCGGCCCCATGCCGGCACGTGGGGGGGGGTGCATGCACGGCCCTGCCCCACGCCGGCACATGGGGGAGGGCGCGCGGAGCTGGTGGCGGCAGGACGCACATGCCCGGCCCAGCCCAGCCCAGCTACTGCCGCTGGTGAGCAGCCCGAGGCCACCCGGGGTGGGCCGAGCCTGTGGCCGCGGGGGGAAGGATGCTGCTGGCCGACGCTGCGGGAGTTTACGCGGCCCCCACCCCGGGCGGCTGCTGCAGGGTGGCCGCTGGGAGCTGCTGCAGCCCGCGATCCGGGAGCTGGGCGCGCGGCGCCTGATGGCAGCTATAAGGGATGCTGTGCGCCCCTTACAGCTGCCATCAGGCACCCCTCATAGGTTGGCGCCCCAGGCAGCTGCCTGGCTAGCCCATGCCTTAATCCGGCCCTGCATGCATATGCACATTCCATAAGGCTATTTGGTCTCAGAATGGAAATCCTCCACAGACATCACCTGCCCCACCTGTGCCTCCTTCACAAAGTCATGGGGATTCCTTGAGTAACACTCCAGAATGGGGTCATGAGGAGGTTACCTTCTCTGATAGGTATTTGTATCGCCCCCCTCAGCATGGTATGCGAGCACCTTGCTGTTTTGAATAGATTTAGCCTCCCAACAACCCAGTTAGGTAAAGAAATGCAAACAAGGGTTAGGAAGGAAACCTAAGCATGGGACTGGTCATCATGAAAACAGGCCAAGCTGCATTTCTGTCACCTTCAGGTCTTTCAGATGCCCATCCCGCCAGGTCAACAGTATCCTGGGCATTAACCAAGCTTACCCAAGCCTGTCTGATTGAGTTCAAATGCATGCATTTCTTCCCTTCAGGAGTCTATGACCAGTAATATCTAGCGAGGAAAAAAAAAGCTTTCTTAAAACAAAGCATTATTTATTGTGCAGTAAGTATAAAGCATGTTAAAACATCAAACAGTCTACACATATCTATCTTACCTAAGGTCTTATTGGCCTCTGATGGTGAAAAGGGCAAACCAGCCTAACTTGGGTAGTCCCTGTCTCTGTCTGGTTCCCCTGAATGACTACATTCTCTCTTGTGAGAGTGCTCCTTTTAAAACCTGCCACAGTTCTTCTGATCTCCTGTTTAGGAGGCTTCCCTTCCCCCTCCATTTCTTGGCATTGTCTCTTAATAAACTCTCAAGTGTTTGCTAAAAAGTGACTTATTTTTCCTTCTGTTTTCTCCACATCCCAGTATTAAACAGAACTAATGTATCCATACAGTAAAAATCCTAATATCCAGATCAACATATACTATCCTGAAATTGTTATGGAGTAGCTCCAAATTCATGCCAGGATAGGTCCACATGGATTAAAAGCACATATTAACATTGGGTCTGAAGTATATGTGCTTGTTTGTAGAAACAGCTATACCGCTTGCTTCATATTAGCCACGGCTTGGTAACTTGCAGATCAATAACTTATAAGCACCGTAAAGAAGTCCCCAAATTTGTTGCAGTGAATTGGAAATGACACTACTCCAGTGGTTTCAACAACAAGTTTCTTCCCACCTTCAGTCTTACTTTCCAGGAATTAAATTTAAATGTTACGTTCTTGACAAGATGAAAGAAGGAACTTTATCTGAGCAGATCAATTGTCTAAAAATAAATATTTGTATAATATTATATAATAATAAAACAAGATCACACCAACTTCATAGGTGCCCAAGATGGTTACCTTTGTTCTTACTGAACAATAAGCAATACTTTAAGAAAGCTTCCCCCGACACACACACACTATATAAATATATTAGTGGGCACAGACTCACAAAGGGAAGAAATGCATGCATTTGAACTCAGTCTGACCTTCTGGGTAAGCTTGGTTAATGCCCAGAGTACTGTAGATCAGGGGTTATTTGAAGAGTGGAAGAACTGCAGAAATCCACCCTGGGATAGGTAATCGCTTTATGTAATACTTGGTGTCAGTAGGGCTGCTTGGAAGACTTCACATTTCAGTGAAAAAGAGAAATAATATTTTCTTGTTAACACATCTGAGAAATCCCCCACCCCCTGTCCCTTTTCTTTTCTTTTCTTTTCTTTTCTTTCTTTTCTTTTCTTTTCTTTTCTTTTCCATTTACCCTATTACTACTGATTGGAAAATGCTGATAATTTTTTAAAAGGACAAAAAGTAGGACAGCATTTCTTAAGCATGTGCTTAAGTGCTTTTAGGTGGACTTAGGGTGATCAGATAGCAAGTGTGAAAAGTTGGGGTGTGGGGAGATATTTGTTCATATACGACAACACCCCTAATATAAGGATATCTGTTCACCCTATGAGGGACTTCTGATTTGGGTGGGGCCTGAAACTAAAGCATCCTGATAAATTAATAGACCTGAAATCCATGATAACAAATCCTATATGCCGTGAATAGTCTAAAGAGAAGAATGGGGGGTAGGCCGAATCGTCAAGTAGAATTCTTGCCTTGAGAAGGAATAACCTAGAGAAAAATAAACAATGTTGCCATTATTTCTATGTACACACATTCCTCATATTTTTACTGCAGTTGGGGAATTGGATCTATAAAAGTAATGAAGTCTGAGTAACCTTTTACGTGTTTTGTTACATATTGAACATGGAAATCACTGAGTCAAAATACTGGCCTCCCAAGCTGTGTGATGACTACTGAATAGGTTTGTATATGTTTAAAATGATATGACAAACTATCACTCACTATACATACATACACACCCACACATACACACCCACAAGTTTATTTTAAAGGACACCCACGTAGAGATATACCTACAAAATACCTCCTAAGTTAAAGATGTGTGTCAAGTAACATTAGTGACACTTAAAACATCTTCTCTTCCCTTCAATCCATGCAAGAAAGTTTTTTTTTTCTAATGTTCATGAGAACAATTTGAAGGTGGGATGTTCTGAGTTTCAATGTTTTACTTTTTTGTAACAAATAATATTTTTTATTAACACTACATATAAAATGACAATAAATAGTCAATGTTGCCTTCATGAGTAACAATATATCTACAGACAGAACAAGCCTCATAGTTGTTCTGGTTACTGATTTATTCAACAACAAAAAATTGAACTTGATAGTTTGTTCATTAGTTTTTCTGCTCTTGAGATTTTCATTCAGATTTTGGTTAGGGTTATGTGTTTAAAATGAGTTTATTGTATCATCTATTGTAGGCCACAAATAAAGTCATCCACATTCAAAAAAATGTGATTCTTTTAGCCAAAACTGTTGTTCTCTGCACAAGGAAGGACCAAAATTGGAATTACTGGGAATATTGCATGTCAGAACTGAAGTGTGTAGAGCTATATGGGAAAACTGCATTTGACACAAGCCGGTGCTACTGGTCCCTCACTTTCAAGAGCTCATAATGTTTAAAAGCAGTAGGTATACATTGCTGTCCAAATGTTCTGAAATCACTGTAATAAGTACATTTAAGTCTGGGCTTTGTATAATAAAATGGCAGTACTGATTGAGACAAACTCCACCGATAATATAAATTGATCTGGTCTAGAACTCATAGAAAGGACTTAAAGAAGTCATCTAGTCCATCACTGTAGACTATTCCTGGCATCCTGGCAGGAGTTTGTCTAATTCAGGGCATGTCTACACTAGGAAATTATTTCAAAATAACTTATTTCGAAATAATAACTCCTGAAATAGCCATTTCGAAATAAGCTCATTCCCCCAGGAAGCAGGAGTACAGATTTTGAAATAGCCAGCCTGTTTTTTCAAAATAACGGGCTTGGTACTGTGGACAGTCTGCTTATTACTTCAAAATAAGGGGGGTTATTTGGAAATAATTCCCTAGTGTAGACCAGGGCTCACTGGTGGGCAACCTATGGCCTGAGGGCCACATGCAGCCCATCCAGGTTCTATGTGTGGCCCACAAGACATTTTGTTTACTGTTTCCCATGCACAGGGTTGACAGATTCCACTGGTTTCCATTCGCATAGTTTCCCGCCCCCCACACACCAGTATTACTTAAAGTGAGACACACATAAAGTAGGAACCCATGAAGTGAGGTGCATGCTGACTGCACACAACGTTGTCTGTGAGAGCTGTGCTCTCTCTCTGCATCCAATGAAGTGCTGTTACAGTTCATTCCGCACACCCTGCAAATTCTAGATACAGTGAAACCTTTGTTATCCGGCACTCTGTTAACCAGAAAAATTTGTTAACTGGCATTGCCCCCAGCCACAATACAGTCACATCTTCAGGCGCACAGGCCTGGCTTGGTTTACCATGATTGGCTTAACAATTTTGTATTTAAGAAGTACTAATCATCTTTAACTCAAAAAAGAAATGTGAGACCAACTGCTTCACACTACAAAACTACCAATATTAAAAATTTGAGTTTTACTACTATTGTCCATTGGTTTTTCCTAGGTTGATGGGACCCTCAGATAACTGGAATTTTTAGATAACCGGAATGCCCTAATCCCCGAGCGTGCCTGATAACACAGATTTTACTGTACACAAGGGCAGTTAGCAAAACCACCCTATCCCGGGGGACTGTCTTGGTTATGACAATCTTTTGGCCCCCCGACATGGAGGGAGACCACTTGTGTGGCCCCTTCGCTAGCTAGGATTCCCGTTGTTGGTCTAACGAGTTCTTAAAAAAAACCCTTAAAAGGCATTCCACGACCTCCTTAGGTAACCTGTTCCTGAGCTTAACTTTCCTTATGGTTAGGAAGCTTTTCCTCCTATCTAACCCAAATCTTCCTTGCTTGAAACGAAAACTAACTATCTTGACCAAGTTAAATTGATGGCAACGGGATTTGTCCCATCGTGGGTTCAGGGCTATGATTTTACATACCTCTGAGCATTAATCCCAAAGCCATTTCTCAGGCAAAACCCTGCTGGTTTAAGTATGTCTGAGTAAGAACTGCAGCTCTATTTACAATAAGCAGAGAAAGGTCCCCACAGTGAGGTTTAAGCTGACAAAATAATCAGTAGGGATGGAAAAATAACTTGTAATTTGCTCTGCCCACTGAAATCGGAGACTAATCTCCTAAATGGTTTGTAATCTAAACTCTCAAACAATACCAAAGCTTGGTACTAGAGGTTTAATATTACTATCCGGTGCCTGTACTTTTAACGTGGCTCCTGGCTTTTTTGCTCTATAACCTGTACCACATCAAGAGTTCAAGCATGTTATGAAAGTTTCTTTTTCCATACCCAAAAGTATCTATTCATGTTTTTACTTTGTGTTTCAGTTCTGCTAGTGGCAGAGTAATGGAAAATGAGGGAAAAAATAGCAAGGGAAAGGTCATATAGCCAAAACATATGGCAGCTGCAAGCTTTTCGATCCCAAGGAGTGTTTCCATGTAGTATACCAGCATGCGGCCCGCGGCCCATTTGTTTGCGGCCCGCGGTGTGGTTTGGGTTTACGTGGGGCTCAACACACGGCTTGTGTGTGGGTTAGTTGGAACATGGCCTCCACTGGGAACACACTCCCCAACGGCGTGGCGTCTCCCAGGCGGGGTGAGCATTGAAAGACGCAAGTGGACAGGCTGGCTGGAACAGATTGGTACAAGATGTCAGCGTTTCTAGCCTCCAAGGAGGAGGTACCGGAAATGCCAGAGGATTGTGGAAAGTGCTTTGCATTCATGCCCATCAGTTTGAAAGAAGCTATTTGCATATATTTGCATATAGATTTTCATGTATATGCAACCACACTTAAGTTGCGGCCCTCGGCATGTGCCATGTGTATCATTTAGTCCCCTGGAGCTTCCAAGTTGAGTAGCCCTGTACTATATGCAAAGCCAAAATGCCATGTTGTGATATTGTCTCAACTGATGTATTGTGTTCATACACTGATGTAACTGTCACACAGGGCATATCGATGCTGAAGTTAAAAACGCAAGGCATGGAGTCTCAGAGCCTGAGTCAACTCAGTCGAGCTGGCAGGGCGTGGCCTGTGGGGCCATAAAATTAGACAGTCCAGCTCAGGATGGAGCCAAAGGCTTTGAGGCCTTGTGAGGGGGGAGGGCCTAAGGCTAAGTCTACACTTCAAGCTTCTTTCGGAAGAAGCTTTTCCAGAAGAGATCTTCTGAAAAAACTTCTTTCGAAAGAGAGCGTCCACACAGCAAAAGTGCAACGAAAAAGCGATGTGATTTTTCGAAAGAGAGCGTCCACATTGATTGGACGCTATCTCGCATTAAAATGGTGATTAGTTTG
Source organism: Pelochelys cantorii (assembly GCA_032595735.1). NCBI lineage: Eukaryota > Metazoa > Chordata > Testudines > Trionychidae > Pelochelys > Pelochelys cantorii. The sequence continues at coordinate 5,679,873 of CM064344.1, read as the reverse complement.
GATGGAGTGGCCACCAGGGCAACTGTGTTTTTTCCTGGAGGCCTCTTCTTTCGAAAAAACTCCCTCTTCTACATCCACACCCACCTTTGTCCAAAAAAGGTCTTTTGGAAAAAGGCTTCTTCCTCATAGAATGAGGTTGACCGCCATCAGAAAACCCCCTCCATTCTTTCAACTTTCTATCGAAAGAGCTCAATGGCAGTGTAGACGCAAGTATTGTTTTTCCGGAAAAATGCTGCAGTGTAGACGCACCCTGACTTTGTTCCAGCCCAGGCCTTCCAACAGAGAGGGGCAAAGCTAGCAATTGCCTCAGGGCCCAATGATTCAAAAGGGACTGGGCTGCTCTATTGTGGCTGTGACAGCAGCTGCAGCCATGGGTCCTTTAAATTGCTGCCAGAGCCCCATAGGATGTGCTCCGGTCGACTCTCAGGGCTGGGGAGGGGGCATGGCATGCTCCAGTTGATGCTGAGGGCTGGCTGCCCTAGCTCCACCCCTTCTGCCAGAGGTTCTGCCCCTTCCAGGAATGTGGAGCTGGGTGACCCACACCGTTTCGCCCAGGGGCCAGGCAAGTCTGTCAGCCCCAATGATCCAGCTCGAGCCTGACTGACTACACTGCTTGACTACGCGTCCTGAGTCAGCTCTCCTGGGCCAGCTGTGCTGCAGCTCATCTATCAACACCTAGATACAACCATAGTGGTTGACATGGTCAAAATCACTGAGTGGGCTGCCGGCCAGAGCTGGAGACAGAGAAGGAGACTTCAAAGACACAAATGGGACCTTGGCAATCAACTCCTGTTGCCATGCCCAGAAGACGTATACACAGAGCAACACCTGCAAGCCTGAGGTAGTTCCCAGCAATGCGTTCTTGGCTGCCCGCTACCAAAGGCCAAATCCTAAACGTACTACATTTTATTCTATCCTGCAGCAAATTCCCTCTGAAATCTATGTGCTGAGCATGAGTGAAAAATGAGCAGCACCCTCAGAATTCAATACAAACATCGCATCTCCTGAACAGAAGAGAACCCATCATACAGCGGGAACGGATTTGTTGAAGATGGAATTACCGCCCCCTCCCATGAGGAAAGCAGGTTAGCAGGGCCAATTGCCTCACCAGACCCCTGGGTAAGGCATGGGAGGGTCTACGCTGAGCCTCAGAAGGGGCAGGGCTGGAGCTAGTCAGCCCTCAATGCTGCCTGGAGCACACTGTGCAGCTCTCCGGCAGCAATTTAAAGAGCCTAGGTCTCTGGCTGCCCCCGCTGCCACAGTAGCAGCAGTTGTAGATAGGAGCTCCGGGCCCTTTTGTATCACCAGGCCCCAGGCCAATTGTTCCCTTTGCTCCCTCTTCCCCTTCCCTGTCAGCAGGCCTAGTCAGCCCCCCCCCCAGTTATTTCCTCGAGATAAGATCTGGGACTGAACCTGTCTGGAGGCCTGAGGAGAGGATGAATATTATTTCTGAAACACAGTCAGCCCACTTGATTTTGGAGGCCAGTCCCACACAGAGAGCCCCTCCAGAGCTATTTCTAAAAAACAAGGTTGGATTCTTTGGAAAGGTTGACTGCTTCGTGCTAGTTCTGATTGACGTTTTAACATAATTTCCAGTGGCAGCGTGTCTCTGAACTTCCTACCTGGAAAATACCCTGGTGTTCCAGAATCCAAAACAGAATGTCATGGCCACCGCTAACTCTGGCTGAATAACATCTGTCCCCTAACTTATTTGGCACACCTACAAAGGACATTAAAAACAAGGCTAAATCTGTCAGATAATGTATTCACAATGAATAGTACAATGGATATTTCAGACTAAAAGGCATGATGCTAACTGGGAAGCAACGTGCATCCAGCGCGATGAAGCCAATCCTTTCTCCAGTCATTTCTCATGCTTTGTTGTGTCCAATTAAGGTTTTACGAGATGCTAGGAGCCTTGATCTCTCTCTATATCCCCTTAGAACTCCCTCCTGTTTGGTCACCACATTATAAAAAGAGACACCTCTACATAAAACACAGCTGCAAACTATGCAGACAATTTACAAGTCTCAATGATCGTATTTATGCAGAAGTCCCTCAGTAGACGTATTCTTAATGGCGGACCCTGTAGGTGGAATGTCATTAATCAGAGGGTAATGGACAGGAAGGTGGGTGGCTGGTGATAGTTTTGGCTCATTTGAGATGGTTTTGGGAGGCTGCCAGATTGCGTGTTAAAATTTTGAAATGTTTCAAACAATATGGCCTTTACAATGTTATAAAATACTAGGGTGGTTAGATTGGGTTTTGACCTGGCACCAAGCCAGTGAAACCTCAGGATTTCAGTCAGCTGTAACGTGGCGTTGAATGTTTGTCTGGGGTGCTCAAGGTCACCTCCCCCATGGGGGTTTGAACAGCTCCTTGGTCCAGGAGGTTACACTAAACCAGAAGGCTTCTGGTTCATCACTGGATGGCTTTGTGAACACAACGGTTTCCTCGCTCGGTTCTGTGGAAAGCCCCTCCCGCCTGCTGCAAAAGAAGCCCATAGTGCAATCGAGATGTAAAATAGTGATTCATATCAATCAAGGCCCGATCTTTCAGCTGAGGACACTCAGGCTACGTCTAAACTACACTTCTTTTTTGGAAAAAGCTACACAAACTGCGCTCCGCCATTTGCTTACCTTTTTCCAATTCTTTTTTTGGAAGAGGCTTTTCTGAAATCTGGCCCATCTATACTGGGCCAAATTTTGGAAAAACCTCCTCTTTCAGAAGAGCCCTTCTTCCTCATGAAATGAGGTTTACAGGGCTTCCGAAAGAGCATGTCTGCTCTTCTGAAAAAAATTCCGGAAGAGCAGAAGCGTTCCCTGGACACAGCAGAGTTTTTCCGGGATACCCAGGGTATCCCGGAAAAACTCCATAGTGTATATGTAGCCTCAGCCTTGGTCCGCACTATGGAGATATTTTGAAATAACAAGTGGAGCGTCCACACTACTAAACCGATTATTTCAAAATAATGGGCCGTTATTTCAAAATAATAACTTCTGCTTGTCACAAGGAATAACACTTGCTTTAAACTAGTTATTTTGGGAGTTATTATTTTAAAATAATTTCCTAGTGTAGACATGCCCTCACAGACTCTGCATTTGATCTAGGGAAGAGCTGCTATATCTATTCTATAGCTGAGGAAACTGGTTCACCACAGAGAACAGACACTGGCTGCAGAGACATAAAGGAACTGACCCAGGCAAGTTCCTGTGCGTTTTTACTCCAGGTACTTGACTTGCTCAGCTTCATCACAAGATTGGATCCACAGAGAGAAAATTAGATAGGAAGCAGCACTGTTGAACCTTAACAAGCAAGATGTGCAAGTGGAAACAGGGCCGGATTCCAGTTAGGACATAGGTCTCTTTATACCACTCTTAGCATAAGTGGGAATCAGACCTGCAATAGGGGCTATGTAGAAAAATGACTGGAAAAAGGAGGGAAACGTTTAATTTTCTTCCTTCTTACTTGCTTTCCAATAATGTCATGTATTCATTGATCTGCGGTGGCAAGTGCACATGGTCCTTAAACATCCCTTCTATTGACAGTTTTTGCTTGAGAGATCAGTGCTAGACAGTTATATTTCCTAATATTCTGCCTTGGAAAACTGAGGAGCATATTCAAGTGATGGACCCTGCTTTTTTTCAGGGAAGGGAGTGTTAGCTTCTGTGACCTGAAAAGAAATTATAGAAAATTCCTGGAAAAATTTGTTACTCAAGGTCTAACCTCTCAAGTCCGGTATTCTCCAGTCTGGCAACATCTGTGGTCCAGCACGATTTTAGTTAGCTAGCTGTCCACTTAATATGGGTGTGGCCAACTTTCCTGCAGTCCCATAAAGTTTGTTTACAGGCACCAGTCCTGGCTCTCCATGTTCTGTGCTGTTCTTTCGCTCTAATTTACCCTTAAATGTTTTCTAAGAGCCCAATAAGCAGTGGAAGCATTCGCCAGATTTCTGGCTCAGCACCGGTCAGACCCTGAGGATGCCGGAGTAGAGAGGTTCAATCTGTAATGTGCCCCTCGTGTACATCCTGAGCTGTGAATTCTTGGGGATTAGGTTACTACTACCCTAATTCTCGGGGATTAGGCTAGTAGGCCCTCTTTTCCAACATTAGCATTGCCTACTGTGGAAATGTTCTTGCACCCATTGTGATACTTGGCATTTTTGTTAAAGCCTCAGCTTCTGGACTCATGCTATTAGCTGAGAACCTCAGCTGTCATTTGGGGAGGGAACACATTTTAAATGTCTAGCCTTCTTGGTTGCCAAGAGAAGAATAAAAGTTTCTAACATGAGACGGCAAATAAAAAAAGCAAATCTCATTATTTCGAGGGGTCCTAACTCATGGCTTTTGCACATTTAGGACTGGCAATACTGCAACTGTGTTGGTGAGCTATCATCCACGGGCAGGAGATTATTGACCAAGCACTTTGCTCAGAGATTCATAGACCCTGTGGGTACCAATGATTTGTTGGTAGTGTATTCCAGCCATCCTCTTTCTGTTCTGGGAAGGCAACAGCCTATGTTTCTGCATAGGCGAACTGGGGAAATAGATTCCCTGCACATTCTGCTAATCTGTAGCAAACTTATTATGGGACTTCCAAAAGCTGATATATCACGGGCTCAGTTCCCCATTGCTCCGGGATTTCCATAGCCATTTATACCAGTGAACACTGATTTCAAAATGTGTTTGTTCTATACTCTCTTTGCACTAGTGCAAATAACTGCACAAGTTGTACGAGAATCGGGTCCATAGGATATGAAAGTTGCTCATATCACTGCCCTATTCCTGTTGAGAAGTACTTGTTCATATGAATCATTGCAGGAGATCTGATGTGCATACATGGTACTCAGGTTCAGGAAAAGCTACAGCCTTAGGTTCTTTATTATTACCTATAAGAGATAGTCATACATTACTTAATACTAAAAAAAGAACTTTCTTGCTATCCTGAGCTTTATAATTATCATGAAGTCACTCTGATTTCTAAAAGCTTCCCATATAAGAAAAACTGATATTTATTTACCTGATAAATTTAATTATCTTATCAATTTTTGTTTTAATTTTATTATATATATCTACTATATATTTGAGAAAATTTGTCTGACTCTCTGTCTGTATGTCCGTCTGCCAATCTGTGTGTCCATTGATTCAAGAGCCCCTCCAAAACAGTAAGAGCTAGGGCCACCAAATTTGGTAGGCAGCTTCCTCTTATCATAACTTAAAGGAAGTTCAGGGTTTGATTGTGCTAGGACAATGGGATGTGCCTGGAATGTGATGGGTTTTCATAGAACTGAAAGGGGGGGTTCAGGTAGCAAGGACTGTTCTACTGTAGAATGACCACAGGGGGGCAGCAAAGGGCCACAGATGGGCAAAGGGACAGCTATAACCCCTTTGAGGCAGTAGGGAGTGAGGTGGAGAAAGGGACAACTCTCGAGAGAGAGAGAGAGAGAGAGAGAGAGGTAATAATTTTACATTTCCAAACCAGGAACAATTCAGACAGCTTAATTTGTAGGAAAGTAAAATATCAACCTGAAGCAATCTCATTTTTCCCCTGATCTGAGTGCTCCTTGGCACCTTTCAGCTTTCCCCATCCCTTATGTTAAAAACTCCTCTAACGACCATTTTAATTTTATATGCCAAAACCCTGGTTCCATTTTGGTTTAGGTGGCGTGCATCCCTTCTGTATAGACCCCTCATTTCCCAAAAGGTTCCCCCAGCTTCTAGGAAATGAAAATTCCTTCTCCAAACATCATCATCTGAGCCATACATTGAAACCTTGCAGTTTTAACTGGCCCTGCACTTGGAAATAGATGCATTTCAGAAAAAGCCACCATGGGGATCCTGGACTTTAATCTCTTACCTAGCAGCCTAAATTTCGCCTCCAGGTCCTCTCTCCTATGTTTCCCTATATCATAGGAACCTACATGTACCACAACCACAGACTCCTCCCCAGCACTGCACATAAATCTATCTAGATGGCTGGAGTGACCCATGCACTTTGGAGGCAATTTACCATATGGTTCTCCTGCTTATCACAAACCCAATCAACATTCCTTCTAAGCTATGTGCTTCTGCAGCTGCTCAGGAGAGTATTCCGTGCCACCTGTCTCACAAAACTGGGTGACTGGGCAACAAAGTGGCAAATGAAATTCATTGTTAATAAATGGAAAGTAGTGGACAACGTAATTCCAATTATGCATGCAAAACACTGGGGGCTAAATTAGTTGTTACCATTCAAGGAAGAGACTATGTGCAGCAGTGGTCAAAAAAGCCAACAGAAGGCTGGAAACCATTAGGAAAGGGATGGAAAATAAGACAGAAAATATTATACTACCAAATAAATCCGTGGTACGCTCACACCTTGAATATTGTGTTCAGTTCTGGTCACTCCATCTCATAAAAGATATATTAGATTTAGAAAAAAAGTACAGAGAATGGGAACAAAAAGGATTAGGAGCATGGAACATCTTCCATATGAGGGGAGATTAAAAAGACTGGGACTGGGGAAAGAGATAACTGAGAAGGGATGTGATTAAGAACAATAAAATTGTTAGTTACGTGGAGAAAATGAATAAGGAAGTGTTACTCACCCCTTCATATAACTAACACACACCAGGGATTACCTAATGAAATGAACAGGCAGCAGGTTTAAAGCAAATAGAAGGAAGCACTTCTTCACGCAATATGCTCATCCTGTGGAACTCATCCTCAGGGGATGTATTGAAGGCCAAATGCATGACAGGGTTCAAAAAAGAATGAGATTATGTATTCCACACACCTAGTGTGGTTACTGAGCAATGCAAGTAGTACCTAGACCACGGCAACAGTTAAGATCAAGAGACCTCTACAGCATGGGCTGGGAGCCAGCTGGCTTTTAGCTCAGAGGGTAGCAGCTCCTATATTCAGCTCTAGAGGTCCCAGGTTCAAATCCACCTGGTGGTGGTTACAATAAGTTAATGGAGGACAGGTCCGTCTACAGGTGTTAGCCATGATGGTCAGAAACACAGTTCTATGCTCCAGGTATCTTTAAAACTCTGACCTCTAGTGGCTAGGACTTGATGACATGGAGCCATAGGTCCTGTGCTATTCATTCCCTCTGAAGCATCTGACATTGGCCACTGCTAGAAGAGAGGATATTGACCTAGATGGACCATTGCTCTGACCCAGTATGTCAGTTCTTATATACTTATGTTCCCATCTGTATTCCAATAAATATATTTGGCCCTGAGATGGGGTGTACCAAGCCCGCACTGAAGCTAAGGGAATTTACTTGGCCCAGCTGGCTGAGAAGGCCCCAGCCCCACAGCCCTGCTGGGCATGCTCCCACTGGAGACAGACTATAAAAGCGTCTGGAGCAGCTCAGTCAGGGCAGACCACTGAAGCGGAAGGAGGCGCTGAGAGAGCTGCAAAGTCAGAGGAAGAAGTGAAGCCAGATCAAGCGGCAGCCGGACCAAGAGGAGCTACCTGAGGAGCCCCAGAACCAGAATGAGACTATGGAGAAGGCAGTTGCCAGGTGACAGTAGGAAGTAGCCCAGGGCGGGGAATTGTTCTCTGGGCGCTCAGCAAGTTGCGACAGGATTCCTGGCTGAGCGGGCAGTGGCCTGTGCCACTGTCAATAGGGTCCTGGGATGGGACCCGGTGGAGAGGGAGGGCCCAGGTCTCCCTACTCCTTTTGTAGCTAGCCCATGGGGGTGAAGTTTTCCCACAGGCCTCTGGACTAGGCCTCTAGGCTGTATTACTCCTATCAGAGGAGTCTTGTGTATGGACTCGGGCCGCCAGGCCATATTACTCCTTGTAAATGGGTCTTGTGTATGGACTCTGGCCGATAGGCCGTATTACCTCTGGCAAAGGGGACCTGTGTGTGGACTTTGGCCGCTAGGCCATATTACCCCAAGTATAGGGGATCTGTGTATGGACTCTGGCTGCTAGGCCATATTACCCCTAGTAAAGGGGATTTGTGTATGGACTCGGGCTGCTAGGCCATATTACCCCTAGTAAAGGGGATTTGTGTATGGACTCGGGCTGCTAGGCCATATTACCCCTAGTAAAGGGGATTTGCATATGGACTAGGCTGTTGGGACTTGTGTGTGGACTTCGGCCACTAGATTGTTTTAGCCCTAGTGAAGGGGATGTGACTCGAGGGGCCTCTGAGAGTAGGTTGCCCCTTGACAGGCCCCAATAGCAAACATCAATAGAAATAATTTTCATAATACTATCCACCCAAAGGTATCTTATAGTCCCAGATATCTGAAACCACATTTACAAGTAAAGCACACTAACGGAAACAGAATGTTTTCAGAACTAACCGATTTTGGTTTCCTTTCCTTCCAAATGTTTTAGAAAAGAAGGGTCACTGCAACATGATGAAAACAAGGCAAACTTAACCAGAGAAAGGCATTTATACCTGTGATACTACATAGAATAAGCATTCACACTGTGGGATGAAGAGTGACTACTTTCCATGGGTATGTCTACACTGCCACCCTAGTTCGAACTAGGGTGGCTAATGTAGGCATTCGAAGTTGCAAATGAAGCCCGGGATTTAAATATCCCGGGCTTCATTTGCATCTTGCCGGGCGGGCGCCATTTTTAAATGCCCTTAGTTTGAACTCCGTGCCCGCGGCTCCATGCGGCACGGAGTAGGTAGTTCGAATTAGGATCTCTCTAAGGTGTACCGGTAGTTTGAATTAGAGATCCTAATTCGAACTACCTACTCCGTGCCGCGTGCAGCCGCGGGCATGGAGTTCGAACTAAGGGCATTTAAAAATGGCGCCCGCCCGGCAAGATGCAAATGAAGCCCGGGATATTTAAATCCCGGGCTTCATTTGCAACTTCGAATGACTACATTAGCCACCCTAGTTCGAACTAGGGTGGCAGTGTAGACATACCCCATGAGATGGTTTCTTCAGCCCTGAAGGAAGAGCCCGTCGATGGAGCCATGTAGTCTAGACACACCCTAGATCATTTATAAACTTAAGCATAAAACATACTCTTCAATGACACATTCTTTCTCTATGGGCGCATCTACATAGCGGGGCTTAATTTGAAATAAGCTATGCAAATTGAGCTACATCAATGGCATGGCTTATTTCAAAATAGCTTATTTAGAGTTTTGGTGCTGTCTACACAGCACTTATTTCAAAATAGAGCACTCTTCCTCCGACTTCCCTTACTCCTCATACAATGAGGATCACAGGAGTTGGAGTAAGAAGTCCTCCAGCTTGACAGTGTTTCAAAATAATGTTGCTGTGTAGACATAGCCTTTAGGAGTTTCTGAATGATACCTATTCTGAGAGCAAATGATAAGTGTTTGGATTGAGGCCAAATAAATTAAGAACAATGATGAAATGCACACTGGGTGTTCATTTCGGACACATCTTCCTGTTATCCCCAAATGCTGACACAATGGCATTCACACATAAACCTCTATGGTCCTACTGAGCTTTTGACATAGAATTCTAATTACAGGCATTCCATGATGGTTTCAATAACTCTGTTGGGCCTAAGTGCTTGGAACCATTTGCCTTTTCCAATTACTAAACTACAGCCCTTTTTACAGGTCATTCTGCATGTTTGCTTTCACAGTTCAAATGTCCAGAGTGTTAATTTGAGTCCACTCTATTGCAAAAGGTGAACTTGTGAGGTTAAAGGCTGTAACCTGGTGTGGGGGGAGGCAAAGGGCTTGGCAGGGAGGAGAAGACAACTCACTAGAGTTTGTATCTCTGGCAAACAGCTCAGCATAGCTCCACTCTTGAGGTGCATCTACACAGAACCGTTATTTCGAGGTAACTAGCGTTATTTCGAAATAACAATGCGAGCGTCTACACAGCCATTCTGTTATTTCGAAATAATTTTGAAATAATGGATGGCTTATTCAAAAATCTGCAAACCTCATTCTAAGAGGAATAATGCCTATTTTGAAATAGCTATTTCGAAATAAGACTTGTGTAGACGCTCCACTGCTACTATTTCGAAATACCCCTCACCAGGGCCATTCTAAGTTATTCCTCCCCAGTACCTCCTGGGGCTCTAAATCGAGATAGCATGTCCGCGTTAGGAAAGCCTGCCTCGGACTAATTTTGAGGCTTCCCTGCAGTATAGACGTGCTATTTTGAAACATGCTATTTCAGAATAGTTTTTCCAAAACAGCTTATTGTGAAATAAGTATGCAATGTAGATGTACCCTTGATGCTTAGCCAAGCGACTTAAACAAGAGAAGTTAGAGTTAAATCTGCATGTCCATTCAGCTCTAAGGTTGCCAAGCCACTTTTCCCGATGCTGCACCTATGGAGTATCAATCCCCCACAATGCCTCACATTCACTTCATTAACTCTCCAGCTACTGCTGCAGGTCTCCACAGGTTGGAGTTTTATGGTTAATATAATATTATATTGTGATTACATAGTAATTTAAATAGTGGTGTCATTAGACATCTAATCAACATTCCCATAATAGTAAAATTAACATAAATTTAAAACAATTCCCAGAAATCATCTTGGTTGGAAAAGAAATAAACAGCATCCAATCGTATAGCCATGTTCCCTCCTCCCAGCACCAGACTGTGATTCCATTTATGTTGTGAGTGGCTTTTAATGAAAGAACAGGGGAATATATTGTGGTTTCACACATACATGGATTTTACGGTCACTTATTCCTAACTAGGAGACAGAGATACAAAGCAGAGAAGTATTCTTTTCTCCCTCCAAAGCACTTAGGTTATGAACATACCTGGTGGTTCACTTTATTGTAATGTGATAGGCAGGGACCTGCTTTTGTGCCACAAAAGAAAAAGATAAAGCAAACAATCCCCCGGAAAAGAGGATGGGAAATTGTTTTAGGAGCGTTCATTTCAACCCCTAATACCTGTGATTTGGGGTGATTGAATGCTTGTTTTTTGCCAAACCACAATAATCTGTTGAACTTCCTTACTTTTCACTTTCCCCAATGCTGTACTGTGATCTTTTGATTTCAGAAGGGTAGCCGTGTTAGTCTCTAAGGTGCTGCAAGACTTTTTGTTGTTTTTTATGTTTTTCCAGTTACAGACTAACACAAAATGTAAATGGTATCATGAGCTTTTGTGGGTACAACCCACTTCTTCAGATGAATGGAGTTTAAGGGGTACAGTTTTCAAATAAATAACACAGAGGGGGTATGGGGGTAAAAACATGATCCTGGCCCCTTTTGGGGGTTTGCATCAACAAAGATAAAAGCTGGTTTATTAGAACCTGTTTGGAAGCATCTCAGAGGGGTCACCATGTTAGTCTGTAACTTTAAAAACAAGTGGCCCCTCTGGCACCTTAGAGATGCATCCATCTGTCGGCAAGGAGGTTTACAGGATCTGTCGAAAAACGCCTTCTTTCTCGACCGATCCCCCTGTAGACTGCCACTTTTTGCTGACAAAGTGCTGAGTCAGCAAAACGTGGTGGCCATTTTTATGCAAATTAGGCACGGGATATTTAAATCCCTGCCTCATTTGCAATGTCAACCTGCCTAATCTGCATCCCTCTACCGACAGAGGGATGCAGTCTAGACATACCCTTGGGCTGTGTCTACACTGGTGTGTTCTTGTGCGAAACCGGCCGCTCTTGCGCAAAAACATGACGCATGTCTACACTGGCTGCGCGTTCTCGCGCAAGTAAACTGACGTTGTACTGTAGAAAACCAGGGCTTCTTGCACGAGAACTCTGATGCTCCCTCTCAGGAAGAAGCCCTCTTGCGCAAGAGCTCTTCCAGAAGAGGCCAGTGTAGACAGGCAACATGAATTTCTTGCGCAAGAAGCCCCTATGGTTAAAATGGCCATCTGAGCTTTCTTGCGCAAAAGAGTGTCTACACTGCCATGGATGCTCTTGCGCAAAAGCACATGCCAGTGTAGACGCACTCTTGTGGAAGACTTTTTGTGCAAGAGCTCTTCCACAAAAGAGTTCTTGCGCAAGAAGCTGCCAGTGTAAACGTAGCCTTAGAGACTATCCAGAATATATAGAATCATGAGCTTCCGTGGGCACAACCCACTTCATCAGATGGACTGGACTGGAAATAACAGAAACCAAGAGAGATATCTAACAGCAGATGAAGTACCGGTCAATTGTAGGACCCATGCTAATGAAGTTAATTAACCTTACTGTAGACAAGGCAAGTTGTACTTTAGCATGTTGTAGTTGGGTGACATGTGTTAGCATGTTCTAAACAACACCACCACCAACAAGAACCCATCAAGAAAAACCCTCAGTCATTAAGGTTTGGACTACACAAAAGGGGAAAGTCAACTTAAGATATGCAACTCCAGCTACATTAATTATGTAGCTGGAGTCGACGTATCTTAAATCATGTTTTTGCGCCCTCTGAGTTTGAATTAGCATATCTTCACTAGACCCACTACTTTGAACCCTGGGAGATCAGCTGCAGTGGTATCAATCTTCCATGTGGTATAGACAAGCCCAGGGAGTGCACGCTATAGCATGTGTATTTCTACATGTCTGTGTGGAAAGCACAACATTCATAGAGTCTTGGGCCAGAAGCACCCACTGGGATCTTCTAGTCCCACCGCCCATAGAACACAGCCCAAAGAACTTCCCCCAAATCATTTCTAGGGCAGATATTTTTAGGAAAAAAAATATCCAGCCTTGATTTTAAAATGGTCTCCGATGGAGAATCCACGGTAAGGCTTGGTAAATTGTTTCAACTGTCCTTTGCCATTAAGCATGTACACCTTATTTCCAGTCAGAATTTGTCTAGTTTCAACAGCCAGCTATATGGGATCTCTTTCACTGCTAGACTGAAAAGCATCATAAAATATTTGCTCCCATTTCAGGTGCATACAGACGTAACAGGGGCTTGCCCTGTTCCACATGTGCCATGGTTCCATGTGGCTCTCAGAAGCAGCAGACACCCCTCCCCCATTCCAAATCCTACACATGGGGCAGTTGGGGGGCTCCATGCGCTGCCCCTGCCCCAAGCAACACCCCCTCAGCTCCCATTGGCTGGGGGCCATGGCCAATGCGAGCTTCAGGCATAGGGCAGCTCATGGAGCTGCCATCCGGCACCTCTGTATAAAAGTAAGGGGTGGTCATTCCACTGCTTCCTGGAGCTGCTTGAGAGAAGGACCCCCTGGAGCCTGCAGCCCTGAGCACCTCAACCCCTTGCCCCAGCCCTGATCTTCCTCCTACCTTCAGTACTCTCCTTCACCCCAAACCCTCATCCCCAGCCTCAGCCCAGAGCCTGCATCCCCAGCCTGAACCCTCCCCCCCCCACATCTCAACCCCAATTTTGTGGGCATTTATGGCCCATCATTCAATTTCCACACCCTGATGTGGCTCTCAAGCCAAGAAGTTTGCCCACCCCTACGCTAAGGCATGTTTTCTAATCATGTAATCATTTTTATTGGTCTTCTCTGAACCTTCTCTAATTCATCTGTTCAGAATGCCAGACTTATTCCCACGTCACAACTTCATGCTTGCAAAAGTATGTGTGTGTGTGCACGCACGTGCACAGACAAATCTACAACAGAGGGCAACCCATAGGGTAGCAAGCAACTCAGTCAATGCAAAAGCATGCCTTTCAGAAATGGGGCAAACAAGTCTACCTTAGTGACACTGTTGTAAGAGTAGGTATCTTAGCTAGCACCAAATACCAAGAAGCCACTGCAAAGGCATTCAATAGTAGAGTTTGGGGGCCAAACTATTTGAAAAAAATTACTGGCAATTATTTTTACATCAGTAAATGGTTTGCCTTTCCCTACACTGAGATACTGTAATTAAGGAATTCATCCACAACATCTGGAAGATAATAATGTGGTAGGTAACAGACAGCATGGATTTGTAAAGAACAAATCATGTCAAACCAATCCGATAGCTTTCTTTGACAGGATAAGAAGGCTTGTGGATAACAGAGAAGCAGTGGACGTGATATATCTAGACATTAGTAAAGTATTTGATATGGTCTTGCATGATCTGCTTATCAATGAATGAGGGTAATACAACCTAGATGGGGCTACTATTAGGTGGGTGCATAATTGGTTGGATAACGGTTCTCAGAGAGTAGTTAACAACGGTTCACAGTCTTGCTGGAAGGGCATAACAAGTGGGGTTCCACAGAGGTCTGTTTTGGGACTGGTTGGGTTTCTTAATTTTTCAACATGATTTGTAGGTGTTCAGGCCCCCTGAAAATAACCAGGTTCCAATTCAGGAATACATATAGTCACATGCTTCAGATGCATTTGAACACATTGATGTAAGGATATTTTGAGGACACTAAAATATCTTTCCTCTCCCCACCTTCCATGATGTTACGATTTTACAGCAATTTGCTGCACAAGAAGTTATGCAGGGAAGTCCTTCATACTGAAAAGAACATGCCTTAATTTGGACCTATTTTTGATTGGCGTTTTCAGACTTTTTTTTTTTTAAGCCGGCTCTTGGTAGCTCCTTTATAGGCTGCAAAAATAAACAAGAACAAGTAAATGCAGGCCTTTGTTTAGGAAATTTCTCCTTTTGTTTTGTTTCCATCTGAATGTATTTGGACATCTGGGGTGAAGCGAGGCTGATCCCAGAGCAAAGTTCTTCTCCAGCAGACAGCCACGCTACTTGTACAAATGGTTCGTGTTAGCTAGAGAAAGACACCACGAATCGAAACCATGTGCTTCTGGGCCTTGTGGTTTCAAAGTGCACCACAAACATTCAGGCAAGCTGTCAGTCTCTGTTCACAATTTCAACCAAGCTTGCAAAGAAGACGGTGGGGGGAGGCAAAGCTAGCGCCACCTGTCGTGTTTTTAACCCCTACGTGAGAAGCGGGGTGATTTTAATGCTTTTGGCAATAGAGGTGGGCTGTTGAGCAGAGATAGAAGCAAAGGGACTAAGAGGATGGAGGAGGAATAAAGACGAACACCTGATGCAAGAAGGAGCAAAGAAAAGACTTATTGTGCAAGGCAAAGCATCAGCAGCATCAAAGGCTGGAGGCCTTTTTAACAGTGAAGATGAAGGAAAATATCCTTGAAACAAGAGTTTCCATCAAAGACCCAAGAGGAGCAGGACTGAATAACCTAAAGGAGAAAGGAGAAAGAGGGTTTTATAAAAGGCCATTGATTACCATTCTCAGAGGGTGTATCTAGACAGCACCCTTCTGTCAGAATAAGCTACGCAGTTTGTGCTTAAACTAATTGCATAGCTTATTCCGAGTCTAGGTTGAAAGAGCTTATTTTGAAATGTGGAGCTGTGTAGACAGCGCCAAATTTTAAAATAAGGCACTATTCCGACAAATTCCTTAACCCTCGTGGAAGGAGGGTGACAGGGATTTTGGAATAGCACACGCGCTATTTTGGGAAATAGTGGGAGCGTTTAAAGACACAGCATTGTTATTTCAGGATACTTCCGGTATCCCGAAATAGTGCCGCAATCTAGACATACTCTCAGTGGGCAACTGCAGAAGTGCTCTTGTAGGAGATGCCATCACAGAGGGCTTGAACCTAGGACCTCCAACACCAAAGGCAAAAATTATCACGACTGAATGAGACGCGCATCTTCTGAGGACCTGCCACTAGATAGGAATGGTTAACATAGAATGAACAGTGGGTTACCCAATGGTGTATGTTTATGGTAGAGTTTTGAAATATGCAAACACAGCCATTTGTGTACTAAATTGCTCCTAAATATAATCCATAGTATAACCTGGGGTCCATTGGCTGTAATACTTTCCCCTCTATTATGTACAGATATAAATAAATTACAAGCATTATCTGGTGTTTCTCAATGTCCATAACTCAAATAAGTTTTGTTTTCCTTCATTTGAATCATTGCTCTGGGGTGGGGCTGGGGATGAGGGGTTCGGGATGCAGGCTGCCCAGGGGAGAGAGGACAACCCCAGCCCTCTCTCACCACAGAAGCTTGGGGCCAGGTGAGAAACATGGCTGCTGAGGTGGGCACAGCTGGGGCTGGGGTGCATGTCCCCCAGCTGGGGGACAGACAATCTCTATATAGTAGATAGCTTTCCCTTTCTCCACCCTTGCCCCCTGCTGGCCCAATGGGATTATAGCTGTCCTGGTCCCCATCTCTGGCCCCTTGCAGCCCCTCTGCAGTCATTCATAACTATAACTGTCCATCCTAGAAGACCTCTCCCTTTCCATTTTATGAGAAGCAATCACATTCCATGCACATCCCATTGTCCTGGCACAGCCAAACCCTGACCTTGCTTTTAAGTTAACATGAGAGGAAGCTGCATATCAAATTTGGTAGTCCTAGCTCTTACCATCAAGGAGTTCTTGAACAAATGAACTCACAACCAGATGGACACACAGACAGACACATAAATGCTCTCAAATATATAGTGGACTAAGATTGTTGTCTTCTCTGCCTTGCATTCTAAGACACAGTCAGCTGCCAACTTGATCTCAGAGTAAAAAGTCTAAAGGGTGAAAATCTGATGCAGGGGGAATGGTTAGAGCAGGTTACAGGAATTTGGAATTCTTGTGTGCTACACAATGTCACCAGACTCAAGTATTGTAATGTCCTGAGTTAGGACCCCCAAATCCTGTGCATGACTTCAAAATCTTAAAAATATATTTCAAGTTCTTTTTACTCAATGTCTGCTTTTGGAATCTCTAGCTTCCACACAGGTTGAACTTTCAGGCTTTTATCCACAACCACTGAGAACGAGACACTTTCAGTGTAAGTTGAGAGTCATATTACTCCAGGAGCTGGGGCTTTATGAAATGTATGAAATCTTTCGAGATCCATGATAAAAGCATAGCAGTATTAGGGTGGGAGTAATTTACAGCACCCTTTTAAGAAATGTACCATACAGACTGCACTGCACAAAACATTCATTTGTCAGTCCCTCTGTCATATTTGGTTTGAAGGTGACCCATAAAAAGAGAGATTAAAAAACTGGGACTTTTCAGCTTAGAAAAGAGGAGACTAAGAGGGGATATGATAGAGGTCTATAAAATCATGACTGGTGTGGAAAAAGTGAATAAGAAAAAGATATTTACTTGTTCCCATAACATAAGAACTAGGGGGGGTCATCAAATGAAATTAACAGGTAGCAGGTTTAAAACAAACAAAAGGGAATACTTCTTCACGCCACGCACAGTCAACCTGTGGAACTCCTTGCCAGAGGATGTTGTGAAGGCCAGGACTTTAACAGGGTTCAAAAAAGAACTAGATAAATTCATGAAGGGTAGGTCCATCAATGGCTATTAGCCAGGATGGGTAGGAATGGTGTCCCTAGCATCTGTTTGTCAGAGGCTGGAAATGGAAGACAGGGGAGGGATAGTGTCATGATTACCAGTTCTGTTCATTTTCTCTGGAGCACCTGGCATTGGCCACTGTTGGAAGATAGGATCCTTGGCTAGATGGACCTTTGGTTTGACCCAGTATGGCCCTCCTTATGATCTTATATGTAGACTAAAGAGCAGCTCATTCAGGAACTACACCTGTTGAGGAGGGAGAGGGG
The DNA here is from genome assembly GCA_032595735.1 of Pelochelys cantorii. Lineage (NCBI taxonomy): Eukaryota > Metazoa > Chordata > Testudines > Trionychidae > Pelochelys > Pelochelys cantorii. Next base: position 5,662,435 of record CM064344.1, on the reverse strand, counting down.
AGAAAAGCTACATTTACGTTCCAGCAACTGTGCTGAGGGTAGCTTTGCTTTGTAGAGTTCAGATATCTTTGGCTGCAAGCCCAAAATGTAAATGCACTAGGACAGAACACAGGTGAGAAGGACATGTCAGATAACAATGCTGCTTCGTCACATGAATTTTTCCCCCTTCTGCCTATGTTCTCTCAACCAAAAAGATTCTATAGCTAACATCTGTCTGTTAGGGCTATGTTTTATATGTAGGTCTAAATACAGTGAGGCAATGTGGTCTATGGAAAGGAACTGGAGAGTTAGGGTTAAGCAACTTTTGAGTTTCATTCTAAATTCATATGCCCATGTGACGTTGTCACCCCTCAAGTCACTTCCCCCTTTTTAATCTGTTTCCCGATATGTAAAACTGGGCATAATAATGTTGATTTTGCTTCAGAGGGTGTGTCTATATTGCACCATTATTTCGAAATAACTAGTGTTATTTCAAAATAACAATGCGAGTGTCTACACAGCCATTCCATTACTTAGAAATAATTGCAAAATAATGGACAGCTTATTCCGGCTTCTGTAAATCTCATTCCACGAGGAATAACGCCTACTCTGAAAACGCCTATTCTGAAATAGCTATTTCAAAATAAGGCATGTGTGTAGATGTTCCACTGCTGTTATTTTGAAATAGCCCCTTACCAGGGCCATTCTAAGTTATTCCTCTCCAGTGCCTCCTATTCTGGAATAACTATTCCGAAATAATTTATTTCGAAATAAGCGTGCAGTGTAGACGTACCCTAAGACAGCCTTGCAAACTGTCATGAAAGACACCACCAAATCCTCATAAAATGGAATTATTTCTTCCACAAAAGAATTCTCAGTCTGCTGGGAATTCACATTTTCCATTGCAGCTGTTAAAAATGATATACATTATATAATTCAGGCATGTCCACACTTGTTTCAAAATAACAAGGTGAGGGTCCACACTACCAACCCCGTTATTTCGAAATAATAGTCTTGTTATTTTGAAATCATAACTCCTGCTTGTGAAGAGGAATAATCTTATTTCAAATTAGTTATTTGGGGAGTTATTATTTTGAAATAGCTTATTTCAAAATAACTTGGTAATGTAGGCATAGCCTAAGTGTCATAAATAATGCAACTACACTATGTGCCTATTTGTATATCCGATATGTTGTAAAAGCACAAACACCCATGGGAACAGACCCTTTAAAGGAAATCTAAAAAAATGTATTCAAACAAAATCAAAACAACTTTAAAAAAATTAATTTATCTAATCAGCCTTGCTTGGATTTCCATTTGTGTCTGGCACACTGTAATTCACAACCTGAACTGTGCTTTTTATCTGCATGAATCATGCAATCAAGGTTCAGGAACAATAGCACAGAGCTTATGCAACTAACCATGTACCCTATAATCAGCTAAAGTACGCAAATCAAAATTGATTTTCAGCAAATATTGGAGCATTATAGCTTAAAAATTCATGTGACTATCCCCTGGTGAATCATGAGTACTGTACTCATATATTCCAAGAAAGCTAACAGCAAAGCAATAGATACATACTCATGTTGAAATTGGCTTTTAAATTTGAATGAATATCATGGAGAAAAATGTTCCCCTATTCTTTTCAGCTCTGTCCATGAATATTCAACACTCATTCTAATATTCATCACAATGATATGATTTGAGTCACTCCTGGAAGAAAGAACCACTGGTGGAAATGGCAACATTAAACTGGGAAATGCCATAGCAGAATAGGAAAATGCTCTTTGGTTGTCACTAAGGGGAAAATGCCAGCCGCGGCATATTCATATTTCCCACAATGTGTGCACATATTTTCCAAGAGCCAGAAAATGGAAGAGTGTGAGATATTTCTGGTGTTAATACCGGTACACTGTGGCTAGATTCATAGCAGGTTTAAATTGACATCACTTGACTGATGGTCAGGAATTTGTTGCCAGCAAAATATTTGGCCAAAACCAAAAAACTGTTTTCACCCAGCATTTTCCACAATTTCTGGGGTGGTTTTTATCGAGGGAAAAAAGATCAGGTTTTTTGTCTCAAAATACCAGAAACATGTCAAACCTTATTAGTTGACCCTTGCTCAAAAGGGAAAAGAAAAAAAAAAGATTTTTCAACTTTTCCCATTTCTTGACCAAAAAGGTGAAATATAGTTAAAAGAAATTTTCATTTTGACAAAAATGCTCCATATTTTAGTGAAAAACAATGATTGGAATGAAATATTTCCCCCAGTTCTAGCTGTGTTTTCTTGATTGACTTGGATGGGTTAGAATGATTTCAGCCAGATGAGGACTTGCTCCTGTGTATTTAGTGCTGAAGTGAATAAGTGATTTTAGTGTAAGCTGATAGTTTTAAGTCTTGAGGAAAGACGGGATGAAGATGTGACACTAGTTCCTCTGTATTAAATAACTTAAGCAACTGAGTGGCATTTAGGGTGAGTAGCATTGGCTATACTGGGCCAATAAGTCTATTCAGAAAAAGCCATTAATACCTACTTGTTAACACATCCAGTTATTGGACAATGCTGCCTTTGTTGATGAGATTGCTCCTACAGGTTGAACCTGTCTAGTTCGGCACCCTTGGGACCTGATTGGTGCCAATGTTTCCCACACACCTAGTGTCCTGGGTTCAAATACTCTCAGTGGTGGTTATACCAAACCACAGAATTTTCTGGACCATGGGAGGTCAATATTGTCTAGCAGCATTACCAACACTTCTGCTGCTGACTGGGTTCTTAGAAGACATTTGGGGTAAATTAGCGCTAAATAACAGTACAGAACACTGAGAGCTAGGACTTGTGGCTGTTAAAAAACTTTCAGGGGACACGGAAAACTTGGCTACCCTCCTGACAAGTGGACATCCGGCTAACTCAAATCATGCTGGACCATGGATGTTAACGGACCAGAGAGTGCTGGATTACAGAGATTCAACCTGTAGTGCTATTATTTTGCTATGAGAAGCCATTAGTAACTATCTCAGGGAATTGTTATTCAGTGCATTCATTTATTTTAGTGCAGCTGGTATACCATCACAGGCAGGATATGCTGAGGGCAAGTCTGTGGCATGTGTCTCATGTGCCACCCCAATAGGAACACTTAGGGTGTGTCTACACAGCAAAGTTATTTCAGAAAAGAGCCGTTATTCCGAAATAACTATGCGAGCGTCTACACAGCAATTCCATTCTTTCAAAATAATTTTGAAATAACGGATGGCTTATTCTGACTTCTGCAAACCTAATTCTACAAAGAATAATGCCTATTCTGAAACAGCTATTTCAAAATAAGGCAAGTATAGACATTCCACTGCTACTATTTTGAAATAGCCCCTCCCCAGGGCCATTCTAAGTTATTCCTCCCCAGTGCCTCCTGAGGCTCTAAATCGAGATAGCACGTCTACATGAGGGGAGCCTGCCTTGGACTAATTTTGAGGCTTCCCTGCAGTGTTGACTCGCTGTTTCGAAATAAGCTATTTCAGAATAGCTTATTCAGAAATAACTGTTCAGTGTAGATGTAGCCTTAGAGGCCCCTCCCTCAGACACAAGAAACCATTATCTCAGTCTATTACATTTCAACCCAATATAAGTGGGAGGAGGAGAAGGGGAATGGGGCATGGGCACAGTAGACCCAAGCCCCACCAGCCAAGCCCCATCACACCTGATCCCCAACAGATGTGATTTCTGGAGCTTAGGGTGGAATCTAGTGTCATTTTGCTGCTATGACATAATCCAGGGCTGAGTTGCAATGTATGTAGGAGATGCGGCTAAGATGTCAAGGCTGCTGCTGTCCACCCTAGCTGATCATAATTTGGAAATGGTGGGGAACTGGCATTCAGAAGTAGTGGAGAATTGGGTCTAATGTCTCCGGGAGAGATGGGGTCAGAATTTCCTTTTTACGCCTTTTTTGACAACATTCAACATGCACTCCCCATTATTACCTCACCCCTGCTCCTCTAGCCATGGTGTAAGGGTGTCTACCCATGACTCAACCCCATTTAGCAAAGCAGACATCTCTCCACCCATTTAAATGGCTTCCACTTGCCTTTTCGGAAAACTCAGTGGACCCAACTCAGCTCTCAGTCGCCAATGTATGTCCAAAGTCACTCTGTTGAAGTTGGTGATGTTACTCCAGATTTCCACCTGCACCAATGAGAGCAGCACCTAATTCTTAACAAAAAATTAATGTTTCCGACATTGCATGAAAGTTATATGATCCCCTGCTTAATATGTGCACAGACTGGGATGTCACAAATGACCCTGGGATCTTTCAAGGGCTAACGTAAAATTTAATTATACCTGTTGGGTTAGACAGACTGTGAAACCTTTTGTATCGCATACACTTCAGATTCCCTCCTTCCCATCTTTTCACATTTGCCAAAGCCTCCTGAAGAGAAAATAGAGATTATTTATAGTCAACCTGTGGAACTCCTTGCTAGTGGAGGCTGTGAAGGCTAGAACTATAACAGAGTTTAAAGAGAAACTAGATAAATTCATGGAGGTTAATTCCATAAAAAGCTATTAGCCAGGGGGTAGGAATGGTGTCCCTGGCTTCTGTTTGTCAGAGGCTGGAGATGGATGGCACGAGACAAATCACTTGATCATTGTCTTCGGTCCACCCCCTCCGGGGCACCTGGTGCTGGCCACTGTCAGCAGACGGGCTACTGGGCTAGATGGACCTTTGGTCTGACCCAGTATGGTCGTTCTTATGTTCTTATGTTCTTTTACTTTTACCTTAAAGAGCTCCTTGTGTGCATTTGCCTGATTTAAAAGCGGCTCAGATATCTAATATTTGGAGGACAGTGCTGATGAAAATGAATCATAACATTGGTCAAGTGAGCAGGTTTCCTGTGTAGCATTGTCCCTAATTGGATCCCCAGCCAATCAAAATTTCAACCTGTGGCTATAAATGAGTTATTTGCATTTTAAAGGGACCTGATACAAAATAGGATTTTCTATTTCTCATTATCCTACCTACCGCAATCACGATCCATTCATTGAAGCTCCAGTTAACCAAAATCAGATCATGTCTTCTACCTTTGTACTAGCCCAGGGATGAATCCCCTTCCTCTCCAGACTACCATTATTTTTGGTGATTCGGCAAATAGCATTTCCCAGAAGCAGCAGTGGTGAACGGATGCAAATATTATTATTGGTCACAAAAGTCTGCAGACCTGTTTCCAGCCCAATGAGGCTACATCAGATTTATCCATTACTACGCAAAACATAGCAATTTACTTTAAACTGTAGGGGACTGTGGCCAGGCGTCTTTGGTAGGGGGGGTTCCCTCTTTGGACCGCCCCTTCCGCCCCCCCTCGCTCCGCCCCGGCTTCTGTCCACCTTATGGGCCGCTCCTGCAGCTCGTGTTCTCAGTCCACCTGCGCGGCTGCGTCCCGGGGTCTGGGCTGGCCCATCATGGCTTGAGTGTCCGTCCTTGCCCCGACCCTCAGGTTCGTTGGTCCTTCCCGGTCGCCGCTGGGTGCTGCCTGGTTGGTCTCGGCTCCTCCGGTCCGTCACGTCTCCGAGCTCCGGGAGGGGTGAGAGCAACGCCAGCCCCTGCTCTCCTCCCGCTTTCCTCCTCTTCCTCCCTCCTTTTGTCTGCCCCCTCCAGCGCGGCCACGCCCCCACATCTGTGCCCGGCGTTCGCCCTGGCCCTCTGTTGCCCAGTCCCCGCGCCGGTCGGTTTACGCGCGGGTAGAGGCTCCGCGCCAGCACGGCAGCTTCCTGCGCTCCCTCGCAGCAGGTGTCTGCCGCTTTCTCCCGGCCGCAGCTGGCTGGGTCCGGGCCACGGTCAGTGCGGGGGTTGGATCCCCCGTCACAGGGACAAATTGTACTCTGGTGCATATTCACTGGCTTCAAGTAGCTACTACAGGTTAGACCTCTTTGGTTCGGCACCCTTAAGAACTGACTGGTCCTGGACCAGGGAGTTTGTTGTACCAAGGGAGATCAGTGCTCTCCCAGGGGCACTGGCCTCTTAGCTGGTTCCCCTCCTGACCACTGGTCTACTCCCAACACTCAGCAGCTGCCGGGCTGGCCAGGATCTGCTCCTGGCCCCCAGTGGCTGCTGGGCTGGTCGGGCTGAGCTCTGCTGCCAGCCCCAGCGGCTGCTGGCTGGGCTTTGCTGCTGGCCCCTGAGGCTGTCAGCTGCTGGCCCCTCAGACTCCCAGCCAACAGCCACTGGGGATCTCTTGTCCAGAGGCTCTGTGGTCTGGCAACGTACCACAGACATTGCCGGACCACAGAATTCTGGACCAGAGAGGCTCAACCTGTATGTGAAATTCACTTCAATCCTCCATTAGCTCCTTTAAAGTGGGATCCAAATGGCATGTAGGCCTCCTGCTGAGTCTACAGAGGACTGGTTTATAACATCCAATGATAGGACATCGCGTTACCTTTCTGCATGTACTTTACTAGGTTTGGGGTACCCTTAGGAGGAAATGCATCTTTTCTTCCATATGAGAAATCACATGTCAGTGTTAGCTACTGACTGCCATTCAGTGCCTGTCCTGCAGGTTTTCCAGTTGTTAGCATGGAGATTCCATTCTCCATGGGATGGAGATTCAGACAGGGATGTCTTCCTCTATGATAAAGCATTCCCTACCTGAGGCACTGGGATTTTGTTCAATGCTCCTGTCCAGAAATAGCAAATTCAATCTAGCTGTGGCAGGGCGAGGGCAAACTGGAGTGCCAATGGCAGACCGGGATTCCAAACCACGAAGCAGGGACTTGGAGTAATGACACCAGCTGGGAGCCAAAAATTCTCACCCCGTTTGTCTACAAGCACAGAGCAGTGAAAGCTCTTTAAACAATCTTTAATACGCTGCTCCACTGCTTTGAATGTATTTACTGCAAATCATACTAAGCTTTATACAATGTATAGACCATGTGCCATAAGTAGTTTCCCTCCTGGATCTTTAGCGTCCCACATCGATCAGCTGCCAATTGGAATGCAGAGCACAATGAAATCACAATTGTGGTCTGCTTTGGGGAGTTTGTGAGTTTGATCTTTCATGCATTTTTTGAATGACTCTTGATGGTCTGGTTTATAACTCTATTCAAACAGGGTGAGTAAGAGATACAAAAAAGACTTTAGAAAAAAATCAATTTCCATAATCAATTACAGATTTGAGAAGGAGTCTGGCAGCCATCACTCTCATCTCCTTTGACTCACTGCATAACCTTGGGCAAGTCACTTAACCTCACTTTGCCTGAACCGATCTGTGTAATGGTGAAGTGTGGAACTTACTTCATTGTGCCTAAGTCATGTTATGATTCTTGTAGGAGACGTACTATGGAAAAGCAAAACACTTAGGGTATGTCTATCCTGCACTTCCCTCCCTCCCTCCCTCCCTCCCTCCCAGCCACCCAACAAACAAACAAACAAACAAACTTGTGCAAGTGAGTTTCAGAGCCCAGGTCAACTAATTCCGGCTTGCATTGCTCCCACCATAGACATTCCCACTCTAGTTGGATCCTGGGCTCTGAAACGCAGTGGGAAGGGAGGGACTCAGCACCCAGGCATCAGCCCTGGGGGGGAGATCTACACTGTTCTCTTAGAGCTTGTCCTCACTCACCCCAAGATCGATGCTCCGGAGATCGAGCTCCCAGGGTTCAATTTAATAGGTCTAATAAGGATCCATTCAATCGAGTACTGATGGTTCCCCGTCAACCCTGGGACTGCACTAGGTTGCAAGAAGTAAGAGAAGTTGATGGGAAAGTATCTTCCATTGACTTCCCATAGAGGGGATCCTGCAGAAATTCAACTTAAGGGACGTCGACTCCAGCTACGCTATTCTCATAGCTGGAATTGTGCCTTAGGTTGACTTTTTCACGTAGCGTAGACCTGACCTTATGATCCATTGTGCAAGCCCAAATCAGGTTATCTGGCTTCTGAGATTGGCAGCGGCAGTTACTTTTTTTGTTTGTTTGGGGGGGGGGGGTTCAGTATGGATATACTTTATGGTACACTATATACCTACAGGTTGAACCTCTCTAGTTCAGCACTCTCTGATCCAGCAACTCCTGTTGTCCGGCATGATTTTAGTTGGCTGAATGTCTATTTATCATGACAGTGGCCAAATTTCCCGCCGTCCCATAAAATGTATTTTTAACCACCAGTCCCAACTCTCAGTGTTCTGTGTTGTTATTTAGTTCTAATGTCTTTTAAGAGCCCAGCAAGCAGTGGAAGTGTTGGTAATGCTGTTAGACAATATTGACCTCCCATGGTTCAACAAATTCTCTGGCTCGGCACCAGTCAGGTCCCAAGGCTGGTCGACTAGAAAGGTTTAACCTATGCTAGCAAAATTCAGGCCCTATTGAAGTCCATAGGAGTTTTGGTATTGAAGTCAAAGGAAGTGATCCTTTTCAACTACCCAAGAGAGTCTAAAAGACCTTACGTCACTGAAGCTGGTCTCTCTTTTTATGTGTAATGCTTAGCATCGTTACACAGTTGCTATCATCGTCATCCAATCAGACTCTTTCCCTCATAAGCATACCCATTTTAGGAATTTGTGGAATCTACATTAGTTTGCAAAGGTTGTCACCACTATCAATCATCTGCTTGACAGTGCCTTTAAAATATATTTCTTTTAATTCTGTGGGCCAGTGGCAGAATGAATTATCCATTCAAATAACAATTATCTACAAAGGGGAAATTGGACAGGCATTATAGATATTCCATCCATATTCATTTGTAAACATAGGCACATTCGTGTCCATTTCAACATACTGGAGGAGCTAATAATATTCATGTAACGAACCAGATCAGTAAAATTAAGTAAAGGGTGTTGAGGATTTGGTTCAGATAAGTTACAGGGTAACTCTGAGGCTTCATTACTTGAATATAAAGTACTTTGCAGCCCTTGTCCGAAAGCTGATATGCAGGTGAAAAACCATTATATTTATTATTAAAAACAAATGTGATTAGTGAATATTTTCAGCTAATAATTGTGACTGTTACTGTCCAGAAAGAAGACTCTTTGCAACAATTCTGTCAGGCTGGAAACAGAGTTAAACAGGATTTCTTGGACTAAGAGAAAGAAGTTACAAATGGAAAAACATGTTTCAGTAAATTTTGATTCCACTTGAACTCTGTGGACTCAACCAAAAAAAATTACTCAACCAAACCATTTTAGAATGTTTGGAAATGTGAATGTGACACATTTTTCCTGCACTTGCAGTAATTTCCCATGGAAAAAAAATCAAGGTTTGTTTAATTTAAAAATAATGTGTTTTGTTTTGCTTGATTGCCAGAAAGAAATTAGAGAGACCCTAGGAATCGCAGTAGAAATGTGGAGCCTTAGTAGAAGATGATGGATTTTTTGTTTTTGTTTTTGTTTGTTTGTTTTAAGAATGAAAGAAAATGTTGAAAATGACAAAGAATTGTTGCCATTTCACGGCTCTTTGGTGACCTGTATGAAATGAACTTGTGTGTCACTCCATTTACTAGTGAAGATGGGTCCATAGAATAAAAAATCATTACTCAAGTAGCACCATTCTGGAATTCTGAATAGAGACTGAGGGTGTGTCTACATTGCACCGCTATTTTGAGATAACTAGCGTTATTTCAGAATAACAATGCGAACGTCTACACATCCATTCCATTATTTTGAAACATTTTCAAAATAACGGATGGCTTATTCTGAAATCTGTAAACCTCATTCTACAAGGAATAATGCCTATTCCGAAATAGCTATTTCAAAATAAGGCGTGTGTAGATGTTCCACTGTTGCTATTTTGAAATAGCCCCTCATCAGGGTCATTCTGTTATTCCTCCCTAGTGCCTCCTGGGGCTCTAAATTGAGATAGCAAGTCTACATTAGAGAAGCCCGCCTCGGAGTAATTTTGAGTCTTCCCTGCAGTGTAGACATGCTCTTCCGGAATAAGCTATTTCAGAATAACTATTCCAGAATATCTTCTTTCAAAATAATTCAGGGTGTGTCTACACTGCACGGTTATCTATAGAGAGAGGTAAGATTGAAACACAAAGGTGCACCAGCATGTGAAGAGTTGTGCACGATCTTTGAATATATAAAGGTTTTCAATTTCCAGTGCTGTTCAACTGGCACATTTTACTACCAATTCATTCAAAAAAAAAATGAAGACAAGCATGGTAAGGGAAAGATTTCTCAGATGGAAGATGAAGAGGGACATATTTCAGGCTAGACGAGAAGGATGAACCACGGAATAGACAAAGAACAGAGAAAGAATTATCTTAGAAGATACGGACAGAAAATCTAATACCTTGAGCGAAAGTGGCAAAATATGATTTATCATTTAGTTAATGGAATACTCACTCTCTCTCTCTCTCTCTCTCTCTCCCCCCCCCCCAATTCCCAAATTAGTACTGAGCAACAGTTGTTAGAATTAGAAATAGCCATGACATAAAACCCAACTCCCTGCACCTATGAGCTTTGAGAGAGTAAGGAGAAGGCAGAATGCAAAACTTCACACAAATTTAAATTTCACAAATCGTCCCTATTTCTATAATAGATGAACCAACCCGACAGAATGTAGTCCAACTAAGGAGGCACAGGACTAAGAATGAGAAACCTTGGGGGTTCTAGTTCTAGTTCTTCTATTGACGACCAATAAATCACTTATAAGGATAGACAGAGGGATATCTCTTGGCCAGCATATCCTGATTATGTTCTTAGGTGCCATCTCTTACTATAGTCCAGGGCTGGTGACAGACTTTGCCGGGATAGGCTCTGGGCAATGTGGGGAGTGCTCAGCTCTGGGCCCTGAGAAAGGGCGTGGCCTCAGGCAGAAGGGGTGGGGCTAGGAGGAGCCAGCCTTCCTTGCCTCCCAGAATGTACCATGCAGGGCTCCGGAGGCAATTTAAAGGTCCAGAGACTACCTGCCATTACTGCCAAGGTAGCAGCAGCTGGGGTCTGGAGACCTAGGCCCTATTAAATCCCTGGGCCCTGGGGCAACTGCTCCCTTTGCCTAGCCCTGTTGGTGGCCCTGACATTTTCACACAGTTTGTAAAACACTGGGCATAAATTGGGGCCTTTTGTCCTAACTATAATATAAATAATGATCATCTAAAAAGCTGAATACAAAATCCTGAGACTGAATTTTCATCTCTAGATGCTAATATAACATTACATCCCTGGAGACTGGCTTTCCATATAATGTGCTGGAGATTTCAGCTAAAGTTTATGCTCATGGTACTTCTTTGAGTCCTGTTTCCTCCCAGGCATTGATGGGAGGAATTGCTCCTTAAATTAGGAGTCACAAGAAGAACAAAACCACAAATAAAGTGATGGAAATTGATTCTTGATATGTGTTCCAAGTCAAAAACAGGAATGACCGTGCGGTATAGAAAAGTGACATTTTATTCTGAACATAGAGACTTTTTTCTGGCTATGGAACTGTGTACATTTACTTTTTTTTTTAACTGCAACCCTGGGAAGCATTTTAGGACTTTTTGTACACCTGCTAGCTCCATTTCATTTGTTTGAACACATTTTATAACGGCAGTTGATGTATTTTTTCCAAGAAAATAAAAATGCTAAAAATATAGTGCAGTGTTTGGGAGAATGTAGGCGGGAGATTGGAAGGAACATGAGGGCCTCACATGGGCATATGTTCATTTTATGCCAGCTGCAGCACATTTATCATTAACATGCTGCATGGGGATTACCTCTGTACGCACCCTCTCACATGCATGTACATTTCTACTTTGGTCCAAAGAGCAAGATTGTATATGGGACTCAGTGGGCCTATTGGACATGGGCACTGCTTTATTGCTAATTACAATGTTTGCTTCACCAAGGTGTTACTGCAATTAGCCTTGAAGCAATTTTCTGCTCCATTTGGTAGGCAGTACCTCAGCCCTTTAGGTGCAATCAGTGCTTTGGAAGATAGCCAGCAAGAAAGGCTTTTGACGCAGAAAACACTGCAGTAATTGCCCAATGGAAAAGTCCTTTGGGGGACCCAGTTTCGTGGGAAGATTTTAAAGTTGTCTTCTTAGCCACGGGCTGACATTCCTGTTACATGGCAATTACATAAGGATTTCAGTTTCATGGGGGTGGATGGTAGGGTAAGTTATTCTTGTCGCCTAGAGGAAGTCATTTTCACTACTCTTAGCACCGGAAGGATAGTCAGGCAGGCCTTTGATCAGCTCCCATATGGGTACAAAGATTTTAATCTCATCCACACTGATAACTAACTGGAGAGAAGCAGGGTTTTCCTTGGAGGAGTGATTTTCAGAAGTGCTATGCACCATCATCATTTAATACTTTGCTTTGATATCTGATTATCTCAAAGTACTTTACATACCCTCGTTATTCCAATGGACCCAGCTCCCTTGAAGGTGAGTGCATGTCAGTATCCTCCTCTTGGAAATACAGGTACTTACCACTCATGTAACCTACACACCTGCTGGGTAGTGTGCACTGTCCCATCCAGTAGCACTGAGACCACTTACAGAGACAACAATGAGTCTGCTCTACAGCCTTAGTTAATAGCCAGCTGGCTCTAAGCTTATGTGGTAAAGGCTCAATTTCTAAGCTCCAGAGGCCACAGGTTTGATTCCACCTGTCTGTGTTACATACCCATCAAGGAAACAACTTGTGTAAGGTCATCTATGTCTACACAGCAGGGTTAAATCCAGAATAAGCTATGCAATTTGAGCTGCTTTTGGCGCTGTCTACACAGCAGTAAGTCCAAGAAAGAGCACTCTTCCTCTGACTTCCCTGAATGCTTGCAAAATGAGGGTTACAGGAGTTAGAGTAAGAAGTCCTCTGGCTGGACATTATTTTGACATTATGTCGAAATAACTGCTTGATTGTAGACGCAGACTGTTATTTCGGAATAACTAATGTTATTCCAAAATAATGCTGCTGTGTAGACGTACCCTCAGGGAATTGTTGGGGGTGCTGGGAGAAAAGCGACTAGAATTCTTGATTACTATCCACACCCCACCTACGACAAATGGAGTAAAAAAAATGGACATTTTTCTGTTCTTTACCTATAAAGGCAAACAGCTTAGACAGCCTTTGAATGTTATGCACCAGTGTGTACCTCAATCACCTTTTGGTAGGGGAAGGCTTCATGATAACCATATTATCTGTGTCTTAAGCAAGTATCTCAACACAGCACATGTTCCATGTGACAAAAGGATGTTTCCCCTCCCTCACTCCTCAAGCCAGCTAGTGTTCTTAGCCTACAGTATTAGACTAAGTAGGCCAACCTGATTTAGAACTGCCAAACTATACACAAGCCTAATGTATACAAGGAAGTAGTCTCCTTTCCCAACTAACACTGATTTAGTTTGGCATTACATACCCTCTCCCTGAAGTTCCTTTCCTTCAGAACCAGAAACTCATGACCTTTGACATCCTTTTTGGCTTTTACCCTCTGGAATCCATGCTAGTCTCTTCTCACACCCCTCATCCTCTTCCCTTGGAATTTTTTTCTTTGTCTCTCTCTCCTCATTTGCCATTAAAACAAAACCAAATACAATTAAAAAAAAAAACTAAAACCAAATGTGAAACAAGTTTGCCTTCTATATTTGTAGAGGAAAAAAGGAATCGCCTCAAGACAAGGCAACTCCCTTACAGCCAAGACGACTGACAAATTCTTGTGGTTTTCTCCAAAAGTCAAACCAAAATCCAACTTCCAGCCAAGCTGAGTTCTGGCACTCCTGTATTGCCTGGAAATGAGTGCAATCATATCCTAATAGCTATTTGGATAATTGTTCGTATGAATGATCTGCCAACCAATGTTGGAAACAAGTCTTTATTACAAATATAGCATGCAGTCTAATCTGGAATACATTAAAATGTTATTTCTGTAGCTGCCTTTTCCCGAACTTGAAATAATGGCTAAACCATTTATCAGCTTTGGAGGAGAAAGGTTGTGTACACTGTACTTTTAGAGTAGATGAGAAAAAAAATCAGTCTTCAATAAAAAAATATGCTCTGTAATTCTTCTTCCTTGTTATGCCGCTCAAAATGACTACAAGCCCATTTGAGATTGGCTTTCGTTTTCTGAAAGTTCAGCGCGTGAATACAAAATAGTCTGCCTTCTGCTCAGCACCTGCTATGAACTTCCACTAAAACCACTGGATGTGGCAAGTGTTCAGACCCACTCAGGATCTGTGTAATACCACTAAGCACTTATACAAAAACCATTGCACAATTTCCAAACCTCAACAATATAGAGAAACCGAGACGCCAAAGCCACTGACATTCTATAAGCACAATTTAGTAAGTCAATTGATTGTCTTTATTAGGTGAGATACTTTAAAAAAAATCAGCCAGAATGAGTAGGAATGATGTTCCTAGCCTCTATTTGTCAGGGGCTGGAAATGGATGACAGGAGAGGGATCATGTGATGATTCCCTGTTCTGTTCACTCCCTCTGGGGCACCTGGCATTGGCCACTGTTGGAAGACAGGATCCTGGGCTAGATGGGCCTTTGGTCTGACCCCAGTATAGCCAGTCTTATGTTCTTACATAACCTTGTGTGCAATGGAAGAGGTCACTTTTGGCAAAGCTTTTGATTGTCTCCTACATGAGAGTTCCCCTCTTTATCACACGGCCAGTTGATAGTAGTCTTGTTCCTGAGATTGTTGGTTGAGGTCTCACTCATGCCTTGGCTTACGTAGGCTTCTTTGCACTGCTGATGGTGTGTTGTCTTCTCAGAAGCGCTGTTCTTTAGATGCAAGATCAAGACACGTGCACTAGTATCTCTGGTGGCCCAGCAGGTATAAATTAGATATCTGAAGATGTTTTTCATCAGAGGCAGATTGATAACTGGCCAGAAAAAGATAAATATTTCCCACTAAAAGATGTACCTGGCGTTGCTCAGGTCCTTAACTGAAATAATATTTGTTTTTCTTCATTTCAGTCATTGCTTCGAGGTGGGGCTGGGGATGAGGGGTCAGGATGCAGGCTGCCCCGTGGAGAGAGGGCAACCCCAGCCCTCTCTCACTGCAGCAGCTTGTGACCAGGTGAGAAGCACTTCTCCATGGTCACTGCAGCTCTAATGGGCACAGCTGCAGAAGGGGTGCATGTCCCCCAGCTGGGGGACAGACAGACACACAACTAAACTTTCTGATAGCTATCTTTTTCTCTACCCTTGCCCCCTGCTGGCTAAATGGGGTTATAGGTGTCCTGGTCCCCATCCCTTTGCTGCCCCCTTGTGGTCATTATACAGTATAATTGTCCCTGTTAGCAGAACCCTCCGTTTCCATTTTATGGGAAACAATTGCATTCCAAGCACATCCCTGTGTCCTGGCACAACCAACCCTGACCTTGCTTTAAGTTATGATAAGAAGTATCTGTATCCCGAATTTGGTGGTCTTACCATTTAGGCGGAGTTCTTCAACTCACTCACTTACTTTCAGACACTTTCAAATATACAGTCAATTAGAAGTGGGCCACTTCTACCCTGATTGAATTAGCACTGATGTAACATACCATCTGTGTACGTATATTTAACCACCTGCCACCTGACTCTTTCACTTCATGCATCTGACGAAGTGAACTGCAGCTACCGAAAGCTTATGTGCTAATAAATTTGTTAGTCTTTAAGCTGCCACTGGACTCTTTACTGTTACTTTTTAAGAAACAAAAGTTTCCTTACAATTTTTAAAGTCCAGTTTTCATTTAAAAACAACTCCCCCCATGCCATATCCTCATGTCCAGCAGAAACAAATTCCCAGTGGAGAGGAACTGACAGGGGAGTATGAGGTACAACTTTCCTCAACATTCAGGAGCTTCACCTCAGAAGCTAAACTTTTTACTTCAATGTTATCCCTATAACCACCTGCACTGGAAAACTGGCCTCAGTCTTGGATCAGAACTTTGCTACTTGGGTTCATATCTAACTCTAATGCTTTGGGCTGTGTTTGAACTGCTGCTGCACACACAGGGCCAGAATCTAATAGCAATCATCTGTATGCAATATGAGATCATGCTAAATGACATAATTTAAAAACATAAGAACATACGAAGAACATAAGAATGGCCACACTGGGTCAGACCAAAAGTCCATCTAGCCCAGGATTCTGTCTTCCAATAGTGCCCAATGTCAGATGCCCCAGAGGGAATGAACAGAACAGAGAATCATCACGTTATCCGTCTCCTGTTACCCATTCCTAGCTTCTGAGAAACAGAGGCTAGGGACACCATTTCTACCCATCCACGCTAATAGCTGTTGATGGGCCTATCCTCCATGAATTTATCTAGTTCTTTTTTGATGCCTGTTAAAGTCCTGGTCTTCACAACATCCTTTGGCAAGGAGTTCCACAGGTTGACTGTGTACAGAATGAAGTAAAACTTCCTTTTGTTTCTTTTAAATGTGCTACCTATTAATTTCATTTGGTGACACCTACTTCTTTTTTCAGGAGCTGACTCAGTTTTTGCTGCTTTACATCACAGAGTCACTGCTTTGTAAAACACTTTGAGATCCCTCAGTCATTATTCTTCCAGTTTACTCAGTGCTGCACAGGAGATACATTGTAGACCGTCACCATCTCCCATTGTTTTCCCATAAAGCTAAAGCTGTACTGTAGTTGTTCCCTTGACAATTTTACAATCAAAACAAGAGTTTGCAATCTGATGAGCACCATATACATTCACACTGTAGTCCATTTGATAAAGGAACGATTCTCTACACACTTATGTAATGAAAATAATTCTTTGTCAAATTTTACCACATTTTAAAAAGCAAACTACTTGACTAATACATTATTTGACAAGTGCTATCTGACCACATTTAGGCTATAATTAAAGGGTCATCTTGCACTTGAGGTTTTCCATGTATAGGCCCAAATTTTACTCTGAATTTGTGCCAGCATAAATCTACATGTGTGCCACCGTAAATCAGAGTAACTCCACAGAAGCTGATGGAGTTTTGTGCATTAGGGTTACAGAGATCAGCACCCATGTCTTCTACAGCAACTTGATTCTCATGCAGAGTGGAAAACAGAGCTTTAGAAATAAACATCCTGGAGCCTCAAAGGAAGCTACAGTGATGATGCCCACCAGGTGAATTTTAATATATTGCCTCACATCGAGAAAGAAAACTAGGCCTTGAGATTAATGTACCAAGTCACAATGACTCTTCTGGATATAATTGAATATATTTATTTATTTATTTATTTATAGATAAAATAAATTTAAATAGCATCTCATACATCAGAGCCACTCATAACACCATAACAGCTTTCTCTAAACTTTTCTTAATTGGTGCTTTCCCCTCCATCCCAAGAAGAGTATTCTGTGTTTGATGGATGTTCTGTGACTGCCGTATTTTAATCTCTCCACTCCCTTACCTTCTTTTTTTCCCTTATATCTATTAAAATGATTTACGACTTTTTCATTGTTCTGTCTGGAGCCCAGCCAACTGTTGAGATCAAAATAAAAAAAAAATCCCCCTCACCCAAACGTGAGGGTAACCAGAGTGAAACGGGACCTGTGGAAAAGACTTGAATTGGGGGAAAGGAAATAACCCCCCATCCCCATGGAAACACACTCACGTTTTTCCAGTGGCTCCTGAATAAATGAAGTTTGTGTTCTCTAATTCCCAGACTCCAATCTCCGGCACCCCTAGCTTTAAAGAACCTGGGAATCCTGTTAAAAACATCAAGGTTGCATTGCGCAGCGTTATTGCCGTTTAAAAGCAAAGCATTTGCTTCCCCAGGAAATCACCATCAAGCATTCCCTGAAAAGTGTCTGCGAAACATGCACAATCCACAAGGCACTTATAAGAATTAGTTGTAGAGGCTAAGACTCCACCACAAAGCTCTGGGCCCGTCTAATTCCATAAGAATTGGTACAGCAGTCGGTAACATATAACAAGCCCCAAGAGTGTAACATTATTAAAAAAAAAAAAAACTCTACCTTTCAGCTTGACCCTACAGACACTTAGCATCCAGCCAAGTTTTTCACTTAATTTCTCCTTGTCACTTAGCCACAGCACCAATGTGGAAAGACGTCGTGCTGTTTGTGTCACATACTAAACATCTGAGCCAAACTATCCCAGGTCTAAGTCTGTACTTAGATCATACATGGTTCTAGTCAGAGTGGTCCCATCCATAGGATGAATTGGAGTGGCCAGCCCAGGCCTGCACTTTTGAGGGCCCCTCGATAGCCGTCTCAACCATCCCATGGAGGGAAGGGACCCATAGGATTATGGAGGCCTGGTACAGGGTGGCAGCATGGGTCCCCTCCACACACATACTCCATGAAAGCGGCAGGAGCTGGAGCGGTCCAGCAACCTGCTTCATTCTGCTGCGCCTCCCTCCTGGCCTGCTGTGCTCAGCTTCTCAGCGGCAGCAGGATGCAAAGCACCCTGGGCCCAGAGGGTCCCGGTTCCTGCTGCCTGTGGAGAAGCAGGTCGGGATGGTGGCGTGCTGAGGTGGAGCAGGCTGCCGGGCCATTCCAGCTACTGCCACCTACGAGATGAGCAGAGGGAGGCAAATCTATGCCCCCTGCACCAAGCCCCCATAATTCCCTGAGCCACATGGCTTGGGAGAGGGTGCAAGGGGGGCAGAATGGGGGTGCGGCTTGGGAGGGGGTGGGAAGGAGTGGGGGGTGCAACGTGTGAAACCTGTGGTGGCAGGGCCGACCCACAATATTTTGGCACCTGAGGCGGGGAGCTCAAATGATGCCCCCATGTCCCCTCGCTTGGGCCAAAACTTTGAAAGGTCTCAATTCTCTGGGTCCTAGTGATGCCCCCCTACAGTCTGGCACCTGAGATGGCTGCCTCAGTTCGCCTCATGGTAAGGCCAGCCCTGTGTGGTGGTGGGGGAGTTGCCCCATGTCCTGTGCCTGGGGAACTGGGGAAGGTTGCCTCGGGTCCCATGCTCCCCTCAGGATGGCCCTGGTTCTAGAGATGCAGGAGAAGGATGTGACAGTGTATCTGATACAATTGTTCAATCAGTCACAATAGTTCCCTCTGTGTCCCCTGGATATTTAAGGGTACTTGGGGTATGGGATTGCCTCTTGCTGTGTAGTGAAACTCCAGTCTGGGCTTTGAGGTGTATTAGTGTGTATCTCCAGTGACTACAGAGCTGTTACTTTGATTTATATCAGTAAGTGTGAATAGCATGAGGGCTCATAATGCGTATAACCATTGTATTTCTGAGCTTATGTTTACTCGGAAGATCAGATTTAATCCTTAGGTGAACCATAAATATAATTATTAGTGTTCTTAGTATCATAAGATATGTGCATAGCTCTTCAGATGTGTAGGAAAACATGTCCCATCCCACTAAATGCCAGTCCATTAAAGGATCACAACCCACTGTGAGACAAGTGTCAACAAAGTGGGCAATCAGAAAAAAAGCCATTCAAATATACAGAGCATTCTTAAAAGGGGCGGGGAGGGCTTCTGGTCTCCATGACCCTCTGGGTTGGGGAGTTCACAGTTGTGAAGGGCAGTCACAGTTGGGCATTGTGGGATAACTGTGAGAATTCTCTTAGGTCGCACACTCCCAACACTCTTTTGGTATCAACGTCAGTGTGTTGGCCATATCTCAATACTGGAAATGGTTTTACTGTGTCACAAAGGGGTCTCCAGGGTACCTGCTGACAGAACAATCTAGAACTATGCTTGCCGTGGCAGGAGACAAATCTGAGCATAGGCACATGCACATGTAAGTCAACACCAGGGCTATGTCTAGACTGCATCCCTCTGTCGGCAGAGGGATGCAGATTAGGCCGGTCGACATTGCAAATGAAGCGGGGATTTAAATATCCCACGCTTAATTTGCATAAAAATGGCTGCCGTTTTTGCCCATTCAGCACCTTGTCGGCAAAAAGAGACAGTCTAGAGGGGGATCTGTCGAGAAAGAAAGCCTTTTTCAACAGATCCTGTAAACCTCCTTGCAGGAGGCATAGGGAATCTAGCAAAAAAGCTTTCTTTCTCAACAGATCCCCCTCTAGACCGTCTCTTTTTGCCAACAAAGTGCTGAGTGGGCAAAAATAGCGGCCTTTTTATGCAAATTAAGTGAGGGATATTTAAATCCCCGCTTCATTTGCAATGTCAACCTACCTAATCTGCATCCCTCTGCCGACAGAGGGATGCAGTCTAGACATACCCCAGGTGACTTAGGTCAACCTAACTTCGTAGTGTAGACCAGGCCCAAGTGTAGCCAATTTGCCATTCCCACTTGAGAGTTAGTCCTGCAAAACCTGTCTACCTCTCTCTACTCTCAGTGTTTGCCATCTTGGAATGGCTCTTCCCTTCTGAAGCTGTAAAATCTTTTCAGGTGTACATCTTCCAGGGGAAGGAACGCAGAATCTTGGATCCTCGAGGACAGGCATCTCCTTTTTTGTCAGAGCTTCCAATCAATCAATCTGTGAAGGCAACATGTCTATTGACATCCAGGAAAATCGCTAGGGATGCACTAAAGACCCAGCCCATTAATATGGTCTTCATTTTCTGACAACCTGACCACCCATCCCATCTCTCAGTACAGCCCCACTTGGTTCTGTCAGCAGCTGGACACCACACACACAGCCTCTGCACCAATCAGGATGCACCCTCTCCTCTGTCATCGTTCAACGGTTTGTAGGTCTACCCCATTCTGCCTCTGGCCTGCCTCCTCTCCATCTGAGAATTACAACACACTTCCGCATAGAGGGGGCATGACACGGTAAAATTGACTGATCCTTCCTCTATGCCCCCTGGCCTGGAATCCATCAGGTTTTCGTCCCCTCTGCCCCCAGGAGAGAGTCAAGTTATAAATACAGCAAAGGAGTGTTTCAGCAAAGCTCAGACTCCCCCTTTGCTAATAAAACAGCAACCACAAGGTGAAAGGCTTTATATCTCATTGCTAGTCCCCTGGGCCTGCTGGCCACCAAGTCTGTTTATTTTTATTTTTCCGTATAAAATTAATGCTTGTAAAAATAAGGGATTAATAGAAATAGTTGGCTGGAGTTAGCTTTGGTGTAAGAAGGCTCTGTGCAAGAGTCTCCCTGCATGTAACGCTGCTAGTACGTTTCAGTGTTGAGTTGCATCTCTTGCTTCTTTCTAGTCCTGGATTACCCCCTTCCAAACCGGATCTACAAGTGCACCCCTGTTCTACCCTGCAGCAGTCCTGGCTGTTCCATCCGGGGTTCTTTACTGAGTCTAGAGAGTCTGCCACTCAAACTAGACGGGGCCACATTTTTTATTGATTTTTCTGACGTCCAATAGGGACTAAACTCCGAGACCCTCCAACCTCATTTTCACTTTTGACCTCAGTAATTTTGAACCTCATACTTTCGAGGCGCCACCATCCCCCACAGATCATTGCGCTTTAAAACAAAGAGAGCTTTATTTGCAGGGTGGCCTGTGCAGTGTATTGCTCCCCTTTCCCCCTCTCAATCATACAGAAGCATAAGGAATAAAATTGACCATATCACCACATCGCCATGAGCCTGCTCTTTCCTCTCTTTTTCAATTGTATCTTGTTCTACATTTGGGGATGGGTTAATTACAGATACTATGAAGAAAAGAAAAGAAAAGAAAAGAAAAGAAAAGAAAAGAAAAGAAAAGAAAAGAAAAGAAAAGAAAAGTCTTATTAAAACAGAACAAAACACTGGTCTGAAAAATTACACCAAGCCAATACATTACCTCTCATGCTCTCTCTCTGTGTTTCCTCCTGATGGACTAACTGAGTGACTTTCAGACAAGTACATTGGCAAGTCAAAGTTCTTAGTCATCTCTATGAAGTCTCTGGATCTGAGATTCCTAGATTTAAGATCAGAAGGAATCATGACATCATCTAGTCCAGGGATGGGAAATAAAAAGAAAAGGTGGCCCACCATGATTACTCACTGGTGAGCTGCCGCCTCGCAGATTGCCATTCCCGGCCAATGGGAGCGGCACAGATCAGGAAACCACTTCCCATAGCACCCATTGGTCTCAAATGGGCGATCCACAGCCAACAGGATCTGAGATCACCTGATACTTGCGAAGGTACAAGTAAATATAGAGGTGGTGGCCTACCAGGGACTAACACTGAGGACTGGATCGGGCCCACAAGCTGTAATTTGCCCACCCTTGTTCTAGTCTGATTTCTTATATAACACAGGCCACAAAACTTCACCTAGTTACTCAAATGCTGAGCATATTAACCTGTGTTTGAATGACTCTTTGTAAGAGACAATTTGAACAGTCTTGCTCTGAAAATTCCAGAGATGGAGAATCTATCGCTTCTTTTGGAAGTTTGTTCCAGTGGTTGATCGCGCACCTTGTCAAATATGTATGACTTTTTTTCTATTTTCTCCGAAAAACATCAGTGACTAATTTTTACAAAGGTCAGCAAAAGTAGGTATAGGAATCTTTAAATCCCCCAGGAAAATATCAGTATATGGTGTCCTTGTTCCATGGTAGAATTCCTGACTTCCTTTAGGCAAGTCACTTAGCCTAACTGCGCCCTGTTTCCCATCTGTACAATGGGTATAATAGCATTATGCTACCTCCCAGTGGTTTTGTGAAGTACATTCAATATTATGAGGTTCTCAGATACTTACTTAATAGAGGCCATGTGAATATCTAAGGCAGATAAAAACGTAACCTGATTTTCAGACATGAGCACATGAAGCTCCCATTGAACACTGTGCAAACTTAGTAAGTTATTTGGGATTCTATCTGTGCATTTAGCTGCTTAACTTTAGACACCCAACTAGGCAAACATTGGCCTTGTTCCTATTAATATCATTCAGTGCAATACATGGTGCAGGACTCATAAAGTGCATTTGTTTTGCATTTCAGTTCTTGGGGGCAGCTGACGGCTTTCATTCTTGCAAGGCTTCCTTGGCAGCCGAAGGAAAAGTGTTCAAATGAGTTTGACAGAGATGAATTGTCCCTAGCTGCATGAGTGAACAGGTATAAGGTGTTCAGTCTTGCTTCACTGTTACATTAGACTCTCAATAGCAAACAGCTGAGTGGATCAATAAACCTCTGTGTTTCCAGTCTTTGCTCTTATTAAAGGTGGTGCATGGAGGGGTGGGTAAGGGGACACTTCTCTATTTATATCTCAAACTTAATGAAGTGAAATTATCACAGCCGACAGGCGCTGGTGTTGCAATTCAGAGACCTGGCTTGGCTTAGAGGGATTTTCAGACTGTTTTTATTCCATTTTTTAGAAGTGAAACCTAACCTCCTCCTCGGTTCCAATTTACATATTCACGAGTCTGGTTTCCAGTCCCCTTGAAAAAAAGAAGATGGTGTTGGCATCACGATGCGATTATTTAGTTAAGTAATTATTAATCCCAGAGCACGCTGATTAATTCTAAGAAAGTTCAACAAACCCATTGGAGCTGGACGAGCCACCTTAACACCATTGTAACATGTGCAACCAAAACTGGCATCTCTACGTTTTTACCTGCTTTACACTGAGAAGTGTTGTTCTCTTGAGGGCTCCCTTTCACCTCTCAGGGGGTTAATAGCCTGCAAAATGAAGTGTTACAAATTTGAATGTTATCTGTGGCTAAATGCAATACCAAATGCTGGTCTTTATTTTCAGGCTAGAAATTACATCCTGGATGGGTGTGCAGTTCAGTTATTATGCAAGCTGAAAAGAAAAGAAAAGAAAAGAAAAGAAAAGAAAAGAAAAAAGAAAAGAAAAGAAAAATCTATGAATAATTTTTATGAATAATTAAGAATAATTTGACTACTTAGTGCAAAGTTTGTGCCTCCTGCCTTGCCTCAATCATTTGAGAGTGTATCAATGTGATTTCAGAGTAGCTAACATGTCCACAGATTTCGAAGAATTTTATTTTTCTTCGAAAAAGAAAGGAGAGACACATTGGAGCTGAGAATGTTCGGAGAATTTTGCTGCACCACAAAGATTTTGCTTGGTATATTGGAATTTTATTTACTTATTTTATGCTGATTTAAGAACGCTGTTCTGTCCTACTGCTCAGAAAACTTCTACCATTAATATAATATAATATAATATATATTGTAATCAATAAGTCTGAATGCCATTCCAAACCTGCCAAATTCTGTTTCTCAATCTCACCTGTTTTCCCGCTCCCCGGAAGAAGTCTGGGATAATAGAAAGGCAATTAGTCATGCACTGATCTATATCTATATCTATATCTAAATCTCCAAGGACTCTGTGAGTCCATCTGTTTGTCTGTCTGCAAAGTCTGTTTGTTCAAGAACTCCTCCTAAACGGCAAGAGCTAGGCCAACCAACTTTGGTAGGCAGCTTCCTCTTATCCTATTTTAAAGCAAGGTCAGGGTCTGGTTGTGGCAGGGAAACAGGATGTGCCTGGAATGTGATTGTTTTTCTTTACATGGAAAGGGGGGGAGCTGATCGGAGGGATACAATACTGCACAGTCACCACTGGGGGCTGCGAGCATGAGGGAGAGCTGTACTGCAGAGTGACCATTGTGGGGCAGCGGCACCAGGAGCTGAGTGGCTAGCTAGAGACAGGGCTCACCATCTTGACAGCCACCAGCTCAGATAAGTGACCTCCCTGCCCCAAACCATTCCCGCTGGCCCTCGGCCCCAGTGATGGGCCGGAGGAGGGGACCACAAGTGCCCCACTGCCACAATCCCCCCAGAGAGCACTACCAGGGCCACCTAGCACAGTCCTAGCTCCCCCTCTAGGATCCACAGGCACCCCCAACATCTCTGGGCTGCCCAGCCCTCCCCTCCCCCAGGCCAAGGGAGTGCCACTGGGGCTGGCCAGCATCACCGCCCCCCCCACCCCATTCCCAGGCTGGGAGCATCAGTGGTAGGCCTCCACGGCCCACCCCAGAATCCCAGGTGGGCCCCCAGCCTTGGGCTGCCCCCCTTGCCATTGGGCTGCCCTCCCCCCCAAACCCTAGGCTGGACCCAGACAATGCTGGGTAAATCTTCTAGTAGTAAATAAATCTGGGGTTTTGATGGACTAAGGTGGAAGAAAATAGTTGAGTAAGAAGCCCCTTACTGAAAAGGGTCTGCTATCTCTTTTATGTAACCAGCGATTCCCATTTGTGCCGCACAGGTCTGACTGCCGATAACCAGAGCTGGTCCCATTTTCAGTTCTTCTTACCATTATTTTGCGAGTAAAGGCATTGTGTTACATCACGTGAGCACTTTGCTTCGCAGCACTGAAGCCCTTTGCTGGGTTTCATAAATCTCCACATTGCACACCCTGGAGTATGACTGGCGATGTGTCCGAAAGGCCACGTTCATCATTCATTAGCCTCCCACTTCAGTCATCCAATAAGGGCCACAATCCCGTGGGACTAATTACACAATAGGACTAAAACACACAGAGCAAAGAGTTTGTAAGCCATTTGCAGGCAGAAAGCAGGAGTAGGTAGCCAATGATTTACTAACAAAACCGAACACGCGTAACAGTGTCACAGGTTACTGTGAGAAATACTTCACAGCTCTCCAACAGCATGGGCACCATTTGGATTGCAGGTGATGAAGCCCCATTCCACCACTTTAAAAGAGTTTAAATTCCCTTTGCATCATTTTCAATGCGACACGGTGGAGCATAATTGGCCCTGCATGTTCACTTACTCTCTACTGGCCTGCTGCTGTTCCCCACAATTATGCTGCTCACTGTAGCTAAAAGAGTCTCCTCTTGGGTTTCAATTATAACTTTGGGTCACTGCTTCCATCCTCTGCTGACTCATGTCTGGTGCCCTTCTCTACACACGGGGCTATTCTTCCTTTTATCCCATTCATGTGACTGCCGGCAGTGCTCCAGCTTCATCAGAGGAAACGGGCCAGTCAGCGTCCTTGGATCCCTTAGAGGAAATACGGTTAGGTACGCTGGTCCTAAGAATTCACTCAGATCTTTTCAAGGGCCCCATAAGAGGCGTGCATGCTTTTTTTTCCCAAAAAGAAAAGATAAACATGCAGAGGAAATATTTACCTTTGTGTCTTCTACTGTATTCTGCATCCCACCCCCAAACCCTCCCACCCAAAAACCTTCCCATTGAAATGAATTTACACTGTGTTGTGTTACCAGTGATGCAAAGGGAAATTAAACTCCCTTTCGAAGCATTCCCAAGTTGAAAGGAGACTCGGAGGCAGTGCTGAAATCTCCAAGAAGAAAACAAAAATCTCTCTTTTCTTTCTGGGCTAGTGAAATCCTTCTGGTTCGCCACTGTCACATCAGCTGGAGCTGTCAGATCCACCCAAGAAATCTCAGCAGCTCCTGGGCTGATGTTTCATTCTGAGCACAATTACATGGAGAGGGGGCAGTGAATTGAAAAGCTTCTGAAGGAAGGTCCAGAAGCAACTCCTGCTTGCTGCAATTTGAGGCTCCGTACATGAGGTGCATGGGCGGTGGGTGAAGGCCCAGCTGGGGACGGCAGCAAAGCCCCACCCCTTCTGGCCAAAGCCACACCCCTTTCGGACAAAGCCACACTTCTTCCTGGAGACCATGCCCCTTCACAACTTTTCCCCCCCAGCAAGCTCTCCCCAACCCAGCTAAGGGCCACAGCTGCCATGTGACATAGACCCATTCTTTCCGGGCAGCCAGGCTACCATGTGGCGTGGCCCCAGCCCCTCCCAGGCGGTGGGGCAGTGTAGACAATTTTGGGAAGGCAATGCCTTCCCTTGCCTACATTACTCCCCACCCATGATGAGGTGGCATTGTGCACAATGAACAGCCAGTGTTGGAGAGGGACTTCCTCATTGTGCCTGGGAAATGTTATTTTCTGTTAGCCTGTGATAGAAAACCACTTTCCTTGACAGTTTGGAGTAACTCTTCCTGCTGCCGTCCAGCAGGATCTGCTCTGACACCTGAGTGTATCTGTACAGTATGTCTGTTTAACTGAGCCGGACAAATGCACAGGGCCCACTTTTGTGTTACTTGTTGCGTCCAGTTGTTATTTGTTGTTCGCAAATGTTTGGAAGTGTGCCAGGGCCCCATGGCTGTCCCTCTGCTTTGAAGAAGTTTCCTGAAGTGTTAACACGAATGCCTGATCGAAACTGGCAAGTTCATTGTTCACTATTCATTATTTGCCCTTCGTTTGGCTCTGGTGTATCATTGTAATCGTCCTGTGAGGAAGCAGAATAAATACTAGGTGACATTGGAAACAAATCACACGCTTGTACATGGTGAACAGTGAATATTCAAAGAGAAGAGTTCACAAGCAAATAATCCTAGGATCTTTGGTGGCCAAAATTAGTGGAGCAAATTCTTGTGAATCACATGCATGGGTGTAGAAACCAGGTTTGCACACAGAACAGAAAGGCAGAATATACAATAGAAGTTACTCACAATTAGTGATTCCACCAGCTCTACTGGCTCATTAGTTACAGCACGGAACACACTACATAACAGATTTAAAACACACCGATGCATTTCCCTTTGTCTCAGGTTTTAAGCATACAGTGACACACTTCATTTCGTTCTTTCTTAAGTATCAGTGTAGATAACTAAACATTTGCACACTAGGGGAAAGCTAGTACCCCATGTCAGGATACGTGTGACTTATTTTGGCAAACCAGTTTGCATACCTCTCTTCAAACATAAACAAACCACAGAGAACTGTTCAGAATCAAGTTTCTGCCATGTTTGCTTTATTCCCCCACATATTAGTGGGATGTCTGGAGCAATTCTGCATTCAAATTTTGTTTTTGTTCAAACTTATCACAGATCATGTGCAATGGATCAAATTATCCCGTTAACTTTTTTTCTGGGGGGAAAAAAAAAGATCTTTTGCTGATTTCGGTCCTTTATTTCAGGTAGGAGACGCCTGCTTATAGGGCCAGCCGTTCTGGATTCAGTAGCTGCAGATGACCCATTAAAAGGCATCATTTCATTGGTATCTCATTAACTGTTTTGCCCTCCCTCTCTGATCCCTTTCCTCGTGTCGCTGATCCCTTCCGTGGTTGTTTGTAAACAGAAACGTCTTGACCTAACAAAAACCACACGAGTTATAAAAGAGAGATTAAAAAGACTGACTTTTCAGCTTAGAAAAGAGGCAACTAAGGGGGGATATGATAGAGATCTATAAAATCATGATAGGTATGGAGAAGGTGAATAAGGAAAAGCTATGTACTTGCTCCCATAACATAAGAACTGGGGTCACCAAATTAAATTAATAGGTAGCAAGTTTAAGGAAGTTTGTCTTCACGCAGTGCGCAGTCAACCTGTGGAACTCCTTGCCAGAGGATGTTGTGAAGACAAGGACTTTAACAGTGTTCAAAAAAGAGCTAGATAAATTCATGGAGGTTAGGTTGTCGAAGTAAAAACTTCACTCTGTTTACGCGGCTAAAATATATGGTTTTATTGGCCAATAAAAGCAAAGTGAGCCAAACGTGGACCCAGCAAAGTCAGGCCCAGTAAGGCTGGCTAATACAATCCGTCATAGTATCTTTATACCCTTGACCAAACAGCCTGACGTCAGGGCATTCAAATACAGAAATCATCAATTAAGCTAGGAAAATAAAGCCTTATCAACAAGATGGAGGACAGGTACGAGGGAGTACCTCTCCTGTCTAAACCAGCCCAATTAACACATTCCAATAGCACATCTGTATTGGCCTGGCACATGGGGTGATAGAAAGTTCACTCTGGCCTACATGCAAAGGCAAAAAGTTGAAATGGTTTCTGCTATACAAGATGGCTTTTAGCTAAACATATAAAATGGTTACGGCAGTCTCTACAAGGTCAATCAATACTTATAAGCCAGGATGGGTAGGAATGGTGTCTCTAGCCTCTGTTTGTCAGAGACTCAAAATGGATGATAGGAGACGGATCATTTGATGATTACATGTTCTGTTCACTCCCTCTGGGGCACCTAACATTGGATACTGTTGGCAGACAGAATACTGATCTTGGTGGACCTTTGGTCTGACTCAATATGGCCGTTCTTATGTTCTAATAGTGAAGAAAAAATAGGAGTGTGGAAATTACTGAGGAATACTTGGACCTGGAGATTGACTATCTCTCTCCTGGCTACCATCATTCTAAGATCCTAAAAGCTGCTGAGATGGATGCATTTCCATGGGTGTATCTGTACTTCAAAGAACACCCCCCCCTTCCACTGTGATACAAGTCTGGGAGTCCAGGTCAATTGATTCAAGTTTGCGGGGCTAGAAGTAACAGTGTAAGCATTTCTACTTGGGCTGGAAGCTAGACCCCAAACCCTCACCCTCACATTTCTGAGTCCTGGCTCCAGGGAATATGCACCCTGCTATTTTTAGCCCTGCAGCCCAAACCCCTGTGGACCGGAGCTCTGAGATTTGGTACTGTGAGTTTTTCTTTGCAGTGTAGACGTACCCAGTGAGCCTTTCCATGGGGGTTATTCATCACGCAAAGAAATAGGACAATAGGGGAAAGGGCCATAAATGTCACCATAAAAACAGCTAGGCAGCACAAGCACTGAATAAGGTGTGTGGTCTTGTCTAGAATGAAACTGACCGGTGTGCATTGGCCTGAGTCCTACTTAAGCCATCCACACGAGGATGAATTTCGCTCCTCATGAATTGTGAGACTCAGGATGCTAAATCATGGGGAGAGTGAGATTTTCTTTGGTGAGTGGGAGGGGAGGGGAAGGTTTTGTTCTGTAATTTTCACACACTGCTCCAGCGTTTCTCAGACTGGATCTGGAGGAATCACCTCTAGAAACCAGAGAGTGAATCAGTCTTATTCAGTGACTAAGTCCTTGGCTTCTTTGCTAAGACTGTCAACGAAGTTGCCAAAAAAAAGGCCATGGTGGTTGTAGCCAGGCACTCTATTGGCCACTGGTACATAGACAGAGAACAAGTCATTCAGATCAATTGAGTTATCAGATGGTTTAAACAAATCAGATTACCATGCTTGATTCATCTTAGCTGAAGAGGGGCTCAAAACAGAAACAAGGTGAGACAAGTGACTCTATACATTTTAACCATTTTCAGTGGGTTTTTTTTATTTAAAAATTAAAGACAGGATTAAAAAAAATCAGTGCAAGCTTTTAAAAGTTTTAATAGAGCCCTGGCCATTTTGCAAAGGAACAGGGTTTTTTTTCCCTCAAAAAAAGTTCTTTTTTTTTTGTTAAAGAAAACCAAAGGAAACCAAAGGTCAGATCCCAGGCCTAGTGTTTATCCGTCCCATTAGTATCCATTCCGTAGAACTGTGGTATTAAAAATGTATAGGAGCGACTGGCAGAGGACAAAATGATCAAACAAACGTAAAGCTGATAGACCTCGGTCATCAGCAGGTGGGACTGAACCTGTGGCCTGAGGGACTAAAGCCATGGGCCTCTACCACATGAGCTAAAAGCCACCTGACTCTCAGCTAAGGCTGTAGAGCAGACTTTACCCTCCCGGGTCAGTAATCTCAGTGCCTCTGAGTTACACATAGATCCAAACTCATGTAACGTTCAAGCTATGTCTACACAGCAGTGTCATTTCAAAATATTGTTGAGCTGGAGGACTTCTTACTTTGACTCCTGTAATACTCATTTCACGAGGAGTAAGGGAAGACGAAGGGAGAACGTTCTCCCTTGGACTTCCTGCTGTGTGAACAGCACCAAAAGTCGAGTTAAACTACTTAAACATCGGCACACAATTAACATAGCTAAGTTGCGTATTTTAATTCGGCCTTGTCCCGTCGTGTAGCCATACCCTCAGTATTGATCAGATCGGGTCGTTTTCTCTGAGCTCATCCCCTTGTAAGGTATGTACATTTTATTAGATATTGTAGTTCACAAACTCCTTATAGCTCATGGCTCAAATATTCATAACTAATAGTTGGAGATACTGGAACCAATGTCTTGTCTACACAGTGCAGCAATGTTTGTCAGAGGCTGGGTAATGGGTGGCAGGGGATGGGTCACTTGATCATTCCCAGTTCTGTTCATTCCCTCTGGGGGTACCTGGCATTGGCCACTGTCTGAAGACAGGCTACTGGGGTAGATGGACCTTTAGTCTGACCCAATATGGCCGTTCTTATGTTCTACGGGGTGTGGGGTGTGTGGGGGGGTTGATTTCTAATGTGCTCTACTGCATTGCACATTGCTACATTAAAGCACACTAGAAAATCATTCGTGCACACAAGGAGGTCCATACAGAATAATTAATGCACAACATAAAGTGCACTTTAGAAATCCTATCTTCATAGTGTACATTACCCCCACTGCTGAGACAGGACTAGCACGTCCTGTAGTATTCTGTCTCCAAGACATTGTCAGAACCTGGCACTTCGGAGATGGCACTTCGCAGGGATACTCTAATACTTTCCTTCGCCTTATGCAACGTCGCAGCCTGGCACAGAGGCGATTTAAGCACAGATTGCTGTCCACCCACTCTCCAATTCAAATCTGAACCTAGGCCAAGATGAACAACGATGATGAGCTGGAAACTCTTTCTGGGGCAGGCTGGGAAACGCTCCTTTCTGATTACGCATTCCAGAATGGATCGGCTAACCCTTTTCCTCCCAAAGGGGGCGTTTGAATCAGAGGCCATAAAATGTTGTCTGAAAAACTCTGGGTGCCTGAGGAAAACCCATTTTTGTGGACGGTGAAAATGCACACCATAAGATTTAACGTAGAGAATCTTTATCCCCCTCCATCCCCATCTACTTCCTCTATTTTTTAAAAATTTGTTTAAGCCCTCCGTTACTTTATTCACTTGACAGCAGTCCGTTAATTAGTCCGTCTCCTCTCCACTACTGTAAGTGGTGTATTAGGCTCCCCGAATGCACACAAAATTTAGTGCTGCTGCCCTTCTCAAAACAAATAAAAGATTTGTGAACTAGCCACCACGCATCCAATGTAATTAAATGGCATTTGTTTCTTTTTCGGCATGCACACACAATCAGGGCCTTGTGAGAGTCCAGCACTGCCCGAATAAGACTGCTTTTCTTTCGGAGGGAAGAGTGCCAAAAATCCTACCACCACAGGTAACCTAAGATCCCAGCGAGCAGCAAATGGACAGTTGAAACCAGAATGACAGGGTGTGGGGAGAGCTATATGAATGTGAATATATCTATGGCTCTCTCTCTCTATATATATATATATGCAAACATGCCCATACAGGGCTGTATAGTTCTTTAGGGGGGAAAAGCTGGGAGGGTGATGGAAAACCTCCTAGAAATTACCACCTCATGCATAGGTATGTAAATGACTGTGGAGTCTTGCTGTCCACGGCCTCCATCAATTGCAACGTTATTCAAGATAAAACAAACACCATTTCAATTAGTTACATATACAGTGGCGGTTGAGAGCACAGGCAGGGAGGAAGTAGGGAAAGTTTTTTTGGAGAATTGGACTTTTTTTCTTCTTCTTTAGAGGCACACAAACAGAGCTTTCCTTGAGGTGCTCTGTGACAGCCATGAATCTCCATTCTAAGGTTGGTACAGGTTGAACCTCTCTAGTCCGGCACCCTTGGGACATGACCGGTTCCAAACTAGAGAATTTTCCAAACCACGGGAGGTCAATATTGTCTAGCAGCATTACCAACACTTCCTGGGCTCTTAGAAGACATTTAGATGTAAATTAGAGCTAAATAACAGCACAAAGCACTGAGAGTTAGGACTGGTGGCTGGAAACAAACATTATGGGACCACAGGAAACTTGACCACACCCATGATGAGTGGACATGCGGCTAGCTAAAATAATTCTGGATGTCAGACATTTGTGGACCAGAGAGTTCTGGACTAGAGAAGTTCAGCTTGTATTTAACAAAAAAAAAGTCTATGCCAATTTATGTTAATCCTTTGCAGGATTCTAAAAAAGGCTTAGAGACGAAGCTGATGTCTAATCTAGTGCATCATTCTATCTAAGCAGATAGAGCCTGATGTGCAAGGACTTATAAACATGCTTACTGCCTGGGATTTCACTAGAATTGTTCATGTGCTTAACGTCATTATTAGTATATGTGATAGGGTTGCAGGCTCAGGACCACATTTTGGAGAGGGACCACTAGGTGGTTCTGAGGTAAAGGATGGTTTGTAATGGGAAGGATGTTCTTGCACTTGGTCAAGAGTCAAACGTTCATTTCCCAGCTATGCCACAGATTGCAGCTGCTTGGGAATGTTTTGACTTTTTTTTCTTGAAAATGCAGATTCCTTCAAACTGATACTAGCCATGAAATGACTCTCCCAATCTGAAACATTCCTGGGGGAAAAAAAAGATTTGAAAACAAAATTCAGCTGTTTAAATTGAAATGCTGTTTTGTTTGGAAATTTCAGTAAATTCCAAGTATAAAAAGTTAGAAAATGAGGAAAAATGTTTCAAAATATTGTTTTACAAAAATGTTTGAGATGGTAACATTTTTATTCTAGTGCATGAAGGGAAAAATGTTCAAAAATCCTGAAATCCTTGTGGGATGGGATGTCTGTTTCCGTAAATGAGCAATAAATACATAATGATGATAGTACAGGTTGAACCTCTCTAATCCAGCACTCTCTGCTCCTGCAACATCTGTGCTCTAGCATGATTTTCCTCAGCTGGATGTCCATTTATGATGGGTGATGTGGCCAAGTTTCCTGCGGTCTCATAAAGTTTGTTTTCAGCCACCACTCCTGGCTCTCAGTGTTCTGTGCTGTTATTTAGCTCTAATTTTCCCCTAAAAGTCTTTTAGGATCCCAGGAAGCAGTGGCAGTGTTGGTAATACTGCTAGACACTCTTGACATTCTGTGGCTTGGCAAATTCTCTGGTTTGGTATTGGCCAGGTCCCAAGGGTGCCAGACTAAAGAGGTTCAATCTATACATCGTACCATACAGGCTGAGAGATATAATCACAGAGGACATATTTGTTTGAAGAGTGGGGTATCTAATTCATGCCAAATAATTCAATTAATTTCACTTCTTTTTCTTGTTGTTGTCATCCGTGACTGACTTTCCATTTTCTCAAATGTATTTGTCCATTAAAATTATTCAGCAGATGTCTGGTCAAAAGTCTTGGCCTGTAATTTGTTCAGCAAGGCTACGTCTACACTGTGCATTGTTGTGCAAGAAGATATGTAAATAAGGCGTGACGATGAATATTGCTGCCCCTTATTTGCATATCTAATGAGCCACCATTTTGCGGAAGGGGCTTTTGTGCAAGAAGGAGCTGTCTACACTGCTTCTTCTTGAGCAAAAACCCGTTCTTGCGCAGGAGCCGTTCTGCTGCTTATTTTCAGGAAGAACAGCTCCTGCGCAAGAGGGTTTTTGCAGAAGAAGGAGCAGTGTAGACAGCTCCTTCTTGCGCAAAAGCCCCTTCTGCAAATATGGTGGCTCATTAGGTATGCAACTGAGGCGCAGAGATATTCATTGCCACACCTCATTTGCATATCTTCTTGCACAACAATGCGCAGTGTAGACATAGCCCAAGAGTTTGTCATGGGAGTTTGATATTCAACATCTGTCTCTCGTTGGATTCATATAATATTGGCTACATCTACACTGGCCAGTCTTGCGCAAGAACATATGCAAATGAGGTGCGGCGATGAATATCCCCGTGCCTCATTTGCATATTTATTGCTGCTCCTTCTTGTGCAAAAACACCCTCTTGTGCAAGAGCCCTTCTGCCTGAAAATAAGTGGCAGAACAGCTCTTGCGCAAGAGCGGGGCAATATTCATTGCCACACCTCATTTGCATATGTTCTTGCACAAGAGAGCACAATGGAGACGTAGCCTTAGACTGGCCACATAGGTAACATGGTATTGTTTCTTTTCACTGACTGGATGAGTGTCGCTCTTAGGATCAGGTATCTGGTTGAAATAATCACATTTATTAATTTAATATGTGTAAGGAATGAACACAAAGCTTGTAGCTATCACCCCACAAGGGTTTTATGTGGGATTTAAGTGATATATCAATCTTAGTAGAGAAGAGAATTTGACCCTGTCATAGAGATGAATGAAAATCTTGAATCCAAACATCCTTCAACAGGAGGGTAGGGACAGAATCTATTTCCAGAGCTGGATCAAAATTACACAGCCAATGTTCTGTCTCTATAATGACTAGAGTGGGCAGGGAGCAGTCAGGCACCCACTCCCGGGTATCCCAACGACTAGGGCTCACACCTGACTGTGGGAAATCAAGATTCAAGTCCTTGCTCTACCATTTTCCTTTATTCCAGCTAAATATTATCATCATTGGGTTAGCTTAGCTGGAGTGAGTCTTTGCCTCTTTTGGACTAGAACTTCCATCCTGGACACGAGAATCTTTTTCCTTGGCAGTTTTGTCAGAAATAGCACGACAGGTTTTGGTTTCAACAACGTGACATTTTTCATTGAAACGCCATTTTGTCCCAAAATTCCCAACCAGCTTTTATCATGACCCAGCTCAAGACCTCAGATTCTGAACCACCTGGGGGCAACTGCAGGTAGAGACAGATGTTCACTGTCTATGAGTGCACACCTCAACACGCCCTCAAATCTGAGTGCGCACCCAGGCTACGTCTACATTGCAGCGCTATTTCGGGATACAGAATTATCCTGAAATAATTATCCCATGTCTTAACAGCAAGCCTGTTATTTTGGGCTCGCGATTCCGACATCCCTGTACACCTCATTCCACCAGAAGTAAGGGATGTTTCGGAATAAGCTATTTCGAAATGAGATTGAAATAAGAGACACAAAAGTCTCAGAGGGGTAACCATGTTAGTCTGTAACTTTAAAATGAATGAGCAGTCCTGTGGCAGATTGGGCATGTCTACCCTAGGAATTTTTTTCAAAATAAGTTATTTGAAAATAATAACTCCTGAAATAATAATTTTGAAATAGCATATCCACACTACAGGGAAGCCTCAAAATTAGTCCGAGGCAGGCACCCTTAATGTGGATGCATTACCTCAACTTAGAGCACAAGGAAGCACTGGGGAGTAATTACTTTGAATTACTCTGGGAAGTAGTTATTTTGAAATAGCAGTGGTGGAGCATCCTCACTACCACTATTTCAAACTAATTATTTCAAAATAAACGTTATTCCTTGTGGAAAGCAGGAGTTATTATTTTGAAATTACCAGCCTGCTTGTTTTTTTCAAAATAAACATTTCTAAATAACTCCCTAGTGTAGACTAGGGCTTAGAGATTAACAAATATCTATATAGTATCATGAATGTTCATGGGTTAAACCCACTTCATCAGATGAGCTGGAGTGCAAATAACAGAAACCAAGATATATATAACAGCAGAAGAAGTACCTGTCAATTGTAGGTCCCATGTTAATGGGGCTAATTAAGTGGGCCATATGTGTCCCATTCATAGCTTTTGATGTGAAATTGTGGATGTTAAAGGCAGGGGGAATTGGCTTTGTAGTGCACCAACCAATTAATGTTGGAAGGCTCCAGCCTTCCTCAGGCTGTGCCGTGGTTCCAGCCTTCCCTAGAGGCCGGGGGGAGCCAGGATGCCGCACCTCAGTTCCAGCCTTCTCCAAGGGCCACATTGTGGTTCCAGCCCTCCCCGGCAGCAGCCCCAGCCTTAGGCAGTCGGTCATGTAAGGCAGTTTTCCTTCCCTTGCCTCCATTACTGACTGCCGATGTGTGGCTCTAACAATGATTGTCCTTACAAAGCTTGAGCATTAACTTTAACTAAGAATATCACAAGTATCTTTTGTTCCCTGACTCCAACTGGGAATGTCCCACCGCACACAACCCCTCAGCCATTTCGCTCACACTTTAAACCATCTCTAAACATTCTTGCTGTCCCTGGTGGGCAACCACAAGTAGTCATAGAATAGCCAGACCCTCTCCTGGATTTCAGGTTCTAGGCTCATCCCTAATTGAAATTAAGAAACACCAGCTCTCTTTCACACATCATCCCTTCAATAAACATTCCTCTTTTTCTCCAGTCCATCCACTGTCAAAAATCACTCTCAGTAAAGAGTCAGAAATCCCTGCTGAATTGGAGATGTAGCTCTGGTTTTCTTCTATATTTCCCAGAGCTATTAACAGACTAATATAATGAGAAATGAGCCGAGATTAAAGAATCCAGCTCATCATCTATGTTCCCTACAAACACTTGAATGTGTCAGGGAACCTACCAAGGGAACATTTCATATCTTATGAAAAGGAAGGCTTTTCATAGTAACATATGGCAACCCCTCTCTCTTGTCCCATGAATGAAACTACCTGGACTCTGTCATCTCAGCCCAATGGCAGCATGAGCGATTTTCCTTTTGAGCCAGCACCAGGAGCTTTGGGTTTAAGTCTTGGCTCTGCCGTGGGCCTGCTGGGTGACCTTGAACAAGTTGCTTCCCTGCTCTGTGCCTCAGTTTCCCTGCCTGTACAATGGAGACATTGGTTCTGACCAGTTTTGCAAAACACTTTGAGATCCACAGTTTAAAAAGCAGCATATAAGGGCTAGGTATTTATTATTTATTATTATTATTATTATTATTATCCATATGGGGATCCTGAAAATCAATTCCTTAGCACATTCTGGTCCCCGAGTGATGCCCTGCCCAGAATCTGGAACTTTCCCTTTAAGACTGTTGCATTTTCACTTGAGTTTCCTTCATTCCATTCATGGCAGGCTAAGGACCCTGGTGGCTGATTTCTGTTGCCTTCCCCCACCCCAGATGACCTGGAAGGAGGCAAAGGATATACCCAGAAGATTGCCCTGTGTATCCAGATCATTATATAGCCAGGAGAGGACACTATAAAAGCCAGAGCACAGAAGAAGAAAGTGCTACCGTGAACTGATAAGGAAAGAGATGAATTGTCCCCAGGCAAGGAACAGGTGAGGCTTTCTGTAATAGATATGACTCACAGGCTGGATCCAGCCCACCAAGCCATTTGATCCAGCCTGCAGCCTGCCTTGCCACTCCCCTGCCCACAGGCCAATCGGGACCTGGGGGCGGGGGTGTGCACAAAGTCATTCGCTGTTCAAAGCAGCTGGCAGCTCCCACCAGTCCCCCTCCCTCGCCAGAATCATGCGGTGCCTAAAGGGAGCCACCAGCCCTTTTGAACAGGGAGTGACTTCACGCACTGCCCCGCCCCCAGGTCCCGACAGAAGTCTCTTCCCCATGCCACGGATGCACGGTGCCTACAGGGAACTGCCCCTTTGCACCCGAAGCCCTGCCCCTTTCCACCCAAGGGTGTGGACAAGTTTCCCACGGTCCCATAAAGTTTGTCTACAGTCACCAGTCCTGGCTGTCAGTGTTCTGTGCTGTTATGTAGCCCTAATTTACCCCTAAATGTCTTCCAAGAGCCCAGTAAGCAGTGGAAAGGTTTGTAATGCTGCTAGACAATATTGACCTCCCATGACCCGACAAATTCTCTGGTTCAGTACCGGTCAGGTTCCAAGGGTGCATATTACAGCCATTCCAAGGGACGACATTAGGAAGTTGTGACGAGGGGTATGTAACCGTCAGTGGGATAGGAAGGAGGCATAGGCACAAGAACTAGGGATGTGGGGGGGGGGGCGGGAGGGGCTATCTAGCACCCAGGCTCCCAGCTGCTGGTCCCACATTCAGGGGTCTTGGCTTGAGCCCCGCATGCCAGAGGCTCTGCTACTGACCCCATGCCCAGGGTCCCTACCAGACCCCGTGTGCTAGGGCTTTGCTCCCAGCCTCCACTGAGGGTGGAGGTGGACAGAGGAAAAGGGGCTCAACCCCCCCCCACTTGTAAAAATCTTCCCATGCCACTGAAGGGAGGGAGCAAGACGCAGAAGAGCAATCTGGGTTTTGCGGCGTGTATCATGGGAGAGTTGTCTTTTTTAATATCTTTATGAGGTGCCCCAAGGGAAAGTCAGGAGTTAGAAACAGCCCCACCTGAGTGTGTCTTGGGAGGAAGCCTACTGCCTCATATTTTTTAAAAGGAAAAAATAACAATAATAATAATAATAGGCCTGAGCCAAGAATATCAAGCCGTTGCTAGCTGTTAAAAAGCCAGGAAAGCTATGTCGCACCCATTCCATGTTTTTCTTCCAAACAAGCTGACCACCCTCCCTTCATAACGTCTTATTTATGAAAGTCAATGTTGCCCAACTGGAATCAAACTCTGCAATAGAGATTTTTTTTTTAACTCAGCTAGAAGGTGTCCTGATTTTAAATGTCTGTTCCTTGGAAGTGTGCAGGAGTGGGTGGGTGTTGGTGGGTGGGTGTGAGAGACATTCTTAACTGATATGGAAGGGAAAGAGTTAAGCTTCCCTTAACATAGGGTTGTCATAGAGCACTTTGGAAGGTTGTCTGCAAAGCTTGTCTTGGACATTTACTGTCTCCTCCACACATGGCCTCTATCACCAGAGGCATGTAAATTAGACTACCTGACATAGTCAATGAAGCTGGGATTTAAATATCCCCGGCTTCATTAAAATAAAAATGGCCGCCGCTCTGTGCCAGCTCAGCTGATCGTCAGCACAGAGCGGCAGTCAAGGTGTGGATCGGTCGACAGGGGAAGCCTTTGTCAACCTCTCCCTTATGCCTCGTGGAACAAGGTTTACAGGAGCGGTCGACAAAGGCTTCCCCTGTCGACCGATCCATGTCTTGACTTGCGCTCTGTGCTGACGATCAGCTGAGACGGCACAGCGCAGCGGCCATTTTTATTTTAGTGAAGCCAGGGATATTTAAATCCCAGCTTCATTGACTATGTCAGGTAGTCTAATTTACATGCCTCTGGAGACAGAGGCATGTAGTCTAGACATACCCATGGTGTTTTGACATCTCTATCAACTGAAGGCCCCCATTGGTCAAACTCATCATTCAAACACTGTCTCTTTCTCCTGTCAGTAGCTGCATTGCCTAATAAAGGCAGTTCCACTCTTCTAAGGAGTGGGACCTAAAACAGCCCAACGATCGCCAAGCATCTCTTAGGTAAAACTTTAGTAATGATACAAAATACGGCCATTTATAGTAGACTTTGATGGAGTTACTGGTACAGGTTGAACCTCTCTAGTCTGACACTCTGGTCTGGCAACATCTGTGGTCCAGCATGATGTTAGTTAGGCAGATGTCCACTTATCATGAGTGTGGCCAAGTTTCCTGCGGTCCCATAAAGTTTGTTTACAGCCACCAGTCCTGGATCTCAATGGTCTGTGCTGTTATTTAGCTCTAATTTACCCCGAAATGTCTTCTAAGAGCCCAGTAATCAGTAGAAGTGTTGGCAATGCTGCTAGGCAATATTGATCTCCCACAGTCTGGCAAATTCTCTGGTTCAGCTCTGGTCAGGTTCTGAGGATGCCAGACTAGAGAGATTCAACCTGTATTCCAGATGCTTGCTCTAAAATAATGGGGTGCCCATTTCTTTTTCACTTTCTCTCCTGCTTCCCTTGTCATCATTGCTGTGAATGGAGAAAGACGAAGAGAAGAAAGGGGAAAACATATTAGCAGGCCAAAGTATGAGAGGGAAAGGAGAGGAAGACAAAAGAGAAAATGGGGAAAAGGGATGGGGAAGTAAAGAGAGGGAAAATGGTAGAGAGAGAAAGGAACAGGGGGATACAAAAAAAGATAGTAAAGTTTTAGGGCAGGGGTTATCTATTATTCTAGTTTGTACAGTGCCTAGCACAATGGGACCCTGGTCTTGGTTTGTCTTTAAGCACTAAGACAATAAAGAGAAAGTGAGCAGGAGAAAGGGAGGACATAGTAAACAGGTGGGGATGTCAGTGGGGAAATAGCACATGGGGGGGACTGCTGACACTTGATCTGGCAGACCCAGACTCTGTGGCTTTGTTTGCTAACACCAGTTACCTTCAAATCCTTTAATTGTGAGCTGTCTAACTCAGTTGCAGGTTTTATGGAGTTCTTTTAATAGCTTCATCCTGAACAGTTCATTAAAAACAGCCCATTTCTGCCCGTGGAGACAAAAACACGCAGCACCTTTAAATATCTGAACAAACACATAAGAAGCTGCTTCTGCAGACCCCCAGTTTTATTTTCCTCCCATTTTGTTTTTTAAAAAGGGCCCATTTCTATTCTCAGGATCCCCCTATTTATCTACAGCTCTGGATCTCTGGAACTCTGCTGCAATTAAAACACATCAGCGCTTCACAAGAATGCAACAAAATGATCAAAAATAAATAGCTTCATAATCTTAAAAAAAACCCATAGAATCATAGAACTGCAAATCCAGTCCCCTGCGCTCAAGGAAGGACCAAGCATCATCTAGTTTAGAGCACCCCTGACATACCTGTCAAACCTGCACTTAAAAATCTCCAGTGATTGAGATTCCACCCCCTCCCTAGCAAATTTATTCCAGTGTTTAACTGCCCTGCAGGAAGGTTTTCCTAATGTCCAACCTAAACCTCCCTTGCTGCAGTTGAAGCCCATTGCTTCTTGTCCTATCCTCAGAGGTTAAAGAGAATGTTTTTCTCCCTTCTCCTTTTAACAACCTTTTAGGTACTTGGAAGCTTTCATCATGTCCCTGCTCAGTCTCCTCTTTTCCAAACTAAACAAACACAGTTCTTTCAATCTTCCCTCCTAGGTCAGGTTTTCTAGAGCTTTTACAATTTTTGTTGTTCTTCTCAGGACCTTTTTCCATTTGTCCACATCTCTCTTGAAACGTGGCACCCGTAATGGGACACTCCAAATACGCCAAATACAGTGGGAGAATTACTTCTGTGTCTTCTCGCAACACTCCTGTTAATACATCACAGAACGAGGTTGGTTTGTTTCTTTTTGTTGCAACAGTGTCACACTGTGACTCATATTTAGCATATAGTCTACTATAACCTCTAGATCCCTTTCTGCAGGACTCCTTCCTAGGGACTTATGTCCCATTTGGTATGTGTGCAACTAATTGCTCCTTGTTAGGGGAGTACTTTGCATTTGTCCTTATTGAATTTCATCCTATTTACCTCAAACCATTTATCCGGTTTGTCCAGGTAATTTTGAATTCTAATCCTATCCTCCAAAGCACTACCCGTTTGCTGTTGTCCATGAACTTTATAAGTATTCTCTCTATGCCATTTTCTAAATCATCGAAGAAGATATTGAACAGAACTAGATCCAAAACTGAACCCTTCAGAACCCCCTCAATATGTCCTTCCAGCATGACTGTGAACCACTGGTAACTACTCTCTCATAATACTTATCCATCCAGTTATGCACCCACATTATAGTAGCTTCATCTAGGTTGTATTTTGCTAGTTTATTAATGAAAAGTTCATGTGAGACTATACCAAATACCTTACTAAAATCTAAATATACCACATCTACCTTCCCCCTTATCCACAAGCCTTGTTATCCTGTCAAAGAAAGCTATCAGGTTGGTTCATCATGATTTGTTGTTGTTTTTTTCAAATCCATGCTGAATATTACTGATCACCTTATTATTAGAGCCCTGCAAACTTGCGTATATCTTCTTTATATCCATGGATATCTGCATGTGGCTGCAGATATCCGCAGTTCATATTTACAGATACGGATGTGGATGTGAATACAAATTTTGTATCTAAAACCCTGTACATTTGCAGATTTCTGTTTTGTATCTGTGGGTATCCACATTTGCTTTTGCATATGTATGGATGCAGATGCCAATTTTGTATCCACACATGGCTCCACTTATGATCTTGCAGATGTTTGCAAATTGATTATTTGCTCCATTATTTTTCCTGGCACAGAGGTTAAAAAGATTGGTATGGATTGTCCTTAATTCTCACTTTTTTTTAATAGATGGGTGCTATATTTGCCCTTTTCCATTTTTCTGGAATCTCTCTTGCATTCCATGACTTTTTCAAAAATAATAGCTAATAGTTCTGATATCTCCTCAGTCAGCTGCTTGAGTATTATAGAATGCATTTCATCAGGACCTGGTGAACTGAAGACATCTAAGTTACCTAGGTAATTTTAAACCTGTTTTTTCTTTATTTTAGCTTCTGAAACTACCTCATTTTCACTAGGATTCACTATGTTCGGTGTCCAGTCACTGCCAACCTTCTTGGTGGAAAAAAAAACAAAGTCATTAAGCA
This sequence comes from Pelochelys cantorii, assembly GCA_032595735.1. NCBI lineage: Eukaryota > Metazoa > Chordata > Testudines > Trionychidae > Pelochelys > Pelochelys cantorii. Next base: position 5,619,689 of record CM064344.1, on the reverse strand, counting down.
CCTCTGCCATTTCCACATTTTCTGTTTGGCTATGTCTACACTGCAGAGCTACTTCGGGATACCACAAGTATCCTGAAATAGCTATTCTGTGTCTTTTGAGAGTGTCCATTATTTCAAAATATAACCGGCTCACTAGTCCAAAGTCCCTGTAAACCTTGTTCCATGAGGGTTAAGGGACACTTCGGAATAGTGCTTTACACAGCACCAAATTCTGAAATAAGCTATTTTGAAATTACCTCGAAATAAGCTACACAATTTGCGTAGCGCAAATTGCGTAGCTTATTTTGAGATAAGGGTGCAGTGTAGATGTACCCTTATTGTTTTCCCTCTTCACCGAGTAACAGGCCTACCCTGTCCTTGGTCTTCCTCTTGCTCCCAGTGGATTTGTAGAATGTTTTCTTGTTACCCTTTATGTCTCCTTCACAAGGATAATCCTATGGTGCAGAGTGTGATATAGATAAACAAAAGGGGGGGAAAAAACCCTAATTATTCTTATATGCATTAAAGTAACATCTAAAACAGGGCTACTCAACTTTGGAAGCCCCGGGGGCCACAATGATACTCACAGCACATGCTGAGAGCCGCAACGTAAGTGTGGTTGCATATACATGCAAATATATATGCAAATATATGCTAATAGCTTCTTTCAGATGGACAGGCATGAATACAAAGATTAAGGCAAGACTACACAACACGCAGGCCCCATTTAAGTCATTTCTGCTGATATTAATAAAATGCAGTATTCACCCAATTTCCACCGGTATGAGAGCACTTTTAATGAGCAATGACAGTCCAGGAATTTAACTGCTAAAACCCATCTCAACAGAAAACCATTATATTGACCACCTTTTTGTTTTGGCTTCCACCCGCGGGCCACAGACAAACAGGCCGTGGGCTGCATGTGACCCACAGGCCATGTGTTGAGTAGCCCTGATCGAGTAGCTCCAAAAAAATTCCATGCCCTATTGTTCCTATCACTGTACAAACACGAGGCAAGATTTACAAAGGTATTTAGGTACCTAAGGATGCAGATAGGAATCCAGTGAGATTTACAAAAACACATAATTCAGTTAAGTGCCTAACTCCCAGACAAAACAGACAAAGGTGGGAGTGAAAACAGGGGGAAGGAAAAGTGAATTGACTTGCCTAACACCATATAGCAGGCCAAGTGGCAGTAGTTTGTTTAGCTTCATCAAATTTCCAACGTGCACATGTGAGCCTCATTTTCAGAAATGGCTCCCAAATTCCGAAGCTAAATTTTGCACCTTTGATAGGCATAAAATTGGGGGCAATTCCTTATAGTCAAACATATAGCAGTAAATATGACACATTATTATCTTTCAACAATAAATCACATTTCATTTGGACCATAAAGTGATAGAAGAATGAAGTTTCCCTTCCCATTCTTGAATGGGCAGCATTGAATTTTGGTGAAGGAAGGAACATTGACAAGAGTTTAGAAGAAGGACACCAGAACTGATGGGCCAGTGGTCCTCTCTGAATCGATTGTTTCATTTTTGTGCTCTCCCCACAGTTAATCCCATAGTTTGGTTGCAATCTTCCCACTTGAATCCTGGACATTTTCACATGCCCAGGCCAGCTTTGGTCTCACAGCATGGCCTATCAAATGTCTGGATGGCAGGATAGGATGTGAAATGCTTGATTGACTTTCAAGCCACCTTTGACAGTTCTGAGATGCGTGGGGGGAACAGGGAGGAGGAATCCCCTGGGACATCCACCGCTTGCACAAACCCAACTCTCTTCTGAAACCAACAGAGGAGAGACACAAAAATAAATATCCCAGTTGCTATTACCCAGTCCCCATGGCCTTTTTTTTTCTTTCGCTCATCATCTTCACTCATCCATCACCTCAGCACCCATCAGATTTTCCGACTCAGCCTCTCGTGGCGTCGTGCAGTCCTCCTGACTGACTGCTCTGTGTTGTTTCTGGACGGCGCGGTACTACTGGTTGGCATGGCAGCTGCTCAGTAATTCTGAGATGTATCAAGGCAGACAGAATCCTGTCCAGCACCTTCCCACGGAGGCTCTACTTCCACCCAGTGAGAAATGAATGAAGCCTTGCAGAGCACATCTTCCAAGATCGCTGGAGGCAAAACTGGCATGAATCTTGTTTAACTTTCATTTCAGCAAAGCGGACTTGTAATTAATGTCCTGTACAGCTCTGGTGTCTTCATTTGACATGGGATCTACTGGGAAGAACTATTTTATTCGCATATTGATCATGTATGTAAATTGCCTTGACCAGATTCTTAGCCTTTTTCCCCTTTATGCCGTAGGAGTAATGGGTGGACCTGAAAAGCTTCCGAGGGCTTGATGTGGGTCGGATAAGCAATCAGCCCATTGGAACAGATGCTTTGCAATTACTCAACCACAATGCCATTCTATTTGCACCCTGCTGCTGGCAGAGAACGAGGCCTCTTGCGTCAAAGGAAGGCAAGCCCCACTCCTAAATAGGATGCATCTCTCCAGGTGTGGAATTCTGGGCATTAGGCTGGTTTCTTCCTTACCTCTGCTTTGATTAACTCACCCTAGAACATGAGCTATGATTAATCAAAGCTGAGATTTTTCAAAGGGAACCCTGTAACCTCCCTGGACACTCAGTAATGGATCTGAAAGTCGCCATCCTTCTACAAAATAATTTAAAAAACCAATTACAAAGGGAGACATCTGAACTGGAATGCCTTTGCAAATTCAGTACTATCAACTTCCTTCCCATGGGTCGATATCTTGGAGATGTCTTTAGTGTGGCATAAGTAAAGGAGGAGTGCTGAGGGACAGGAGCTGAGGAAACATTGTTCTAGGCCAGCCATAAAAGTGTTGACATATTATGGGGCCATGTGGGTACCCATAGCAGTGCTGCTGACATAAAGGGATAAATTGGCCCCAAATTGGATGTAGCTGTGGGTGAGGAAAAAGTCACAGAACTCCGACACCAGGGGCATGTCTAGACTGCATCCCTCTGTCAGCAGAGGGATGCAGATTAGGCAGGTCGACATTGCAAATGAGGCAGGGATTTAAATATCCCATGCCTAATTTGCATAAAATGGCTGCTGCATTTTGCCGACTCAGCACTTTGTCGGCAAAAAGCCGCAGTCTAGAGGGGGATCTGTTGAGAAAGAAAGCCCCGAGATGAGGGGGCATCCAGGATTTCCAGGTTTATGGATCATGGGTAGCAGATAGAATACTCCTGGTCAGGACTCCAGGGGTGTGTCTGTGTAGATTTGGTCCCGTGCTACTGCAGGAAGTTTCTTGAGCAGATGGTGTCTTTTCTTGTGGTATTCCTCAGTCGGATCACAGGAATGTGGCCTGTAGAATGTGGTGTTGGAGTGTTGCCTGGCAGCCTAAAGAGGTACCCAGAAGTCACCAGCTTCAGGACAGGCCCAAAAGGGTAAATAATAGAAACCACTGGTTATCACCTACAGCCCCCAGCTAAAATCTCTTGGGAAACCAGCCAGTCCTCACCTACAGACAACTCCCCAACCTGAAACACATACTTACCAGTAGCTACGTAAAGCATCGCAGAAACACTTACCCACGAACCTTTCCCTACAACAAACTCCATTGCCAAGTCTGTCCACATATCTATACAAGTGACACCATCGCAAGACACAACCACATAAACCACACCATAGGGGCTCATCGACCGGCACATCCACTGACGAGATATATACCATCAAGTGCCAGCAATGTCCCTCTGTTATGTATATTGGACAGTCGCTACACCAAAGAATAAATGGACACAAATCAGACCTCAAGACTGGAAACACACCAAAAACCTATAGGGGAACACTTTAACCTCCCTGGACATTCAGTGGCTTTGAATGTAGCCATCCTTCTACAAAAGAATTTTTAAAAAATGGTTACAAAGGAAGACAGCTGAACTGGAATTCATTTGCAAATTCAAGACTATCAGTCTAGACAGTGCTTGGTCCTGCTGTGAGGGAAAGGGACTGGACTCGAAGACCTCTCGAGGTCCCTTCCAGTTCTAGTGCTCTATGATTCTGTGATTCTATGAATTTAGGATTGAATACGGATCTGAACTGGCTAATGCATTACAAAGGCAATTTCCCTTCTCTGAATAGTCACATCTCCAGGCCAAACACTGTGAATGACCGATTTTCACCCTGATTTGATGAGCTTCATTAACACAAGTAACTTCTTCCTTATACACACTCCTGCTTCTGTAACTTCCACTCCACGTCATCTGATGAGGTGGGTTTTACCCACAAAACCTTATGCCACAATAAATCTGCTAGCCTCTAAGGGTACGTCTACACTACAGCATTAATTCGAGTTAACTTAATTCAAAATAGTTAATTGAATTAATGCATCTACACACAAAACCTATTTCGAAATAGCATTTTGCTATTTCGAAATAGTGCATCCACACTGAGTGGACCCTGAACCGAAGTTAAGGCTGGCTGGAACCAGTGACGGCAAGCATCAGGTTAGGACTTAGTGTGTGGGGCTGCTGCCTGAGGCTAACTGAGCTCCGTGCTTAAAGGGACCCTACCCCCACCCCGGACAGACAGTTCTCAGGGTTCCCCACTTGCTTGTCTACCTTGATGAGGGACAGCCAAACAGTCCTGTCTTGGAGTGCCCTGAGTGCCCACACTCGGGACACCACAGCACTCGGCCACATGGAGCCAGAGCTGCCCCTGGGCATGCCGGTGCATCTCATGGGGTCGTTGCCATCAGCCCAGCTGCAATTGATGCAGGCTGCCATCCGGGGGGTCCATCGGGGTCAGAATCCAGGAGGCCCTGCAGGAGAGCGTCCACCCCGAGGACCCCTCAGAGCCACCCCGGTGCTCCCCACCGGGGGCTCATGCCTCATTCCTCCCTCACATCCTTCCACTTACCCCTCCCTAGCCCCCCTTCCTGATGCTAAAAGACATGTATGTTCAAAAATAGAAACTGGGTTTATTGAACAAAACTGGGGAGAGATGAACCTCTGGGGAGACTGGGAAAAGGAGGTGGGAGAGGGGAAGAGAGAGGGTGGGAGAGGGGAGGGGGAAACCTGGGAGGAGGGAGCTCGAAGGGGGAAGCAAGGGGAAAAAGGGGGAGGGGAAGCTCAGGGCCCAGGGTCGGGGGTCTCACCATAACAACTTGATTTTCATGCAAACCTGCTCCTGGGTTCGCAGGTGGCCTTTGGTGGCCAGGCTGGCAGCTATGCTGCCATAGACGCCCGCGTTCCTCCATCTAGTGCAGAGATCATGGACGTTGGGGGTATCCCCCCCTAACCTGAATAAGGTCCACGATCTCCACCCTGGACCAGGAAAGCTCCCACCTTCTCCAGCCCCTGTCAGGCTCCTGGGAGCTGGCAGACTGCTCATGGGGAGCGGTGGAGGGCTGGCTGCCAGTGGCTTGCTGGCTCATGTTTCGGGGCCACTGGGTCAGGGGCCCCGATGGCCACCGCTGGCTCTGGGCTGGCAGGCTTGGAGCTGGCACAGGCACTGTGGCCAGGGTCTACTCCTTTAATGGCTCCGGGGCTGGGGGAGAGGAGAGTAAGTTTTCCTGGTTGTGCCCAGAGTGGCCACCAGGGCTCCCTGGGAAGGGCTGGAGGCCCCCTATTTTGAATTAAGTGTCTACGCAGCACTTAATTCAAAATAGCTATTTCGAATTTGGCATTACTCCTCGTAGAATGAGGTTTACCAAATTCAAATTAAGCGCTTCGCTATTTTGAATTAATTTTGAAATAACGGTTTGCACGTATAGACGCTATTAAAATTAATTCGAAATAACGGCTGTTATTTCGAATTAACTTTGCAGTGTAGACATACCCTAAGGTACCACAGGATGCCTCATTGTTTTTGCAAGAATGAGAGAGTATGCATGCTTCTGTTGTTGTTGTTGTGAAGTTCAACCTTTTAGGATTTAGCAGGAACTACAAACTCATTAAGTTGTGTGCACTTGTAATGGGATGTCACTCGCCTCACATGAGCGGCCCCCTTTTGGGTGAGTGCTTGTGTCTGCATTCTTTGCTGTCGAAGCTCTCCTGAAAACCAGCTCTCCAGACCTCTCTGAGCCTTTTCAGTTGCAAGAAGGAACTGCCCCACGCTGGCTCAACAGCTTCCTTTTAGTTGGTTCGCTGATTGATCATGTCCTTTGTGCCACTCTATATTTCCTGGAGGACTTCTCTATGGTTTACTGGGCAGGTGTGGCAAGGCCAGAAGCCTGCAGCAAGGGGTTTTGGGGCCTGGTCCACCCTGTCAGAGCACTTCAAAAATGACATATGCCCAGGTGGTTGTGTTCATAAGGAAAAGTATTACTCTCCTTCTTTCTTACCCTCATAAAGTCCAAAGGATCTCCTGTATGGTGAGCTTGCAGATCTTCAAAGCCATTGGGCCAACTTTGGCCCAGATTCAAGGACATTTGCAAGAGGGACTTGAAAACTTTCAACACCACCACCACAAGCGGGGAAGATGCAACTACCAGCAGGCCATCCTGGAGAGCTTCATGGCAGCCAGGAATCATTGAGGTTGAAAAGAGGTGGCAGAGAGGAAGGAAAGTGAAGAGAGCAAAGAGGAAAGTGTGTCAGGACTCAAAAGCTAGTAGTGCACCAGCTTCATCTTCTGGCTGGAATTTATAGCTCCATTACGTGTGGCGAGGACTATCACTCACAAAAGCCACTCACAAAACAGCAGAAAGACTCATGGGATACAAACTAATTTGGCACATGCACTTTTGCCTCTGGAGAAGGATGGTTCCCGTTCCAAATATATATAGGGAAAATGCCAGTGACATCAAGGCTTGCGGTGGTGCTATCGGTTACTTATGAAGATACCACAAAACACGGAGGTGTACTGGACAATATTTCCTGGGAACAATGGAAATGACTGAGAAAGATCTACCTGGTTTGGGGGGAACTATGAAGCATCCAAAACGCAAATATTAACCAAATAAAGAGTAATCCTGTAGCACCTTAGTAACTACATATATATATTTTTGTCAGTCTCTAAGGTGCTATAGGACTACTTGTTTTTTTAAAGTTATAGACTAACACAGCTACCCCTCTGAAACTTTCAAATTTTAACCATTTGTTATGTTTAAAAATTGGTTATTGCTCCCCCCCTTCTTCCCTTATTTATTTTTGGATCTGGACTTCTAAAACTCCTGTCACCTGAAAAGTGGGCTGTGCCCACGAAAGCTCATGATACCATCTATGTGTTCTGTTAGTCTTTAAGGTGCTACTAGATTATTTGTTGTTTTTAAAGGTTTTTTTATTGTAGTTAGTTAGTTAGTTGGCTAATCCTATAAAACTAATTAAAAGTGCATTAAGTAGGTACAGAGAAATGAAAGTCTTATTTACAAGGGTAATTCAGACACAAATAAGTTATGATTTTAGATTTCAAAAAATAGCAGCAGCTGCTCTAATGTGCAAGCTCTATGCATCCTTTGAGGGCTAACCTAAGCTAAACTGCATGGGGGCCCCTTCTTATGCATGAAAATGTTGCCCTCTCCAAATTCCAAGCTGCATAGTGGTAACAGTTGCTTCTTGACAAAGATTTTTGTTGCCTTCCACCAGGTCAAAGGACGATGGGATGAGGGTTTGTCGATGTCCCCTCTTCATGGGTGTGAGGAGAGCAATCAGTGAAGTCTTTGGTCCAATGGTGTTCCACAATGTTTTATCGGGTTTCCATAGGCCTTCTTTTGTTGGGAAGGATATGACACCTCTTGGGCAAATTAGCATTTCACACTTGATAATGCTTGTCAGCTGGTTGTGGGGGTTTCCAGTTTCACAGAAACCACTTCTATACTTATAGAGCAAAACACTTAGGGTGTGTCTAGACTACAGGGTTTTTTAAAAAAAAGTGGCCTTTTTTCGAAAAAACTTCCCCTGCATCTAGACTGCTGCCGCGTTCTTTCGAAAGTAAATCAAAACAATGCAGCAGTTTTTTCGACCGCAGAAAACCTCATTTTACGAGGAATAATGCCTTTTCTCGAAAGTGCTCTTTCGAAAAAAGGCGTTATGTAGTGCAAACTGTGCTTTTTCGAAGGAGAGCATCCAGACTGCCTGGGTGCTCTCTTTCGAAAAAGCAGCTTGCTTTTTCGAAAGTACTGGTTGTAGTCTAGATGCTCTTTTTCAAAAGAGGCTTTTTCGAAAGTATCTTTCAGAAAAGCCTCTTTTGAAAGAGGCTTGCAGTCTAGATGTAGCCTTAGATATTACTTTGAAATGGGAGACAGATATTAAAGTCCAAACACTAAACTCATCTCTAGAAATCTAATACCTATTTCAATAATACTAATGTACCAGTGAGCCAGTCCAGTTTCCAGCTATGAATTTGTCAGTATTCAATGAGGTTTAGGGGCTGTGTCATGACCTGGCATTTTGTCTGCCAGCAACACACATTGATTTCATACTGCTTAATCATTATTCAAAGTTAATTAGGATTTGGGGTTTGATCCAACTCCGGTGAAATCAATGGAATTCTTTCCACTGACTGCAATAGACTTTGAATCTGATAACGAGAGACTAATTTCTTGCAAGTGGATCAATCACAAAAAGTCAGTTGCAATTTTTGCATTTTGCCCTGTGTTGGTCAGTTACATTATTCACATGATATTGTTCTGTTCTGTGATAAACCTAGTAAGTACATCAATACAACTGGCATATGCTACTTTGAAGTATCTAGAATGCTCACAAATACATAAGGTATTTTCTACCCAGATATACTTGGTATATTCAATAAATTAAGTAGTATTCCTTTTTAAATTACTACTCTAAGCCTTTCTGTGTGACAGGTACAAAAAGACATCAGGTATCCAAGATATTGTTAGCATATTTTGTATTTTTAAACTGTCTAAGAAAATGTTTTCTCTCTGCTTAATGACAGCTGATGTAATGAAAAGTAATACAACATATTATTTTAACAATATTTGCTCCAAGACATTATAGAGGTGAGGGAATATATTTTGATTAAATTGCTAACATCCTCCTTTGACACAGTAACAAGACTTGTAGATGGGGGAAAACAGTAAACACGATAGATCTCGACTTTAGTAAGACTTTCGATATTGTCTCACATGCTCGTCTCATAAGCAAATTAGGGAAATATACTCTAGATGAGCCTAGTATAAGATGGGTGCACAGCTCTTTGACAAATACTGCCAAGAGAGGAGTTATCAATGGCTCACTGTGAGATGGAATGTGTATCAAGTGGAGCGCCAAAAAAATCTGTTCTGAAACCAGTTCCATTCAATATTTTCATAAATGATTTGAACAATGGCAGGAGAGTTCCCTTAAAATGTCTGTGGATGATTCCAGGCAAGTACTTTGGAGACTAGGGGTAGAATTCAAAGAGGTTTTGACAAACTGGAAATTTGTTCTGAAATAAATAGAATGAAATTCAATAAGGACAAATGCAAAGTTCTACAGCCAGGAAGGAACAATCAAAAACACAAATACAAAATGTCTGTCTAAGAAGCACTGCAAAAAAGGATTGGGGATTATAGAGGATCACAAGCTAAATATGAGTCAACAATATTTGCCAAAAACGTAAACATAATTAGGCAATATATTATCAGGAGTGTTGAAAACAAGACTCAAGAAGTCATTATTCCGTTATGTTCCATGTTGGTAAGATCCCAAATTAAGTACCATTCCAGGCACCACACTTCAAGAAAGACGTGGACAAACTGGAAAAAATACAGAGGAAAGCAACGACAATGGTTAAAGGTCTAGAAAGGATGACCTACAAGGAAACAAAGATTATCGTATTGTCCACCCTCAATCTTCGGATTAAACAAACACACTTTTTTCATTAAGTATACAGAAAGTTGTTATAAAGAGAAAGATGATAAATTGTTCTCTTTATTCACTGAGGACAGAGCAGGAAGTGACTTACAATGAAGCCAGGGAGACTTTGGTTAGATGTTGGGAAAAACTTCTTAACTATAAGGGTAATTAAGTGCTGAAACAAATTACCTAGAAAGGTTGTAGAATCTCCACCATTGGAGATTGTTAAAAACAGATTAGTCAAACACTTGTTAGGGATGGTCTAGACAATACTTAGCCCCACCTCAGTGCAGGGCACTAGTCTAGATGACTAACTGAGGTCCCGTGATTCTATTATTCTATTATGTCAAGCTTCACAATTATGTGTTTACTACAACATGCTCTTCCTCCCATTTTTCCATTTGATATATTTTACATAACTACTGCGTTTCAAAAGTATATTCAAATTACTTTATTACAGCTAAGATTTTAAAAAGTGAATGGTAGAGGCGATTGAAAGTTCTCATTGATATTTTTCTCTTCGATGAAAAATAGGGTTTCAAATAAATCAAAGTATTTTGCAAACAAACAAAAACATCCATGTTTGTCAAAATGTGTCCGTTTTTGTCTGAAAGCCAACCAAACCAAAATATGAAAACCAAAATTATTTGTATTCTGACCACCAAAAAACATTTTTCCCTTTTCTGGGATTGTGGGTTTTCAACAAAAAACAAAAAATTCCATGGAATTTTGACAAAACCTGAAAAGCTTTTTTTTGGTTTGTTTTCCTCAGAAAATCAAATATATTTCCTCACTCATTCCAGGACATGTGCTTTTGGGTGCCTCCATTTCTGAGAATTGCAAGTATCCCACTTTTAATTGTCTGCATTCCACATTTGAAGATTACAAGAGGGAATGAGGAAAGGAAATATTGTAGCACAGCAGTTTGAATATCTGAAATAAAACATACTATGGAAACTTGCATGGTACAATTATTTTTTCCTATACAATTCACGGGCTGGACATTTTGCTGGGTGAATCAAGGCCAAAAACCAACTCCTTACCTGAAATGTATGTTTTTATTTTTTACTATCAGATGAAAATTATTGCATCAAATCTGATTGCAACTCAGATGATATGCCAGTAAGAAGTGGCTAGAAGAGGAAATCCCTGTTTATGTGACTCACTGTTTTTGAGCAAATATTAACTTTGGCTGGTGAGCATTTTTTCTTGTATCACTTTTCCAGATCGGAGAGGAATTATACAATGTCTCAGAGCAAGTTTGTCTGGCTGTATCGGACTGCAGCCTTTGGTTATTTAGATAACTTTTGTTTTTAACAATGTTTTGTCTATTTATTGTTTCTAAAACTGTAAGGAAAATTTATTTCCCCATCATTCTAAACCCAGTAATGTTGTATCAAATTCTGCACCATTGAAAAATGCTAATTGATGATGGCAAGAAGCTTAATGGGGAGTGACCAGGGCTTGCTTTGCTATGCTAAAACCAAAACAGACACTGGGAACTAGCCATTACTGAGTTGCCAGATTCTAGGAGTTTAAGTAAGCTTGGAACCCATCTAGTCTGAGAAGTTTACTTTGTCTCATGGGCTCGTTTGGTAGAAGAAATGTTGATGGCCATTTCATTTAGCTAAGAGTTCTCCTACCCTCTTTAAAACTACCACTAAAGTCTGGTACCATGGAGTCAAGCGCCATGAAGAAACCTCAAGAGAGTTAGTTGGCCTAGTTCATGAAAAAATGGACGGGGATTCAGAAGACATAGGGGTTCTGCCACTGCTCTGCTGTGTGACCGTGAGCAACTCCCTTCACTTTAGCTTCCTTAGCTAAGTATCCCCAATGAGCTGACACGTTCCTGTCATGCTGACCAATAGTGTGTCCTTATGTTCCGTACCAACAGAGAGAGAGAGAGAGATTGATAGATAGATGGGGAGTATAGGGATAGATAGATAGATAGATAGATAGATAGGCCCATCTATGACTGTGGCTACCAGGTGCTATGCTATACTACTACTACTAATACTACAGGTTGAAAGTGGGGAAATCAAGACCTATGTATATAGGGATGACTCATTCACCACTGAAATGCAGCACCTTCTCACATTCAACACAATTCAATAGCTCAAGATGGAAAAGCAGAAATAACTTTTCCAGTTGAAACTCCAGGCAGTATTTTAAGGAGGCAGAATACCAATAGCCAGGCTCAGATTTGGCCACTAGACTGGCGCTAACACCCATGCTCTTGCAAAATGTTCCATGGGCTCTCGAGTGACCACAAGTGGTCAGGAGCGCGGTTTTGGCATCGCAGAGGGACATATTTTCTCCATGAAGTCAACAGTCTTCTCCCCTGTGGTCCTTCCTTCTGCACTCAGTAATAGCCACAATGCAGACGGACAGCTGTGATTTTGGTAGGCTCTGCACAGTAAACACTTTTTTTCCCCCTTCTCTTTCGTTCTTTTACAAAATGGCTGCAATAAACAGTCAATAAGCCAAGAGCTTGGTTCAAGCTGAGATGGAGAAGCCCTGTAAAAAAAATCTACCTGAATGGACTCTCAAACAGAAGTGAGCAACCCAGACCTTCGATTGCTTAAACTGATAGCTGCAACTTGTTTTGCTCTAAAGTTTAGGGTCATTGGATTTTTGTTTTTAATTGAGGTTCTTTATTTCCTCTTGTTATTTGATCCGTAGATTGCTGCGGCTCTCATGACTAGAAAGTTCCTGTTCTTTTGCACTTATCTTATCTGGACTTTCTAATTTCCTCCATTAGGTGATGTCTGACACCTTATTTGCTCAAATCCGACAGTCTGGATACACAAGGAGATTAAAATGAGTCACCGCCTCCCTACCTCCCCTCACTTCTTCCAAATCTCCCTCCCTTCCTCCACGCTGGGGGGTGATTCTCTTTACAGTGTGCAGTATAGGAAAAGACATAAAGGGAGCCTAGGTCAGTGTGTTGAATTAAAAAGTTCCCTGATGAGAATGCTACGCACAACAAAAAAATCACTCCGAAAAGAAAGTCTAAATAAAAGCCCTGCTAAATTATATTTATTTAAATTCACTGTGTGAAAGCCAGTGGTGACCGGTAGGTTTAACAGGATTCTGCAGAGATCAGACATACCTTGTTTGCTAAATTAAACTCCACTGCATATACGAGAAATCTTTTTTTTTTTCCCCAGAGCATCCTGAGAAATACTTCTCCCTGATCCATGGATCAGATTCCTGGTGGGTCCAAATGAGCAAGTTTCAATTGGTGTCAATAAAGCTATCATTGTCTTGAGTTTGGTTTCTGTCATTTTACACCAGCTGGAGATTTGGGCCCAAATGTTCAAATCAGAGGGGTAGCGAGGGTGTTATGTGCTCGGGGCAAAATTTGCACCGGCCCCTCCACCCCGCCTCCGTGTAGCGGGGCCCCGAACCTAGCACACAGTTGAGCCTGACCCAGGGAAGAGGGGGAGGAGCATGTACCGCATCTTCCCCCGCCCCCTCTAGTTTGGGGCTGGGCCCCTGCATCCACTAACCTGCCGGCGGCCAGAAAGGGAGCTGCGCGGTGGTGCTCTGGCGATCAAGGAGGGTCAGGCTGGGGGAGGAGGCACCCGCTGGCAGTGGCTGTAGGTGGAGAAGGAGCAGGTGAGTCAAAGGAGCATGGCAACTCCCCCCGCCCCTCCTCACTACACCACTGGTTCTAATGATGAAGTAGGTTTTACCCATGAAAGCGCATGATTTTATGTATTGTGGTTTGTCTCTATGGATGCGTCTACACTGCACCATTACTTTAAGATAACTAGCGTTATTTCGAAATAACAATGAGAGCATCTCTACACAGCCATTCCGTTATAATGGACGGCTTACTCTGAACTCTGTAAACCTCATTTTACGAGGGGTGATGCCTATTCCGAAATAGCTATTTTGAAATAAGGTTTGTGTAGATATAACCACCACTAGGCGGATTTGAACCTGGGACCTCTGAAATGGAGTATAGGAGCCTCCACCCTCTGAGCTAAAAGCCAGGTGGCACCCAGCCTCTGCTGCAGAGGTCTCTTGATCTTAACTGTTGCTGTGGTCTCGGTACCAATTGCATTGCTCAGTAACCACACTAGCTGTGTGGGTTACATAGACGCTCCACTGCTGCTATTTCGAAATAGCCCCTCACCAGGCCCATTCTAAGTTATGCCTCCCCAATTCCTTCTGGGGCTCTAAATCGAACTGCAACTCTGGCCAACTAAAGACCAGAAGTGATTCCATTGACTGACCCTATCTATAGGCCCAGGCCTGCATTTTCTTACCACATTCCAGTTTGTAGTTATAATTCTCCCCCGAGAAGACGGAAAAGTCAGAGGCCTCTTCCTTTCAGCAGCACAATGCTGGCTATTCGCCACAGTTTGCTAAGTCCTGGTGACTCAGCGACAGGCGTGAATTTGGACTAACCACAGGGTCTCCCCTTCTGCCACTCTTAATTCTTAATGCAGTCGCTGTTAGTAAAGCTGCTGTTGATATGATTGCTTATTATTTCCAGGCAAGAGATTGGACAAGAACTTTATTTCGTTGATACAAAGCCATCGTTGGCCATCGCTCACACAGCTGTGAGTGATTCAGGTCTCTAAACAAGGGCAGAAAGTTGATCGTTATCACTGCCCTGATGAGCGTGCAAATTCAAGAGCTAGTTTCTGGGCATCTTGCTCCCATAATTATTCCAAATGAAATCCATGGGCCAAAGTTGAATCTCAGGTGCACTGCCACATAGCTGATGTTCCCCAGGATTTATACCCAAAAAGCTAACACACATAAGAACGGCCATAGTGGGTCAGAACAAAGGTATATCTAGCCCATTCTCTTGTCTTCCAACAGTGGCCAATGCTAGATGCCCGAGAGGGAGGGAAAAGAACAGTCAAGTCATCAAGTGATCCAGCCTGTCACCCATTCCCAACTTCTGACAAACAGAGGTTAGGAACGCCTTTTCTACCTACCCTGGCTAATAGCCAGATCTATGAATGTATCTAGCTCTTTTTAAAACCCTGTTAAAGTCCTGGCCTTCACAATATCCTTGGACAAGGAGTTCCACAGGTTGACTATACGTTGCATGAAGTAGTACTTCCTTTGGTTTGTTTTAAACCTGCTACCTATTAACTTATTTTGGTGTCTGCTAGTTCTTATGTTATGGGAACAAGTAAATAACTATTTCTTATTCACTTTCTCCAAACCTATCATGATTTTATAGCCCTCTAGCATATCCCTCTTGAGTCTCCTCTTTTCTAAGCTGAAAACGCCCAGTCCTTTTAATCTCTCTTCATATGGCAGCTGTTCCAAATCCCTACTCACATGAGTAGGGTGAGCAGGGATTAGCCTGGGCCCAGTGTAAATGGGCATGCTGGTCCTCTACAGTGGGTTTAAATTCTAAGCCTTCCCTCTTCCTCATTCTGACCAGAGGAATGTTGGCTATCTTCACTCCTGGGGGCTGATGGGAGTTGCAGCTCCATCGAAAGGCACCTTGGGAAGGGTTAACCCACATGAAAGTGACTCCTTAGGCCTTGAAAAAGGGGAGACACGAAGAGTGCAAGGGCCTGAGCAACAGCGAGAGGGGGCGCTAAAGACAGGTACAGAACAAACCTGGAATCCGTCTTAATGGGTCAGGGTGGGATGCCCTATCACTCCGACAAATGTGAAAGTGGGAGTGGAGAATTACAACAGCCAGGGCCAGGTTAACTCTTGTAGGGCTTGAGGCTATTCACTTTGGGGGCCACCCTAGGCTCCAGGGTGGGGCCAAGAAGAAGGGGTTCAGAATGCTAGAGGGGGTCCAAGCTGGGACAGAAGGTTGGGGTGTGGGAGTAGGTGAGGCCTCCGGCAGGGCCATAAAATAAGGGCGAGGAGAGTGAGGCACTTGCCTCGGGCGCATAGCTGAGGGGGCTCAGAAAACTAATGATTTTAAAACAGGAGCTACTAAGCTGTCTTCGCTCGTGCCTCGCGCCACGTCAGCGCCCCTGCCTGCGCCAAGGACGGTCAATGTCAACTGCTCCTTAGGGGTGCCGTTTCCTGAGGGGGCACAATTTTATATTCTTGCCTCAAGCACAAAATTAGCTAGTTACGGCACTGGCCTCCAGTGGCGGGTGTGGGCTCTGGGTGGACCTGGGGAGGAGGGGTGAGGGGTACAGGAGGGGGCTCCAGGCTGGGGCCCAGGGGTTTGGACCACAGGAGAGGGCCCAGGGCAGAAGATGGGGTGGGAGTCAAGGTGTGGGAGGAAGCTCAGGGCAGCGACAGGGAGTTGGGATGGGGGCACTAACTGCGGGCAGCTCCCCTTTGGTGGCCCTAGGGAGGGGAGAGAGCAGGTGGCTCTGTGCAATGCCCTGTGGCCTGCACTCGCCTGCAGGCACCACCCTCTCCAGCTCCCATGGGCTGCAATTCCCGGCCAATGGGAGCAGTGGGGGCGGAGCCCACAGGCCAGAAAAGGGCGCAGACACCGCTTCCCCCTTCTCTCCCATCTCTGCAACACAGGGGGGCTTGTGGCTGTATCCCAGGGCCCTGGGATAAGGATCTGAACTTTTGACACCCAGGAGATCTCTTTCTCCTGGTCGTCAGTCCCTAAACCCCTTTCTTAATCCAGTCCTGGCAACAGCTGATGACAAAAGGCCAGTGCCCAGACAGAGATAACTTTGTCAAGGCTCTGGGGAAGAACTAGGTCTGAAGGAGGAGATGGAGGAAGCATGGCTGATGAGAACTTTTGCCTGCACCACTGATGAAACACCAATGACCATGGGGGAGGTCCAAAATCAGCCCAGGGGGGAATGGATACAAATACAGTGAAAGCTTTGTTATCCGGCATTCATGGCGGGCAATGCTAGTTAGCCAAGTTTTCTGGTTAACAGAGTACTGGAAACAAAGTTTCATTCGACTTTCCTTGCCCGCTGCAGGGTGGGTCCTCCTGGGTGGTACGTGCCGAGTTGGCGAAAGCACTTAGCGTGTGCATAACAACTACCAGGTTCCTAACTGAAAGGTGCCAAGTGGACAATTAAAATGTAATTGTTTTATTGCAGGAAGACAATTAACAGGAGTCAGCTGATGGATGATTTGCTGTCTTCTGGGCTTTACTGGCAAACCCCAGAGACTGCAGATTTTAAACGCCATTTCCCACTTAATATTTAGACTAGAAATAAAAGTTGCCCTTGCTGCATTAAAAATGCACCCGGCCTGGGTTTATGTTCCCTTTGCACTTCCCTTTTTTGTTTCTTCAGCAAAGAGGAAGGCTAGGGTACGTCTAGACTACAAGCCTCTTTCGAAAGAGGCTTTTTCGAAATCTTTTGAAAAAGCTTCTTTCGAAAGAGAGTGTCTGGACTGCAACCACTTCTTTTGAAAAAGCAAGTCACTTTTTCAAAAGAGAGCACCCAGACAGTCTGGATGTTCTCTTTCGAAAAAGCCCTGTTTGCATTCAATAACGCCTTTTTTCGAAAGAGCACTTTAGATAAAAGGCGTTATTCCTCATAAAATGAGGTTTTCCACAGTCAAAAAACTGCTGTGTTCTTTCAATTTAATTTCTAAAGAACTCAGCAGCAGTCTAGACGCAGGTGAAGTTTTTTCGAAAAAAGGCCATTTTTTAAAAAAAACCCTGTAGTCTAGATACACCCTTCGGCTACATCTAGACTACATCCCTCTGTCGGCAAAGGGATGTAAATGAAGCACTTCAAAAGTGCAAATGAAGCCGGGATTTAACTATCCCATGCTTCATTTGCATAATCACGTAATGGCGCTCTTTTGAAAAAGCGCTATTTTGAAATTGAAACCTCAGTCTAGATGCAGTTCTTTTGAAAATAGATGCCATTTTTTGATAGATCCTGTAAACCTCATTTTTTGAGGAGTACAGGATCTTTTGAAAAAGGGTTTTATTTTCAATTGATCCCCATCTAAAATGGCTGTTTTTCTTTCGAAAAGCCCAGTTTCGAAAAAAATGCAGCCGCCATTATGCAAATGAAGTGCAGGGAAATTTAAATCACGGCTTCATTTGCAATTTCAAAGTGTCTAATTTACATCCCTTTTTTGAGAAAAGGGATGTAGTTTAGACACAGCCCAAAAAATGAGGTTTACAGGATCTTTTGAAAAAGCACCCCGTTTTTGAAAGAACCGCATCTAGACTGCGGTTTCAATTTCAAAATAGCACTTTTCTGAAAGAGTGCCATTACATGATTATGCAAATGAAGTGCAGGTTATTTAAATCCCGGCTTCATTTGCACTTTCGAAGTGCTTCATTTACATCCCTCTGCCGACAGAGGGATGTAGTCTAGACGTAGCCTAAGTGTTCATAATTTGGGGCTTTTAAAATATTTTCACTCTGATAGCAAGAGCAATAAAAAACCTCTCTGCAGAGAGAGAGGGGAGCCTTCAGCCCCATAAATCTCACATGTACAAGGTCTGGATACATTGGGATGTCTTGGCTCTGAAATGACCTTTTGGCTCTTCCTCTTCATCTTGGTTTTTAATTGGATCCCAGCATTGGCCAGGTGGATCCAAGCTGTGTGCTGGCAGCCTGCTTGCCGACCAATTACTGGTTTGTATATTAAAATAAAGGGAGTGTGAGATGTGAGACTGAGTGTGTATGTGTGCGTATGTGAGTGTGAGTGAGAGAGAGAGAGAGACAAACAGACAGAGAGACAGACAGACAGAGATGTGAAAATGTTCATTTAGTGGACTCTCAAGACAGATACATACAGGGTGGAAGGGAAGAAAGTTATTTATGTATGTGCATATGTATATAGCTCTCTATATAAACAATATAAATATATGTGCATGTGCATGTATGTTATATACAGCAACAAACTGTAGTGAGAAGGAGAGAAGTGCTCAAAGAGAGGAAGCATTGTCCAATGGTTAGGGCTTGTCTTCACTACGTGGCAGCTCGACACTGCAGTGATTGATCCATGAGCAGTCGATTTATCGTGTCTGCTTAGACTCAATAAATCGACCTCCAAGTGCTCTCCCATCAACTCTGGTGCTTCACCTGGACGAGAAGAGTAGCTGGAGTTGATGGGAGAAGGGCCCCCACCGACCTTACTGCAGAGAAGACACCACGGTAAGTAAATCAACTACAGCTACGCTATTTGCATAGTTATCATTGCGTAGGTTAGATAACGGGCATGGAGCAAGGGAAATTAGTGTACACTAGGACTCCAAGTGCTAGCCTGAGGGAATGGGGAAACCTGAGTTTAATTCCTTGCTCTGCCACAGACTTCCTATGTAACCTTGGGTGAATCACTTGGTCTTTTTGTGTTTGAGTTCCCCACTAAACACAGCACTTCTCTACCTCACAGGGGTGTTATGAGAATAAATAGATTAAATGCTCTGCTGTTACATCAATGTGGATTTCAGAGGTACTATCAATAGAGGGGCTAGGCACCTGTTAAAAAGACAGTAAAAACATATTTGCAAATTAGCATTAATAGTTACTTTTGCTGAGCATAAGGATGCCAGTCCTGTAAGCTGGAGTTAAACCCTCAAACTCTGCTGTACTGTGGCTTTGCAAATGTGATGAGTTCCCCTTTATATTCTGGCGGTTAGAAGAGATAATAATAACGATGCAAAGCAGAACTGTGTCTTGCCTGCTGCTTAGGCTGTCCTGTGAGGGACAAGATCTGAGTGTTTTTAATTCCCCGTGTGTGCTGGGAGATGTGCAAAATCAATGATGCATGAGGTGGACTTCCATGTGGATAAATTCTGCACCGCCCCTCCCGCTCCCCCAGTCTGACGAGCATTTACTCATGTGAGTAATCTCATTGATTTACTGGAGCAAGGTGCAGAGAACTGAGCACCTCAAACAAAATGGGGTTAATGAACTCACAAGTGGGCACATTTTGCAGAAGAATTCACCATGTTTTTTGAATCTTTTGTTTCATACTGATCCCCTTCTCCAGTGAAAGTGAGACTTTCTCCTCGCAACAGGGAGCAAAAGGCAACTTGGAAGTTTGAAATTCACGCATATTCTCATGACTTCAGCTCTAGAAAAGCCATTTCCAGATCACAGATACTTTTAATGAAACATTTTTGCCATATAAATATCCACTCATTTCCTCTAGCTTGGTTCAGCCTGTGCAGTTATATGAACTTCTGAGCAATTCAAAAATTTTAAAAAAAGGGCTGCCGATCTTTGGAAGTTGTTCTAGGCTGTGTAGACTTGCTTACAAAATAGAATCATGTCACCAAGGTTTATTGGTAGTTGATGCCTCTTGAAAGTAAGAGGGACAGATAGGTGCAAATATAAGTCTACAATACTGTCTTTATGCTGGCATCAGAGATGGTTCTTATATCTCTGAAGCGAAGAAATCCCAACGTTAGGGAAATAATTCAAAATGTGGCACACAGGGTAAATGGTTGAGGAAACTTGAAATGACATATAGAACATTTTTGTCATGTTTTCTATAACCTCGGTTCTGTGATTTGGAATTTTTAATGAAAAAAAGATATATACTAATGGACAGCTTAAAAACAACAAAACTGTATGAGCCTGAGATAGTATTGCAACTCCCAATAAGAGAAAAAAAAATGTCAGGCTCCCAAAAATCATGAGATTGGCTTAGCAATCATGAGATGCTTTCAACAATTATAATTTTACAGTTTTTCTTTAAAAATGCTTTTTTGGGTTTTGTGCCTTTAAGGGTCCAGTTTCAACTCTTCTCTAAAACCTGGGGGATTAAATACTTTAAAAATAAATTAATTAATGAAAGCTGTGATTCTCATATAATCACAGGACTCCAAGGCTGCGTCTATACTGCAACGCTATTTCAGGATACTGGAGTATCCCAAAATAGATATCTCACATCTTCATGGCAAGCCCGTTATTTTGGGCTCACTATTCTGATGTCCCTTTAAACCTCTTTCTACAAGGAGTAAGAGATGTTTCGGAATAGCGCTTTATTTTGAAATTTGGCACTGTGTAGACAACGCCAAATGATGAAATAAGCTATTTTTAAATAGCATTGAAATAAGATACACAATTTCCGTAGCTCAAATTGCGTATCTTATTTCGAGTTATGGTGCAGCGTAGGCACACCCCAGGAGAATGGGTGTTGGGGAATAAAGCAAATATTACAGCATTTGTGGTAAAATCAGGAGAGTGTACCACACTTGAAGGTGATTTAGGGATTATGTCTGCACTGCAGAGTTTTTTCAGAAAAACTTCAATTATGTCCACGCTGAAATCGTGTTCTTCCAAAAGAAAATCGAAAGAACAGAGGGTTTTTTCCAACATTGCTAATCCTCATTCCACAAGGAAGAAGCCTTTTTTCTGAAAGAGCTCTTTCGGAAAAAGGCATATGTGGACGGGGAAGAGGGAGTTCTTTCGAAAGAAGAAGAAAGAGGAAAAAGCACAGGTGCCTTGGTAGCCACTCCGTCCATAGTAATCACAGCTGAAATGAGAGATAGCATCCATTCAGTGTGGATGCTATCTTTCAAAAAAGCAGATAGCTTTTTCAATGCACTTTTGCAGGGTGGACGCTCTCTTTCAGTCAAAGTTTTTCTGGAAGATCTCTTCTGGAGAAGCTTCTTCCGAAAGAAGCCTGCAGTCTAGATGTATCCTAGAGGAGCTATTTATAATAAAAGAACAGAAAGGCATAGGTGAGACGTGATCTAAACATGAGCTAGATTTCTCAGTTCGAGTGAAAGTCGTGGAGATTTAGGGTATATATTCATTACGGGCTGGATCAATGGGCAGCAATCATTCCAGTGGGGGTTGATTTATCGTGTCTAGGATAGACACGATAAATCAACTGCCAAGCGCTCTCCTGTTGACTCCAGTGCTCCACTGAAACAAGAAGAGTAAGTGGAGTTGATGGGAGAGCCTCAGCTGTTGACTTACCACAGTGAAGATGCTGCATTGAGCAGACCTAAGTACTGTGACTTCAGCTATGCTATTCATGTTGATGAATCTGTGTAACTTAGGTTGACGGCCCATGGTAATATAGACAAGTCTTTGGGGCATGTTGGCACTTCAAGCTGCAGGTGTGATTCTGAGCTCCAGGAGACCTATTTGGGCTGACTCCTATCAAACTAGTGTGCTAAAAAGAGTTGTAGCTACAGCTGTCCAAGCAGCGGGACCCCTGATGTTTCAGATGGGCACGAACTCAGAGTAGCTAGCCTGTCCCGCAACATAAGCTGCTATAGCTATACCCCGGTTTTAGCATGGTCCAGCTCAGTCAAGGTAGTGAGATTAGGTCTCCACAGGCTAGGAATGGCACCTCCAACCCTAAATGAATGCATCCTATCCTTATTCCAGTTCTGTTATTATTCCAGTTCAATGACCTTCTGTAGTCCTATTGGAAGACAGCAGCCTTGACTGTAATGTCCACCGTTTTCTGTGCTTTTTATGAATGGTTACCGCCAATATCTTACAAGGATTTGGTTGCCATAAAGTCCCATCCGAGCAAAGTTCCTTAACAGATGCACCTTTATTCTGATTTCTGAAGCTTGTTTGACAGCTACTAGCTCACTTCAGTCAGTCTTGTATTTATTTGAGATTGTTTATGCTGGGTAAACTCCTTAGAGACAGAGAGCAAATTCTTCTGAGATCTCGTGGCCAGATCAATTTGTAGAACTGTTTCCATGTTTTCTGATGCAATCGAGTGTAACGACGTTGTATCCCAGTAAACATGGAAAAGGAGCAAGGAAAACATTTCTCAGTCAACCTCCTAAAAATACAGTTCTGGTTGGGGAGAGATTTGATTTTTATTCCAGGAGGCCTTTTAAACCCTCCCTACATTCCACAACGTCCCAGCTTTTTCATAATCTTACACTTCACTAGCCTGACATGGAGTAAGTAGTATTCATTTAACTGTATATATTCAGAGGTGGAGCAATGCCAAGTCTGGTTGGAAGCACATTCAGTATTTGGCAAATTGGGCAGACCTTTTACATCAAGGGGAATCTTGATAAGAGCTACCTTAAATTGCCTTCCTTTTTTTTCTTGTGTGTGTGTGTTGTGTGTGTGTGTGTGTGTGTGTGTTTCTGTAGGAAGAAATACCTTCACATTTGTTCCCCATGCTGTCTTGAGTTTGTCACAAATGGGGCTCACAAGCAGAAGTTCAGGAGAAAATATGTTCTTACTTATATTTTCATTTGAAAGTCCAAGACCCAAACAGGCCAGGACATTTATTTTGTGTCTGCATTAAGGAGCATTCATTAGGAGGTTGCAGAGGTAATTCACATAGTTCCCCACCCAGCCCATTCCTGTTCTAGAAAATTCCACCATCCCAGAGCGTCAATCAGGCACCACAATTACACTTTAAAGATCTTACCAGGAGTAGCCCGAGACGGGCTGCGGCAGCTGGCGTCCCAGGTGGAACGCGCAATTGGCGCCCCCGCCTGCATGGCCGTCAATGGGGTGAAGTCATCATCGGGTGCCCCGGGCACCCGGTGACGTCATCATCGGGCACCGTTGAAGGCGGCGCCCTAGGCGATGGCCGAGTCGGCCTATAGTCACGGGCCGCCCCTGGATATTACATATTAGAACCCCGCCTTTCCACGTGTCATTTGCACAATGGATTGTTCACAAACACACATGCATTTGCCTCAGTGATTTGAACTTGCAGTTAACATGACGCAAGGGGCAGATTACCAATTTGCATATGTGAGCATGTAGGTACGTCCTGGTCCTTTCTATGAATACCTGAGCTGAAAATGCAATTGTAAAACCTCCTTATGGCACATTCATCATATAAGTAAACGAACATTTTAGCAGGTGGATTTGTTCCCCATAACTTTTAAAAATCGGACAGTAGGTATTTGGTCATTTCTTAATTTTTTTCCCTAAAATAAAATAAAATAAGGATATCACAAGGAGGAGGGAGAAAAATTGTTCTCCTTGGCCTCTGAGGATAGGACAAGAAGCAATGGGCTTAAACTGCAGCAAGGGAGATTTAGGTTGGACATTAGGAAAAAATTCCTAACTGTCAGGGTGGTTAAACACTGGAATAAGTTGCCCAGGGAGGTTATGGAATCTCCATCTCTGAAGATATTTAAGAGCAGGTTGGACAAACACCTGTCAGGGATGGTACTGGGTCCTGCCGTGAGGGCAGGGGACTGGACTCGATGACTTCTTGAGGTCCCTTCCAGTTCTAGTGTTCTATGATTCTATGATTCTATGAAATAAAATATGGCCACATTGAAAATTGTGGGCCAAATGCTGGTGTAAATAATGCAACTCCATTAAACTCTGGGGAGCTAATTTACTCCAGTGGCTAATTTAGTCCGTTGCCATTACCACACCATTGGACGCATCCGATGTTTGCGAGCCTGATGCAGTCTCATGTGATGTAGCCGCAGCAAAAGGAAAACATTTGAGGCAACGGCTGTGTCTTTTCCCTGCTGCCGATGTTTTTGTTCTGTGTCTTTCAGAACACTTTGAAGAGAGCGTCTTTCCGCAGCAGAGATAAGCATCCTGTGGATCATGCATTCTCAGCCGTACAAGTCACTGCTGACCCTTCCGGAGGGCAGCTCGTTGAATGAGGCCATCTCAGACTACTGCAGCTAATCCAACTTTACACCCGTTGATTACATGAAGTGACATTCAACACAGCATTTTTTTTTCTAGACACTGAGATTATGAAATTATGAAAAGCATTACAGAATCTCAACTCCTTCCCTCCCCACAGTGGGCTAAAAATAACACTAACCCTTCTAAACATGTCCTAATCTTGTCACCAGGAAGTTGATGAGGTCATGTGACTTGGCCAGGACACATCTGTTGTCAGAAGAGGGAGAAATCGACATTTAGGGCAGCATAATGTGCTCTGCTCTGTGTGAGTCAAGATGGCAAAATAGGAAGCTGAATGTCTTTGTTTTAGTCTTAAAGTGAATTTTGATGCTGGATTAAAAACACTAGAATTTAGAATCCTCTGCCCACACAGCAGGTACAACAAAAGCAGTGACAGCACATGTTTGCTAATCTAAGGCCAGAACTACACCGGACCCGGTAGCTCAGCTCAAGGTATGCAACTCCAGCTATGTACAATATCCAAGGGGGAAGCCCTGGGGATACAGCCCCATACCAGGGCTGAGATGACTCAAAGGCAGAGCCCTAGGTGGGGCTAGAAAAACTGCCTGAGAACCACTAAAAGCCACAGATTGAGGCTATGTCTACACTGCAGAGGTATCCCAGAAAAGCAATGTCGCATCCAAGGAACGCGTCCGCTTTTTCAAAAAAAATTTCAAAAAAGCGGACGCGCTCTTTCGCCATCCCTGTAAACCTCGTTCTATGAGGAAGAAGGGATGTGTCAAAAGAGCAGGTTTTTCTTAAATTCTGCACCGTGTAGACATGCCAAATTTCGGAAAAGCCTCTTTCGGCAGAAAAGCGGAAAAAGATACGCAAATTGCACTTCGCAATTTGCATATCTTTTTCCAATTTACCTTTGTAGTCTACACATAGCCACAGAATGCAGACGCACACAACCAGAGGAGGTGCTAATGAGAGGTAAGTATTGACCCCATCAAAACATCTATGGTTCTCTGTAAGTACAGTAATAGTAGTGATGGGGAAACTCACACACTGTCAGGAGGTCCACTTGGGAAAAATACGCAAGCTTTCAATGTTCATCTGCATTCTTTTATCCTGGAGATTGGGGCTGGAGAGCTCACAAGATCATAATCACGAGAGATTCCATACTTCCTCACATTAGCCAGGTTGAAAATAGTATGAGGACAATTTCTCTTGTGCTAATTTTGAAATGTGAGTCTCAGAGGAAGCCTTAAACCCAAAGGAGGAAAGGAAAATGGAATGAGAGAAACAACTCCATGACTTACCCCCTCGGAAATGTGAGTTAAAATCAACCTGTGATTTTAGACCAAATCAATTTGATGGCATGTTTTTTGGAAAACATATCTTAAGAAAGGAGATGGGTTCATTTTGGGTTGAGTTTCTTTTCTTCCTTCCTAGCCTTTAGCCCTACTGAAATATAGGGAATGAAAGAGAACTTCATCCGTGTCCAGTAGGCCAACGCAAAGCCCGCTCAAGGCTAAAGTAGAATTTTAACTGGTACATGTGCTGGCCCTCTGCACAGGGGATGTATTTATTTCTGGACTTATTCTCCAGTGATAGATAACCTGTGGTCCATGGGCTACATGTGGCCCATTGGGGTTCTATGTGTGGCCCACAAGACATTTTGTTTATTGTTGCCCATGCCACAGAATTGCCAGTTTCTGCTGGTTTCTGTCCATGTACTTTCTTTCCTACCAATATTACTAACTGATACACACATAAAGCCAGGGCCCATGAAGTGAAGTGTGTGCTGATTGCACACAACAGTGACTGTGAGAGTCATGTTCTCCCTCTGCATCCAATCGCAGCATTGCTATAGGTCAATCAGCACCCACTGCATATTCTAGTTACGCAAGTGCGGTGAACAAAACTGCCCTCTTGCTGGAAGGCATCTTGGTTACGACAATCTTGCGGCCCACAGCGATGAAGGAGGGCCACTCATGCAGTCCACTCTTTAACCTAGGTTGCCCATCGCTGCTATTGTCTGCTTTCGATGCTGGTGTGGCAAACCATCATTTCCCAGTACTTGATATGCCAGTGTGGTTTACACACTATCAGTCCTGGGGGAATTCCACAATTTTACTATAGAATCATAGAACCCTAGAACTGGAAGGGACCTCAAGAGGTCATCAAGTCCAGTCCCCTACCCCCACAGCAGGACCAAGCACCGTATAGATCATCCCTGACAGGTCTCTGTCTAACCTGCTCTTAAATACCTCCTGTAATGGAGATTCCACAACCCCCCCTAGGCAATTTATTCCAGTGTTTAACCACCCTGACAGGGAGTTTTTCCTAATGTCCAACCTAAACCTCCCTTGCTGCAATTTAAGTCAGTTGCTTCTTGTTCTATTCTCAAAGGCCAAGGAGAACAATTTTTTCTCCCTCCTCCTTATAACACCCTTTTAGATACTTGAAAAAGTATGGCTCTAAATGCAACAATTGCAGAATTGCCCCCAGGTCTTAACAGTATATACGTATAGAATCATTCAAAGTTGCTTGCCTCCCATCCAATCACAGTACGTAGTGACCCTGGAAGGACTGTTTGGCCAAGATTGCCCCACCAAACCCCTCTACTTATCCTATTCTCATTAAAATGGCCACAAGGTCTTAAATATTCAGGGGAGACTTTGGAGTTTAAGCTTTCACACTACACTTCATGAAGCTCAGATGTTTCTCTCTAGGCTGGATGAAGGGCTGAACAATCAGGATAGCAAACTTGCAGTGGTAAGGGTCTGGTTGTTAGTATTTAAGTACCCCAAGTCATAGACTTGTACTAGGTGCCATGCAACCCAACGACAAAAATGTCCTACCCTAAACAGCTTACAGTGGTGAAAGTTCCCGCTGATTTCAAAGACTCCAGGATATTACCCCTGGTGGCTAGAACTTTGAGGGTACGTCTAGACTGCAAGCTTCTTTCGAAAGAAGCTTTTTCGGAAGAGATCTTCTGAAAAAACATCTTTCGAAAGAGAGTGTCCACACACTGAAAGGACGCTATCTCACATTTAAGCTGTGATTACTATGGATGGAGTGGCCACCAGGGCACCTGTGCTTTTTCCTGGAGGCCTCTTCTTTCGAAAAAACTCCCTCTTCCTCGTCCACACATGCCTTTTTCCAAAAGAGCTCCTTAGGAAAAGGTGTTCTTCCTTGTCGAATGAGGTTTACCATGTCAGAAAAACCCTTGCATTCTTTTGATTTTCTTTCAAAAGAATGCAATAGCAGTGTGGATGTAAGTGACGTTTTTTCAGAAAAACTGCCATTTTTCAAAAAAAACCCTGCAGTCTAAACACACCCTGAGCCTTCCTTTTTGGTGTGTCATTTCCACACTGCCAATGAGAGTCATACAGAGAGGCGTGCTGGCCACCTCCCGACTCGACAAAGAATTCACTGTAGCCAACACAAAACGTTTCCACGGGAGATCATCTTGGGCAATGGAGTCTCTTGCTACTCATTTTCAGTTCCTCCAAACTGCACCCAGACTTCCAAAACCATCCTTACATTGCCTGCCCACTCCACAGCTGCAGCCCAGTAAAAGCAGTTACGCTAGTCTTTCCATAATTTGGTGCTAAGAAAAACAGAGGTAAGAAATAGCTGATAATTGCAAGATGTCAGCCACTCTGAGGAGGGATCAGAGGTGAAATATAATGGTGGGTTTGCCAGGTGCAGCTGGGTCAAAAGCAATGTGTTATTGAAGGGAAACTTGTCAAGGGTAATATCTGTCAGGGAAAACCTGAGAGACGATTGCATACTGTCAAAGGTCACTAAATCGCAGGTAACATGTAGCCCCAGTGCTCCAAAAAACAAGGATATGGCCTGGTATAGTTCAGAATGTAGCTGGGCATTAAGTATTTCCTTGCATACTTTTAGAGGGAAGAAAGAAAGCCAGGCACAAGGCAGAAATACACTCCTGTGGTACAGAAAATGGCATGAAGCACTGTGGAGCCTGTTTAGAGAGAACTCTGATGCAGTGAAAAATGTGAAGTCCAACAAAAGTTGAGGATCATTTCAGTGCACTGTTCTGTGCCAACTGAGCTCCTATCAGAGGGTAAATTTGTTCCATAAGAGGGTTCCACACTGCACTAGAAATGGCTAGGGACCACACAAAGCAGAGAGGCCACTGCTGTCTGGTCTAGGACTTGAAAAATTCTGGGATAATAACATAAGAATGGCCACACTGGGTTAGATCAAAGGTCCATCTAGCCCAGTATTCTGTCTGCCAACAGTGGCCAATGCCAGGTGCCCCAGAGGGAGTGAATAGAAATAGGTAATCTTCAAGTGATCCCTCCCCTGTCACCCATTTCCAGGCCCTGACAAATAGACGCTAGGAACACCATTTCTACCCATCCTTACTAATAGCCTTTGATGGACCTATCCTCCATGAATTTATCTAGCTCTTTTTGAACGCTGTTCAAGTCCTGGTCTTCACAACATCAAGAAGCAGTTCACTTTTACAATACTTGCGCTGAAGCCGTGGAGAAGTGATGCTCCAAATGTCCACATTTTCATTTCCCAGCTGGACAATCTTAGGGTATGTCTAGACTACATCCCTCTGTTGCCAGAGCGATGTAAATTAGACATACCGAAATTGCTAATGAAGCGGGGATTTAAATATCCCGCACTTCATTAGAATAAAGATGGCCGCCACTTTTTGCTGATGTGGCACTTTGCTGGCAAAAAAGCAGCAGTCCAGACGGGGATCAGTTGACAAGGAAAGCCTTTTCCAACCGATCCTTTATGCCTCGTGCGACAGAGGGATGTAGTCTAGACATACCCTTAGATCTTGGTTCTTTAGAGCTCAAGATTTTGTCTAGTCTGTACTAACTTGTTAATCTGGGATGAGTGGCAGAAAGCACCCTTCCTTCAACCCCTCCATGGCTTGAATATCCTAGAATATCCTGCTTCCTCAAAAACAACGAGTAATCCTGTGGCACCGTAGCGTGCGTCTACACCGCAGCGTAATTTCGGAGTAACAGAAGTTATTCTGAAATAACTATGTGAGCGTCTATGCAGCAAGCCCGTTATTTCAAAATAATTTTGAAATAACAGCTGGCTTATTTCGGCATTTGTAAACCTCATTCCATGAGGAATAACGCCTCTTCCGAATAGCATCAGTGTGGACGCTCCACTGCTGCTATTTCAAAATAATTCTTCTCCCAGGCCATTCAAAGTAATTACTCCCCAGTGCTTCCTGGGGGCTCTAAATCAAGGTAGTGCATCCACATTATGAGAGCATTCCTTGGACTAATTTCCAGGCTTCCCTGTAGCGTAGATGTGCTATTTCAAAATAAGATATCTCGGAGTATTTCTTCCAGAGTGTAGACGTAGCCTTAGAGACTAACAAAAAATATATAGTATCATAAGATTTTGTGAGCAAAACCCACTTCATCAGATGAGCTGGACTGGAAATAACAGAATCCAGATATTTATAACAGAGGGGGAGGGGGAAGTACCTGTCAATTGTAGGGCCAATGCTTATGAGGCCAATTAATGGCATAGAAGTGTCCCATTCTTAGCTTTTGATGTAAAAATGCAGTTATTATAGGCAGGGGAGTCTGGCTTTATAATGAGACATTCAGCTCATCTGATGAAGTGGGTTTTACCCACAAAAGCTCATGATATTATATATTTTTGTTAGTCTCTATGGGCATGTCTAAACTACATCCCTCTTTCGAAAGAGGGATATAAATTAGGCAGATCGAAAGTGCAAATGAAGCGGGGGGAAAATGAGGAGTACAGGATCTTTCGAAAAAGGGTGTTTTTTTTTCAAAAGAACCACATCTAGACGGCGATTTCACTTTCGAAATACCCTTTTTCGAAAGACTGCTGTGATGCGATTATTCAAATGAAGCGTGGGATATTTAAATCCCTGCTTCATTTGCACTGTCGATCTGCCTAATTTACATCCCTCTTTCGAAAGAGGGATATAGTTTAGACATGCCCTATGGTGCCATGGGACTTCTCATTGTTTTTTCAGTTACAGACTAAGCCAGAGACCCCTCTGAGACGGCTTCCTCCATGCATCCAGCCGCTGCAAATTTAAAGCTAAAGAGAACTGAACCTCAATTTTTCATGTTGTGTTGTAGAAGACGACAGACAGGCCTCCAGCATGGCTTGCTTATTTATTTTTGGTTGTGTCTCTTAAAGGGACAAGCACGTGGGTTCCATCCTCAGTCCACTTTGGGACACTGAATGCCATTCACTGCTAAGAATGGAGAACAATCTAAAATGCACTGAATGCAAACCCAGCCTTTCCACCAACGTCAGTGAGTGTTGGATAGGCCTCTTAGGACCCACCTAGGCTGCAGAAAACCTTCCATGACAGTGAGTCTCAGAGCCTGAGACACATGAATCAAGCTTATGGGGCTCACACAACAGGGCTAAAAATAGCAATACAGATGTTCAGACTGGAGTCCGGGCTTTGACGCAGCCCACGCTCTAGCTAAAGTAGGAATAGCTACACTATTGTTCCCTGCAAGCTGGGCGCCAGTGAGGCCTCTCAGGAGAAATTGAAATGCCGCCCAACTGATTAGCAGACCACCCTAAGCTAGGTTTTGTATTTCTGTTGGTGGTACACACTCACCCATGCCTTGGTGCACATCAAATTATTCCACACATGGATGGGAAAAAATCCTCTCAGGGATGGAAAAGATTAGAGGGAACATTGGTCTACACTGGTATTTTTCGCCTCTTAGCATCAGTCCCACAAGCCTGCGTTGGCTCACATAAGCTCTGAAACTCATTGCTGTGGGTTTTTCTATTTGCAATGGAGGTACCTTTTGACTGTAGCGACAGAAATCCTGGAAAAAAGTATACCCTTCATTTGAACTGCCGTTCTGTATTGACACAGAAATCCCTTCAAAACTTCCCTTGGTTAAGTGAACAACCACTGTGCTAATTGCAAGGGCTATTCAAAAGAAGTTCCCTGCAATAAAAGGGGATATGTTCCTTGGTCTGTGATGTTGGGGCAAGGGGACTATAATGATATGTCAGATAAGTAATCAGGATGAAGAGAGGGCTTTGCTGGGACATGAATATTCCTCACGGGGATCTTTTGGCTCTTCTATCTTCAGTTGCTTTTGAGTCCTTAACCATATGGCAGCAAGGGCAGAAGAGATGCTGCTCGACAAAGGTTTTATTGAGAAGAAGTGCATGATTTTTTGCTAGAAAGCACTTCCTCCTCCAGAATACCCTTTGAAGTGCCTTCTTTGTTCTTCCAGGCTTGTTATTTTGAAATCTCATAAAAAATGCTGGAAAGGAATCTTGAAAGCCATCCCGTCGTATAGGTAGAATGACAAGAGCAGCAATAACAAAACCCCATCATTTCAGAGGATATTGACAGGAGAGAAACAATATATTTTATGAACCATTTATCTCTCATACTACAACAGAACACTAGATGATTAAAACGGATTTTTTTTAAAAAAAATGCATATCTATGACACTTCAACATGTTTGCTTTCTTTACAAACTTCTATTTCTGTGGATTCTAGTCATGTCCCTGCTGGGTGATTATGGGCATGTCACTTAGCTGCGATGTCCCTCAGTTTCCCCATCCATAAAACCCCTTTAATGGCATCTAGGTTATTTTTAAAGTGCGTTGATATTTACTGATGAAAAGTGCCATTTAATAGCTAGGTGTAATATCATCCTTATATATTAGTCTTTCATTCTGCTTCAGCAGTGGCACTGGAGTGGGTATTTTCATCTTTGTATATAGTTAATTTTGCTTTTTGCGTTTCACACATTTGCGCTGATGCCTGATCTATTGATTATCTACTAATTATATTGATTGCTTTAAAATTCCCATTTAGCACTGGGTTCTACTTGGGTCTTATCCCAAGATCAGGCCCATAATTATTAGAATTTCCTGTTTAAGAGGAAACTCCAACATGCGTGGTTGCCACACTCACACTAAGGAAAATCCTTCCGCAATTGTCATAGCTGTGTTCTCACGATTAGCAACGTTACCAATACTCCAGCCCAGCAAGGTAGGCTGACATAATGCAGAGTGATCGGAGCATCTGTACATCCACAGCATCCCTTGCAGAACCACCTAAAGCATTAGTTATGGTCTAGACGGTGCTTGGTCCTGCCTTGAGGGCAGGGGACTGGACTCAATGACCTCTCAAAGTCCCTCCCAGTTCTAGTATTCTATGATTCTATGATCATCTTCCTCATCTCCTCTTCACCATCATTACCATCACCAGTGGTCATGAACCTGGTGGCTCTCAACAGCTCTATCTCCCAAAGTACATAGGCTGGGATACAGCTTCAGAATAGGCCACGCTGGCACCACTATCGCTAATGCGTGTTCAATAGAGGGTTGGCCCCTTTTCCTAATTTGTAGTTCTTCGCCCTTCTCCCATAGGTTACTAGCTGGAGTGTCCTTCTCCCGTAGGTTACTACTGGTGGAACCTCTCTAGTCTGGCACCCTTGGGACCTGACAGCTTCCAAACCAGAGAATTTGCCAGATTGGTGGGAGATCAGTATTGTCTAGCAGCTTTACCAACACTTCCACTGCTTACTGGGCTCTTCGTAGACATTTGTTTAGCTACTTATACTCAGGCTTTTGGGGCCTTATGCCCTGAGTTGTTTACTGAAGCTATTTGTCTTACAAGCCTTGAAGGTTGTAGGGTCATTACATTATTGCCTTAACTGATACCTATGCCTTACCTAGCAAATAACTTTACCTATAGGCTAGAGTACAGTGATATTGCTTGAGCTTCTTCCTTGTTTAATTATGCCAAGTTGCCCCCTACCATCTCCATAAATGACCTTCCCCCTTTCTCAAACAACACGCTAAGATCCTGCCATGGACACCATGCAGGCAGATTGCTACACCTGTGCAGAACCCTGTGAAGTCATTAAGGTTCTACATAGGCTCCACACTCCACTCCCATAAGGCCTAATCCTGCTTTGTGGAATTAATGGGAGTTTAACCCATTGACTTTAATGGAGAGCAGGAGCAGGCCTGCATCAAAATGGTGAGATTAATAAGACTGGGATATTTCAGCTTGGAAAAGAGAGGACTATAAAATCATGACTGGTGTGGAGAAAGTGAATAAAGAAGAGTGATCTATTCCTTCCCATAACACAAAAACTATGGGTTACTGAATGAAATGAATAGGTAACAGGTTTAAAACAAACAAAAGGAAATATTTCTACGCAACACATTGTCAACCAGTGGAACTCCTTGCCAGAGGATGTTGTGAAGGCCAAGACTATAATAGGGTTCAAAAAAGAACTAGATAAATTCATGGAGGATAGGTCCCATCAATGGCTGTTATCCAGGATGGGCAGAGAATGGTGTCCCTAGACTCTGTCTGTCAGAAACTGAGAAAGGGTGACAGGGGAGGGATCGCTTGATGATTCCCTCTTCTGTTCATTCTCTCTGAGGTATGTGACATTGACCACTGTATGACGACAGGATACTGGGCCAGATGGACTTTTGCTCTGACCCATCATGGTCATTCTTATATTCTTACCTATTGCAGGGGCAGGGAGTAAGGCTGAGCCTACAGGTTATGGGCGGAGGGTGGGAGTACACGATACAGGCCGACAGTGAAGTCTGTTTTACTCACAATTTTAGCTCAGTCAGTCCACAACTATCAGCTAACCTCCAGAGAAAACATCTTGGAGTTTGACACTCTGATCCTTCAGGAAAACATGAATGTCGCAACAATATATTTTTTTCCACATGAATATACTTTCTTGGGTATAAACTTCAAGATCTCCATTTACTGTTATCATAAGAACATAGGAACGGCCAGACTGGGTCAGACCAAAGGTCCATCTAGCTCAGTGGCTTGTCTTCCAACAGTGGCCAGTGCCAGGAGCCCCAGTGGGAATGAAGAGAAGAGGGAATCACTCAAGTGACCTTGACACACAGCATCAGGAGGAAGGTGCGAGAGAAAGAATATGTATTTTTCATGACTTTGGGTGGGTGGGTGGAGGGAATTTTTCCATCTTTCTGTCAGCTCTGTGAGTGATTCCACTAAAACCTCAAGGATGAACATACCTGGGGGAAAGTCAGAGCTTAGTTCTGCTCACTTATTTACACAATTGTTCATGTGACTCAAAATAAACAGGATTCACCCCCCTAGATTGCCCCAAATCTGTTACATCCGTTTCTCAGCAAGAACCACACTGTGCAGCATTTTCCAAAATCATAACTCACAGTAGGGTTCCTAATTCACATAAGTCACATTACAACGATGCTCCATCACCAGCCTAATAAAAGATTTGAAACTTTTAAAACCCTATCCCCGCTTTAAATATTCGGATTCAAGGGTGATTTGAGGGATTCGGCTGGCTAAAGCAAACATTAACCATGCTGCTATGTTACAGGTTTATTATATTATAGCTTGTGCAGACACGCCCACCCTGCTGCTGCTGTGCCGAGGTCCAGAAGATATGTTTGCGAGGACAAAAGCATTGGAAAAAGAACATCAGACTTTTTATTTGTGCGTGTGTTGTTTTTAAATAGCAGTAGAATTGCACTATGTTGGTATGGCAACAACATGTACAATTAAAAAAAAACACCCTTTCTATTTAAGGCTCAGAAGGATATTGACTAATTTCTATCATTTAAAATAAAAACAGTAACACTGACACGCTTTTTCTTTTCTTTACTTTACTATGCAACAGACATTTATATTTGGAGGTGGTCATGGAAACTAACTGGGCTTCAAAATGTTGCTTGGGTTACTTTGGGTTCTTTTTGAAAAAGACACTGCAAGACGCTAAAGTGTAGGACCTGATCCAGAAACACATGCAGGCTTAACTTTGTGCACATGAGTAGTCTCCCTGACACGGGTGGGGCTATTCTCATATGCAAAGCTGAACCCAGGTGGCCCAGATTGATAAAAGGTTTCAGGCTTTCACTTGAAATCAGTTAAAATTCAGAGCTGAGATGTCTTTCTGGATCTGGGCAAATGCTGAGCTGCAGGATCTTGGAAGAGATCAGTTTATTAATTGTCATATTCATAGCAAATGGGGCTGTGAAATTAGAATCTGGGAAGAGCAGCCGGTTTGTTTGAAACTCCAAGCTCTCTTTCAGTGTTTGCAGCTCCAATGAAGCAGCGGCAGCAGCTCTAGATTGCTGCAGGAGGGGCACGATGAGTGGGAAGCGCATTGGAAACAAAAGGGGAGGGGAAAAAACCACAGTGGCTTCCCCTGAGCACAGGGATTAGCAAAGTGACTGGGCTGGGTCAGCTGTGGGGAATTAATTCATTTCCCCCACAGACCTTATGAAAGGGATGAGCTGTGGCCTGAAGGGCATGGAGTCTGTCAGGGAGGGAAGATGGCTTTTTGAGGGGAGGCAGTAATAATGAAAGAGTCTGTGTGAAACTGACTAGAATTAAATAGGAAGACAGGGAGGATTTCTGAGAGGAGAGTAGGTTTTTTGGTTTGTTTGTTTTTTCCCTGTCAGCACTTGGTTGAAGTGAGCCATACTTTAGGTCAGGAGGTGGGGGCTGCTGACCCACAGAAAAATCAGTGGGGGAGGGGGGGCAAATCCCACATTCTCCTTGCACACCAGAGCCTGGGGGGGCCCAGGCTAGTGTATTTTGTGGGTCCCTTTATGCTCCTGGCTGACACCAAAAATGTGGTGTTCAGCATGTGGGAGGGGGTTGTGAGAAACAGGCTTGGCATTTGGTCTGGCTGGGGTGGGGGGAGGGATGTAAGGCTGGAGCGCCTGCTTCCCAATGCTGGGGGGGCTGGATCTGGCCCCTGGGCCATAAGTTCCCTACCCTTGCTTTAGGCCTTTACATTGGCCTCTTGCTGAAAGCACACCAAGCCTCTTTGCTTTAGATGCAAGATGACTGAAACTCTGTTGAGGTGGCGTGTAGCCCATAAAGAGGAAGGATAATGATTTTTTTTTTAACTCTTCCTTTTCCCAGTGTCCCTCTCCTCCCGCCCCCCCCCCAATAAACACGGGCAACCCTTTTCCATTTGCGGGAGCTTCAGGGGGTAGCCGAGTTAGTCTGTTACAGAAAAAACAACAAATGGTCTGGTAGCACTTTTTATAGACTAACGTAGATAGATTGTTAGTCTATAAAAAGTGCTACCAGACCATTTGTTGTTGTTTTTCCATTTTGACCAGCTTACCAAAAGATGCAACAGGCTGAGAAATACACATGTAAGCTGCAGTCAAATAAAATAATCACTGGACGAGTAAGAAACATGGCATCTAGGAGCCCCCCAATATTTCAGGAGGCAAAAGCTTCCCCCCAGTTTTCCATCTTCTTGCCCAGCTGTTATCCACACACTCTGCTGCGATGTTTCATTGGGCAGCAGTTTCCTAGGTTTGCGCTGCTGGCAGAGGTGGCAGAGCTGAGTGATGTGGGATGTTAATGGGCATTTCACAGGTTCTATGCCACAAGGACCGCACTCGCCTTGAAATGGGTTCCTCGCAGCCTCAATAGAATGGAAGGATCTGGAATCCAGCTAACATCCAACCTCTCAATAGTTCTGAGTTTGTGGGGGAGGGAGCTGTATTTTTGGTAGAAACCAGGCAGAGTTCTCTCTCTCTCTCTCTCTCACACACACACACCCACCAGCTTGGTGTGTTTTTTCCAAGCTGCATGAAGACTGTTAAAGAAACACCATTGGGTCCGAACCACAGTGTTCTGAGAGATACCAGTCTCCTGGCAGAACTGAGGGAAGGCTCCTCTCAATATTGTGTCCTGCCATGAGGGCAGGGGACTGGACTCGATGACCTCTCGAGGTCCCTTCCAGTCCTAGTATTCTATGATTCTTGTTTTGTGCTGTGGTTTGATTGCGTAAGGTACTTTGGGAAGGGGATGTTTCTATGCAAACAAGACCAAGACAGCAGTGTGGTGTACCACAACGGCCATCTGTAAGCCAGGGGTCATCCCGCACTAAAGAGAGGCATGTGTGGGATGTGTAAGTGCACCATTGTCCTGGGATTCTCATCTTATGAGATGTCTTAATTGCTTTACTTAGGCTCCTGGTAAATTTTGTCTACTCAGGTCCATTTTGTGTTCAGATCAGAATAGGAAATTTACTTGACTATCTTAGAAAAAACCTTTTGAGGTTTCCTTCTCCAGGAAGGAGGGTGTAGTGTGGATTGAGCATTGGGGACCTAGATTACATTCAATTCTGAGCTCAGCCACAGATTTACCAAGTAGCCTTGGGTAAATCCATTTAATCTATTCTGTGCCCAACCCTTAAAACGGGGCTAATACAGCCCTCCCTGTCTGCGAGGTTCTCAGGTACTCCAGTCATCAGAGCTATACAGAAATGTCTGTCTTCTAAGGCTATGTCTAGACTGCAGAGCTTTTCTGGCATACCAGAGTTATCCCAGAAAAACTCTGCCGTGTCCAAGGAATGCGTCCTCTTTTCTGAAAAAAATGTCGGAAAAGCGGACGCATTTTGTCCGCATCCCTGTAAACCTCGTTTTATGAGGAAGAAGGGATGTTCTAAACGAGGGTTTTTTTCCTACATTTAGCCCCGTTTAGACGGGCCAAATTTCTGAAAAGCCTCTTTTTCCAATTTATCTTTGTAGTCTAGACATAGCCTAAGAGAATAGAACTGGTTCCATACTGTGAGGGAGCATTCATTAGCAGTGTGATTTCTGTGATATACTCCGGAAATTACACTGCTAAGGAAACTCATCACAAATTCCCTTGTTAGATGGGGAAGAATTAACACTAGCCGCTGTACAGGGTGATCGAAAACTGAATGAGCCCTGAACATTTAAGTCCCCTGCCATGCTACAGGACAGAGGAGGGGAACCTTTTTGGGTTGGGAGCCGCTGACTCACATAAAAATCAGTCTGGTGCTGAGAAGAAAAAAACCCCAGACCTTAACTGATATGGCCAACCAAGGAGAAAGACACTCCCCACATTCCTCTTGCATTCTAGAGCTTAGGGGAATAGATTTTGTGTGCTCCAGTCCTGTGGTGGGGTGGTGCGGGGGGGTGTGTGTGTGTGAAGAAGGTGGGCTGGAGCACCAGCATGGGCTCCTCAACGCTGGCGGGGGGGCTGAACCTTTGGGGCTAGATCTAGGCAAGCCAGGGGCCACATCCGGCTCCTGGGCCTGACTTGCCTCACCCATGCTTTCGGGCAGTGGTTCCCAAACTTTTCAGCATCACTCCCCCTTTTTGATTTTTGAGAAACCCTCATGCCCCACCCCACCCCAAAAAAATTGCAGCAAAACATATTGAGCAAAAATATAAATCAAGTTGCCCTTTTAAGAGCAGAGCAGGCATTGCCCTTTTAAGGTGGCCATTCTGAGGTCTGCCCAGGATGCTTTATCCTCCCCCTGCCCCAGCCAGCCTTGTGGGGGAGATTGACAGGGGCCTGGGATGCCTCACGCCCCCCTGGAATTTCTTCATACTCCCCCAGGGGGACGTGCCCCCAGTTTGGGAACCTATGCTTTAGGGCTTACCTCCACCTACTGGGAAATCAATCTCCTGGAGTTTGATTTAGTGAGTCTAGGAAGGATCTGCAAAATCGACTTCTGATTGTACCCCTGCCTACTCTGGTCCTCTACCAAGTCACTAGGAGTAAGGGCAAGGGTGCATTTATGTGGGACTAAGGGGGCCAGTAGTACCCCCTAAAGTCTAAACTCATGAATTTCATATTTGAGGTCTGCTTAAAGTGTGTGCCTTAGCTCCAGAGGCGGTTCTTAACTGCAACAGAGTTTGTGCTGCTCCCAACTTTGCCTTTGGAGGAAGCAGGGTGATTCAGATAACAAAAGGCTTTGTTATTCAGGTAATTGAAGGATCCTTAGAGCATCATGAAGACATTACTTAGTAAGCCACTTACGAGGTAGGAAAAAAGATCTGCATTTGGACCACTGGAATTAAACATCTCATAAATGTTCTTGAAAAAGATGGTAAACAGTGAGGGGGCAAAATCTGCAGAGGATACAAAATTACTCATAATAGTTAAGTCCAGAGCAGAGGGCAAAAAGTCACAAAGGGATCTCACAAAACTAGGTGACTGAGCAACACAAGAGCAAAGGAAATTCAGTGCTGATAAATGCAAAGTAATGCCCATGGAAAAATATAATCCCAACTATACATACAAAAATGATGGGGTCTAAAATTGTTGTTACCACTCAAGAAAGAGAT
Organism: Pelochelys cantorii; assembly: GCA_032595735.1. Taxonomy (NCBI): domain Eukaryota; kingdom Metazoa; phylum Chordata; order Testudines; family Trionychidae; genus Pelochelys; species Pelochelys cantorii. The sequence continues at coordinate 5,580,338 of CM064344.1, read as the reverse complement.
CTTGGAATCATTGTGGATAGTTCACTGAAAAAAACCAAAAACATACTCAATGTGCAATGACAGTTTAAAAAGCAAACAGAATATTGGGAATCATTAGGAAAGGAACAGATAACAAGACAGAAAATATCATATTGCCTCTATGTAAAGTCATGGTATGCACACACCTAGAATACTGCAGTCAGCCCATCTTAAAAAGATCTGTTGGATTTGGAAAAGGTACAGAAAGGGCAACAGAAATGATTAGGGGTAAGAAACAGCTTCCATCGGAGGAAAGGTTAACAAGACTGAGACTTTTCAGCTTGTAAAAGAAATGTCTAAAGGTTTGGGGGTTATGTTAGAGGTCTAGAAAATTATGAATGGTGTGGGAAAATAGAATACGGAAATGTTATTTACTCTTTCACGAACATAACACAAGCAACTCACCCAATGAAATGTATAGGCAGCAGATTTAAAACAAACAAAACACATTATTTCTTCAGGGCTAACCAGTGGAACTCTTTGCCAGGAGATGGTGGAAAGGCCCAAACTATAATAGGATTCCAATAAGAACAAAATAAGTTCAAGGAGGATAGGTCCATCAGTATCTACTAGCCAGAATGGGCAGGGATGGTGTCCCTAGCTTCTCTTTGCCAGAAGTAGGGAATGGGCAACAGGGGATGGATCATTTGATGAATGCCTCTTCTGTTCATGCCTTCTGAAGCACCTGGCATTGTCCACTGTTGGAAGATGGGATACTAGGCTAGATGGGCCATTGGTATGACCCAGTATGGCCGTTCTGATATGTATCTGCCCCCTGCTGCAACCCGCTGGACCCCACACCTCTTCCAGAGATGATACTGAGCCTTGAGTCCTGACTCCCTCTTTCAAAGTAAGAATATACATTAATATTTTAAAGCTAACCTGTGTCCCTTAAGTGACTTGCCACAAGATGTCAGTTATGTTAGTGTTAGAGCTGATTTTCTTTCTTTTATATAGGAATTAGATACAGTGCTCATGTCAGCTAATTGCTAAGTTATCTGCCCCCTCCTCCCCAAAAAAGCACCTAGAGTTTTCAAGGGCCTTAGTAGCATCTGGAAAGAGGTGCTGTGTGTGGAAGGGGGAAGGCAGCTGGGATCAGTCCCCCCCAATTTGCTGCATGGCTTGTATTGAGCATGCCCAGTAACACTGCTGAATCTGCTGTCCTCATTCTGCCCCCTCCCTCACTCTTACTCCCCCATCACAACAGCACAGGTCACCCCTCCCCTTCTAAAATTTGGAATGGTGCCCCTGTTGACTGGAGAGTTTCTCCTGTTGACCTCCTTCAGTGGGGATGCCATGGAAATTCAACCTAAGGTACGTTGACTGTTTGACTTTTCCCCGTAGTCCAGACCTGGCCTTAGGATGGAGCTCTCCAGGTCAGGCTTAGTTGTGCTCAGGGTAGAGGGGAGTTTTCCCAGTTACAGCTCATGCTGACCCTGTTCTGGTGCCATAATGAGGATTATTAGGGCTCTCCTTCCAGGCCTTCCACCACCAAACTCATTTAACACTACACCTGGGGCTGAATTATGCCATCAGCCTGAGTCCACCCCAGTGTATCATATGTGGGATGACTCTCACTGGTCTTGAAAAACATACAGGCTCAGAAAAGGCATAGCGGAATCCTTAGTAAACAGACAACTGAGAGCAGATAATATAGACCAGTGTTTCTCAACCTTTTTTTATAAAGTACCCCTTTTAAAAAAAAATTATAAGTACCCCCAGTACCTACAGTTTTCAGATACACAACATTTTTTTTCTACCATTGCAACACATTTGTTCAAACAACTTAATCGTAGCCAGGCAGACGATGAAATTTTTGGGTGTAAAAAGTACAAAAATAATAAAGCGCTGTAAAATTTAAAACAAAAGTTCAGTTTTCTCCAAATTTCAGTTGTTGACGTACCCCCCAGACTTCTCTCGAGTCCCCCTAAGAGTACTCGTACCATTGGCTGAGAAACACTGATATAGACAGCCCATCAGGAGCAATATTCTTGTTTTCTGGACACACAAGCAAAAAAATGGAATTCAATAACAATTGGGAATTGACGCAAGAAACCCAAAAGCCGCTACCCCCAGAACCTAGTCGACCGCACATCAGCAGAGGGACACATTTCCCTGGCAAAAGAAGCGTGTCTGTTGCCTCAGCAAAATGAAACTTCCAGCTACTGTTCGTCTGCTCTCCCATCCTGTCTGCCCTGCTCCTGTCTGCTACAGATTTCGCACTGTCCATCGCCTCAGCACGACACCGTGGCTGCAAGCGTGGAGGGGCCAACCAAAACCTGGACTGACAAATATGTCACTGTTTTTCCTTTGCTCGTGGCATAAATCAAAAAAAAAAAAAATCTGTTAGCACAGGGCTCAGGTTTGTTTATTTTTTTGCCAGCTGCAACATGCTACCCTCTTAGGGGATCACCTAAAACCAGTCATGGTTTAGCTTGGAGGGGCATGTCAAACCCAAACCGTGGGCTTGGCTCCTCTCAATGAATTACAACCTTGTCAAAACCCTATTTTTTTTAAATCAAGGCAGGTTTTCTATCAAATCAAATACCTGCACATTAAATTATACGGCTGGTGCCAGCCTGACTCTCCTTCTCTTTTTTTTTTTTTCTTCACTCTTCTCGCTTTCTTTCCCCGCTTTGTTATGATAGAGATTTGCATTCCTCAGGAGGAATTGAGGCTGCAGAACCCATGCTACTTTGGAAATACTGTCCGACCTGGTCACACATTTTGGTTTTGGAGAGTGACAGCAACACATCGCACGATGGCCGGTGCAGTGATAAAAATACAGTGAGCCGCCGTGGCAGGGTATGGCGGGAAGGAAGATGAATCAGTAATAAAGCGGCCATCAAAGGGGTTTTACTCATCTGTTTTCTGAAACAAGTTTGTTTTGTTTATTAATGGGGCTTGAAAATGCTTTGAGGAAGGCGGAGGGGAAATTGGAAATGCTGTCACCTGCTCAGGAATGCAACCTCCTTTCCTATTGGCTAAAATTTGTCAGGGGCTGGCTTGTCTCTCTTTTCATGAAATTCTTCTGTGTGTGGCTGAGATGATGGGGGAGGAGGAGGTGATATCAGCAAGGGACTTTACAGAGGTGACTTTGGTGCTCTGTGATTTCTGGTCAGAGCAGAGGGAAACTGTGTTAAGCATCAAGGAGTTTTTCTAGGGGTGCCTCTCATAGGGTACGTCTAGACTACATGGCTCTGCCGACAGAGGCATGTAAAATAGGCTACCCGACATAGTCAATGAAGCGGGGATTTAAATATCCCCAGCTTAATTAAAATAAAAATGGCCGCCGCGTTGTGCCAGCTCAGCTGATCGTCGGCACAGCGCACAAGTCAAGACGCGGATCGGTCGACAAGGGAAGCCTTTGTCGACCGCACCCTTATGTCTCGTGAAACGAGGTGAAACGACAAAGGTTTCCTTTGTTGACTGATCCGCGCCTTGACTTGCCCGCTGTGCCGACAATCAGCTGAGCCAGCACAGCACGGTGGCCATTTTTATTTTAATGAAGCCGGGGATATTTAAATCCCTGCTTCATTGACACTGTCAGGTAGCCTATTTTACATGCCTCTGTCGGCAGAAGCGTGTAGTCTAGACATACCCATAGACCCCATTCTAGCCTCCATGCTACAGACCATTCCGGGCTCTTGGGAGAGAATGGCTCATGGAGCTATCTCTTAGGTCCTGAAATGCTCCCCGTGGCCATAGACCTGAGCCCCTCACAAGCCACAAGATTACCCAGCTTTCCAGTGCACTAGAATTAGACCATGCAGCCTACTTTTGTAAGGCAAAAAATTGTTCCCCGTTAACAATTCATCTAGCCAAGCACAGGCATAAAAACCGCCCCTGGAGTACCACCCCGCAGTCTATTGTTTGCTTGCTTTGGAACTGAATTCAGCACCACGTTGAGAAGTAAATAGATGTTTCCTTGAGGAGAGCCCTCCACCCATCATCAAATGCTAGCCTCGGTTCAAAGGAATTTAGGCGGGAACCTCTTTCTCCTTTCACATCATGGGTATTTTGCATCCTTGAGTTTTGCTTTGGATTCACATGCTGAATAAGTTTTTCAGAGGCACAAAAATATCGATCAAGACAGGAGGCCCAATATCCAGCCTGGCTTCATGGATGGTATAGCCCATGATGTTCAAAAAACCAAAAACCAAACCAACAAAAAACTGATGTCAAGCTTCATTCTACATTGGAGAGCAGTTTCAGTAAGGGTATGGCGGTTTCTAGCTGACCACAAAGAAACTATGGAGATCCAGCCTGCATAGTCTCATAAATCAGTACACAAAACTGAGGGGGGGCTATTTGTAATCCTGAGGAGTGATCTCAATGCAATGTGCCCAGATAGGGGTGCCAACAGCCTCCGTGGGCCCCTGGGCAAAGTGTGAGGAGGGGCAGCTTTATACTCCCAGAAGGGGCATGGCCTTGGAAAGGGTGGGGCCTGAGGCTCTGAGCATGACCCGGAGAACACTGCCCCTCCCCACCCAGGCAGCCCTCAGCACAGCCCAGAGTGTGGTGCCCGCCCCCCTGCCTTTAGCACTGCCCGGAGCATCTGGTACAGCGCTCCAGACTGGTGCATTAACAGTGACAGCCGCCAAAAGCTGCAGGCCTCTTCAATCACCAGGCCCTGGGGCAACTGCCCCTTTTGCCCCCTTCCACTGTCCACAGGCCTGTGCCCGAACACCTATTGGCTCGGCAGACAATTGGGTAAACTCCACCCTCCAACCTATCACTATGGTGACTGATATGTGGAGAGCATGTTCTTGTCCAGCTACTTTTTTGCTCTAATACACTGACGACTTTGAAAGAGGGAAAGAATCACTCGATCTGGAAAATTGGCTTAGAAGGAAAACCGAAATACATTCAGTCACTTAATCACATTATATCCCTTATTAAATACATACACAGGCAAACACAAAGGTGGCTTGCTTTTATTGTTGATGCAGATATGTAAATGTATGTACCTGATTATGCAAATCGTGTGCATCCCCTCGGGTTTCTGGCACGTGCCCAGCATCTCCCTCTCTCGGCATGGAAAGTTTGTTGTTTTGTTCTCTCTGTGTGTGTGTGTGTGTGTGTGTGTGTGTGTTTTAATGGGACCTAGCAGGCAAATGTTTTACTCGCCTTTCATCTGTGGGCCAAAGTTGGCATACTGCTCTCTGGCTGGGTGGAAAACGTATGTTCCTGAGGTGAAAATTTGCCTTTCAAATTTCTATACCATTTGCGTTGAGATTGTAATTCCTATTCAGGGTTGAATAAAAATAGCCCCGTGATTCCTTTCCAGCAATTTTCTGAGGAGGGTATGCTAAGGGAAACTCTGTGGGTCAGATTCAGCCCTGTTGTAATCTGAAGTCAATGGCATTACCCCAGAGATGAATTTGCCCCATTCAGTCTCTCATTCTGTTCTAGATGATTAACGAATGACAAACATTGCATCATGCCCCAGGGCTTAATTAACAAATTCACTCAGCGGTATCTTTTCTGACTGGACTTTTAAAGAAGGAGACCAAGGCAAGCAGTGTGTGGGGGTGGGGGGGAAGGAAGAAGAAGTAATGTAAACATTGGTGTGAATAAAACCAGTGAATTTGACTGGATCCATGGCTCCCTTATATGTATTGTGACAGAGTCAGGTCAGGAAGCTACAGGAAAGTAGTCCTATTGGATTCCATGAGATGGGTGGTCATTAGCTACCCACATCTAAAGCACCTCCTCCATACTGGAGAGTAGTGGAGGGGAGATATATTAGCCCCAGATCAAATAGGTCTTTGTTCCCAGGGTTCTAACAAGGGCTGATCCAGAACCAGCAGGAATGAGCCATCAGAGTAATCAGGCCAATTAAAATACCTGGAACCAATTAGGAAGCTTCTAGACTCCAGGGAGCCAGACTAAGTAGAACACCTAGGAGCCAATTATGAATGAGCTGAAACTGGTTTAAAAAGGCTTCCTGTCTTTTTGTTCAGTGCGTGAGGAAGGAGCTAATGCGAGTAAGTGTCCTGGAGAGTCTGGGAAAAGAAAGTGCAAGCAGTTACCAGGAGGAAGAACCTGGGATAAGGGCAGTGCCAGGGAAGGCTGTGGGGAGGGAGCCCAGGGATTTGTAGCTGTTATGCAGCAGACAGCTGCTATTACAGCATCTCTGGGCTGGAACCCAGAGAACAGGGCAGGCCCAGGTTCTCCCCACCACAAACTCCCCATTTCAGGACAAGGAAGAGACTGGTTTTGGTACAAGGGTGTGTCCTATCCTGTACCACTTGGAGGGGCCACAGAGACTATGAAGTTTGGTTTCCCCTCTTTTCCTCATGCTGGCCAATGATGACGGTAGCTCAACAAACAGCAAGCCGGTGTCTAAACTGAGGGCTGCTGTGAGCCTTTGATGCAAGTCATCTGCCTGAAAGCACAGGACCTGCTAAGGTTAAGGTGGAGCGTTGTCACAACGTTGATTGTGAATGTTCTGCTTGATACATGTTTTGATTTCCATGAATGTTTGGGAGAAACACCACTTCCCAGTCGCATGTTCCTGTGAGGTGTTTGCACCAGAAATTGTTAATGTTATGGCCAGGCAGTTAGGGAGCAGAAACAATGCTGCAGGACTCTTGGTTTCCAAATCACGGGGGCAGCAGATACGAAATGCCAACCTGAATGTGATAACTGCCTGAGCAGTCCCACTGGTTGCATGTTAAATATTCCTTGGACAGTTGCAAACCATCATCTCAAGCATTGGCACACTCACCACAGGATTATCTGGCTATATCGACTCCCTCCTCAGACCCTATGCTACCAGCTCTCCTAGCTACCTCCGCAACACCACTGACTTCTTGAGGAAACTTCAAAACATCAGTAATCTTCCTGAAAATACCATCCTGGCCACCGTGGACGTAGAAGCCTTTTACACCAACATTCCACATGAAGATGGATTACAGGCCATCAGGAACAACATCCCCGATAACAACACTGAACACCTGATTACAGAGCTCTGCGACTTTGTCCTCACACACAACTACTTCCAATTCGGAGACAATTTCTGTCTCCAAGTCAGCAGCACAGCCATGGGCACTCGCATGGCACCACAATATGCCAACATCTTTATGGCTGACCTTGAACAACGTTTCCTCAGCTCTCACCCCCTAACACCGCTACTTTACTTACGCTACATCAATGACATCATCATATAGACCCACGGAAAAGAGACTCTTGAAGAATTCCACAAGGATTTCAACAACTTCCACCCCATGATCAACCTCAGCCTGGACCAGTCCACATGAGAAATCCACTTCCTGGACACTACAGTATAGTTAAATAATGGTCAAATTTCCACCACCCTATATCGGAAACCCATCGACCACTACACTTACCTTCATGCCTCCAGCTTCCATCCCAGACACATTTCTCAGTCTATTGTATACAGCCAAGCCCTAAGATACAACCAGATTTGCTCTGACCCCACAGACAAAGAAAATCACCTACAGAATCTTTACAGAGCATTCCTAAAACTGAAATACCCACCTGGAGAAGTGAAAAAGCAAATTGACAGAGCCCAAAAAGTACCCAGACATGAACTACTTCAAGACAGAGAAAGAGAAAATAACAGAACTCCTCTTGTTATTACCTATAATCCACAACTCAGACCCCTCCAGCGCATTATACACAATCTACAATCCATCTTGGAAAATGATACCTCACTCTGAGGCCTTGGGAGAAAAGCCTATTCTCACTTACAGACAACCCCCCAACCTGAAACGAATTCTTTATGGTAACCATGCCACACAACCACATCATAAGCCTCCAGAAACCCAGTCCTGCAACCAGAAACAATGCCAACTCTGCCCACATATCTATACTGGCGAATTCATCACTGGAGCCAACAACATAAGCTACCAAATCAAAAGGTCCTTTGACTGCACCTCCAGTAATTTGATCTATGCCATCAAATGCCAGCAATGCCCCACTGCTACATATATAGGACAAACTGGACAGTCTCTGCGGGAAAGAATCAATGGACAAAAATCAGATATGCGTAAAGGAAACATACAGAAACCTATTGGGGAACACTGCAATCTTCCAAATCACTGTTTAAAAGAACTTCAAGTAGCTGTCTTGTCACAAACAAGTTTTACTAGCCAGATCCACAGAGAAGCACTGGAATTAGAGTTCATCCGCAAATTCAATTCACATGCTAATGGACTCAATCGTGATGAAAGTTGGTTGGGACACGACCAACTTAACAGCCATTGAAGGTGCAAACAGCTCTTTGTGTAGACTCCCATGTCAGGAAGGATACTATCTATTGACTTTGATTCTTATCTGCTTCGTTTTAACTACCCAATCTTCAGATACTTACTGATTCCCTCTAGCTCCCTGTCTCCCACCTGCTTCCTTTTTTTCCCTCACCTCTCTCCTTCCCCTCTCCTATTTATTTTGGGTGCACACATCCTAAACTCATAAGTCTGGTCATCTGAAGAAATGGGCTGTGCCCACGAAAGCTCATGATACCATCTATATGTTTTGTTAGTCTACAAAGTACTACCAATATTTTTTTCATAAAAATAATGTTGTTAGTAGATGGCTTTTGAAGGGCACATGGGTTAAATTCATTGATGGCTATGCTGGGAGCAGTTCATCCAGTGAGAAGAAAGCTTTCCCTGAGACTTAATGAACTATGACAGGAAAGTGAGGATGAAGGGAGCTCTCTCCTCAAACCCTAGAAATAATAACCCTGTAATGGGGGGGAAGAGATCTCTGTGGGTGCACGTGGAAATGTAAAAGGCCCCTGTGCCATCTTTTGTAAAATGAAAAAAATGAAGGTAGGGAACTTTTTTTGAGTCTGGGGCTGCTGACCTAAAAAAAAAAAAAAAGCAGTCAGGGGCCACAGAATTGAGAAGCAAAACAACAATAACAACAAAAACAAAAACTTCACTGATGTGGCCCCTGATTGAGGAGGAGAAAGACACTCCCCACATTCCCCTTACACATCAAACGGGGGCCCAGGCTAGTAGATTTTTTGTGCTCTGGCCTTGCAGGAAGGGGGAAGCCCCGAGCCTTGGGGGCAGGATCCAAGCAATCCGGGTGCTGTATCTTGTCCTCAGGCCTTAGGTTCCCCACCTCTGCTCTCCATGATAACAATAGATCAATCCACTACTATTGTTAGACACAACAGCATCAACTCCCTGATGTCTGAATTTGACCTTATGCTATTTTTAGTGACGCTAGGGCTTGAAGATATACTGGCATTGGAAAAGGTTCAGAAAAGGGCAACACAAATTATTAGGGGTTTGGAATGGGTCCCGTATGAAGAGAGATTAAAAAGACTTGGACTTTTCAGCTTAGAAAAGAGGAGACTAAGGGGGGATATGATAGAGATCTATAAAATCATGACCGGTATGGAAAATGTGAATTAGGAAAAGTTATTTACTTATTCCCACAATATAAGAACTAGGGGTCACCAACTGAAATTAATAGGCAGCAGATTTAAAACAAACAAAAGGAAGTTTTTCTTCACTCAGTGCACAGTCAACCTGTGGAACTCTTTGCCAGAGGATGCTGTGAAGGCTAGAACTTTAACAGGGTTCCTAGAAGAGCTAGATAGGTTCATGGAGGTTAGTTCCATCAATTGCTATTAGCCAGGATGGGTAGGAATGGTGTCCCTAGCCTCTGTTTGTCTGTAAATGAGTGACAGGAGAGGGATCATGTGAGGATTACCTGCTGTATTCCCTCCCTCTAAGGCATCTGGCATTGGCCACTGTCGGCAGACAGGATACTAGGCTAGATGGACCTTTGGTCTGACCCAGTATGGCCGTTCTTATGTTCTTAACTGAGCTTTTCTGACCTCATCTTTCAGGGCTCTTCTGTTCTTCCAACGCTTCCCTTAGTAACAGAGGACATGCAGATCCTGACAAGCATGACAAGAAATAAAACCAAAAGAAACCATCCTGAAAGAGCTTCCTAGGACCTGGTGGAAGAGAAGAACCCAACAGAATTCACTCTGAAGCCTAATATGGATGGCGGATTCCTTTTGCCTTGTTCAGTGTGTTGGGAGGTGAAACAGAAAATGCCTTATCAAGGGGACGAGTAGACCCCTGCCTTTGGGTTGATATTATATCCGAACCTCTTTAATCCGGCAACCTAGGGAAACAGGGTTTGCTGGATTAAAGATTTTGCCACATCAGGGAGGGCACTGTGGCAGTCTCGGCATGAGGTGGTCGGGATGGGGCACTTAGCTACCACCAGGCTCCCTGTTCAGTGGAAGGAGCTCTGCGTGCTGCCCTTCTCCAAGCTGAGGGGGAGAGGGAGAGACAGCATGCAGAGCTGCTTTCTCCTCCTCCTCCTGCTTCTCCTTCTCCATACCACCGGTGTTCCCGGATAAGGACACTCAAACTACAAAGGTTTAACTGTATGTATGGGTTATTTTTTAGCTTTAACAGTAATGCTATAATTTATCTGGGGGCGTGAAGTGGGTGACTGACCCTAAGCATCCCTTTATTCACCCCCTACACACTACTGTGACTGTGATTGTCCAAACTATGTCTTGTAATGTCTCATTTCAAAATTAATAGAATAAGACCAATGTCATCATAAAACGAATATGTGAAATGTATACACGAAAGTGTGAATTCCCTCTGCATAACGTTACTACAACGTGTGTTAACAAGGCAGCCTAACCTGTGTAAAGGTGATAAACAGGTCTGTCCTTGTCAGAGGAATGGGGATTTACCTCAGTTGACTTATTAGCCATAAACAAAGCTTGAAGGAGTTGTCTTGAGCTTCCACCCAAGACACAGAGAATTAACATGGCACGTGTGCCCCAGAGAGACAGGAGACCGAAGATCCAGGAGGCCTTCCTAACTTGGAGAACACGTTCTATTCTTTGGGAATTCTTTTGGGACAGAGAGACACCATCTTTAGCTTTCACCCAAAAAGATAAGGAAAACCAGAACCTTGAACTTCTGCAGAAGGTCCTGACTGAGAGACAGTCAGCCACGCTGGACCAAGAGTGACTAGTGAGTAGACTCCTCTTGAACAAAGACCACGCTTTGTAAAATTACGTTTTCGATGTTCAGATGTGCACTTTCACCTTGATTTGCCTATAAGCGTCTCTACCTTTATTCCTCTTACTTCGCATCACTAACCTTGGGCCTGTTGCTAATCATGTTTAATTTTAATCTAACCCAAACCAGTGCTGTGTTTTAACTGAAGAAATTCTAAACTCCAGGTAAGGTGGTAAGCTTCTAGATATTGTCTCTTTAAAAGAGCAGGCAAACCTTATGGTTATTCCTCGGAGCAGTCCAGGGGATTGCAGATGGTTTAGAGGAAATTTAGGAGTTGGATGGGTGTTGGAGTTATCTTGGAAAGTGTAACCAAACCTGGCAGGAACCAGGATGAGGCAACCATGTTGTGCTGGGGTCAGGGACATTCAGCCAGGGCTCTAGAGTCAATAGCCACTCTGCATGTACCTAAAGGTACTCAGGATTCAAGTACCTAAAAGGATGTTACAAGGAGGAGGGATAAAAATTGGTTCTCCTTGACCTCTGGTAAGACAAGAAGCAATGGACTTACATTGTATCAAGGGAGGTTTAGGTTGAACATTAGGAAAAACTTCCTGTCAGGATGGTTAAACACTGGAACAAATTGCCTAGGGAGGCTGTGGAATCTCCAACACTGGAGATATTTAAGAGCAGATTAGATAGACATCTATCAGGGGTGATCTAGATGGTGCTTGGTCCTGGACTGGACTTGATGACCCCTCGAGGTCCCTTTCAGTTCTAGTATTGTATGATTCTATGCTTGCCTGCTGGCTTTGGTGTCCAGGCTCCATTCTGTGGCAGTGGAGCATTTAAGGTACCCAGGATTTAAGGGATGGTGACATAATCCCTTATGGATCTGAATTGCACCCTAGAATGTGACAAAATGCTTATCCTGCATTCAATGTGTGTGCCACTCTCATTTGAATGCTACTTTCTATGGTAATATTATATGCTGCAAAACAGCCTACTGCCATCACAGCCCACCCCAAGTCCAGATAATTAGCTGATGTGACTCTAATACTTTGCACATCTGGTGCTAATTGTTTGCTCCTGCTGGTATCCCAGTGAGGCAATACAGCAAAATGCCAGCTTCAACATGTAGCTTAACTTTCCCTCTAAAATCGTTGCTCCCTGGGATTGCAATCTTGAGATAAAACATCTGGGTTTCGGTTGTGTCCCGAGGGATGAGAAGTTATAGTTCTGTGCAATACATATTGTGTCTAATGCCGGCTTGTTATTTCCACATTAGCACGGCTTGTGCTGCGCCGGTCGTTCACATGTCATACTCCTGACACATCATTAATAAACAGGTAATTTCATACCTGATTTCCACCGAGTGTCATGCTGAAAACCACTGGGTTTAGGTTTTCGCCGAAGTAGAAAGAGGCTCAGACTGAAGAGTGGTGGTGATTACTGAGCGGGGACTCGTTTAATTGAATAATGGATCGATCAGGTTGAGACAAGCATTCATGGAAAGGGGAGGGGGGAGGCACGTTAGGCCTTTTGCCTGGTTTTGGTGGGAGGCGTGGGGAAGTGTGACGCACAAAAGTATACAAGCACAGGGCACCAAAATGACCAGTTGTATTGTGGTGGGTATAGAGAAGTGCTCTCAGTCAACACAGGCTGAAAACTGTAAGGGCATGCTAACTTCCTCTCTGCACTATGTTTCCCTGGTTTGCGGGAGGAGGAGGGGTTCAGGTGTGGAGTGTGTGGAGATGGAGAGCTGCTGGTATGAGTAAAGTTGAGTGGGCAACAATCCTATCATGGGAAGGGGGCATCCTGGACAGCAACTCAGAAGACTGGACCCCATGGAACGTTGAAACTTCCTCACCTCCTTACCCCAACCCCATAAAGGGCAAAGGTTTTAGAGGCAGATGAGTCTGTTTGTTTCCCAAGTGATCTGCCCCCTTTCTGCACAGCTTGCTCCCAGAACATTCTGAGTCTGAGACTGGGACCTGATCCAACACCCATTGAAGTCAATGGAAAGATTTACCCCATTTGCTTCAGGCTTTGTATCAGGCTCTTAGTCACAGAGCAGAGGGATTAGCTGAAATCACTATTGCAGTTTAATCTGACCATTGGTCTGTTTGCAGCAGAAATGATAAGAGTATATATCCACCAGCAGGTGTCACTGTAAGAAAGAAAACAGAGGCCAAGTCTACACTGGTGGAGAGAATCAGCACTCCATTTAGTGGATCTTTACTAGACCCACTAAATCAAATCTCAGAAGATCCATTGCCAGAGCATCAATCCTCCAATAAGGGGAGACAAGTCCTTTGTCTTGCACAGAACACATCCTCTAACCCTGTAATCTATTTTTTTTTTTTACATACAGTCCATACCCAGACTATACATAGTTGACCCCTCAGATACATTCTGGTGAATGTACTTATTTAGGTGCTAAGACACAAATTATCAGAATTAGACCAGGGCAAAGTTCAGCATTCATTCCCAGTGCCAGTCTACTGCAATCTGTAGATAATTTACTCAAAGGAAATTTATCCTGAGAATGGAAGAACTCTAAAACCATAGATTTAAGCAATTCAGAATCCAGAATATTAGACTTATGGACACTTCAGAAGAAACTATTTTCTGCACTTAGACATTCTCGATGAACCTACCACCTTCACGAAAGCCATAGTGAAACATATAAAATGGGGAAACCCGAACAGCCTCTTGACAATAACTCTAAGTATCCAAGGGAAGACAAAATATATGCTGCAGCATTTAAAATGATTTCTAATAATACTTAGGATGAGACCTTTATGAGCAGCAGTTTACCACCCATCTACCTGCTCCTGGGTTGCCACACTTTCCTCTGAAACATCCGATATTGGCTCCTGTCAGAAACAAGTTACTTGGTTCAGTAGTCAATGAGTCTGATCCAGTCTGGCCATTCCTAAAATAAGAGCTGGCCCCCAGAAAGAAACAGTAGGCTCCCAGGGCAGTAAATGTAGCTTTTCTGTCTCTGATCAATACAAAACCTGCCTAGCTTTTAATAAAAGGTATGGTCCATAGACACCTCCCCCCCCCCCCACATTTAGAACATAAGAACAGCCATACTGGGTGAGACCAAAGGTCCATCTAGCCCAGCATCCTGTCTGCCAACAGTGGCCAATACCAGATGCCCCAGAGGGAAGGAACACAACAGGTAATCCTCACGTGATCCCTCTCCTGTCACTCAGAGGCTAGGGACATCATTCCTACCCATCCTGGCTAATAGCTATTGATGGACCTAACCTCCATGAATCTATCTAGCTCTTTTTTGAACCCTGTTAAAGTTCTAGCCTTCACCGCTAAAAAAAAGCTATTTTCTCCCCAATTCTTTCCTGTTTCCTCATTAATTTCTTGGTTGGTCTGAACACAGTTGCTCCATTACCATTTAGAGTCAATGTCTGTTGAGGCTGAGGCAAAATGACTTGAAAAACAAGGGTTTAGTGGATTCAATAGAAACCCCCTTGTTCCTGACTCACCGTGACTTCCAGGCACTTTTTTGTGTACTCACTTATTGGTCTGTTAAAAAAAAACCCCAACCCCACAACTCAGTGACAATGACAAAATTCATCCTAATTCAAACTTGCAATGGCTTTTCCACAAGAGCTTCAGGTGAAATTATTTGAGACACAGGAGATTTTTTTCCCCTGATGGCCCAGGGACTACTGGATGAATTCAGCTGTTTTATCTAAACACACAGCCCCCTCCCCAAAATAAAATATTGTGTCGTTTGAAATTTCCAGGGAAGCAAAAGGCCTAAAGCATTGGGTGAAATGTAAATTTCTTAAAATATTTATCCATCCATAAGTGGCTACATTTTTGACATTATTATAGGGTTTCTCAGTGTTCCATTTTATTAAAAAATATTTATTTGGTTTCTAAGATTACTGCTTCTCTGACCACAGAAAATTCAATTACCGAAAACTGCAGCTATCAAATTGGTCGAAAATAAATAGCCTTTTATCCAAACCTGGCACAGGTTGGTTTACTTTTAATATGTAGCCATAAAAAAAAAAGAAACCCTTTCCACAGAGAGCCGGTTGGTTGCAGAGCCAGACGCCAAGGAATACTTTGCATCATCAGGTTTTATTTAAAATAGGGTAAGAAAGGGGTAAAAAAAAAAGGAGCCGTTATAAGAGTAATTAACCGTTGGATTTGCTCCTTTGTTTTCACAAGTGACAGCCTATTTTAAGGCTTTCTGCCAAAATAAATCTGTCCATTTGTCTGGTTCCTGTGGATAATATAATGTACAGGTAGCAATTGTTGCTTCTAACCATGGCTTGCCTTCCTACCAGGAAAGCTTTGACCATGCGAGATGCTTACTCATTACCTACAAACAGGCTAGAGTAACGTGTATCAATCATGGGAGCACTGGTGTGGGAGCAAGGATTCCCCAAAACCTCTGAACTCCATGCTATAATAGTCTTTTTCTAGATGTTAGATGAAATCCACTGATGTGATCTACCTATATCGAACAACTTACCTAGTTCTTCCAGCTAATCAAATCCATAGTTAGTCAGAAAACCTTAGCTAGTAGGTGATTCTGTTATGCTAAATGAGCAGCTCCCTTGTTAGGAGTAGGCTGTATTCTGCAAGCTGAAATAGCTTAATAGGACTATTCAGCATGAGTAGGTGCCACGCATGTACCTAAGGGCTGAAGAATCAAGTCCTGAGTAATACCTTGGCATTGCACCGTACTTCTGCTAATAGGAACATGGTGCACAGAAGAATTGCCCTTGCTGGAGCGCTGTGTGTCTGCATAATGCAGAAGAGCCAGCTTCATCAGCTCTTCTGAGCAAAGAGGCCACAATTCTGTCAGGCTTTCACATGGGCCATGCAATCTGTGTGGGGAGGTGTTGGGTGGTATGGAACTCTCCTTGAGTTATTACCACCCCTACTGCATCTGAAGGCCAGGCAAAATATATCTCAAATTAACTCTCTTTCACCCCTTCACTGTTGGTCCCCCCAGCAAGACCTCAAGAAAGAGGAGGCATCTCCGCCAGTACAAAAGAAAAGGGAGTGGGATTTTTATACTCAACGGCCGGGTTGTTTTGCTGGCCTTTTCACTCTTTCTAAAACATTCAGAAGGAGGACCCTTGCCCATTAGTTTGTTGTGGCATTCATTATGTTGCTCTTTCAGGCTGTTTCCTTCACCATAAAGTCCCCTCCAAGCCGGGAGAAACGTCCTGTTGTCTTTCAGCTAGGGTCCAGAAAGCATCAAAGGCTGGAATGTTAAACATCTTTGTAGTGCCATATGCCAACAAGTCATTGCTAACAGGTTCTGTTAGCAGAGTTGCTGACTTAAAGCCCTCGGCCTTAATGGATCAAGGTTTCTCGCTGAGAGATGGCCTTGAGATGGCTTGATAAGGAAGGATGTGTTCCAGCTGAATGTGGCTCTCATAATGCAAGGGAGGGCTGCCCTCCCTGGCATGAGGATGAACAGCTGTGGGATCAAAGCTACAAACCACGAAAAAGGCAACCATGCAACGGGCACTAAGACTACTCAGAACTGCTTCTTTTAAAGGGGTACTTGCTTTTTTTTAATCTGGTAGAATAGAATGTCCACACCTTCAAGGGCAGACTTAAGGATAAGTTTCAAGGAGACATTAAAATGAGTTGACAAGCTAAGGGAAACATCATCTGCACTATCAAAAAATCCAAATCCTTATTTCTTTGGAGAGGGTGGAAGAGGGAGAACTAAATGCTATGGGAATGCAGAAATCAATCAATTCCTGGAGTGGTTTAAAATAATCCCACAATTCCCATTTTGTCCAGTGGGGGATGTGGCTGCTTCGCTCCCGCCCCTCCACCCTCCCCAGGCAAGTCACTGGTCTGGTTCATAATACCAGTGAGCTGTTTTGGCACCCAGGAAGGAACATTGTCTTCAGATTATAAAACTGGAAGTCAAAATTCTAATCTGGACTCTCCCACTGACCCAGTTGGAGACTTGTAATGGAAGTCACGTCACCTCTCGATGGCTCACTGTCTCCATCTGTATGCAGTGGGGGCATGCTGCAATAGTTTAGTGAATTTACAATTTTCAGAGCTGGTTGGCCAACATCTTGACTGGTTATGGAGTCCCACAAAGATATTGCTTTGGACAGCATGGCAGGAGAGAAAAGAGGCAGAGAACTTCCACGCTCAACTGCTTGTGTTGCAATGTCCACATTGTATCTGGTGCCCAGCAAAACAGAATGCAAACTTTCCCCATGTTTAATTATGCTGGAAGGTCAAGGAAAGCCTGTAATTTATACCATGGGCTATGCCACATTCAGCTTCCAGAACACCTGACCCTTTCTTCAACCTTGGTGGGAATAAGCCACTTCCAACTGGCTCCCATGCACTCTTGTAGCTACAATTCCATTGGAAACACAAGGTAATGGATTTGTAATGGACCTCCCATTCAAAACCAATAGACCGGTAGCTTAGCCATCAACAATCAGCCCATAAAATCTATGATTGCCTTTTCTTTTTTCTCTCTCTCTCCTCCTGAGTTAAAGGAGGCAGCATGCTAATGGACTGGAAATTACAGGAGCAGCTCAACAGACCTTTCTAATAAATGAAAATAAAAGTGGCGCTCAAGCTGACGTTGATCTGTATGACTTTCAGCAGGGGAGTCCTCCCTCAGGGTTGATTCCTAGCCTAAACCACCTCACTCTTCTAGCTGATAAGTGTCTACTGAAGGGTAATAAAATACAGTGTGTGCTGTTGTAGTGAAGGTAACTTATCGTTTTCATCAAACAGCTCCCTGAAAATGTGTTTATCTAAAAGGCTTGTATATTTGTGTATATTTCAAATGCCGGCTGCTAGATTGCCTTGCCGGCCCATTTTAAAGCCCTGCCTTGAGAAAAGAGCCTCTTTAACTGGAGGCTCATGGTTACATTTCCTTGGGAGCAGATACCCTGTAGGTTACAGTATTCGCTATTTTTGATGCAAACAAACGAGACATTGACTATGGCGCAATTTTATTTTCTCACTAAATCAAGGTAAGGTTTTAAAGCCCAATTCATATTAAAGAAAAAATTCTGTGGGTGTGAGGTGATTTTGACACAGTCACAACTGGCTTTGGGCCCCCTCCAAACCTGCGGCTTCAGAAAAAATAGCACTGGGGTGGGGGTCGGGAGAAAGTTAGAAATAGTTTGGTGACCATTTGGGAGAAGCTGCGTGGCTTTCAGTCCTGTCACATCGGAGCGAGTTGGCACTCACCGTTCCTCTCTGATGTGAGGGTCATCTAGTTTGTGGATCTCTTGCTCAACGCCACCCTGCCCCCTGATTGTTCTAATCGAGTTCTGATACAGGTGGGAGCTTCTTGGCCCAGCACCTTCAGGAATTGAGCGGTCCTGAACCACAAAGTTTGCCGGACCAAGGGAGGTCAAGGCTCCCCTCCTGGCTGTCAGCCCTGCTCCCAGGTGCCAGGTCTGGCCACTGGGCTCTGCTCCTGGCCTGACCAGGGCTGTGCCACCCACCACACTATCCCCAACTGGGGCTGTGCTCCCAACCACTGGCCCCACTGCTCCAGGATGGCTCCGGCCTCCCTGAGGCTGTGCTCCCCACTGCGCTGTCCCTGCACTTGGGCTATGTTCCTGAATCTGGCCAGCTGGGGCTCTCTGGTCCAGCAATATCCATGGTCCAGCAAAGGTTCAAGCTGTAGTTACAAATATCCCAGTAACACCCTGAGATTTTCTTTAGAGAAGGTGCACACTAAACAGCACAATATAGGCCCTGGTCTACACTAGGACTTTATTTCAAAATAATGCCCCCCCCCCAAGGTCGAATTTATAAGTGGAGCGTCCACCCTACCAAGCCCGTTATTTCGAAATAACGGGTCATGGAATTTCAAATCTGTATTCCTGCTTTTCATCAGGAGAAATCCTAATTCCAAAACAGTTATTTCAAAACAATGGTAGTGTGGATACTCCGGTGCCGCTATTTAGAAATAACTACTTTCCAGAGTAATTAGAACTAATTACTCCTCAGTGCTTCCTGGGGCTCTAAGTCCAAGGTAGCGCGGCCACATTAACTGACCCTGCCTCAGACTAATTTCAAGGCTTCCCCACAGTGTGGATTAACTAGGTCAATTTTTTAAAGTCAGGAGTTAAGTTGAATGTAGTAATTTTGAAATAATTTCCTTGAGTAGGCATGGCGTAGAACAGTTGTTTGGATATTTGCAAAGTAATACATTTTTCCATCTGACGAAGTGGGTCTTTGCCCACAAAAGCTTATGCTCCAATAAATCTGTTAGTCTATAAGGTTCCACAGGACTTCTTGTTTATGCACATTTTTCTATGTATGTCTTACAGGTTTCAGAGATGCAGACAGTTGTGTGTGTAGCTTGTAAAATATATTGGACATATTCACTTCAATGGGCTAATTTGGCGATTGAAATGAAATTGTATCATGCCATATATTTCAATATAGGTAAATCTATAGCATGCTGTATTTTAAACAACTTGGTGTCTATCTAGAGGGACACATTTGCAACATTAAATACAAATATAGAGAGTCATTACCTCTGCATGAATTCTACCTGCGGTGCACAGAGAAGGATATCTATAGCTCCATTATTTTCCTGTGATTTGCTAATTGTAATGGGGGAATTACTTGAATACAGAAGTCAAGTTATTCAGGTTGTCCACATAATGATCTAAAAGTATTTGGCAAGATTTTAATTGTACATGTATAATTGGGTGTAGATGTAGTGTATAAAAAACTGCATTTATTTCAAGGGTCAGGTACTTGGATAATAATGAAATAATTTAATTCAATAATAATTTAATTTAATAATAATAATTTAATAATGAGAATGCTGCAAAAGGATGGTACTTAAGCTTTCTTTCTGTGAAGGTACAGAATGGAACAAGCTACATACGCTGCTCCTGGCCAGGATATATATATGGAGATATACCTATCTCATAGAACTGGAAGGGACCTCAAGAAGTCATGGAGTCCAGTCCCCTGCCCTCATGGCAGGACCAAGTACCATCCCTGACAGACTTGCCCCAGATCCCTAAATGGCCCCCTCAAAGATTCAACTCCCAACCCTCAGTTGAGGGGGCCAATGCTCAAACCACTGAGCTATCCCTCCCCGAGGCTATGGCTACATTGTGCATTATTGTGCAAGAAGATATGCAAATGAGCCGCCATTTTGCGCAAAAAGCCCCTCTTGCGCAAGAGCCATTCTGCCTGAAAATAAGTGGCAAAATGGCTCTTGCGCAAGAGGGGTTTTTTTCACAAGAAGGAGCAGTGTAGGGCTTATGCAAAAGCCCCTTACACAAAAATGGCGCCTCATTAGGTATGCAAATGAGGTGTGGCAATAGTCATCACCACACCTCATTTGCCTATCTTCTTGCACAAGAATGCGCAATGTAGACATAGCCCAACCGTGACCTTAGAGGGATTATCTGTAGATGTTTAAAATGCGGTTCACTCAACATATCCCTTCAATCTATGGCCAGTCTCTGCTGAGACTGACAAGAGGTCCAGATGAAATAATGTGACTCTGGTGTAGATACCCCGTTGTAAATATTCTGATCAACATGCTTGGATCACTGCATGAAAGATGGGGGGGGAGAAGAGGAATGAGCCCCCTCATTCCTGTTTAACTGCACAGTCAATATTGTATTTCTACATTCTCAGGTGGTACAAAATGGTGTCCGCCCTTGATAGCTTGAAAAAATAATCTAAATTATAAATTCAGCATCACGTTTTCTCCTGAAATATTGGAGCTTCTTCCAGTACAGGAAATACAACAGTTCAATTTCCATTTTAGGGCCCATCTGACATTTTAAAAATTTTAGACCTAGCCGTCCCTGGTAGACAAATTTGAAAAACCTGATGCCTCATGCAGTTTTGGGAGATGAAATTTTCCAACAGGAGAGCCAGGCAGGAAGCACTGAGTCATCTTGGTGATTAATAAAAGCACTTTCCCTTGGGGATGGGAGGGCCTAGAACACCCTGACTGCTTTAATGTAGGGATATTTGCCACAAGGGACAGACAATACCATGTCTGAAGAACTGCGGGTGAGGGGAGCACAGATTAATTTAAAACAACATTTCCTGATATCTTTCATCTCGGAGCCTTTCAGTACCAACAGCATTTGCAGTGTTGTTCAGCCATGATGGTGCCTGAACAGTGGAGAGTGGATGAGGTAAGAGCTCTTATTGGGCCAATGTCTGCATAGCTTGCAAGCTTGTCTCCTTCACCAACAGAATATAGAGCAGTGATCATTTAAAAGCCAGTGCCTCCATGCAGCACAAAGATGTGAAGGGAACAGAGATGGACCAAGCCACAATTTCAAAATATCGCGAATTCAGGCTTCTGTTTTGATCGTTATAGAAATAAGGATGAACGCAAACTTCAGATTTTGGTTTGGATTCTGAGAAGACTCCAGCATTAGAGATGTTTTGTACCCTAAGGCAGGCGTGGACAGATTCTGGATCCGGTCCACTGAGTTAGTTCCTGGCTGGCCCCCACTTGTATATTTACCTGCATCTCCACAGGTATCAGGTGAGCACAGCTCTGATTGGTGGCGGATTGCCATTCATGGCCAATGGGAGTGGCAGGAAGTGGTGTCCTGGTCCGCGCTACTCCTATTGGCCACGATCAGCAATCCATGGTTAATGAGAGCTATGATCACCCAGTACCTGTGGAGGCATAGGTAAATACAGCAGGAGCAGCCCAACAGGGACTGACCCTGGTGGGCCACCATTTTCTTATTGCCCACCCATGCCCTAACCTAAAGGATTGCTTTCTGGATCAGTTTTGAAAAAGGAATGATTATATCATGGCTAACTACTTTTTTCAAATGGTGTTTTAATTCCTTAAGAACAAACGGCTTTATGCAATTCTCATATCAGCTCAGGTCAATTGCAGCCACCACATTCTCTCTGTCAAGGGTTAAGGCAGTCAACGGATCTTGCGGACCACATATAATTACCAAAATTGTACTAATTTCTGATCTACCAGTCCTTGGAGAGTCTCTCTTGCAGTGCTACATTTCAGTTCCAAGCTTGGATCTTTCATTGGGTCTTATTAATACAGGCAGGATATTTTGCTTTCATCACAGAACTGCTTGGACACAGGTCTAACTAAACATATAGCTATTGTAGGGATTTGCAAACCTAAAAGCATTTAAGTGCACTATTAAAGACCTGCTTCTGGTCCCATTGCAGTGAGGGACAAAACTCCCATTGCTTTCAAAGGCCACATCTTTGCTACACAGAAGATTGACACCGCTGCCGTCGATCTTCCAAGGTTCAATTTAACAGGTCTAGAGAAGACTCACTAAATCGCACTCAGAAGGCACCCTTGTTGGCACCAGTACTCCAGCTCAGCGCAAGGTGTAAGAAAAGCCAATGGGAGTGTTTACTCCCATCAACTTCTCGCTGTGTGGATGGTGCAGAAACTCATTTTAAGATACGTTGACTCCAGTGACGTAACTAACGTAGCTCGAGTTGCGTATCTTAATTCGACCTTCCACTGTAATATAGACCAGGCCAAAGAGGGTAGCATCAGACATCACAAAAGCATTGTACAAACCATTTCCTGTCTGTCTAAGTTTTGGTATAGGGCTCATGTGCAGGATATATCAAATACAAGGAAAGGTGCTGATAGATCTAAGCAAAAAAATTAAAATGAATATTTTTCAATGAATTTTGCTTATTTCTCTGCTTGTAAATATCATTAGGTCAATGAAAAGTTCCTCCGATGTATTCATCTTTTAAACTTAATGCATTTTTGGTGTGCCCTGGTGGCTAGAGCAATAGACTCAAGATAACTTGGTTTTATTCTCGTTTGGTCACTGGCCAAATAGGTGACCAAGGGCAAGACACATCACCACTCTCTGCCTGAGTTTACCAAACTTTGAAATGGAGATAATGTTATTGGCCCTTTTTGGAAAGTGCTTGGTGGTCTACTGATGAAAAGCACAAGATATGCTTTAGGAATGGTTACATTTACAGTGCAAAATAATCTGTAATATTCATCTGAGCCATGTTGTTTGGTTGTGACCATCTCAACATATGAATGCCAAGACAAAATAAAGCTATGAAAATGCATATTATAAGAGAGAGCAAATTGGATTCCATTCTGCCTTATGCTTGATCAATAACACAGTCAGTGAAGTTTGGAATGTAGAATCCTCATTATTTATGGTGGTGCAAGAAGCACAAGATACATGGCTTAGTTGGACCCAGATCAAGTTTCCAACTGACAGCTAAATATATCTTGAATAGTAAGAGATAATATGTTGGATGCAGAAGTCGCCAAGAGTAAATACACAATGATATTGACACAGGTGTGTATCTGTGCATATAATAGTCAATGTTATGATTATGAACAGGAAAAAGGTCACAATGTGTCATGATTTTTTCCTTTTTTCCATTTATTTTCAATAGAAATTTGTCAGATTTTTGTTTTATTATATTTCTGTTAAGTTTTCATGAACACCATGTCATATACCCTGTTTAAAGATACAATCCAGACAGTTGACTCTTTCCTGCTTGAAAAAAAAAAGACCTTTGCCTAAAACTCTGCTTTGACCGTCCATTTTTTGTCCCAAAGATCATTTGGGATTACTTAAAGTGGCAAAGCCTTTCAGATGAGTTGACAGTGGATTTGACTTCCTTTCTGAAGAGACAAATGAAGCAAAAGGAAGTTGCAAGAAACATATCAAAGCTAATTCACACTGATTTGCACTGATAAGTATTCTGCTCTTATCTGTTTGTTCCTGAATCCTTTCAATCAAAGATTTTCAGAATTCCTGGTAGAAATTTGCCAGCCTTGGGTTAAATTTTGTATATATAAAATGTGTGTGTGTGTGTGTGTGTGTGTGTGTGTGTGTGTAAAGGGGGGGGGAAAGAGCGATAAACTCCCTAATAAATCTGTCACTAGAAAAGACCCTTGAAAATAAAGTAGTTCTCAGCTTTCCCCCAACCATCACATCTAGTCTTTTCAGACTATAAATAGCCAGTTTAAAAATGTGGGCTCTCTACTGCAAATGTTAGATTTGCTGGCAGGAGATGCCAGCTTTTGACATTAGAATTTAAGACTGCACCATGAGATTTACAACCTCCAGGTCCATAGTCCCTTGAAGATTAAATCTTCATTAAGTTCTTTCTTTTTGTTTTATTTCCTGCCTTTTGCTGCCATCATATCATAACTTTCATACCACTCTTCTTTCAGGGCCTTATTAAAACAGCTTTGATGGAGGTTTAAAAGCACTTCAAGTACCTTGCCCAAACCATTTAGAAACTCACGGTCCCTTTTCCTCCCCCCGAACATCTCCATTAAGATGCATCTAAAGGAAAGTCGTATGGAATTTAAACAATCACATCATGAGTTTGGGGGTCCCCCCCCCACACACCATTGTTATGGCTAGACAGAGGATCATACTGAATACATTAGCCAGCTGGTGACTCAAGACACCTACTGTTTGGAATGCCGTTGCACTCTGAAGGGATAGGGATGAAAAAAAAAGTCTGCCCTCCATCCCTGAGTCCCACTCTGTAGCTATATTTCTGCCACAAAAATCCTGGATTGTCAGCTCCAGCAAGGCAACTGTGGATAGCTGCAGTAGTTTGTTGTCAAAATGAAAAATGGTTCAGTGCAAAAGGTCTCATTGCTGGGATGCTAACAATCAAGGAACACTAAGTCAAGCATTTGACAAGGAACTTTGGTCTTGCTGTTAAATACCACTTAATATTGTCCTGCCTGATAATCCCTGCTGTTTAACAACTGAGCAGTCATGGCACTGTGCCTTTTCTGAAGGGAAAAACTGGGCCATATGTCATGCATTTGCCTGAAGGGGGGAGAAAAAAGAAAAAAGAAAAGAAAAGACACGTCTGTTAACATCCAAGCAAAATATAAATGTTTCAGGAATAAGACAATTGCAAGCACATTAGGATTGATTCATCGGTGGGGTTCATAAGGATGAGTGTTGAAATTCTAGCTGAGGTTAGTTGTAGGTGAAAAGCTGAATGAGAGAAATCCATGATCATAACCTGCTGAAGGGCTTGTATGTGTTGCATGTGACACAGAAGGCAAATAAATGCATTTTATGTCTCCCACAAGCCTTTTTTTTCCCCCAAATAGTGGAATTGAAAACCTCTGCTGTTGACACCTCTTGAGTCTATGCAACTGCAAACATCAGAAGGAGCTACTTTATAACATAGTCACCTCCTCTGTCCAGAGTTTGTAACGTTCAGACAGGGGCCTTTCATTTACCCATCCTCACCTGGGTCTCCTCACATAAACTTCTGAGTTCGTTGAGCCATTTTTCATAGTGCTTTAGAAACCCACGCTTTAGTGTCTGTTACCCTACCCCATTCTGTGCTAGTCATCAGTAGATGCAAGTCTGTTACAACTCCCAACTAGAGGGACCGGCCTGTTAATCCTCTAGTGTCCATGGTTTTATCTCTGGAAGTCACCATGGCAAAAGTTCCTGGAGCTACTACAGAAATTAGTGAGCCCTTCTATACCCAATAATAATTAGTTAATATATTTGCTGCTTCTGCCAGGCCGGGAATACCCCAAGGATATCCTTTCTCACAGTCATTTTCTTAAGAAATTTGTCTCAAAAAAAGTTAACTGAACTTTCTGAATCCCCAAAATAGCCTTGTCTCAGGTTGGTTTTGGCCTTTCAGGGATGGCTCAGGTTGCTTCTTATTTTGCCCTACCAATGCTCTCAGGCTTAATTCAGACTGATTCAGTGGGCTTGATGGCATCTCACTGCCATCCAGTATTTAAACTCTGTGATCACCTCAAAAAAATGATTTTGAGTCTGGTCTCTCAGGATACATCTACACTGTGGGGAAGATGAATGCTGCCACAGTCAATATTGCGGGGTTTGATTTAGTGGGTCTAGTGAAGACATGCTAAATCAAGTTCTGGGGACCCTCCCATTGGCACCAGTACTCCTGCTTCTTGACAGGAGTAAGGGATGCTGACGTGAGCATTTGCTCCCATCAATTTCCTGCTGTGTGGATGGCAATTTAAGATATGTCTTGTGTCTTAGGTCATAGTTGTGTATTTTAAGTCAATCTTTTGCTCCAGTGTAGTCAAGGCTATAATGTTCTTTTCTTTTTAACAGTAAGGGTATGTCTAGACTACATCCCTCTGTCGCCAGAGGGATGTAAATTAGACATACCGAAATTGCTAATGAAGCGAGGATTTAAATATCCCACGCTTCATTAGAATAAAAATGGCCGCCACTTTTTGCCGCGGTGACAATTTGCCGGCAAAAAGCGGCAGTCTAGACAGGGATCGGTTGACAAGGAAAGCCTTTTCCAACCGATCCCTTATGCTTCATGCAACGAGGTTTACAGGATCGGTCGGAAAAGGCTTTCCTTGCCGACCGATCCCTGTCTAGACTGCCGCTTTTTGCCGGCAAATTGCCACGTTGACAAAAAGCGGCGGCCATTTTTATTCTAATGAAACATGGGATATTTAAATCCCCACTTCATAAGCAATTTTGGTATGTCTAATTTACATCCCTCTGGTGACAGAGGGATGTAGTCTAAACATACCCTAAGAGTTTATTCCATGTTTTGACAGAGCAAGGAAATAAAATCCTTTTACTTTTGTTCTTCAGGTCATAGTTAATATGACTGACTGTTGTTTGTTAACCACATTGATTGTAATGAAACAAACTTCACAGTTAATAGCTAATTATTGGTGTTGCTTATAGGTGGTCCCCCCAATGGATCACTACCTTGTCGTGGTTGGGGGACTTGTGTGTCTCTGACCCCTAGAACTCTGTCGGCAGGAGCCTAGTGCTTCTGGTAGGATCATCCATGCCAGACAGGTCGAAGGGCAGAGACCAGACTAAGTGTGATTCACTGGTCCTCCAGGTTGGGGGATTCAGCTCAGGGCTAACAACCCTGACCTAGAAAAAATTATGTTACAGAAACAGCAATGAAGAATTCTCCTACAGCTTTAAAATGGAGAACCTTTGTTGCTGTCCTACACACCAGCGGGCATAGTAGTCATTAACTAACTAACTAACTTATAGGTGGTGATTTTGATTCAGCCTTTTCAGTTCCTTCTTCTGGATGAGATGTAAAGCCAATAACCTGGCCACATTCCAACTTTGGCAATTTTTCTGTGTTCTCTCTGTAGTTTTGGCCCTGGTCTACACTACAGCTTTATTTCAAAATAATCCCCGTTAGGTCAAATTAGTAAGTGAAGCATCCACACTACCAAACCCATTATTTCGAAATAACAGGCCACTTATTTTGAAATCTGTACTCCTGCTTTCCTCAAGGAATAATGCTAATTTCAAAATAGTTCTTTCAAAATAACAGTAGTGTGGATTATCTGGTGCCCCTATTTTGAAATAACGACTCCCCAGAGTAATTCAAAGTAATTACTCCCCAGAGTGCTTTCTGGGGCTCTAAGTCGAGGTAGTGCATCCATATTAATGGAACCTGCCTTGGACTAATTTTGAGGCTTCCCTGTAGTGAGGACACGGTATTTCAATTTTATTATTTTGGGAGTTATTAAATCAATTGTAGTTATTTCGAAATAGTTTCCTAGTGTGGACATGCTTTTCGTGGTTACAGTTGTCATTATAGTTTGTTTTTAAACAGTGAGTCCCCATAAAACCTTTGTGTAATGTTGCTGTGTGCTTCAGAAGCCAGAGCAAAAGGAGGGGGTCTCGGCATCCCACAGCTGATGCCTACCGTGACTTGTAGCCTAGAACCTATTAATAAATTCCGTGTTCTTTCCCAGAGGTAGCTGCATTTCTGCCGTCAGCCAAGTGATCCATGCACTTGTGAAGGTCTCAGAAAGCTTGTAGATCCGTCAAGATGGAAACCCCTATAAGAATGGTGGGATGCAGGATGAGACTTTTGCTCCCACTTTGACCCTATACCCAGCTGTGACAGCATGCAGAGGCTGCAAAAGACCTCCATCAGGGCAATGTTTGGTGGGAACAGAGGCATTATGGTGAATAAATAAAAATATCTTCCTGAAAGGCCTGCTGTAGGGGGTTGCTGGTTTACCTGGAGGGAGCAGAGAGGTAGAACAACGTTCCATAGGCCTTCTCAGAGACTGGGACAGGTTTCTTACACTATGCCAGGAGCTATTTCTGCCCCTGCAGTAGTCTGGGCATAATGGGATCTTAAAGTGATTTCAGCCTCTCCTCCCGCAAGGTGCTCCTAACGGGTTCAGTGTGGAAGCCCAAATGGTATTATTGTAATGATGTATAACTCTCTGTTAATCAAACCTCTGCTTACCAGGATTTCTCTATAAATAATGAGATGTTGGCATTACACACCTCGCTCTTTCTGGCCATCCCTGGATTTTTATAGTAAAGAGAAGTTTAAATGACACCACGCTGAATTCTCATGTGCAGGTCTGGATTATGAATTGGAAAATGCATGGGCTGAAGAAATCAAGTGTGTCTCTTGTTCCCAGTCCCTGTTGCAGGATCAGATGAACTCTGTGCAATTTGCTAAGTGTCAGATCTGACAGATAAAGAACATGTGAGCTGGTGGCGGGTGTTTTGTGGGGGAGGGGAGGAGCTGGTTAGTTTTTCAGTGTTTCCTGATGGTTATATTAATGGGATATTCTGTAATCCTATTAGGGGCACAAATACTTCTATCGCTAAGGATCTTTCAAGTCTGGCAAGAAGTTCCTTTTGAAGATAGACAGTTGTTTAAAATTACCCTTAGTTAAACAATGAAGCCAAATTAATCTCTGGAGTAAATCCCATTGATTTTGTGAGTTTAATCCTAGGCATGAATATATATAGCCTATGGCAATTACTGGCTGAATTAGTTATTTATGCTAATTATACCTTTTCTGTTTGAAGAAATTGCTCGTTTTCACAATAATTGATACACTTTCTCTAGAATTAGCCAGAAAATGTGGATTGAGCAAATGAGAATTTACAGCTCGGTCAAGTCCATTGAAAATAATCCCATTGAATTAAGATCTTTCCTGAGGCAAACTCAGTGCAACCTCCCTGATTTGTGCCTTTAATTAATACCAAATAGTTCTTCGTCTTCTAATGGATCAAAGCAAAATTCTGATCCCTGTGTAGGAAGCAAATGGGTCTAATGGGAGGGTCTCTCCTTTTAGCAGTGGGAAGGTATGATGCTTAGTAAAAGATTACAGGGTTTATTGTGATGCTTTTGCCATTGAAAGCTGCAAAACAGCACTTTTCAGGAGAAACTACAGGGAAACTAGGGAGTAACAAGGGAGAACTTTGGGGGAGGGGGGTTCCCCCTCACAATGGAGTTCAAACACATAGGCTCCTAAGCAGCATTTGTTTCTGGTTCAGGTATCCTCATCTTAGACTCAGAGGGATGGCTTTAAGTGGTTCTATGAATTTATTGCTGAGCCATTGCAAGTAAATGATATTCTGCCTAGTTGAACAAAAGAGCATCTATCTGTTAGATGGCAGGCTGATGGCTACTGGGATTTTGTTCCTGTTTGCTGCCAGTATGGGCTGCTCTCACTTTTTAAGGGAGAATTACTTACCATGGAATACTGTGACAGGGCGTCTGCCCCACACTGGCCTAGCAAGCGTTAAACTCTTGGAGCCTGCATCCATGGCACATATTAGCTAATTAGGGCCCAGCTGACGGCTGTATAAATGAGGGCTCCTGGAGAGGACAGAACATGCTTTTGCTCCAGCGGTGGCGCAGGCAGGATCTGGCTGCCAGGGAAGCTACAGAGGCTTCCTGAGACAGAGCAGGGCTGAGAAATGGCAGGCAGAGGTAGGGAGTTCTGGCCTGACCTCACTTCCAGGCTGCAGGGCCTGAGGCAAGGCCTGAGGGTACTAGAGTTGCAGGAAGGCGGCCAGGATAGAAGAAGGCAGCAAGTCCATCTCCCTTGCCAATGGTGAGTGGCCCTTTCAGACTTCAGTTGACCCCTGAGGCAGGGCCTAGATGACAACTGTCAGTAGGGTCACTGAGGCACGGTGGGTTCCCTGAAGGGGAGGACTCCAGAGTGTGGGGGCACTGTGGCAGGGCCGTATCCTGTGGAAAGGGCTCCTGCGGCCTGGAAGGGACACGGGTCCCCTGATACAAGGTGGAGAACAGATAAACAAGTAAAACAGGCAAGAGACCAGCCAGCAGGAGGCGCTCCAGGGCTGAATTGAGCTAATTCCCCACATGTCCAGCAGGAGGCGCCAGGGCCATGTTACAAAACCTCATAATTGTGTTACCCTATCTTTAAAGTGACCCCAATAAAGGGGTACCATGAGGTTCTGGTAAAAGACAAAAACTTGTACATTGTTCAACCCTTCCATTTCTTCTGCGTAAGCCTCCAAGCTGGTGTATTGCTCCTGAATTCCGCCATTGAAAAATACACCACAAAGTCCTTGAGATGTAAACAGAAGATTGCAAAGCTACAGCTGGGTAAAGCATCTCCTTTTCCTCCAGCTACCAATCCCTGCCCACACACACACATACGCACCTTTCCCTGTTCAGATGAAAAGTAGCTGGATGTTCCCTCCCCACCTCTCATTGCTTGAACACTAATTAAAAACTGGGGGGAGGAGGACAAAATAATCAAATCGCTTGTTGCTAGATCATCCTCGATCCCTCTTCTTTAGCTAGCAATACCACTGCACTTCTCGGAGCTAGATTGTAGTGGGTCCGAATATATGAAATATTAACCTCCCCACCATGGGCCAGGAGGGACACAGGGCCTGATGAGGGGATGACAACAGGTAATGGACAGAGAAAGGCCGGGAGAGGGTGCTCTGAGGTAGAAAAAAAGATAATTCCCAGACTGGCCAGCAGGAGACACCATGGCAGTGAGTCATGACCTGCTACACAGTCCAACACCAGAGCCCTGTTCCCTGAGAACAACTCTGCCTAAAGCGTGGTCTCCAAATGCCAAGGCAGAGAGCAAACAATTTTCTTCAGGCTCTCTCTCAACACACTTCTATACATAAAACGTTGCACGAACCTAAACCTATCAGCAATACAGCATGTCGTTCCAAGACTGAACATTTGCTTGCATAGTAAGAAAGAAATGAGAGACCTATAAAAGTGCCAGCTGATGATGCTTGCTATAACACTCATTTGCTGGACTATATCAGAGCTTAGGCTGTAAGGGTGTGTCTAGACTACATCCCTTTTTTGAGAAAGGGATGTAAATTAGGCACGTAGATATTGCAAATGACAATATCCTCCTCATTTTTTGAGGACTACAGGATCTTTTGAAAAAGGGTTTTATTTTCAAAAGATTCCCATCTAAACTGCCAGGGTTTTTTTCCAAAAAAGCCCCATTTCGGAAAAAAGCGGCAGCCGCCTTTATGCAAATGAAGCGCAGGATATTTAAATCCAGGCTTCATTTGCTATATCGATGTGCCTAATTTACATCCCTGTCTCGAAAAAGGGATGTAGTCAAGACACACCCTACGGTGCTTAGGAGATCTTGCACTTTATGTGTATAATGAGGTGCCTCGCTTAAGCTGCTTTCTATAAAATTACAGTTAATAAAATCTTTCTTTCTTTTGCTACTATTATAGTTAGTAATGCCAGCATCTTTCTTCTTGCACTGGAAACTACAGATAACACTTTCATTACAGATTAGTTATTCTATTTATGCGCACATAAAATGTAATTTACAGTCCATGTAGATATATATATCTGCCCCACAGATCCTTTGGAATTGTTTGTGGGGAAAACATGAGATACACCAAAATCGCTAAGAACCAACGGTTATGATACATCGCAAATTATGCCCTAGCCACTTGAATAGTCACCATTCAGGACTCTGTCTCTGTCATTTTGACCAGAAATTCCTTCCAGGATCTGAAACAAAAACCAGTCTTGTTTTTTGTTTCAGCTACACCAGACTAACACGGCTGCATCTCTATCACTTCCAGGATCTGAGATTCCTTCTTGATGAAACTTGTGACAAATTATTTTTCCCATTGTCAACAACAACAAAAATATTTAGCCCAAAACCTCTGACTCCGGAGGCAGAACGGCCATATTTCCTTAGGCTCAATACAGGCCGTTTGGTAAAATTACTTGTATTTAAGTTAAATGCCAAGAAACCAGAGCTCTGCAGTACAAGCTTTCAAATTCACTCAAGTTGACTGAGTCCCTCTTAAAAAGAAACACTGCATGGATGGATGCTTCTTATCTTAAAGGTGTTAGCGTTTACATGGGGAGGAGCGACACACACACACTTCCATACACATCTCTCACATCAGAGGGTGACCCCTTGACCTGATCCTCTCTGCCCTGTTGTCTCTGCCCTCCATGACTAGCTGGGCCCCCAGGACAGACTCGCCACACTTGGTACCTGGCACTGCATCTTTCTGAGGCAATACATGAGGAGAGAGAAAATCCAGGTAAATTCTCTCCCTGGATTTTTGCCAGGGGTTGCAACAGCTTTCAGGTACAGTGTGGGAGGGAAGGGATAGGCCCTGCTTCCAGCCACAGAGGATGGGGGTGGGGAAGGAAGGGATGACCTGGCCTGTATCTTTGCAGAGTTCATCTCTTCTCCCATCATCCCCGGTGGATGGAAGCAGCTTGTCCCTTCCTGCCAGCACCAAGTCGACATGCAGCTAATACCTCCAGGCTGCTGCCGGCTGCTAACATAACCCAGCCACCTCCTGTCTCCTGGTTACAGTGTGGGCAGGAAGGAGTTAAACCCTACGGCTACCTTGTGCTCCAGGGCCCAAGGAAGATGACAGCAGAAGCTTCAGCTGACCCGGGCAGAGGAGGGTGCCTAGGGGGTGCAGCAGTCCCTTGATCCATGGGGCAGGACCCAGGGTGGAAGCAGACAAAGAAGATGCTAAGCCACTACCTGGAGGGTTGATGTGGAGCCTGCAGGTTCAGGGTGTAAGCAGGCCAGATCAACGTAATTAATGAGATAACTGGCTCTGTGAGAATGGGGAAAGAGGATGGATATGATCTACTTTGACTTTAGCAAAGCTTTTGTTGCTGTCTCTCCCAGCATTCTTGCCAGCAAGTTAAAGCAGTTGGACTAATGAATGGACTCTAAAGTGGACAGAAAGTTGTCCAGATCACTAGGCTCACCGGGTAGTGATCAATGACTTGATGTCTAGGTGGCAGCTAGCATCAAGCGGAACGCCCCCGAGGTTGGTCCTGGGGCTGGTTTTGTTCAGCATCTCATGATTTGGATGATGGGAAGGATTGCACCCTCAACAACTTGGTGGTTGGCACGAGGAGGGTGGTGAAGCACAGGAATGGGTTACCTAGAGAGGTGGTAGAATCTCCGGCCTGGGAGATTTTGAAGGCCCGGCTTGACAAACCCCTGGCTGGAATGATTTAGTTGGGATTGGGCAGTGCCAGTGTTGTACAGGGCTTTGGCACATGCAGGACGCGGCTCTTCCTGAGCAGTGCCCTGGGCCAGAGGGTCTTGGGCTTTTCTGGGGTGCTGACCCAGCCAGAGGCAGTGGGGGAAGGAAGCAGCCTGACAACCAGGTCTTTGGTGAGCTGAGTGCTCCAACCAAGGACTTTTGTTCTCTACACAGTGCTGGGACGGTAACAGGGGATACATGTAAAGTGCAGATGGGTGGGCAGCTGAGGTGACACATAACCAGCCCCTGCCTTGTATTTGCCTGCCCACACCAGCCTTCCCAGATTACTGAGTTCAGCCAGCGCCAGCTGGAAACGGGATGGGGGGATGCATGCTGCATCTTTGCCCAACCACCAACCTTGCATATCCACCTCCATCATCGGCCATTGGACTCTCCTGTTCACCACCAGTGGGAGGGCAGTTGGTGAGCAGGGATGTTCCAATATTGTAGAGGGGGGGCACAGAAAATATGGGACAACTGCAGGAGAGGTTAAATATGGGACTGTCCCTTTAAAAACGGGACGTCTAGTTTCCCGACATAGAGGTGGCTCTGAGCTCTCTCTCTCAGGTGGTTGGCTGGCTGTCTCTTGCTCACATGCTTAGGGCCTAATTGATCGCAATATGTGGGGGTGGAAAGGAATTTTCCCCCAGGTCGGTCTGGCAGAAATCTTTGGGGGGAGGGGTTGCCTTGCTTTGTGGCATATGGGTGCAAGGCACTTGACAGGATTATCTGATATCTCATCTAATTTCCCTCAGGGCCTCAAGCATTGGACCCTCCTCTTGTTTGCCCATGGCACATAATAATCTAGTCTTCTGGGGATGTGATACTTTGGTCTAATTTTGGTTGCTGAGTTTAGTGAGCGGATGCAGGGTGGTACTGATGGCCTATGATATTCAGGAGATCAGATCTGGTGACCCTTTCTGGCCTTAAACTCAATGAATCTATGACCTCTACCTAGCATACTACCAACATATCAGGGGATATCAAGCTGCCCCAAAATTCTTTGAGAGACAACTTACAGTGGGCTCATTTGCAGTTCTAACTGCAGCCGTTTGCTGTAAAACATTAACATTAGTCCCGATGAGGTCAGAGTTAAGGTTGTGCATTTGTGTGCACTCTGGATAGTTGCAAAGTGGATGTGACCACGTGTGCATGCACTTGGGAGATTTAAAAACAAGTGAATTAATGTCGGTCTTGATGCTAGTGTTGGCTTAATTGATGACTTTCTAGATTTTATTCTTATTATGATCTAGTGTTTGTGTTGAAAGGAAATTCACTTTTTGTAACTTTAATTTCAAGCTAATGATATTGTTTTAATATTCCCCAGGGGAAAAAAAGTCAGGCCCAGGTCTGGCTATTTAAATCAGCATTGCATGCATATTTCCTTTCAGGACCTTGTTGCTAATTAAAATACACAATGCATTCCTCAGGGCTAAGAGGCTTGCAGCACAGCAGAAAAAGATAATAGTTTAATTACTAGAATCTGGTACCCTTCCAAAGTATACTGTGTCAGCTTGAGGAATGTGAGGTTGGGAAACTCAGGGAAGTTGGTATTTGAAAAAACAGCTCTCAAGATGAGTCTTGCAACATAATACTAGCTGCATTTCAGCGAAAGACATCAGGTGTCTGGTCTCTTCTGCTTAGTAGGCATTGCCTTCAGCTTGTGTGCAATATATTGTATGTCCTTCTCATCCAGGCTGATATTGAATAAGAACAGCCATACTGGGTCAGACCAAAGGTCCATCTATCCCAGTACCCTGTCTTCCAATTGTGGCCAGTGCCAGCTACCGGAGAAACAGTGAACAGAATAGGTGATCCTCAAGTGATCCTGGCTAAAGACCACTGATGGACTTATCCGTCATTAATTTATCTAGTTCTTCCTTGGACCTTGTTAAAGTCCTGGCCTTCATGACATCCTTTGACAGGGAGTCCCACCTGTCGATTGACTGTTGTGTGAAAATGTAATAGGCTGTACAGCAGTGGGCGATATTTCAATGGGCATTAGGATCATGCCTAACAAATTCATCTCTTACTGCAATCTGGTTGAAAAAAAATCCAACGGCCATGTCATGGCCACTGAAGGTATCAATCATGGTGAACCATAACCAGATACTTAGTTGTTGATCAAAACCAGGAAGAGGTATTTGCTACAAAGAAGCTCGAAGCAAAAGGCGTGTGATCTCCTTTCATCTTACTTAGGCATCCACAGATGGCTCCCAGTGAAAATATTTTCCATTTGGACCACTTTCAAGCCTCCCAGGAAAGAGATGTTCTCACCATAGCAACATCGTTAGGTAACTACGATTTTTCCCCATTAAATGTAGCCAGAGGTCAAATGTTAAGTTATCCAGAAGGATTCGCTCACTGATATTCTGCTTCATTCCTTGTTCCTTTGAACCTTCTAGCATGAATGGCCTCCACTGATTTTCCCCTAGGTCTCATCACTATTGGTCAAAGAGCTTTCTGATCTGCAGCTTCTGGTCTCTGGAAAACACTTCTTCTATCTCCATGGACTCTCTAACTGCATTCAGATCTTGTTTGGAGGCATTCGTTGTCCCTGTTGCCTGTAACCATCTTATTTCTCTTTCATTTCTATTGGCTACTTGACTCTTTAAAGCATTTGGAGATTATGGCTTGTATGAAGGATGCCATAGAAATAAATGTATACAGGTTGCACCTCCCTGGTCCAGCACACTCAGGACCTGACCAGTCCTGAACAAGGGAGTTTGCCATATC
The DNA here is from genome assembly GCA_032595735.1 of Pelochelys cantorii. Taxonomy (NCBI): domain Eukaryota; kingdom Metazoa; phylum Chordata; order Testudines; family Trionychidae; genus Pelochelys; species Pelochelys cantorii. The sequence continues at coordinate 5,544,274 of CM064344.1, read as the reverse complement.
AGGGGAGGTCTCCATGACTGGCCCCCCAGCTTGTTAACCCTGCCCACTGCCTGCTGCTTCTGTCCCAGTTGACCACTGGCACTGGCCAGCAACCGGCCCCCCTACCGCCAACCCCAGCCAGGGCTGCCATGGGCTGCAGTGTACTCCTGGCCCCAGCCAGGGTTGCCGTGGACTCCTGGCCCTGCTGCTGTGGGCTGCCGCAGGCTACTGGCCAGAACTGCCACTGGCTGCTGGCTCCGACTGGGGCTGCTGGCTCTGCTTCTGCAGCTGCCAGATGCTCTGGACTGCCAGCCCCACTCATGAGACTGCTGGATGCCCCAGGCTGCTGGCCTTGATGCCCCAGGCTCCCAACCCTGGCTGGGGCTTCCCATCGCCAGCCCACTGCTCCTGGGCTCCCGGCCTCAGGGCTCTTTGGTCCAGGGACATCCATGGTCCTGCTAGACCATGGATGTTGCCAGACCGGACAGTCCCAGTTTAGGGAGGTCCAACCTGTACTTTATTTTTCTATAACACCCTAAATATCCCTCAGAATAGATTCCCTGAATAAGAATGTGTGTGTGTGTGTTGTTGCATGTAGGGGACCTTAGCTAACGTCAAATTCTTTTCTGGTCAGGCACTGTACAGCCACAGAATAAACCACCCCATTCTCCCAGAAAATGGTTGGCCTAAGATGAAGACAACATGGGCGACAGGGGAGGGATCACTTGATGATCACCTGTTCTGTTCATTCCCTCTGGGGCACCTGGCTTTGCCCACTCTTGGAAAACAGGATCCTGGGCTGGATGGATCTTCGGTCTGACCCAGTCTGTCCGTGCTTACATTCTTCTCAGCCCTTTTATCCTCCAAGCTGCAGCGTGGCTTCCAGACACTAGCGGCTGGCAGGGCCTTTGGTCAGTGGGCCAGTGTAGGGTGACGTGCATCTCATGACAACGGCATATACAAAAAATCCCAACCCTCATTGCTGCTTCTGGCTTCACTGAACGGTTGTTCTGTAACTATATATTTCACTGGGGAAGCCGATTTAAATAAGCATCTTGTAACGTCCCATGTCACTGGCTGCATTTTGTTTTTGTGGACAAGTGTGTCACGTGTATCATCAATGCTGATTTATAAAGGGATTGTAATTCTAGGAGAGTGGTTAATCTTTGCAGCAGGGCATGACTGCAGTAGGAGGTGCGGCCTTTCTCCTTAATCGCTCTCCTCTGGCATAACAAGGCACAGCTCAGCCAGGTGCGTCTCATTTCCCCAGGGAGCTGATTATCTCATGATAACCACATCCTCTGAACTTGCTTTGCTACTATATTTTCTCAGGTTCTCATACAAAGGAGCAATTTAGATTAAATTGAATTGACCAGCAAAGGGGGAGGGGGAGAGGTTAGTTAGTATCAGTCGAGAAGTTTGCCAAGTGAAGTGCCTCTCTTAAAGGACACTGAATGGCCAATAAATCAAAGAGATGTTTCTAAACTGAAATAACTGTGGTCTAATTTTAATTTTAAACTGGAGTGCCCAACCCATTACATTAACGCTTCAGATTGCCATGCAAACTCTGAACTCTGTTGGAAGCTTGTTGCCCTGAAACTCATTTTTTGTAAACCAAGCATCACTGAGGGTATGTCTGCACTACAGAGTTTTGTTGGAAAAACAGCCGTTTTTCCGACAAAACTTGAGGAACGTCCACACTGCAATTGCATTCTTCCGCAAGAAAATCAAAAGAACAGAGGGGTTTTTCTGGCATTGGTAATCCTCATTCTATGAGGAAGAAGCCGTTTTGTGAAAGAGCTCTTTTGCAAAAAGGCATCTGTGGACGGGGAAGAGGAAGTTCTTTCGGAAGAAGAGGAAAGAGGAAAAAGCACAGGTGCTCTGGTGGCCACTCTATCCATAGCAATCACCGCTTACATACAAAAAAGCATCCATTCAGTCTGGACATTCTCTTTTGAAAAAGCAGATCACTTTTTCCATGCACTTTTGCAGTGTGGACACTCTCTTTTGGAAGAGGTTTTTTGGAAGATCTCTTCCGAAAAAAGCTTCTTCTGAAAGAAGCCTGTAATCTAGACATAGCCTGAATGTCATATAGCTGAGCAATAATTTTATACTGAAGAGCAAACCAGTCAATGTGGGGTCTTATGGTGATGTAACTGTTTTATATACTGATCCAACACTTTGCCCAAGAGGGCTAGTATCAATACTAGAACTGGTTGGATACATTCTTTTTATTTTTTGAAAATATTAATTTATCATAAAAAACCTGCTAAAAACTACTGAAAAACATTTTTTTTGTTGTTTCTGGCCAAAAAGTTTTGGATTTTTTCTTTTTTTAAAATGAGGAAAGCAGACACTTCCTATGAAATCTTTCATTTAATCAAATGACCAGTTTTTCAATGAAAAACGTTAGATGGAATTCTTTTTTGGCCAGCCGTATGCATTAACAGTTGCTCAGACTGTGAATGAGGAATACTTTAGATTTACATTCATGTATTCAGAATCCAAACTTGGCCCCAGGGCAAGCAGGTTTATAACTCTTGACAGTGTCTGGTTTAGTATTTCTGTGCCAGAAACCAGTTGCTCAAACCTTGAGTAAATCAGTGGCAGTTACTGGAGCTATAACTGGCTAAAATTGACGTGAGCAGAGAATCCATCAGTCCAGCTGATCAAAGGAAGTATGTGCTTCCTTACTTTTTGCATCTGCCGCAGTTTTACACTGGTGTTACTCCACTGACTTCATGGCGTGTCAACTGCTTTATTTACTGTTGTAAAATCCAAGAAGCATTAGGCTTAGTGTCTTTATAATTCATACAATTAGCCATGATGTCCCCTCCTATGACAAGTTCCCCAGAGTACAGCTGAGACATTTATTTAACCAGGGAAGTATTTGCTTGGGGGAGGATATGTTTGAGTCCCATTCTATCTCTGGGTCCATCAATCCGTCATCTTCCACTGGCAGAAAAGGGACAACTCCTTAAGAATCAGACATATCCTTAGTTGGAAAAATCAATAATTTCCAACAAACTGCAATACCGATGCCTTTTTTCAAGGGAAGGATGGGCAAGAGGTAAAGCTAAGCTCTAAGAACATAGGAATGGCGATGCTGGGTCAGACCAATGACCAGATGTTTCATGGAGAAAGAAGAGAACAGGGCAATAATCAAGTGGGCTGTTTCCTATTGTCCCATCTCAACCACCCATGTCTGCACTGCGAATAAACATCATTTTGTAACCATTTTCTGAGTAGGAGCAACAGGGAATAGCTGTAGAAATGAGACACAAATGGGGCTTCTCCATAATAGGTGATCTGCAATATTCAGTATTAGCTCATATTCCTCTACATCGGGGTGGGCAATAAAATGGCAGGGGTTCACCAGGGTTGCCACTGCATTTAGTGCGCCTCCCCAGGTACGGGCAATCGCAGCTCCCATTGGCCAGGAATAGCGATCTGTGGCCAATGGGAGCTGTGATCCCCCATATCAGTGGAGGCACAGGTAAACACAGCGGTGTGGGGCCCCTCCAGGGGCTAACCCTAGCAGACCAAATCTGGCACATGCCCCAGTATTGGCCCACCCCTACCCTACATCCATTTCAACATCATGTGCCCAAATGCTGGTGTAAAGACTGAAACCATAAGGTCCTGAGCTGTAGGTGAGAACATCACCAGGTAGAGTCAGAGTCAAGCGTGAACTGCTTTGTCATACAGACAGAACATTTCTGCATCTCTGAGACCAGCATGGAGAGTGGTAGATTTTAACGTTCAAAGGCAAGAAAATGTGTCAGGTGGTCTGAACACAATGCTAGGATCCAGGAGTCCTGTCTCTGGCTCTTCCACCAACTTAGGGAGTGGGCCTGGAAAAATCACTTACCCTCTTTGTGCATTGGTGTCTCTCCACCTGTAGAACAGGATATTAATCTTTCATGGTTTCTATACAACTTAATTAATTAATGTTCCATCACTGATTTGATTCCATTGAAAGGCATAGTAGACATAGAAAATAATATTAATAAAAATGCGAATATCTCAAAAGTCACTTCATATGTCTTACCCCGTTTTCTTATTACATGTTGAATCTCTCTAGTCTGGCACCCTTGAGACCTGACTGGTGTCAAATTAGAGAATTTGCTGAACGGGAGGTCAAGATTGTCTAGCAGCATTTCTAATACTTCCACTGCTTACTGGGCTCTTAGAAGACATGTAGGGGTAAAATAGAGTGAAATAGCACAGAACACTGAAAGTCAAGACTGGTGGCGATAAATAAGCTTTGTCTTTCCACAGGAAAAGCGGCCATACCCTCAGGAAGTGACAGCTGTCTAACTAAAATCATGCCGGACCATGGACGTTGCTGGACCAGAGTATGCCAGACTAGAGAGGTTCAACCTGTACTGTTATCCCTAATTCTTCAAAATATCTTATAAAGCTGTTAACAGTCTCCTTACCGGGAGAGCCCAGACCTCTGTGTCTTTCAATAATGCATCCTGCATCTAAAAAGAAAAGGGAAGCAGTATAGAAAGTGTCTGAGAGCTGCAAACCCACCCTGGTACCTTCTTGGTCAGAAGAAAGCTTTTTGTGAGGCGGCCAAGTTTCAGGTTTTTAAAAAGCTCAAGTGTAAGTCAAAAATGCTAATTTCACCCGGGTTACTTCCTCACGGCCTTTCAAGTTTTGATCCCTGACAAAAGTAGTGAAATGAGCTAGCCCCTTTTTCCTTGCGAGGAATGTGACTTAAGGAAGTGTATGGTGTGGTTAAGGGTCTGATTCTAGAAATACCTACTCAAGGAGCAGGGCCGATCTTGGGATATATGGAGCATTCCGCAGTTCTGTTGAACTCCTGCCCCTTCGCCTGAGGGGAGCCATTTTTTAGAGATGAGATTTTATAATCTTCAGCAATGCACTAATGAAATATTTTTAAAACAAACTTTAAACTAAAACCTGGTCGACTTACATAGTAAATTCAGAAACGGACAATATATACCTGGGGTTGACAAACGCCCGTTAGATGGCTTCATTACCACTTGGAATGGCTCTTTTATAGGTTCGGTGTTCTGCTAGTAGGTCTGGCAGGCTTTTTTAGATTTAAGTTCAACAAATCCTCTCCGGAGGAAATGGAGCCAAAGAACAGGGATAGGAAGAGGCGGGTGGGTGGACATAAAAACCTAGCAGTGCCCCAAATTTTTGGGTGCCCTACGCAGCTGTGTATTCTGTGTATGGGTAAGGACGGCCCTATCAAGGAAGGGCAAATTGCATCCTAACATTTTTAGATTTGGTCACTTCACAAATGTATAATTTTTTTATGCCTCAGTCTCCCAGGGAAATATGCCTGCCTGCCAATGGGAAAGGGCAAAGTGAGCAATTGTCCTGATAGATGGCAAGTCAAAAGGGCCCAGGACTCCTGGCCAGTGCCTCTACCACAGCAGTAGTGGTGGTCAGAGCCTGGACCCTTTTAAATCACTGCTGGAGTGCTACACAATGCATTCTGGGAAGCTCTGAGGGCTGGGCGGAGCAGCGTGGAGTGCTCTAGGTGGCACTGAGGGCTGGCTACTCTGGCCCCGCCCCTTCCACCTGAGGCCCTGCCCCTTCCGGGGCCCCTCCCACTTCACCCAGGGGCCCAGCAAGGCTGTTGGTTCCACGGGAAATATTTTTACAGATTTAACTAGCCAAAACTTTACATACCAAGTCAGTGTCGAAGCCAGCAATAGAAACCAAGGGCCAGAAATGGATCTGAAATGTAACACAATGTCCATAGACCAGTGGTCACCAACCGGTAGATCGGGATCTACTGGTAGATCTTGGAGCCTCTGATGGGTGATCCTGACGGGTTTGGCCAGGAAGCTCTCAAGCACTGGCACTTCAGTTGGCCCTCCACCCACTGTCATGCTGCTCCTGCCCCTGCCTTGGAACTTCTCCCCTGGGAGCCTCCTGCTTGCTGTGCAGGGTGCAGGAGGGAGAAAACAGGGGCAATTATGTCAGTGTCCCTCTCCCCCCACTCATTTCTCTCTTATGCTTAAATTTAATTCTTTGAGCAGTGAGTTCTAAAATGCCTAACCTGTCATGGCTGGAATCATTGTCCCTATGGGAACTGCTGCTCCTGGAAGTGGCTGGCATGTTTCTGCAGCCCCCACGAAAGGCAGAGCAGGGGGTCTCCACTTGGTGTCCTTGCCTGCAGACACCGCTCCTGCAGCTCACATTGATCAATAATGGAGAGCCGTGGCTAATAGAAGCTGTGGCATCAGTGCCTGTAGATGAGGGGCAGCGCATGGTACCATGAAGCCATTGCTGTACATGCCAGCTGCTTTCAGGAGTGGTGCAGGGCCAGGGCAGGAGTAAGCCACCTTAACCCCACTGCTGCACCCCCCGGAAGCTGGCTCAGTTAAGTCGTGCCCAGCCAGAGCCTGCTTCCTGAACCCCCTCCTGCATCTTACCTCCTGTCCCAGACATGAGTTCCCCTGCACTCAATTTCCTTCATAGAGCTTGCACCCTGAACCCTCTCCTAGACCCTAATCCGCCATCCTGGGCTAAGCCCAGAGTCCCTCCCACGCTCAGAACCCTTTGGCCCAAGACCAGAGCCTACCCTACCCCAGCCTGGTGAAAATGAGTGAGGTTCGGGAGGAAGGGGGATGAAGTGAGCAAGGAGAGGCCTCTGAGAGGGGGCAGGAAGGAAGTGGGGCAAGGGTATTTGGGTGTGAGGTAGATCTTACATTGCACTTAAATTGAAAAAGTGGTCTTATGGTTAAAAAGGTTGGAGACTACTGCCATAGACTATCCATAGCTGTTCCTCCCTAGGAACTCAGCAGTGTTCTCAGTCTTGTGTGAAATGCTCACTGTTCCCACCTTTAGATACAAGTCCAAGGCAGGGATGAAGTGTTTGGAATCTGCAATTTTTGCAGAACTGAGACCTCTGCCTTAAGCTGACCCATGGTGTCTAACTTAGCCTGTGAATGGGAATTTCAGCAGTGCCTGGCCTGTAGTGGATAAAATTGGTTCTTTCCTGCAATCCAGTCCAACACATTTGAAAGTGAGACTTTTGCTGTATCGACTTCAATGAGAACATGTCCCTCACAGGAGCATTTGGATGACATTGACTGGAAAAAAAGTCAGTTCAAATTTGCTTTCACAAATGGAAAATGCTAGGGAAATACTTGGGATAAGTGTGGGAGGAGGCCGCTCAATAGAATCCAAGTTGTCCAGGAATGTTCAAAAAAGTTCCACTCAGGGATTTTGCAGGGAGGCAGACATATCCAGGTATCTTTTCCCCCCTGAGGGCAGTGTGGGAGGCTGAAATATTTTTCGCCCACATTTAGTTCTCCCATCTCTCACTTGGAGTTTCATCCCTTCAGGAAAGGAACGAATATTTTAACCAACGAAGGAAGTGCTGGGCTCCAAAACCAAGCCCTGAAGTGTGAAGCTATGCAAAAGGGCTGGCAGTGTTGGTATTTTGGAATTCAGGTGTGGGTGGTGTGTGTCTCTCTCTACCCTTCTGCAAGCTCCAACAAGGTGCTGTTTGAGAAGCCCCAGCAGAATACTGGAAATCCCCGGGCTCATACAAAATATGCATTTTTTCTGGCAGTTCAGGCAGTGAAGTTTTAAGGAAAGTCTGACTAAGAGGGTTTTCTCTATCCAGTTTTAATAAATACCAGCCAAAACTTTTTCTTTGCAACCTATATCTTCTAGTGGACATATACTCTAGGACTGTGAATGTCCATCTGAGAAGATCCACTGATTTCTGCTGCAAAGTGTTATCAGGGAAGTTAGCAGGGATGTATTAGCTAAATTCTACTTCCGAGAATTTATAAGCCACCTACCTAAAACTCTTGCTGCAGCTTCAGTTTGTTACAGCGTTCTTCGGTTTCCACCCTAAAATGTCGTGTAGAGGAGCTGTGCACTGAGGTTATGTCTACACTGCATGCTTATTTCAAAATAAGCTATTCTGGAAGAAATACTCCGAAATAACTTATTTTGAAATAGCACGTCTACACTACAGGGATGCCTCAAAATGAATCCGAGGCAGGCTTCCCTAGTGTGGACGTGCTATCTCGACTTAGCTCCTCCCCAGGGCCATTTAAACTAATTACTCCCTAGTGCCTCCTGGGGCTCTATTTCAAAATAACAGCAGTGGAGCGTCCACACTCCTGCTATTCTGAAATAGCTATTTTGGAACACGCATAATTCCTCATGGAATGAAGTTTACAGAAGTCGGAATAAAACCGTCCGTTATTTTGAATTTATTTTGAAATAACGGAATTGCTGTGTAGAGTCTCTCATTGTTATTTTGGAACTACAGCCGTTGTTCTGAAATAACGCTGCTGGGTAGATGCACCCTTAGTTACTAGCTGCCATGTGCAGTCCCAGAAGTAGCTGTACTTCAAAGAGGGGGAGAAGGAATGCTTGTCCGACGTATATAATAATTTGCTGCTTGAAAAGCCCTTTGACCTCCAGGTGAAAGAAAGACTCAGTCTGAATGAGGATCCAGGGTTTTGATTTCCACCCACTTCTAACATCCTAAAGAACTTTAGGCATACTTGAAATATAGAAAATGGGATCTATTTCCAAATTTTGTAGTGTGTCTGTATTATGGACCATCCCAGTCTAAAACATCCTAAGATTTTGGTGTGTTCAAAACCCTGAATCTGAAGTATACAGCATGTGTCCATCTCTAATATATTAATAGATATCGAGGTCACTGTCATTCCCTTAAATACTTACTGTATGAGAGACAGACAAAAGGATTATAAGAATGGGTTGCTTCTGTAACTTTCACTTTACTAAATTGACAAAAGGCTGTTGAAGAAGCAAACAGTTTGTGCAGAGGTATTTGTAAAATGGTGGGGGACGCTTTATGCTTTGCTTCTTTGGTGGGAGTAGGTCTCATCAAAAAATGTGGAAGTCACACAAAATTTTAGCAAAAGGGAGAATTTTTATTTTGTTTTGTTTATTCCAAAATTGTGTCTTCTATTTTCAACCAACTCTATGAATTTTACGGGACAGGATTGCTGTTTCTTTCTTTGGTTTATTAAGTTCTTCCAGCTGCACCAAGAGTTTGCAGATAGACGCCTCTTGTATGGGGATGAAAGGAATGAACACAGGACAGCTTCCTGGATGTTAGGCCTAGACTTATCTCATAAGTTCCTTGCATCTCCGGTATCTGTCATTTTGGGCCTTACAGTTGATATGTGATTGATGTATGTATCCTTCCCAGTATCCTTTGAAATGATTGCCCTTGGCATACCAGAGTCTCCTCCTTCCTCCTCTCATACTGAAGCAAAATAAATATACAGGATGCCAACAGATGGCAATATTTTATCATCATTACACAATGGAGAGCCCTTTCTTCTGTGGCTTAGTTGAAAGTTTGCATTGAGCTCTTTGTTGTGAGACAAAAGGCGCTGAAGCTTTTGCTTGTCAAGCACAAGAAAAACCTCTGGAATGATTTTCAGTATGTTCTGCTACATGTCACAATTTTTACAACAGTCACTTAGAAAGCTGCGTCACTTACGATGGCCGATGGAATCATGCTGTGCCCCTGGCTGGAAAGAGAAGAAGGCACCAGGAGGAAAATGCACCTGGAGTTAAAGATGATTTTGTTTTGGGGGAGAAAGGGTGGAAAGCGTTTGGAAAGGACTGGACTCAATGACCTCCTGAGGTCTCCTCCAACTCTATGATTCTATGATTTTTTAGTCTGTGCTGTGAATGTTGCAAGCGGAAACAAGCTAATGCCTAAAAGACTGTTGGTGATTAGATCTGGAGGCATAAAAATGACAGATTAAAGTCCCATTTCATCAGAATACCTTAGCCCCCACTTAACTTTTTCCCAATTCTGCATATTGAAAAAGATGTAAAAAGCGATTGGATATTTATATGGCCATCAAGAATTCCCAGAGATATAATTGAGAACTAAAAATATTGGAAGGGATATTTGGGGTCCTGTAAGACTGTATTTGGGGGGAAAATCCATGCTAGAATCTGAGTTTACAACGGTCACTATGGTTTGGACAAGGGATACTTTCATATGATACTTTTCCCCCCCAACTGTGGAATGTGGACCTCTTGTTAGTGCCCTGTATGCATAGCGGATGAGACTGACAGTCAGAGGAGCCAGTGTTTTAGATGGAAAAGGGAAGGGTTTATCTGAAAAGAACTTCCAAACCTTGAGATGCTCACTAGTTTCTAATAGCTCCAGCTTTGAGAGTTAGATGTGTCGTCGTAGCAGGAGCACTGGATTGAGAATTGTCACTGTCCCTCCGACTCATTTGGGTCATATATTTTAACTTCTCTGCCTCTTCCACCATCTATAAAATCGGGTAATTAGAAAGACCTGCTTCAGAGGTGTTGGCAAATCGACCACATTCAGAAAAGAGTTGAGTATTTCAACAGTGACTACATGTTAGGCACCTAGGAGTGTGAAGTGGAAGAGATGACTCGTGTTTTGATAATGGTGGGTGGAACGGACCATCCCATGAGTCTGGATGGAGTTAGGAAGGTGGAATGGCCGCCTTTTTGAATATTGGGCTCTACCCAATAAGAGTTGTTGGTTCAATGTGACAACACTTTCCCCAGGTTCTACCATTCACAATTTCTCCACCCTTTATAAATACATTCTCACCATTTTGTAACATTTCCACAGGCAGCATGCAAATGGCAAATAAGACAATATAAAGCAGTGTCCAGAACTGTCCTGGGGTGAAAATGATAGTTTATATCAATTAAGCCTATACATAGTAGCTTTCCTCTTTCTCTTAACCAGACCTGGTCTACACTGAAGGGGAAAGTTGACTTTACGAGACACATCTCCAGCTACATTAATTATGTAGCTGGAGTCAACATATCTTAAATTGTGCTTTCAGGCCATCCACACAGTGGGTACGTCTAGACTACATGCCTCTGTCACCAGAGGCATGTAAATTAGACTACCTGACATCGTCAATGAAGCCGGGATTTAAATATCCCCGGCTTCATTAAAATAAAAATGGCCGGCTCAGCTGATCGTCGGCACAGCGCGTGAGTCAAGATGCGGATCGCTCAAGAAGGGAAGCCTTTGTCGACCGCTCCCTTATGCCTCGAGAGGGTCCAACAAAGGGTAACCAAAATGATTAGGGGGCTGGAACATATGACCTATGAGGAGAGGCTGAGGGAAGCGAAGCGAAGAGTGAGGGGGGATTTGATAGCAGCCTTCAACTTCCTGAAGGGAGGTTCCAAAGAGGATGGAGAGAGGCTGTTCTCAGTAGTGACGGATGGCAGAACAAGGAGCAATGGTCTCAAGTTGTGGTGGGAGAGGTCCAGGTTGGATATTAGGAAAAACTATTTCACTAGGAGAGTGGTGAAGCACTGGAATGGGTTACCTAGGGAAGTAGTGGCGTCTCCATCCCTAGAGGTGTTGAAGTCTCAGCTTGACAAAGCCCTGGCTGGGTTGATTTAGTTGGGATTGGTGCTGCCTAGAGCAGGGGGCTGGACTTGATGACCTTCTGATGTCTCTTCCAGCTCTATGGTTCTATGATTTTATGATGCTATGTAGTCTAGACATACCCAGTGGGAGGTTGACGGGAGCAAATGGTCCCGTCAACTTCCCTTACTCCTTGTGACAAGCGGAACTACTGGCACCAATGGGGTCTTTGCTAGACCCGCTAATAAGAATTCTAGAAGATTGACCTCTAGAGGCTTGATCTTCTCTGTAGTGTAGACAAGACCACAGGGATCCGACAGTTTCTTTTCCCTCTTACACCTTCTAGGACTGAAGCTTCCATGTAAGCGGAAGAGAAACACATCCACTTCTGCCAGGACAGCCTTTTGCTGGCATTTAATCCAGAAAATAAGAAATCCATTAGCTTTGGGCCATATTGGATTGCATGGAAAGAAACTTTACATGAGCATCTTTACATCCATCAACCCTCTCGTTTCAGGAACATAACCTTGAATGCAAACGGCCAATGACTGTTGTGAACAAGGAATTTGTTGTGGGGAAAAGTATAAAAGGAATGTAACGTGTCCCTTTTCTCTCTTTCACTAGCAGTTCATTTAAGGAGAAAAAAATGGTAGGCGGGTTCTTTTTTTCTTTTTGTTTTGTTTTTTTTGGCCGGGAATTTGTGTGTATGCGCGTTCATATAAAATCTTCATCGAAGCCTTATTGACTATCTCTATTGTGATTACAATAGCCCATGCAGGTATAAACCATGCTTCATATCCTGTAACAATACACATCTGCCCAGAGCCACTAGAGTGGGGGCAGAGCTCAAACGTCGAAATCCACAGGCAATAAAAACGAGACCACCAGAAAACCAGCTGCCATTTATTTCTTTTTAAAAATGTTTTCCCTCTTTCTTTCCCTCAGCAGCTTTTCCCCATGTTGAAAGGGATCCCCTGGTCAAAAGACAGCAGGCAAGCTTGTAGAAAGCTTTGATAGTCATTGATGTGGAACATTACAACACATGGTAGTAGCATGCACCAATAGTGAGTCTCCTCGCTGGGTGGACCTCCCTCCGAGAATAACCTCTGTTCATTATTCTTTCAGGCCCCCCTCTAGAAGTACAGAGCCCATTCTTCCACCGGTCCCAGGACTGCCTGGGTCCAAGTTTGCCCTTTTCCATCGGTATTGCTAAAGCAAATAGCACACAGTATTTACTAGGTGTGATGCTTTAAATTATATTAATCTAACCAATAAAAGGATTTATTGCCAATAAAAATTCCACAGAGCAATAGCTTATTCATAGAGAAGACGGTCGATGAAATCACGCTTTGCCCCTGGCTGGAAAAAGAAGAAGGCACCATGAAGATAACGCACATGGAGTTAAAGATGACTTTGTTTTGGGGGAGAAAGGGCAGAAAGCGTTTGGAAAGGATTGGACTCGAAGACCTCCTGAGGTCTCCTCCAACTCTATGATTCTATGATTTTTTTTGTCTGGGCTCTGGATGTAGCAAGTGGAAACAAGCTAATGCCTAAAAGACTGTAGGTGATTGGATCTGGAGGCATAACAATGACAGATTAAGGTCCCATTTCAGCAAAACACTTCGTCCTCCGCTTAACTTTATCCAATTCTGCACATTGAAAAAGATCCAAAAAGGGATTGGATATTTATATGGTCATCCAGAATTCCCAGAGAGATAACTGAGGACTAGAAATATCGGAAGGGATATTAAACCCTGGCTTTCATGGCTTAGGCCAAATCACTAAGGGTATGTCTACACTACAGTGTTATTTCGCAATATCTTATTTCGAAATAGTTATTTTGAAGTAAGTTATTTCGAAATAACACGTCTACAACAAAATGCATTTCGAAATAGCATTTTGCTATTTCAAAATAGCATGTCCACATTGAGTGGACTCTGAACTGCATTTAAGGCTGGCCAGAACCAGTCCCAGCAGGGCACCAGATCGGGACTTACTGTGTGGGGCTGCTGCCTGAGGCTATCTGAGGTCTGTGCTTAAAGGGACCCCCCTGGACAGCCAGTTCTCAAGTTTCCCTGCTTGCTTGTCTACCTCGATGAGGGACAGCAAAGCATTTTGTCTTTGCATGCTCTGGTTGCCCTCACTCGGGACACCACAGCACTCGGCAACATGTAGCCAGAGCTACCCCTGGGCACTCTGGTGCTTCTCTTGGATGTGTTGCTGTGAGCCTGGCTGCACTTTCTGCAGGCTGCCATCCGGGAGGTCCACTGCGGGGCTGTCAGTATCCAGGAGGCCCTGCGGGAAAGCCTCCACCCTGAGGAGCACTAAGAGCCTCTCTGGTCTGCCCCACTGGGGGCTTGTGCCTCATTCCTCCCTCCTTCCACTTACCCCTGCCTAACCCCCCTTCCTGATGTCAAATAAAATACACTTATTTTCATGAACACAAACTCTCTTTATTTAACAAAACTGGGGGGGAGGGAATGAAAATCTGGTGAGACTGAGGAAAGGAGGCAGGAGAGGGGAGAAGAGAGGGTGGGAGAGGGGAGGGGGAAACCTGGGATGAGGGAGCTGGAAGGGGGAAGCAAGGGGAAGAAGGGGGAGGAGAAGCTCAGGGCCCAGGGTTGGGGGTCTTGCCGGACCAACTTGATTTTCATGCGAACCTGCTCCTGGGTTTGCATGTGGCCTTTGGTGGCCAGGCTGGCAGCTATCCTGCCATAGACAGCCGTGTTCCTCCATCTACTGCAGAGATCATGGACTTTGGGGGCATCCCCCCCAAACCTGAATAAGGTCCATGATCTCCACCCTGGACCAGGAAGGCCGTGCCTTCTCCGGGCCCTGGCAGGCTCCTGGGAGCTGGCAGACTGCTCCTGGGGAGCGGTGGAGGTCTGGCTGCCAGTGGCTTGCTGGCTCATGTTTTGGGGCCACTGGGTCAGGGGCAGTGACTGCTAGCTCTGGTCTGGAAGGCTTAGAGCTGGCACAGGCACTGTGGCCAGAGTCAACCCCTTTAAGGGGAGGGGGGGAGGGAGTGGATGATTCTTGGTTGAGGCTAGAGTGGCCACCAGGGCACCCTGGGAAGGCTGGAGGCCCCCTATTTCGAAATAAGTGTCTATATACAGCACTTATTTCGAAATAGCTATTTTGAATTTGGTGTTATTCCTCATAGAATGAGGTTTACCAAATTCGAAATAAGCTGACTGATCAGGACAACTGGAGCCAGTGAAGAACCAGTTGAGACTCTGGTTAACCTCTCCTCAGAGTGCACAAGGAGTGAGGAGAGATGGTGCTGTGGAGGGCCTGGGAGGAGCAAGTGCAAGCAGGTACCAGGAGGAGGAGCCTGCGGTAAGGAAGGTGTTGAGGAGGACCATGGAGAAGTGGCCCAGGGCATCATAGCTGCCACACATCTGATACTGGACACTATACCGGCAGATGATATCATAGAGCCCCAGGGCTGGAACCTGGTGTAGAGGACAGGCCTCGGTTCCTCCCTCCACCAACTCCCCAATTCAGCACTGGAGAAGGACTAGTTTTGATTAAGGGGTCTGTCTTGCCCCATACCACTAAGAGGGGCATCAGAGATTATGGAGTTTGGTCTTCTTTCTTGTCCCCATGCTGGCCAATGATGAGAGTGGCCGCACAAAACAGCAAGCTGGTGCCCCAGAGAAAGACTATGTCTAGCCTACAGGGCATTTTCGAAAAAAAGTGGCCTTTTTTAGAAAAAACTTCACTTGTGTCTTGACTGCTGCCACATTCTTTCGAAATTAAATTGAAAGAACGTGGTGGTTTTTTCGACAGTGGTAAACCTCATTTTACGAGGAAGAATGCCTTTTTTTGAAAGAGCTCTTTCAAAAAAAGGCATTCTTGACCACAAACAGGGCTTTTTCGAAAGAGAGCATCCAGATTGCCTGGGTGCTCTCTTTCAAAGAAACGGATTCCTTTTTCGAAAAAAGTTGTGGCTGTCTAGACGATCTCTTTTGAAAGAAGCGTGTAGTCTCGACGTTGTCAAAGTGTCTAAACTGAAGGCGTCTGTTTGCCTCTGAGGCAAGCCATCCGCCTGAAAGTGCGGGACCCACCAAAATGCAGGAGGAGCTTTCTCACAATGGCTGTATTATTTTTTGCGCTGCGCATGGCTTCGCCCTTATCCATGTTGAATTACATCTGACATTTTGTTGCCCAGTCAGCCAGTGTTCTCAGATCCCGTCCCCCCTTTTACATTTTTCCTGTCAGCTTTGGACGATGCTATCTTGAATAACTTTGTATCATCTGCTAACTTTGATGCTTCACTGCGCTCTCTCTTAATGAATAGGTTGAACATACTCCCCAAAAGGGAGATGACTAAGCTGACAGTGTTGGGTTTTTTTTTAATAAAATAAAAATGAATCATATGTGCTTCCCAAACCATAGCCCTGGCCACATGATTGGTTTGCTTCCAACAGGCTTGTTCCAAAACTTGCAACACCATTGCTTCTCTTCTCTGAGTGGGTAGATGACTCAAGCTTTTGCTAATGCTGTGGACCACACATGACATTTAGTATGATCCCTTTTGATTTATCACGGAAACAGTGTATTCAGGGGGGTGAGTACCAGACTTGTGGCTGCTCCAGGTCAAAATCACAGGCGAAGCATGCTGTAGCTCATCTCAGCTTCCCGTGTGTGTGAGTTAAGGTCACTTCAGAGAGGGCCCTTCAGTGATGGCTGTTTTCTGGACTATTCGGCAACTTTCTCGAGGCTTTGGCAAAGTCTATTGTGCCATAGGCACTCAGCATTCATGGAACTATCCACCCCAACCTGGGGTTGTCCCTCAGGAGGTAGAATGATGATGATATTCAATTAGCTCTGATTAGTTGTTGCAGGTCAGCTTTATACTGCCAATACATCACACTCACTTGTGGGTCACATTGCACAGTATACAGCTGGAAAAGTAGTGATAGTGGAAGAAGCAAGACAAGGACTAATTTGTATAAAATTCCTGCTTCCATGACCTATTGTAAAGCTGAATTTATTTACTAGAGATTTTTGGAGGGAAGGCACAACCAAAGGGCGTTTTGCTATTGTCTCAGTGAAGGCGTTAAACCAGCCGTGGCCAACCCGAGGCTTGTGAACCTCCCTCCCCTCCCCGCCATGGCTCATAATCTGCCCCCGCATTCCCAAAAACGGACCTCTCCTCCCAGCTCCCTGTGCTGACCTGTGCAGAGGAGCCGTCCTGTGCGGCCATGAAAGATTAGACTTAAAGACGGCGGTGGGAGCCTGGTGTAGCCAAAAAGATTCAAAACACATTTAAATGCATTTTCTTAAAGGGGCAGAGCTTTTTTTTTCCCTCGACAACTTTGCCCTGGCTCTTCACGCTGGATCCACTGCTATGTTGGCTCTTTGCCCAGAATGGGTTGGCCACCCCTGCATTAAACATAGGTGACCACCTGTGTTCCCTGTAAGCTAAGCATTTGTGTGGCCATGCAGGAGAGATTCAGATGCCACCCAGCTGATTGGCAGAGTGACCACAATGCCTACGGCTGGCAGCATGTGTTCCTACTGGTGGTGCACATAGCTCGGCGCACATAACAAAATTTATTCCACACACAGATGGGGAAAAACAGAATAACCATGGGTGACTCAAGCTCACTTTCCCTTGGGATCCTGCGGTGCTCTTGGGTTAGGGTGACCTCTCATTCCTGCTGTGGGGCCACAGAAGAAGACGGTTTTACTGGAGGTCACCGCTCCCTGCTTCCAATCTCCCCATTTAACAACTGCACCAGAGTAAATAAGAGACACTCTGGCATTTTAGAGACTTATAGATCATAAGGCTGTCCCTGAGAGAGTGTATCGGAGAGGCCACAGTCTTCTGGTATCTAACAAGTCATCTGTGGGCAGAATCGAACCTGGGATCTCTGGTTCTTAGGGCATCTACTAAAGGAGCTAAAAGCCAACTGGCTGGGACCTGAGGCTCTAGAACAGACCCCTTGTTTGCGCTCCAAGTGGTCTCAGTGCCACTATGTGGGACAGTACACCACACTCAGCAGGTGCATGGGTTATACTTGCAACCTCTGTCCTGTTCCTGAATTGAGGGAGTCATCCACAAAACAGAAAGATCAGTTAGATCTACATTATCTATCTGGTATATGGACAATACCTTGCATGCCTGGCTTCAGAGCATCTTAAAAAGTATATAGATGTAGAAACCACGCTCTGAACATGCTTTTTTCTTTTGTTTTCTTCCTTTGTTAGGGAGAGAAAAGAGGTTCTGGCAAAGATGAATCTTGCATTCTGTTCTGACGGCGATATGTTTGTTGTGGTCATTCTTAGCAATCCCCGCGCTTTGTGGTTGGTTGATGTCTATATCTACAGCTAGAGAGACCTTTCACCAAAAGGAAAAGTCCTCCTCTCTTTGTCAGACTGTAAAACTGGCCTTCAGCCAGGGGTTTTGCAGCTTTGGTGTCATTCTTGTGCAGCGGTGCTGACATCCTGCAACCCAAGTGTAAAAAACCCTCTGCAGAAACAGAACCTTCCATGAACACAAATACATCCAAGGGTCCCTGTGTTTTTATTATTTCACAGAAAGGCCAGAAACTCTGGATTTCAAGTTGAATGTTTTTGCACTGGATTATGTGATGCATATTAACACCTTCACATTCATATATATGTAAAAACTAACTCCAATTAGCGCTTTTTTTTAATTGAATTTCCTACTCTTGATGACTAAGTGTGGATAATGAAGTCAGGATCACTTTTTCCACTCCACCCAAAAATCTGTTGCAAGTTTTCCTGATATTTTGTGCCCTCTCTCCGCACCAACTGTGCTTTTGTAATTTTGCTAATTAATGGGTTTGTGGATAGTTTCACATGATTTATGTTCAGGTTTAAAATGCTATAGATATAGATATAGATGGAGAGAGATGGAGAGATTCTAAATGTTAAGGTGTAGGAACCTGGTTGCATTGTGCAAAGTTAGGGTTTTTTTTAATCTCTTTTTATTGCAAATATTAGAAGATAATTTTCTCTTGAGAATTTTCAATAACCTCTAATTTTAAAGCTTTAGAGGGGTAGCTGAGTTAGTCTGTGAGGGTATGTCTACACTTGCCCCCTAGTTCGGACTAGGGAGGCAAATGAAGCATACCAAAGTTGCTAATGAAGTGCGGGATTTAAATATCCCGTGCTTGATTATCATATTCGCGGCTGGTTGCCATTTTAAAATGCCGGTAGCCCGAATTAACTCGCTGCGTGTAGACGCAGTAGTCCGATCCAAAATCCCTCCCTTGAATAAACTGTTACATTGCATGAGGAGTAACAGTTAATTAGAGGGAAAGGTTTTGGATCGGACTACCATGTCTACACACGGTGAGTTAATTCGGGCTACCGGCATTTTCAAATGGCGACTAGCTGCGAATATGCTAATCAAGTGCGGGATATTTAAATCCCGCACTTCATTAGCAGCTTTGGTATGCTTCATTTGCCTCCCTAGTCTGAACTAGGGGGCAAGTGTAGACATACCCCAACTGGAAAAACTTAAAATACAATGAACAGTCTAGCAGCACTTTAAAGACTAATAAAAAATGTAGATGGTATCAAGAGCTTTCGTGGGGACAACCCACTTCTTCAGATGCCTGGAGTTATTAAAGGTCCAGTTCCAAAATAAATAGGGGATGGGGTGAGGAGAAGGAAGGGAAAAAGGGGGGAAAAAGTCAATTAGAGTGTTTATGATACATGAAGCTGATAGAGAAGGTGCAAATTGTTCTTAAGTTTGTTTTTTTAAGTCATTGGATGTGGAAGTTAGTGTGTTAGCCAGGTAATGTTTTATTCATACCTTTGTGATGGGTCCCAAACTTGTGAATGAAGTTAAGTTCCAAGGCTTCCCTGTGTATTTGGCTTGTGGAATTGGTCTGAAACAATACAGTGACTCTGAGATCCATTACCGAGTGCCAGGGCAGGTTGAAGTGCTCTCCAACAGGTTTCTGTGTGTTGCCTTTTCGGATAGCTGATTTGTGTCCATTAATTCTTTCCTGCAGAGACTGTCCAGTTTGGCCAATATACATGGCAGTGGGACATTGCTGGCACTTGATGGCATAAATCACATCAGTGGATGTGCAGTTAAATGAGCCTCTGATGTGGTGGCTGATGTGTTTGGGTCCAGTGAAGAAATCACTTGTGTAGATGTGTGAACAGAGTTAGTTGGAGCTGGGGCTGATTGCAGGGGTGGGTTCCTGGATGAGTATGATGGAGGTGTGCTGTGTGGTTACTGGAAAAAACTTGTTTGAGGTTAGGGGGTTGTCTGTAGGCAAGGATGGGCCTGTCCTCCAAGGCCTGTGAGAGTGATGGGTCATTTTCCAGGATAGGTTGTAGATTGCTGGAGGGATTTAAGTTGTGGGCTGTAAGGGTATGTCTAGACTGCATCCCTCTGTCGGCAGAGGGATGCAGATTAGGCAGGTTGACATTGCAAATGACGCAGAGATTTAAATATCCCACACTTAATTTGCATAAAAATGGCCACCGTGTTTTACCGGCTCAGCACTTTGTCAGCAAAAAGCAGCAATCTAGAGGGGGATCTGTCAAGAAAGCAAACCTTTTTTGACAGCTCCCTTATGCCTCCTGGAAGGAGGTTTACAGAAGGGGGAGGGGACTTTGGGCAAGGGGGCGGAGCAGCAGTGAGAAGGAGTGGAGCAGGGGTGGGGCTTGGTGAAGGGGTGGAGCAGGGGTGATTTGTGGATGGAACTTGCAGTGTGAGGGTTGCCCTGAGCTCTGTACCTGGGGAAAGGGCTGCTTCAGACCCTACAATCCCCTTAGGGATGGCCCTGGATAGCAGGGAAAATAGCACTGAGTTGGGGGCACAGATACAGAAAAAATAAAATTGCTTCACAGAGGTTCTTAAATAGGAACAAAGAGGAACAGCCAGGTCTGAGCGTGGGGACAGAACCCTAGAGAGATGGACAAATAGAGAATTCCTGTAATAATGCATCATAGCAGTAGGCCAGGGGGTTCAACACAAGAGCAGGTAGGAAAACAGAGTTGTTCTTGCAAAGTTTTGTATTGATTCAGAAACTGGTGATCTAATGCTTTGCATGATGCAAAACCAGAGACGCCAAATGACGTAAACATTCATGTTTTATCACAGGTAGCAGTTAGTTTTGCTTCTGGACACAATAATAGAGGAAACATCTTAAAGATACTTCAGCTGTTTTTTTTTCAAGTAAGTGAATATGTATGTTGTTTCTTGCAGTATGTGTAGGTGTGGCTGAGTACACACGTATCTACTTCCGTTGTTGCTTTGCTCCTACGTCCCTGCTGAACTGTGAATTTCAGCTCACCCGTGTCTTTATGGCTTTTTTGTGTGTGTGTCTACTCAGCTGCGATTCTGAGATGCAACTAGACAACTTGCTCTGGGCCAAAATTCAAAGAAACATCAAAGAGACTATTATAAAAAAATGAATAATTAAACTTTAATTAACAGCTGTCATTTTTGGCAGGTGCAAACTTATTACTTCCAGGAAGGATATTTTTTATGACTCTTTCTGCAATCATCAGGTTAAAAAAAAAAAAGACTTGTGCCCCATAGAAAAGTAATGGGGTGCAAGTCAATTTTTTAATTTGTGGTCAAAGAATATGTCTGAGTCTTTTATGGAAGGAGGTAACAGAGTGTGTTTAATAGGTAAATAAGGAGAAGTGATTGCAGAGAAGAACTGAGATTTGTCATCTTTTTTTAGTTTCCAAATGTCATATGCAATTATAGACTACTAGAACTGGAAGGGACCGCAAGTCCCCTTAAATCCAGTCCCCTGCACTCAGGGCAGGACCAAGCACCATCCCTGATTGATGTCTGTCTAACCTGCTCTTAAAATTTTCCAACAATGGGTATTCACCAACTTTTCTAGGCAATTTATTCCAATGTTTAACCACCATGATTGTTAGGAAGTTGTTCCTAATGTCCAGCTAAAACCTCCCTTGTTGCAATTCAAATCCATTGGTTCTTGTCCTGTCATCAGATGGTAAGGAGAATAATTTTTCTCCCTCCTCCTCGTAACAACACTGCTTGTTGCAACAGTGCTGCTGTAGCTGTGTTGGAACCAGGTTATTAGAGAGCAAGCCAGGAGAGGTAATATCTTTTACTGGACCAACTTCTGGCGGTGAGGGTATGTCTACACCACAGTGTTATTTCAAAATAAGCTATTTCAAAATAGTTAATTCGAAATAGCTTATTTTGAAATAACGCGTCTACACACAAAATGCATTTCGAAATAGCGCGTCCACACTGAGTGGATGCTGAATCACGTTTAAGGCTGGCCGGAACCAGTTCCAGCAGGGCACCAGATCGGGACTTACTGTGTGGGGCTGCTGCCTGAGGCTATCTGAGGTCTGTGCTTAAAGGGACCCCCCTGGACAGCCGGTTCTCAAGTTTCCCTGCTTGCTTGTCTATCTCGATGAGGGACAGCAAACCATTTTGTCTCTGCGTGCTTTGGTTGCCCTCACTCGGGACACAACAGCACTCGGCAACATGGAGCTGGAGCTACCCCTGGGCACTCTGGTGCTTCTCTTGGACGCGTTGCTGTGAGTCTGGCTGCACTTTCTGCAGGCTGCCATCTGGGAGATCCATCGGGGGGCTGTCAGTATCCAGGGGGCCCTGCGGGAGAGCTTCCACCCTGAGGAGCACTAAGAGCCTCCCTGGTCTGCCCCACTGGGGGCTTGTGCCTCATTCCTCCCTCACGACCTTCAACTTACCCCTCCCCCACCTCCCTTCCTGATGTCAAATAAAATACACGTTTTTTCATAAATACAAACGGTCTTTATTTAACAAAACTGGGGAGTGGGGAATGAAACTCTGGTGAGACTGGGGAAAGGAGGCAGGAAGGGGAAGCCTGGAAGGGGGAAGCAAGGGGAAGAAGGGGGAGGGGAAGCTCAGGGCTCAGGGCTGGGGGTCTCGCCGGACCAACTTGATTTTCATGCGAACCTGCTCCTGAGTTTGCATGTGGCCTTTGGTGGCCAGGTTGGCAGCTATCCTGCCATAGACGGCCGTGTTCCTCCATCTAGTGCGGAGATCATGGACGTTGGGGGCATCCCCCGCAAACCTGAATAAGATCCATGATCTCCACCCTGGACCAGGAAGGTCCCACCTTCTCTGGGCCCTGGCAGGCTCCTGGGAGCTGGCAGACTGCTCCTGAGGAGCGGTGGAGGGCTGGCTGCCAGTTTCTTGCTGGCTCATGTTTTGGGGCCACTGGGTCGGGGCAGTGACTGCTGGCTCTGGGCTGGCAGGCTTGGAGCTGGCACAGGCACTGTGGCCAGAGTCTATGCCTTTAAGGGCTCTGGGGAGGTGGGGGAGGGAGAGGAGTGTTCTTGGTTGAGGCTGGAGTGGCCACCAGGACACCCTGGGAAGGCTGGAGGCCCCCTATTTCGAAATAAGTGTCTACACAGCACTTATTTTGAATTAGCTATTTTGAATTTGGCGTTATTCCTTGTAGAATGAGGTTTACCAAATTCGAAATAAGCGCTCCGCTATTTCAAATTTATTTCGAAATAGCGGTTTGGCTGTGTAGACGCGAGGAAAGTTATTTCAAAATAAGGGCTGTTATTTCAAAATAACTTTGCTGTGTAGACATACCCTAAGAGAGACAGACTTCTGAGCTAAACAGGGCTGAAGAAGATTTCCGTGTAAGCTCGAAACCTTGTCTTACTCACCAGCAGAAGTTGTTCCAATAAAAGATATTACCTCACCCATTCAGTCTTTTTTATTCTCCAAAGCTGTTTACCTTTCAGTATATCTCATTAGGTTCTCAGAAACCATGGAACCTTCAACACCGCTCTTCCGATTTAGGGATCAGAATCTGTAAACCCTTTATGGGATAGTAAACTGGAGCGGAAGGATGGTCCAATGGTTAGCACACTCATGTGGACTTCAGGTGACAGGATTTTAATTACCTGGCATGTTAAGGACACCTTCAGTAAAGGCATGTCTACACTAGGAAATAATTTCAAAATAACTTATTTTGAAATACTTCAGAGGGGTAGCAGAGTTAGTCTGTAACAGGAAAAACTTAAAAAACAACAAATAGTCTAGTTCAGCAGTGGCTAACCCATGGCTCGCGAGCCGCATGCGGCTCTTCCTTCCTTAAAGTGCAGCTTGTGAAGCCTCCCCCATGGCTCGCAAATCTGCCCCTGCGCCCCTAGAAACGGCCCCTTGGCCCCCGGTTCCCTGAGCTCACCGGGTGCCGGGACCCATCCAGCGCAGCAAAGCAAAATGGCGCCGGCAAGATGGTGCCAGCCGATGGGAGCCTGATGTGGCCAAAAAGCCAACCTGAGTTTTTTTTTTTTTTTTTGAAGGGGCAGTGTTCTTTTTTTTTTTCTCAACAACTTTTTCACCCTGGATCTTTGTGCTATATGCACAACTATTTTGGCTCTTTGCCTGTAGCGGGTTGGCCACCCCTGGTCTAGTTGTTAGTCTTTAAGGTGCTACTACACTATTTGTTGTTTTTTAATTTTTTTTCTTATTTTGAAATAGTAACTCCCAAAATAACTATTTTGAAATAAAAAACAGGACTACGTAGCACTTTAAAGACTAACAAGATGGTTTATTAGGTGATGAGCTTTCGTGGGCCAGACCCACTTCCTCAGATCAAATAGTGGAAGAAAATTTTTCTTCCACTATTTGATCTGAGGAAGTGGGTCTGGCCCACGAAAGCTCATCGCCTAATAAACCATCTTGTTAGTCTTTAAAGTGCTACGTAGTCCTGTTTTTTGTTTCAGCTACACCAGACTAACACGGCTACATTTCTATCACTATTTTGAAATAGCGTGGGCACACTACAGGGAAGCCTTGAAATTATTCCGAGGCAGGTTCCCGTAATGTGGATGCGCTACCTTGACTTAGAGCCCCAGGAAGCACTGGGGAGAACTTACCTTGAATGACTCTGGGGAGTAGTTGTTTAAAAATGGCAGCAGGGGAGAGTCCACACTACTTCAATTTTGAAATAACTATTTTGAAATAAGTGTTATTTCTCATGGGCTACGTCTATACTACAGCACTATTTCGGGATGCCTTTGGCATCCCGAAATAGCTATTCTGCATCTTTTGAGCGCTCCTGTTATTTCAAAACGGGCTCCCTATTCCGACATCCCTGTAAACCTCTTTCCACGAGGAGTAAGGGACATTTCGGAATGATGATTTATTTCAAAATAAGTGCTGTGTAGGCAGCACCAAATTTTGAAATAAGCTGTTTGGAAATGGACTTGAAATAAGCCACGCAATTTGCGTAGCTCTAATTGTGTAGCTTATGTTGAGCTCCAGGTTCAGTGCAGATGCACCCGTGGAAAGCAGGAGTTATTTCAAAATAACTAGCCTGTTTTTTCAAAATAACGGGCCTGGTACTGTGGGTGCTCTGCTTATTTTGAAATAACTCCCTAATGTAAACCAGGGCTAAGTTCTTTTGGAGCCTAGATGCCTTAAAAAAATCTGGCCCCTTAGTTTTTCTGTGCCTCCATTCCCCATCTTCATAAAGGGGACAGTAGAACTTCCCTGCGTCCCAAGGGTGTTGTGAAGCTCAGTCACTAAACATTGTGAGGTACTCATGTCCTACAGCAATCAGAGCCATATAAGAACATACGAAAGAATGCCGACAAGTGTTGCCTCTTGAAGTCAATGGAAACCACCTGCATAAGAAGGGATGGCTTCTGTGAGTATAGGATTGTAGGACTAGACCCTAAGTATTTCTCATGATTGATTGGTCATTGACACAGCTCAACCTCTTTCATTATGTACTTTTGTTAGGCTCCTCACATGAGAGCCTCAGAGAGAATCTTGGGTGATTCTCATCCCAGTCTCATCGTGAGGGCAGAATCTGCCTTTTTTTTTTAATTAGTTTAAGCGGGACATCGCCTTCCATTGGGCAGGATGCAGGAGTGGGTCACACAAGTTCAGGATTCTGTTCCCAGCGCTAAAGCTGCCCTGCTGGATGACTTTCGGCAAGTCACATCAGCCCTTTGGTTTGCCCATTCCTGGAGATAATACGATCTATTTTGCCGGGATGCTCTTAAAAGTAAACAGCAATAAATTTTGCTATGAATGAGTCTACAGTAGTAAGACTGACTTCACTTCTGTAAAGAATGTTGCTTTGATTCATCACTTATTGAAAAGCAGAATTTTTGGCAGGTGGGGGAATCAACTGTGTTTTCCTTAGTTCCAGTTAATAAAGGGACCATAGCAATTACCATTGCTACTAATTGCACGGTGCTGGAGCCAAAATCCATGGAAGCCTGCCATTTAAGATCTCCGTTTTGTTCAGTGTGCCTTGAATTAAACCTGTGTGTGTATGGAAAGTGTTTAATTTAAAATGTGTGTTTTACCCACAAATAAGAAGAGTCTAGTTTTAGCCATAGCTAGAAGCACAGAGATACCAGAGGGGAAACCTGTACCTACAATCAGAATTTTTTTATATTGTTTTATATACAAATGGATATTTATAATAATACTTGGAGACTTTCTATCCAGCTTGTCCCAAGTTGCTGGCATGTGTATTAACCCTTAGCACCTTCACTAAATGGAAATACTAAGAAGTATGATTGGGTTCTTGAAATGGGAGCTTGAATCACACTTCAAAACTCCCACCTTTCCATTATGATACAGTCTGAACCTCTCTAGTCCGGCAGTCTCAGGTCCAGCAACATCCATGGTCCGGCATGATTTTAGTTAGCTGGATGTCCACTTATGGATGTGGCCAAGTTTTCTGCCATCCCATCAACTTTGTTTACAGCCACCAGTCCTGGCTCTTAGTGTTCTGTGCTGCTGTTTAGCTCTAATTTACCCCTAAATGTCTTCTAACAGCCCAGTAAAAAGTGGAAGTATTATTAATGCTGCTAGACAATATTGACCTCCCAAGGTTCGGCAAATTCTCTGATTTGGCACTGGTCAGGTCCTGAGGGTGCTGGAGGAGAGAGATTCAACCTGTAATTGTATGAGCACCTTGTTTGCTCTTCACTAAGGTCTGTCTTCTCAACAGGAAATCGAGATCGGTTGTCCAAGTGGTCAGTCAAGTTGATTTGGATTGTTCCTTTCATAGTACCAGGTGTCAGCAGGAGCAGAGCATGGTCCAAACCTCACCGGAGGTATTCCGCACCTCCCAGAATCCCATAAATATCCCGTAGGCTGCGGTGCCTGCCTGAGCTTGTGGGCTTTCCTGAGCGATGTTGAGCTGTCAGCTCTTCTGCTTCTGTCAGCATGGGCTTGTTTTATCTTGTCCTCCGCTGAAAGAATTCCCACAGAGAGAGCAACAAGGAAGGTTCAGGTACAGGTTACAGCCTTCCAGTCATCCAGAAAACTGACACAACAGGAGATGAATTTGACTGTGTCTCTTTTCTACAAAGCTTTTCCTAATGTGCGAGAAAATAGGAACAATGAACAAGTCCTCTTGTTCTGGCCATTCTGTTCCTTTCATTATTGGTAGCACCAGCAGGCTCAGCAAAGGGCAGGTCCTCATTCTGGCTTGTGCTGGGCAACCATACAGTAGGACAGTGCCTGCCCTGAGGTGTTTGCAAAGACAATAAATACTTTATTGTCTTTAATAAAGACAAATGCAAAGTGTTTCACTTAGGAAGGAACAACCAGTTTCACACATACAGAATGGGAAGCGACTGTCTAGGAAGGAATACAGCAGAAAGGGATCTAGGGGTCATAGTGGACCCCAAGCTAAATATGAGTCAACAATGTGATGCTGTTTCAAAAAAAGCAAACATGATTCTGGGATGCATTAACAGGTGTGTTGTGAGCAAGACATGAGAAGTCATTCTTCCGCTCTACTCTGCACTGATTAGGCCTCAGTTGGAGTCTTGTGTACAGTTCTGGGCACTGCATTTCAAGAAAGATGTGAAAAAACTGGAGAAGGTCGAGAGAAGAGCAACAAGAATGATTAAAGGTCTAGGGAATATGATATATGAAGGAAGGCTGAAAGAATTGGGCTTGTTTAGTTTAGAAAAGAGAAGACTGAGGGGGGACATGATAGCAGTTTTCAGGTATCTAAAAGGATGTCATAAGGAGGAGGGAGAAAACTTGTTCATCTTGGCCTCTGAGGATAGAACAAGAAGCAATGGGCTTAAACTGCAGGACGGGAGGTTTAGGTTGGACGTTAGGAAAAAGATCCTAACTGTCAGGGTGGTTAAACACTGGAATAAATTACCCAGGGAGGTTGTGGAATCTCCATCTGTGGAGATATTTAAGAGTAGGTTAGATAAATGTCTATCAGGGATGGTCTAGTCAGTACTTGGTCCTGCCATGAGGGCAGGGGACTGGACTCGATGACCTCTCGAGGTCCCTTCCAGTCCTAGTATTCTATGATTCTATGAAAGGATCGGAGAAAAAGGAAGCAATGGTGAAAGGAAGGAGTGAGTGGAGAGAATGAAAAGGTGAAGAAGGGAGAAGATGGGATGGGTTTTCACAGGCATGAAAGGAAGCCCACAGACCAAAGCTCCTTCATGAAGCTGTGCTGGTACCACTGTGCTGATGGTAAGTCAGGGTCATCCATCATCCCTGCGGCTAATGTGATGTGATGCAGTAGCAGGCCCTCAATCAAACCCACACACGATCAGGATAAGAATGGTAGAGGGACCCTAGGCCCTGGTCTACACTAGGGAGTTACTTTGAAATAACCCCCCTTAGGTCGAATTGATAAGCAGAGCAGCCACAGGACCATGCCTGTTGTTTTGAAATAACAGGCTGGTTATTTCAAAATCTGTTCTCCTGCTTCTTTTGGGGAATAATGCTATTTTTCAAATAGTTATTTCGAAATAGCGGTCGTGTGGACGCTCCGGTGCTGCTATTTTGTAATAGGTGCTCTCCAGAGTAATCTGAACTAATTCCTCCCAAGTGCTTGCTGGGGCTCTAAGTCGAAGTTGTGCATCCACATTAACAGAGCCTGCCTCAGACTAATTTTGAGGCTTCTCTGTAGTGTGGACACGCTAGTTTGGTTTTGTTATTTCAGGAGTTATTAAATCGATTTTTAGTTACTGTGAAATAGTTGCCTAGTGTAGACAGGTCCAAGTAGCTTTTTATACTAGATTCCCCAAGCCCAGTCCCGCCAATTAATCACCTCAAGCAAAGAGGTCACCATTGCTTTCAGTGGCCTTTCACTGGGGAAGACAAAAACAATGCTGGCCTGGAATCTGAATCTACCAAACATCAGCCCAGGGGTCTGGTTTACATTAAGCTACAGCTGAGATGTGGGTTGCTTTTTATCCAAAAGCATGGAGAATAGTCATTAGCATCTCAAGGTGCTAACCTTTTGGGGCTTTCCTTTGATACTGACCACCTAGATACAGGGTCATTTGGGTACCAGATGACTGTGTAATCTAGGAGACACACACACAACCAATTTCAGTGGCTGGAAGTTTGAAACTAGACACATTCAAAATGAGAATAAGGAAAAATGTTGAGACCCGTGAGGAGAAGTAAGTGTTGGCACGCCAAGGAAAGTGAAATCTTTCCATCAAGACCAAAGTCTCTTCCCAAAGGAGTTGATGTAGTTCAACCACAATTTATTGGGCTTCATCAAGGAATCAAGGAGTGAAATCCTATGGCTTTGTTTCATGGAGTCCATCAAAGTAGATGACAAAGTGTTCCTTTTTGGAGAATCAACAACAGAACTAGGACAGATGACGAAGCATGATTCCATCTGGACACTCTCTCTGTAATCAAGGTGCAGACACGGAACTGGTTTCCTTGGTATATTCCCTGGCCACATTGGTCAATTAACTAGAACAACATAAAGATCATTTTAAGATATTTAAGAAAAGACATTCTCAAAATTGACCCCACTTTTGTGGTTTGCACTGAGACTTCCTTGAAGTGTGGGAACCTTCTTCTAGATGGATTAATCAATGCAATCATCCTATGGCATTTTGTTCAGCAAGTCCTAAGCTGACTCCATTCCAATTGATAATTGCATGGGAGACATCCCTGACGGTTAGAGTTGTCAATCTGGTAAATATCTTATTTTAACAACCGAAGAGCATTGGCATCAATGTAAATGATCTCTCATGATTTACAATGAAAAGCAGTGGGTGTGAGTTGTAGATATTCATATCAGATCCATTCCCAGAGTAGTCATACTTGCCTATTGCAGCACAATTACTGGCTTTTTTTATGTGATTTTAAAATAATTGTCAGGGTAATTTTGGACCCTAGACCACAGTTCTGTTTGGTTGACTTCCTTTCACCCAAACTTTCTTACACAAGGTGTTCAAGAATGGAGGGAAAACGCTGACCCAAGAAAAGCCAAAGTTCATATGTGACTGTGGCATAGGTTGACCCTCTCTAGTCCAGAACTCTCTGGTCTGGCAACATCTGGGGTCTGGAATGATGTTAGTCAACCAGATGTCCACTTTTCATGGGTGTGACCAAGTTTCCTAGGTTCCCATCAAGTTTGTTTACAGCCACCAGTCCTGACTCTCAGTGTTCTGTGCCGTTATTTAGCTCTAATTCACCCCTTAGTGTCTTGTAAGAGCCCAGTAAGCAGTGAAAGTGTTGGTAATGCTGCTAGACAATATTGACCTCCCATGGTCTGGCAAATTCTCTGGTTCAGTACTGGTTAGTTCCTGATGGTGCCGGACTAGAGAGGTTCAACCTGTATGAAGAATTTTCCCACTTGATATTCCTGTTTCCAGAAGGCAATGCATTGCCATCAAAATGAAATTCTGGAGTCCCAGGTTAAGGATATGAATAGTCCAATGGGCCATATAGATGCTCTAGTAGCTTGTTGAATTATGGCTTGGGAAACAGCCTCTAAACAGAGAATCAGAAGAGAGAACAGAGATCAGCTCCAAGCACTCAGACAAATGTTTTTGACTGAAATAATCCCCAATGTCATAATTTCTCCGTAAGTATTCATTATAAATGTGATACATTTGCATAATGGATTCCTGATCTTAGTTTAATTGTGAATTTGTTCAATGTCATCACAACATTAAGCAAGAAAACTAATCCTACATAATCCACACTGCTGATTTTTTTAGGTTTAAATGTGGATCAAAGATATTTACACCTTGCTTGTTGAACACTTTGGCTGTGTCTATACTGGCGCCATCTTGCGCCAGAGCTATGCAAATGAGGCTCAGTGTGGAATATCGCCGAGCGTCATTTGCATAACTAATGAGCTGCCATTTTTGCGGAAAAACCCTCTTGCGCAAGAAGGGGCAGTGTAGACAGCTCCGTCTTGCGCAAGAGCCTCTTCCGCAAAAATGGCGGCTCATTAGTTATGCAAATGAGGCTCAGCGATATTCCACGCTGAGCCTCATTTGCATAGCTCTGGCGCAAGATCGCGCCAGTATAGACACAGGCTTTATGTATTTGTTTTCTGACTTCTGTCCAGATCCTCTTCTGAAGGAGATAAAGGTCAAATAATGCAAGAAAGTTGCATAAGAATTAAACCAAACTCCCAACAACCTATTATTACCTATGTGCAAGTGAATTTGAACCAGTGTTCCAGAAGTAAGGCACTCAAGATGCAAGCATCCCTTGTCCTGAAATATCCAACCTTCCTCACCTGAGATAGAATCATAGAACACTAGGACTAGAAGGGACCTTGAGAGGTCATCAAGTCCAGTCCCCTGCCCTCATGGCAGGACCAAGCACCGTTTAGATCATCCCTGATAGATGTCTATCCTACCTGCTCTTAAATATCTGCAATGATGGAAATTTCACAACCTCCCTAGGCAATTTATTCCAGTGTTTAACCATTCTAACAGGATGTTTTTCCTAACGTCCAACCTAAACCTCCCTTGCTGCAATTTAAGCCCATTGCTTCTTGTCCTGTCATCAGAGACCAAGGGGGACAATTTTTCTCCCTCCTCCTTGTAACCCCCTTTTAGATACTTGAAATAGACCCAGATATTCAAACATCCTGCCCGTAACACATTTGTGGTCTCCAGATGCTCTGGTTAACATTTCAAATAAACAAAACAGGCAATATTAAATGGTCGAATGCTTCCAGAGCTGGAGGGATTGCATCTCTAGTAGTAGGCACACATGTAGGGCTCCATGGGTTGTAAAAATTAACCCCAACAGGTGAAGCTGATCTGTGCAAACAGAAAAAGGATGCCTGCAGCGCCAATGCTTGTCGAATTTCAAAGTGCTCCATGCGTTTGTTGCCATTAGGCTACTGCAAATTTTCTCTGTGCTTACTCCCAGAGGGTCACATCTTGTAATAGGAAGCCCTCAGCCCCTCTGTCCTTATCAGCCACATGCATGAAAAATCTCCCCAAATTCTCACTCTCTCAGGGTGTTGCCAGGTGCCAGCAAGAGTTTTCTCAGTTTCAACACGCCGTTGGCTCCAATGAAGGGCAAGGCAAAAGGATGGCGTGATATCTGCGCAAGCGTGGGCCTGCAGAACCAAAGCAGACCTTGGGGTGGGTGTGAATTTCAAGCCTTGACAATCTCCCTTTAACCACCTTGGAAGGAGGGAGGCCTTATTATCGGTCCCGATGCCTCGTTCTCATTACCTCGTGAGCCAAACAGTTTTATTAGGGAAACAAGTCTACACAATGAGTCAAGCAAGCAGCTGCTCTGCTGCGGACCTGGGATGGTCCTGTTTACAGAAATGAGTCTGCTTCCTCCCTCCCGTATGTTTTCCCTCTTTTGGGACTGGAAAAAAGGTACAGCCATTTCGATAGGAATTACGTGTTAGATGATGTCCAGTGACAGGGAATAAATGGTTTTGTAGTTGAAGCACTGGTCTGGGATTCAGGAAATTGGCCTGGAATGGCAAAAGCTTCCTGAGTGATATTGGGAAAGTTCCACATTTTCTGCCTTCATTCCCCACCTGTAAAGTGGCAAGAATTATTCTTTTCTTGCCCTTCTATTTGTCTTCTCTATTTAGATTGTGTGACCCACATGCCTACTGGGGTTGTTCACTGTCCCATTGAGTGACACTTAGACCACTTACAGAGGCTACATCTATGCTATGAGTTTTCTCAGCAAAAAATATGCTAATGAGGGACTCATTTGCATGAATCACAATCTTGTTTGCATATTTTCTGCCGATCTGTTTTTGCGCTAGGGGTCTTTGTGCAAAAACAAGCAGTGTGGATATTTTCTTTTTGTGCAAAAAACCCTTTTTCCGCAAGATCCTTATGCCCCAAAAAAGGAGGTATACTGAACTTGTGCAAAAAGGGGGTTTTGTGGAAAAAGAAAACATCCACACTGCTTGTTTTTGTGCAAAAACCCCTAGTGCAAAACAGATCGGCAGAAAATATGCAAACGAGATCGTGACTCATGCAAATGAGTCCCTCATTAGCAAATTTTTGCCGAGAAAACTCGTAGTGTAGACGTAGCCAGAGAGAATGTGTTTGCTCTACAGCCTCAGCTAGGTGCTAGCAGCATTTGTAGCTCCAGCAGTAAAGATGTATTCCCTAAGTTCTGAAGGTCCCAGGTTCTGTTCCGCCTGTTGGCATTAACATAAGTTCTAGGGGGGTAGGGATGGTCTTTTACTAGGTGTACGTACAGTGCCTAGGACAACAGAGCTTTACTGTCAATTGAAATTTGTAGACACTGCAGGAATCAAAGAGGACCAGCTGTTCCATTGTCCTAGCTTAGACAGTGTTTGTGGTGGGGGCTCCTGGGGACTTGATGTCACTCACACATCATCCCACTTGATTTGAAACATCATAAAATCCACACACCCACCCCGTGCATATATTTCAGTTCAACAGTCTTGGCTCCAGATGGAGATCCTTCCCCTACTCCATGTATCCCGTTAAAAGCTTGTCATTTTCAGAAATAAACTACCCGTGGTAGGTGTGTTGTGTTGTTTATAGAATGTTGCATAATGCAAGTGTTGTTAGAGTGCCCCAAGCACCGCAGCAGGTTTGTGTGTGTTCCAGGCCTGCCGATAGGTGGTGCGGGGAGGAAAAGGGGATGGTTGCCCCAGGGCCTGGCAATTTCCTGCGCTAGGTCTACACTACAAAGAAAAGTCGAAAAAAGATACACAAACTGCAATTCATGCATCTTTTTCTGCTTTTCTTTCAAAAGAGGCTTTTCTGAAACTTGGCGCATCTACACGATGCCAAATTTTGGTAAAACCTGCTCTTTTGAGCCATTCTTTATTCCTCGTAAAACGAGGTTTACAGGAATGGCCAAAGAACGCGTCTGCTTTTCCGAAATGCGTTCCTTGGATGCGGCATTGCTTTTCCAGGATACCTCTGGTATCCCAGAAAAATGCTGCAGTCTAGATGTAGCCTCTGTGTGCTCCAGGCAGCCCTAAAGGCTGGAGGGGCATGCCGCAGTCTGGGTGGTGCTGAGGCATGGCCACTCCTAGCCCCACCCCCTTTCTCCCAAGGCCCTGCCCCTTCCTGGAGCATGGAGTCATCCCCTCAACCTTGCCAAGGGCCCAGCGAGGCTGTCGGCTCCCTTTGTATGTTCTAACCAGATTTTATCTCCAGATCAGCAACTGGCCTGCTGGATGACCATGGGCAAGTCACTTCCTCTTTATGTGCCTCAGTTTCCTCCTCTGTAAAATGGGGATCATGATGCTAACTTACTTTTTAAAAGCACATTGATATCTACTGACATTATGACTTTTATGTATTCTTATGTGAGGATGAAATTTGAGGAATTATAGGATATTATGAGTAATGCAATATTTCATTGTGTCATTGCCTAAGGCCTCCATAAGAGTTACCACCATTCTCTTTGAAATCTGACTTTCCACAGCAGGCTGGTGTCACTGTGGAGTAAAAGGAATTTAACTCCTCCTTCTCTTGCTAGTCAGCCATTCCCTCCTTCCCTTGCTAGTCAACCATTTGAGCACAGGTTGTAGAACCTCCCCCCAGGTCTCTTGTGTGGGGACCAGAGGCAGAAACTATCTATTAGCCCTTTTTACACCCTTGGCATTTATGGGCCGCAAAGTTCACCTCTCTGCTGGGAGGTCTGTATACATGTATCCCCATATTATCGGCTGGGAAATGGAGACCAAGAAGTGATGGAATGTACTGAAGGCCATCATGGGAGGTAATGTCACAGCTGCAATTACACAGCAGAATTTCCTGCGGTAGCCCAAACAGTCTCTTTAATCATCCCTACACAAAATGGTTGTTCTACAGCAGAATTGTTCTACCCTGTGCCCTAGTCAAGACTCTCTAAAGAGACAGAGACACGTTTTGAATCAGCCACATTACCATGGAAAGGGATTTCTGTGAAGCATTCCAGGCCCAATTCTTCCCTCATTTACACCAGTGTAAATTTTTGAATAGTCTGGGTTTACGCTAGAGGTTAACGAGAGGCCAAATACATGCACGAGCTGACTTCCATGACCAATCTGATTGCATACTTCAGTGAAGAGAACCCCTTATTTGGCTCTCTGCCTTATCTGGTTGGCTCATCCATCTACGATGCTCCAAGGTGGGGAATTGGGTTCATTTCAATCCTTCTCCTGTTTAGACCTGCTGCTCCCAGCTCACTGACAGATGGATGGATGTCAAAGGAAAATATTGTTCAGGAAGAAGAGCGCTTAACCCCAACAATTGAGGTCAATGCTGTCAGTAGCTCGTAGATAGATTCACGGTCAAAACAAGCTAACGCTGGGTAGGTGGCCCAGCACTGCACTGCTATGCAGGAGATCTGGGCTGGATGCTGGATAAGCAGGGAGCTAACCACTCAGCCCTCTAACCCCATGGGAGGCATCATTTCCACACAGCATCGCTGGTGCTCTAAATATGGCTCGCGCCGTGACACTGGATTTTGGCTTGGGTCCAGCACAAGGTCTAAAATTAGACTACCAGGGAATTTGTTTTTTCAGGATATCAGGAAGTCTAAGATCACCCCAATGAGGGCTAAAATCTCTCCCCGCTCTGGTTTGAGGTCTGTGCAGGATGTAAAGTAGTTCCAAAGACCGCCCATAGGGGGAGTTGTATTCAGGGTTGTAGCCCTGTCAATCCCATGATACTAGAGTTAGACCATTTCCTGTTGATGGGAGAAACAAGCATTCGAATTTACACAGAGTTGCAGTCTAGTCTTGTTGGGCCCCAAACTCTAAAACCAGCAGGAGAACTGGAATCCAGTCATAGGGGGGGTATCAGAAGCTAATAAACTGTGAGGGTGGAAATGAATAACACCAACCTTTGGTCTGGACGCAGGCATGACAACACTGTCTATTTTGATTGGAAATTCCAGAGCATCTCAATCTGTTTGCTCTCAGGTGGAAGAGATTTCTCCATGCTACTTTCCTTTTGCAGGCTTCCCATATTTCTGTACTGTACAGTTCAGAGCTTTGGGAGGAGGTTAATGTTTGGTTTGTGGTTAAAATACAAAGCAGGAGCGAGGGAAGTCTGCTTTCCAAATAAAGCCAGGGACAAGCTAAATAAAGATGTGCTAAATCTATTGCTGGTTTGTTTGTTTGCAAGCCACACTTTGGTTTTCCTTTTGGAGGTTTCTTAAAAGAAATAAAAATATCATCAAATGCCAGTAACCAAGGAATATTTAAAATGATCATGATCTTTGGTGTATCATTGTAATTAGAGGGCTAAATCCAGTCTAGATTTTTGGGGTGGTCCCTGTGCTGCATAGTCTTTCTCTTTATATTTTAGAGTGCATCTGTCTGTCTGTGTGTCTGTCTGGGAGTCCATTTGTTCAAGAACTCCTCCTAAATGGTAAGAGCTAGGGCCACCAAATTTGGTATGCACCTTCCTCTTCCCCTATCTTAAGCAACATCAGGGTTTGGTTGTGCCAGGACAACCGGAAGCCCTGGGAAAGGGACTGTTTTCCAGAACATGCAAAGGGAGGGGGTGCTGTTTGGAAGGATGCAATATGAGAGTGGCCACTGGGGGGCAGCGATCCTGCAGGGAAGAACCATCCTGCAGAGCATTCCCTGGGGGCAGCTGCCCCGTTAAGAGGTTGATCAGCAGAGCAAGGGCTCCGCTATAAACGATATGGACACAGTCTGGGGGAACGCCACCTAGTTTTGCAACCTTGCTTGTTGCAACATGCCATCTTTATTACAACAAATCCATGCTTATTTGCAGTCATTAGGCTAATCAGTGTGGGTGGGAGGTGGCAGAGAGGAGAGGAGACTGGCACTGGAGAAAGCTAAGGAAATTACACAGACACTGTCCACCCCCAGCTCTAACGTTCCCTTTCCATGTGGCTTTGGGATATATGTGGGCTTGTAGTTGTATTTGGAAAGCATCGTGCATGCTCTGCTGATTAAAAACATTCTAGAACCTGGACTAGACAGTGCCGAAAAGAGAGAAGACGTAATCTAAAGATTAGACAAAGAGCATAGACACTGAACATTTGCATCCAAACGCTACCGTGGCTGGAATGTATTCAGTCGTTAGAGCAAAGGACTGGGAGCCGAAAGTCTTGTGTTCTATTCTACCCTGGGCTTTGTCGTTGATTTGCTTCCTAAACATGGGTCAAGGCAGTCACTGAGGCCGCACATTTCACAAAGGCCAACTCCTGGGGGGGAGGGGGGTGCGCAACTTCAGGCACTTAAACAAACCTGCAGATACTCATCAGGTGCCCAAAATTCGGAATCTAAAAAAATAAGTCTCAGAGGGGTCGCCGTGTTAGACTGAATCTGCAAAAGCGGCGAGTCGTCCTGTGCCACCTTCTAGACTAACCGATGTGTTGGAGCATAAACTTTCATGGGCAAAGACCCGCTTCTTCCGATGCATGTCGTCATCATGCATCTGACGAAGTGGGTCTTTGCCCACGGAAGCTTCTGCTCCAACGCGTCGGTTAGTCTATAAGGTGCCACAGGACGACTCGCCGCTTTTTAAAAAAAAATAAGGTGGAGCAAATCAGTGGACACTCTGGAACATTATTTTTCTTTTTCTCCTTCAATTTTCTCCTCCAATAAATCCATCCAAGGAAACAGAAACTTCTCAAGGCTGTTAAGAAGTGTAATTACTGTTTGACAGTGCTTTGAGATGTGTAACTATGAGGTGTCTCAGATGTGGCAAGGCAGTCAAGTGAATCACGATCTGACCTGTCACCCGGGGGTGCTGTCGTGTTTTGCTCCATGTTTGGAACAAGACCATCTAGAAATGGCATTTTGGAATGCTGTGCAGGGCTGTTTGGAACATGCGCTCCTATCCTCATCCAAAAGATACCACCTTCCAGAAGCACTAGGCTAAGAGAAGAATGTGAAGATTGCAACTTCCAATAGTTTGATCAGTTGATAATTAAGGCAGATTTTTCATAACAGGTAATCCTTACTATAAATTTGATGCCCCTAAGTATTATTACCCCTTTGACCTGAGCCAGTTAGACAATATTCAAGGCCTTGCTGACTTATTCCCATTCGGGTATGTAGTGTATTAAAATGCTCCTTGATTACTCTTAGGAGTTTAGGTAGGATTAATTGTGCCACCCTTTAGGGGGCAGCCTGTTTTGTCTCTATCTTTTCTTGTATTAATGTCTTGTGTGGTGTTATTCTGACTTTGAACCAGAAAGAGTCATGCTAGCTTGAAACCTTCCAGCAAGAGTACATTGTATTTTTAATCTAGCATCTTTATTTGTATGCTGTGAAACCTAGCAAGATGAGAAATCACTTATTCCAGTCTGGTATATTCTTTTAACACAATTTTGTTAATTTAAAAAAAGGTACACAAAGCTCTGTTTCCTTAAACACAGTAGAAACAAACAGCACCCGTCGCTTTCCTTGCTCAGTAGTCCTCAAATCTGCTGCTCAGGTGACCTCTGTGTCCAGAAGTCTCTGTGTCTGCTTCATCTGAGGCTCATGCTCAAGACTGCTTTTCCAGGGCCTTCTTCGAGTGTTCTGCCTCTAATTCATACAGGCTGCAAAATCCCCTACTCCTCCAAGACCCTAAATTCTGCTCTGAGCTGATAGGGCCTGAAACAAAGAACTGAGTCCAGTTCTGGGTGCCACATTTCAGGAAAGATGTGGACAAATTGGAGAAGGCACAGAGAAGAACAACAATTTTGTTTTAAGTTCTAGAAATCATGACCTTTAAGGGAAGATGGAAATAATTGGGTTTGTTTAGTCTGGAAAAGAGAAGACTGAGAGGGGACTTGATAACAGCTTTCAAGTACCTAAAAGGCTGTTACAGGGAGGACGGGGAAAATATTCTCCTTAACCTTTGAGGATAGGACAAGAAGCAATGGGCTTAGATTGCAGCAAGGGAGGTTTAGGTTGGACATTAGGAAAAATGCCCTAACTGTCAGGGTGGTTAAACACTGGAATAAATTGCGGAGGGAGGCTGTGGAATCTCCATCACTGGAGATATTTAACAGCAGGTTAGACCTGTCAGGGATGGTCTAGATGGTGCTTGGTCCTGCCATGACTGCAGGGGACTGGACTGGATGACTTCTCAAGGTCACTTCCAATTCTCATATTCTATTATTCTAAACATCAAGATTGGGACTTACACTTTTGAGTGTTTACATGGGTTCTTTTTGTGGAACTCACTTGCCTTGACTTGTGAGTAACAAATAACAAAACAGTAAAATACAGTCCTAACCCTCCAGGCTGAACCTTAAAGCTTTTCCAGCATTTTTAACACCTTCCTATGGAACTTTGAAATTTTGGGGAGAATCTCCCCTTATTTGCCGCAATAATAATCTCCCCGACTTCTAGGTCATGGGGAAAAGTCGGACGCTCTCCAAGGCAAACTAAGCCACCCATAAATGAACACAAATTAAACCCGCTGACAAAAGTCAAGGCTGCATCACTTCTGGCCAAGTGCCACTCCAAACAGGCTGCAGGCTGGGGAAGGTGGGTGTTATTTATCAGAGACACATCTCTTCAGGTTTCATAATAACTGCCTTTCAGGAAGAGCTCTAGTTAAAACAATTCTCACAATCATGTTTGTTAGCCCAGGGTGCAACAGAGCGCTCTGGGAAACAGCAAGAAAAAAAATGTTTATTGAGGTCAGGCTGAGCTAAGAGTGGAGAATGGTCCTAGAGGTGTTTTTTCGTTCCAGCAATAATACAACCTGCCATTTGTTATATTTTATTTACTCGTTATTGTCTTTAGTAGGTTGATCAAGGGTTTCACATATGGCTGAAAACCAAGTTGTCATCTGTAATATGGTTTGCATTGTCAGGTTAATCTTTGTCTGGTTAATGTGAGGAATCTTGCATTGATTCTGTGCAAATAAACTGGATATTAATTGGAGATGGCACTGTCAGTTTTTCTGTCGTCCATAGGAAGACCTGAAAACTCACTATCACA
This sequence comes from Pelochelys cantorii, assembly GCA_032595735.1. NCBI lineage: Eukaryota > Metazoa > Chordata > Testudines > Trionychidae > Pelochelys > Pelochelys cantorii. Next base: position 5,504,770 of record CM064344.1, on the reverse strand, counting down.
GAGAAAAATAAAGCCTACCATGTCCCCTAAACTGCATGTAGTGAAGTTATAGCCAGTCCTCAGAAAGCTTATCCCTCTTACCAACAGAAGTTGATATGATAAATGATATTACTTCACCCACCTTGTCTCTATATGGTCCCATATAGCAGGGCTACTCAACACGCAGCCTGTTTGTTTGCAGCTCACGGTGCGGTTTGGGTTTACGCAGGGCTCAACACACAGCCTGTGGGTGGCATCCTTTGAACATGGCCTCCACTAGGAACACGCTCCACAACGGCGAGGCGTCTCCCAGGCAGGGTGAGCACTGTAAGATGCAAGCGGACGGGCTGGCTGGATGAAGATGGGTACAAGGTGTTGGCATTTCTAGCCCCCAGAGAGGAGGTGCCGGGAGTGCTGGGGCATTGTGGGAAGTGCTGGCTGCTTAGCCTTGTGGGCAGAGCCTGAGAGGTGCTCACTGGCTCACACTGGCCACATTTGGATCCAGCACTACGGCTTAAGGCTCAATCTTTGTATTGTTGCCCATCAGCGTGAAAGAAGCTATTTGCATATATTTGCATATATATTTGCATGAATATGCAACCACACTTAAGTTGTAGCCCTTGGCATGTGCTGAGAGTATCGTTGTGGCCCCCGGGGCTTCCAAAGTTGAGTAGCCCTGCCGTAAAGTAAGTATAATATTAGTCCCTTTTTACAGATGTCAAAACAGAGGTGCAGTGTTGGAATTAGAAACAGAGCCTAGATCATTTAATGCTATTCTGTCTTACAGGCACATGAAAAAGTATCCCTTTCTTTGTTGCCAGCCACCTCCTCATGCACTTTGCTAGCTGCTGCATAGTAGAATCATGTTAATATGAAGAATGATACTAAAACTTTTTTCATCAAGGAAAAGTGATTTCACTCATTTCCAGACCCACCGACAAGGGGGCAAAGGGGACAGTTTCCCCTGTGCCCACTGATTCTAAGGGGCCCAGGACATGTGGTGGGTGGAGCCTTGGGCCCTTTAAATTGTTCCAGAGTGCTGCACTGCATGCTCTGTGCAGCGTTGAGTGCTGGAGGGGAGGGGCTGGTGTGGCACACGCACTGCTCCAGCCCCGCCCCTTCTACTGAAGGCTCCGCCCCTTCTGGAAGCATAGAGCTGCCCCTCCCCCCATCTTGCCCAAGGGCCCAGTATGGCTGTCGGCTTCCCCTGCCTATGTCATGCAGCTATCTTCCTTCATCCTGAGAGAGGTCTATGGCTGTTGGCTCTCAGGCCAAGGTGTGGCCCTACTGCTCAATTTAACACAGAAGGGGGAAAATAATAAAATCTGGTGGAGTAGGGGAATGCTAAAAGTATAATTCACTCCCATTGGTTTCTAAATAGCTGTACTTGCCCCATTATTTGGCTCAAGAAGGGTGTTAATTGATGGGAGATGAAGCTGAGGATTTCTCACACTCAGAGCTAATGGAGGTGGAATAGAGAAATGCCTATAAAACACCTTGGTCATTTTCTCACCAGCTGTGGGGACTGTAGGAAGCTACTTCATACTATATAAATACCTCAGTATTTCTACGTTGTACTCGAGCACGCTTGCACCAAGCCAACAACCCTCTTCCAGAAGTTGCGCTCTCATCCCATATTTCGTCTGTTTCCATATTGTACTGAGTTTTGCTGCCCCCAATATGGAGCAATTAGGATGGCTGGCTGCGAAAAAGAGAATAGGAGAGAAAACTCAGGACTATCCCTTCCTCCGTCCCCCCCACCAATGCAATAGAACTCTGATTTGCTACACTTCTGCTAACAACAGTCTTTGGTCCTGCCATCCCTGTAACTCCCATCTTTTCAGTCTTGGGTGTCTAAGTAGATTGGTCAAAGAACTTTCTCCCCTAAGAATGGCACATGCAAGGTGGTATTCCTTCCTCCCTGTAAGAGCCCAATCGATTACAAGTAAAATAAACTCCCAAAGCCTAAGAAACAAACAGTAGCTTGGAACTAATCATCCTAAAAAACCAAACAAACAGTAAATGAATGAAAAATGCTACTGCAAGTAGTTTTTAAATCCCAAACTAGAAGTATCCAAAATACAATGAAGTTTACTTCACATGTCAATGTTGCTAATGATTTTTACATACAAAGCTCTCGGGTGCTACAGCAAAGGGCAACAGGTTGAAAACTCTAACATGGATGGAACACACTAGATTTCTCATCTGTCAAAGTCCTGAGACTTTACTACATCTTTAACTTCCATTTCTGGAGCAGGGAGAATAAATGCAAAATACTCCACTTAGGAAGGAACCATGAGGTGCACAAGTACAAAATGGGAAATGACTGTCTACTACTGCAGAAAGGGATCTAGGGGTCATAATGGTCCACAAGCAAAATATGAGACACAAGCAGTCATTCTTCTGCTCTGCTCTTCATTGTAGGTTAGATAAATGGCTATCAGGTATGGTCTAGACAGTATTTGGCCCTGCCATGAGGGCAGGGGACTGGACTTGATGACCTCTCGAGGTCCCTTCCAGTCCTAGTATTCTATAATTCTATGATTAGGCCTCAACTGGAGTACTGTGCTCCATTCTGGGTACCACATTTCAGGAAAGATATGGACAAATGGGAGAAGATCCAGAGAAAAACAATAAAAAGGATGAAAGGTTTAGAAAACATGATCTATGACAGAAGATTGAAAGAACTCGGTTTGTTTAGTCTGGAAAAGAGAAGACTGAGAATACATCTACACAATAGCACATAGATCGAATCAGCTACACAATTTGCGTTATGCAAATAGCGTATCTTATTTCAAGATAGCCTATTTTGAAATTTGGCGCCAACTAAACAGAGCTAATTTTGAAACAGAGCACTATTCCCACAAGTCCCTTAATCCTCGTGCAACAAGGTTTATGGGATGTCGGAATAGCAAGCCCGTTATTTCGAAATAATGGGCTTGCTGTTAATACATGCAGAATGCCATTTCGGAATAACGGACAGTATCCTGAAATAGCACCACTTTGTAGACATACCCAGAGAGAGGACACAACAGCTTTCAAGTACCTAGAAGGGTGTTACGAGGAGGAGGGAGAAAAATTATTCTCCTTCACCTTTGATGATAGGACAAAAAATAATGGGATTAAATTGCAACAAGGAAGATTTAGATTGGACATTAGGACAAACTTCCTAACTGACGGAGTGTTTAAACACCAAAATAAATTGCCCAGGGTGTTTGTGAATCCTTCATCATTGGAGATTGTTACGGGTAGGTTACAAACACCTGTCAAGGATGGTCCAGGTGATGCTTGGACCCGCTGTGAGAGCAGACAACTGGACATGGAGACCCCTCAAGGTTCCTTCCAGTTCTGTTATTCTATGATTGTGTGAACTCATCTAGTGGTTTTATGAACTAATATTAAACCAGCAACCATATTGCCACTTCTTTTTGACCTCACCTACCACTGAACCCAGGTGTATAACAGTTTAAAAAACAAGTTAATTAGACAGTCTGCCTCTTAATCTCTTGTCTTGTTTGTACTCACCTGTTTTCCTATCTGTAGTCAATCTGTTTTCATGTGTGTCTACTTATATAATCATTAATCCAGTTTCTTTAGTTTCAGCTCCAAGAGGGACATAACTTAATCAGTTTCTTGCCAAGCGAGTGTTCTCTCAGCACCTGGAGGGTTTTTTGTTTTTTGGGTTTTTTTAACTTTGTCTGAAATATAGAATTTGCCTGCAGACATTTACAACACCACATTAAAGGTTTTGGTTTTGGTTGGTTTTTATTTTTTAAGAAAGATACCAAAAAATCTTTGCAAGAAGGAACAAGTGAGCTGGTTTTCTGGTTATGACAGGCTGAGCACAGACCACCATTGGAACAAAAGCAAATAAACCAGAACCATCAGCAGTAATTATAAAGTACACAGCACAAAGGAGGATTCAACACAACTGCATAGATCCCATAAATGTATCGTTAATAGATTTATGGCCTGACTCAGAACGGCTAGGGGCAAGGCTGTGTGATGGAGTAATATGTTCACAATTGGTTCTAGCTGTGTAGTTTGGAGAACAACTGCCTTGCTTTCCTTTTCAAGCCCTTACCGGGACTCCTGGCACAACTTCATAGAACTCATCGCGTCCAAGTCCAGAAGAAACCATTGTCATCACCTAGTCTGATCTGCTGTATGAGAGAGGCTATAAAACCCCCCTCCCCAGTAATTTCTAGATTGTATAATTTATTACAAACAATCCAATTTTGATTTAAAAATCGGAAGTGATAGAGATCCCACCGCGAGCCTGGAAGAATTATCCCAGTGGTTAATTACCCTCGCTGTCAACACAAATTACATCTCACTTCCAAAGACTGAATTTGTCTCACCTGAACATCCAGGCTTTATGTCATGTTAGACCTTCCTCTGCTAGGTCTTTCTCTGCTAGAGGCTTCCTGCCTCTCCTGGCACCGCAGACCAGGCTGCGCCCCAAAGCAGCCAACAGCAGGCTCCCAGCCAATGGGAGCATGGAGCTAGTGCTCGGGGCGGGGGCAGTGTGCAGTGGCCTGTGCGCTCCCCCTTCCGCCTCCGGCCCAGGAGCCGGACCTGCTGCCGGTCGCTGGGACACAGCACAGTGGGTGGTGCCGGGACAGGCAGGAAGCTGCCTCAGCCCCCTCCCACTGCTCACCTGATCCCCCAGATTGACGATGACCTGGTGGGAAGGGGAGAGTTTTGCCTTCCTTGTGTGGTTTTGAGTCTCTTGCCAGGATTATCTGGTAACGTCTTATTAACAGGCCCGGCCAAAGAGTTTGCGGGGCCCAAGGCAGCACTCTGTGTTTGGCTGAGCCGTTCCAGACTGATTTCTTTAGCTCCTTCCTGCCCTCCAAAGTGGGCCGGGGCCTTAAGGGTACAATGAAGCCCTAAGGTGTCTTCCACTCATTCGGCAAAGCATCTAGCCCATTTGTGGGCACCAGCAAAATACTAAATATCGTGGCATCTCCGGCAGGGCCATGCAGTTTGGCATGCCAAGCAACTACGCAATCAGTGTTTGTGGAGATGGATTTAAACTGTGCTGGTCTGACTAAAAAGCAGGGCGTGATGGGGGCGGGGGGATATTTTAAATCTCCCAATTTAGTGGCTCAACTGAAATTGGTGTGCTGCTAAATGCCGCCTCCGGTCAATGTGCTAATCTCTCCCCATTGTTCTTTTTTTAAAAAAATCTAAACACTGTCGTACAAATCGGAAGGGAAGCCACTACGAAATTCAAACCAGGAAGTCTATAATTCCTTGGCCATGAGGGAATGATGTGACAAGCAAGATGTTACAAGCTCTAGTGAACAAGGGCAGTGATTTTAGGCCCAACCTATCATGTAGTGTGTAGCAGAGTCCTGTGGTTAACACAAGTTTACACCTATTGTTTTTTACAGTCTTTTACTGAAAGCAGGTTATCACCCCCTCTTGCTTGGCCCACTAGCTTTGCTATGGTGTGGTGTGTAGGTGGGCAGAGCCAAAGCCCCTACCTCACCCTCTGTTTGCCCTTACCTCGTTTAGAGAACAAAGTGCTTCTGTAAGAATAGGTTGGTAGCTGACTCTGTGGATAATTACTCTACCTGGGCAATGCCAAATGGAGGGAACACAATGCCCTATAGAACAGTGTTTCTTAAACTATGTTCCATGGCACACCAGTGTGCCACGATGCAGTTGGAGGTGTGCCGCGAAGAACAACAGAGTTCAAAATGGCAGCCTTTAAAGGGACAGACTTTTCTTTTTGTTGTTCAATAACTTTCCCCCAAACCCTTTTTTCCTTTTTTTTTCCCTCTCAACAAAAAATCCTTGGTGTTCCTCATAAAAAAATTATTGTTTGGTGTTCCTCGGTCTTAAAACATTTAAGAAACACTTCTATAGAAACTTTAAAACCAGTCAAAATGAAACCCATTTAAGAGAGAGTGTTTTTTTTAAAGTCATGTTTTCTGGCAAGGTGAAGATTCCTGGAAAATGAGCTGTTTGATTGATAGCCCAGTTCCAAAATATTAAGATTATTGTAAATTGTCCTGTTTGGAAGAAAAAACAATGAACATTAGCCAGAACATTGAACCTTGGTATGATTCTGGTCATAATCTTGTTCCCAAATATTTTTAATGTTGCTAATAGATGAATGACCTGTTCACCTGCGTAAGACCAGATAATTTCTCTTTCTGCACCTGGAGGTCTGTTAGCATGGTGCATTGAGCTAGCAGATGGTAATCCGGTTTCTTGTTCCAAGTTCTGCTCTGTAAACCCTGGTCTACACTGAGGAGTTATTTCAAAATACATCCCCTTATTTCAAAGTAATGAGCAGATTGTTCACACTCCCAAGCCTATTATTTCGAATCTGTACTCCTGTTTTCCCAGGGGAATAAATTTATTTTGAAAAAGTTATTTCCGGAGTTATTATTTCCAAGGTAGTTATTTCGAAACAATTTCCTAGTGTATACATGCCCTAAGAGTCCAGAAGACTGTAAGAGCCAAAGACTGCATGTACACCCTTTTATCTTAAGTATATTATTTTTCCTTTTTTCTGTTTTTTATCCTTTGGTTTTTTATTAGCTGGGAGACATCCCCACCTTTTTATAACATTTGATTTTGGGGTGTGAAAATGTGGCTGTGAGCGTGCTTGTGTGTGTGAGCATAAAGTCTACACAGGGAAGATGCCATAACATAAGTTCCCCAAATTTAAATAGCTCTAAAATATTGTCTCATAAATTAACTAAAGATTGTCCTGTGTTAAAAAGTCCTGAAAAGTTTGAAACTGGGCATCTGGTAAACAAGGCTACGTCTACACTGCGGAGCTATTTCGGAAGTACCCCAAAATAGCTATTCCGCGTCTTTAAAGCATCCTGTTATTTCAAAATAGATTTTGAAATATCAGGCATGCTATTCCAGTGTCCCTGTAACCTTCATTCCACAAGGGTTAAGGGACATTTCAGAATAGTGCTTTATTTCAAAATTTACTCGAAATAAGCTATGCAATTTGCATAGCGCAAATTGCATGGCTTATTTCAAGGTAAGGGGGCAGTGTAGTCACACCCTAAAAGTTGTCAAAATTTTGTTTTTCAAAAGTGGTCGGGCAAAATCTGTTTTATTATATCTCTTTGAGTGGATGGAAAAGAAAGGGCTAACCACCACACAAGCAGAAGGAAGCTCTGTAACTGACTTCCTGGCAGTGTTTTTTATTATCTAATTTGGTAATTATTGTAATAATGATGAAGATGTTATTATAAAATAATTTTGTTTCAGTATTAAGACACATAACCAACTCCATATTACAAAATTAATATTTGGTAACATACTTTAGCCAGGGTTTATAATAGCCACCTTCTGAGAATCTACTTTAAAATGTAGAAGGACTGATTAATTTTAGTATTGATTTGATTATGTAATTCATTTCATGATTTATTCCAATCCAATGTCAAGTCTCGTTCATTTTTTATTGAACATTATATTGCTTTTTCCCACTTGGTATTGGCAACAGAGGCTTAGCTTTGAACACATTGGCTATGTCTACACTACACTTCTTTTTCAGAAAAAGGTACGCAAATTGTGCTCTGCAATTTGCATACCTTTTTCCGATTCTTTTTCCGGAAGAGGTTTTTCAGAAATTTGGCCTGTCTACACTGGGCCAAATTTTGGGAAAACCTCCTCTTTCGGAAGAGCCCTTCTTTCTCGTGAAACAAGGTTAACGGGGCTTCCAAAAGAGCGCATCTGCTCTTCCGAAAAAAAATTCAGAAGAGCAGACGTGTTCCCTGAACGTGGTGGAGTTTTTCCAGGATACTATCCCAGGAAAAACTCCATAGTGTATACATAGCCATTGATTTCTATTTTAAAGGTTTAAAAACAATAATACAAAATAATGAGCCTTCAATAACATGGGTCCAGAACCTTGGAGGGGGTCTGGCTGTATATCAACTGGTCAGCCTACATGCCTGACCAATTCCCCCTTCTTAGCCTTGGATTCTCATGGCTGAGTCATGAAAATGGAATTGAAGAAGAGGTTATTTTTCATTCCCAAAGAAATGAATCATGTGTCCCTGAAAGCTCTCCTGCCCGGATGTTAGTCTTGTGACCTTTTGCCATGCCATGCCACTGGGGCCATGGCGGATTGCAGGAGGGTTGACTCAGCCTCCGAAGTTGACCCCGCTCTAGGTGGTAGGTGCAAGTGGTGTGTAAATAAAAGCTGGCAGACAGGGCCAATGGCGAATCATGGACCTCAGCATTGCAAAGAGGGAAGCTATTAACTCACTGTTTGCAGTCTGGAATGAAGTAGATTAATTAAACATGGCAATGACATGAAATGTTATCTTATCAGTTGCATTCCACACTTCCAAAAAAACAGGTCCCAGAACAGTCCTTCAACGCAGATCAATGTGACATCTCTTGGCTGAGTACTATACCACAGGCACATATCTTTATTCCTCCAGCTAGCCCCAAACCCGGAATTTTTCCTGCAAAATTCTTTTTGGCTGGATTTGCCTTTCAAAATGTTCCCATTGGGAAATGGTAAGAGCATTAGAAAAGTGGAAGGAAAGACATGTTTCACTTTTAAAAGAAATACTTCCAAGATTGTATTACTGTTGTATGACAAAACTTGGAAAATGATCAAAAAAAATGTGTCTGAGGTAAAAGGAGCCACAATTTTGAAATGAACCAATATCCAAAAATCTTCATGTTCCTCCTCAAAAAACTTTTCATTCAAAAGAAAAAATCAGAAAGTGAAAAGGGGCAGCTGAAAATAGCTGTTCACAAAAACATTTGTTTTGATAAGCCCTTATGAAAACGATTTTCTTGTAGTCAGAAACTTTGCAATTCTCTCTCGCTATGACTCCTATTGACTAGCTTCACCGCAGATGATAAACCAACCTCTTTTGGGGCAGTGATGTTCTGTTCTCCGTTTGTACAAAGCCTAGCACCATGAGGTCCTGGTACATGACAGGGCACCTGAACACAACAGTAAAGTTTTGCCATTGTCATGCCTTGCTACTACTTACACTGAGTGGGGTTGTTCATCATCGCATTGATTCCCTGAGGGCTTCTCTCCACTACCCCAGGGATCCACGCCCCAGCAATCAATCCACCAACCATTAATTTGTTGTGTCTGCTTAGACACAATCGATCAATCTCTGAGCATTTTCCCATCTATGCCACTACTCCACAAGGATGAGAAGGGTAGATGGTGTCAACGGGAGCGCAGCCCCAGATGACCTTACCACACACAAGATTCCACAGTAAGAAAGTTGATCTCAGCTACACTATTTTCATAACTGAAGTCTCACAGATTAAATCGATGGTGGAGGTTAGTGTAGACAAGACCTCAGGCTGCATACAAGCCAGACAGGATGAAAGTGCATGCAGCCTTGTAGCTTCCATCCTTTTGCTTTGGAAAAGGGGCCTCTAGACCAGGGCAACTCAACTTTAGAAGCCCCGGGGGCCACAATGTTACTCACAGCACATGCTGAGGGCCGCAACTTAAGCGTGGTTGCATATATATGCAAATATACGCAAATAACTTTTTTCACAATGACAGACATGAATACAAAGATTAAGGCAAGACTACAAAACACACAGGCCCCATTTAAGTCAGTTGTGCTGATATTAATAAAATGAAATATTTACCCGATTTCTACCCATATGACAGCACTTTGAATGAGCAATGACAGTCCAGGAATTTAACTACTACAATGCACATCCACAGAAGACCATTATATTGACTACTTTTTTGTTTTGGCTCCCACCTGTGGACCGCGTGCTGAGCCCCAAGTAAACCCAAACCACTCCGTGGGCTGCAAACAAACAGGCGTGGGCAATGTGTTGGGTAGCCCTGCTCTAGAAGGTAATTTTCTGGTCATTTTCTTAGTCAGAGTTCATCATACTAAGGAGGGAAGAAACCTTGCATCTAGCAGGAGGCAATTTTGAAAAAGGGTGGTGGAAGGCAAAGAAAGGTTAGAAAAGCAGAACTTGACAAATGTTGTCTAAACATGCTCTTCCCACCCACTTGTCCCAGTTGCAGAGAGGAGAAAATTGCAGATTTCTTTGTTTTGTTTTGTTTTTAATTGGACCAACTCTTAATTTCCTGCTTCAGTGTTCACCTGTGCAATGTCATTCCTGATAGCCCTGTGTTTGAAGGTTCAAGATATCCCATAGAGATAGATAAGCTTTCGAGTTAAACGGAGTTGTTAAGCTCATGGTATAATATATTTGTTAGTCTTTAAGGTGCCACAGGACAGCTTGTTGTTTTTGCAGCAATACTCAATGAGTTTCAACAGTATTTTGTGGCAGATTGCTACAATGCTGCTCTTTGGAGGTATATATTGGTCTGCCCAGCACCTAGGCAGGTCGCTCCATATGAAAGGTTACTTGAAGTATACAGAAGTTTACATATTCCCAGTCATAACATTAACACCTGTCCAAATTCCTAATGGGTGTGGAAAGAGAAAGGTAGTTTGAACTTCATATAACTTATAAGCCAGGGGTTGGCAATAATTTTTGCAGGGGGGCCACTTACTGAATTTTGATGCCAGTCACAGGCTGGCTCCACCCCCTCCCTGCAAGGGGCGGGGCTGGGAACTAGCCTCCCCCCAGAGAGTTGTCTGGGGCCAGAGGTTTAGAAGTGAAAACAGCAAAAGGCTTGCAGCTCCCGACCCCACTGCTGCCGCATTGCCTGGCAGCCGCCCAGGGTTGCTGCAGCTATTTAAAGGGCTCGTGGCTCCAGCCCCTGCTGGGATAGCGCCGCAAATGGGAGCCATGAGCCATTTAAATAGGATCCTGCTGCCTGAGCCATCGCCTGGAAATTTGGTGGCACAGGGAGCAGGATATAAATAGAAATCAGCCAGATGCAGTCCCTGGGCCGGATCCAAGTGTTAGGGGGGCCGCATCTTGCCCAGCCCTCTTGTAACCAAATGCATATTAAAGGTACTGATGACTACCTACAAGTATTTGAATGGGCCAAAAATAAGGTGAGGAGTGATTCTTTAGTTTTATTCCAGGGTTGCAGATAGGACTGGACAGTGAGATGTGAGGACTTTGGCTATTTCTACACTATGGACTTAGACAGGTTGGATATCCCTGGTCTGACACCCTCTAGACCTGACCGGTCCTGAACTAGGGAATTTGCTGCACCAGGGGAAGTCAATGCCAGCCCCTCTGTGGCCACCAGCTTGGGGGCTCCACACCAACAGCAGCAGAGATGCCAGCATTGACAGATAGGTAAGTGGGGGTACTCAAGAGAAGAGGCAAACTGGCTGCGGGTCTCCTTGGCCAGGGACAGGGAGCTCAGCCCAGCGGCCAGTAGCAGAGCCCCCACTGGACTAAACGCCAGCTGTGGGGTTGTGCTCCTGGCCCCCAAAGGCATGGTTCCACAGCCATTCTACCTCTTCCCCATCACCCCCCCCCCCAGTCCTTGCTCCTCGCCCTTCCTCCCTGAGCTTGAACGCCACAAATGAGCTATTTGCAGCATGCTAGAAACTCTGGGAGGGCAGGGGAGCAGATGCCGATCAGTGGGCTCCCAGCTTTTCCAGCCCCAGAGCACCCATGGATGCCAGACCAGGGATGTTGCTGGATGAGGGATGTCCAGCTGATACAGGTCCAACCTGGACTGATGTAGCTGCATCACTCAGAAGTGTGAAAAATCCACCCTGTGGAGCGGTGTAGTCATACTGACGGATCCAACATGGCTACTCCCTCTTGAAGGAGGACTAATTATGCCAATGGGAGACACTCTCTCACTGCCATCGTAGCTCCTCAAGAGGAAAACCTCCGATCTTGTCTAAACAGAGTAACGCTGATAGGCAGAATCAAACCTGGGCTCTCTAGAACTTAGAACATGAGCCTCTGCTGCATGAGTCGAAAGCCAGCTGCCTGTTTGCGAAGGTGGTAGAGCAGATTCATTATTTTCCCTGTGAGTGGTCTTAGTGCCCCTGTGTGGGACAGTGCACCACACCCAGAAGGTGTGTGGCTACATCAGCACAGTGTCGAGCCTCACTGTGGATGCAACCTGGAAAGGATAGGCTGAAGTTAAGCATCTTGCAAGTGGGCTATCTCAGACTGTCATTGGGAGCCAAGGGAAGTGGAAGTGGAACGTCCATTAAACTAAACCGGAGAGCGCACCAAAGAAGATATTTTAGGGGTTCAGAGGTAGAAGGACCTGCTTCATGGAATCATAGAATACTAGAACTGGAAGGCACCTTGAGAGGTCATCAGGTCCAGTCTCCTGCCCTCACAGCAGGACCAAGCACCATCTGATCATCCCTGGCAGATGTTTATCTAACCTGCTCTTTAATATTTTCAATGATGGAGATTCCACAACCTCCCTAGGCAACTTATTCCAGTGACGCGTTATGCGTTCTCAGTGCATCTCTCTAGCTGGCCTTAGAATCACAGAATACTAGAACTGGAAGGAACCTCGAGAGGTCATCAAGTCCAGTCCCCTGCCCTCATGGCAGAACCAAGAACCATCTGGATCATCCCAAATAGATTTCTATTTAACCTGCTCTTAAATATCTCCAATGATGGAGATTCCACAACCTCCCTGGGCAGTTTATTCCAGGCTTCATCTTTTCCATCTTTAACTCCTCTCCACCGGTGATTCCTCCAAACATTTATTCTCCTTTCGGCAGCTGGGTGGACAAAAGAAATGCATGTTCCACCCCCACATCCACCGTTGCTACCCACAGGCTCCTGAAGTGTGTTTTCAACCACTCCGAGAGTGCAAAACCCCTACTTCAACTACGCGGAGGCTTTGCAAATCCAGAGATTAATTGGAAATGAGGTGGGATCAGACTCACCCACATTGTTTTCTTTTGTGCCAGGGTTAACAGACGTTTTGAGTTAAAGTAAGAAACAGCCAGGAAAAATGTGCAGATGCCTAATTCTCTGCAGGATTTATAATATTATATGGTAAGCATTTGCACCCTATACAATAAAACTGAGCTGGCTTTACTACATATAAAAGAAACCAAAACAAAAAAATCACAAGTTTTGACAGTAATTAGGTTGAATAGACATTTATTTTATCCTTTTACTAGCAGGACCAATTGTGATTTTATGCTCTGAAAAAGCTCATTTTAAAGTTTTAATGTATGAAGTCGCTTTGCCAAACCTCGCCTAATATTATTGCATTAAATAGATGGTAAAACGCATACTTAAAACCCTCCATCCTGTAAAGAACCTGACAAAGGCAGCTAATGAGAGCCGGGTCCTGAAACACAACTCTCAGGCGTGTATATGTTAGCTGCAGTACTCAACGTCTTTGCCCATCCTTTCCAGCCCAGGTCCTTTTCTCTTTTCAGACATCATCAGCCCATGATGTCCAACCACTTCTGAAGCAATAGCCGCTATAATGGCTCCAGCTGTAGTTAACTAGCCGCATTCAACTGGCCAAATAGCCATATGTGGCTAGTGGCTAGCATGTTGGACATCATGGGTACAGGCCGTCCAATCTCCTAGGGTATGTCTACACTAGCTCGTTAGTTGGAGCTAGGTAGTCTAATGAGGGCAACCGGAGTTGCAAATGAAGCCCGGGATTTAAATATCCCGGGCTTCATTTGCATCTTCCCGGGCGCCGCCATTTTTAAATCCCCCTTAGTCCGAACTCCGTGCCCGCAGCTACACGCGGCACGGAGTAAGTAGTTCGAATTAAAGATCCTAATTCGAACTACCGTTACCCCTCCTGCAATGAGACACTGGCATCCAGGGAACACGGTTTCCCTTTTGCTTTTTTTTTTTGCGGAAGAGCAAACGCACTCTTTCAGATGCTTCTGTATTCCTCATCCCACGAGGAAGAAGGGGCTTTCGAAAGCGGGTTTTTTTCCAAAATTTGGACCAGTCTATTTTGAAATTATTTTGAAATAACGGGATGGCTGTGTAGACATTCGCATTGTTATTTTGAAATAATGCTAGTTATCTCGAAATAACAGTGCAGTTAAACGCAATCCAAATTTAGACGCACCCTAAATTTGAAGCAAGTAGCAGAGGTAACTCACGCTCTGTTAAGCTAGAGCCTGTAGCCACCAGAGCCAAACTCCCAGTGCTGTTATGCCACATGACGAAATTACTTTCAAGAAAATAAAAGGCTACGGAAGTGTCTTGCCCACAGCGAAACTGGCCAAGCTGGGAATTGAAGCTAGATCTCTGAGGCTCGGGCCAGTGTCTTATGCACTAATTATTCTTCTGCCCCCCCGGACTAAAGTTTACAAATGAGCTAAGAAGGGATTTGGGTGTTCAGGTTGAGTGGGCTGTTAGCCTCTTTTGAAAATGCTGCCTTAAATGTATACCGATAAAAGATAGGCAGGTAATATCAGATGACTAGTTCAGGTTGGACCTCCCTTGTCCAGTATGTTTGGGTTCTAACCGATCCCAAACAAGGGTTTGCCAAACAAGGGTTCTCCTGGGGGGCCACCAGCCTCCCAGCCAGTTCCCCTCCTGGCTGCTGGCCCTGCTATCAGCCTCTATCCACCAGCTGGGCTCCGCTGCTGGCCCCGCCCCACAGGCTGAGCTGCGCTGCTGGCCCCCGGGCTGCCTACTGGACTGTGCTACCTGCCCCAGCAGCTGGGCTGTGCTTGTGGCCTCAGTCTGCTGGCAAGTCTAGCCTACTCTCAAACCCCGGAGGCACTTCCAGCCCCCCGTGCTGCTGGCTGGGCTCTGCCCCCAACCCTCCAGCCAGGCTGCACACTCTGGCCAGGATCCTTGCCTCCACCAGGCTTCCTGCCCCTTGCACCCAGGGTTGCCAGCCAGGCTCTGCTCCTTGCTCCTGGAGCTGCTAGACACCAGGGGCTCTCTGGTCCGGCAACACCAGAAATTCCTGGACCAGAGAGGTTCAACCTGTACTATGCAATCGGCAAAGAGGATACTTGCAGAAAGAGCTCTGTCTCCTTAGTCCCACATAACGTGCTCAAGACAGTGAATATGTGAGGCTGGGTGCAGGTTAGGGAAAGATAGAAACTGGCCACCCAGTTAGATAAAAGCGGCTCGCCTGAGCAAATCACCATTCTAGGCTTGTCGGGTTTGAAACACGTCAGCTGCCCAGTGCCTCCAAACAGGTTAGGCAGTTGTTCAGGATGCTGTGGTACAGCCAATTCCCAGGGCTACAATAACACCCTCGAATGATCAACCAGCTCTGGGTACAGGCGTGGAGCGTTTCCCACAGACACACCCGACATATTCACCTTCACACTCCAGATGCTCCCAGGAAGTAACAACAATGCCCAGAGCTAAGCGGAGATAATTACATGAAAATGGGCCCACGTGGGAGGCTGGATCTTGCCTAAGAGCAGCTGGGTGAATGGTGCTGGTGTTGAAAATTGTCACAAGGATTTTTAGGAGCCACGGCAATTAGTACCACACCCCCATCGCTAGGACAGAGCATCTGAGAGGCACGATCATCTTGTGATTTACATATGACTGGGTCCTGAGATAACTGGATTTGGTTCTTGGTTTACAATGGAGTTCCTCTGTAGCCTTGGCCAACTTCACATCACCCTCCTATGCCTCGGTTCCCAATCTGTAAAATGGGGGTAATGCCGAGCAAAGGGTTTTCCTGGCCCAGTTTTGAGATTTCAACCTTTTTTTTTCCTCCATTATGTGTGGGGATGACAGAGACCTTTCAAAGTTTTTCACGACAAAAATAGAAAGAGGGAGACCACGTTAAGCTTGTAATATGGCAAACTGTGGAAAACCCACCCTCACGTCCTGATCCTAATCAGGGACTCAAATCTGGGTGTCCTATATCCTCTATGTGTGTCCCAAACATGGGTTGGTGACTATTCCAGGGTGGAGTTATCTTTGGGTTTGACCAGACATTCAGTTCCATCCACTCAACGAGGAACTGGTGAGGACTTGGTTATGGGACTGTGTCTGTTCCAGGAGCCCCACTTTAGGAATGGTGTTGCTAAATTGGAGAGAGTTCAGGGGAGAATTACAAAAAATAATTAAAGGTTAAAAAATCCTAATCTGTTAGGAAAGGTTTAAAAAAATCATAGAATCCTAGAACTGGAAGGGACCTTGAGAGATTATCGAGTCCAGTCCTCTGCCCTCACGGCTGTACCAACACACCAAGATCACCCCTGATAGATGTCTGTCTAACCTGCTCTTAAATATCTCCACAGATGGAGATTCCACAACCCCCCTAGGCAATTTATTCCAGTGTTTAACCACCCTGACAGTGAGGAAGTTTTTCCTAATGTCCAACCTAAACCTCCCTTGCTGCAGTTTAAGCCCATTGCTTCTTGTCCTATCATCAGAGACCAAGGAGAACAATTTTTCTCCCGCCTCCCTTGTGAAACCCTTTTAGATACTTGAAAACTTCTATCATGTCCCCTCACAGTCTTCTGTTTTCTAAATGAAACAAGCCCAATTCTTTCAGTCTTCCCTCATAGCTCATGTTTTCTAGACCTTTAATAATTTTTGTTGCTTTTCTCTGGACCTTCTCCAGTTTTTTCACATCTTTCTTGAAATGTGGTGCCCAGAACTGGACACAATACTCCAGTTGAGGGCTAATCTGCACAAGAATGACTTCTTGTGTCTTGCTCACCACACTCCTGTTAATGGGGCATGTTTAGTCTTGAGAAAAGAAGGCTGAGGAGGAACCAAATAACAGCTTTCAAATAGCTTAAGGGTTATTACAAAAAATTAATAATAATGGTGGTCAATTGTTCTCCACATCCGCTGGAAGTAGGACAAGAAGTAGAAGGCTCAGACTCAGAGACTTTAAGGTAAGAAGGGACCATCACGATCATGAACTGTGACCTCCTGCATGTTGGAAGACATAGAACTTCACTCACCCATTCCTGGGGCAGACCCCAAACCTCTGAGTTACCAAAGTCTTCAAATCACGGTTTAAAGACATTGATAATCCATCATTTAAACTCCTTTACACTTACAAGTGTCCCATGCTCCGAAGAGGCAAAACTCCCCAGGGTCTCTGCCAGTCTGACCCAGGGAAAAAATTCCTTCCTGACCACAAATATGGCAATCAGTGAGACACTGAGTACGTGAGCAAGATCCTGCAGCTAGACCTCTGTAGTAACTCAGAATCCAGAGGCAACTCTGCCCCTTCCCCAAACTGGGAAAGGGCTGAAACAACCTGCCTCTGCCCCCAAGCCCTTCCCCTCCCCTAGCCCACCTTTGCTCCTCCCCCACCCCCCCTTCCCCTTCTGCTTTCCCCACCATGGCCCCTCCCTCACTCTTGCTCCTCCCCTGCCCCGCCTATTCTGCTTTCCCTGCTGTGCCCCCCCCCACCCTTGCCCCTCGCCCACCCCGCCTCTTCTGCTTCTGCTTTCCCCACCAGGGCACTGCCAGTGAGAGGGGGTGGAGAGGCAGCACAGACTCCTGCTGATGGCGCCAGCCCTCTGGCCCTGATAGTCCTCCCTGGCTCCTGGACAGCCCTTTAGGCGTCTGCACCCACCCGACACTACAGCAAGGTGGCCCCAGCTCATGCTGCTCTCATGCTGCACTGAATCCTGGGGGTTCTGGCCTTCTTCAGCTGGACAAAGAGGCAGGGCAGGGGCAGAGCAAGTGCAGGACGGGTTTTGGGCCTCACTAGTCCTCCTGCCAGGTGCTGGCCAGTCCCTCATGCCTTGGGGGCGATGCATGTGACTCCTCATGCCCCCCCCACTTGTATCCCCTGTCAGAACCCTCCCCACCCAGTGCCCCATCACTGGCCATTAGAGATATTTGCTGCTAGCAGTCACAGATTAGCTCCATGCCACTGTAGGCTGCCCCATCATATTGTCCGCTCAATAAACTTATCAAGCTCAGTCTTGAAACCAGTTAGGTTTTTTACCCCCACACACACACACCCGTTGTCCCCCTTGGAAAGCTGTTTCGGAACGTCAGTCTTGGTGTCCAGTTTATATCCACTTGTTCTTGTGTGCACATTGGTGCATAACTTACATAATTCCTCTCTCTGCCTGGTATTTATCCCTCCGATGTATTCACAGAGAGTAATCATACCTCCCATCAGCCATTTTTTGGTTAGACCAGCGGTTCTCAAACTTTCGGGACTCCAGAGCCCTTTACATGCATACAAATTTATGCGGAGCCCCAGCGGTCCACTGATTGTATGTGTTGTACCTATCGATGTTTCCAGTTTGTCAACCTCGCAGAGCCCCTGGAGATGTCTCGCGGAGCCCTGGGGCTCTGGGGAGCACAGTTTGAGAAACACTGGGTTAGACTAAACAAGCCAAGTTTTTTGAGTTTCCTCTTTGACAAACACCAGTCAAGGATGGTCGAGGTATACCTGATCCAGCCTCAATGTGGGGAGATGGGTGAGAAGATCTCTTGGGCTATGTCTGCACTGCACACTTACTCCGGAATAAGCTATGCAGGAAGAAATACTCCGAAATAGCTTATTTTGAAATAGCACGTCTACACTACACAGAAGCCTCGTAATTAGTCCGAGACAGGCTCCTCTAATGTGAATGTGCCACCTTGAGGAATAATTACTTTGAATTACCTGTGGGAGGAGCTGTTTCAAAATAGGAGCAGTGGAGTGTCCACACTACTGATATTCCAAAATAGCTATTTTGGAAGAGGTGTTATTCTTTGTAGAATGATGTTTACAGAATCCAGAATAAGCCACCCATTATTTCAATATTATTTTGAAATAACGGAATTGCTTTGTAGACACTCGCAAAGTTACTTCGGAATAACGGACATTATTCTGAAATAACACTGCTGTGTAGGTCCTATCTAGCCCTACATTTCTATCGAGGACTTGAGAAATCTTTCCCGGAAAAAGCATTGTCAATATGGTTATGTTTTCCACCAACCATTTGTTTCCACGAAACTGCCTTTTCTGACTCTTTGGTTGAAAAATTCATGACCATATCCACACAGGGGTATCTGGAGCTGAATGAACGTGTCTGAAGCACATTTTTGAACTTCAGATGTATGGTACTGGATAAATCCAAGGCAGTGGTTTGTCCTACCCAAGCGAGAGCTGTTGAAAGTTATGCCGAACCAGAAACTGGCTTTATTTTTGTAGGGCTGCTCATCGGGACTGAGGTATGTGCACACATATGTTGCTACAGGGATGATAGCCCTAGTGCTGACCTTGGTGTCAGGTGTATAAATGCATAATCCACATGTGCCGAAAAGAATTATGATTTTCCATCTTGAAAAGCAAAATAGCAAGGCAACAGAGTTTCCTGAAACCTACCAACTTGACCCTGTGCCTTTAATAATATTACCTTCCAACCTGTCCTGGGGCTTCCTCCCCCCCCCCGCTTCATGAAAAGGCTTGTTGGTGGACTGAAGAGAAGTAAGCGTATATCTTAATAACAAGAAGCAGGAATATTGTTTCATCAGCGTTGGCAATTTCCCATCCACACTCCCCCTCCTTCTGGCACTTGTTACTGTGGTTGGGTTAGGTCAATGCTTTGAAGACTGCGTTCAACAGAAGGGAAAAAAAATCCTGTTAAAACTGGAGACCTATTTCAAAACAGATCTTCGCAAGTTTCATTATTAATTATGTAGGTGCTAATGTTTTATCAGGCCACCCTGCCAGTGTTAATGAAGGTTATTAATCCCTTTTTAATAGATAATAGTCTTGGGAAATGCAAAATGCCAGGTTGCACAATTTTGCTTTAATTAAAGCCCAGACAGCCATTTCAAACCAGGGTTGGCTAACGTTCTTCATCGTGGATTTGTTTAAAGTTTTCTTAGCTTTCCTGGGGTGGCAAGATCCAGTCTGCTTCCTTAGTGGGCTCTTATTAAACAACTGTTTTTGATCATCTTAAATGCAAACAACAAAAGTGCAGTAACTTGGAAATTAAAAACCTATTGGTAGCACAGTGACGAAGGCACTGAGTTTTTTTTTTCCCATGAAGGGTTTGATACCATTTTATTTGAAAGCACAACTGCTTTAAGCAAATAATGTTTAATGCTGACTTGGGCCATAAACCTGTGTTCAGGCTTTCAGTGAAAGGGTCTTCAAGTTGCATTGTATTTCAATATTTACAGAGCTATTGTATATTCACATGTTTTTAATGATCATTTTATATGCATTAGTGATTAAATACAGGAATCATATTGGGATGGTACTTACAGTGTTTTAGTAAACAGTGGGTATTAAAGCGACGCGTTGGAAAAGAAGCATGGTATGTTACTTGGTATAACATAATCCCAGGGAGGTATTTGTCATTAACTTATAATACAAGTGTGCCTAGAGTTCCCAGAAGAGATCCAAACTCCATTGTACTAGGTGCTATTTAAACATATAGTAAGAAACAGTACCTGCCCCAGAGTGCTTACACATACTGTAAGCTCTTGTGCACTTGCCCACTCTTCAGCATGTGAGCAGTCCTATTAGCTTAATTTGCACTCACTTGGCACTGGTGTAGTGACCACAGAAGGGGCAGGCAATAGTGAACAGGTTGAACCTCTCTATTTCGGCACCAGACGGAATTTGCTGAACCATGGGAGGTCAATATTATCTAGCAGCATTACCAGCACTTCCACTGCTTACTGGGCTCTTGGGAGGCATTTAGGGGTAAATTAGAACCAAATAACAGCACAGAACACGGAGAGCCAGAACTGGTAGTTATACACAAACTTTATGGGACCGCGGGAAACTTGGCCACACCCCTAATCAGAAGACATCCTGGCTAACTAAAATCATGCTGGACCATGGATGTTGCTGGACTAGAGAGAGATGGACTATAGTGGTCCAACCTGCAGTAAGCCTGCAACCTTTAGAAGTGTACTCAGCTCCATCCCCTCATTCGCTTCAAGAGGAGCTGTGCTGGAATTCAGTTTAGAGAATGGTCTCTTTTGATCATCCCACCAAGATCTATGGCTCTGCACCTAGTGGGTCTATTTCTGTTGATAAGCACCCGAATTCATCCCCATCACCATCTGGCCCCATGTGAAGCACACCTTTAACGATATAGCCATTGGCCTTTTCATGAGACACCCAGGAAGACCGGGTAAGATATAAAGGCCTAGAGGAAGTCACATGGCGGGGTTAGGTTCCATTCAGCTGGTTTCTTGAATTCTGGATATTGGACTAATTCCAGATTCCTTGCCCTTACCCTTAGGAGGAAACTTAATGACACTCATATACAAAAGAACAGCCTCGATGATTCAGTGGCACTTCCAATGTTAATCTCTGAAGCTTCCACTTTCTTATGTTGACACTCACAAGGAAGAAAAGAAGGCTCAGCCAGCATGAGCTGACATGACTTTGCTCTTTAAACATGTCAGTGGCAATCCAGTAATTAAATCTCTGAGTGCTGATTAAGAACCACTTTTTAAAAGGTGTTTTCTGTGCAATTTTGAGACTGCTATTTGCCAGGGCATTGATTCTAACATGTGCATGGCTAAATCTGCAGGTACATTCAGGGGGTTAGATGGTAGCAGATCCACCTTTTATTTAGCCAGATGTCCACTTTTCATGGTTGTGAGCAAGTTTTCTGCAGTCCCATAAATTTTGTGACAGTCCTGGCTGTCAGTGTTTTGTGCTGTTATTTAGCTCTAATTTACCCCTAAATTTCCTCTAACAGCCCATTAAGCAGTGGACGTGTCAGTCATGCTGCTAGACAATATTGACCTCCCGTGGTCTGGAAAATTCTCTGGTTCGGAACTGGTCAGGTCTCGAGGATGCTGGACTAGAGAGGTTCAACCTGTACAAAGTGGAGCAGATTATTTAGTATATCTAGCCAACACATATTTCAAGTGAACTGGCCCATTAACATGATTTTTACTTATTACTTCAAAGACTGTTCTTTAAAATTTGTCGCAGCAATGTCTAGAAGCTCCACTCTGGATCACTTTCCCCCCATAGTGCTAGGCACTGTACATCTCAAGAGGGCACAAGAATTTCATTTCTATTTGTTTCCTATTAGACACTGCTCTGCTGGAGAGTATACAATGGAAGGAGCCACTGCTGGGAGGGGATCTGCATTGGCTGACCCATGCGTCTGCACAGATCCAGTGGTATGGTCCAAGCCTAAGCAAATCTCAGAGTTGGCCAGCACAATGGAAGAACAGTGCCCCTTGTCATTTTCTCTCCCCGTGCTTTGTTTAAAATGTGCTCTATAGAAGAGGCATGTCAATATAGCCAACGGTGCAATTCGAGCCCTCTTTGAGCTGAAAAACAGCCAGAACAAGAGAACTTGGTAAATTTCTTGGCTGTCTGAGCAGGGAGGATTTGGGTTAACAAGGCCAAGAGACTAACCTACCCGAGTTCCTCCCAGACAGGGTTGAGCCTGCTTGGGCGGAGTAGTGCAACCTTAGAGTGTGCTGCCAATGTGCTCTGGGTAAACACAGGCTACTCTCTGGATCAACAGAGCAGCGCTGGAACCTCATTTTCCAGTGATGTCGACCTGGCACCTTTCAGCAGCACTAAAATGACTTTCAAGCGGGAGGCGGGGGGAGGAGTGGGAAAAATAACAATGCTAAAAAAAGGACGGCTATATTTAGAGGAAAACGAAGACCTTGTTGGTCAACGTCCAAGGCATGTGGCCCAATGACCTAATTGCCATCCAGTAAAAGAGATGGGAAAAGCTGAAACTGGAAAACTGAATCAGTGTGGTGACCTTTAAGAGCTGGAGTTAAAAGAGTGAAGTTAATGCCACTACCTTAACATTGTTTTGACCGTTCATAGCTCCGAGGAGGCAGCCAGCGTTATACTGCCAGGGCCTGTCCTGGTGAAACTCAGCTGCTCTGAACCTCACGAAATGTCATTACTGAGTGCCTCGCCTAAATTATATCTCTTCATGAAGAGCTTTCCCCACCAGACAGTCCAAGCCATCTGGGCATAGTCTCTGCCTTTTAAAAAATATATATATTACCGATCCTTAGATTTTTGTCACTTGATGGCCATTTTGTGCAGTGTGACTGCTCTAATTGTTTTATTGTTCGTTATAGATCAGTAGCACCCACAGGCCATAGCTGAGGTGGGGGCTCAGTTGTGCGAGGTGCAATCTGAACATGAGACAGGCCCTGCCCCCAGCTGTGCAGCAGAATGCATATAAACATGGCCTCTGTTTTCCTGTGCCATTTCTCATTTCTTGAGGCCAGGTCTACACCAGATGACAAAACTGAAGTAAGACACACAACTGCAGCTACGTGAATAACCCAGCTGGAGTCAGTGTATATTAGTTCGAATTTCCGCAGCATCCCCACTGCACAAGATCATAGAATCATAGCACATTAGAACTGGAAGAGATCTTGAGAGGTCATAGAGTCCGGTCCTCTACCCTGATGGCAGGACCAAGCCCCATCAAGATCATCACTGACAGGTGTTTGTCTAACCTGCTCTTAAATATCTCCAGTGATAGAGATTCCACAACCTCTCTAAGAAATTTATTCCCATATTTAACCACCCTGACAGCGAGGAAGTTTTTCCTAATGTCCAACCTAAACCTCCTTTGCTGCAGTTTAAGCCCATTGTTTTTTGTCCTATCATCAGAGTCCAAGGAGAACAATTTTTTTCCCTCCTCCTTGTGATACCCTTTTAGATACTTGAAAACTGATGTCATGTCCCTTCTCAGTCTTCTCCTTTCCAGACTAAACAAGCCCAATTTTTCAGTCTTCCCTCATAGCTCATGTTTTCTAGACCTTTAATAATTTTTGTTGCTCTTCTCTGGACCTTCTCGAATTTCTCCACATCTTTCTTGAAATGTGGTGCCCAGAACTCGACACAATACTCCAACTGAGGCCAAATCAGTGCAGAGTAGCGTGGAAGAATGACTTCTCGTGTCTTGCTCACAATACTCCTGTAAACTCTCCCATTGACTTTCCTTACTGCTGATGTCCTGATGGAATACTGCAGCTGACAGGAGCACAATCAGCAGTCGATTTAGCGGGTCCTTACCAGACCCACTCAGTCAAACTCTGGGAGATCCATCTCTGGAGCATCAATCTCCTGCTACGTGGAGACAAGGCCTGAGAGTAAGGATAATGACAATTCCTTTCCCTGATCTTTTATTTGACTTTTTAATTTATATTTAAACTGTTAACTATGTTGGATAGGGATTGTCTTTTTTGCTCTTTGTTCAGTACCTTGCACAATGAAGCAATGCCTCTGGTGTGATCTAACTGCAGGCACAAAATGTGTGTGTGTGTGTGTGTGTGTGTGTGTGTGTGTATTATAAATTGCTTTACATATAATATAAATTGTTTCCCCCAGTTCCTTAATCTGTGAGGCGAGGAGGAGGGAGAGCTGGTTTCTTGAATGATGCAACTCCATTTTACATTTTATACTCTCCAAACAAACCCACACGCTGTGTAAGCCGTAGACAGACGGAGATTTGTCACTCTATTATTGTTTTACAGTGTCAGTTCCAGACACTTAAACATTGCTGGAATGCATTGGGGGGTAGGAGGCAATTGTGTTTTAAATCTCAAATGGGGTAATAAACTGCTGCCAGAAGCTAATTGTCATGAAACTCAATCCTTTATAATATGTTACTGCTGTAATGGGACTACTCAACACTGCTGCACAGGGGGTTTATTTCACCATTAGTTGTATGTTAAAAAAAAAGAAAAGAAAAAGTCAGATCACAGTTTTGTTCCCCAATTACAGTTGTGCTCCCAGCTGTTGGTCTAAGTACAATTCTCAAAGCGATCAATGCACTTAGTACATTAAGCTAGTGGTGGAGGGTATTATTTCCCATCACATTTAATAACTCACAGTGGATTTGCTTCCTACCCACTTTCTTCCACCCAAGATGTCCTGAGAACATTGTGGCCCTCCTGTCAAGAGAAAATGAATCAACTATGCAGGAGGCCGGGAGGCCAGAGGTGAATAGGAAGCAGCGGCATGGAACACTCGGACTACAGTGTTTTTATTTTCTTTTTACTCCCACATTAAACAATATTTGAGCTCAGGGTGGTCAGCCCAATGGGTGGTTTAGCAAGCTGAATGCAGTTGAAGAATGAGTATATCCATCATATATTCATTTCCATTTTAGTTCAGTCTTTTTTGTCCCAAACTGGGGTAAACTAGCCATGTCATAAGCTGTAACCCTGCACCCAGTATTTGGACTCAGCCTTGAATGGAAAATACTTTGATGACTGCAAAAAATGCAATTTTGTTTTCAAGTATTTTTTTCTTCTTCTGTATTCTGGGCCAGACAGATTACAGAGCCAGCAAATCAGCGCCAGAGAAGCTAAGAATGTGTCTAGGCTACAGGGTTTTGTCGGCAAAAGTTGACTTTTGTCAATAAAACTATACCTGCATCTACACTACCGCCGCGTTCTGTAGATAGTAAGACAACAGAACGCGGCAGTTTTGTTGACAGCGGTAAACCTCATTGTACAAGGAATAATGTCTTTTTTCGAAAGTACTCTTTTGAAAAAAGGCTCTATTGCATGGAAACTGTGCTTTTTTGAAAGAGAGCATCTAGACTCTGTTGAAAAAGCGGCTTGCAGTATCTGTCAACAAAGTCTCTGTCAAAAAAGGTGTGCAGTGTAGATGTAGCCTATTTGAATAGCCTTTTGTGATCCCACTAAAAGAAAAGGTAGTTGAAAAAGGGAATTACTTTTATCAATTTTGTAGCACTTTTTATCATTTTTTTTCAGAATTTTCCAATCAACTATGAATCTACTTTCATGAGACTGCCATTCCAGTTTTTTCTAGTCTCCAGTTCTGCAAGCAGTGATGCAAGTATCTTTACTCTTGAGAATAGTACCATGAAATTCCTCAGTTCTACTCAAAATGTTCCTCACATATCTCAGAATTTGCAGGATCAGAGGCTTAGTTTTGTACTAAGCCTGCCCTTTTGGGGGATGTCGGTTCTTCTTCAATCCAACTGATCTCAAGTTGTTTAGTTTATGTAATTGGCATTATTTCTTTTTTTCCCCCCTCCTGATGGCAACTCCCTCATAGTTTGTTGCAGGTATAGTGACTTTATCTAGAGTAGATTTCTAAAGTGGAGCTCTGGTTCAGAACACGATGCCTTTGAAACTCTTAAATCAAATTAAAATGAATCAAACTCTTAAATTAAATTTGAAGCACTTAAATCAATAGGACTGAAGTAGGAGAGGATGACTGTAGCAGGAGCAGAATTGGCCATTGGCACTTTGGATACCCCGTTGGGATCTACATGATTCTTTAACAAAGCTGCTTTGCTTAGCATATAATTAACAAGATGAGTTTATCTGATTTGCCAGCTGGGTGAATTCAGCCTCAGCCCTCAAATCCAAACCAGACCCTTTTATGTTAGTGCCTCATCTAATGTTACCGCGTCGTTACTATGACACCAGGACATCTCTGTATATCTGTAAGGCTTTGTCTACACTTCTGGGGAGATTGGTGCTGCAGAGTTCGATCTCCCAGGAGTCAGTTTAGGGGATCTAGTAAAGACCTGCTAAACTGACAGCTGATTGCACTCCTATCAACTCTGGTACTCCTGCTGGCTGAAGAAGAAAAAGGGGAGTCAATGGGAGAGTTTCTCGTGCTGACTCCACCCAGTGGATATGCAGCAGCAACGCAAACTGAGATATGTCGACTCCACTTATGCTATTAATATAATAATATATGGAGATATACCTATCTCATAGAACTGGAAGGGACCTTGAGAGGTCATTGAGTCCTGTCCCCTGCCCTCATGGCAGGACCAGGTACCATTCACGTCACTGGAGTTGCGTCCCTTAGTTCAACATTGCCGCGTAGTGTAGACCAGGCCTAAGAAAAGATTTTTCCAGCTGGAACTTAGTGAAGTCAACTGTTCTGTTGAGCTAGTATTTCTATTTTGGCTCCGGACAACATGCCCTTCTGTAGCTGGGTCAGCTCTGAAATGCTTACGCAGGGATGTATTTTTGACATCAAAAGCGATATATCATCAATTGTATTATTTCCATCAGGGAAGTACCTACAAATCCCCATCAATGATCAAGCCCCATTGACCCAAGCACTGGACAGACAAATAACAAAGATGACAGATCACCTCCCATGTGACTGAGATGAGACATGACCAGTGGATTAGCAGACCCCCAAAGCGATATAAGATTTAGTACACACATCAAGAGCCCAGCACTCAAGACTACAGAGGGCAAACCTGTGGGGTAAGTGGGTGCCTTTTTTTTTACACAATCACTTGTCAGACCATAACCATTAAGCAATGAATTGTGAGTTCTCTCTGCCTCCCACTCTGTTCAAGATGGGATATATGGTTTATACAGAGCAAATTAGAAACTAATTGCATTAAACCCTTTAATCCCAATACAGCGGTGCGGCGGGAGGGAGATTGCGGGGGGAGGGAGCTGTTGAAATTTGAAGCTGTTAATCTAACTCAAGCTTACTCTTTCTTTAACCATAAAAGTGAATGTTCATTCATTGGGGTCTTGCTACTTTCAGTCCTGCTTGTGTATTTCAAATTAGCCTTAAATGAAGGAAGAAATAGGGACAGTTTCATCTCTGATGTAACCATATTGGTGTCCATCAGGGATGGTTATGATTTATAATGATTCGTACTCCATAAACAATTTTCATTTTAAAAAGTTTCATCTGAAGAAGTGGGTTGTGCTCACGAAAGCTCATGATGCCATGTGTCTGCTTTGTTAGTCTCTAAGGCGCTGCAGGACTATTTGTTGTTTTTTAAGTTTATCCATGTACAGACACCTACGGTCTTCCCAAACATGGGCAAATAATGCTGGTCCTGTGGCTACAAAGAGCACAATCAACGTGCAAGTGGTGACAGATGCAGGAACTTCTTGAGGAGCTCTTGCTGTATTAAGCTTATGTACCATTGTGGACCAGGGATTGCATGTCATTCCATGGCTATGCGGGACCACAGTCCCTCCAGGAACTAAACACAGTGGAGTGTGATTAGACAAATTAACTCGGTTTGTACTATCTCCTGGTCAGTCTTGCTTGTAATAGTTTAAACTGGATTCAGAGAGCAACAGTCACAGAGAAGACTTTTGGGTAAGTAGCCTGAGTTTAAACTGACTTGGGGCCTTCTTTGGGGTACAGCAAATGGACAGAGCCTTCTGTCCGACAGAGACTCCTTTTCTTCCTGGGAAGGGTGGGGAGAATTTTGCCTGACAAAGGGTCCCATGAGATTGATGGGTGACTTCTGGTTAGCAGGCATATAATTTCTTTTATTGTTTTCAATATGCCTTTTTTTCTGTAGTCCTTTCACCTGAGGGAACAATGTGCTTATGTCGAATGTGCCCTATGGTAACTCATAACTTGTGGCCGTTACATTGTTGATAGTCTCTGAAGAGAAAACAAAATGCAGACTCTGGCCTGGTGTAGGCGGTCAAACCTGCTGGGGATAACACAGTGTAGGCAGGGAACTAGACAGCCTGAAAATATCCCAATCAGGAGAGAGACGTGGGTCTTTGCCCAAGAGAGCTGATAATGGAGGAGCCCAGAGTTTAAAGCTGGTATCCTCGATGGATCACAGAGGGGGGAAATACAGATGTAGTTGCGCTGAACTTTGACATAGGGATTTTAATGGCCTTATTCTCCATTTACTTGTACCTTGTGTTTGTCATTTATACCTGTGCGAATGTAAAAATTCCACTGCTATCTCAAGACAGTCGCAACTTGTTCAAGATGACACAGCACATCAAAGAGAAGGGTCGGGAGTAAAAATCAGCTCGTCTGCTTCCCAGTCTGCACACTTCCCACTTGACCTAGCTATTGTCCTTCTGAAGATACAAACAGAAAAAAATCTTCCCATGTATCAGACTGTGATATTGTTTCTATTTTCCAGAGGTAACAAGTATTAAGGACCTTAAAGATGTGGCTTAAAAATTCTGTACGTGAGCAAAGTACATCTCTACAAGACATTAAGTGCTGATAAAAGGTGAGAAGACATAGTCCCTGGATACCAATGACTTTTATCTCTGATATATTTTAGAAATTGTGTCTGTCTACCTGTGTGTCCATCCATCCATCTGTGAGTCCATTTGTTCAAGAATGCCTCCTCAATAGTAAGAACTAGCAACACCAAATTAAGCAGGCAGCTTCCTCCTGTCTTAGCTTAAAGCAAGGTCAGGGTTTGGTTCCACCAGGACAATGGGATGTGCCTGGAATTCTAATGTTTCTCATGAAATGGAAAGGGAGAGGTATAGTAGACGGGACAGTTATACTGTAGAATGACCACAGGGGGGCAACAAGGGGCCAGAGATGGGGACCGGGACAGCTATAACCCCATTAGGCCAGCAGGGGGCAGGGGTGGAGAAAGGGACAGCTCTCTACTATATATTTCAGAGAGGTTGTCTGGTTTTGTGTCTGTTTGTCTGTGTGTCTGTCTGTCCCCCAGCCAGCCATGGACAGGCCTTTCTCACCTGGCCTCTGTCTGAAGCAGTGAGAGAGGATTGGGGTTGTCCTCTCTCCCTGGGAGCAGCCTGCAAACTGCCCCCCTCCTCCCCATCCCGACCTCAGAACAATAATTTAAGAAGAAAAACAAACCTTATTTGAGTTAAGGATCTGAGCCATGCCAAGTAAATCTAGTATATTTAATAAATGTAGCACCAATGCCAGGTTCCCCACTTACCTGCAGGTCTCTCATAGAAGGGCCTCCTATTAATAGTTCATCTGCTATGTCCATTCAAGGCCAAGTCCCTGCCTCTTGGCTGAGAATTCAAACAGAGGTGCCAGTTGTATTGATGGTGATCTGTACTGTTAGCCATATCCTGTCCATCACGAACCCAACTTAGGCCAACTCATCATATAGAAGGCAGATGAAAAGCAGTCGTGTGGTAATAACTGACACACTCAGTTAAACTGGAATCCATGAGCTCAAGGTGAAAAGTCTCTGCGTCCCGCTGCCAGTCAATCAATCACCTCCTGGGGCGGAGAAGCTGATGACGGGCCTATTTGTTCCATTGAAACACATTCAAGTTTGAGTTTAAACATTCTGGGGATTTCATTTGCTCTTTCTAGCTTTAGAGACGGAGATTTTCTGAACATCTTTAAAGAATTATCTGCATACGTCCTAAGGTGAATTTAAGACTTGGTGTAAATAACGCAGCTGGTCCCAATATTTCAAATGTCATTGAAATACATTATCCCAGTGTCAAAGGTCAATCAAAATTATACAATTCTGAAAAAAATTAATGGAGGCATAGGTGTAAAAAATGTAACAATTTGGTTGTAAAAGTGGGGGGAGAGACAAAAAAGCCATTTCCCTCCCCCCTCCTTGCTTTTAACAAATAAACTTTTGTTTCTATTGCAAGTGGTTGAAAATTCACACGTAAAGTGTGGTCATCATAGATTTGCTGTCAGACCAGGAGGGTGTATCGCGAAGGGTCATATAGGGTCAGTTGTAGGCCTGGTACAAGATGCAGTTTGGTAAAGACAAGTGCAAAGTACTACACGTAAGAAGGAAAAACCAAATGCACGCATGCAAAGGGGGGAATTAATGGTTAGCTGATAATTCCGCTGAAAAGAATCTGGGGTTCTAGTGGCTCACATATTAAATATCAGTTAACAACATGATGCAGCTGCTAAAAAGGGCTAGCATCATTTTGGGCTGTATTTAAAAAAGGGGGGTTGTAGGCAGGTCAGTGGAGGGAATTGTTCCACTCTGCTTAGCATAGGTGAAGCCTCAATGGGAGTTTTTGTCTAGTTCTGGGCACCATACGCTAGGAAAGATGTGTCTAACTTGGAAACAGTCTAGAGGCAAGCAACACAAATGATAGAAACGTTTAGTAAATTCGGGCAGGATGACAGACTTACCAGGATCCTGGGCAAGGTGGGAGAGAGGTCAGCTCCACACTTCTGGAAGGGGCGGAGCCTCAGGCAGAAGGGGTGGGGTTAGGAGTGCTGCCCAGAGTATGCCACGCCCTCTGCCCCCCCAAGGCCTCCGAGCTGCTCGGCGTGCTTCATACTCCAGTGACGAAATAAAGGGCCAAGGGTCTGGCCATCCCGGACCCTTTTGAATCGCTGTGCCCCAGGGCAACTGCCCTCTTGCCCCTGCCAAACCTGACTTATGAGAAGAGATGTAAAAACTGGATATGTTTCATCTTGAGAAAAGAAGACTGAGGGAGGGACCTGATAAGTCCTCAAATGCGCCTCTATGGAGAGGACGGTGAACAATTGTTCTCCACGTCCACTGGAGCTCGGAGAAGCAAGTTAATTTGCAACAAGGAGTATTCAGGTTAGATATTAGCAGAGATGTTGACTCGAGTCCCATGACTTGAACTCGAGTCCGACTTAAGTCGCCTCAGTGACTTGACTTGAGACTCGACTCGGGTTCATTGTTTGTGACTTGAGACTCAACTTGAAACTTGCTAATTTTGTTAAATCGACTTTGTGAAAAAATTGTCCAAAAATGCCGATATTGATGGCTTGTACAAAAGTGACTTGACATTTTTTAAATTAAGACTTGAGACTCGATTTGGGACTTGACTTGAAAGTGACTTTAGAGACTCGAGACTCGACTTAAGACTTGAACTGTAGTGACTTGAGACTCGACAATGATGACTTGAAGACAACACTGGATATTAGGGAAATCTTTCACTCCTGAAGGATGTTTCAGTGTGGTGGAATCAGCATTTTGCCAGTGAAAAATCTGTTCTATCAGAAATATTTTGAGCTGAATAAGAGTTCACGTTGCACTTGCGCAGATGGGGGTCGAGAGGGAAGCTCTTGGGTGAATTCTCAAACCTCTTGCTCTTCCTTGGTTTCACTATGAGCCAAATTAAGTTTCCAGGGCACAATCAGAAATCTGGTAGGTTGAACTGTCTACAGGTATTAGAGGTGCACACAACCGTGTGTAAACAGAGCCCATTTTAAAATCTGTGCAAGAGAGATTGATTGTTTTGGCTTATTTCCTTTGCTCTAGGGTGAAAGAGAGGCAGCCTTCACAGGATATTGTTGGTACAAAATTGAAAGTTGCAATTTTTATAATCAGTTGCTGTGTTCATGTGCATGAGAGAATTGGGGGAGGGAGGGATATCTGGGAGCATAATCACTCTTTTATTCCTGGGAATCCTTTTCCCTGACTGGTGCACCCTTTTCCCCTACTTCTCAAAAAATATTTCTTTTTACAATGCAATGAATGCTTCAATATTATGCAGATGAAAGAATTAAATAGGTAGTTACTGGCTCTGTGCTTTATACTCTCTTTTCATGCTATTGTACATTTTATGCCATATACACGAGAAAATACTGTACTTAAAAAAGTCATTCCTATGACGCTGTTAATGTAGGTGGCTTTTTTCAAAAAATTGTGGGACAGATCCTTAGCTGGTATCAACG
Organism: Pelochelys cantorii; assembly: GCA_032595735.1. NCBI lineage: Eukaryota > Metazoa > Chordata > Testudines > Trionychidae > Pelochelys > Pelochelys cantorii. The sequence goes on along the minus strand of CM064344.1, from coordinate 5,472,627 downwards.
GTTGTCGTTTATAGGAAACCAACGTATTCCAGCTGAGGATGTAGTCCAGAGACTGACATGACCCTTGTCCTGGAGAACACTTAAATAGTCTTATGTGGAAACCCGTACACAGATACCTGCAGTGAGGGACACAGAATACAATAAGAACATAAGAACGGCCATACTGAGTCAGACAACAGGTCCTTCTAGCCCAGTATCCTATATTCCAACAGTGGCCAATGCCAGGTGCCCCAGAGGGAATGAACAGAACAGGGAATCATCACATTATACTTCCCCTGTTATCCATTCTCAGCTTCTGACAGAGCCTAGGGACACCATTCGTATCCATCCTGGCTAACAGCCACTGATGGACCTAACCTCCATGAATTTATCTAGCTCTTTTTTGAACCCTGTTAAAGTTCCAGCCTTCATAACATCCTCTGGCAATGAATGAAAGACTTCCATAGAGTACCACTTATCTACACATGCCGTTTCATGAGGACCTAATAGGATTACTCACATAAGTGCTACTCAGAATAAATAAGGACTGGGAGGCTGATGAAGACATTTTCCAAGGCGCAAAGTACCGGTAGGTGTCCAATCCTCAGGGCAGACAAGAGGGGAGAAAAGAGATGAAAAGGAAGGAGAGGAAGGAACAATTCAATTATCAGCAGATGTCGAGAGTATCGTTAAAAAGGTCGTAAGGCTTGCTGGAAGAAGAATAAGAGGGATTTGACAGAGAAGGGTGGATACTTGGCAGAGCAGAACATGCTATAAAACTGAAAAGAAGTGTATACAATAGTAAGGAAAGAAGCCAGGCTGTTGAAAGGAGGAAAAGCTGGGTTTACACTAGCAGTCCTTAACCCTCAGATAAAGACCAGCCAAAATGCTTCCTGTTGTGTGCCAGGAGTCTTATTCATTTCCTAGCATCGCCTGTGCTTTGCCCTTCCTTAATTTCCGCTACAGGTTGCACCTCACAAAACTGGCTTTCTCTGGTCTGACAGGACCGCGAATGTTACTGGAACAGAGAGCCCAGAAAGGCTGGGACCAGAGCTAGCATCTGAAAGCCCAGCTGGAGCCAGGGGCAGTGGGTCGGCAGCCCAGCTAGAAGCCAGAGTCCATAGCAGCTGGTCCCGGGCTGGAGCCCTTGACAGCCCACGGAAGCAGGGCCAGAGTCGAGGCCGGAGCCCATGGTCAACTGTAGCAGCAGGGCCCGAGCCCACAGCTCAGCAGCCTGGCTGTGGCTAGCCTGGCAGGCAGTCCAGCCAGGGCAAGAGGCCGGCAGCAATCCAGCTAGGGTGGTGGTAAGTGGGGGCCAGAGGCAGAGGGGCCAGCTGAAGAGAGAAACGGTGCCGGAGGCACTAAGGGGTGGCGGGCTGGGGGGGCCAGTAGTAGGAGATTTCCCCTGATCCAGCAAATTCCCTCATTTGGGACCAGTCATGACCCCAGGGTGCCAGACCAGGGAGGTCCAACCTGTAATGCTGTGCACTGCACGAAGTCAACACATAGATTTGGCCCAGGGTGACAGTTCTCTCCCTGAGTGACCTGTTCCCTTTACTGGAAAATAAGGATTGGGGCCAAGATTAAGATATAATTCTTTAATCATTTTCCATGCCCTGCTCACTGCCGTTAATTTAATGGCCCAGTCCTTCCATGTTTTTCAGGCTGAAGGATGTGTGGAATGTCATCTTCTCCAAGGACTTCTGTTGTGTAGCAAGATGTTCTGGGAGAGGTAGAATCCAGGATGGTGAAAGCAAGATCTGAGGGTGCGTCTACACTGCCCCATAGGTTGAAATAAGCTAAGATCTTATTTTGATCTTATTTCGAAATAGCTTAATTGTCATTTGGTGCTGTCTACCCAGAGCCAAATTTCAAAATAACCTGCTATTGTGAAACGTCCCTTACTCCTCGTGGAATGAGGTTTGCAGGGATGTCAGAATAGCGAGCCCATTATATGTCAAAATAACAGGTTTGATGTTAAGATGCATGATAGCTATTTCGGGATACTTCGGTATCCCAAAATAGTGCAGAGGTGTAGACATAGTCTTAGAGATCAGTTGTCATTTATTGGATAGCATACACAGCAAAGGACTGAAGGGCACTTTCAAAAGTACCCCTGTGAATAATCCATAAGAACATAAGAACATAAGAATGGCCATACTGGGTCAGACCAAAGGTCCATCGAGCCCAGCATCCCATCTGCCGACGGTGGCCAATGCCAGGTGCCCCAGAGAAGGAGAACAGAAGACAATGATCAAGTGATTTATCTCCTGCCATCCATCTCCTGCCCTTGTTATGAAGGCTAGGGCACCATACTTTATCCCTGGCTAATAGCCATTTATGGACCTAACCTGCAAAAATTTATCAAGCTCTTTTTTAAACCCTAATAGAGTCCTGGCCTTCACAGCCTCCTCGGGCAAGGAGTTCCACAGGTTGACTGTGCGCTGTGTGAAGAAAAATTTCCTTTTATTAGTTTTGAACCTACTACCCATCAATTTCATTTGGTGTCCCCTAGTTCTTGTAACTTCATCTTAAACTATGTTGCTTCATCTAAAACACAGACCTAAAGTGACCTCTGTTTGCCATGTAAAATGTCTCTGCTACTGTATTTCTCAGAGCCACGTGATCTTTAGCATGTTTGTATTCAGTCAGCAATGACATATTTTCTTAAAGATGAGCCCAGCCTGCAAAGCTCCAAGAGATCCCGGTTGGTGGGCTTGGTTCAGTCCCAAAAGAAAGAAGGCTCCGAATGGGACACTGAGGTCTGAAGCCAACCTCTTCCCAACTTCTAGAAGGTTTAAGTGTGGCTCCTCTCTAATTTCTTGGCAGGGGCGTTTTCGGAGAAGTCGCCTCTGAGGTGTTCAATCGAGACTCAACCTGACAGGTGTTTTGATAAGAGGAGTTTTCTCTTCCCGATTTGGTCTTCTGCCATCAGAAACGGGGAAGCTAAGTTGGAAGCAGCATCATACAAGCTACTTCATTGACTCCTGGCCTCTCCCCTTAGCTGTCACGGCAAGAAAGTGTAGCCACATCCTAGGAAGTATGCCCCATTGTCCACAGTCCTCCCTGCCAATACACCAATTATCTCCTTCCCTTCTAACCATCTGTGCCTCATGGTCAGCAGGGAACCTATGGACCCAGACCTTGGAATCACATCATGTATATTAAGGAATAATCACCCATTAATTTTTAGTTCATTTACAAACAGGCCTTCAGCACCATTCATTGAAATGATTTATGTGTACCCCTCCAGTGTGTTTGGGAAAATATTATCTCGCCTTGAAGCAGTTGGGGGCTTTGGCACTATTGTGTGTTCAAGACCCGTCCGTCGACTTCACTCCATTGGAAGCAGGACATGGGGAGACCAAATTCCTGTGGGTGCAGCTGACCTTCTCATGATGATTTCAAGTTCCTCTGGAGCAGGACAATGATTTTCTTACTTGAGACACACTTTATATAAGATCTAACTTTTGCAAACATTCAAGTCATTCAAGCACCTTTTTTTTAACAATTGTTACAGGATTTTGTAACTTCTGTTCCTTTCTGGCTGCGATTCGAGAATCCTTTCTCTCCCTCCCCCCTCCTCCTTGACAGCAATCGCTAGTTGTAAAATAATAGACCATCAGCCAGCAATAATTTGCAATCCAAACAGACTTGACGCTCTCTGACATTTATTGAAACCTCAGACCCTGTTCGCTGGTTTCAGTTTTCCTCCCTTTGCTCTGTTTTTACAGACAGACAAGTACTTAGATTTGGGTTTAATAATGAGGAGAAATTTCGTCTTGGCCCAGCTTTGCTTGTGTTGGCTGCACTGGGGACTTGCAGCAGACGGGCGGTTGGAGTTAATTACGCTAAATGGTGAGAACATTATTTGACCCCACTGGTTCGGCACCAGATGGTGTATTTGCTTCTGAGAAACCAGCACAGACGTAACGCTTTCAAGTCTGGATGGGGAAGGATGACCTATTTGGAGTTTAGTCCTTGTTCTGCCCTGGAATATGCCCGTGACAAACAAAGCAACAGATGATCGTGTTCACCTTCAACCACTTGGGGCGGATTAGGGAGTTATTCTATTTGTGCTAGCAAATGCACCAAAGCCCAAAAGAAAAAAAAATCCCTCCTGCTAATCGTACAGTTAACATGCTGCCAGGACAAGGTATCAACTTTGGTAAATCCTTCCTGGAAAGTGAATTTTACATTCATGGGCCAGACATGATGGAATTTAATGTTTGAAAATGATTAAAGGATTTTGTTCTTTCCTAGTAGCAAGTTCATTTATCAAGGTGGCAGCCACAGTGGCCTGAAGAAAGCACTGAAATCCAGCTAAACGGCTGAGCCTACAGTGGTCGGGGATGGGGATGGCCCCTGTGGTCTTCGCGCATTAGGGTTGGGGAAAGCCATCTTCAGAGAAGAAAAGCAGTGTGCTAGTAGATCGTTATTGGCACTTAGCTCAAAAACTGCTCATTGGAAAGTGAAGATGTGAAGGAAAGTTGAAATTCCTCGGATTCCTTGAATAAAACAGTATAAACTGTTTTGTATTCCTCTCGCAACACATCTGAAGACTTAAACAGCACAAAATGAACATGGATGCTTTTTAACTGGCAAGGCAGTATTATTTTTAGTGGTTTTATTGTATGCACCGCACAGACAGAAGTCCAATGCCAGAAGAAGCTGAATACGGTTTTCCATGTGTCTTCCTTTCCATTGGATGAAGTCATTTACCTGTCACTGAAGGCCTAAACTTTCTTCTCCTGTTTTGATGTGAAGAGGGGGTCAAATCTTGAAGGTGATGCACAGAACTCTGGATTAGAGTCTAGGCAAGTCAAATGCCTTTCAGTTGACTTTTGGGAAATATATCATTTTCCATTTTAAGGGTGGAATTCCATCGGCGTAATTCCCTTGGGTTCAATTGATGCAAGCTGGAAGAGAATCTGACCCAAAGTGCATGATGTTAATTGTGTGGAGTCTCAAATAGTTTGGGGGTATTTATGTATTTATACAACTCACTTCATTTTTAACATCATTTCCAGAGCTTTCCCATAAAAAAAATATGCATTGTCCATTCTGCTTGTGGTTGGATGTGGGTTGTCCATAAGTAACATGACACATTTTTTGGGTAATTTCTACGACTCACCCACCCTTTAAACACTTTGAAACATGGACACAAACATGGAAAATTAGGTACCCACCCACCTCCTAATGCATTACGTAATTTATGGACAGTCCCATGCCTACCTTGTTCCACCACAAAGCAGGAGCAGTTAGCAGTAAACTATGTCCTCACATTTTCCCAATAGTTGCAGTGAGGGGGACAGAGGTGAGGAAGTACAAGCACTTTTTTCAGTTGAACAGTTCTAAAGGTCTCCTGCGGCAAGTTTCTCCTATTGTGTTTCATTCTGAGTTTGGTTGCTGGAGAGTTATTCTCCAATAACAAGCTTATGCACAAAAAAAGAGAACCCACTGTTCATGCAATGCCAAAAACATGCATACAGGTACACCGGAGTGGCATTATAGCTATTTCTTCCCTGTATCAATTGGGACATCAGATCAACTGAACCTATTGAGTTTTTGCATATCTTGGGCATATGGATGCCGCTTTACTTTAACCATGATCCATTCGTTGGCCTCAGGCATACAACAAGGAGGTGTGATGAGCAAGGTGCTCCTGAGTTCTAATAATAATAATAATAGATTCTACCATTGACTTACTCTGTGGAATGCGGCCAAAGATTTCACTTCCTGTGTCCCAGTTTCTGCATTGGGTAATTAGGGATAGCAATACTTAGTGCCCAAAAGGCTAGCAGGCCTGTTTACAGTCCAGAAAAATGGTGTAAGGAGAATCTGCAGCTGGAAAGAACCACCTTTAAAATGGGATATGAACTTTTATGGGTGGTTATCAAGGATCCCATGATGCTTTGCACAAAAGGGATGGTTTAGCCCCACCCTCCAAACTAAAATCCTATCGGCCCAACTCCTGCCTGACTTAGGATGCCATAGGTAAACCATATGTCCATTATAGTAAATGGAGTTAGTCTTGAATATCACCGGTCTGCATTTAAACAGAATCAGATCTCTGAACTCCTGTGCATTGTTAACGAGATGACTACTCCCGTCTAAGAAGTGGCTGCATTTTGGTGGTGATGAAGTGATGCTCTGGTGTAATTTGTCAAGCAATTCAGAATGCTTCTGCTAAAGAGAGCTGGAAGGACAGATCCTCTATATCTGAAGTCAGTGCAGCTTGTCTGACTTACACCAATTGAAGATCCATCTCATAATATTTAAATGTTAAGCCTGATTCTGGGAACTGGCACCTGGAGCTATGAGACTGACACAAATAGTCTCACTAAACTCAGGCCATGTCTACACTAGGAGATTATTTCGAATTTACTAAGTTCAACTTCTGGGCACCTGATTTTACACATTCGAAGTTCCGTGTCCTCAGGACGGGAGGGAAGAATCAAATGTCGTCTGAGGGAAGCTCCGTTAATGTGGATGCGCTACCTCAGACTCAGAGCCCCAAGAAGCACTCTGGGGAGCTGCAGGAGGCCTCCTGGAGGCCCGTTAGTTCGAATTCGTGGAAAGTCCACACAAATGTTATTTCAGACGTACAAGTTCCAAATTTGCTTTATGCTTCATGAAAAGCAGGACCACAGGATTTGAATTCCATGGCCCCTTATTCCGGAATAACTGGCTTGGTAGTGTGGATGCATTGTTTACAAATTCGACCTTGGGGTGTTATTTTGGACTAAGGTCCTAGTGTAGACCAGGCCTCAGTAATTGAGTTTCCACTCTGTTTGAATAAGGGCCCTATTCAAACAATTAATATTGAAAGAACTTACAACAGATATGTAACCCACACACCTACTGGGTGTAGTTCATTGTCCCATGCAGTGACACTTAGAGAAAGAATGAGTCTGCTCTACAGCCTTAGCTGAGAGCCAGCTAGCTTTTAGCTCATGCAGTAGAGGTTCATGCACTGAGGTCCCAGGTTTGGGCCTGCTGCCGGCATTACACGTATATTCACCAAAATGATATGCTTACCTCAAGACCCATTTGTTTCAACTGTTAAGCTTCATAATCTTTTTCTTAAAACCAGGAAAAAATGCTTTGGTGCAAGGGGGCTATCAAGGAGAGCTTTAGATTCACCCACCCACTGTGATGTTAGCTGTAATTTATTTACTATGAAGCAGGAGAGACATTAGCTCAAATTTTCAGAAGCAGATTAGGTTGAAAAGATTTATGACAGCGTTTGGAAACATTAGACTTAAAACAGCATGCTGGAGCATGACAAAATGGCAGGTAATAACAGATCTCATTAAAGACTGTTTATTTAAATTGAACATTATCCTGTCAGGGATGTTTTCATAGGTCTTATTTTCATCTACATCAAATATTACCAAATGCAGGCACCGAAGGATGTGCATCTAGGGACAGCTCAATATACACATTTGTTCCAGTTGCTCACAAAGTATAAATTTTTCATGAATAATTTGTGAATAGTTTTTGGAAAGTACAATGCAATTTTCAATTCCTCTTCATTCTCCATCTCATCTCTGTCTGTATTTGCTCATCTTTACATGATAAAATACAGTATACCTAAGGAGTAACATTTTCAAAAGCACCTAAACTGTATTTCAAAGTCAATGGGAATTAGACTTCTAGGTGCCTACATCACTTAATTAACTTTTAACTACCGCGTGTAGCCGAGGGCAGTTAGTTTGGACTAGAGGGATTTAAAAATGGCGCCCGCCCGGGAACATGCAAATGAAGCCCAGGATATTTAAATCCCGGGCTTCATTTGCAAGTTCAAATGCCTACATTAGCCTCCCTAGTTCGAACTAGGGGGCTAGTGTAGACATACCCTGGAGGTGGTACTCTTAGGGATAGTGTCACATGGGCAGTCAATAGTGTCACTGTTCTCAGTGGCATTTGTTCCCATGCAGATCTGGGGTCTTGAAATGCCAACAGTGATATACGAAGTACACTTCTTTAGTATTTTAAATAAGAATTTGGTGCTGTGCAAAAAAATTTAGCCTGCATCTCAGTTAGAACTTTCAATCTCTGAAACTGTCAATACCAACTTTCAGTTGCTACATTTTTATTTGCAGTGAACAGAATTGTTGACAGCACAAATTATTTTCATATGGATAAGAAAAAAAGAAGAAACGAGGAGGAAACAGCCGAGTTAAGTCAGTATAGCAGAGTTATAGCAATTATATATATGTATATCTAATCCAGACTTTCAACTGGTATAAAATTGCTCTATTGAAGTCAGTGGAGACATGTTGATTCATACCAGCTAGCTATCTGGTTCATTGCCTTTATAGTTGCTTTATAGCGTTACATTTTTATCATTCCCTCCCAACTTTCCTCAAACCAGCCAATTATTAATCTCATACAGGCAGCAAGACATTCCATTTCTCATCATTCTCTTATTCTGGTCAACCACATTTCTAAAGATGGTATTTGGGATGGGGATGCAACCAGAGTTATGAGAAATGTCGTGAATGTGTGCAAAGAATTCCAAATGCTAATCTGTCTTTATTGAATTGTGGAAAATCAGGGTATTTCCCAAACATATTAGACACCAGGATTTTTTGGGGGGTGGGGAGAAAGAACATAAGAATGGCCATACTAGGTCAAATCAAAGGTCCATCTAGCCCAGTATCCTGTCTTCTGACAGTGGCCAATATCAGGTGTGCCCCAGAGGGAGTGAACAGAACAGGGAATCATCACGTGATCCCTCCCCTGTCATCCATTTCCAACTTCTGACAGAGGCTAGAGACACCTTTCCTGCCCATCCTGGCTAATAGCCATTGATGGACATATCCTCTGTGAATGTATCTAGTAAGGAAAGGTTTATATTCTTGAAATGTATTTTGAGGGCTTTTCCCCCCTACAGTATGTTTCAGAGAGAAAGGTTTGTTTAATTAGAAGCTGGTTGTTTACGAAGATAACACCCAAGTTAACAACATCGTGTTCTGGAGGCTGATGAACCAGAAAAGCCTGAAGTTGACATAAAAACACAATGAAAGATCATTAATGAGTGAAAGAGGCCAATTATCTCCTCTTTAGATCATATTTTGGATGGCTCTCATCTGCAAAACATCCTACCGTTCCATGGGCCAATTCCTCACCACTATAAATTGGCGAAACACTATTGACTTCAATAGAATTACATCAATTGACGCCAGATTTAGGATTTGTCACTCAACATTCCATGTCCTACCTCCCCGAAAAGACCACAGTTGAAGTGTATTTTTACCTCTCACAGTTGACAGGGACCTCTTTGCCAGAAACCCATCAAATCCATTTAGCAGTGACATATATACCAATGACATTGAACCTGAATCCTAAAAGTGCTTTACCTTTACTTCCTTATAAATCTTACTGCTCTATTAAGCCCCGTTGAACAGCTGGCAGACAGTGATCTGAGTTGTTTGGCAGATTGGTACAGCCGGTTTTGCGGTAGTGCCCATCTTGGCATCTCTTATTAGAACACTCAGCAATTTGGAACATACCATTTAACAGCAAGAGAGACAACTAAACAGACAGCTTGCCTGTTCGACATCCCAAGAACAATCGACTGCAATGGGCACGGGGGTGTGAATTAATGAAGTGACAGCTGTGAGGCACAGCGGCAGGATAGAAGGGAATTTCTAGGGGACTTTAGAGTGGCTTGTGCAAAATCTAACTTTGCTAATACACCTTTATTAGTCAGGGCCCAATCAAATGTCCATTGGTAGTAGTGGAAAGATTCCTATATGGGGCAGATATAACAAACCAGATTACCAAAAAGCAGTTAGTTTTTACCGTCAGCTATGGATACAAAACTATGTCACCACAAAAATAATCCAAATCCATATTTCTAGTCTTACTTTAATTTCTTCATCCCTAAGTCCCCATCCTCAAATCCTGTGGATTTTTGGGCTGAGGTGGATGAACAATATAAATAATTTTATGCACAATTTTCATTTGCTTTATTTTCAGTTTGTTGCAGCTGTGTTCCCCCCTCCCTCCTCCACCCCCGATTTAATGAACTAAGGGCACATCTTCATTCTGCGGAAGATCGCCGCTGCAGCAGTCAATCTTCCCGAGTTCGATTTACCAAGTCTAGTTAAGACTCACTAAATTGAACTCAGAGGGCACCCCTGCTGGCATCTGGTACTCCTGCTCTTGCCAGGAAGAGGAAGTTGACAAGAGCATTTTCTCCTGTAGGCCTCCCACTCTAGGGACACTACCAAGCTCGTCTTAAGGTAAGTCGAGTCCAACCATGTATTCTATGTAGCAGGAGTTGTGTACTTTAAGCAGAGCTGCTGGGTCTAGTGTAGACCTGGCCTAACACTGGTGTGGTTGTGACCCACCAATACACATTCTCACATACACAGGGGAAAGAGTGAAATTTAGGGGGATTTGACTTAGCAGAAAATGGCATGATAGGATCCAATATCTGGAAATTAATATTAGAAAAATTCCATTATGACACAACTTTTTAACCAGGGAGGAAGTTAAACTTCAGGGAAGCTGAGCCAAAGAAGTGCACTTGGAGTCTTTAAATCCAGACTGGATTAGTTTCTAAAGGTATGTCTACACTTCATGGCTATTTCGGGATACCTCTGGGATACCCCGCATCTACACAAGCTGCCCGTTATTTCGAAATATTTTTCAAAATAACAGGTGTGCTATTTCAATATCTTGGTAAACCTGTTGCATGAGGGATGAGGAATGGCTCGATATAGCACATTACTTTGAAATATGACACTGTGTAGATGCACAAAATTTCAAAATAAGCTATTTCAAAATAGTTTCAAAATAAGATACGCAATTAAGAAATTTGGTGCTTTGTAGATGCACCCTAAGAGAATTCAACCACAAGTTAATGAGCTTGATTGTGTCATTTAGATAGCGAAGAAAAATTCCCTCCAGGATGGGGATTACTGAGTGAAATTCTATAGTCTGTGTGGCTTACTCTGAATTCTCCCGAGTGGTTTACCCTGGATGAATCTATAGTGACGTTTCAACTCACATGCTCAAAAATTTGTAGGAAGTGAATTATACATATTACGGGTTAGTTCCTCAGCTACTTTGACAGCAGCACAGGAAGCTTTTCGCATGTTGCCCCAGTAATGGCACTCACGCCTGATCTAACGGGGTAAAAGTGCAGCAACTTGTCCCTTGGACCCCTTTGCTGAAACAGGTAGTGAGGCAGCCATTTTGACATAGTTATGGGGGATGTTCTAAGAATTAATTGAGTGGCCTTTATTGGGAGGTCTCCCCCAAAATGTTTGGCATGTTCTCACATTACATTGGGACTACATCTATACTGGCCAGTCTTGTGCAAGAACATATGCAAATGAGGCACGGCGATGAATATCGTCGCACCTCATTTGCATACTTAATGAGCTGCCATTTCATAGAGGGATAAGGGATCTTTTGGAAATGGCTTTATTTTCCTCAAGATCAGCATCTAGACTGGCGCTTTTTTCCGGCAAAGCTCCGTGCCAAAAAAAAGCAGCAGCCATTTTTATGCTAATGAAGCAGGGGAGATTTAAATCCCCGCTTCGTTAGCAATTGCGATACGTCTAATTTACATCCCTTTTACAAAAAAGGGATGTAGTCTAGACGTAGCCTTTTGGTTTGATTTGGTTTGTTTGCTCCAAAGAAGGCAATGCTGTTGATTTCACTGAGGATTATGTGATATTTCTGTCATTGAGCAAATGGAGATATTGAATGTAATGTTGCTGTAGCTGTGTTGGCCCCAGGATATTAGGGAGACAAGGTGGGTAAAGTAATATATTTTATTGGACCAACTTGGGTTGGCAAGAGAAACAAGCTTTCACAGAGCTCTTCTTATTACTATTGTTTTGGCCCATTGTTCTTACCTGAAGAAGAGCTCTGTTTGGCTTGCTGGCTCTCACCATCAGAAGTTGATCCAATACAAGATGCTGCCTCACCCAACTAGTGTCTCAAATAGAAGAGACATTCCACTTTGTAACATCCCCATCCTCAAACTGCATGCACTAATTTTAAGTTCCGTTTCCTACCCCTCCCCCATTTGCTCCTGTATCCAATTCATGTGTCACTCCCCTAATCCATTGTTAGTGGCATTTTCATGTATGCCAAAAGCTTGTGAAAGAGGCCATGGGAGAATCCATATAGGATCACACTTGGTGGTTGCTGTCTGTGGCTCTGGATGAAAACTATGGGATGCCTATTTACCAGAGGATCCGATGAAGTGTATGTAAAAAAAGGAAACATCAGCTTTGTGGAGCTGCTCTTCAATCCCAAGCGGTGCAGTGGAAAATACCACACCAGAAAAATCAGATTGTGGGTGTTCTTTTCTGGCTGGAACGATCATTTCTTTTTGGTTTGTGCCATGTCCTGCCTAGGCTGCATCTGTGTTATTGGTTGCCAAACAACTCTACTGCACCCAGCCAAGCCACAGAAGCAAATCTGAAACTGGGGAGAGAACTTCACAAAAGTACTCAGCCTCAAAATCTTAAATTGCCAGAGAACCCAAGATCATTCTCATGTTGACTAGCAATATTTTCTCCCACCCACTATATCCCTTATGTCTCTTGTGCTTAAAGATCCAAATTTAGTTTCCTACTGGTTTTCCGATACAGGGGAAAAATCTTATTCGCTTTGCCAATGCATGTCAATTAATATAGTCTTCATGTTAGCTCGACACAAATGTGCTACCATTTCTCATCTGGAAGTGCTACATGAGTGGGCATGAATGGAGCTCATTTTCCTGTTTAATAATTATTAGTGTTGATCAAAAATAGGGGAGCGGTGATTTTCATGCTTTTCACATTATTTTTGCTTTTGTTCTATCAGCCAGCTCTGTAGCTGGTGGGAAAAAATGGGAATGGAGGTGAATTGGGAAAATGCCATTAAAAGTTTTCCTTGTTCTTTATTTTGAAATTTGAAATGTCCAAAAATTTCAGATTTGGGCCAGTTCTGACAATGTGAATAATGAATGAACACAGAGTTACCGATGTCATATTTTTTTTATTCAGTTCCACCAAACATTGATACATAGATGATCAGGGATCATTCTCATCATTTCACAAATGGGAAAACTCAGGCCCGGAGGTTTATCCCAGAGGGGCAGTGATGTTCAGAGGTGGAGTCAGGTCTCTCGACATCACCTAACTATTTTGACCATCCTATATTGATCATCTGTTTGTTGTGTCCTTCTATTGTCTCCCATCTTATATTCAGATTGGAAGCTCTTCAGAGCAGACACCATCTCTCTGGGGTGTGTCTGTGCAAAGTTTACTACAACAGTATTGTGGTTCATGAGTGGGACCCCCCGGTGCTATGACGCAAACTAAATAATATCCATAGTGAAGTTTTCTGAAAACTGGAGTGGCAGCCACCAACCTATTCCATATAGACCAGCAAAAAATCTCAGTATGGCTAAAAAATTAGCCATGTTCCGAGTGGATTTGAATCAGTTAGAGAGATACAAGAAATAATCTCAAAACAACAAGAATTCCTGTGGTACCTTAAAGATGAACAGATTTATTTGGGCAGAAGCTTTCATGGGCAAAAACCTGCTTTGTCTGATGCATGGTGTGGAGTGGTGTGGAAATTAGAGCCAGGTATAAATATTCTAAGAAATGGCCTATATCTCATTATCATTCCCCTAAACTGTCCAGACTCCCACCTTAACACACTAGGGGTATGTCTAGACTACATGGCTCCGTTGACAGAGCCATGTAGATGAGTTTACTAGACATAGGAAAATGAAGCGGCGATTTAAATAATCACTACTTCATTTACATCAAAATGGCCGCCACACTGTGCTGATCAGCTGTTTGGTGGCACAGTGGGGTAGTCTGGACGCACCACGGTTGACAAGGGAAGCCTTTGTCGACCGCTCCGTTATGCCTCGTGAAATGAGGTTTACCAGAGCGGTCAACAAAGGCTTCCCTTGTTGACCACGGCAAATCCAGACTGCCCCGCTGTGCCGCCAAACAGCTGATCGGCACAGCGCAGCGGCCATTTTGATGTAAATGAAGCGGCAATTATTTAAATCACCGCTTCGTTTTCCTATGTCTAGTAAACTCATCTACATGGCTCCGTTGACAGAGCCACGTAGTCTAGACATACCCTAGGTTACTAGATATAGTCCAACCAGGCTGCGTGGCCCATCAGGGACAATCAGTATGAGGCATCCAAACTACAATTCCCGTGAAGCACCATGGCAGCTCAGCAGGAGACCTATATTAATGTCACACTGACCTGAGACAAAATATTTCCTTTCTATTTTCTTGAGGGCAAATATTGATTTTGAAGAAAAAAAAATCTTATTTTCCAATTGGGGGGTGGAGGGGATATTTTGATGGAAAATTTGTGACCAGTGCTAGATGTTGCAAAAACATCATTGTCGTCTTTTACTCTTGTATGTAAATAATTTAGTATTTGATCTTCCAGCAGACTGCTCCCAAAACATACAACTCCCCAAGAGTTCTCTGCCTTTCTCTCTCTCTCTGTCATGGCTGGTCCATATAAAAGTCAATGGAAGCCAATGGACCCAAAACTGTAGCCTACAAGATTAAGTTGCTTATCTGACAAAGCAGATGATATGCTTTTGGTTGATTTATACTAATTTATTATTATGTTCATTATAATATTTGGTATAGATACAGTACGTATTATGTTGTAGGTATTCATGGTAATAAGCCGTAATGCAAGAGATTATCACGCCTGTGTCCTGTATGGACAACTAAAGCATATTACAGTAAGAGTGCATAAGAAACCTCTGTCCCAGATACAACGCTTACTCAAATGTCCCTCAACCTTGGGGGAACCATGTAGAGGAGCTATACCTGGTTGAGCTGGTTCACCCAATACTAGAGCCAGTCAGTAACTGCAAAAGAGGCAGCAAAGCAAAGAAGTTACTAGAAAGCTCCGAGGTAATGGTTTCCAGAATGAAATAATCCTCATTAATATATAGTGTTAAGAGTCATAATCAGCTAACCTGTAGAATGAGTGTGCCCATAAATTCTCAGGGTGAGGATATAGAATATGGTCATGGTATGTTGGGTCAAAATCAAGCAACGCCAAGACCCCATAAATATACATGTTGCTTAGTTCAGTGAGAACTCACTAGCTCTCTAACAGTACATCTAGACAGCAGTGCTATTTTGGGATATGTCCAGTATCCCGAAATAGCATTTTCCGCATCTTAACAGCGCACCCGTTATTTTGAAATAACGGGCTTGCTATTCCGACATCTTGGTAAACCTCATTCCAGGGGGATGAAGGGACTTGTCGGAATAGTGGTCTATTTTGGAATAGCGCTGTGCAGACAGTGCCAAATTTTGAAATAGACTATCTCGAAATAAGCTACGCAATTTGTGTAGCTCAAATTGCGTAGCTTATTTCAAGCTAGCGCCTCTGTCTAGACACACCCTAAGTTCTCTGGGTGCTCCACGTACTCTGGTTAATTCTGCTGCACTTCTCCACTGCTCATGCACTTCAAACAACTATTAGTTTAGCTTCATTGTACAGCAAAGCTGCTACACTCTACCGGCCTGGACCTTCAACTTCATTGGCTTGCTAGGGTGAGGTTTGTCCTACATCTCCTAACACTGCTTCTTCCCAGTAATTTCAGCCAAGTGTGTCTCAAGACTGTAATCTGTTAACTGAAGGAGGAAGGGTTTGTGCTTTTAGTGCTGAAGGCTGTGGGTTCAAATGGGCCAGGTTCTCAGACAAAGGGAACACCTCATCCCAAGTGAATTCCTTGCAATCACTCATTCTTGTGAAGTGGGGAGATGAGAGGGCATTTTAACTGTTTTCACCAGAAACTGAGAAATACCTCTCTCTCTCTCTCTCTCTCTCTCTCTCTCTCTCTGGCTATGTCTAAACCACATGGCTTTTCCGGAGGTATCCCAGAAAAGCCATTCCACATCCAAGGAACAAGTCCACTTTTTTGAAAAAAATTTAAACCTGTAAACCTTGTTCTATGAGGAAGAAGGGATGTGTCAAAAGAGCAGTTTTTTCCAAAATTTGGTGCCATGTAGACATGCCAAATTTCAGAAAAGCCTCTTTCGACTGAAAAGAGGGAAAAGATACGCAAATTGCAGTTCGCAATTTGCATATCTTTTTCCGACTGACAGAGAGGCTACGTCTAGACTACAAAGGTAAGAACCCAACCTGAGGACCACATTGCAATCCATGAGGCAGGCAGTGTATGGTTCTATCTGCTCCTAGCCATGGGCGGTAGGTAATGCAGGCATGGGAAGGCATTGTCTTCCCAAAAGATAGGGATGGCTCTGCCCATGCTCTGGCTGGCAGAGAAGGCTGGGGCCTTAGTGGGCCTGTCTGACCATCTGGGAAGGGTGGGACTGTGGGGGCTGCAGCTGCCTGGCTGCTCCAGAGGCTGGGGCTGAACAGGAGCCATCAGGCTGCTCCAGAAGCCAAGATGGGGCTATTTAGCTGCTCCGGGGCCGAACTGGGCAGGAGAGCTGGGATTGCCCAGTACTCTGGGGCCAGAGACGTGGAGCTGTGGCTGTATGTCTGCCCAGCACTGGGATGGGGGGTTCACTAACTTTGAGCTGGGGCCAACAGAAGGGGCAGAGCCTTGGGCAGGAGGGGCAGGGCTGGTGCTTGCCTCCCCAAGCCAGCCGTTCACCCACCACCTCTGTTCCTGGCTACAATGATAGGCTTGGTCCTTTCAGAAGGAGGGAGTTGTCAATGTGCAGTAAGGAAGTCTCAGATGTTGGCACCACTATTAATTAAACAGTAATGTGGCAGACAGAAGACAAGCCTGGAGCGCAACGGCCCACAGCTCATTTGTTTTGTGTCCTCCCCACTGCCTGAAAATACTTCCTTTAGGTAACACGACCCACTTGGCGGCCCTACTAATTAGTTAGAACTGCTGTATATGTGTTCAGATTTCCCAATCCCGAATCTCCTCTTCACGTATTGCCTTATGCTGCTGCAACTCTGGCAAAAAGAAGAGGTTAAAATTAATTATAGTCTTTGGCCGGGGGATCAGCCACAGATGTTGGATTATTATTATTGTAATGTATTTGAGAATGACAGCAGGAATGTGTGGAGACTGACGGGAATCCATGAAATGAAACAGGCATGTTTAAACCACAGCTGAACCTTAATTCCCTTCCTTCTGCTAATAATAATAAGAGATAGGAATGGAAGCATGAAGGCCATGATCTATGCAAGAGCAACCTCTCCAAGCACCCCAGGAAGCAACCGCTGCAATGGAATTGTTCTGTATGACTCCACATTATTGCTTAATTGGCCAACAGTAGGAGCATGTTGGTGCTGACTTCTTTGATACAAAATCTAGTACCGAAATGGGTCGAATTAATTCTGCCGATTAGAGATGGACGAGATGACCACTTGAGGTCCTTCTGGTCCGGTACTTCTTTGACGCTATGCTTCTCTCTAAGGGGATGTTGACGCTAAAGGGGAAGGTTGACTTAATTACATAACTGGAGTTGACGTATCTTATATCACCGTCCACACAGTGGGAGGTGGACAGGAGCAAACGCTCCTGTCGGTTTCCCTCACTCCTCATGAGGAGCAGGACTACTGGCACCAGTGGGGCGCCCTTTCAATTCAAATTAGTCTCACTAGATCCACTAAATCAAACCCTCGAAGATCAACGGCAGCAGCGTTGATCTTCCACACAGTGTAAACATGGCTTACGGGGTGTTCACTCCAGTTTAGGGACCAATATAAGTGGGTCTTTCTCCATTTACTATAAAACCCACTTAAGATCTGTCTGGTTTGCTGGTCTGCTATACCACTTTGATGCTGGTAGAACTCCATCAATGTCAGTGCATCTTTCCTCATCAAACAGGGCTTAAATGGCTCATGGGCCATGTATTGATCAAGGATGTTTTTCATTTCCTTTATGAATTGCCTTAAATCTTCCAATTTCTAATTTATATTGCCCTACCTCTGTTGAAGGACCCCAAATATCCATTTAGGGCCCAAGTCAATGGGGTGCTCTTTTCAAGGATAGTGGAGAGCTCTCGGTGATTTTCAGAAGCTTACCAGCCTCTCACAATATCAGATCATAGAATCCTAGGGTTGGAAGAGACATCAGGAGGTCATTGAGTCCAACCCCCTGCTAAAAGGAAGATGATTCCCAGAGTTTAGTCAGGCCAGGACTTAAAGGACTCTAGAAATGGAAATTCCACATCCTCCCTAGGTAACCCATTCAAGTGCTTCACCATCCTCCTAGTGAAATAATTTCTCTTAAGATCCTTAAGGCTTCTTTATTTCAAGTGTTTGAGGATATTAATGGCTTAACACTATAAAGTAGGGGTCAGGAACCTTTTTTTGGGTCAGGGCCTACTGACTCAGAGTAAAATCAGTCAGGGGCTGCACACAAATGAGAAGCAAAAATCCTGAAACAAACCTTCACTGATGTGGCTCCCAAATGAAAAAGAGAAAGGCACTCCCCATATTCCCCTCACACACCAGAGCTAGAGGTGCCAGCTCTCAGATTGGTACCTTAATCCTTGCGAAAATTGACCTCCAAATGTATCCCTAGGGAAGCAAATACACAGGGACATCTCATGTGCCCAGTGATGTTAGTGGCAAACTCTCAGCTATCAATTCTCATACTCACACTGGTGTCATTCCATTGATTTCAGTGTATCATTTCCCCGCTGCTTCATTTAAATGAAGTTATTCCGGTATAACAAAACAGAAAATTACCAATAACTGCACTGGGTGTCAGAGCAAGGCCCCTAGTGATAAAACTTCAGCAAGCATGTCCCATGTAGTAACTTTATCTATATATCTATATTTTAGAGTGTGTCCATCTGTGAGTGAGTCTGTCTGTGCGTCTGTGAGTCTGTTCATTCAAGAACACTTCCTAAACTGTAAGAGCTAGGACCACCAGATTTGGCATGCAGCTTCCTCTTGCTCTAAGTTAAACCAAGGCCAGGGTTTGGCTGTGCCGGGAAAATGGGAAGTGCTGGAAGTGGGACTGTTTTCCCTAACATGGAAAGGGAGTGGGTAGAGAAGAGGCATGCAATACTAAGAGTGGCCACCAGGGGCAACTGCAGCACCAACAGACTGGCCAGCAGGGCTGGGGCTCCACCATCTTGATGCTACAGGGAGGGCCGCTTTGGGGGACAGCCGCCATAGCCTTGCTCACCCCAAGACAACCCCTCCTCATCCCCAAACTCTCTCTCCAGCCTTCATTTTCCTTCATTTTTGAAAAAAAATACAGTCATTGAAATACAACATGTATATTTTTCATTTTCTTTAAAGACTTCGTTAAAGACTTCCGAGCAATTCTGGGAACATCTGCTAGTATTCTCTATCAGAACAAACAATCTAAACATACCCATTCTATGCATTCAAACTCTGAGATGTCACAGCGTTTGCTCAAGTGTTTCTTCTACTAGGGTTGGTGTCAGGGGGTTTTGCTGGGCTGTCCAAACCAGGAGTCTGTTTGCACTCCCTACCACAGACTGTTTAACTTAACACGGTGCCTGCTAAAGATTTATGCCATTTGCCCAAATCATCCGGCAATATAAATAGATTAATAAAATAAGCCATTGTGTGTTTAAAAAAGGCAGAGGATTGGCTGGTAAGAGCCGATTTATTGAGCCTCTCACCAATGTGTTTTAGGAGAGTCTAGAAATTGTAGGTGCCCAACTTGCAACACTTTGGGTGGCTGACTTTGTGTGGGTGGCATAACTCAGCACTTCCTGAAAATCAGGTCCAACCACTAGGTTGCCTGTAGTCACTTTTGAAAATCTTGCCATGTGTCTACAACCGACCTTTTAGAGACTCAGAGGGGCTGCTGTGTAAGTCTATAACTTTAAAAACACTGAGTGGTCCTGTGGCACCTTAGGATATGTCTACACTTGCAGCCTATTTCGGAATAGGGCTGCAAATGTAGGCATTCGGAATTGCAAATCAAGCCTGGGGTTTAAATATCCCGTGCTTGATTTGCATCTTCCCGGCCAGGCGCCATTTTTTATTTATTTTTTTTTAATTTACAAGCCCGGAATAACTGCCCGCGTCTATACGCGGCAGTGAAACAAGCTTTCGAAATAAAGCCCTATTTCAAACTACCTGTTATTCCTCCTGCAATGAGGTTTAACAGGTAGTTCAAAATAGGGCTTTATTTTGAATGCCCCTTTCACTGCCACGTGTAGACACGGGCAGTTATTCCAGGCTTGTCAATTTCAAAAAATGGCGCCCGGCCGGGAAGATAAAAATCAAGTGCAGGATATTTAAATCCTGGGCTTGATATGCAATTCCGAATGCCTACATTTGCAGCCCTATTCTGAAATAGGCTGCAAGTGTAGATATACCCTTAGAGACTACCCAAAAGACACAGAATCATGAGCTTTTGTGCATCTGATGAAGTGAGTTTTACCCCTGAAAGCTCATGATTCTATGCATTTTTGGTAGCCTCTAAGATGCCACAGGGCCACTCATTGTTTTTAAGGTTTCAGAGAGGTAGACATGTTAGTATGTTTCAGCAGAAACAAGCAGTCAGGTGACACCTTAAAGACTAACAATTTTACTAGGGCATAAGCTTCCATGAGCTGTGGCTTACATCGTCAGATACATGAAGTGAAAGAATCAGATGGCGGGGATATAGACATGCATGCCTTAAGAAGAAACAGTCCTTTACACACATACAGAATGGGAAGCGACTGTCTAGGAAGGAGAACTGCAGAAAGAGATCTAGGGGTCATAGTGGACCACAAGCTTAAATATGAGTCAACAGTGTGATGCTGTTGCAAAAAAAAAAAAAAAAAAAAGAAAACATGATTCTGGGATGCATTAACAAGAGTGTTGTGAGCAAGACGAGATGTCATTCTTCCACTCTATTCTGTGCTATTAGGCCTCAATTGGAGTATTGTGTCCAGTTATGTGGAGAAATTGGAGACAGTCCAGAGAAGAGCAACAAGAATGATTAAAGGTCTAAAGAACATGACCTATGAAGGAAGACTGAAAGAACTGGGCTTGTTTAGTTTGGAAAGGAGAAGACTGAAAGGGGACATGATAGCAGTTTTCAGGTATCTAAAAGGGTGTCACAAGGAGGAGGGAGAAAAATTGTTCTCCTTAGCTTCTGATGATAGGACAAGAAGCAATGGGCTTAAACTGCAGCAAGGGAGGTTTAGGTTGGACATTAGGAAAAAGTTCCTAACTGTCAGGGTGGTTAAACACTGGAATAAATTGCCTAGGGAGGTTGTGGAATCTCCATCACTGGAAATATTTAAGAGCAGGTTAGACAGACATCTATCAGGGATGATTTAGACAGTGCTTGGTTGGTGATCTCTTGAGGTCCCTTCTAGTTCTATTATTCTATGATTCTATGATACAGAGATGTGTGTGTTCCAACAGTGTTAATGAAGCTAGAAGTAGGCCACATCCTCCCTGTTTGAATTAGCCTCATTAACACTGTTGTTAAACTGTAAAGGTGCCAAAGGACTCCTTCTTCTTTTATAGGGTGAAATGCTTTGCTGAGTATCATTTGGCCTCCTCAGTGGTGAGGCACCAGTTTATCCAAGTGGAGGATCTTGCCTTCAGAACCTCAGCTTGATACACTAGTGCCTTAGAAGTACCTCAGTCTCAAAATCCCAAGCTGTGACTGGTGCTATTCCACAAGGGACCCTAATGATGGGAATCAGTGTAGGCGGCATGCTGAGGTTTTGCCCATAGAACCCTGTTCCAGAGCCTTTTCTCCGAAGACCTAATGTAGTTATGGGCAACCTAGGTTAGTGAGCAGGCTGCATGAGTGGCCCCCCTTCATCTCAGTGGGCCGCAAGATTGTTGCAACCAAGGTGGTCTCCTAGGATAGGGTAGTTTTGCTAAGTGCACTTGCGAACCTAGAATATGCAGAGTGTGCCGATTGAACCATAGCAGCTGGGACAGAGTGAGGCCAGAGGACTACAGAAGAGTGCTAGCAGGAAAGTATGTGAGCTCTAGATTAGGTAGGTCGCTGTTCCCTGGATAAACTGGCTTAGAACCAGCCAGAACTTTCCAGAATCAGGCTGGACAATGAGGCCAGTTGGAACACCTGGAGCCAATTAGGAGCCTCCCAGAGCCCAGGGAATCAGGCTAATCAGATCACCTGGGGTTGAGCAAAAACCACTGAGACTGGTTTAAAAGGGCTCCTCTTCTGTTAGTTCAGAGGCACACAAGGAGGAGGGAAGGAGCCAAAGATCTGAGAGAGAGAGAGTTATCCGAGTGAGAGCTGCGGTCTGCAAGTCAGGCAGAGTGCAGTGAAGGAGCAGTATAGGGAGCTCAGGTACCAAAGAAAAGGTACTGGGAGGGATTGTTTGGGGAAGTGGCCCAAAAAATATTTGCCAGACTGAAAGAAGAACAATATCTGTTGCCGCTGCCTATGGGGCTCTGGGCTAGAACCAGAGCCGGCCCAAGGTACAAGCCAACTGGGCTACCGCCCAGGGCGCCCCATTATAGGGGGTGCTGCCCGGGGCCACCAGGCCAGACGGGGGCAGCACCGCACATGCGCCGCGCGCCTGGGGCGGAGCCACGCATGCGCCGTGCGCCCGGGGGCAGTGCTACGCATGCGTCACACTCCCGGGGGTGGCGCTGCGCTCCCGGGGCCCGGGGCGCACGAATGGCTCAGGCCGGCCCTGGCTGAAACCCTGATAGTGGGCGGGCTCAGGTTCCCCCAACACTCCCCACACCACTATGGAGTCTGTCCATGGATAGGAAAACCAGGATTATAGTGGGGTTTCCCCCCATGCTGTGGACTAGCCTGTGATGAGGATGACTCAGTAGGCTGTAGCCCTGGCCTCTAGAAAAAGAAGAGGCCGTGAGGAGAGTCACAGTGAGCCTCTGAGGCAAACGCTGTCTGTCAGAAGTGCACGACCCATGGACACAACCAGAGCTCTGCCACATGGCACTTTGAATGGATGCAGAGGGAACGCACGGCTTTCCCAGTGACCGTTGCGTGCAATCAGCACCCGATTTCACGTGCTCTGGCTTTACGTGCGTGTCCCTTTAGTCATTACTCGCAGGGAAGGGAAAAAAAACCCTACACAGATAGAAACCAGCATAATCTGGCAACCCTGCACATGGGCAACAGTAAACAAAATGTCTCTGGACCACACTTAGAGCCCTGATAGGCCGCTTGTGATCCTTAGGCCACAGGTTGCCCACCAGTGGCATAATGCGTAGCCCATGGAAGTCAGTTGGAGTCTTTCCATTGCCGTCAGTGGACTTTGGAGGTAGCCCCAAGAGCGCTTCTTGTTAGCACTAGTGGAGAATTTGTTTTTAAAAAAAATGCCTAGTGTAGACAAGGCCAAAGTGAATAACATCAGAAGCCTGATCATTTGTCATGCACAGTCACCCAAAACCATTATTTCTTTTACACTCTGTAATTTCCAATCGCCTTGTGTAAACAGTGCCCAGATTTATTTTCGCAGAGTATCAAAACCACTTAGCATGAGTCACAAGCTAGATCTCAAGCAGATAATTTTCTCCTAATAGATTTTTGGGTTAACAAGATAAAAATTAACATGAAAATGATGATGTGCTGACTGAGGGAAACCTGGTTTTATTTTGTGCCCTATTTGTTTTACAAGGGAAGTCTTCAAATATCTATGCAAGGGCAAAATATTTAAAGTGTTTGCACATGTTTCCCATTTCCATGTCATGCGATTCATTCACAGCCAGCCAAAGGCATCTCCCTTTTGTAACATTTTTTTTTAATTGTCACAAAAGACTCCAAAGGTGCTTTTGTGCCTTTCTGGCTCTCTTTCTTCCAGCTTTGCAAAGCGGCAACCAATCCTAGCAGCTAAGAAACGGGCCCTGGACAAGCCTCAAAGGGTTCTGGGGTGTCCTGCGAATTGCTTTGTCTACTCTGTGAAAAGGTGCAAAGTACAGAACTAAGGCATGCGCATCGTGGTGAACCACAGCGGCTGCACTTTGATAATGCTGATTAAACATGATGTTTTTACTGGCAAATCCTGCCTCCAGTCAGAGTTTTGCCATTCAGTGTGTTGGGATAAGGATAGTGGCTTTCACCCTGATAAACAGTCTCAGTATCCCTACTAATTATTATTCTATATCTAGGTAGCACCCACAAACTCCAAGAATGATCGGGGCTCCATTGTGCTAGATGTCATGCAAACCCAGACAAGTTGAACCTTTCTAGTCCAGTACTCTCTGGTCTGGCAACATCCATGGTCCAGCATGATTTTAGTTAGCCAGATGTCCACTTATCGTGAGTGTGGCCAAGTTTCCAGCAGTCCCATAATGCTTGTTGGTAGCCACCAGTCCTGGCTCTCAGTGTTCGGTGCTGTTACTTTGCTCTAATTTACCCCTAATGTCTTCTCAGAGACCAGTAAGCCGTGGAAGTGTTGGAAATGCTGCTAGACCATATTGACCTCCTGTGGTTTGGCAAATTCTCTAGTTCGGCATTGGTCATATCCCAAGGATGCTGGACTCAAGAGGTTCAGCCTGTAGTAAGTGATGTTCCTTGCCTGACATGCTTAAAATTTAAATGGAAAAGCGGGCAACGAGTGATAAGAAATCATTTTAAAGCTGGAGAACTAAGACACAAAGAAATTAAATGTCGTCTTGCAAGTCACATAGTGGGTCTCTGGGAGAGCCAGCAATAGAGTCCAGATCTTCTGGGTCCTGGGTCCTGCCGTGAGGGCAGGGGACTGGACTCAATGACCTCTTGAGGTCCCTTCCAATTCTAGTGTTCTATGATTCTATGATTCGGGGCTCCTAACTAGTGCTCTAACCAAAAGGAATACTTCCTCTCTGGAGCAATGTGTCAGACCCTAGCAGCTTACAGGAATAGTGATGCAGCATTTAATACAGTGCAATCGATTTATAAGGAGAAAACAACTTTGGCTTCTTGGTCTGACCCCAGAGACTGGATGTTGCGCAGAGCAGCTGTGCTATATATTGTAAATGGGCACGGGTGGAGAAATCTCATAAAGTCTCCAGTCATACTTGACAACAGAGAAAGTGTCTATCTCTCCACATTGAAACTCCAGTGAGAACTTTGTAACCAGCAAGGTAACAAATACAAATGTTCAGTTCTGTCCTCCCATCGTGCCCCTGTTGCTACTTTAATTTGGCAGTTGTTAAAGAGACCTTGATCGTGTCAAATTTTGAGGAGGAGAAGAACGTTATCACAGAGATAACAGTTGTCCTCTACTTTGAAATGTAAGACTTTTCACACTTGCCCAAGCTCTTTGGCAGAAAGTTCTTCTCTTCTGTCAACAAAAGGGCCTCCTCCCCCCTGCCCGAAAGCATGAAAAAAACGGGGAGGAATGGCAAGGCCTGAACATTCTCTTGTCCTCCATCTGAATTATGAGAACAATTTTCCTAAGCAGCACTGTAGAATGTGGTGGCTCATACTCTAATCTCGTTCTGTCTTTTTATCCCAGGGTAAATCCAGCATCTCCCTCCATTAAGGAAAGTGAAGTGACTCTGGTTTTGTAATGATGTGAATGACAGAAAAATTCAGCCTAGCGCTTTTTGCACTGATGGCCAGATTGGTTCTGGTTCTAGTTCTCAGAGAGCCCAGTTTATACAGGCCACTATTTTCATGAGATTTCAGCTGCATCAGACACAGGTGCAGAAAGTCAACGTCTTCTACTTTGGATCAGACACAGAGACAGACATCAATGAACCAGCAAACCGCCACGCCCCATCAAGGTGGCTCTGGATCTGGAAATCTGATTTCATATCCTCCTGAAAATGGAAGAGGTTTGGAGTCAAGGGTCCACCTGTGGCCATTTGGATAACAATATCCCTCAGAGTCCATGTGCTTCATATTTGGTGTCATGTTAGAAAACTCTTTCTGTGAAAGAGCCATAAAGCCGAGCAAAAGAGCGTAGGGCATTCTAGGGCCAAATCCTTGTCTAGTGTAAATCAGTGTGGCTCCTTCTGCTTCTGATTTACACCAGAAGGCCTTGCCTCTGGGGTTTAAGTGATTGATCCTGAATGAGGCTATATCGACACTGTAGGCTTCTTGTGCAAGAAGCTTTTTGCGGAAGAGATCTTCCGCAAAAATGTATTGTGCAAGAGCGTGTCCACACTGCAAAAGCGCATCAAAAAAGTGATGTGCTTTTGCACAAGAGAGCATGCAGACTGCATGGACGCTCTCTTGAAGGAAACTCTGATTGCTAGTTACAGAATGGCCACCAGGACAACTATGCTTTTTTCAATTGCCTCTTTTTGAACAAAAAAACCTCTCTTGCCCGCCTATACACAACTTTTTGTGCAAGAACTCTTTCACAAAAAGGAGTTATTCCTCATAGAAGGAGGAATACCTACACCAGAAAAAAACCTCTGTTCTTTCATTTTACTTGTGCAAAAACGTGCTTGAGGTGTGGACGCTCCGCGAGTTTTTGAGCAAAAACTCTGTGAGCAAAAACTAGCCTGAGTTTAGCTTCCAGTGAAGTCTTGCAGCAGCTCCAGAGCACCATTTCTTAGGCATCACCAGGAAGCCACTATCCCCCCCCCCACACACACTTTTCTTCTGGAACATTCTCAGGAGGCATTGGGGAGCTTTGACGAAACACGCCAGGTTGGAGGTGCAACCAGCCGAATGAATCCAGCCCATTTCATAGCGTCATGGAATCATTCCCTCTCACACACTTGGCCCTTGTCAGCAGTTTGAATGGGAATCAGAAACATGGCCTTGAAGCCGGCTGGAATGTAGCTTAATGTAGCAGGGCCAGCATCAGCGAAAGAAGAAAAGCGAAAAAAGTTTCATGGAAACTTTTCTACTGTTGCATTTACTGTGAAGCAGAAATTAATGAAATGCATTAACAAAGAAAATAAACCTTTTGCTCTCCAGGCAGCAAAAGGGGACAGTTTAGGAAATATTCTCTAAATATTCTCCCCCGCTTGCCTGGATCCAGCCCTCAAGGCTCAGGGCTCCCCCCGCCCCCACCTTCCCACTGTGAGGCTGCGGCACACAAAGTCTACTACCCTGGGCCACCCTAGACTCTGGTATATGAGGGGAATGTGGGGTGTCTTTCCCCTTCTCAGTTGGGAGGGAGGGCCATGTCCGTGAGGAGAATTGTGCAGGTTTGGGGGGAGGGTTGGGTTTATTTGTTTTTTTGTTTTGCTTTGTTAGTTTGCTTCTCACTTGTGTGCAGCCCCGAACTGATTTTTCTGTGGGCCAGCAGCTCCCAACCCAAAAAAGGTTCCCCACCCCTGTATTATAGCTAGGAACAAACCCGAGTCTCCCGAGGATTTATCCATGCACTATCCACTAGACCACACTACCTCCTTATTTTTCATATTCTAGTTCAACAGCCTTTGTGTAAACATTCCCTCGTGCTTTCTCTCTTTCTCTCTCTCTCAGGTTTTTTCCATCTTGGTGCCTGCTCCTGTTGAAGCCAATAGAATTTTTTTTTTTTTTTTTTTTGCTCTAGTTGCCCGGAGGAGCGGGCCCATCATAAGCTGGCAAACTCTGCCTTCTTATTAATTCTTTGTAGCAGCATCTAGGGGTTGCAACATATCAGGTATCCACCAATAGGTTGTACGAGACAGTCACTGTTCCGCAGAGTTTACAACCTACGTATACAAGACTGAAAAAGCAGCAAGGGAAACTGAGGCCCAGAGAGTTCAAGTGACTTCCCCAGAGCAGACTACTGACAAGAAAGAGAACAGAGCCCATCCCTTTCGAGTCCCTACCCAAAGCATTAGAACAAACAGCCTTTTCATTGCACCCCAAATGTTGGAAAACCCGTTGCACAGCAGAGTAACAATTTCCCAAGAGAAACATTGGTTTAAAGTTCAGGTTGAACCTTGCAAGTCCGGCACCATCCGTAGTATGGCATGATTTTAATTAGCTGGATGTCCATTTATCATGAGGGTGACCAAGTTTCCAGCAGTCCCTAAATTTTGTGACAGCCACCTGTCCTGGCTCTCAGTGTTCTGTGCTGTTATTTAGCTGTAATTTACCCCTAAATGCCTCCCAAGAGCCCAGTAAGCAGTAGAAGTGCTGGTAATGCTGCTAGACAATATTGACCTCCCATGGTCTGGCAAATTCTCTGGTTCAGTACTGGTTAGTTCCTGATGGTGCCGGACTAGAGAGGTTCAACCTGTACTTAACAGTGGCTTTCAATATGAGAGTAATAGGAAAGAAAAAAAAAAGCTGTTTTCTTAAATTAAAATGTCTATTTTTTTCTTCCCCCTCTCCTCCTTAAAATCTTGTTCAGATAAATTTTATTCCATAAATGAAACCTGGATCGCTAAATTCTATAATTCTTCCCCCACCATATCTGAGGGTTTCATAGAAATCCTAGAAGCAATGCTCTATCCAAAATACCTACCCACTCTTCAGCATTTATCTCTCTGTTCATCCACACGTATTTCTGTGAGGACTGGCGGTAGAGTGAAAGAAAAACCTTACAGGCCTCTGCACATTGTAGGGTACTTAAAATATCTCCTTAAAATGTAGATTTTGACTTTCTGCCCAGGACTGCACTCAAAGTTTTGCCATTAAGTCCTAATTGCTAAGTAAATGTTCACTCAATATTTCAGTCAATATTTCTCCTCAGAGAACAAAGAGCAATCATTTCCATGTTTTGTTTCAGTATCCTTTTATTTCTTTTCTTGGAGTAATCCCTTTATTTTATGTGACTTGCAAGTGACTAATCTTCCATCTTGGAACAGATCATATCTCTCTGAAACCAAGGGGAAACGTGCCAGATTTCCAAGAGTTACCCCTTCCCAACCAAAAGACAGATTTCTCTTCTCCAGGGCTATACGCACCACTGTTTCCCCCTAGATATTCCTGATATGTCCACAAATCACGCTTGGTTCCCAGTTTGGTTCACAGGGTGTGTCTACACAGCACCCTAAACTTGAAATAAGATACGCCGTAGAATCTTATTTTGATTCTATTTCGAAATAGCTTATTTTGAAATTTGGTGCATCTACACAGCGCCAAATTTCGAAATATCGCAGTATTTCGACACATCTCTTAACCCTCATGGGACAAGGGTTACCGGGATTGTTGAAATAGCACGCCCGTTATTTAAAAAAATATTTTGAAATAATGTGCAGCTTGTTAAGATGCACGGTAGCTATTTCAGGATAAAATAGCCACGCTGTGTAGACGCACCCATACAGATCAGGAAGCCAATGGCTCAAGTCCAGAACTGGGGCATAGGAAACACAGAAGGCTCCTGGATTTTATTGGCTTCATAAGATGCATGAAGTTATTTTAGTTAAGCTTTAATATAATGGTTCTGTTATGTGGCTCAGCGCAGCCAGGCAGGGTCACCAGGACAACACAATTGGGTACAAGCATGGTTTACCAAGAGAGCATCTATATATTACTGGACAGATTCCCCCTCTCCTCATGGGAAGAAGTCCACCTTTTTGTACTTTGTCTCAGACTTACTTCCCTACAGCAGGGTTCCCTACCATTTGGAAGACCCCACATCCAGGGGGCATGGGTGGGGAACCTTTCTGGGTCAGGGGGCCACTGACCCACTGAAAAATCAGTCGGGGCCACACACAAGTGGGAAGCAAAAAACCAAATCCTCACAGGCATGACCCCCGACTGAGAAGGAGAAAGACACCCTCCACATTCCCCTCACACATCAGAACCTAGAGGGGCCCAGACCAGTTGTTTTTGTATGTTCCAGCCCCATAGGGAGGTGGGGGGGGGGCTGGAGCATCGAAGTGGGCTCCCCAATGCTGGGAGAAGGAGTCCTGAGCCTCAGGGACCAGATCCAGGCAAGCCAGGGGTTTCATCCAGCCCCCAGGCCTTAGGTTCCCCACCCTTGCATTAGGGGCTGTGTGTGGATGAACCACATACACAGTTCCAGCCAGCCCAGTAACTCAGGTACAGTTTGCTATAAAGTTCCAGAATAAATTACATGCATAAGTACCCTGGCTCAGGGTCAGACTTTCAAAAGGGCCCAAGACCAATTTTCCCAGGCACGAAAGAATTGGACACCTCACTTCCTTGGGATCCTTGAAAATGCTTCCTAGATTGTCTCGTCTTTAGGGCAAGACTTGTCTTTTCATTCTGTTTGTGCAGCGCCTTGCACAAAGAGGTCCCAGGCCACAAGTGGGTCTCCTAGGTGCTACTATCAATGCAAATAATAATAATGATTGTCGGCATAAGTGTAATGCGCCACAATATTGGTGACACATTCCAAAGCCCGCTTGTGCCCTAAGAGATCTGCTCACAGAGGCTATGTCTAGACTGCAGGCTTCTTTCGGAAGAAGCTTTTTTTAGAAGAGATCTTCCAAAAAAAAACTTCTTCCAAAAAAGAGTGTCCACACTGCAAAAGCGCATGGAAAAAGCAATCTACTTTTTTGAAAGAGAGCGTCCAGACTGAATGGACGCTCTCTCACATGTAAGCGGTGATTGTTATGGACGGAACGGCCACCAGGGTACCTGTGCTTTTTCCTCTTTCCTCTTCTTCAGAAAGAATTCCCTCTTCCCCATCCACGCCCAGCTTTTTGCGAAAGAGCTCTTTCTCAAAAAGGCTGCTTCTTCATAGAATAAGAGTAACCAATGCCAGAAAAAACCCTCTGTTTGTTTGATTTTCTTGCAGAAGAACGCAATTGCAGCGTGGCTGTTCCTCAAGTTTTGCTGGAAAAATGGCTTTTTTTTTTTTACAAAACTCTGTAGTGTAGACATACCCAGAGGGACCACATGTGTGGGGCTCTCCTTCCCCTCCCAGGGACACAATGGGGTTCTCTTACCCTTGACAGTGCTGATTCCTTCTCTTGAACCCCAAGGAGGGTATCCTGTTTGACCAGGGAGAGCAAGGCCAGGGAAGGAGTACATGGACCAGGGGTGATCTCCACAGCTCACCAGAGCCACAAAACTCCCAAAGGAAATGTAAGAAGGATGGCAGCTGTATTAACTTTCCCACTGATGCTATGGTGAGGACCACTTAAAAGGGATGCCAGAGGCAGCCATGGTCAACGGCGTTGGTGGGCAACTGCACTGAAGTGTAGGGCAGAGGTGTTGGGTGTAGTGGAGCAATGCTGGGGATGTAAAGTTTGCACTTGGATGGTCCTGGCTGCTCTACGATTTCTAATGTTTTCAATGAAGGCCATTTTTGGTAGGAGAACATTCCCCTATCTCAAAGAGCTCCACCAATTGCCCATCTGAGAAAGGAACCTACTCCACCTCCCTGCCCAGGGACCCAATCCCTCAGCCCTTTGGCCCTTCCTCTGCCTCCCAGCCTTGGCAGCCCGACTCCTCCTGCCCACTGCTCTGCTGCCTGCCCCCCAATCTCCCAGCCTGCAACTCTGGTGGTCTGCACCACTCCCCCTTCTGCCCAGCCCCACAGCCTCCCTGCCCTGTTCCTGCCCCCACAGACCTGAGCACAGCTCATAGTGGTGCTGCCCCACTCCCCAGCGGGGGGTATATGGTGTATGGGCTCGGGCTGTGTAAACA
This sequence comes from Pelochelys cantorii, assembly GCA_032595735.1. Taxonomy (NCBI): domain Eukaryota; kingdom Metazoa; phylum Chordata; order Testudines; family Trionychidae; genus Pelochelys; species Pelochelys cantorii. The sequence continues at coordinate 5,441,249 of CM064344.1, read as the reverse complement.
GCAGCCAATCGTTGGGAAGATATCCCAGAATCTGTTCTACCCTAGGCATGTATGTCAGGGAACCTCCTTCCAGTCATACTTTTTTTTAACTTAAATCATCTCCTGACACTTATTTGACATTATGATCCCTGTTTTACTAAAGTAATTAGATACTTAGTTTGAAACCTTAAATCATTGTGAAGGTAGCATACAGCAAGAAATACCTGCCTCCAATGTACCTGCCTTTTACATCGTTGCTCATGTCAGTGAAACTGGAAGTTTCTAAATTTCTTGCTAACCCAACCAAGGCCATGAAAGTTGCATTAGACTTGAGGGTATGCAGTTAATATTGCACCATTCTTGTAAAGTGCAATATGTGGAAGATATTTACAGTGCAATCATAACCTGACTCATAGTCATTTATGTGAGGCCAGGTCAATACCGGGGGGAAAATTTGATTTAAGATGTGCCACTCCAGCTACAAGGATTGTATAGGTGGAGTTGATATACCTACAATCGAATTTCTTTAGAGGCCCTACTACAGGAGGTTGACAAGAGAAACTCTCCCATTGACTTCCCTTGTGACCCCATGGTGTGCCAGATTTGACAGGGGTACCATCAGCATTTGATTTATCGGGTCCTTACTAGACCTGCTAAATCAAACCCCAGAAGATCGGTCTCTGGGTAGATATAGAAAAGGCCTGAGTGGTGGACTTGGGACCATGGGAAGTAAATTTTAAAGTGCAGGAACCAAGGAGACGGTAGTAAAATGATCTTCTGAAATATCTTGGGTTTTGTCTTAGAATTCTTCACATCTGAATAAATTCACCCCTCTGAGTTTTTCAATGGACATTATTCTTCTCTGGCATGAAGCATGAAAATATAAAGCCAGGCTCTGGTAAGGAGTTTGGCATTTAGTGCCATCAGCAGTTGATGCTTTGAGAGGAGAATTTATGATGCAAGTCCAGATCTGGGGTTCACTGCAGAGCAGTGTTCCCTGTAAGCTGTATACTTATGCAGCTACTCAGGAAAGATTCACATGCCACCCAGGTGATTAACAGAGTGCCCACTGCTAGGTTTTGTTTCTACTGATGGTGCACTTTCACACATTCCTTGGTGCACATAACAAATCTTATTTCACACATGGATGGAAAAGATTAGAGAACACATTGGTGGGGAGTACAGAAAAATGGCTTTTCCAGTTATCAGCCAGGGGAACCTGTCCACATCTACTAGCACAGACAGAGAGAGAAGAAAATCCAATTCACGTCTCTCTCGAACCCGCCCACAACACTGGAAACAGTGGGCCACATGAAACCTATAAATAGCTGCAGGACTTCAAGCTCCTTCTCAGACATGGAGTAAAAAACTTAAAATGCTCCCTAGGGAAAAACATGATCTCTTCTCCATGTTTGAGTTGTCAGTTTTGACAGGAATGATACAAGCTAGTTAAATTTGTGTTAATTTATTTTGTCTGATTTGGTGACTGCCTGTCACACAAATTGCTCACTAAGTCAGACTTTTCTTTCTTGTAGACTTTCCACTCTTTCTCCCCACACCTTCCCCTCTGCCATTAGGTAAACGCAGGGAAAGTGGACTTGTTGAACTCAAATAAACACAAAGAGCACTTAAGTTCAATCCACCCTCAATACTTCAGCTTCTTGTATCTGCTTCAGAAAGAAGAGATTTAGAAATCTCCTATTAGGGGGGACTGTTGCTTTTTCTTTCCAAACAGCTATGATTTGGATGAAATATTAAAAATGGGAGTAAGGAATGGACAGGGGGTGAAGGACAAAATATATTCCATTCCAGATGTAAGGTTGTCCTTGGATTTTCACTACTCTCAGAATGATCTCACATTCCCCTGCTCTTCCCTGTCCTGATTCTATCCTGACAAAGAACTAGTGTCATGTCTTCCTAATTCATTTTTCCTCCACTCTGGTTAATGTTGGGGCCACATGCACCTCAGGAGTGTTGGTGCGGAGGGTTTTCTCCACTGGGCAACAGGTATACATCTCTGTCAGCACGTGCTTTGCTTTGGGGAGTGGGACTTGGTGAAGGGATACCCATGGGATTTGCATTTGTGCCATCTCTAGCTCGGTATAACATTCTGTAGGCTATGCTATGTAGCGATGTAAAGGGTTAATGGGTTAACCAATAAGCATGCCCCTTCCTGGCATGCTCACCTGGGTAACTGGCTAACTGGTGGGGGCTGCCATGGCGCAGTGCAGCTGGCTCGGCCCGGCCTGGCTGGAGTAGCCCCCACCCACAGTGTGGTGTGACGGGCTTGGCTCGGCCTGGTCAGAGCACCCCTGCCTGTGATGCACCATGAGTGTGGGGGCTGCTCTAGTCCGGCCGGACCAACTGCACTGTGCCACAGCCCCCCATTGCGGTTACCAGGTGAACGCTTTGGTTAACCGGTTAACCACCTAACCGGGATTTTACATCTCTAATTTTATGGCCAGTGTTTATAGCTCTTACAGTTACCATTTCCAGAGCTAGACAACAAGGGAGAGAAACCGAGATCCCAGGCTGTATGCAGCCAGCAAACTATGTCTCTCTGGATTCACTACACAAGACCCGTGCTTCTCCTGTGGCATTCAAGAACACTGCAGCCATCCAAAGGTTCCTAGCTGAGGGGACGTCTAGACCGCGAGCTTCTTTCAAAAGAAGCTTTTTCAGAAGAGATCTTCCAAAAAAGCTTCTTCCGAAAGAGCGCATCCACACTTCAAAAGTGCATTGAAAAAGGGATCTGCTTTTTCAAAAGAGAGCGTCCACACTCACTGGACACTCTCTCACATGAAAGCTGTGATTACTATGGGTGAAATGGCCACCAGGGCACCTGTGCTTTTTCCTGGAGGCCTCTTCTTTCAAAAAAACTTCCTCTTCTTCATCCACACACGTCTTTTTCTGAAAGAGCGCTTTTGGAAAAGGCATTCTTCCTCGTAGAATGAGGTTTCCCAATGCCGGAAAAAAAACCCTGTTCTTTCGATTTTCTTTTGAAAGAATGTAATTGCAGTGTGGAAGTAGGTGACTTTTTTTGGAAAAACGGCGGTTTTTTTCCGAAAACCCCTGTAGTCAAGATGCACCCTGAGTGGGCATCTTTAGACTAGACAGCAGTAGTTCTTGGTGACAATTTTGAGCCTTGCATGTGTGTGTCTTGCTTTGTCTCGGTTTCATCCAAGTGCATTGTCCATTGACTCTTCTCGAAACGATTCCACTGGCTTTGTCCATCCTGCCACATCTTGTACAGCCATCTTGTCCTCCCTGAGAAAGCTGTCCCAGCCTGTAAATCTCTCTTCTCCTCACTTGCCCTTTTCACTTGTAAGTGAAGATCACGTCCCCACCCCGGAACATTTTTGTCTCACACGCCTGTCTGAGCTATCCTTACTCTAGCCCCTATTCCTGAAATTGCTTCCTCATCCCAGTACCAAGCCATCCCTTTCTTCTTTCATACCTTACCTAAAAATCCACTTTCTCCATTAAGACAGGTGCTCTGTCTTACTCTATGAAAGAGGGAAACACGAGAACAAGAAAAACCCTCTGCTACTCTGTTCTCTTTTGCTCCACCTAGTGCTTTTCCTCTCTATCTATACTCCTTGGTGTTCCTTATCTGCTGTGACTTGTGTACCACTGCATAGATTGACCATGCTTAAATAATACACATACTGACCTCCAAAGATGGCTGTGGAAACCACGTGTACAATTATTCCAGTTCAACATGTGCTACCAGAGTGTGTCATCACCATTTCCAATTCTCATCACCATGAAATTCTGTGTGTGTAAAGTCACTCCAATTCTTCTGAGGAAGTGGGTTTTACCCACAAAAGCTCAAGATTCCATATATTCTTGTTAGTCTCTAACGTGCCGCAGGACTACTCATTTTTAAGGTTACAGACAAACACAGCGACCCCTCTGAGATGATTTTTTTTTTTTTTTTTACAATACAAAGAAGCCATTCGAAGGTCTGATTATCCTGAGATAATCATTTGAGGAACTAGATAAAAAGAAGGACTCTAAGGTCTGTTCTTTCTTTCTTTCTTTCTTTCTTTCTTTCAAGGGGAGTTGTACCATGCAGACATTTTGCCATTCAAAACACCTTTAAGAAGGATTCACAAAAGATGAAATGTAGACAGGTTCAAAGCTGGAGGCAATCAGAGGAGAAAATGTAATAAATAATTAGCCGAGTTATTCAAAGAATCAAGAGGAAGAAAAACAAACCACACATACTGACCTAGTCTCCAGGAGCTCTCTTGCTCAAGTACAGTCTATTTCCATAAATATCCAACTTGGAGGATTCATCCATCCTAGCAGGGCTTTGTGCAGTGTTATCAGACTTCATGTGGTAATTTCTGCATTAAAGGAATTGCAGTTTTAAATTAAAGTCTTTGGCACCAAGATCCCAACGTACGTGACTTTACACTCATAAAGCTCTGGCAGGTCCATCCCCTTTCTTGTCAAGCAGGAATGCGCCCACGGTACATTCTGCCCTTTCCCTCAACTTGCACAGCATATCTGGGAGCATGAATTCCGGCAGGTGTGTTTCACAGCCAGAGACATGTGGCTTTCAGAAGAACTCTGTAAGCTGAATCAGACGTGAAGAGATTAGAAATTGCCAAGTGCTCTGCACAGTTTCCTACAGATCTGGTCGCCCCGTAGATCTCTCGTAAATTTTATAACATATAAATCAAGGCCGGCGTGAGGCAAGGGAGTAGATTTACAAAAGTCATTAGGCATCTAGAGCTGCAGAGAGAAGGTTGCCTAGAGCTTCATGGCAGCTTAACCAATGGGAGTTAGGAAGTTCATTAACTTAGGTCTATTAGGCTACATCTACACTGCACATCAATTTTGAAATAAGCTATTCCAGAATAGTTATTCCGAAATAGCTTATTTCAAAATAGCACATCTACACTGCAGGGAAGCCTCAAAAATTAGCCCGAGGCAGGCTTCCCTAATGTGGATGTGCTATCTCGATTTAGAGCCCCAGGAGGAATAACTTAGAATGGCCCTGGTGAGGGGCTATTTCAAAATAGCAGCAGTAGAGCATCTACACACACCTTAAGGGTGCTTAAGGGAGGAGTGGGAGACATTTATTGCTGCCAAAGTGTTCCTCATTATTAGTATTCACATTAAGGTTCTTGGGGTAAAGAAACAGGATAACCCTAGTGATAGGCAAACAGAATGGCTGGGATGATTTAGCTGGGTTGGGTCTGCTTTGGGCAGGGGGCTGGACTCGATGACCTCCCGAGGTCTCTTCCAGCCCTAGGATTCTCTGATTTGCAGGATGTGGCCCAGCTGTTTTTCTCACAGGGTGCCTCATTCACCAATCAGCCTGGCGAGGTGTGTTTTCCCCCAAAACAGCTCTGCCAAGCCACCTCCATCCTGACTTGTTGTTTCATCCCTCAGCCCTTCCAAAGCAAGTGGGCCAAGCAAGCATCACATTGAAGCCCAGAATGTCTGTTGGGTCAGGGAGAAATGGTGGGAACAGCTTCAAGTATTCTTTAGATCTCTTTGTGTTTGGAGTCTCACTAGATTGAACCCTTACTGGCTGTCATGGTCTATAACCACCCAATTTCTCAGCCACTTCGTTTACAGCTATAATAAGGCATGTGTCTTTGCCATGCCAAGAGTCCAAGACCATTGTGATATCAGACACAACTCAACCAATCACTACATTACTCTGCAGCTAATTTCCATGCCACAGTTTCATTGGTTGTAAGGGGGAGACTGCACAGAGGGTGGATTACTTGTTCTGACTTAATTCTTGAAAAGCCGCACGTCAACACAATCAGCATACACAATAACCCCAAACACACACAGCCCCTCCCCTGCAATATACCCTGCAATGTACCCTCCTCATTGGAGGGTACATTGGTGCGGAGATGCACGTAAATCGGAGGGAGACTTCTCTTAGAGGAGAATCCATTGATAGAGATTCTCTAAGCTGTAGTCAGAAAGAGAGGAGGGGAGAGGGCAAACCATGGGCCAGAGCAGACAAACAACCACATACAAAGGAATCCAATGCACCAGGGAAGGGCAGACAAATAAGCAGTGGCAAATTTTTAAAGTGCTTCTACACAAATGCTAGGAGTCTGACGAATAAGATGGGTGAACTAGAGTACCTAGTATTAAATGAGGAGATTGACATAATAGGCATCACTGAAAACTGGTGGAATGAGGAAAATCTGTGGGACACAATCATACCGGGATATAAAATATATCGAAAGGATAGAGCAGGCTGGGTGGGTGGTGGAGTGGCACTGTATGTGAAAGATAATGTAGAATCAAATGAAATAAAAATAAGTGAATCAACATGTTCAATAGAATCACTATGGATAGTAATTACATGCTCCAATAATAAGAAATTAGCAGTAGGGATATATTACCGACCACCTGACCAGGACAGTGATACTGACATTGAAATGCTGAGGGAGATTAGAGAGGCTACCAAAATAAAGAACTCTATAATAATGGGGGATTTTAATTATCCCCATATTGACTGGGTACATGTCACCTCAGGAAGAGAAGCGGAGATAAAATTTCTCAATGGCCTAAATGACTGCTTCTTGGAGCAGCTGGTGCAGGAACCCACAAGGGGAGAGGCAATTCTCGATTTAGTCCTGAGTGGAGCGCAGGATCAGGTCCAGGAAATAACTGTTACAGGACCCCTTGGGAATAGTGACCATAATATAATAACATTCAACATTCCTGTGGTGGGTAGAACACCTCAGCAGTCCAGCACCCTGGCATTTAATTTCAAAAAGGGGAATTACACAAAAATGAGGAGGCTAGTTAAACAGAAATTAAAAGGCACAGTGACTAGAGCCAAATCCCTGCAAGCTGCATGGAAACTTTTTAAAGACACCATAATAGAGGCCCAACTTAAATGTATACCCCAAATTAAAAAACATAGCAAGAGACCTAAAAAAGTGTCACCGTGGCTTAACCACCATGTAAAAGAAGCAGTGAGGGACAAAAAGGCATCTTTTAAGAAGTGGAAGTCCAATCCTAGTGAGATAAATAGAAAGGAACATAAACACTGTCAAATCAAGTGTAAAAATGTAATAAGAAAAGCAAAAAAAGATTTTGAGGAACAACTAGCCAAAAACTCAAAAAGAAATAACAAAATGTTTTTTAAGTACATTAGAAGCAGGAAGCCTGCTAAAAAACCTGTGGGTCCCCTAGACGATCGAACTATAAAAGGCGCAATCAAGGACGATAAAGCCATTGCGGAGAAACTAAATGATTTCTTTGCTTCAGTCTTCACGGCTGAGGACGTTGGGGAGATTCCCAAATCTGCACCGTCCTTTGTGGGTGATGAATCTGAGGAACTGTCCCGGATTGAAGTGTCATTAGAGGAGGTTTTGGAACAAATAGAAAAACTTAATGTTAACAAATCTCCGGGACCGGATGGCATTCATCCAAGGGTTCTAAAAGAACTCAAATGGGAAATTGCTGAACTATTATCTGTGGTTTGTAACCTATCCCTTAAATCGGCTTCCGTACCTAATGACTGGAAGGTAGCCAACGTGACACCAATATTTAAAAAGGGCTCTAGAGGCGATCCGGGCAATTACAGACCGGTAAGTCTAACTTCAGTACCGGGCAAATTAGTCGAAACAATAGTAAAGAATAAAATTGTGAAGCATGTAGAAGAACATAATTTGTTGGACAAAAGTCAACATGGTTTCCGTAAAGGGAAATCCTGTCTTACTAATCTATTAGAGTTCTTTGAAGGGGTTAACAAAGATGCGGACAATGGGGATCCATAGATATCGTATACTTAGATTTTCAGAAAGCCTTTGACAAGGTCCCTCACCAAAGGCTCTTGTGTAAATTACATGGCCATGGGATAAGAGGGAAGGTCCTTTCTTGGATTGAGAACTGGTTAAAAGACAGGAAACAAAGGGTAGGAATAAATGGTAAATTTTCAGAATGGAGAGGGGTAACTAGTGGTGTCCCCCAAGGGTCAGTCCTAGGACCAATCCTGTTCAACTTATTCATAAATGATCTGGAGAAAGGGGTAAGCAGCGAGGTGGTAAAGTTTGCAGATGATACCAAACTGTTTAGGATAGTCAAGACAGAAGCAGACTGTGAGGGACTCCAAGAAGATCTCACCAAACTGAGTGATTGGGCAACAAAATGGCAAATGAAATTTAATGTGGATAAGTGTAAAGTAATGCACATCGGGAAAAATAACCCCAACTATACGTACAGATGGGGGCTAATTTGGCTACGACAAATCAGGAAAGATATCTTGGAGTTATCGTGGACAGTTCTCTGAAAACTTCCACACAGTGTGCAGCAGCAGTCAAAAAGGCAAATAGGATGCTAGGAATTATTAAGAAAGGGATAGAAAATAAGACCCAGAATATCTTACTGCCCCTGTATAAAACTATGGTACGCCCACATCTTGAATACTGTGTAGAGATGTGGTCTCCTCACCTCAAAAAAGATATTTTGGCCTTGGAAAGGGTTCAGAAAAGGGCAACTAAAATGATTAGGGGTTTGGAACGGGTCCCATATGAAGAGAGGTTAAAGCGACTGGGACTTTTCAGTTTAGAAAAGAGGAGACTGAGGGGGGATATGATAGAGGTATATAAAATCATGAGTGGTGTGGAGAGGGCCGATAAAGAGAAGTTATTTATTAGTTCCCTAAATAGAAGAACTAGAGGACACCAAATGAAGTTAATGGATAGCAGGTTTAAAACTAATAAAAGAAAGTTCTTCTTCACACAGCATGTAGTCAGCCTGTGGAACTCCTTGCCAGAGGAGGCTGTGAAGGCTAGGACTATAATAGAGTTTAAAGAGAAGCTAGATAATTTCATGGAGGTTAGGTCCATAAAAGGCTATTAGCCAGGGGATAAAACGGTGTCCTTGGCCTCTGTTTGTCAGAGGCTGGAGAGGGATGGCAGGAGACAAATCGCTTGATCATTGTCTTCGGTCCACCCTCTCTGGGGCACCTGGTGCTGGCCGCTGTCGGCAGACAGGATACTGGGCTAGATGGACCTTTGGTCTGACCCAGTACGGCCATTCTTATGTTCTTATGTTCATTGACCACCTGCATGAGCAATGCAAATTTTCTAGGCCTGTCACTCTCTGTGCCAAATAACTGAGCAACCCTGTGCCACAGAACAAGTGGGCCCAGCCATGTGTCAATTTAAGACCAGTTGCATTGTTTGCTCCTCAAGGTTGTTCTTCCTGGTCTTGCTCCAGCTTGAAATTTAAGATTTCAGGAGCAATTATAATAATTCCAGGAGGAATTTTTTTAACCTTCTCCCCACATTTTGGAAAAAGAATGGAACCCCATCGAGCAGGGATGTGTACGGTCAGTGTGCTCCCTTGGACATCCATGGCATTGTTCCGAGTCACTTCATTGGGCACGAGCGCACGCTTGGCTGGCGTGCTTGCCTTGGAACCCTGTGTTCAGGTTTTGGCAGGTGAACTGGGGTTTGAGAGGTATGGAACCTGATTCCCTTGTGCCAGCCTAAACAACGCTGCAGCTGAAGTCATTGCTCGGGGAGGAATTTGGGTCGGAATGAGCAGGGTGGTGGTGAGGAGAAAGCTGCGATGGTGGGTGCAGGCAGGAGTGGAAATGCAGAGGAGGGATTGCCCGGGCACCTTTGGCTGTATACACCATAAAAGCTTGCAATTGGATGTTGACAAATGACTCTTGATGAATCAGTTGCTCTTGAAAAAAATCTAAAGAACCATGAGTAGTCCTACAGCACCTTAGACCTGGTCTACACTAGGACTTCATTTTGAAATAACCCCCCCTTAGGATGAATTTATAAGCAGAGTGTCCAACACTCCCAAGCCCGTTATTTCGAAGTAGCAGGTTGCTGAATTCGAAATCTGTACTCCTGCTTTTCATCAGGAGTAACGCTAATTCCAAAATAGTTATTTCGAAATGGCATTAGTGTGGACCCTCTGGTGCTGCTATTTTGAAATAATGACTCCCCAGAGTAGTTTGAACTCATTACTCCTCGGTGGTTCCTGGGGCTCGAAGTCTGAGGTACTGCGTCCACATTAATGGAGTCTGCCTCAGACTCATTTCAAGGCTTCTCCATGGTATGGACATGCTAGTTTGAATTTGTTAAATTGGGAGTTAAGTCAAATTGACTAATTTCACAGAAATAAGAGTCCATGTAAACAGGAAATGAAAAGGCCACTCTTTTCACCGCAATGACAGTGTGGAGTGTTACATTAATCTCTACCGTCACTATACCAGCAAAAGATTCTTGTATAGACCTGTCCTGAGGTGCTTTAAGTTGAGCATGTACACAAGTTTTTGCATATCTGTGTCTACCGTGTAAGCAGCTGAAAAGAAATCATCTTTTGAGTTGGGCACAATTTTCTGGGAATTCATTGTGGAAGGGCAAATTTGAAATCCCAAGTTTTAGAAAAACTTAAAAAACAACGAATAGTCTAGCAGCATCTTAGAGACTAACAAAACATGTAGATGGTACCATGAGCTTTTGTGGGCACAGCCCACTTCTTCAGATGACTGGAGTATTTGCTTTTGAGGCTATAGCCACACTTTAAGTCAGCAACATTCCTCAAGATGTGCACTAATGGGCCCTGATTCACCGGTGCTTTGCTCCATGTTTACATTGGTGAAAATCTATTGAAATTCATTGGTTCCCACTTTACTCTCAGTGTATGCACAGAGTGCCAATGCATTGGAATAGACTCCCTTTAGCACAGCAATGGGAAACATGAGTGGGCCGCATGAGTGGCCCTCCTTCATCTCAGAAGGCCGCAAGACTATTGTAACCAAGATGGTCTCTTGGGACAGGGCAGTTTTGCTAACTGCGCTCGCATACCTAGAATTTGCATGGTGTGCTGACTGAACCGTAGCAGCACCTTGATTGGATACAGAAGGAGTGCACAAATCTGGTCAATCTTGTGTGTAAAGTGCATGTCACGTTAGTAATAACTCTAAGAAAAAAAATCGATGTGGATGAAAACCAGCAGAATCTGGCAACCCTGCATGTGAGCAACAGTAAACAAAATGTCTTGTGGGCCACATGTAGAATGCCAATGGGCTGCATGTGGCCTGCAGGCTGTAGGTTGCCCACGATTGTTTTAGTGTATGCACTCATGCTAACGTAGAGGCTGCGGTCCCTAGCCAGAACAGTATAGGTTGGACCTCCCTAAACCAGATGTTCCTGGACCACAGAACCCAGGGACAGAAAAGTCTAGCAGTGGGGCAGGAGGGTGGCAGAGGGGACAGGTGAGTTGGCCGAGAGCCCAGTGGCAGGGTGAGTGGGCAGCGTGGTGGGGAGCTCCAGCTCTGGCAGCCGTAGAACTCCAGCCACGGTGACAGTGGGTGGCCAGGGAACTCTGGCCCCTGAAGTGACCAGGGAGCCCCAGCCTGAGCTGGAGCTGGGGGCAGTGGGGTCAGGTATGGACCAGAAAGAGCCAGCAGCAGGGAAGGGCAGCAGGCTGGGGGACCAGTGGCAAGGCACATTACCTGCTCTGGCAAATCCCCTCGCTCAGGACTGGCCAGGTCCCCAGGGTGCTGGACCAGGGAGGTCCATCCTGTATGAGATAAAAATGGTGTGGCCCCCATATCTCTGGTTTATTTGCTTTTGTCAGTTTGTTAATCCCAAACAGTTACTTCGCATAGCTTTGTGCGCATGTGGGGGTTTGCAGGAGACTCGGCGTGGCTTGTGTTCTCTAGGCTTAGCTAGACAACCGAAATCATATGTTGTCTTAAACAAAACTCCGGGCTCTCTTGAAACAGCCCCAGGGGTCCACTTACACGTTACATCATTTGTCATTGGACACATTGGGAGTATGTCACGGGAAAAATCTTAAAAGCCGAGATATAAGTGCTGTGGAGACAACCTCAGCCTCGGAAGGATAAAGAAGCCTGTATCCTTTGTAAACGTTTTCATGTGTAATATTTACATTTGGAACTTTCTGAAATTTTTCAAGCAACTTTTAACATCTGCCCAGATTTCAACTCCCGGGTGCACGAGAATGACATTTCATGACCAAAGGGGAGCATTTCAGCTTCTCCGCACCCCCACCCCATCCTGGCCGGATGAATGGAGCCACATGTTGGTTCCCTTACTCTTTACTCTTGGCCAGATGGTTGGGTGTCATTCACCCTGGAGACCAACAACCTCAGAAAGTGGAACCATATGTTCCTACCAAAGATAAATAATAAATAGGTTGTATAGATTTTTTGCAAAGAAAATTGGTGCAAACCCATTGTGCACAGAGCGCCCATGCACGCACATGATCACACATCCTGCAAAGCAAATCTCTTTTCCCATGGTGGGCTTGCTCGGTCTGGGTGTCATCATGGACTCCTGCAGAAACACACCAAGAAAGGGTAGTAAGGGTGTTCTTATTTTCTCATTGTTATATTGCACAAATGCCTAATTCTGCAGGGAAAGTCCTCCATCTGTCATCACAGATTTATTTTGTGCACATCCCTAGGCATTTGCCACCAGCTGAAATCACCACTGCTTTCTGTAGATACGGGAGGTTCGTGATGAACGCCATTAAATAGGTCGACCTTTTGAAGTTCATTTTTCTGCACCTTTTATTTCTTGCCAGTTTCATGGGCCAGCAGACAACCCATGACTTAATTTTTTTTCTCTGATAGTCTTACCTGATGGGTAGCACATCCTGTTAGGCCAAGTGAGAATGATGATAGTCAACTGATGTCATGGTAACCTAGAGACAGGAGATTGAGAGTCAGGACTTTGTTCCTGATTCTTCCAATGTCTCTCTGACAGTCAGCAAACTGAAACCTCACTCAGTGCCTCAGGGTACCCATCTCTATAACGTCTGCTGCGCTGATTAGGCCTTAACTGGAGTATTATGTACAGTTCTGGGCATCACATTTCAAGAAAGATGTGGAGAAATTGGAGAGGGTCCAAAGAAGAACAACAAAAATGGTTGAACGTCTAGAAAACATGACCTATGAGGAAAGACTGAAAGAACTGGGTTTGTTTAGTTTGGAAAAGAGAAAGCTCTGATGGGACATGATAGCAGTTTTCAAAGGATGTTACTAGGAGGAGGGAGAAAAATTGTTCTTGACCTCTGAGGATAGGACAAGAAGCAATAGACTTAAATTGCAGCAATTTAGGTTGGACATTAGGAAAAACTTCCTAACCTCAGGGTGGTTCAACACTGGAATAAGTTGCCTAGGGAGGTGGTGGAATTTCCATCACTGAAGATATTTAAGAGCAGCTTAGACAGACACCTGTCAGGGATGATCTAGTTGTTGGTTGGTCCTGCCATGAGGTCAGGGGCCTGGACATAATGACATCTCAAGGTCCCTTCCAGTTCTAATATTCTGTGATTCTATAAAGCTGTTGTATTTTGCCTGCAGGAAACATAGTGCCTAAATATATCTGCCACGTGTTTATTTTTAATCAAATGCCTATTTGTTTTCTTTAATTTTTTTTAAAAGAATTTAAAGAATTGGACTTCACAGAGGGAGATGCAGTCTAGAAAAGAACCAGGTCCAAATTTTATCCCCCAGCAGCTTTTATGTCTTTCCTGGAGACTCCTTATGGGTGTGTTACTATGTTGGTCGACGAGAAGAGGAAACATTGTATTAGAAAATGTTGTCTCCGTTCCACAACCAAGAGAAGGCGAGGTCTGGAGTCTTATATTTAGAGCAAGTTAGGAGAGGGGGCATGATAAGCAGATGCCTGAATAAAGGCATTTTGTCTCACTGGAGATGTCTCGCATTCCACAGCCCGTGTGCCCGGTAGCACCCGGGGAAAACACTGCAAAAGTCAGGCTTCCAAAAGTTATTTCCTGTTTGTTTTCATAGGAGCTGGCTTGCAAGCAAGGCCCTGAAACAGCATGAATTTGTGGCGAGCACTTATGACCCTGTTTGTTTGGCTGAGTGGGTAAAAAAAACCAACCAACCTGAGTCTGACAGTGGTCAAATGCAGACCAAAAGACCTAAAAAAGGACACTGCCTGTCTAGATCCCAGAATGTACCTTTCCTAGGAGATCTGACCTACACAGTGTCCCAGGCTCCTGTTTGTCATGGTCAGATCCTCATTATTTGGGATTTTTCTGACTGACCTCTCCCCACTTCAGAACTCCCACACACAAACAAAGGGGGCTCCCCACTTCTCGGCAATGGATTCATAGCAAAGAGCTGCAGTGCGGTCCCATAATATTTCATTAGAATTGGCAACAGTGTATTGATCAATTGACATATCCATGGAATCATAGAAGATTAGGGTTGGAAGAGACCTCAGGAGTCATCAAGTCCAACTCCCTGCTAAAAGCAGGACCAATCCCAACTCAGTCATCCCAACCAGGGCTTTATCAAGATGGGACTCAAAAATTTCTAGGGCTGGAGATTCCCCCACCTCCCTAGGTAACCCAACCCAGTGCTTCCCCACCCTCTTAGGGAAATAGTTTTTCCTAATATCCAGCGTAGACCTCCCCCACTGAAACTTGTGACCATTGCTCCTCGTTCTGCCATCTGTCACCACTGAGAACAGCCTCTCTCCATCCTCTTTGGAACCTCCCCCTTCAGATTATCTTCATTTTTTGCTGCTGTAGCTGTCCTGAGCTCCCTAAACAAATTGTTCCAATGCGCCCGTCTTCCAGCTCTGCTCTTCCTCCAGTGGTCCTCTCACAGCTCTGCTGGTGCCCTTCACTGCTGACCCCTAGCATTTCATGCCCCCTCTTCTTCTATTCTTATCCGGGGCTCCCTGAACTATGCACATCACATTCCCTGCTGGTCCAGTCTTGTCGGAGCTTTGCCCCTGCATCCCTTGTTCGGTCATCTCTCTTCTCCCACCCCTTTCACCAGCCCTGCTAGTTAAATCTATACGGGATGAGATCAAGCTGTGGGCATGTGCAGTGGATACCAACTGTCCTGTTCACAGTGGCCAGCAGGTTTGCGACGGAAATTGACAGACACTCACAACTTCCTCTAAGCCAGACCCCGTGTCAAGGAAAGGGGGGAGAGCGGCGTCCTTTTGGTGTGCCCCAGAATTCACACGTGGTCCCAGCATTTCTGCCTCTTGGCACATCTTTCGTGGGTCCTTCAGCTTGACTCTGAGTACAGTGCGCTTGGGAATAAAGCCTGAAAGGTGAATCTGCCTCTTTTTTTTCCCTCTCTCTCTCTTTAGGAAGTGGGTCTGGCCCACGAAAGCTCATCACCTATTAAACCATCTTGTTAGTCTTTAAAGTGCTGCATAGTTTTTCCTTTTGTTTTAGCAAGATCAGACTAACACGGCTACCTCTCGATTACTATTCTCTTTAGGTTTAACATCATTGGCTGCTCAGAGACACCTGATGCCAGTGTGACGATGCCTGGTTTTTTAGCCTCACCCCTGCAAGTTCACACAGCTGTGTGCTTTCCTCCAGAGCCTGCTTTCGTGTACGTGCTCGCCCGCTTGGTAGAACCACCCCCTCTGTAGAGCAGTGGGGGAGCTCGGCTGAGCAAGCTTCTCCAAGCATTCTGGAGTAGCCTCTGTTGATTTGCAGGGTTGCTTCTTGGAGCAGAGCTAATTCGATCCTAGGTAGTGTGCATCCTTTCCCTGTGATCTTAATACAGCTCCAGTGCCCTTATTTTTGTTTCTTTGGGCTGACCTTAGGCGTGGCTTGCCGTCCTCTGCCATGGTCAAGACCTCCCAGCATGCGGCCTGGTGGCCCCCAAAGGAAGGTGTGAAGATTAACAGCCCAGAGGATGTATTTAATGAATAGCAACAAGGGATTAGTGACACAGTGTCACCTTTCATGGCCCTCTTTAACCAGACGAGCTGACACCCGTTTATTTTTGTTTGCGCTGTTGAGTAAACGCTGGAAACTAACTGGATTTACAGTCTACACTCCCCCAGCCTAGAGCCCCCTTCTGTCCAATAGGCTTTGCTTGGTCTGACCATAAAGCTTATCTCCCAAGGGGATGTCAGGCCTGAAGTTTTCATGGTGTTCTGGGCCCCTCTCAAAAACAATGTTTTAAAGCTTGATTGACAGCCTGGATTTACAACACCTAAACACTGACTCTGTATTCTCCCTGACTCGCCTGCCCACCTTGGGACATAGCTACTCTGAGCCTTGAAAGCCTACGTAATAGAAACTGTTGGAACGGTTTTGCTGCTCACACCCTGTAGGACCGCACAGCCAAAGCTCCAGTAGCATTATTCTGCTAAATACATTGGCAAATACGGATACCATGTTCATGACAAATCAGCAGTCACCTGCATCCCCGAGCCCTAAAGACATTTCAGACTCTCATTTCATGCCACCATATCAAAGCATGACAAGCATGGAGAAAGTGAATAAGGAAAAGTTATTTACCTGGTCCCGTAACATAAGAACTAGGGGGTCACCAAATGAAATGAATAGGTAACAGGTTTAAAACAAACAAAAGGAAGTTTTTCTTCACACAACCTGTGGAACTCCTTGCCAAAGGACATTGTAAAGACCGGCACTTTAACAGGGTTCCAGAAAGAACTAGATAAATTCATGGAGCTTAGGTCTATTGATACTTATGAACCAGGATGAGTAGGGATGGTGTCCCTAGCCTCCGTTTCTCAGAGGCTGGAAATGGATGACAAGAGAGGGATCATGTGATGATTCCCTGTTCTGTTCACTCCCTCTGGGGCACCTGTCACTGGCCACTGTCGGAAGACAGGATAGTGAGCTAGACAGACCTTTGGCCTGACCCAGTATGGCCGTTCTTATGTTCATAATCCCTTTGCTGTGGTGCAGCAACTAATCAAAGAAGCCATTCCATCATAGCTATTAGACCTAAGGACAACCTAGTCATTTAGGGGCTATGTCCTCCTTTCATCAAAGTCAATGATAGAACTCCCATGACTTCCAGTGGGTTTTGAATTAAACCCTTTGGGATCCCTCCCATAAAATGCTGTGAACTAATAGGCGCTTATGAACATGCTAAATGTTGAAGTCAATGGGACTATGTGCATGCTAACAATTAAACATGTGCTTAGATGTTTTGCTGGATCAAGGCTTAAAAGAGCCAAACACTATGCGGGTTCAAGCCCATAGTTCACTTAGAAGTCAAGGCCTGATTGTTCCTTAACAGATGTGCCGAGGGATTTATTCATGCAGTTTTAAATGTTTCAGCAATTGGCCTTCTATCCATTCCCTTGCAAGATTCTACCGCAAGCTCGGAAATCTCATGACCCAACATGTTTTCCTGATAGGGGCCTCCGATTCTTTTCTTAATTTCATCTCGATGCTGCAAACACTTCTCTCCCCCTCCATTCTTCCTAAACCAGAAGTGGAGAACCTATGGCCTGGGGGCCAGATTCGGCCCCCAATTTGCCTGGATCCGGCTCCCAAGGTTCCCCCCAGCATTGGGGAGCTGGTGCTCCAGCCCTGCGGTCCCTCTCCTGCCCAGACCCCGCACCCCCACTCCTATCCTGCACCCTACTTCCCACCCTGACCCACCAATCCCCAACCCACTCCTGCACCCTCCCTGCCACCCAGACCCCGCACCCCCACTCCTATCCTGCACTCTACTTCCCACCCTGACCCACCAATCCCCAGCCCACTCCTGCACCCTCCCTGCCACCCAGACCCCGCACCCCCACTCCTATCCTGCACCCTACTTCCCACCCTGACCCACCAATCCCCAACCCACTCCTGCACCCTCCCTGCCACCCAGACCCTGCACCCTGATTCCTCTGCTGCACCTTGCCTCCCACCCTGACCCACCAGTTATTTAAGAGCAGGTTAGACAGACATCTAGACATCTATCAGGGATGGTCTAGATGGTGCTTGGTCCTGCCATGAGGGCAGGGGACTGGACTTGATGACCTCTCGAGGTCCCTTCCAGTTCTAGTGTTCTATTCTATAATTCTATAACCCCCCAACCCACTTCTTCACCCTCCCTGCTGCCCAGACCCCGCACTCCAAGTGCACTTCCTGGCAGCCCCCTCTCACATACTGAACCCCTCATATTTGTCCCCATCCCAGAGCATGGGGGGGGGGCACAAAATCTACTAGCCTGGATTCCCCCTAGGCTCTTGTGAGTGAGGAGAAAGTGTGTGTGTGTATGGGGGGGGGAAGTTTATAGTGGTGTTTTGTTTTGTTTTGTTTTGTTTTGTTTGTTTGCTTTTGCTTCTCGCTTTTGCCTGTCTCCAGACTGATTTTTTTCTGAGGGTCAGCGGCCCTCAACCTAAAAATGGTTCCCTGTCCCTCCCTGTCCTTCTTCGGAGTCAGCACCCTTCAAAGACGGGTAGACGCTTATCTTGCTCCTTCTCCCCCTGAGTCACAACCCTCCCTCCTCGCTGCCCAGAAAGAGGCAATGCCCACCACTGGTAGAATCTTTTGGTTTCCTTGGAAACCTCCGAAGGTTTGGCGCTCCCTGGCCAGTGGAGATGCGGGTGGGAAACTGAGCGAGGCCTTATCTCCTCCAAGCGCCTTAAAACGACACACATTGCAACTGTGTCTGAAGTGCGAGGCAGAGCTGAGTGATGTGTCTCCAAATGTGAAGCCACGTTATGGCTTTTCTCACTTTCTCTTCCTCTCCTTCCCTCCCTCCCAGGAGTCTACCTTATTTCACGCCAAGGCCAGGGACTGATAATGCTTCATGAGTGGGGGGGGGGCGGGGCAAAGAATGAAAAAAACTTCCTCAGCAGCAGTGGAAAACAGAATTGTTGGTTCCATGCAACAACGATCACTTGGGTTATTTAACAAAAAAATTCTAGAGACTTAATTTATACCCACAGAAGTGTCTCTTTCAGCAAAGCTATGGCATGCTGCTGCTTTTTTTTTTTTTTTTTTTTTAACATTCACACATTATTTCCAACAGGGGAGGGGGTAGCACTGACACAGGCAAAATGATTTTAAAGGGGTTGTTTTTAAAGTCACTCGTTCTGTGTCGGGGGGAGTTCAGTGTAAATAATACACACACTAGTCCAGCGACGGGCCACCGAGGCTAGATCAGCCCTTTCCCAGCAAGAGCAGTCTCCCCACGCTCTTATGTCTGAACTTTCCTCTCTGCTAGATCCTGCTCTGAGGTCACCACTCTGTGTTTACAGGATGTTATGGACCATGTCATGTCATCTGATGTCCCGAATGGAGCAACGCTCGACTTTGCCCTGTGACCAGCTCAGAAAAGAAGCTGTTCTGGGTGAGAAATGATCCTGCGGATTTGTTTGAGCTTTTTGGGAGGCACCAAAGCACTTTTGGGTAAAAATGTCCGACTTACTAGCCTGAAAAGTAAGCCCTTCAATCCATATTTAAGCCCCGAGTTGTGTCTGGTCTGATTTTGTTCAGGTGTGCAGTGCTCATCAGCTGGAGCTCTGGAGCTCAGCATACCTGATAATGAAACCAGACTTAGCGCTCTGTCATCCCTTGGACCAGCGATGGGCCACCGAGGCTAGGGAGTGGGCCGCACGACTGGCCCTCCTCCTCAGTGGCTTCAAGATTGTCAGAACCAAGACGGTTTCCCGGGATAGGGTACTTTTGCTAACCCTAGAATTTGCGGCGGGTGCCGACTGAACCGCAGCAGTGCTGTGATTGGACGCAGAGGGAGTGCGCAGTTCTCCCGGTCAATGTTGTGGGCAATCCACCCACACCTCACTTCATGGGCACCTGCTGTATGGGCAGGATACAGGTAAGGAAAAAAACCTACATTGCTGGAAACCAGCGGAATCTGGCAACCCTGCCCATGAGCAACGGTAAACAAACTATCCCATGGCCCACACATAGAACCCCAATGGGCTGCATGGTTGCCCACCGCGGCCCTTGCCGGTAAGATTCGAATCCTGGGCTTACATTACAAGAGAAGATTCCCGCTGTAGGGTCCCCAACAATTGGTCCCGTTGTGATTTTATTTCTCTGCATTGCAAAAAAAAAAAAAGACAACACAGTTAGCAATTTCCACTCGAGGGTGCCCTGGACGTGAAAAACCAGGCGTGGCTGCAAATCAAGATGGAGGAGTATCTGTTGGTCTGTGTGCAGTGTGGGTTGGCATGATGAGCTCTGTACCAGGGGCATCAGCGTAGTAGGCTTAAAACTGGGTACTCCTGATCAGGATGGAAGCCGATGAGTAGAGCTGTCTGGGATGCCTTGAACTGGAAGAGCAGAAGGTGTCTGGAAACGGGTGACAGGGGAGGGATCACGTGAGGATTACCATTTGGGTTCCCTCCTTCTGGGGCATCTGGTATTGGCCACTGTCGGCAGACAGGACACTGGCCAAGTATCCTGTCTGCTGACAGATGAAAGTTCCTCGCTGTCAGGGTGGTCAAACACTGGAATAAATTGCCCGGGGAGGTTGTGGAATCTCCATCTCTGGAGATATTTAAGAGTAGGTTAGAGAAATGTCTATCAGGGATGGTCTAGACAGTATTTGGTCCTGCCATGAGGGCAGGGGACTGGACTCGATGACCTCTCGAGGGCCCTTCCAGTCCTAGTATTCTATGATTCTATGGACCTTTTGGTCCGACCCAGTATGGCCGTTCTTATGTTACCTATCCTGTCTAGTGAGGACTTGCAGAGCAAGGGACAGAGACACAAACTGACATAGGAACAGCTTTCAGAATGTCTGGAATAGGCTAATTCTATGAGACCCCTTCTTTTCTTACTCATTAAATCCCCTGCCCCCCATTAACACACTTTTTTAAAATGAAAAGACCACTCTGACGACGCGTCGGGGAGTCCCCAACCCTGCACCCCATCTGCACCCAGATGTGACTCTCAATCAGGCGGTAGCGAAGGAGGTTTTTATTGGTTCTGAGAGACACAGTGCAGCATCCGCCTGATATTGTCATAGAGGCCAGGGCAGACAGCCTTAGACCTCTTCGGGGGGAAGGGGTTCACAGTCCCCTGAACTCCTCTGTACTGGACTTAGTCTGCTTCCTTCATGCTTCCCCCAGCCAAGACTGCCCAGCTCCCAGGCCCTACCCCCCAGCCAGGCGGCCATCTCCGCCTCCCTTCCTTTGTCTCTCCCTCTGGGGAAGAGCCTTGTTAACTACTCAGGCTGGTACTTAGGTGTCTGGGCCAATACACATGTGGAGTGAGTCATTGGGAATCACACCTCACAGCGCAGCCAGGTGGGGACACCGGATTACAAAGCAGGCAGCACCCCCACTGCGTCACAACCACACTCCCAGAACGGTCCAGAGGAGCTTTGGAGAGGGCTGCTCGGGGGCTTTGTGCACCACGGGCTAGTGTCATGGAGACAGAGGAGCCATTGACAAGCCCATCAGAACCACTTCTTACTGTGGGGTGAAGAAATGAGGAGGAATCCAGATGACCCATCCCGATTGTCCCTAGTGGACACAGGGTCTGCAAACCTCCCCCACCCCCATGTGTCTTTCCCCCAAATTCTTCTCAAGGAATGCGGGCCAGAGCAGCACCAATTAGCATTATGCAGTGTCAGCAGCCAGCTTCCTGGCCGTTGGCGCTGCCGTTTTTCAGGGCCTCTGACGCCTGCCTGTGCGTCTGCGGGGCCGGATTCCTGAGGCTTAGCACCTTGATTCCTGAAATGAGCCCCAGTCCTCATTCCCGATTTTAGGAAAACAACATTCCTCCCGGCGAAGGAAAATGCTCGTCCGCAGTTCATAAACCATCTGCTGGAAGGGGAGGCTCGCCAGCTCCTGGCAGCCTCGCATAGACGTATATTGTCTGTGGCCCTCTGACGTGGCCCGCGGTGGGAGCCAGCTGCTGCTTGGTGAAGTGCTCTGTTCAAATATCCAACTCCCCTTCTGGGCAGAGCTGTGATCCACATGCTGTGTGAATGCTGATAGAAATGCCACCATGGAGCGGCTGCAGATCTAAGGATTCCTTTACATCTGCAGCTGGCTCAAAACGCAGGTCCCTGAACATCCTCGACCATGACTGGGGTTCTGATTCAGATCCACGCCCAACTTGTCTGGCTGGCCCCATCTCTGTAATGGCTCAGATATAAACAGCCCCAGACCGTGGGGGTGGGGTAGGACTTGGTCTGGATGCAGATGCTGTGTGGGTTGGCCGAATCTCTGCTTTCCATTGATTCTGGCCCAATGACAACCAGAAATTCAATATAATTCTTTTCCCTTCAGAGCAATCGATCTTGTAGGGGGTAGGGTTCCTTCACTTCCCTCTAGTTTATTCCACGTTGACTTACCCAACCTGTCGTTAACCCTTAGGTCTCTTGCTCAGATTTGCTCTCGGTGACAGCAGCAGAAATATACCTCTGGGCTAGCCCCAGCCCGACTTTCTCAGCACGTCATGCTTGATAGGCAAGGTGGAAATGTCTCTTGGGGGAGCCTCTTCATCCGGACGTGACTGCTGAGTTTTCACTTGCCTCTTTGGTGTGCAATGTGGGAATCCTGGGGCTGCTTCTACTGAGGTCAATGGTGAAAAAAAAAACTATTACAGGAGCTCAGGTTTTATCTCTTCAAAAATACTTGATTCTCAATTGGGTCTGTTTGTTCCTAGTAAAGTTTACAGGATGGTAGTGCCACCAGGGCCTATGTTACACACTAGTGAGATAGAGAGAGAATTTCAAGCCAGAGCAGAGGAGTGAGTCAACTACAGTTTCCAGCTACACAGCCCGGCTGTGTGGAAACTCTTGCTGTCCACTGTGCAGGCCTCTAGTCTCCAGCATATTCACCAAGATGGCAGCCATCATATCTATGGCTCCCTCGCAGTGGCCTTCCCCGTATGCGTTAATCCTGGCCTGGCACATGATGGCCTTCTGGGAAACCGAGGAGTCTGGTCTTCTGTGACCTCCCTGCCGATGTTCAGAAAAGAAGCCAATAGAGGAAAGTTCAGCTTGGTAAGAAGGGAAGGCCGAAGCAGCCACCGATTTGATCCTTGCTCCAAACCACCCAGCATCCCCCTCCCAAGAAAGGCGGCTACTTGGCTGACTCTTTGGGAACAGAACCCTGGCCCCCACACACACAAAGCTGAACAAATATGGTTTGTTCCATATAGAGCTGCATTCCTGTGATAGTTGGTATCACTTTGTTTTAGTCCCTGTAGTCTGAAAGCTTTTGCTTCAGTTAGGGAATGACATCAACTTAATGGCCTGAGAGAAAAATGAAGATCTCTCTCTCTCTCTCTTTCTCGCTGTATATATATATATATATGGGAACCCTAGATATATCAAGCCATATATATGTGTGTGTGTGTGTGTGTGTGTGCATGGCTTCATATATAGGGTTCCCATTTATAGCTATACTTATACACACACACAAATGTGCATGTGTGTATAGATAGACAGATAGCTATAGATATAAACATAGCTATAAATAGGGACCCTATATATCAAGCCATATATATATATGGAATCATAGAATACTAGAACTGGAAAGGACCTTGAGAGGTAATCAAGTCCAGTCCCCTACCAGCAGGACCAAGAACCATCTACATCATCGCTGACAGATGTCTGTCTAAATATCTCCAGAGATGGAGATTCCACAACCTCCCTAGGCAACTTATTCCAGTGTTTAACCTCCCTGACAGTTAGGAAGTTTTTCCAAATGTCCAACCTAAACCTCCCTTGCTGCAGTTTAAGCCCATTGCTTCTTGTTCTTCTTGACCTCTGATAATAGGACAATTTTCCCCCCTCCTCCCTGTGACACCCTTTTAAATACCTGAATACTGCTCTCATGTCAATCAATATTGATATCGATATAGATATCAATATAGATCATTTGGTTTGATCTATAGGGTTCTCATTTACAGTGATGTAATTCCATTGATTTTAATGGAGTTACTCTTGATTTACACTGAAGAGGAAAATCAGACCTGTATGTTATATCCACTCGCCCTGAATCCTCTCCTTCATATAGGGTGCAATCCAAAATCAAGGTCTTTCCACTGAAATCAAAGGACTTTGCAATCCTGATGCTTAATGGTTGGTGCCTATCTAATAATTTAGCCATAAGAGGAACTGGGCCAGGTCATTAGCTCCTGTAAATCCAAAGGAGCTCTGCTGATTTACCCCAGAGGAGGATCCAGCCCCTGGGTCTGTGCTCCGGTGGCTAGCCTGCCTCTCAGCTGGAGTCACAACATCCACACTGCTAATTTTAGCAGGCTAGCCCCAGCTCTACTAGCACGAGTCTGTCTGCATACAGTAGAAGGCAGGCTCCCAGCTGTAATAGGCGTTGAGACCACCGGTGCCTACGTGCCGCAACCAAGTGAAATCTAACGTGACAATGGATGGGGCACCAGCGGAGGGAGTCTGCAGAGGAGTGGTATGAGCTAATTGATCTGCAAGAGGGATGGTCTTAACAGCTTCATCTGGTATGAAGTGAAGGGGGTCTAGTAAGGACAAGCCAAAGGATCATAATTCCAGTCCCCATTGGGGACCCGATTGTTGAATCTCAGCTGTGATCTTTCACATGGTCAACGAATTGTCCTTTCTCCACCGGTCAGCGCTGGCACAAACAAATCCATATGAAACACATAGGCCAGGTCTACACCTAATGGGGAAAGTCAGCGTAAGACACACAACTCCAGCTACGTTAATTACATAGCTGGAGTCAACATATCTTAAATCATGTTTTGGGGCTGTTCCCACAGTGGGAGGTCGATGGGAGCACATGCCCCCATCGCCTCCCCTTACTCCTCGTAGCACCAGTAGTCCTGCTTCTGACTGGGGAGTCCTCTCATTTCAAATTAGCAGGTGTTCACTGGATCCGCTAGTTCAAAACCCGGAAGATCGATTGCAGCAGCGTCACTCTCCATAGTATCGTGTTTTCAAGAGCTTATTATCAAATAGCATTCCAAATCACAGCTTTGGGGAACGTAACAACCCTTTAAAGAAGAGTCGTGAATTCTGGCTCTTGAATCTGACAGCCCCGGCATTGCCAGAATCACCTTTCATCCACTGTTACATCAGGCTGCTTTTCCCATTGTTTTTTTCAGACAAGGGCAGCCAAAATGTAGCCACAGCGGAGGCCTAGGAACATGGTATGTAACATGGCAATGATATTTCCCCGGTGGGGTCTGGGTACCCCAACAGTGTGAATCATTATGTCCGTCTTCTGAGTCAGGAGAGGTGGAGTGACTTCTGAAGGCTGCTTTGATCCAATTTCACCTTGTCTCATTGGCTACTGATATGACACAGAACCAAACGCTGCTGTTAAGTCAAATCTCATGATTTTTTACAGAAGATTGAGATCCCAGGGGAGGACCCCGGTGCCAAATTCAGACCAAGCCACTTACAGTGGGAGAGATTCTGAGATTCTTCTGCACGCAAGCCATTCCGTTCCCAGTGAGTGAACCTCTCTCCCCAGTTATGTCGGAGATTGACAAACTGGTCCTTAAAAGATCTGCAGTAAAATGTGTCAGCTGAACTCAGCTAGGATTTTATGCAGCATGTCAACAGAAAGAGACACCGCAATGGAAACAAGATGAGTCAGAGCTGTGCTTCCCAGGGTAAATAAATGGGGTGTGAGTCCGGGGGTGTGAGACATACCAAAAGAAATTGTATCATAGCAGCTTGTTCCCTGTATGCCTGCTCTCCCTGGTACCTAATTGATACTTTGTTGCACTGTGAATTACAAACAGGAAGAACACAAACTGCTTGACAATACCAGACTGGGAAATTACCTCTTTCTCAGGCTGCCATGTGATGCCGCTGACTCCTAGACAGACAAGGGAAACCATTCATCTCTGCACTGAGTTCAGCACACGGAGAACATGGAATCTGCATCTGCTGCTAAGCCTGGGACCTGCGGGTCAGGAATAAAAAAGACAAGTGGGGAAAACATGAATCAAAGGCATAGGAGGTATAAAATATTTCAGAGTGATCTGGACAAACTGGAGCAATGGTCTGAGGTAAACAAGATGAAGTTTAATAAGGACAAATGCAAAGTCCTCCACTTAGGAAGGAACCGTCAGTTTCACACATACAAAATGGGAAGCGACTGTCTAGGAAGGAGTCCTGCAGAAAAGGGATCTAGGGGGCATAGTGGACCACAAGCTAAACTTGAGTCAACAGTGCAACACTGTTGCAAAAAAAGCAAACCTGATTCTGGGATGCATTAACAGGAGTGTTGTGAGCAAGACATAAGAAGTCATTCTTCCCCTCCACTCTGCGCTGATTAGGCCTCAATTGGAGTATTGCATCCAGTTCTGGGCACCATGTTTCAAGAAACTTGTGGAGAAATTGGAGAAGGTCCAGAGAAGAACAACAAAAAAAGATTAAAGATCTAGAAAACATGACCTATGAGGGAAGATGAAATAATTGGGCTTGTTTTGTTTGGAAAAGAGAAGACGGAGCAGGGACATGACAGAAGCTTTCAAGTACCTACAAGGAGGAGGAAGAAAAATTGTTCTCCTTAACCTCTGATGATAGAACAAGAAGCAATGGGCTTAAATTGCAGCAAGGGAGGTTCAGGTTGGACATTAGGAAAAACTCCCTAACTGTCAGGGTGGTTAAACACTGGAATAAATTGCCTGGGGAGGTTGTGGAATCTCCATCACTGGAGATATTTAAGAGCAGGTTAGATAAACACCTGTCAGGGATGATCTAGATGGTGCCATGAGGGCAGGGGACTGGACTTGACCTCTCGAGGTCCCTTCCAGTTCAAGTATTCTATGATTCTATCTCCATTGCCCAGTTCAGATCACATCAGCTGCTACGGGCACCACACTTTCCAGACTGCTCCCAGCACATAATTATTTTGTTACCAATTAAGTATGTCCACATTTTTTCCTTCCCTGCCTGGCTTAGCTTGCAGAACAGAAGCGGGTGTTTCTGCTTGATCCAGCCCTTGTGTTGTATTAAACTGTCTCAGCGTTCTTACAGCAATTGAATTGAAGCAATGACATATCGCAGAGATAAAGAATTTAAGCCCTGCACCAGTGCACTGTGGCAGAGAGCCCTTTCTGTCCCCCTGTTTTCATCAGCTAGGTAGCGTTTTTGTGTAGTGCCCCATGTAACTGTAAGACTGGCACTGATAACGTCAATATAAAGCACGAGTTCCGAGCTCGTCAAGCCTCTTATTAGTCAAGTATTTGGGCATCCTGCTAGCTGGTGCAATTAGCATCTTTTTAGCAGTCCAAATAATTTATTTCAGGTTATTTAACCTGCTTTAGCACACTATAAAATTTCTCGGAATATTGAGAAGCTAGGCCCAAATCCATGTCTAATGTCCCACACTGTGCCCCATGCATTTCTTAAATCCACAATGTGGCAATTACCATGGTTTCCTATATTACAATTTTATAAGAGGATCTTTTCACCGGGCTGCTGGATGTGGGGCTCTGAAAAACAATCTGATATATGCCTTGGCTCGGGAAATGGTCATACAAGATGAAATGCAGTTGTTGCAAAAAGGGAAAGAGGAAAAAAAAAGAGAGAGAATAAAACCCCCCTGCAGCTAACTTTGCATCATTAATTACCCATCTCAGATGTCAGTGAAAACTTGCTCCTATGTCTTAAAAAGCTCAGTTGGAGTGGTACCATTACAGAATCCATTTGTGAAATTTGCTACCCAATGTCCCAGAGGGCTAAAGAATATGCTGGTGCAGCGGCAGATAGGAATGTATTGAGTGAGGGGTCATGTTTGACTAGAAGACAGCTCTAGAGTACAAAACTAGTATGACTATGACCGCATTACAGGTATGGGTCTGTCTGCCACCTTGCTCATATGCCCTGGCTACTATCTGTACACATCCCATGCAAACAAACACATGTAGTAACTTCCCCTCCAAACCGCATTGCTGGTTGTTCTTAGATTAGACAGCTGAATCTTTTAAACACTCAAAGACAGAACAGACTATACAGAACACAGAGTACATGTCTGATTGTTCTCTCACTTGCAACTCAGTGAGACAGGAGTAACACCAGGCAGCTGTATGCAGGAGCCATCAAGATGAAATTCTGGCCCCTTATTCTCCTTGTAGGTAAAGCATGGAGCCAATAATAGATAACATCCTGTGCTTTGCAAATAATAGATAACATCCACCTCTGCATAGGTGACTCATGGTAGCACTTGGGGGTGCCCCTTCTTGTCCCTGTGGGTGGCCCTCCCTGCTCCCCCTTTCTTCCCGCAGACACCAGTTGCCTCTGCTCCTCTGTCTTTAAACACTTGAGAGTATTTTCTTCAAGCTACTTTTTCATTTCATTACATTTACATAGTGCTCATGTCTATCACCTTTCCAATCAAAGCACGCACATGCCTTTCTGCAGCAGCACCGCTTGCATTGCAACAATTCCTGGTAGGAAATCTACCATAGTTGTAGAGTTCATTTTAAAAAAACCTGATTGTTTTGAATGAATGGCATTCTAGGCAGCTGTTGCAGGACACGTCTTGCCACTGTGGTGCCTTCTGCTGGTTGCTCCAGAGAATTAGCCCTGTCTCAGCCCCCGAGTACAGGGCAGTATGGCCTAATGGCCAAAGTCTGTAGAGTAGCTCTTGGGTTTGAGGCAGTACAGCCTAATGGCCTGAGTCTATCTAGTAGCCCTGCAGTGCAGGATAGTATGGGCTAATGGCCCCCAGTATGTAGATTAGCCTTTAGGTTACAAAGCAGTGCAGCCTAGTGGCTAAAGGTTATAAAGGCGCCCCTATGCCGCAGGGCAGCACGGCCCAATGGCCAGAGTCTCTGAAGTTCTGGAGCTCCTGTAGTAGGTCCTTCCTCTCCAGTGTCCAACCCAGACTGAACTGGGCTACTCCTTTTTATACTACCCCAGCACTTGGAGCATGCCCAGTATGGCTGGGGAGGCAGGGCTTCCTCCACCAACAGGGCATTACACCTTTCTGGCCCAGTGTGGGGTATGCTAGCTCCATCACATGAACATTTTACTCTGGTCATCTATATCATAACATCATGTTTAGTCACTGGGGAAATCAAACAAATTAGTTAGAGGAAATATTTAGCTGTGGTGATGCAGACATCTGCTTACTGCCATAGCTGAGTCTGAGCAGGTTAAACAGAAAGAACAGCATCGCACTATTTGTCTATCTGGGCATATTGGCATTTAGAATCTGTCCATGACCCCAGTGATGAATTTTGGGGAGGAGGGAAAGGGTGAAATGAGAGGGATTCACACCAACAATGAAACTTCCTATGTGTGGGCATTAAAAAGTCCAACTATTGCTTAGTATGATTAGAAGTCAGTACCTGGGCTGGGTTTGATGGGCTTTAGCAGAGTTTTGGTTCCAGGACAGGAATAGTTGTTGTTTTTTTGCGGGGGGTGGGAGGATGGATGGTACTGCAGGTAAGGATTAAGGAAAGAGGGCAAGTCTAGAATGTCAGGGTTGCTGCAGGTCAGTATTGAAGGAATGAGAGGCATAAGTAGACCTGTATGCTGGTCCAGAAATAACGAAGGGCACCGCAAAAACAACCAGGAGTCCTGTTTTTGCAGATACAGACTAACACGGCTACCTCTCTGAGGGTATGTCTACACTGCAGAGTTGTTGTTTTTTTTCAGAAAAATGGCTGTTTTTCTGAAAAAACGTCACTTACGTCACATCCACCACTGCAATCGGGTTCTTTCAGGAAAAAAAATCAAAAGAACAAAGGGGTTTTCCTGACATAGGTAAATCTCTTTCTACAAGGAAGAAGCCTTTTCCCGAAAGAGCTCTTTCAGAAAATCTATGTGTGGACGGGGAAGAGGGAGTTCTTTCGAAAGAAGAGGAAAGAGGACAAAGCCCAGGTTCCCTGGTGGCCATAGTAATCACAGCTGAAATGCGAGATAGCATCCATTCGGTGTGGACGCTATCTTTCAAAAAAGCAGATCGCTTTTTCGATGCACTTTTGCTGTGTAGACACTCTCTTTCGGAAGAAGTTTTATCGGACGATCTCTTCAGGAAAAGCTTCTTCTGAAAGAAGCCTGCAGTCTAGACATGGCCTGAGACTTTTTACCACAGAGGGTGCTGTAGGCTCGGTTTGAGTGCAGATGCGCAGCTGTTAGGGCTCACATTCATTTGATTTCACAAGACCTGAATCACGCCAGTTCCAGAATGTTCCGTTGAGCATTAATATTGCATGCACAATTGGAAGGAGTAAGTAAATAGATCTAGAACTGAAGCAAACCCCATGTAAGGGACAGTGACAAGAGAACAAGTCATTAGCTATTTTATTATTTTTCTGGCTGCAGGTGGTTAATAAGACTTTGAGTGAACCAGGGTCCATGTTGGGAACTATGACAAAGCTTCTCCTAGGCCTTGGAGGGTCCTGAATTTTCAGGCAGATGACTTGCCTCAGAGGTTCACAGGAGCCTCAATTTAGACTCCATCTTGCTGTTTATTGAGCTACTCTCATCACTGGCCAGTATGGGGGAGAGAGGGGAAACCAAAATTAATTGTTTCTGTGGCCCCTCCAAGCGGTATCGGGCAGGCCAAATCTCTGTACCAAGGCCAGTCTTTTTCCAGTGCTGAAATGGGGAGTTGGTGGTAGGGCAAGCCGGGCCTCCCTCTACACCGGGTTCCAGATCAAGGACACTATGAAAGTAGCTGCCTGAAAATGTCTCCAATAACTGAGGCATGACTGCTATGAATCCCTGGGCCATTTCCCCATAGCTTTCCCCGGAACCTTCCTTACCACAGGTTCTTCCATCTGGCACTTGCATGTGCCTTCCCCGTCCAGATCCTCCACAGCTCCTTCTCTGCTCAGCTCCTCGCGCACGCTGGGCTAACAAGAGGAGCCCTTTTTCACCAGCCACAACTGGTGTTGTGATTAGTCTGACTCACTTGACTCTGGAAACCTCCTAATTGGCTCCAAGTGCTTTAATTGGCCTGATTGCCCTGATTGATTCTAGCAAGTTCCTGCTGGTTCTGGGTTAGCTCTTGTTAGTTTACATCGGGAACAGAGACTTATTTAATCTGGGGCTAATGTATTTCCCTTCTACTACTCTCCTGGAGTCCTCTGGCCTGACTCTGTCACAGAACACGGTGCCACATGCATGTATATGGAGGTAAAACATTCCTTCACTGGCTCTTTCTTGAGGCTCTTTTCATGCCATTTCATCTCCAAGAGGTATTGGGTTTCTAGGCATTTGAGTGGTGTAGACCAGTGTTTCTCAACCAGTGGTACAAGTACCCTTAGGGATACTTGAGAGAAGTCTGGGGGGTACTTCAACACAACTGAAATTTGGAGAAAACTGAATTTTTGTTGTAAGTTTTACGGCACTTTATTATTTTTGTACTTTTTATACCCAAACATTTCATCACTTGCCTGGCTACGATTAAGTTGTTTAAACAAATGTGTTGCAATGGTAGAAAAAAATTGTGTGTGTCTGAAAACTGTAGGTACTAGGGGTACTTCTAATTTTATTTTTTTTAAAGGAGGTACTTATAATTTTTTTTAAAAAAAAGAGGTCGAGAAACACTGGCGTAGAGCAGCCATTTGATTCAAGGCACAGATTTTCAACAGTGAAGATAACTAGCCTTTGGAACAACAAAGGATGTGGAAGATTCTCCACCCCATGAAGTATTTAAATCCAGACTATCTTTTTAAAAGACACAGTGTAGCTAAAACAGAAGTTTCAGGCTTAATGCAGAAACTATTGGGTGACATTTTCTGGCCTGTGTATGCAAGACATCAATCAGACTAGATGACCATAATGATAGATGAGCATCTGGCTTTAAAATCTGAGTGTATGAATATAGATTGAGGAGGCAAAATACTGTTCCTCACCATCTATCTCCAGCCGCAAGTACTACTATGTTCTGCTCTCCCCCCCCCCCCCCCCTTCATCCCCTCTGCCCACTACAGTAACTTCTCTCTCATGCCTGGAAGCTCATAATCCACTCAACATCTTGCCAAGAACCTCATCCCAGTCATTCTGTCATAACAAACAGAACCTTTTCCCCCCATGGGCTGTGTAAGAGCACCAAGGGTTGACAGAGGAGCTGACAAAAAGCAAGCAGAGGAGACGAAGTGAGCTCCAGTGGGTTCTAAGATATATATTTTTTCTAGCACACACTCCCTGTCAAATTGCAGGATACGGTCAATACAGTGAAATTACAGAGTCTCGCAAAAAATTATTCTGAATTGGGAGGATTAATGGTCAAAAGAATGTTCTTCTGGGAGTAATCTAAGTGTTATATTTACATTTGGCTTGGAATTATTTGCAGTGAGGAATTTCAAATGCAAATATTTTAAAAGCGTAGCATGTAGAGACACACTGTGGGCACTTCTGTTTTCGTTAAAAAAAAACCCGGAGACGAAGAAAACGGTTTTCTTGATTTTTTTTATTGGAATCTTAATGAGACCATAATTACGACAGCATAAGAGGAAAAAATGTAGCTCTTAGACACTTGCTCTTACTGAATATACAGGGCCTGTAATTTGAAAAAAAAAATGAAATTATTTATTTTCTAAAGTGGTGCAAAGGGGGGGGAAATGACTTAGCCAAATAACTCTTGCCCCTTTATGTACTTAGTCTGTATTTTCTTCTATTTCATATTTATAGATGGATGGATGCTGAAAGCAGGCATGAGCTGGTTGTGTTGCCTCCCTCCTCTATCAGATTTGATTTTGTTACAGTAACATAGTTGTGTTGTGAAGACCAGGACTTGAACAGGGTTCAAAAAAGAATTAGATAAATTCTTGGAATATAGGTCCAGCATTGGCTATTAGCCAGGATGGGTAGGAATGGTGTCCCTAGCCTCTGTTTGTCAGAAGCTGGGAATGGATGACAGGGGAGGGATCACTTGATAATTCCCTGTCCTGTTTGCTCCCTCTGGGGCACTTGGCATTGGTCACTGAAAGAAGACAGGACACTGGGCTAGACGGACTTTTGGTCTGAGCCAATATGGCTGTTCTCATGTTCTAACACAGAGTGTGTTAACAGCAGATTTTTCAGCCTATCTTCCTATGCCTAGGGTAGCCAGTCATCCCATTTTTAAAGGAAGAGTTCCGTATTTAACTGCTCCCCCCGCCCCAGTATTGGCAGGTCCTGCTGCTGGCTGTATCGCTGCTCACCAACCACCGTCCCTCCAGTCATAAGTGGGAGAGTCCAATGGCCGATGATGAAGGTGGATGTGCAAGGCTGGTGGTGGGGCAAAGATGCAGCATGCAGGGCTCGCTGCTTTTCCTGCTGGTCCGTCAGCGCAGCCCTGCTGTGTGCCGGTGCTTGGTCAGAAGGGCCCTGCCTCCCCCATTCCATTTCCGACTGGCACTGGCTGAGCTCGGTGAGCTGGGGAGGCTGGTGAGGGCAGGCAGGGGTCACCTCTGCTGCCCACCCATCCGCCCGAGTGGCCCTCCATCCCAGAGGGCCTCAGGATCGTTGTGACAAAGATGGTGAGCTGGGACAGGGTAGTGTTGCTCACGGCGCTTGCATACCTAGAATTGTGGGAGGTGCCAACTGACCCGTAGCAATGCTGTGATTGGATGCAGAAGGAGCGCATGGCCCTCACCGTCAATGTTGTGTGCAATCTGCATGCATCTCCCTTCATGGGCCCTTGCTCTACATGGGTACTTCAGTAATACCAGTGGTGGGGGAGAACCCTATGCAGATAGAAACCAACAGAAACTAGCAACTGTACGTGTGGGAATTGGTAAACAAAATGTTTTGCAGGCCACACACAGAACCCCGATGGGCAGGGCCGGCCCGCAACATTTTGGCACCTGAGGCGGGGAGCTCAAATGACGCCCCCATGCCCCCTCGCTTGGGCCAAAACTTTGAAAGGTCTCAATTCTCTGGGTCCTAGTGGTGACTCCACACAGTCTGGCACCTCAGTTTGCCTCGTGGTAAGGCCAGCCCTGCCAATGGGCCACATGCGGGGCCCATCATGCCCTAAAGCCTTAAAGATAAGAAAGTAAATAAAAAGACTCCAACTATGCAGTATTTCTTTTTAACAGAGACTCCATCCATTTGATGTTAATTTGAAAGTTTTTATCGCATATCTCTGTGTGCTTATCATTTCACTTGAATAAGGGCGCATCTACACTGCACCCTTAGCTCGAAATAAGATACGCAATTTGCGCTCGCAATTGGCGCATCTTATTTGGATTCTTTTTCAAAATAGGCTATTTAGAAATTTGGCGTGTCTACACAGTGCCAAATTTCAAAATAACGCACTATTTCGAGACATCCCTTATTCCTCGTGGAACGAGGTTTACAGGGATGCCGAAATAGTGCATCCACTATAGTTCAAAATAGCGGACGAGTTCAAAAGATGCAGGGTAGCTATTTTGGGATACCTCTTGTATCCCAAAATAGCATTGCAGTGTAGACATACCCCAAGAGTAATCTTGCCAAATGTCCCATATTCAGCACAGGGAAATATGGTCACCCAACCTATGCCGGCTATTTCTGGGGAGGGATGCACACTGGTTACTTTTGTCTCTCTGGACTATGTTTTGGGCCTGGTTTCCAGGTCTGTGAACACAATTTGCACCTGCAAAGTGAGCTGGTGCCACAAATCAGAGTATCCTTTAGCTCCTTGTTGTGAACTCGTAGACAAGTAGGTAGAGTTGCAGCTTCTGGGGCCTTCACCTTTTTAATTCCATGAGGTATCCAAAATGCCTTAAAACTCTTTCCTACATACATGTGTCAGTTTCACTGCATGTTGGTGGTTTAAGGTCCCACCAACATGCAGTGAAATCAAATGCAAAATTCCCATTGACTTTAATGCAGCAGAATCATCCAGGGAAGAAGTGGCGATACCCCACAAAGGGGCATTTGAGGTCTCCTCACCTTGATGTGCCGTGATCCTTATGCTCATGTAGATCCATATTGTCTTAGGAAGAAAAACTGAAAGTTCATCATTTAACTCTGCGCTTATGAATACTATTTTAATGCCAAAGTTTGTCAGTGCCTATATGGAGATCAGATACAACACTGTTCAAATGTTACAGGACTGGGATGAATTTGATGTCAGCGGAGTGATTCTGAATTAAGAGCAGGACTTTGAATGGCTTCTAGCAATAGATGCTTTCTCTAGTTCTGTTCTGTGCTCTTGTCAGATCTTTTCCTGCATTTCCCGTTCGGCTATTTTATTCATTCAGTGCAATACTGGTTGGATAATCAATCTCAGAGAGTAGTTATCAATGGTTCACAGTCATTCTGGAAGGGCATAACAAGTGGGGTTCTGCAAGGATCGGTTCTGTTCAATATCTCCATCAACGATGTAGGTAGTGGCATAGAGAGGATGCTCATAAAGTTTGTGGATGATACCAAGCTGGGAGGGATTGCAAGAGTTTTGGGGTGCATTAACAAGAGTGTTGTAAGTGGAGTATTGTGTCCAGTTCTGGGAATCACATTTCAGGAAAGATGTGGAGAACATGGAAAAGGTCCGGAGAAGAGCAACAAAAATGATGTAAAGGTCCAGAAAACATGACTCCACTTTGTGCATGAAGGGATTATTCTAGAATAAAATTGCTTTTGTTCTAGAATAGTGTCCACACGGGGTATGTCTACACTACAGAGTTCTGTCAGAAAAACAGCCATTTTTCCGACAAAACTTGAGGACTGTCCACACTGCAATTGTGTTTTTCTGCAAGAAAATCAAAAGAACAGAGGGATTTTTCTGGCATTGGTAATCCTCATTCTACAAGGAAGAAGCCTTTTTGCGAAAGAGCTCTTTTGCAAAAAGGCATGCGTGGACGGAGAAGAGGGAGTTCTTTCGGAAGAAGAGGAAAGAGGAAAAAGCACAGGTGTTTTGGTGGCCATTCTGTCCATAGCAATCACAGCTTACATGCAAGAGAGCATCCATTCAGTGTGGATGCGCTCTTTCAAAAAAGCAGATTG
The DNA here is from genome assembly GCA_032595735.1 of Pelochelys cantorii. Classification (NCBI taxonomy): domain Eukaryota; kingdom Metazoa; phylum Chordata; order Testudines; family Trionychidae; genus Pelochelys; species Pelochelys cantorii. Next base: position 5,405,653 of record CM064344.1, on the reverse strand, counting down.
CTTTTTCAATGCACTTTTGCAGTGTGGACGCTCTCTTTCGGAAGAAGTTTTTCGGAAGATCTCATCTGAAAAAACTTCTTCCGAAAGAAGCCTGCAGTCTAGACATAGTCACAGAGTGTTATTTTGGAATAGTTCATTCTGCAATAGCTATGCCAGTCAGTTTTCCAGACAGGCCAGGCCTCACAAGCAAAATATGGAGACAGACTTATCCTATTCTCTTCGCACCAACTTGGCCCTGTGGGCTGGACTTCACCCAGAGTCTTGGCTGGCAAATAAGTCTTGTGTCTGACTTATTAGGCCATCAGGAAATGGGAAGCCAAACCTGGAAAGCAGCCATCTAGCTATAAGTCAGAAGGAGATAAACCTTGCATGCAACAGAACCTTCTCAAGTCATTAGTTATCCCCTCCTGCCAGAACCACTGATGTGCACACACAGCCAGCGAGAGCGGAGAACAAACACCACTGGCACTGTGCCTGAAAGGAAGTGCCTGACCCAAATGCAGGAAAGTCTTTGGCCCCATAAAGGTTTCCATACAGTCAGTATTGAGTCGTCTGAAAAAATGCATTGCCAGGGAAGACCGATACACAAGACTATCCAACCAGCTTCAGACTGATGGATGTGGCTCTAGCGAAAGGGGAAAGGAGATGAGCAACCCTGGTTTAATGATCTGTTCTCTGAACTCCAAGAGGATCATCTGCTTGGGGGGAAAGCAGCCATGAGGGGAAAGCTGATTGTGCTACCGCAGGAGGTACATTTGGTATACATTAAATGAGTGGCCACCATCTCCCCTCTTCTGCTTCACTGCTCCTACAGAATGTACTTTGAAACTCTGTCCTTAAACCTTCGTGTCCTGGAAAATGCTCAGCTGGCTTTCCTGGTTGGAGAGGCCCCAGCGTTTTGCATGTGAAATCCCTAGTCTACAAAGTTGTCATTCTTTAGGCAACCAAAGGCACCTCCTATGACCCACTGGCAGGGCTACTCCAGCTCACTTCTGAGCACAGTTGCTTCAGACGAGGTGGGTTACACGTCTGTCACGAGGCGCATGCACGCAATAACAGCTGCTGTTGGTAGAAAGGTTTCATGTAACCCTGTAAGATACATGCAAGAGGTCGCATGCACAGTTGGTGTCAATCAACATAAATGCCCGAAAACCAACAGAGCTACAGTTGATAACAGTTAAGGATCTGGCCCATAATAGTTTCTTTTATTATAAATAACAAACTATGGTTTCTAAAAGGTGGCAAAAAGAGCCCTGTAACCTTCACACCCTTCCTCCTGTCTTGCTTTGACTCCTTTGCTTCCGGATCTCTCACGACAGCCACTCCAAGCAGAATGTTCAAATCCAGTCTGTAAGTTTCCATCCAATGGAACCTTGCCCGTGCCAACCAATGACCCAGCAGGCTACAGACATGTGTGTGCCTGTGCTTACTCAGTGATCTGAGTCTGGTTTTAATTTCCTTTCTCTGGCTTTCCTTCATCCTGCAAGGAATAACTGTGAAGTAAATCAAATGGCCTATCTCCACAGGCTGCCCTCGGCTTGGCACACAGAGACCTGGGGCGGGGAGAGACTGCCAATCCTGCGGTCATGAGACAAAGTGGGTTCTGTTAGCACAGTGTAACTTATTGTAATAGCAATCCGTGCCAGAAGCCGTTTGGTCTGTGCCTCGATTGTGTCACGAGGCCGAGTGATCCCAGGCTACGCACCCCTGCTTCCAGATGGGGCTGACCTCAGGTGTCACATGGCAATGGCAGAAAAATAGGAAGAAGGGCTGAACACGAGCTAGGCAAAGAGGTGAGATGCGTCTCAGTTTAACTCCAGGCCTTGCCTGCCAGGACCATCTTCACAGAATCATAGAATACTAGAGCTGGAAGCGTCCTTAAGAGGCCATCAAGTCCAGGCCCCTGTCCTCACGGCAGGACCAAGCACCATCTAGATCATCCCTGATAGATGTCTGTCCAACCTGCTCTTAAATATCTCCAGAGATGGAGATTCCACAACCTCCCTAGGCAATTTATTCCAGTGTTTCACTGCACTAACAGTGAGGAAGTTTTTCCTAATGTCCAACCTAAACCTCCCTTGCTACAATTGAAGCCCATTGCAAACTGAGCCTGGAGAAGTGATGGTGGGGTTCTGTGGATGATACTCTTCTCTCTGAATGAGTTCAGAAGCCTGGTGTTTGGGGGCAGGCAACTGGTGGAGGTGTCTCTGTGTCAGTTCAGCATCAAGCTAAGGACGCTGACCACTTGTGCCCATGGCCCTTCTTCGAAGAGCCGAGGTGACAAGTGGCCTGGCAAAATTCCAACTTGGCCAATCACCTTGCGTGGTTAATGCACTACAAAGCCAATTTCCCCTGCCTTTCACATTTGCATTTTCACATCAAAAGCCATGAATGGGACACATATAGCCCATTTAATTAGCTTCATTAACATGGGTCCTATAATTGACAGGGAACTGCTTCTGCTGTTATATATATTTTGGATTCTGTTATTTCTACTCCAGCTCATCCGATGAAGTGGGTTTTACCCATGAAAGCTCATGATCCTAAATATATTTTTGTTAGTCTCTTGGGCTATGTTAACACTGCACCCTTATTTTGAAATAACTCACGTTATTTCAAGATAACACAGTGCACATCTACACAGCAAGCCCATTATTTCAAAATTATTTTGAAATAACAGGCTTCTTATTCTGACTTCTGTAACCCTCATTTCACAAGGAGTAAGGGAAGTGGAAGGAAGAGTGTTCTTCCTTCAACTTCCTGCTGTGTAAACAGCACCTAAAACTGAGTTAAACTACTTCGAATTCAGATAAGCAATTAATGTAGCTGAAGTTGTGTATCTTAATTCGATTTTGTCCCGCTATGTAGATGTATCCTAAGATGCCACAGGACTACTCATTGTTTTTAAAGCTACAGACTAACACGGTGATCCCTTTGAGACTTTTCTTCACTGCAGGATCAGTTGGCGCTGGTGTTATTGATTTCTTGGTCACGTGATGATCTTGGACACTATAAAGCTGTTGTACTCCATCCCAGAGGGGGGCTGCTTTTTGCTTGTTAGTGACATGTTCCCTAAATACCCCTTCCTACCCCACAGTCCATTTAATGCACCCAATCCTGCCAGTCTTATTCAGCCAAAGAGCCCATAGAAATGGGGTATCAAGCAGTGTAATGAATACCATGTTTGTCCCAAAGACTTTGGAGAGCCTCTAATGAATGACCTTGCAGATGTACAAATAATTATTAATCCTATTTCAGTGAGTCTGTTCAGACCCTCTCAAGACCCATATAGTGACAGATAGAGATAAAGAAATGTCCCAGAATAGTAGCAAGGGTAAGGCCATATACAGGGCTGTTCTTACCCAAATGAAGAATATGCAGTTGCATAGGGCACCTAAATATTGGGGACGTCACGGGCACTCATTGTCCACCCGCACGCCTCTTCCTCTCCCTCTTCTGTGGCTCTGCTCCCTCCGGAGAGGATCTAGGTAACTGAAAAGTGACAAAGCCAGCCTGATCTCTGAGCAGATACTGAACCCATGAAAGAGCCATTCAAGTGGTAATGAAGCCATTTAACAAGCATTTGCCAACTCCAGGTCTACACTGTCAATTTCTGAATTTATGGTGTTAGTCTACAGGACCTTAGTTACAATTTTGCCTTAAAACTATCTCGTTCGTGTGTTGCTAAAAATGATCAAATCACGTGTCTAAAAAACTGCCCCCTCCCCTTAGCTGCCATCGGGCATCGGGGCAGCAGTTTTGCAGTACTGCAGAGGTCTCCGTGAATCTTAAAGACAGTCCTGCCCCTCTTGGCTCTTCAGCTGTGAAGACCACTAGCCCACTGTGCTTCCAAGTCCGACCCCTTCCATGTCTCCATAATTGTAGATGAGGCTGCAGGAAATAGCAAAGCCAGAGCCCTGTAACTATCAGTGTGTCTCATGCCCATAACGGGAAGTTCAGTTATTATCTCTAATATAACACATGTGTTTAATAGGGGCTTCAGCAGACTGCTGTTGACACACGGACCAGCAGAACAATAGCATGCCAGCCACGTTGTAACACGATCCTAAATGGTGTAGCTGGAAAATTCTCAACAGTATGACAACTGCCATTACCTCGAGAGTTTACCCATTCCCATGAGCATCCAAAGGACCTTTGGGTTGCTGTTTGTTTCAGCTTAGGTTACTTGGCTATTACGTGCCTTCAAGTGTGGGACTGGCAGAGGGCTAGTTATCTTGTCAAAAGCAATGTACGAGCCCAGGGAGGGAAATCCCATCAAAGATTGAACTTGCATTGTTGCATGGCAGTAACACATTCACACTGCATTAAGCCATTCTGATTTCCCAGCTCCACCTTGGTGCCCACAACATTTGCAAGTACAAATGCAAGGTCTTCCAGGAAAGAAGAGACGTCCCCACAAAATCTATGGGCATACCTTTAAGAATACTGGTGGAATAGCAGACTTGTGTCGTTCACCCCAGCTATTGGGTTTCAATACACGCGTTGTGTTCTATATCCAGTGGTTTTCTAACAGTTAACTGAACTGCCTTCTGTTGGTGTTGAGCAGCGGTCTGGCTGGTTTTTCTTGTTGAATAAGTATGATGAAAGTTTCTAATACAAATCCCTCGAATGGGTAAAGAGAGAGGTAAAGATAGGGAAAAAGAAAAAAAGAAAACATGATATAATTCAAATATGTCTCATAAATTAAAATAATTTAAAAACACATACCGAGTAACACATGGCTTAACCCTGAATCATGTGATGGCTGTTACAGAATTGCTCTGTGAGGATCTCTATATAAATCATTTATGGATAAGGTGCCAATAAATGTTAATATAACTATTATAGCTGCCCAACCCTCTAAGGCTATGTCTAACTAGACCTGGAGCTCGCATTAAGGTATGCAACTCCAGGTACATACAATACATAGCTGGAGTTGGTTTACTTTAAACTGAGGTTGGTGGTGTCCCCACAGCACGAGGCCGACGGGAGCAAATGCTCCTGTCAGCTTTCCTTACTCCCTGCAAGAGCAGGAGTACTGGATACCAGCGGGAATGCCCTCTGAGTTTGATTTAGCGAGTCTTAACTAGACTCGCTAAATTGAACTCCGGAAGATCGATCGCAGCAGCATCGACCTTCCATAGAGTGAAGATGTGGCCTCAGGTGCTAACAGTGGGCCAGGGACATGGCAACTTGGAGAAAAGCCCATTAAGTGTTTCAGCAGCAAGGCCCTGTAGGATAACATCTACACTGCAAATAAAATCCTGTGGCTCGCCCATGCCAGCTGAGACAGTTCCCAGAGCAGAGACTCTGGGATTCTTTCATTGCATTGTAGACGTCCGGGCTCAGATAGATATCTGAATGTCTACACTGCAGTGAAACAGTCCTGTAGCCTGAACCTCGTGGGCTTGAGCCAGCTGGCATGGGCCATCCTTGGGTGTCTAATGACAACGTAGACATATCTGTACTTGCTAGCCTTGGTGGGTCCCGATAAACACACTAACACTTGACTTGTATATGGCCAAAAAAAAAGGGGGTGAGGGGAGGAATGTTTGCAAATCCCATGGGTAGAGTGGCTTAGACACTTACATCTCAACGTGAAACAACAGCGGTTCTTGTTTCGCCTGCAGGGGGCATTCCTATCAAGAATTAGGGCTCTAGTGGGAGGGTGTACTCTCCAGTCCAGGTTTCTATTCCAAACAAATAGGAACTTGAGAATTTCCAGATTCAGTACCCAGTCTCTCTGTTCCCCCAAAAGTTCCACACAGTCTTAACCAGCAGTGTCCACCAGCCATGTGCATCTACTCAGATCCTGCTGCTGCCAAGTCTGCACACAGTTCCTGAAGGTTTCCTCATGCATCTGGCTTCCATGCTGCTACTGGCTAGCCATGCCATGCCACTGCTGCCACCAAAGTCACTTCCTGGGTCAGGATATTTTGGTAGAGATTTTGCCCTCTCCCACCAGCCTAGAGATAGGGGATGTGCAGTGGGTAGGGCATTGAGGGTCATTCCCTGCTTATCACCTCAGGACTCAGTAGTAGAGTTCCTGGATTTTTTTAGGGCCAATCAAACTTCTTGTATGCACAGCAAATGGCTTCTTGTGTTATACAACTCTCAACAGTGGCCACCTAAAGAAGAGATTTGATCGTCCTTACAGGCTGGAATATTTATGCTGATTATTGACAAAAGCTTAAATTGGTGAGATTTACTTTAATACTGGGAAGGCCATCCATGAAATCTGTCGGCCCAGTTTCTCCACCCCGTAGGTTATAAGTAAGAATACACAAATAGGCCTCCCTGTGTGATATGGTTTGCCCCATTCCTTCTTTCCAATGAACCATTCCTGTCTCTCTTGTTGGGACGTTACCTTAGTAACGAGGTAATGATGTGAAGCGGAAAGGAAGTGACCGGGGTCCACCTACGCCACCAACACGCTACAATTGCAAGAAGTAATGGTCAAATGATGGATCCTTTTTCAGCCTCATCACTTCAGGTCTGCTCTCTTCATGCTGTCCTCTTCTGAACCTCCCATGGTATTTTGTGCCTACACCCAATCCCTAGGATCATTCCAATCAAGCAATGTATAACTCTGTTTGCATAACGGGGTCATTAGGGCCTAATTGCCAGCAGGTCTGTTCGACCATAAATGAAAACAAAGTGGCTCCTTTCATTTTTATAATGGTAGCTCCAATATAAACAGTATTTGTTTTTAACGCTGAAGTTCACCATAGCAACAGAAGATAATGATCAGCACGGCTTGCCACTGGATATACCACTCCAGTGGCTCTCAACCTTTCTTGACCCCTTTCAGGTGTCTGATTTGTTCTGCATATCCCCAAGTTTCACAACTTGTATAGAAAATCAGACATTAACATATCAAAGTGTTACCATACACTAGTATTGGAAAATTACTTATTTTCTCTCTTTTTAAACCATATCATTATACAAGAAATCCATTGGAATATAAATATTGCACTTATATTTCAGTGGGTATATAGAACAGTAAGCACAAGTCATTTTCTGTATGAAATATCAGTTTATACTGACTTCGGTAGGCTTTTTTTGCATAGTTTGTTGTAAAATTAGGCAACTCTCTAGAGGAGTGGATGTACCCCCTGCAAGATCTCTGCATACCCCAGGGACACACACATGCCTGGTTGAGAACCACCGTGCTACTCAACTTGGCTTAGGAAGGTGGAAGAAGGAAGGACATGTTACATTTTTGACTCCCCAGTTGACATCACATCAGATAGGACCCTTTGATAAGAATTTTGAGTATTTGACCTGGATCACATGCTAGAAGGAATGTCTCTCCCGATAGTTCATCCTTTTCCTCCTCTCATTTCTCACCATAAAAGCCCTGTCTTTTATGTGTTAACATATATTAAGTAAACACCTGCACACCAGCTGTCTCCAGTTGTACATGTGCTGCTGTCTGGCACCAGTCTGGATCCAGAATATGCTGCAAGGTAGTACTTTTCATGCACAGGAGGGAACTGTACAGAACGGATAAGAAATGGCCTTTTCCTCTATTTTTCGCCTACCTTCTTGCCTCCTTGTCTAATAGCTGTTTTCCCCGTAATCTTTCAGTCCTAATTCCCCTGCCTCCTTCCCAGTTTTGAGAGTTGATACTCATCCTGTTCTTACCACACTCCCATGTCTGAGGGGCCTTTTTCTCCTCCCAAAAGAGAAAGGAAGAGGGATTCCCCCATCTTGGGTCTTGGTTATGTCTCTTTCAACGTTTGCTCAGTTATGTCAATTGTGAGGACTGTACTTGCTCTGGTGATTCTGTCTTTTTTCTGTTTGGTTTTATGAGAAGCAATCCCATTCCAGGCACATCCCTTTTTCCTGGCCCAACCAACCCCTGACCTTGCTTTAAGTTAAGATAAGGAACTGTATATCGAAATTAGTGGTCCTAACTCTTACCATTTAGGAAGAGTTCTTGATCAAACAGAAAGACAAACTCTCTAAAATATATAGTAAATTAGACTATATAAATGCTTTGAACATAGATAAACCTCTTCATCTTTTGATCTAAAAGTGCTCCATAGAAGAAGGGCATGTCTACACTAGGAAATGCTTTCGAAATAACTAAATTTGAAATAACTCCTGAAATAGCAAAATTGAAACAGCATGTCCCCACTACAGGGGAGCCTCGAAATTAGTCTGAAGTGGACTAATTAGTTAGTGTGGACGTGCTACCTCGACTTAGAGCCCCAGGAAGCACTGGGGAAGAATTACTTTGAAATACTCTGGGGAGTAGTAATTTTGAAATAGCAGCAGTGGAGCATCCACACTAACACTATTTTGAAATGACTATTTTGAAATAATCCGGAGAGGAAACAACAAGGAAAACAGGAGTACAGATTTTGAAATAACCAGCCCACTATTTTGAAATAATAGTTTTGGCAGTGTGGACGCTCTGCTTATTATTTTGAAAGAAGGGGGGCTATTTTGAAACCACTCCCTAATGTAGACCAGGTCCAAAGAAACCTCATTTCAAATCCCGGTGAAGCCACAACTCACCTCTTTCACCTCTCCCTGACATCCCTAACTCTAAAATGAGGATAACGGCCGTTCTGCCACTCTTTGTCTTGTCTGTTTAAGATAGAAGATTCTTCAAGGCAGGGAAAGCGTGGTACTAGGAGTTTGTGCAGAGTACTCCAAAGCAGGGCCCCAACCCCAGCTGGTTGCCCTAGGCCTGCTGTAATTTAAATAATAATACAAAGGCAAAGTAGCACGGTATTGCTGTCCTCATGGGTTTGATGGGAAAACCAAGGCCCAGAATATGATGCAGCATGCTTGAAAACACAGTTGAGAATGGAAACCTTGGGTCATGATTCCCAGCCACTGCTGAAAGAATCATGAGAAAATAACCAAAACAAAACTTTGAGATTCTTCCAGTCCCACCCGGCAAACTGAAATTATGAAAAACAACCAAAATAAGAATAATTTGGTAGGTAAGTGAGAAGGTTTTTCTTTCTCCATAACCTTTAAGCAAAAACAATTTCGAGTTTAGTTTTCATACTGATTGACGATCCTGGGGATTTGCTTGTTTGTCTGCTCAGAACAGGTCTGTGTAAATCACCAGCATTGTGTCTCAGTTAACACACACACACATGCACACACACACAGTGCAGACAGCAAGAAGTCATTCCACAGTCTAGCCTTGTTAAAGAATATAGTCAATTTCCAACAGCCAAACTCTCCCCCACCCCCCGCCTCTGTAACCAGGGGATTAATTTCATGTCCTCAGAAGTTGCTTATTAGAGCAAGGCTGGTACTAGATCCAAGGTATAGAACATCAGCAAAGCTTAAATAATCTATATTTTTACTGCTATAATTAAACCGTGCACTTGCTAATAAACAAGTAATACTTTAAATTAAGGCCTCCTTTCCAAATACCGTGTTAGCATTTATGAAATGATTACTACATACAGTCACATTCTTTAAGGACTTATGAGAAAACATGTAATAAAACCCAATTGTAATAAATCCTTAATGGTTGTGCTCAGACGAGCTGGATTTTTTTTTTCTGCCCTTCAAGTGGCGTCATCTTAGACCGGGAGGACAACCTCTATTTTCTCCCTTTCAAATTCTGCCCAGCATGGTTGGCTTCAGGGGGAGAGCCTTGTGAATCCTGCAAGAAGAGCCAACCAATCCACAGGACAGTTCGGGGTGGCCACTCTGGGCCCCATGCTTTGGGGAGCCCACACTTCATGAAGACGCATGCGGCCTGAGTCCTACAGGGACTGGTGGCAGACTGACTGGCCCTGCTCCATTCCACCTTGCCGGCTCCCAGCCCAGCATCTCTTGGGACAGGAAGGGGCAGGGACTTGGGGTAGGGACAGGAAGAGGCAAGGCAAAGACAGGAAGAGGCGGGGCATGAGCATGGACTTGGGGGCAGAGGTAGACTGGGGTGGGGCCTGAGGCAGAGTTTGTATGTGGCGGGTGGGGGGTTATCCCAGGCCCCACATCTCCCTAGAGACGGCTCTGCTTACAAACAGGGTTTTGCCCATAATGCTGTTATGAAGCGTTGGTTCCCAGCTAGTTGACTGAGGGTATGTCTACACTGCAACACTATTTTGAAATAATGAGCACTATTCCAAAATAACTTAGTCCACATCTACACAGCAGGCAGTTATTTCAAAATAGTGTCAAAACACTGTCAAGCTAGAGGACTTCTTACTTGGATGCCTGTAACCCTTATTGTACGAGGAATAAGGGAAGTCGGAAGAAGAGTGCTCTATTTTGAAAAAAGTGCTGTGTAGCCATTCCATATTTTGAAATAAGCTATGCAATTGACATAGCTTAATTTGCATAGCTTATATCAAATTAAGCCCCGCAGTGTAGACACACCCTAAGACCTCACCTGGGCCAGCCAATGATCCCTTCCTTTCATTAACATAACTAATGCTGAGTTACTCCCTCCTCCCAATAAACAGCCCACACTTCTGTTGCAGATCAGCTAATGCTGATCACAAAACTTTGGTACCCATGTTGGCATGAATTTGGAAACTTCTCTTTTACAAAGTCCTAAGGTAAAGATTGCAGACTTCGATCCGTACAAAGATGTGGCTTTGTGAGGCAAATGTTGGCCAAGGTGGAATTTTTAACAGCAAGTGCTCTGTGTACGAGAAAATTATTTGTAAAGCTGACTTGATTAGAAATTCCCATTAATCTAATATATAAAGGAGAATGTTTGTATGTTTGTGCGCTAATAATTTGGACACTATAAGAGCTACTGCAACCAAACTTTGCATGGGATAACCTTTCATCGAGGAGAAGGTTTTAAGGTACTGTGGGAGGGAAGAGATGAGAGACAGATGCTTCTCCCTGGGGCTGCATGGTGCTTGGCAGTGTGGGGAGAAGCAGCTTCCTGGGGGAAGTGGCGGGGACAGTCACTCATTAAGGCCAGCGGAGGTACAAGGAAGTGTAGGGCGGGCTCGGGCACCAGCAGCAGGCACATGGCTCCCTTCCCCCTCCCTCCTCTCAAACTCCTCACTTCAGTTATATCAACTGTCCTGAGCAACGCCGCCGGGTAACTCCAGCTAGTGATAGCTAAACTCTCAATGGGTATGTCTACACTAGCCCCCTAATTCGAACTAGGGAGGCTAATGTAGGCATTTGAAATTGCAAATCAAGCCTGGGATTTAAATATCCCATGCTTGATTTGCATCTTCCCGGCCGGTTGCCATTTTTGAAATTTACAAGTCCGGACTAACTGCCCGTGTCTACACGCGGCAGGGACCCGGAAGTTCGAAATAAAGCCCTAGTTCGAACTACCTGTTATTCCTCCTGGAATGAGGTTTAACAGGTAGTTCGAACTAGGGCTTTATTTCGAACTACCGGTCCCTGCCGCGTGTAGATGCGGGCAGTTAGTCCGGACTTGTACATTTCAAAAATGGCAACCGGCCGGGAAGATGCAAATCAAGCACGGGATATTTAAATCCCAGGCTTGATTTGCAATTTCAAATGCCTACATTAGCCTCCCTAGTTCGAACTGGGGGCTAGTGTAGACATACCCATTGGGAATTATGCCACTGATACCAGATACTAGATCTGCAACCCTCTCCTGCTGCCAGAATCACTCAGCCCGACCCCCCAGCCTGGAGCCCCTCCTACACCGAATCCTCTTATCTATAGAGCCCTTGCACCACAATCCTTTGTCTCATCCCTGAGCCCCTCATCCTTGGCCCCAGAGCCTGCACACCCAGCCAGAGCCCTCACACCTCTGCACCCCAACCTCTGTCCAAGGCCTGAGCCCCCTCCCGCACTCAGAACACCTGAGACCCAGAGCCACCATATGAATGGTATTATGTGCGCTAGTATGCAGGTGATGTGTCACATGGCACCTCCACATTGGTGCACATCACAAAATTTGCTCCACTCAGGAGCAGGAAAAATTAGAGGGAATGCTGTTTGGGGGGTTGATTGAAGAGGGTGAATCTTCCTGGGGTCACGACAGAAGACGCATCGGTGATGCATTGGAGCCAGCCCTGGGCAACGCGGAGGGGTCTACTTCACACTCCCTCCTGGAAGGGGCGGGGCTGAAGGTGGAAGGGGCGGGGCCAAGGACAGCTGGCCTCGAGCGGCGCTCACCCCAGACCTTAGTGCAGCTCAGGGCCTAGTGATCCAGCGGCCATTTAAAGGGTCAGGGGCTCTGGCCACCGTTGCTATGGCAACAACAGCAGCCAGAGCCCTGGGCCCCTTTGAATCACCAGGCCCCAGGGCAATTTCCCCCGTCCCTCCTCCTCCTGTCAGCAGGCCTGGCTCTACATAAAAGTTTTGTCTGCGGGGATAGAAATGGATGGGTCTTGGAAACTTTATGAGGAAAGAAAGGCCACGTTTTGGAAATCGTTTTGATATGTGGGGCGCGGGAGACAGAAGCTGATCTCTCAGACGAGGCATTGCATGGTGCAATCCAAAGCCAAATGCATAACCCAGGCACTGTGGTGGCTCAAATATGGATAGGAAATCAAGCAGGGACATGAAAAAATTTCATCGAAGATAAGCGTCGTCTTTATTTTCTGGGACAAGAATGTTTGTCTGAGGCCAGGTTTTGAACCAAAAGGTGCCAGTTAGTAACAATGTGGGTCTTTTGAGCTCAGGGGAACCCCCTCAAACTAACACACACTAGTTGAAAGACACGAAAAAACTAAAAATGATAAGAATGGCACAACTTAAACAAAAATGAGCAAATGTTTGCATTGCAAATAGGATTTTGCTGAAAGGTGTCGGAGTAGGCCAATTTTGCAATTATTTTCTGATGCTTAATTTCGAAACTCCCCCCCATTACCTCATGGAAAACAGCTTTTTGCTTGGAGCAAAAGTTCTTAAAATGCAGCATAAAAAATGTGATTGGGGGATGATTGCATTTAAGGTGATAACTTGCTGCTTTCACTTTATTTCCAAGGTTTTTCTTATCTTGGATATTTTATGCACAATTGTGTTTGATAATGAAGTAATTTGGCATGTCGTGATACTCCACTTTCTGTCCCGCTTTTCTATTAGACTTTAATAGAAACATACATAGTGGGTTTCCAATCCTGCAAACACTTAACACATGTGAGGAGTCCAATTTAAGACTGTGGGGGCTACCCAAGTGCGTAATGTTCCTCCAGTGTGTAAGTGTTTGCAGGATTGGAGTGTGATTAATCTTTTTTAATTAAAGCCTGCTAAAAAAGTCCAGCACGGTTCACAGACGCCATAAAATGTGAGATAAATTCCGAGGAGAGGATTAAAGTGTTGCAGTACAAATCAAAAAGCTCAACACCTTTAAGACCCAGAATGCAAAGAGTTTCATTTTTGCTCAAACAGATCCAAGTTAAAGTGCACGCTTTATGGTCTAGTAACATAGCAACATTTGTTATGTATAATAACAAGCATCCGAAATGACACAGTAAAAAAAGAATTATCAGCGATTAGAACTAAACTATTGCAATTTCTCCAGCTGGAGCCAAAATTTGGAAGGGAGAGGGCAGAGGGGGGAGAGTTTATTATTTCAGTAGCTGCAGTGAAAATCCCCTCTGGGTGTTTTGCAAACCACCCTCTGCTGCCTGGAACCACCCCCTCCCCCCCCATTGACATGGTAATGGGCTTTGTTGAATTCAAAGACGATTACATCAGACATGTGTGGCCTCTTGTGGGTTTTCCAGGGCTTATAAAGCACACAAATTATATGAAAATATTGGGCTGAAAAATTAGTAAGCCATAGGAGTTTGTGTTGTTTTAGCCATGCTTTACTGCCGGGAACGAAAACTGTGGCTCTTAGAGACCTCTGGCCCGTCTTTCCTAGCTACTTTCTTTATTATTTTTCTTTTCTGGTGGGCTCCATTTGGACACACCATTTGTATTTTTAAAGGTCTTTCTTACTGGGGGAGTGGGATGGGGAGACTTTTCAACATGATATGCTTAAAGACACGACTTGATTCTCCTCTCAGTTATGCCAGCGCACCGCTCTTGACAACATAGCGTAACTCAGAGGATAATTTGGGTCCACTTATTTTTTTGAAGGTTGCTCTTCACTTCTCCTCAGTTTTGCACCGACTTTCACTTAGCGGATATTTATGGAGGCAAATGAAGCCATCGGAGGCAGGACTACTTTTCGGTTCAAATGTGTTCATGGAACGAGTGGATTTGCAGAGGTTTATTTGCCATGCATTTGAAAACCCAACCTTTGAAAATGTGGGCCCAAGCGTGTACCAATTTCCATTCCAATTTACTTCTGATATTATTTTGTAACTATGCTTGCCTAGCTGTCAAGGCCCAGAGTATTAACATGAGGCAAAATATCTGGACGGCTAGTTCCACATGTAGGCAGCTACTTTCAGTGCAAGGTCGTGACAGCCACAAGTTTTGTGTAAGGGGTGATGTGTGCACTGCAGCTTGCTGGGCCCTTGCACAAAAGAGAAGAGCCACCTCCACGCCCCTTGAAGGGGCGGGGCCTAAAGCAGAAGGGGTGGGGTTCAGGCTGGCCTCCCCCAGCCCATTCTTCAACACAGCTCTGGGCTCTGGCAGCTATTTAAAGGGCCCAGGGCTCCACCCACTGCCAAAGTAGCAGCAGCGGTGGCTGGGAGCCATGGGCCCTTTTAAATCACAGTCCCACGGGCAGCTTCCCTCCTTGACTGCACCCCACTGGAACGCCTGCATGCGCAGCATTGTTGACTCTATTGTGCCATGAGTCTCACAATAACAATTTTTTTTCTTTCAGGCCCCAGCTCCTGGATTCGAGGACAGATGTGACCATTTCAGCCTCCCTTAAAGAAAAAGTAAGTTTCTCACCCTCCAGGCTATAGAGCAAGCTTCACAATGTGACTCCGTGCACCCTGAAGGCTCAATAAGCAGAAGGCAAATAAAAGAGCACACCCAGCCTATTTTTTTTTACATCATCGCCTGATTTTGATGCCAATCTCATTCTTTTTGCTGAGCCTGACTTAAGATTTTTGAACCTTTGGGGCTGGCAATATGGCATGTAAGTGCATTCTCCCGGCACAGTGCCGGCAGGAATGGTGCCTCTGAAAAAGCACACATTCCTTCCCGCATCCCCCCTTCTTCTAACCTGTATCAACCGCAAATGGCAACATGCCCCCTACCAGCTCAGCCATCCTGGCAAGTGAATCGGGAAGGGAATTAACAAGTCCCTTACTAATGCTAGGGATTCACATGTACCCAGCATCTATTCATTTGTTTGTGCCTTGATCTGAGGATTGTATTTCCTGTGCTGGAAGTTGGGCTGACTTGGTTTTATTCCCATTTTACAGCTTCAAAGTCCAAGGCAGTGGCAGGAAACCTATGGCCCCAAGGCCTGCATGCGGCTACTAGACTATTTGTTGTTTTTTAAGTTTTTCCTGTTACAGACTAACTCAGCTACCCCTCTGAAGCTTGGGTTATGTGAGTTGATCATGGGATAATTGATCTCTCTCTCTTATGGCAGCTTCTTGAAAATTGAAATACGTTCATAACCTGAATTGTGGGGGATGGATTGTGAAGCTTCACTAACTACCCATGAAATGTTTTGCGGGCCTACACTAAATGAAGCTACCCAGTTGCCCGTGTGCTCTCGTTCTCTTCTTGCTGTGGTGGGAAGGCCCTTTTCTAAGAATTCTGAGGGACAGAATGTTCAATGCAGCGTATACAGTTAGCCGGAAAGTCAAGAATGCAGCTCCAAAGGTTACACTCCAGGAGGGGTTGATACAACAGTGTTGATACTAGTTATTGACTGACTTTATCGGGAGTTAGCAAATGAGCTGCAATGCAAGTTCTCCTGTATCCATTCTGCTTACCTTGTAATCAGGCAAATTGTCCACACCTCAGAGGCAAATAAAAGAGGCTGCTTATGTAAAGGAACTTGCTACGGGTCATATTTATTTGATCTTGTCTGTTGATCATTTCTGTAGCGATCAGGTTTATTCACAGGTGGGTACCGGTGGGACTGGGCAAGGCAGAAAATTTCTGCTTAGCTTTGAGAGGTTTCCTGGCCACCCAAGCAAGACTGGGGGAGGGGAGGTCTCCAATATTGCCAAGGGCACAGGGATCATAGGCCTACAGTTCGGAAATAGTCAACATGTTCATGAAACAGACTGACACACAAGAGTGTTTCCCAGAACAGAAAGGAAGGACGGTCCCACAGCCTCATAGTCTCTCTTCCTGATGCAAGGGGCAGCCAGCCCTCAGCACCACCCAGGGTGCAGGAGGCTGCCTGCCTCAGCTCTTAGAGCCACCCAGAGCGTGCCGGGTGGCGCTCCAGCGGCGTTTTAAAGAGCCTGTGGCTCTGGGTGCCACCACTGAAGCAGCAGCAGCTCCTGGAGCCCTTGGAGACCCTCAGCCCTTTTCTATCACTGGGCCCTGGAAAAGCTGCTCCCTTTGCCCCCTGTCCCCCCCACCCCCCCATTGACAGGCCTGTCTGTACCTCATGTTCCTTCCTTGTAAATCAAGGCGGAGGCCACTTCTCTGCCTCACAGGGTGTGCTTAAGGCAAATCAATGCACGCTTGCGAAGGTGCTCAGGGTACAATGGGGATGGGAGCCATTTAAGTACAGGTTGAACCTCCCTGGTCCAGCACACTCAGGACCTGGCTGGTCCCGAACCAAGGGATTTGCTGGACCAGGGGAGGTCAATGCCAGCGCCTCTGCTGCAGCCGGCTGTAGGGCTCTGTTCCGGCTGCAATGAAGAAGTTGGCACTGACAGAGTGGGTGTGGGAGGTGCTTGGTGGAGGGAGAGGCAGGACAGCTGCAGAGGGGGCCAGGGGCCAAGAGCAAAGCCTTATGGCCGGTGGCAGAGCCCTGCAGTTGACAGGCTCCACCCCTGTCCTACGCCACCCATTGTGGGGCTTCTCAGCCCCAAGCCTCTTCCCCCAAGTGCCATCCAGTCTCTCTCTCAGAGCTCGAATGCCGCAAACCAGATCTGGAAATCATGGGGGACAAGGGAGGGGTTGCTGAGCTTTTCCACATGAGTGCTCCAGCCACTGGACGAAGGAAGTCTGGATTAAGGAGGTTCAACCTGTATTAAGCAAAAAGAATGATTAAAGGTCTAGAAAACATGAGCTATGAGGGAAGACTGAAAGAACTGGGCTTGTTTAGTTTAGAAAAGGGAAGACTCAGAGGGGACATGATAGCAGTTTTCAGGTATCTAAAAGGATATTAAAAGGAGGAGGGAGAAAAATTGTTCTCCTTGGCCTCTGAGGATAGGACAAGAAGTAATGGGCTTAAATTGAAGCAAGGGAGGTTTAGGTTGGACATGAGAAAAAACTTAGTAACTGTCAGGGTGGTTAAACACTGGAATAAATTGCCTAGGGGGGTTGTGGAATCTCTATCATTGGTGATATTTAAGAGCAGGTTAGACAGACATCTATCTGAGATGTTCTGGATGGTGCTTGGTCCTGCCCTGAGGGTAGGAGACAGAACCTGATGATTTCTCGAGGTCTCTTCCAGTTCTAGGATTCTATGATTTATTTAGATTTTTACTCTAAAGGAGTGCCCCGTCCAAGTTCTGGTACTTTTGTAGCTCATCAGGTCCTGGACAGTCAAATACCTAGGCAGTAATATAGATATAAGAAGAGGAACATCTTCCTAAAAGATTTGGTTTAACACTTTAAAAAGTGCCTAAGTGATTTAGGAGCTGAAATCTCAAGGTTTTCAGAGAGACTTGGGCTCTCCAGCGCCTATGTTATTTTTGAAAATGGGATTTATCAGCCTTAATAATGTAGGTGCTTTTGAAAATTTTACCTATGGTCTCCTCCAGCCCCTAGCTACTGGGCCGGAGGGAGGAATCACTGGACTTCATACCCTGTGTTACACAGGAGGCCAGGCTAGGTGATCCATTTTGAAGCACTTGGATGAGGGGAAACTGATCAGGAATAGTCAGCATGGATTCACCAAGGGAAAATAATGCCGGACCAATCTGATTAGCTTCTATGATGAGGTAACTGGCTCTGTGCAGATGGGGAACTTAGTGGATGTGATATACCTTGACTTTAGCAAAGCTTTTGATACGGTCTCCCACAATATTCTTACCAGCAAGTTAAGGAAGTATGGATTGAATAAATGGACTGTAAGGTGGATAGAAAAGCTGGCTAGATTGTCGGGCCCAACAGGTAGTGATCAATAGTTCCATGTCTGGTTGGTGGTCAGTTTCAAGTGGAGTGCCTCAAGGATCGGTTCTCAGGCTGGTTTTGTTCAACATTTTTACTAATGACCTGGATGAGGGGATGGATTTCACCCTCAGCAAGTTTGCAGATGACACTAAACTAGGGGGAGAGTTACATACGTTGGAAGGCAGGAATAGGGTCCAGAATGACCAAGACAAATTGAAGGATTGGGCCAAAAGAAATCTGATGAGGTTCAACAAGGATAAGTGCAGAGTCCTGCATTTGGGACAGAAGAATCCCAAGCATTGTTACAGGTTGGGGACTGACTGGCTAGGTAGCAGTTCAGCAGAAAAGGACCTGGGGGTTACAGTGGATGGGAAGCTGGATATGAGTCAACAGTGTGCCCTTGTAGCCAAGAAGGCTAATGGCATATTGGGTGCATTAAAAGGAACATTTCCGGCAGATCCAGAGAAGTGATTATTCCCCTTTATTCAGCACTGGTGAGGCCACATCTGGAGGAGTGTGTCCAGCTCTGGGCCCCCACTATAGAAAGGATGTGGACGCATTGAAGAGGGTCCAGAGGAGGGTGACCAACATGATTGGGGGGCTGGAGCACATGACCTACATGGAGAGGCTGAGGGATTTGGGCTTATTTAGTCTACAGAAGAGAAGAGCAAGGGGGGATTTGATAGCAGCCTTCAACATCCTGAAGGGCAGGTTCCAAAGAGGCTGGAGAGAGGCTTTTCTCAGTGGTGACGGATGGCAGAACAAGGACCAATGGTCTCGAGTTGCAGCAGGGGAGGTCTAGGTGGGATATTAGGAAAAAAAACTATTTCCCTAGGAGGGTGGGGAAGCACTGGGTGGGTTACCTAGGGAGGTGGAGGAATCTCCATCCCTAGAGGTTTCTAAGTCCCAGCTCAACAAAGCCCTGGCTGGGATAATTTAGTTGGGGTTGGTCCTGCTTTGGGTAGGGGGCTGGACTCGATGACCTCCTGAGGTCTCTTCTAGCCTGGGATTTTCTGATTCTATTATCATAATGATCCCTTCTGGTCTTAATCCAATACAATTTGCTTAGATTATGGAGATTACATTGTTGTTCCTCTACCTACGGAGGTGTCATCCCTTTCGTATGTGGAGGGAGACAGGACCAGCTCAGTTCCATCACAACTTCCATTCCATCTCACCCAAGCAGGTCTGTTGCTAGCAGGCCATTCAGGAATGCTGCCAGGAATAGCTAGTCCTATGCGGTTGATCTATGAACATCACATGCTCACCAGCACCCTCATTGCCAGAGACCTCATAAGAGCTTCAGCTCTGCTTGTGTGTTGGGGTAGATCAATTTAGAAGCGAGAGAGTCTGTTTTGACTACCAGTTATGCGGGTCTGAAGACAGGAGGAGACTCGAGGGAGAGGAGATTTTATTTCCCCTCTGTGACTTCTGGCACTGTTTCATTTCCCCAAGCGCGCATGATTAATTGCCCATCATTTAAATAGCTCTTTTTATTCCGGCCACTCACAATATTATTATTATGAGCTACTGTTTTTCCAAAGCCAATTATTGTCGGATTAAAACACCGTTTCGGCCCGTCTGTGTGTGTAGATGAATAAATAAAGAAGCAGCAATCAAATTAAAAATACTTTTTTTTTTGCAGGATGTTATGTGTGTATATAAAGCTCCTTACAAGGAAAGGTTCAGGTTTGAACAAGCAAGGTTTGTAAAATGAGTTGTCGGTGGTGGCCCGGGGGGGAAGGGGGTTGTTACAGCAAACACATGTGTCAAGCTTTTGTTCTTCAGCGGACGAACTCTGGAGCCTTTGGGAAGAATCTTTCGGTGTTGGCCATTCTCAAAGGGCTGGGGAGAGGGAAGAAAGTGAGAAAACAAGTCTCCCTAGGAAGCTGTGGCAGCATGTTGTTATTGGCAGAGGCGTCGCTGCTGAGGACAGCAGCATCCAGACTTGAGCTGGAGGCCGGGGAGGTTTAAATAAATAAGGAGCAACCCACGAAGCACGATAAGTCTAATCTAGCTGTGTGGGTCTGTCTGCTCTTTGAACCAGTGGGGTTGCAAGCAAAAGGAGGCGCAGGAGTATTATGTTATGGCGGCTTAAGAAGCAAATTAGGACACATTTATCTTGCCAGCAAATGTAATGCTTGGGAGGAGAGATCAATGAGCCCTGCTCCTCTGTTATCAAAGGATCACACACACACACAGACACCGCTGGCTTCTGGGCAAACCGCTGTTGGGTGTCAAAGGGCAAGGACTCTTACGTGAAACCCACTGGAGTCAGAATGAGGCTCCATGCTGATTTCAATGGGATCTTACTCAGTTTTACTCAGACTTTACCTAGCAGTAAATGCCAGTGAAGTTGATGGAGATTTGGCTTCGGGATCTGATCAAAAGATTCACATGAAAATACCAAATAATAATAATACAAGTTGAACTCTCTCATCTGGCACCCTCTGGACCTGACTGGGACCATATCAGAGAATTTGCCAAACCATGGGAGGACAGTATTGCCTAGCAGCATTACCAACACTTCCGCTGCTTCCTGGGCTCTTAGAAAACATTTAGGGGTAAATTAGAGCTAAATAACAGCACAGAACACCAAGAGCCAGGACTGGTAGCTGTAAAGTAACTTTATGGGACCACTGGAAACCTGGCCACACCCATGAGAAGTGGAAATGTGGCTAACTAAAATCATGCTGGACCACAGATGTTGCCGTACCAGAGAGTGCCAGACTAGAGAGTTTCAACCTGTACTATTAAAGCCTACAAAATCCTTGAAGCCTATGATCTGCAGAAAGGCAAGTCACATCTAGTTCTTCATTCAGGATGGATTTAAAGAACACATTCGCTAACATGAATATTCACCAAAGCACGCAGAGGTTTTAGTGCCATGTGACCAAAAGCAGTCTGTGTGTATAATGCAACAGGCTCGTTACAGAACTACATGCAGGAAACCTTTTTAGGCCACGTCTCCACTTGCTGTGCCAGAGATCAGTCTTCTGGTATTTAATTTAGTGGGTCTAGTTAAGACCCACTTAATTGAATGCTGAAGGCAGCTCTGGTTGGCGCCAGTATTCCTCACAGTCTCCCACTGTGAAGATGACATCAAGCTTGACTTTAGGTAAGACAACTGCAGCTATGTATTTTACGTAGCTAGAGTTGCGTACGTTAACCCAACCTTCCTGATCCATTGTAGACCTGGCCTTAGAGATTCAACACCCACTGGACCAAACCATTGCTCTGCTTCAAGCAAAATTCCCACTGCAGGAAATTTGGTAAGTGAAAAATTTTACCATCAGAAAATGTGGTTTCATTTAAATCAAAATGTTTATTTTGATTTTTTGCAGTGGTTTTCTGATGGAAAAATCAACACAAAATATTGTGTCTTGCATTAATATTTCAAAGCAAAACTAATATTTTATCTCCATTTTCATGTAAAGTGTTATTTTGTTTCAGATATTAGAAATGTCAACTATTTCTCTCTTTTATTTTTCGTTAGGGGATTTGGGCTAATAAGAGATTAAAAAAAAAGAGCACATGTCCAGAAAAAAACCCTCCTACACTTTTTTACTTCTTGAAAAGCGAGAAAATGTTTTATCATCCTTTTTCACTATCATAGTTTTCCTGAAAAAAAAAGTTTAAAAAAAATTGAGAATTTATTGTTTAGGTGGTTTCGGTTTTGTTTTTTTTTACCATTTTCATTCACTTTTTACTTTCTCCTTCCCAAGTTTTACTCCTGGAAAATCACATGGGAACCCTAAAAATAGTTAGGCGTGATGAACCCCAAGTTCCCAAACAGAAAATAAAAAACAGAAATTTTTCAGTTTCCAGGAAAAATAAAACCAAATTTGAAGTGGTAATGAGAAGAAAAATTCTGTTTTGGTTAGAAATATCCTGGAAAAATTTCTTCATAAAAATATTGAAGGAAATTTTCTCTCATGGAATTTTCCATGGACATGTTTTAGGCTTTTGCCACCCGCTCTGAAAAGAGCATGTTAATAGTGGTCCAGATAGAGCAGAAATGAACAATGAGCAAAATCTATGCAAGCTTCCTCTTCTACTTGGAGGCCCTTTAACCACTTCATTTCTTGGATACTTACGAACCCTTTAAATATTGAAACCTTTTGCTTTTCCATTGATGTTGTATTGTGCTTGCAGGCTCTCTGAGCTGGGACTTGTTAACTGTTCAGCACAGCTGGTGTGCATTGACGCGATGCTCACACATATACATACAATTTATATAAAACTAGGCTTGGAAGGGTTCCATTTTCATCGGTTAATGTCAATAAACACCCATTTCACATGAAACCATATTTCCATCGATAATAATCAAATTTTGAAGGGGGCAAAGTACAAAAAAGGCTGTTTGAGAACTTATTAACGTTCCACCGTAATGTGTATAAACTTGTCGTAATGAATGCAGCAGAAAGCGCGTATTTACACATCTACTAAAACAGCCAGCTTATAAAGCTTTATTTAATGATGGGAGATATTGAGAGTCCAAAAGTTAATTATTGTCTAACTCCTCCACCCTGTAATTCTGCACAACTGTGAAAAGTTATATTCATTTTACTGATTTATATTGATAATGGGGGAAATGATTGAAAATAAACATTGATATCTGTGGAAACTATAACGATAATTTAATTCAGCCAAGCCTATCTTAAAAACAAGTCACTTAAGTTTGGGGTGCATCCCAAAGAAGTATTACCCTGACCTGCCCTCCAGATACTTAGCAAGGCCTGTGTATAATGCAGTGATGACACCAACTAGAATCTTACTTCCGGGGATTCCCCCATGAAAAAAAAATAGCAATGCTCAAATTCAATCTCCTCCGTATTGTTTAGTCACTGCACATAAACAGAGAATATTTAAAGGAGGAGAGGACATTAGTTCCCCACCTTACGACACTAGTATAAGGCTTTGACATACTCCATTGCCACACACCTGTTTCCTGCAGCCAGAATCAACAGCAGGTCCGGGTTAAGCTGCTTGAATACAGAGATCAAAGAATCAAGAGCCGGTTGGTAATTTTTCCACGTAAATAAGAGCAGCATTAGAGCCCTTACAGGCTACGGAAAGGAGCCTTCCTTTAGCAGTAAAACAGAAATATTTATACAGAAGCAAGCACGAAAGGCCCGATTCACACATGTAGCAAGATTGCCATGAACAAAAAAGTCCCATCTGGGACTATTTATTTCTTCTTTTGGGGGTGGCATGGAAGGGGGGGTATTATTCTAGGAATTAAAGCAACAGGGCAAGGTTAGTAGAGCAATTCTAATTGGACAGAGCAAATTGAGCAGCTAAATTTTTTTTTTTTTTTTTTTTTTGCCTCAGGGCTACCCATTGTAAATCTTCTCACTTAGGAGTCATGAAATGAATCCAAGCTGTTCTGGCAGCTGAAAAAAGGTCAGAAAGAAAATTTGGTGGCCATCAGGTGCGACAGGATTGAGTCTATTCTGAGCCACATTTGAACCAGCAACCCTGCACTGAAAGGTTCCTCTACACTGACCAGCATTTGATACTGAACTTCTCATCTCCTGTCCCAATCATTGCCTAGATAGCTGCAGTAATCTATCCACCGGCCCTCAATTTATCATGTCTGTTTATACATGATAAATCAATCTCCGAGTACTCTCCCACCGATGCTGGTACTCTATCAAGCTGAGAAGAGCACCTCACAGGGGGAGGGCCTTTGCACGACACTTGTTCATCCTTAAACAAACATTCTTTTCAAAACACTAACTACGTAATCATCATAGCATTTGTGAGGTGGGAACGTAGCATGCCCCACCTTGAACGGACTTGGACAAGGCCAGCCTCTCATTCAGACTGAAGTAACATCATGCACTTCAAATGGAGTTACTCTGGTTTTCTAGCTACTGTTAGATTTGGGCCCATAAATTCTGACCTTAGAGAGAATCATAGAACTATAAGGCTGGGAGGCAACTCCTCAAGACCATGGCCTTGCACTAAGGCAAAATGAAGTCAACTCAGTCCATTGGTGCTGGAACTTGGGGTGCTACTGCACCCGCAACTTGAAGTAGTTCCCTTTATATACAAGGCTTACAGTTTGTTCAAGGGCTTTCAGCTCCCTCCCCAAATAAATTGGCTGGTTCGGCATTCCTGACAGGACTTTGTCCAATTTGTTGTTAAAATCCCCCACTGGGCTCTATGCTACATCATATCACTCATTCCCCCCAGCTCTACTGAAAGCATCAGGACGGCCAGAAAGGGGACTTGGACAGATGGCACATTTGTGTTCTGCTTTTATTCTCCAGCGGTGACTTTCATATCAAGTGGATTCAGCTTATGTATCAAATCAAACTTTCTCCAACTGCCAGCACTTGAAATACAACTTGCATTCTCCCTGCTTTCTTCTGCACTACCACCCAGTGAATCTCTGCAAGCAGAACACAAAGTCTTCTCCAAAGGCACCTCTTGGCTACCACTCCCCATTTTGGAATACCCCTCCTTGAAGCCTGCAATGGAGGGGTCTGCAATAAAGGTGTGACCTAGTTATTGAGGTGAAGTCTACGCTAAAAAGGAAGGCTGAATCAAGATACACAACTCCAGCTATGTTAATTACATAACTGGAGTAGACATACCTTGTTTCATATTTTCCCACCTTCCCAACAGTGGGAGTACCTCAGGAGCAAACGCTTCCATCAGCTTCCCTTACTCCTTGTAGGAGTGGAAGTACTGGCTGCTCATGGAGGCACCCTCTGAGTTCAATTTAACAGGTCTTCAATAGACCTGCTAAATCAAACTCCAGAACATCGATTGCGGCAGAAAGGTCAGGATTGGGGAAGTAAATTTATCCTTTGTGTTTTCTCTGTTTTCTGGCAGACACCTATGCCTGATTTTGATACAGACGCCTCCTGGACTCAAAATTACAAGTTAAATTCTGTTTTCCACCATGCTAGCATAAACCCACTGTAATTCTACTCATGGCTTTAGTGGAGTTTCTTGTGATGCTGGATGGTGTAACAGAGAGCGAAAGAATGTCTCCCGGGAGCCAGGTTCCTCAGGTGGTGTAAATCAGCATAGCCTGTTTGATTTCAGGGACGTTTTATGCCACTTTAAGAACTAACCCTCGTATTTTCATTCCTGTCTTGATTTCTGTTTTATATGTTGGTCTCAATTCCCCCATTTTTGTTAAAATCGCCCCTGTTCCCCCCAGCAAGTAGGCGAATTGTACCTTCTGTTCTTCTTTCAGTTTGGCTTTGGTTTTTTGGACCCAGGACGTGCCAAACAAGCCGAGTGATGCAAATCAGCCCATAAGCAGGAATTATTTGTGCCTATTGAACGATGTCACCGGAAAGGTATCAGAGTGTAAATAGTCTACTCTGCACACACAGCACTTCCCCTCACTGCAAACGTGTCAGGCTCACGTAGGAGTCGAGATTTGACAGCACGTTAGTTACGGTGCAAAAACAAGATCTCCAAATATTTTCTATATTGCAATTATACAAAATGAGTGGAAACTTCTGTCCCCGCCCCCAAAAACATACCCCATTATGAACACAGAGCCAGGCTGCCAACTATGCAAGCACATAAATATCACTGAAGTCATTTCATACAGGGTAGTCTCTGGAAAGTGGAAAAATGATTGAGGGACAAGTGGTTTTAAATCTCTCCAGCGGCCGGTACCTGTTTATTTCAAGAAGATCTGCAACTGCCAAAAAAGAAAGGAGTTACTTGAGCTGATAGCATGTTCTGTTTCCACAGCAAATTTTAAAATAAACATGCATCAAGTCCTTGATTGTGCCTCTCTTCTCTCGCTCTCTGAATATGCATATGGGGTGTACACATGGTGGTATACGTGTCTATAAGCGTCTATATGTATACCCCTCACATGGGCTCAGAACCTACAGCAGAACTACTCAGAGGAGTAAAGGTGAACATGCACATAAGTATTTGCAAGAGCAGGACCGGAGGTACATGAGTACTACAGATCCCAAAACATGGAGAATTCAGAATAAAGAGCACAGGCGGGTTCCTCTCACATGGCAGCCCCAAGTGTGATGGGCCACTAGTTTAACTTTTTGTCCTCAAAAAAAATTTATTTTTTTTTTGCTTTGTAAATCTCTTCTCCCAACAACTTTGGGGAGATCAAGGATAGTTCCTCTAGTTTTCTAGTACACACAAAGTTTTAAGAAAGAAAGAAAAAACAGACATTTAAAGTGTAGCAACAATGCTGTGGTATCCAGGGAAACAGAACCAGAATTTGTAATCACCACACCTGACAGGGTTAATTGGAGAAAAGTCATGCCCTTTCATTACTCACACAGTAAAGTCTGCAGTGATCATAAGGCCCATGGGATGGGGTAATTAAGGGCTTGTCTCCACTATGCTGGGGGCTGATGCTGCAGTGATCGATCCACCGGCGCGCAATTTATCGTGTCTTTTTAGACATGATAAATCGATCTCCGGGTGCTCTCCCACCGATGCTAGTACTCCACCAGGATGAGAAGAGCTTCGATGGGAGAGCAGCCCTGGCTGACCTTACCACACACAAGATGCCGTGGCAAGTATGTCGATTTCAGCTATGCTATTTGCATAGCAGAAGTGGCATAGATTAGACTGATGGCAGGGGGTTAGTATAGACAAAGCCTTATGGGCCAAATATGGCTCCAGTTTGTTTGTTTTTTCTAAAAGGCATAGTACAAATGACACTAACCCTTTCATGCTTGGTGGGTCAGACAGCAGTGGCCAGGATGAAAACAGCATTCATTATTGCATTGAATTATTGAAGCCATTCAATTGTTACGCAGTAGCCTTTGACTAGGGAGGAGAGCAAACTGGTGTGAATTCATCTGCAGTTTTTCATGGGTGTGTGAATCTGACACTCCAAAAAATGTAAGGAATTAATACTGAGATGCATTCGCTTCCCTCCCGAGTCCTGCCAGTGCACCTGAATCCTCATTGCCAACATGTGCGGCTCTCCTGTGCAATTTTTCCTCAAATCTTTTCCATCCGTGTGCAGAATAATTTTTTATGTGCACCACGGCTTATGCAAACATGGGCCTCCAATAGAAACACAAAACCTAGCACAAAACTTAGTGGCTGCACAGAGGGGATTTGATAGCAGCCTTTAACTACCTGAAGGGAGGTTCCAAAGAGGATGGAGAGAGGCCGTTCTCTTTGGTGGCAGATGACAGAACAAGGAGCAATAGTCTCAAGTTGCAGTGGGGGAGGTCTAGGTTGGATATTAGGACAAACTATTTCACTAGGAAAGTGGTGAAGCACTGGGATGGATTCCCTAGGGAGGTGATAGAATTTCTATCCCTAAAGGTTTTTAAGTCCCAGCTTGACAAAGCCCTGGCTGGGATGATTTAGTTGGGGTTGGTACTCCTGAGGTCTCTTCCAGCCCTAGGATTCCATGATTGTATCTGGGGCAGACTAGAGCAGACAAACTTTTCTTTCACGGTGCTGGCTCCAAACTAGAAGAACCTACTCGAAGTAACAGATCACATTATCTGCCTCCTAAGCCATGTAGTTTCCTGAGAGGTTGACTCAGGCAAAGGGCTGTATTCTGTAAGGGGAATTAAAGATGGTTTGTACCCTCTGATCTTTCATTTGATCAGAAAAAGAGATTGATTCAACAGGAGAACAACCGCTTAAGGGCCTGAACCTACAGCCTGAAGATTTGGGACTGCAAAAGCAGGTCATCGAAGTGGTGTATCCATCAACAACATAGTAGCCACTGGATCTGAAGACAATTCGGAATACTGACAGTAACTGAAATGTCCCAATCCATCTGTTAACATGAATAGCCATCCAACCCCAGAAAAGAAGTTGGATTCTGTTGTATAGACTCTCATGACATATATGATGTGCAGGGATGGACTAAAGTCCTCTAGGCCTTAGGCACTCTCATAATCATAAGCCTTTAAATTAGATTATATATAAAAATATAAGAGAGAAATGCCCAACCACCTATATGACTAATATTGCCCACTTTAACTTTTGCTCTTGAGAACTGTGTGAGCAATTCATGGAACTTCATTCTAAAATAACAGCCATTTTGCCATATACTACAATTATACTTACAATGCATCTGATAGTTAATTGGCTGATAAGAGGAAGTAAGGAGATGTTGCCACTATGACTGTAAAATTTGATTTCACAGTTTTCTTTCCTTTTGAGTGCATTATGGGTTTTTTTGTTTGTTTGCTTGTTTGTTTGTTTTTTTGTGGCCCTAAACTTTCTGTAGACCCTAAACTTTTTTGTAGGCCCCAGGCACTGTGCCTATTGTATAATCTGGCCCTGATGACACTCTTATTGGCCCCCACCCTGTGCTGACTATGCACCTTCCAGCTATCTGCATTTATACCTAGCTTCTCACCACGTTATCTGTGCTCTTCAGAGGTGTTGACTAAGATATGTAGATAGTTCATATAAGAGGTTAATGGCCTCCTGAGTCCCCTTAGGCCTTGAAGCCAACGCACATTTTCAAAGACTGTCAGAGCAGCAGAAAGTTTGAACCCTCTGATAACAAGGGCAACCCAGCCATGATAAGAAGTATGACTGGAACTTGACTGCATGAGGTAGACATAAAAGAATGAGGAACAAGAGATGGGTGACTGTGGAAATTTAGCTTGCTCTCGTAAGGGTGAATAAGCTCAAATAAGAGAGGACCAGAGAGTTGCCAAATCAAACACCTAGGGCCTCCTGCTGAGAGGAGAAAGGGCTCAGCAAGGTTGTTGAACAAGCTCCCTGCGATGGCCTCTTGTAACTTCCCTGCCTGCCCGGAACCATTCATTTTGGTGTCTCCACTGCCAGGCTGGGAGACTTCTCGGCCACTTCTTCAGCTCCCAGATACTTTGGCCATGCCGATCTGAGGGCCTTCTGGTCCCCATCTCAGAGTGTGGAGATGGAGAAGGAAATGAGTCAGTGGCCCATTGCTGGGATGTATGTTTGTAGAGGGAGCTAATGCCAAAGTCAATGGAGGTTCCTCTTAAGGGGAATTCAATTATAATATGCGCTCTGCTCCAGAACTGCAGGAAAAGGGAACCATGCTAATTCCCCAGGGAGCACACCTGCTTCCATAGTAGCCATAATTGTAATAAACTTTCATAGTTTACTAGAATTTAAGGCCAGAGGGAACCAACAGTCCATCTAATTTAAGCTCCAGTATTATCCAGGACATAGATATTTTCACCCCCAGTTCTCCGGTGTTGAGTCCCATAACTTGTGTGTGACATAGGGTAGTGTCTACAGTGCACAGCTATTTCCGGATACCAAAGGTATCCGGAAATAGCTACCCCACGTCTACACAAGCCGTCCGTTATTTTGAAATATTTTTCAAAATAACGGACCGCTATTTTGCCATCCCGGTAAATCTCGTTGCACGAGGGATAAGGGATGGCTCGAAATAGCACATCATTTCAAAATTTGGTGCTGTGTAGACATGCCAAATTTCAAAATATGCCATTTCAAAATAGTTTTGAAATAAGATACGCAATTTGCATAGCACGAATTGCATATCTTGTTTCAAGTTTAGAGTGCTGTGTAGACGCACCCTATGACTCTCTATCAGTGAAGCGGACAGTCTGGATGTGAAGATGCTTGTGGAGAATTCACCACTTCCCTTGGTAGCTTGTGCCAATGGTTAATCACCCTCACTACTGCAAATCTGGGCCTTATTGACTTTAGCTGGCTTTAGCTTCCAGCCATTTTGTTCTTGCTATCCCCTTCTTCAAGAGATTGGAGAGCTTCTTTTTACCCAACAGGCAACTTGCTAGCACTTAACAAGCTCAGCATCATCTGAACAATTGTAATGGGCATGGGTTTGCTCATTTTTCGAGCTTGTCAACATTTTCTGGTTTAGTATTGATTTTTTAAAAATAGTCTCTTGTTTTTAAACCAAACAAGATGGCAGAGGAGTTTTTATTTTTTCCTCTAAATTTTCTGAGTTTCTATAAAAAAAATATTTGCCCTCAGCTGTTGCATTACTAGTACCTAATTCCCTATCTTGTAGCAGCTATGTTTCAGCATGAAATGCATCATATAATACTAGGTTCCACAGTTATATCCTATTTGTCAGGCAGTTCATACCCACAGGCAGGATGTAAAACAAAAAAAAAAGAAAAAGAAAAGTAAGATGGGTAATGATTATTGATACTGGAATTGCAAAAGCTTGCTGGCTGTGCATTTGAACCAGCAAAAATGCTATCCAGAAAATAAAGACCTTTATCTTGTAGCTTATTGGTTTCTTCTTCCATTGACTACGGAGTGAGTGGTTCTCAATAAGTTGCTGCCATATTAAGAAAGTACACAGTTAACTGTCCGCACTTTTGAAGTGCCGTCGCGGTTTTCTTCCCCTAACTCTCACGCCCTTATCTTAATTGTCATTGTAAACCATCACCTGCAACGGCTATCTCGCTAGTCCAAGCAACTTTCATCTGGCATCAATTGAGGCTGTAAAAGAAGTTCATAAGTAATTTGCACAGCCCAGGTGTCTGCAATTTTACTCCACTGATCCATTCGAAGGCCCCCAACCAATTTCAGCTGACTCGCTTTGTACCTTCCAAGATGGCTGTAAAGTATATTATGGGATAGTCCCAAGATCATTATGGCAATTTAGCTAAGGATATGCTGATTTCCCTTCTAATGAGCTGAGCTTGCAAATGATCAAAGATCATTAAGAAAACATGAGTGTTGGGAATCTCAATCAAATGCGCTAAAATAAATTATGAGCTTCATACTTCTGGGAACTGTATATTCTCTGGGAGAGCAAGAAATGTCTTGACTTGTGAATAGATATTCTATACCCAGCATATGACTATACAGTGATCTATACCCCCAGCAGATTATGTGTGCATTAGCATGTCACACCAATGTTCATGTGCAGAATAAATGTTCTGGGCACAAGCCTTGTACAGATGTGCACCACCAACCTTAGAAACATATGCTGTGGGTACTCTGCTAATCAGCTGGGTGGCATTGCAATCACTCCTGGGCAGCTGCCCAAGTGTTCAGCTTACAGGGAACTCTGTGTCACACGCTGACTATTTGGAAACCCAATAACGGTTGCCATTGATTTTCTGTCACTGAGAGGTGATGTGACTAAACCAACTGGTGCTTCATATCTGCTGAGTCAGGCTCAAGGGCTTGTCACAGTTGTGAAGACCACTAATTGCATAATTGAGACCACTAATTGCATACCGTGTTCTGGTATGATAAGGAACTCTTCCATTGTCATGTCTGTCATACGTGCCTGCGTGTTTTCAGCTGAATATAAGAACGGCCATCCTGGGTCAGATCAACATTCCATCTAGCCTAGTATCCTGTCTGTCGACAGTGGCCAATGCCAGATGCCCTAGAGAGAGTGAACACAACAGGTAATCCTCACGTGATCCCTCCCCTGTCACTCATTTTCAGACAACAGAGGCTGGGGACACCATTCCTACCCATCTTGGCTAATAGCCATTGATGGTCCTAACTTCCATGAATCTATCTAGCTCTTTTTTGACCTGTTAAAGTCCTAGCCTTCACCTTATCCTCTGGCAAGGAGTTCCACAGGTTGACTGTGCGCTGAGTGAAGAAAAACTCCCTTTTGTTTGTTTTAAACCTGCTGCCTATTAATTTCATTTTTGGTGACCCCTACTTCTATA
Organism: Pelochelys cantorii; assembly: GCA_032595735.1. Lineage (NCBI taxonomy): Eukaryota > Metazoa > Chordata > Testudines > Trionychidae > Pelochelys > Pelochelys cantorii. The sequence continues at coordinate 5,373,941 of CM064344.1, read as the reverse complement.
TTGTGGGAATAAGTAAATAATTTTTCCTTATTCACTTTTTCCACACCAGTCATGATTTTATAGAATTCTATCATATCCCCCCTTAGTTTCCTCTTTTCTAAGCTGAAAAGTCCAAGTCTTTTTAATCTCTCTTCATATGGGACCCGTTCCAAACCCCTCATCATTTTTGTTGCCCTTTTCTGAACCTTTTCCAATGCCAATATATCTTTTGGGTTCTAGATAGTTGCTTGGGCCACTGAATCACACTTTCATGCTGCGTAATTACCATGTTTAGGTTTACATGTCCTAATGGCGTTCTACTGGAAGCCTGATGCCTACTCCTCATTCTCCCTTGACCGCCTAATGGTACCTTTGATTGATCTGCATGATCAGTCCGGACCCTGGAGTTGTTCATGCAAATCAGGATTATGGATAAATATTGCATGACTTAGGATGTTTGAATGGCTGGGGTTACCGATCCTCCTAGTAGTTATTCCGGGACTCTAGTAAATAAACTTGTTAGTCCCAGTGCAGTTTGTATTGGAAATCACTAACTCAGCCCTCTTAATTGGCATCAGTTTGCCCCCCTCATTGGCAGTCTCTGGAGAGAACCCAAGTGTTTAATGGCTCACACACACTGAACTCTGCTTTCCGCCCCAGCAGAGGAACTCCCTGCTCAGCAATGAGACGTGTTGCACTGAGAGCCAGGGGGAAAAGCTGGCACTGTCACTTTCTGTCATATGGGTGTAACCCACGTGCCTTCTGGGTGTGGTCTCATGTCCCACTTGTAACAGTGACAGGCAGAACCCAACCTGGGACCCCGGGAGCTTAACGCATGAGCTAAAAGCCAGCTGGATCTCAGGGAAGGCTGTGGAACAGACTCCTTATTCTCTCTGGGTACACCTACACTACATAGCTATTTCGGGATACCGGAGGTATCTGGAAATAGCTACTCCACGTCTACACAAGCCACCTGTTATTTCGAAATATTTTTCAAAAGAATGGACGCGTTAATTCACCATCCTGGTAAACCTTGTTGCATGAGGGATAAGGGATGGCTTGAAATAGCACATTATTTTGAAATTTGGCGCTGGGTAGACATGCTAAATTACAAAATAAGCTATTTCGACAGAGATTCAAGATAAGAGACACAATTGGCATAGCACACATTGCGTATCTTATTTCGAGTTTAGGGTGTTGTGTAGACTCATCCTCTGTAAGTTGTCTTGGTGTCACTAGACGGGACAATGCACCACACCCAGAAGGAGTGTGGGTTATGTAAGCTACATCCTAAGACCTGCTCTGGTCTTTTTGCACCATTCCCATGATGCAAAGGAGCTAAAAAGGAACCAGACTTCTCCAGCTGAGGTATAGACCCAGTAGCTTACTCCTATGTCTCCCATGCTTGCAGCTCCTGGTATAGAGGGAGCTGAGTTCATCCTCGACAGGGTGGGAGTGATACTCATCCAGATATAGTTTAAAACATTCTGGCATTGATCTAAATTAGGACTGTCAAGTGATTAAAAAATTTAATTACAATTAATCACGTGATTAAAAAATTAATCATGATTAATTGCATTGTTAAACAATAATAAGACTCCAGCTATCCCTGGGCTCCGTGCAGCATTGCCCCTTTGAAATGCCTCTGCAACATTTCAAAGGGGCAGCACCATGGAAACGCCGGCGATTAACACGTTAATTCTTCCTTGCGTTAATTGCAGGCATTAACGTGCGTTAATTGACCACCCTAATCTAAATTACCCAGAGCCCAGGATGGATGAGCAACAAACACTCACCCATCCACATAGCTGCCCCTATGCATCTTTGGGTCCATAGAAAAATTAAGATTCCAGCCCCTTTCACGAGCACTTAGCTCACTTAGATTTTTCTGCTGTTGTCCCTGACTTTGAGCTCACGATCTGGCTCAGCATGACTCTATGGGGTCCCCCGCCCCCATTGGAAATTTTGTTTTGGAAATGTTGTTGGGAGCACAAACAGGAAGTCAAAAGGACTTTTTTTCCCCCAAAAAACACAAGTATATGAGTATTTTGGATCCAACCCACCAGTTAGTTTTGCAACAACAGCAAGATTGGAGTGGTGAAGGCAAGAGAAAAGCAAACATGCAGCCGTCACTGAGAGTGACTTTCAAAATCACTTTGTTGCAACTCTGAGTCAATTTATGTGCTGCACACAGCCAAAACGCCTAGAAAAATAAAGAAAGATGCTGACCAGTCCCTTCAGAGCAGCCGACTATTGACAGATGGTATGGAGTGGTACGAATGCTCCAAGTGGGCTTGTAGTTTTTGTATAGGCCTGTTGTCTTTGTTTATTGTAATTTTCATTTTAGTTATTTTGGTTAAGACGTCTGGGGTCCTCTGGGCATAGTGCCTACAAACAAATATTTGTTGTTCCTGCTAATATTGTTAATGTTTTATTTGGGAGCACTTCTAGGATTCTGTGGTGCCGTCCTGAGCTGGAATGTAACATGCTGGAAGGAGATGGGGAACAGGGGGTTATAATGCAGCAGCACACGCTGGTTAATAAGCAGAACATAGGGACAGGCAATGGCTAAAGAAGATGACTTCTGTAATGCTGCAGGGCCTATCTAAACTGAGGAGCAGAGCAGCAGGAGAAAGCTTAAGTACTAAGGACCCAATTCTGCAAGCTCCTACAACCAGCTGCGTGGGTTGAGAAGGCCCACTTAAGTGGTCAAACCCAGTCCCGCAGGGCCTTTCTCTTGGATATATTAGTTCCTACCTTGAATCTACACTACAGCATTATTTTGAAATAACTCATGTTATTTTGGAATAACAAGGTGAGCGTTCACACAGCAAGCCCATTATTTCAAAATAACAGACTTCTTATTCCAGAATAATAAAACCCTCATTTCACGAAGAATAACGCCTATTTCGAAATTGCTGTTTTGAAATAGCGGTAGTGTGGACATACCACTGCTATTTCAAAATAGCTCTTCCCCAGGGCCATTCAAAGTAATTGCTCCCCAGTGCTTCCTAGGGCTCTAAGTCGAGGTAGCACGTCCACATTAGGGGAGCCTGCCTCAGACTAATTTCAACACTTCCCTGTAGTGTGGACACTCTATTTGGAAATAGTTAATTCAAGTGTTATCATTCCGAAATAACCTCTTTTGAAATACACTTGTAGTATAGACACACCCTGTGGCAGTACTTCAAAAGGAAGTATTTCTTCAGACAACACACAGTCAATCTGTGGAACTCCTTGTCAGAGGATGTTGTAAGGGCCAAGACTACTACAGGGCTCAAAAAACAGCTAGATAAATTCATGGAGGATAGGCCTACCCATGGTCATTGGCCAGGATGATCAGGAATGGTGTTCCTAGTCTCTTGTTTGTCAGAAGCTGGAAATGCGTGACAGAAGTTGGATCGCTTGATGATTCCCTCTGGGACACCTGGCATTGGCCACTATCAGAAGACAGATGGACCTTTGCTCTGACCCAGTATGACTGCTCATATGTTCTTATGTGCCTGATACTGAACATTTGCAGGATCAAGTCTTATTGCTCTTAACGGATGTCTGAAAGGAAAACAATGCTTATGACTATGTTACAAATAATTTTCATAGAATCATAGAACACCAGAAGTGGAAGGCGTCCTCAAGAGGTCATCAAGTCCAGTTCCCTTCCCTCATAGCAGGACCACAGCCTACATCATCCCTGATAGATGTCTGTCCAACCTGATCTTAAATATTTCCAGTGTTGGAGATTCCACAACCTCCGGAGGCAATTTACTCCAGTGTTTAACCACCTTGACTGTTAGGAAGTTTTTTTAATTGATTTTACGTTTTTTGGTTGATTATAAGTAAGACTAATATATTTAGGAGTTGGTCCTGCTGCCTCCAATTTACCCTGAGTAAGGCTTGCAGGATTAGGTCCTACAGGGTACATCTCTGGGTGTCTGTCGTACTTATTAATTCAAATATCCCTTGTGCCAGAGCACAGAGAAAGAAGCGGAGGAGCATCTGGAAGCCAGTTATGGTTCCCTGATCTTGCACTGGGCCTGGAGTCAGTTATAGCAACCATGAAGCCACTCTAACTTACACCACTGACATAAGATTCCAAATGGACTTTCCATTAGTGGGAAATCACATTAGCAAACCTCAGTTTTACCTCTCACTGTGCTCCTTCCCTCCATTAGGATGCCGACTACACTACGGTGGGGGGAAAGATGGCTCAGGAATTACCTCCACTGGATTTTTTTAAAATTTTCTGCAAGGAGAATTCTCCCTTGGCCTCTTACGGCTTGAGTTTCGCACTTTTGTCCCAACTAAGTGGGAACTGACCATGAACAAGAATCTGACCCAGAAACTTTATCTCCGCCATATGTTTGTTCCTGTTAAATAGTGTGTAAAACACGGTGGACTCCTTCAGTACCAAAGGTGTGATTACCTGTTTATTAACCGTATGTAATAGATATTATTAGTGCTTCAAGTGACTTTAATATATAAAGAAAAAGATCATCCAAGAGGTGTTTAGAGTACAATATTTCTCAGACATGTGTGCATAGAAAAGCTAACCAGGAGATGCTTTTTCCTTTCCACAAAATGTTATTTTTCTAAACAACAACAACAACAAACCAAAAACCAAAAAAAACCCCCAAAATCTTGAAAACCAAAAAAAATATATATATATATTTGGCAACCAAAAATTGAAAAAAATGGTTTTCAACCTCAAAACAAAAAATTGCAATTTTAAATCAGAAAGTTTTGGGGTTTGATTGCTGAACACTGAAAAGTATTCAGCTCTTGGTTTTTCAGTGGAAATCCAGATAGCTTTGTTGACTCCACCCCCCCTCCCCAAAAGAGGCACCATTTTTTGATGGAAAAAGACATTTGCTGAAAATGTTTGGCCTAATTTATGCATGAATGAATGTATATATTCTTTCTTTCAGGGGAGTCCTGAACTTTTCTGTGTTATCTCTCAGACATTGTTATGTTATACACAATAATAAAAGCTGGGGGCTTCCAAAGGCATTAGAAATAAGTTTCTTGAAACTGGCCTCACAGGTGAAAGGCATAACAGGAAGAAGAGCTGATTACCTGTTTATCTTCTAATGGGTGACTCACCACCGTACCAAAATATTCCCTTGACCACATTTTATAGCTGATAGATTAGAACTTTTATCACAGTCGGTTTAATATTATTGCTTAACTTTCGGAGGTGTGACGCAGTTCCTGGACCGCGGATTGGCCCAGGGATATCTTGCCATATGCGGTCTCACATCAATCAGCAACAGCCACTGGTATTTGCTTTTTTTTCACAGCCACGGAGAAAGATTAAAGAGGCACTCCCCTTCTTTTCACAGTCAGTCGCCTCCTTTCTCTTTCTGCCAGCCTTTGGGACTGGCCAATTGCAGTGCAAACTTATCAAATATTAAATGATAAATAATAGAGGACTTCCGTGTGAGGGGAAAATAACAGGATTAGAAAGGCCATTACATTCTAGCGGTGTGTTTATACTTTATTGCAAAGATAACTCTATGTACCTAAAGGGATTTCTCCTTCCTTCTCAACAAAGCTTCTAGATGCGCAAACAGATGCGGTATAAAATATTTTACACACTCCCTTACAGATCACCATTTAAAAACCTATATTAATGGGCCAGATGTTAGTAGCTGTAGCTCTCCTAATATCAATGGATTTATATCAGCTGTGGAACTGAGTCATTGTCCCAATCACAGGTGACTTGTGATAGCACTCGGAAGGTGTCTCTCACAGGCTACATATAGAAACCTCTTCGGGTTGCAGGTTGCCCACCACTTCTGTGCGGCCATCCAGGAGAGATTACAATGCCGCCCAGAGGATTAGCAGCATGCTCACAGCTGGGTTTTTGTTCCTACTGGTGGTGCACATTTACACATGCCTCGGTGCACATAAAATGTATTCTGCACATGGATGGAAATGATTAGAGGGAACACTGCCTTGCACCCTCTACCCCAGTCACTGGCACCAGTCACCCAAGATCCTAATTATCCTGCAGCTTGCTCTTATTTTGGATTCAGTGAAATTACAGGGGACTCAGAACTTGTATCCATTTACTCAGGAACAAAATCTATCCTTATATAAGAAACTGAATCTTATGGCACATGTCACTGGCAAATATAAATTAGTGGGTTTACAGCCATTTCCTTCCCAGGGAGTTAGTGTCCCATTTAATTCCTGGGATGTTGCAGGTAGATATCTCATGGCAGAATTTGAGCCTATAGGAAATATGCAGGGGAAATTCTTGCTTATGGGTTCCTCACTCAAGACGTTTTTCCTTTACACTTTGCCTCTCTTTTCTTTAGGAACCAATTCTCCACAAGCTGAACCCTCTTTTCTTTCTGCCCCGAATCATGGTTTTTAACCGTTGAAGAGAAGCAGGTGTGAACTCATTAAGGATGCATGTGGGTGTGTGGGCTCGCTTTGCTTACGATTTTATTTCCTTTCCTGAGTAGTGTCTTTTCTCCTCTTTCATTCAAAGAAACACTTGCACTCAAAAGAGATGGGGCTGGAAATGTACCCAGGTTGCCAAAAGAGATCCAATACTTCATTTTTTAATTGGATTTATATCGTGTCTTCGGATGATCTGCCTGGCTACCTGCCTAATTCTGGAAGCATCTAACGGTGGGCGAGTAGGATCACCACATTGGAGCAAACAGGCCAGAAACTTAGAGGGAATGGGCAGTGGGTTTAAGACAGGGGTGTGGGTACTTTTTTTGGGTGGCGGTGGCCATTGACCCACAGATAAATTAGCCGGGCGGCCACACACAAGTGAGAAGCAAAACCAAAAAACAACCAAAAACCAAAAAAGCCTCCTCACTGACATGGCCCTTGACTGAGAAGAAAGACACATCCCACATTCTCCTCACACACCAGAGTCTGCGGGGGGCAGTCTAGTAGATTTTGTGTGCTCCAGACCTATGGGGAGACAGCGGGTGTGTATTGGGGGGGGGGGGGCGCTAGAGCACCAATGCTGGGGCAGAGCCCTGAGCCTTGAGAGCAGGACCAGGTAAGCTAGGGGCTACATCCAGCCCCCCGGCCTTAGGATCCCCACCCCTGGTTTAAGAGGCAAAGGGAGGCAATGCTTCCCCTGGATCTTAATGCTCAACCCTCCCCTCATTCTACCCTTATTCTGACCTTTCATGAGGGTTCCCCCAGCAGGTTGTTGCAGCTTTCAGACTAGTGACTTAAAAGCAAAAAGCCTCTCTGCTTGTTACATCAATGAGCATAACATGGAACCTGCGAAAGGGTCCTGAAATGGGAAGGACACCATTTCACTGGTATGTGCCTGCCCTGAATTTACTGACAACACCAGGTGTGCATTCCTTTGTCTACAGGATCTTAGTTTAACATTTTCTTTAAATATTTCATTAGGTTGCTGCTGAATCACGTCTTTAGAAAATCCATGCACAGCTATTTTGATGCATCCTTAAGTGCCTGGATCCTCAGAGAGAGATCTTCAAACAAACAAATGAATCAATCAGTTCTTCAAAGGGCCACGCTTATTACAGGCTGGTCATCTTGCCTCCCCAAGCAACACCTTCACCCAGCGCCCATGGTAAAGGGCATAATTCAGTGTAGCTGCACTGAAGTCAAAGCATCATTCAGGGGAGTCAACAGCCTCCCCGAACTCTGGGGCAATGTGTGGGGAGGGCTGCTCCCTGCTTCCAGAAGGGGCGGAGCCTCAGGCGGAAGGGGCGGGGCTAGGACAGCCAACTATCTGGCCAACCTGGGCCATTATGCCATCCCCACTCCAGGCCTCAGAACTGCCGGGAGTGTGCGACTCTGTGGCAACAACCGGCCACCACAGTTGCTGGAGTAGCAGTAGTGGCAGCTGAAAGACTTGGGTCCTTTGAATCACCGGATCCCAGGAAAACTAACCCTTTCCCCCTACCCCATTGACTGCCTGGCATCATTATATTGATTTACACCCTCAGAAGATCTGGTCCCATGTTAGGGATACCAAGGACACTTGCCTTTTTCTTTCCAGTGGACACAAGAGATCCATTTCCTCACGTGGCCCTAAGTGAACTCCAGAGCCAGCATGATCACTGACTTTACAGCATAAGTGGTTTCGTTCTCCTCACACTGCCCCTACGGCTTTGCTTGTGAACGTCTTCACTCCCAAGTTTGTGGCTCTTGTGGCTACGGTAGCCTGGGAGTTTCTTCCAAGTCACCCAGAAGCTGTTGACCCCTTAAGACTGTGAGGCCCAAGCAAAATGTTTCTAATGCTCAGCTGTCCTTAGAGATCAAGGAGTGGAGAAAACAGCTCTGCATTCAGATCAAATTGACTGTAAAGTGAGAGGCAAGGAATTAGATGGGTATTATTTTTTATGAGGGGAAGGATTGTTGAGATATTGCCTCTGTATAAATCCATGGCACACCCGCATCCTGAATACTGCGTACAGATGTGGTCTCCTCATCTCAAAAAAGATATCTTGGCATTGGAAAAAGTTCAGAAAAGGGCAACAAAAATTATGAGGGGTTTGGAACGGCTGCCATATGAAGAGAGATTAAACAGACTGAGACTTTTCAGCTTAGAAAAGAGGAGACTCAGTAGGGATATGATAGTCTATAAAATCATGACGGGAGTGGAGAACATGAAGAAGGAAAAATTATTTGCTCATACCCACAACATCAGAACTAGGGGGGTCATCACATGAAATTAATAGGCAGCAGGTTTGAAATAAACAAAAGGAAGGTTTTTTTCATGCTGCACACAGTCAATCTGCGGAACTCCTTGCCAGAGGATGCGGTGAAGGCTAGAACTTTAACAGAGTTCAAGAAAGAGCTAGATGGATTCATGGAGGTTAGATCCATCATAGGCTATTAGCCAGGATGGGTAGGAATGGTGTCCCTAGCCTCTGTTTCTCTGGAAGTGGGAGACAGGGGAGGGATCACATGAGGATTACCTGTTGTGATCCCTCCCTCTTGGACACCTGGCATTGGCCACTGTTGGCAGACAGGATACTGAGCTAGGTGGACCGTTGGTCTGACCCAGTATGGCCGTTCTGATGTTCTTACTTTCAGGGACACATCAGGCCTTCCTAACTGCAGAGCGGACTGAAAGCATTAATTATTGGGATCTGTAGTCTCCGCAAAGTATTCCTGTATATGAAAGCTGAAATGTAGGTTATATAGTTTAGGAATGGCCCAGGGGTGCTTAGAAACTCTCTCTCAGTTAGGCCCGTTTGGAAGGATGCCCTTAGTTAACCCAAGTTTGAACACTGCTGTGGATTTTGCAAGAGGATGGCAGTACGCTGTCTGGCAAACTTAGACTTACAGATCTGCCCTGTTGTGTTCATGGAAAATTTACCCCAGCACACAAAGTCCTTAAGACATGACTGATTTTGGAATAGGCAGTTATTAACTGCAAAGCCGGCTCCCACTTAGTTAGGTGACTGGTGGATTATGCATCCTGCCAATTAGCTCCATCCCAGTGTTCTATTTCTTGCCTTGAAACAATAAACTGTTCAAGATTTCCTGGAGTCAGAAAATGAATGTGAATGCCAAGAACCGTGGGTATATTAAAACCATACCTACAACAATAGCCCTCAACTAGGAAGTTTGACTAATCACTCCCTTACACAGCAGAGTGTCTGACAGAGGAGTTAGAAAGCTGAAAGTGTATCCATCCCCGCTAAAGGAAACTGCAGTTTACCGAATCCATGAAAAATATTGACTAACCTTCAGGTACCCTTTGTTCTCTAGCCTTCCTGACAAGCGCTTTTCCTCAGCACGACATGCCTGAAATACCTTTGCAGTATGATTTGACTGGGGGGCTTACGAAGGTGGATTGAGATGAGTGAGTCATTATCTACCATTTATCTTTCATTTGGAGAAGAGAAAAACTCAGAGCAAAACAGGACAGAGGGTTTCATGCTGTCATTTGGCTCAATTACTTCACATTCCTTCGAGGAAAAAAAAAGGGTCTGAAGCAATCTCCAATGGTCTGACAAATTCAAAAACTGGGTGTGTGGGGAAAGAGGATCAATCAATCGGCTCCTAAAATGCTGTAGTACAGAGATTCGGCACACGTGGAAATCACAGCAGACTGGTGGCCCTGCACTCAGTTGGATGACCCTTGTAGAGAATGGATAGAGACGCTGCATTCCTCTTTTACTTGTATCATGTCTGCATGACTCAGGTGGCAGGACTGTAGAGTCTTGCACCTCAGGGTCATTTGACCAGTTGGCATGCAGGCAAATACATCTAAAAGCCATTGCTTGTGAACAGCTCTCTTGTTTATGTGAAACGAAGTGGTGTGTAGTCAGGCCTTTCCAAGGGGTTGTAATGTTTCCTCTAGGGATATAAAATCCAATGTACAATGTTAACCAGTTAAACGATATGTTTAACCAGTTAATCAGTCACTGTGTTGTACTACAAGCAGGAGGGTCACGGGATCACTCCCCTGTCCATGATGTGGGACAGTAGGCCCGGCCGGGCAGGATCCGCCTCACCAGCGGCGGACATAGGGCAGGGCGAGCGGGTCGGCTGCCCTGGGCCCTACGCTTCAATAGGCCCCGCGCATGCACTACTACCTGTCGGCTGTGGCCATGGCACATGCACGAAATTGTGCTGCCCAGGGCCCCGCGCTTCAATAGGCCCCGTGCCCTGAGCCCCACAAAACTCTCATCTGTCCCTGCACCTCACCGTGCCACAGGTGGGCTGCTTTAGCCCAGAGAGTCTGGAGTGCCCCCCTACCCACAATGCAGTGTGGTGGGCAGCCAAGCCAGATAGGGCCTGCTGCACTGCGAGTCGGGGGCTGTTCTGGCTGGGCCAGGCACAGGTTAACCAGTTAGCCCAGTGAGCATGCCGGGAAGACAATGCTTACCAGGTAACCGATGGGATCGGCCTGAAGACGGCCATCCCTTTTTAAAGTCTGTATACGGTTCCCTCGTGTCAGAGTTGAAGTCCACTGGCCAGGTGGCACTTTGGTTAGTGAGTCTCGGAGGGGTAGCCATGTTAGTCCATATCTACAAAAACAATGAGGAGTCCTGTGGCTCCTTAAAGACTAACAGAGACAAGTTACAGTGAGGGAGGTCTAGGTTGGATATTAGGAAAAACTATTTCAAAAGAAGGCTGTTGAAGCATTGGAATGCGTTGCCTACGGAGGTAGTGAAAACTATATCCTGAGAGGTGTTAAGTCCTGGCTTGACAAAACCCTGGCTGGGATGATTTAGTTGGGATTGGTCCTGCTTTGGGTAGGGGGTTGGACTCAGTGATCTCTGAGGTCTCTTCACATCCTAGGATTCTATGATTTGTTTGGGCATAAGCTTTTGTGGGTAAAAACCACTTCTCAGCCAGCTGCTCTGAGTGGCATGAGGGGGTAAGCCGGGCAGGGAGCCTGCCTGAGGCTCTCACTGGGCCATGGGCCAGATTTGGCCCACGGGCCGTATTTGGCCACTCCTGCTGAAGAGAAATTTTGCAATTCTCAAAATTTGTTTTTTAACAGAGAGTTTAAACTGGATTCCATTTCCTTTTGAAAAAGTGTGTTTATTCCTTCCTCTACTGCAGCTGTATCACCTCAGGTCATTAGGTCACCCTAGCTAAGTAGTATCTGAACTGTTCAGTACTTGAACAGGAGACCACCAGGTAAACCCCAGATGGTGTTAATGCCACACTCAGTGGTGCTTTTCCTCTCTCCAATGAATTAGTACTGCTTGAATATCCCCATTTAGTGCAAAGGGTCTTTATGTTGCCTTTGGAATGTGGTATTAAAATTAAGTTCCGATCAATCCCAGCTGTTGATTCCATTGTCGTTTTCACCGGGGCTGGGCAGGAAATGGTTTCTCTGTCCTGTGACAATTTTAAAAATTTTGAAAAATGTTCCTGACCCAAATTGAGACAAAAAATCGGACTCTTGAAATTTTTTCACAAAATGAAAATACACAAATAATTGGTAGATTTACTGGCACTGGCACATTTACTGGTATGGTAATGATAATTAATATGTTATTTTTAGTTTCAACCACTTTTAGTCTGATTGGCCTAAATTTCAAAGCCAAAAGTCATTATGAATTGAGAATCCCACAATTTTCATCTCAAACACGTGGGGATCTTTCAACGATTTAACAGAATCCCATTTGAGATCTTCATGGAAAGCCAACCTTTTCTGTGAGACATTATGGCTTTGGTCACCATTTTTCAATCCCAAACATTTTCATCCAAAAATTCACAACCTGCTTTACTTTTGTCAAGTGTAGTGAGGCCAAATGGGTTCCAGATTTGAATTGGCAACATTTTATAGCTACTTTGCATTGAGGTTAATTATGGCACAAGGGACAGAACATTAGAAAGTCAGGCCTTGGTTTTCTGGTAGGAGCTAGCAGATCCGGGATGGCCAGCATATTTGACTCAAATTGCTTTTGAAAATTAATTAATCCCTTTCCTCTAATCCCTGTTTAACTCCACATCATAGCCACAGTCAACCCTGGTCTACACTAGGGCTTTATTTAGAAATACGCCCCCTTAGGTTGAATTTATAAGCGGTGTGTCCACACTACGAACCTGTTATTTTGAAATAATGTGCCACTTATTTCAAAATCTGCACACCTGCTTTTCTTTGGAACGGGTCCCATATGAGGAAAGATTAAAGAGACTAGGACTTTTCAGCTTGGAAAAGAGAAGACTAAGGGGGGATATGATAGAGGTCTATAAAATCATGAGTGGTGTGGAGAAAGTGAATAAGGAAAAGTTATTTACTTGTTCTCATATAAGAACTAGGTGCCACCAAATTAAATTAATGGGCAGCAGTTTTAAAACAAATAAAAGGAAGTTCTTCTTCACACAGCACATAGTCAATCTGTGGAACTCCTTGCCTGAGAAGGTTGTGAAGGCTAGGACTATAACAGGGTTTAAAAGAGAACTAGATACATTCATGGAGGTTAAGTCCATTAATGGCTATTAGCCAGTATGGGTAAGGAATTGTGTCCCTAGATTGTCAGAGGGTGGAGATGGATGGCAGGAGAGAGATCGCCTGATCATTACCTGTTCGATTCACTCCCTCTGGGGCACCTGGCATTGGCCACTGTTGGCAGACAGGATACTGGGCTGGATGGACCTTTGGTCTGACCAGGATGGCCATTCTTATGTTCTTACGTCCTTGAGGAATCACTCTAATTTCAAAATAGTTATTTCAAAATAGCATTCATGTGGACGCTCCGGTGCCGCTATTTCAGAATAACGACTCCCCAGAGTAATTCAAGCTAATTACTCCCCAATGCTTCCTGGGGCTCTAAGTCGAGGTAGCACGTCCACATTAATGGAGTCTGCCTTGGGCTAAAGTCGAGGCTTCCCCATTGTGGGGGCACGCTATTTCAGAGTTAAGTCAAATTTAGTTGTTTCAAAATAGTTTCCTAGTGTAGATATGGCCTCAGAGCACACTGGGCAAAATCCTGAAATTCATCAAGATTACATGCCTCTTCCAAGCTGATCATTTTGGCACACAGGGATGGGAGAAGGAGGGAGGGAGAAGCTCATTCACACATATGTCAACATGAAATTTTGTCCCCTTCCTTTTGGTGAAGAAAACGGATGAAAAACAGGGCCACTGGAGCAGCCTGTCCTAGTTCTGGAGCATCAGCAGGGCCTAGGCAAGCCAAAAAAGAACACATGGCAGTTGTGTGTTGTAGTGACACCTCAAGAAAAATCATTCTGAGTCGTGTGCGTGATCAGTTAACTTCTGTGGGCACCTTCCCAGATTTCCTGAATCAAATGTAAATTACTTAAAGACCCTCTCTGTCTCTGTCTCTCTCTCTCTCTCTCTCTTCCCCCTTGTGACTGAACACCAGAGGTTTCACGGCTATTTTACTGTGTTTACACATTATGAAAATTCTGGTCAGTTAATTATGAAAATATTGGTAAGTCTGCAACACAGGCTCCTCGACGGAGCCAAAGCGAAAAAAACAGACGAGGAAGCCCTTGAAAAATGAGCTGCTTTCTCTCCATTCCTATTGCCAGTGGATTTTGTTGTTCTAGGGGGACACGGGGCGAGTCTGAAAAAGTTTCTTGACAAGCTGAAACACTGGAAGGCTACACTGGAAGCTTGGTTAACTGTGTACATTTGCCCTGTATTAAGCAGAGACAGAGAAAGTTGGAGAGGGGGCTGAAGTCTGTTCTCTCTTACACGACTGTGAATTCAGAGTCATTCCAATGACATCTTTGGATTGAGGGCCAGCTCTTTCTCTGGGGAAAATCAGTGGATCCACAAAACCGCGCAGGATCTGGCCCCTGTTCTGCCTCTCACTGATGTAAACCCAGAGTGATTCCACTGAACACTAAGATCTGATTATGATTCCACTTACAGAGGTTTTCACAGGGTGCAACTCCACTTACTTCAGTAGCTTTCTTTTGCAGTATGCATGGACTGAGCTATAGGAGAAACAAGCTTGCTTTTATCAGCAGAGTTATGATAACTGTAGCCACTTGGCTGCTCTCTCAAGTCAATAGAATTATGCCAGCAAAGAATCTGGCCCATTGTTCTCCAAATGGTGCCAAGGTAGATATGAGGAGAATAAATTTCAGTCCTCAATTCCATTGATTTCCACAGAGTGACAATGATTTATACCAGCTGAAGAGTTAGCCTACCAACTACAGGAGAATCACATCAGTGAAACTGACAGCAGAATTGGGGCTAGATAGAAAAAGGGAAAAATCTCCAGTTGTTCTCATTCTCTTTACATACACTAACAGACAGGGGAAAGGTGGGGTTTTTTAAGGTTAACGGAGGGAAAATAATTTCTATGCCTATGTTATGTCTTTTGTAAATGACATTTCAATATACATATAAATGAAAGGGGAGGATAATATATGCAAAGTGCAGTGTATTCACAGTATGACAAAATTGGTCAATTTTCATATATGGTATGACACAATACATTTAAAAATAATGTGCACCACCACATATTTTAACCCGCATCAAATTGATCAATTTTGTAATGTTTAACATGTGGCTTATGCATTTTGGAATACGTTAGAAAAACAGTTGCATGTATTCTACTAAAAAAGGTGTCTATTTAAAATGTATATTATACTTTGATGGAATTTTACCTCTCTGGTTGATATTTATCTCATAATTTTATTAAAAGAGCAGTTGTAAATACAAGTTGACTATTGGGAACTTTTCTTTTTTTTTGCTTGAACATATTTTTTTGCTTTAGGGTATGTCTAGACAGCAGAGCTATTTTGGGATACTGGAAATATCCCGAAATAGCTAATCCACGTCTTTTACACGTGCCCGTTATTTCTAAAGAGATTTCAAAATAACGGGCGCACTATTCCGTCATCCCTGTAATCCTCGTTCCAAGAGGGTTAAGGGATGTCTTGAAATAGTGCGTTATTTCAAAATACATTCGAAATAAGCTACTCAATTTGCATAGTGCAAATTGTGTAGCTTATTCTGAGATAAGGGTGCTGTCTAGATGCACCCTTACTAACGACATCATAGAAACATACCATTTTCCGTAGCTGTTAAACGTACTGCATGGAATTATGTTCTTAGGGACCTTAATAAGGTTCAAAAAAGTACTAGATGAACTCATGCAAGAGAGGTCCATAAATGCTAGTTAGCCAGGAATAATAGAAGTGGTATCCCTAGCCTCTGTTTGTCAGATGCTGGAAATGGGTGGCAGGGGATGAATCACCTGAGGATTCCCTGTTCTGTTCATACCCTGTGGGGTACCCGGCATTGGCCAGTGTCGGCAGACAGGACACTGAGCTAGATGGACCTTTGGTCTGACCCAGTATGGCCGTTCTTCTGTAGGGTCTGATCCTTTGCTCCTATCCTATGTAAAGCTCTCATTGACTTTAATGGTGCAGGATCACTGCCCAGTTCTCTACAGTAGAACCCCACTGAATTCAATGACAATATACTGGTGTAAAAGTACAGAATTTGCCTTGCAAATTTGAAGGGGTTGAATAAAATCAAGATTTGGGGGTAAACCCTGTATCATGCAGTGTATCCCTGAAGTTTATAAGTTTTGAAGAAATTCAGCATCCTGAAGGTGGTGTTGGCACATATCCTTTAAGGCTTGGTTAATGCACATGATTAAAGTTAAACCCGTGCGTGCTTAAGTGCTTTGCTGAACAGAGTTAAATTTAAGCACATTCTTAATGTTAAGCCTGTGCTGACACCTAAAAAGATCTTGTCAGGGTCTGGTATTCAATTTCTAGAATGTTTTTTCCTTTGGTTTTGTAGGTTGGAAATGTACCACGGAAATCTGTTTCATTTTTGCAACTAATACTCTATTCCATGTCACATTTGACATGTGGTAACAAGGCGTGCCAACACATTGCTAAGTCCCATTGCTGTGAAATCTATTTAACATTTCCCAGTATTGTAGAAGATAACACACATATGTTCCCGCCGAATTCCAACATTGCTTCTTGTTGGACTTGTCATGACTTAGGGAAACAAAGTATTGGCCTGAAATATACCCAGAGCCAGTGTGCAATAGTTTCCTTCATCGAAAACACTCATAATTAGAACAGTGACCTGTCTATTTAGCCACAGCGCAATCCAATTTACTAACAGTTTGCAGATTGAACCATTATATCCTATAGCAAATCAAATTATGTATCTCTTGAAGAATCAACAAAACCTTTTTCTAGGAAGAAAGCATTTAGTGAAATAAAGAATCAAGCTGCTGTTCCTCTAATGGCAACAATTTAGTTTCTTTAGATCTACGTTCTTGAAACTAGGGTGCGATTTAGAAAACAAGTCTACTTAGACTATACAATATTCAATCACTTTGGTTGTTCTCTGAAGCAAAAATTTAGCTGGGACTAATCATAGAATCATGGATACAAGAACTGTCTTGTATCCATCATCTAATATTTTATAGCCATGGTATGACACCAGGAGTTATTTTCAAGAGAATTCCCGTTGTAAATAATAAAGAAAGATGTCTAGAAATGGATCGAGCTAGTTCAAGGGGAATAAAAGAAATCACAGGGATTTGCGAGATGCCCAGGGTTGCATTCAGAAGTTAAATATTTCACAACCTTCCTTATTTCAAAACAGTGGCATAGGTTGAAACTTTCTAGTCCGGCACTCTCTGGTCCGGCACCACCCATGGCCCAACATGATTTCAGTTAGCTGGATGTCCACTTCTCATGGGTATGGCAAGGTTTCCCATGCTCCTATAAAGTTTGTTTCCAGCCACCAGTCCTGGCTCTCAGTGTTTTGTGGTGTTATTTGGCTCTAATTTACCCCCAAAATGTCTTCCGAGAGCCCAGTAAGCAGTGGAAGTGTTGGTAATGCTGCTAGACAATATTTGACCTCCTGTGGTCCAGCAAATTCTCTGGTTCAGCACAAGTCAGGTCCCAAGGGTGCCAGACTAGAGAGGTTCAGCTGTTAGAATGATTACTGTCGACTTTTTAATAGGATTGAAATTATGAGAGCAACCTCAGCTAGGCTATTTTATAGGCCTCTCCTTCCGCTGGAGTCATCTCCACTGCAACACAGCGATTAATAAAGAGGCCATAAAACTTGTTGTAGAATCTAAGGTGAACTTTCTGAAAGAAGGCAAGGAAACAATGTACTTTGTAATAGTCTCCTGTTGACCATGTATGAGGCTATGACAGACTCCAGGTCCTGTCATCTCAGAATGATACTGCAATATTGGCAGGGCACAGCAAAGATGATGAGGACTCACTACAAATGCTAGGTCTACCTTAAAAAATACAAGGTTGGACTTGTAATGAATTGTGGCTTTTCAGATGATCTGAATATTGTGGTGAAAATGTATCAGTGTTTGAAACATTCTGATTTTTTAACAAAACCGTTTAAAATGGCTACTTTAAATTTAGGTTCAAAGCAATTAGCATCAGCATTAACTTTTTCTTTTTAGTTTTTGGGGTTCATTTTTTAGATTCTTCCTTCTAGTCTCTTCTTCCCTCCCCATTTTTTTTATAAGAAAAAGGAATGAAAGAAAAGTGAAGAAAAAGTAAATGAACAAGCAAACCAAAAACCCCATAAGGCCAAAGACCTGTTCTTTTGAAAATATAATGTTAAAATGTATATGCAAAAATATTTATTGTATTTTGACCAGCTTATATAGGTACTCTAGTGTACAGGGTTCTGTGATTCTATAAATGTCTAATTATATGTGCTTTTAGGGATATAGAGGAATATAATACATACAAAATTACATTATATTTCTGCTACTAGAGGCCTGATTCTCCTCTGAAGAATTACACCAGTGTACTCAGAAAAAGACTCAAGCCCTGTGTCTTTTGCTACTCTACACCACCCCACCGTATTAATTTTATACACCAATTAATCTAAAAGTCCACCTGTCACTCTTTGATGATAGAAACTGAGGAACGATTGAGCTTTCCTCATTCTGGTATAGCAAAGAGAGAAAGGGAGAACATCAGAATGGCCATACTGGGTCAGACTAATGGTCCATCTAGCCCAGTGTCCTGTCTGCCGACAGTGGCCAACGCCAGGTGCCCCAGAGGGAGTGAACAGAACAGGGAATTATCCAGTGATCCATCCCCTGTCACCCATTCGCAGCCTCTGACAAACAGAGCCTAGGGACACCATTCCTACCCATCCTGGCTAATCTCCATTGAAATTATCTAGTTCTTTTTTGAACGCTGTTGGGGTGCGTCTACACATCACCCTTACTTTGAAATAAACTATGCAATTTGCGCTATGCAAATTGCATAGCTTATTTTGAGGAAATTTTGAAATTGCGTATTTTAAAATTTGGCACTGTCTACAAAGTGCCAAATTTCAAAATAAGGTGCTGTTCTGCAACGTCCCTTAACCCTCATGCAATGAAGATCACAGGGACATTGGAATAGCGAGCCCATTCTATTTCGATATAACAGGCTTGCTCTTAAGACACCGAATAACTATTTCGGGATGTAGCCTTATAATCTTGGCCTTCACAATATCCTCTAGCAAGGAGTTCCAGAGATGCAGCAATGGAAAGCCCTTCCAATTAATATTTTACAGAGTTCATCTGTAGCATCTTCTGGGGACAATGTTCAAGACTCCCTCCTTTTTCCCTAATGGGTTATGAGTCTTGTTTTTTCAATTGTGTTTATTTTATGTTTATGGAGATGGAGATAGAGTTTACTTTCCCTCTGACTCTGAGCACTGTGTTTTAGCTTTTTGGTGATTTTAAACTGTCCAGCGGCATTTGTCTATGATTATTGTTATTGTTCAATATTCTGACTTTGGGTGCGTGATAATCATTCTATTTCCACGGTGATTAATATTTTCCAAAAGCAATTCCTGTACTGATGTTTCTTGGATTACAGGGATCCCTGCCTCTCAAATCGGCTTAGCACTGCTTAAATGGACCTGATCTGGCACTTAATGGCCATTGCTTTGCTCTGCAAACATGATTTGCTCATAAAATTGAATTTCAGTGGCGAGTGTGTCTCCGAAATTCCCATTCTCGTTAAACTGCTATTTGGCTAGAGTGTAGAAAATACCAACTTGGCCCTATTATGCTAAAGTTAAATTGAGCCATATGATTGGAGTATTGCCCAGATTTTTTTTAAAAAAACAATCATTTTGAAATTAACATGATCAATACCCTAATGCATGTTGAAGGCTGGTTGGGTCTGACATAGGAAGTGATGCAATAATGGAGACCTTAAAACTCACAGGCCTCAAACAGGAAATGTTTTCCTCGAGGAATAGTATACTTGAAAACTGCAGATTACAATTTAATACTAACCAGATTTCTACATTAAACGTGATTTCCGAGAACAATTTGATTTTTTTTCTTCTTCTTCAAATGATCAAAACTGTGTTCCACCGCAGGCAGCTCCTGGAATGAGCCTGTGGCTGCCTGCAATTTAAATGTCAGGTTTCCCAATTGCTGACCTGCGTCAGAATGTTCTCAGAACTCTCTGTCACTCACCACTCTCCTGTCAATCTCAATCAGCTTCTGATGCCTGCACAATTCAGTTTACCTTTACTTCATTCTCATTGCCTGCTTAGACCGACTTCAAATGGGGATATCAGGGGGTTGCCTCTTGTGACATGAGGCACAGGACACCTCCCTATTTAATGCACAGCAAGATTCAGCAGATGGGAATCATTCTAGAAACAACAGCAGTTCAACCCAGCTGTATTTCTGGCAACAAGAGTAGAAGCTATGACGTCCATTCAGATGTCAAGGATGGAATGAAGAGAAATTCTCTTTAATACTTTTTTTTGTTGATTGCGTATTTGATTTCCTCATCTGTCTCCAGTGCTCTCATGATAATGAGTTTATTATTTGTATTGTGGTACAGATTGAACCTCTCCAGTCAATCCGTCTTTGGCACTCTTGGGACTTGATTTATGCTGAATCAGATAGTTTGCCGGACCACAGAAGGTCAATATTGTGTAGCAACATTACCAACACTTCTCCTGCTTCCTGGGCTCTTGGAAGACACTTAGGAGTAACTTAGGGCTAAAGAATAGCACAGAGCACTGAGAGCCAGGACTGGTGACTGGAAACAAACTTTATGAGAATGTGGGAAACTTGGCCACACCTATAATAAGTGAACATCCAGCTAACTAAAATCAAGCTGCACCATGGATGTTGCCGGACCAGAGGATGCCGGACTAGAGAGGTTCAACCTGAACTGGCTATGGCTATGTCTACACAGCAGTGTTATTTTGGAATAATTGATGTTATTCTGAAATAACAAAGAGCATGGCTATACTACAAGCCATTATTTCAAAATAATGAAGAGCCGGAGGACTTCTTACTCCGACTCCTGTAACCCTCATTTCATGAGGTGTAAGGGAAGTTGAAGGAAGAGTGCTCTTCCTTCGACTTCCTTCTGTGTAGACAGTGCCAAAAGCCAAATTAAGCTATTTCAACTTCAGCTATGTGATTGATGAGATTTGCCCTGCGGTGTAGATGTCCCCTAAGAGTCCCTGTCTTGCACCAGAACCCAACGGTGCTAGGCACTGTACAAACACAGAAACAGAAAGACAGTCCCCACCCCAAAGGGCTTACAATCTAAGCCACCTTGAGGAATGTTAGAACATCTCATTAAAGAGCTACAGGTCTTCCAAGAGTGATGGGACAGCAAAGGGTAGCTGTGATTGTATAAGGTCACATTGTCATTCTAGGGACATACACTTTTTTGAAACAGGGATGGGTCAGTTCCCCATTAACATGGTGAGGTTATTTTTTGTGATGAACAGCACTTAACTTTTGCAGGCGACATGCTTCTTGCCACACGGGGCGTAGTGTACAATATGGTCCCTTTTTGAAGCAGAGACCATTCTGTTCCCCATTAACAGGACAAGAAAGAGTAATTACCATAGAAGACTGTTTAAATGATCTGAATACAGTAAAAATTATTATTTATACTCTGAGCACCAAAAAGCCCTAGCCAAGGAAGTGAATCCAACTAGCCCTGGGTTACTCATGTAACTTTACTGGACAAAAGTTAAAAAATGACAAGGGTGATTTGGTTGGTAGCCCAAATTCTGCTATATAAGAACTTACGAAAACTCATCTGTTGAGAAGCCCTCTCTATGGGCTTCCAAAAGCTTTTGAAAAAATGGTAGCCACCTGGTAGTGTTCTGTACTGCCCATGTGAAACATCTGGATTGGATTCCTGGTTTCCGTCTGTCACTCCATAGCTAAAATTCCACCAGAGGGGAAATAAAAATGAAGTACCTCACTTTAATTAACCTTCCCAGACCATAAGAAAAAAAATGGGCAAGCTCCAAGGTAAGTTCTAACCATTCCTTCACCACCTTGTGATGGGATGTCTTGGAGATGGAAGAATTCAAGAAAGGGGAAATGGTGAAGGATATTCTCTGAACTCCATAGGCAGAGGATCTGCTGGAGAAAATTCCCCTCTCTGGAGTCAAAATGCTTTGTTCCATGGATGGATTGGAGTGATCCTCTGTCTTCTCATGTTCAGGAATCAAAAATATTGTTCTCCAGCCAGAACTGAAAGGTAAACCTGGAACCCTATAGAGCAATGTGACAATGTAACCTTAATCCGACCCTCTGCTGTTGATATGATGGTAATGTAGGGGAAGATTAACCACAATAATGCTTCCCGTGGTGAGCCATTGCTGTTCTGTAAATTGTGATTTTCAGACATCTGCTCATTTGGAAACATTTACATTGAGACGGAATCCCTCCCAGGTTGCATGATAGCCCTGACTCTGTTTTCTTAGGCTGTAGTTCCACATTTGGCACAAAGAACAAAGCTGTCCAGAGGCTACAGAATCCATGAAGCACAGGCCTGGACAACCTACAGATTACCAGCACAGTTGACGAGCGTGCAGGAAACGCTTCCCAGTGCTGCCAAGTCATACAGCTCTTGAAGGAACTAGCTTCTCCATGCGAGCTGATGGCTTGCCTGATCATTAAATATTATTGCTCCTCCAGATGTGTCCTGAAATTCTCCCACTTGTAAGAGTGTCTAGAAAAAGGAAAATGCAGGGAGACTCCTGGTCCTAGATCATTACTTTTAGTTTTGTTCTGTCCATGCTTAAATCCATATAGGGCTCGCTGGTGTTAATTGTGTGGGGTTTTTTGTATTTTCAGAATAGATTTAGTGATCAAGACAATACTTGATTAAAGTGGAGTAGTGACCCAGGTTAAGCCTGAAATCTAGATTTTGAACATGCCATCTCTGGGATCTACAGATACTGAAACTCTCACTCTTGCAGACCTTGGGAAACAGCCCGGTCTTTGCCTACAGACAGCCTTCCCACCTGAAGCAAATACTCACCAGCAGCCATGCACAATGTACCACAGAAACACGTACCCAGAATCTATCCCTGCAACAAACCGCATTGCCAACTCTGTCCATATATGAATGACACCATCACAGGACCTAACCTCATAAGCCACACCATCGGGGCTCATCTACCCGCATATCCACTAACATGATAAGGCATCAAGTGCCAGCAATGCTCCTCTGCCAGTCTCGGTGACAAAGGATAAATGGACACAAATCAGACCTCAGGACTGGTAACACGCTTAAACCTGTAGGGGACATTTTAACCTCCCTGAACACTCAGTCATGGATTTGAAAGTCGCCATCCTTCTACAAAAGTTTTTCAAAAACCTGTTACAAAGGGAGACCTCTCAACTGGAATTCATTTGCAAAGTCAACACTATCATCTTAGGATTGAATAGGGCTCTCAACTGGTTAACACATTACAAAGGAACTTAAAAAAACAGCAATGGTCCTGTAGCACCTTAGGGTGTGTCTAGACTACAGGGTTTTGTCGACAAAAGTTCACTTTTGTCGACAAAACTATATCCGCATCTACACTACCTCCAAGTTCTGTTAACAGTAAGTCAACAGAATGCGGCAGTTTTGTCGATGGCAGTAAACCTCATTTTACGAGGAATAACGCCTTTTTTCAACAGAGTTATGTTGACAAAAGGCGCTATTGCATCCACACTGTGCTTTTTCAAAAGAGAGCATCTAGACTCTCTGTCAAAAAAGCGGCTTGCTTTGTCAACAGAACTGGCTGTAGTCTAGACGCTCTTTTTCGACAGAGGCTTTGTCGACAGTATCTGTCAACAAAGCCTCTGTTGAAAAAAGCCTGTAGCCTAGACGTACCCTTACAGACTAACTAAAAATATATCTAGTGAGCAGGCAATTTCCCCCTCTCTGAATATTCACATCTCCAGACCAAATGCTGCGGAAGACTCACTTCCACCCTGACTTGATTAGCTTCGTTGACACAAGCAACTTCTTCCTTATATACACTCCTGCTCCTGTACCTTCCACTTCCATCTGATGAGGTGGGTTTTACCTACAAAAGCTCATGCCCTTATACATCGGTTAGTCTCTAAGGTGCCACAGGAGTCCTCGTCATTGCTTCAACCAATCACAGATAGAGGCTTAGTGCGAAATTCAAGTCAAGATTCAGATTCCGATGCCAACCTCCATGCCATGGACATGCACCCATCCACATACACTCACCCATGCATGTAGATCAAAGATTAGAAGAGTGTCTGAGTCCATAGTTTTGGTGTGGGCCAATTTATAAGAGTGGTTTGAAATAATCTCTTACATGCAGTCCAAGCTCTGGTCACCTTTTCATTCGAGGGAATGGCAGTTTTCATGGCCATGTGCACCTACTAAGAATGGACAGGGCATTCCCAACATGGGCCGTGAAAAAACCCTTCTTAACATCCTTGTTTCTCTCCTAAAATTGGATGCAATTGCATAATTCCAGCGTGTTCTGCCCTAGTTTTAGGGTTGTGGCTTTGGATAACCACCTATGTGTGTCTATTTTCTCTAATGAGGTGTCAGGTAACAAACTGTTCTGAAACAAAATGTACCAGCATGGGAACAGCAGGGATGGAAACCAATGCCAGTAAATCAGGGAGAATTTCCTCATCTTTATCCGTACTGTGACTGCAGCCTATTTGTGAGAGAGGGATGCTAGAACAAACCACAACATGTTGCAGCTTGGATCTATATACACACAGTGCATGTGTCTGTACCTTCCCTCGTCAGAAGAACTAGGGAGAAAGTACAAGATAGGAGCATTTTATTTTTATCCAGTATTTCTGGACCAAACATAAACCTCAGGAGTGAAGCACTCTTTTTGTCTCCCCGGACCCCAGAAGCTTATGGGGAAAATAAAAATAAATATAGGGGAAGATTTGGGTCTATTTTATGTGTTTCATAATATTTAATTAACCAAAAAAAAAAATCACGGGCAATGTTGCATGGGGTTGGATCCTTCATATAGCTCTATTTACTTCACAGGAACCTGGCTGATTCACAGTGGGTGTGAAATTCTGGCCTATGTATATTTTTATCCAGCTCTCTGTGGCATCCCTCACTGTCTCCTTTCACATATTTTCAGTTTATTTGGTATCATTTTCAGTGGGGGGGGGAGGGCGGTTTGAAGAAAACCGTAAATGAACATTTTTGCCACAGAAGTCGAGAGGAAAGGAAGAAGAAAGGAGGGATGGTCCAGACCCTCCTTCATTAATCATTCGAGATGCAATTTCTAAGGAAAATTAAGCCTGACTCATGATCTCGGGATAGACGTTTCAAATGTCAGGATATTTTTTTTCCAACCTGGAAAAAAAAAAGGTCCGGACATTTGAGAGTTCTCTCCTAAGCTCATGAGTCACAGATTTAATAATTTTACTTAGAAATCTCTGTCAGCCAGCTCCAGGCAGCCGGGACTCCCACTGTCAGCCAGATGTTTGACCTGAGAGCATGATTTTTATGGGGTTCCACCAACAGGAGGGGAATAAAGGGGACAGTTGCCTTGGGGCCTGGTGATTCAAAAAGGTCTGGATCTCCAGCTGCTGCTGCCACCTGAGTACTGACAGGGGCAGCCGGAGACCTGGACCCTTTCAATCACTGGAGTGCCGTTTGTGTGCTCCGGATAACACCAAGGACTGGGGGGGAGGGCACGCCATGGTCTGGACAGTGCTGAGGGCTGGCTGTCCTTGGTTCTACCCTTCTGGGTGCACGGAGCTGCCCCCCTCCCAACCTTACCCAGGGGCCTGTGGACGCTGTCAGCTCCACTGGGTGTTTGACTCATGATTTTCCAATGGCGAGGGTTGGCAACACTTCCATGAAGTGTCTGGCTAACTGCAATTTCCTTAATGAATGTAATTGGCACTTAGCTGTCTTGAGGATGGGTGAATTAGGGAGTGAGAGTGTGAGAGAGAAAGAGAGAGAGAGAGCTGATATTTCTCATTGGTTTCACCCACATCATTGTAACAATCATTATGCTTTCAAATGAACTTGTGCCAAAAAAACTATGAAGACAAAAATGCCAGATCAGAAAAACTTCAAAAACAGACTTCAGAGAGAAACTGCTGAGCTGGAATTCTTATGCAAATTTGACACCCCGAACCAAGGTCTAAATAAACACATGGGCTATGTCTAGACTGCAAGCCTCTTTCGAAAGAGGCTTTTTTGAAAGATACTTTTGAAAAAGCCTCTTTCGAAAAAGAGCATCTAGACGACAATCAGTACTTTTGAAAAAGCAAGCTGCTTTTTCGAAAGAGAGCACCCAGGCAGTCTGGATGCTCTCTTTCGAAAAAGCACAGTTTGCATTATATAGTGCCTTTTTTTGAAAGTGCTCTTTCGAAAAAAGATGTTCTTCCTCGTAAAATGAGGTTTTCTGCGGTTGAAAAAACTGCCACATTCTTTCAATTTACTTTCAAAAGAACATGGCAGCAGTCTAGGAGTGTGTCTAGACCACACCTCTCTGTCAACAGAGAGATGTAGATTAGGAACATTGAAATTGCTAATGAAGCAGGGATTTAAATATCCTACACTTCATTAGCATAAACATGGTGACGCTTTTTTTCAAAACGGAGTTTTTTCTAAACAAAACGGGAGTCTAGATGAGGATCTGTCGAAAATAAACCCTTTTTTGACAGATCCTGTATTCCTCAAAAAATGATATTTAAATCCCTGCTTCATTAGCAATTTCGATGTGCCTAATCTACATTTCTCTGTCAACAGAGAGGTATAGTCTAGACACACCCCTGATGTAGGGGAAGTTTTTTCGAAAAAAGGCCACTTTTTTTCAAAAAAACCCTGTAGTCTGGACACACCCATGTAGTGCTTCTTGCATTACATTAGGTAATTCCCCATTCAGGTACTCTTGCCTTCTCACTACTTTAAAAACAAGGAGTACTCCTGTGGCACCTTAGAGATTAACAAAAATATAGAGTATCATGAGCTTTTGTGGGGAAAACCCACTTCCTCGGATGAGCTTTAGTGGAGAAAAAAGGGGGAAACTCTCACAACTTATAACAGAGAAAGAAAGGAGCAAAAAAAGTACTTGTCAATTGTGGTGCTGGTGCTAATGAGTCTAACTGAGTGGGCTGGAAGTGTCCCATACATAGCTTTTGATGTCAATGAGGTGTTAAATGTAAGGAAAGCTGGGTTTATAATAGGCTGTCCAGCTAATGTCTTTGTTCAGGCCAAGGGAAACAGTGTCAAATTTGCTTATGAAGGTCAAATCCATCCTCTCTCTCTGTAGTTGGCTCGTGAAATTCCTTTGTAGCAGAATGGCTACTTTAAAATCCCTGATAGAGTGTCCAGGCAGGTTAAAATGTTTCCCTTCTCAACACTGTTGGAGATGAGCCACATCTGATTTAGTTAACACTGATATCACACTCCCATTTTTTTCTTTCTTTCTTATCTGAGGAAGTGAGTTGTATCTCACAAAAGTTTATGCCCTCATAAATTTGTTAATCTGTAAGGTGCCACCCGGACTCCTTGTTGTTTCTGCTGAAACGGACTAACCTGGCTACCTCTCTGAAAGCTGTCATCATGCAAGGCACTGAATTTAGCTGTTTGAAAGGGAAATCCATCAGTTTAATGGGGGGCGGGGAGGAAACCCTCACCCAGATACAGACAGACATCATCTTCCTTTCCAAGTGCAAACAGACGGACATCATACCAATAGGGCTCCTCTTATCCTTAAAAATCTGTTGCAACTTCTGTTTAGCTCAGATGCTCTGACTTCCTTCCCCAGACCTGAAGAAGAGTTCTGTGTGGATCCTCACCAAAAGAACTTAGGCTGCCGCTTTACTGAGCTAGAATCATAGACCTCAGGAGGTCATCGAATCCAGCCCCCAGCCCAAAGCAGGACCAATCCCAACTAAATCAACCCAGTCAGGGCTTTGTCAAACCGAGACTTAAAAACCTCTCGGGATGCAGATTCCACCACCTCCCTAGGGAACCCATCCCAGTGCTTCATCACCCTCCTAGGGAAAGAGTTTTTCTTCATATCCAACCTAGATCTCCCTCGCTAGCTGCAACTTTCCTGCTCAGGAGTGAAAGAACAATCCCCCCGCCCCCGACCCCAGCACAGCAAGTTACAGTGCTGTAAAGCGCCAGTGTAACCTGGGCTACCGGATTGGGAGCCACACTCCCAATGCTATTAGCTACTTCCCTCATGGAGGTGGTTTAACTAGAGCGCGGGGAGAACTTTCTCCCTATGCTTCTGTGGAGGCAGTGCTTTATACTTGTAAGTGTTAGATAAGGCATTGGTTCATTGAATGATAATAGCTCATCTGCTTTATCTCTCTTATGTCTACACAGCAAAGTTATTTCGAAATAACAGCAGTTATTATTATAACTAGTGGTGTTCCCCAGGGGTCAGTACTGGGACCAATCCTGTTCAACTTGTTCATCAATGATCTAGAAAATGAGGTAAGCAGTGAGGTGGCCAAGTTTGCAGATGACACAAAGTTGTTCAGGACAGTCAAAAGCAAAAGGGATTGTGAAGAACTACAAAAAGATCTCAGCAAACTGAGTGATTGGGTAGCAAAATGGCAAATGAAATTTAATGTGGGTAAGTGTAAGGTAATGCATGTTGGAAAAAATAACCCAAATTACACGTACTACATGATGGGGTCAAATTTAGCTACGACAGATCAGGAAAGGGATCTTGGAGTTATAGTGGATAGTTCTATGAAGACATCCACGCAGTGTGCAGCGGCAGTTAGTAAGGCAAATAGGATGTTAGGAATTATTAAAAAAGGGATAGATAATAAGACAAAAGATATCATACTTCCCCTATATAAAACTATGGTACGCCCACATCTCGAGTACTGCGTGCAGATGTGGTCTCCTCACCTCAAAAAAGATATATTGGCATTAGAAAAGGTTCAGAAAAGGGCGACTAAGATGATTAGGGGCTTGGAAAGGGTCCCATATGGGGAGAGGCTAGAGAGACTGGGACTTTTCAGTTTGGAAAAAAGGCGATTGAGGGGCGATATGATAGAGGTATATAAAATCATGAATGGTGTGGAGAAAGTGATTATAGAAAAATTATTTACCTTTTCCCATAATACAAGAACTAGGGGACACCAAATGAAATTGATGGGTAGTAGGTTCAAAACTAATAAAAGGAAATTTTTCTTCACACAGCGCACAGTCAACCTGTGGAACTCCTTGCCCGAGGAGGCTGTGAAGGCCAGGACTCTATTAGGGTTTAAAAAAGAGCTTGATAAATTTTTGCAGGTTAGGTCCATAAATGGCTATTAGCCAGGGATAAAGTATGGTGCCCTAGCCTTCATATCAAGGGCAGGAGATGGATGGCAGGAGATAAATCACTTGATCATTGTCTTCTGTTCTCCTTCTCTGGGGCACCTGGCATTGGCCACCGTCGGCAGATGGGATGCTGGGCTCGATGGACCTTTGGTCTGACCCAGTATGGCCATTCTTATGTTCTTATGTTCTAACTTTCCTAGCATCTACACAAGCCAACTGCTATTATGAAATTAATTTGAAATAGTGGAGAGCTTATTTCGAAATTGGTAAACCGCATTCCATGAGGAATAACGCCAATTTCAAAATTGCTATTTCAAAATAAGCACTGTGTAGACACTTATTTCGAAATAGGGGGCCTCCAGCCCTTCCCAGGGTGCCCTGCTGGCTGCCCTGGCCACAAGGTAACTTCTGACCTGATGCCCTGCTGGAACCAGTTTCATCTGGCCTTAAATGCGATTCAGCGTCCAATCAGTGTGGACGCGCTCTTTCAAAATAGCATAAAGCTATTTTGAAATGCATCTTGTGTATAGAAGCGTTATTTCGAAATAAGATATTTTGAAATAACGCTGTAGTGTAGATATACCCTCTCAGAGCATGTCTACACTATGGAGAAGAGCGACCCTCCGGAGGCTGATCTTCTAGCATTCGATTTAGTGGGTCTAGGGTAGACCTCTAAATCAAATGCTGAGGGCAGTCCCTGCTGGTGTCCTGGACTCCTCATTCTGCGAGGAGTAAGGGAAGCCAATGGGAGTGTGTGCTCCCATCTGCATCCTACATTATAGATGTTTCAACGGCACAGCTTAAGGCAAGCTGAATCCAGCTACGCATTTTGTGTAGCTGGAGGGTGTACCTTAAGCCAACCTGCCTGGTCAAGTGTAGACCAGGCCTCATTGTTATATTGGCAGAGCCGGTCTTAGGGGTGGGTGAGCCGCCATTTTCAAGGGACCGGCAACAGAGCCCAACAGAAGCCCGCTTGGGACGTGCAGCAATTAAAGGGGCCCAACCCCCTTTTTTTTTTTTTTTGCTCGACAAATTTTGTCCGGGGCTTCCAATTGATTAGGACCAGCCCTGTATATTGGTATAACTCCAGACAATGGACTCCCCATATTGTCAAACTGGAGTGAAGGAGAATAGAATACACTTATTGCATGTAACTCCCCATTGCCCCACACCTTGTGTTGTCATTCACGACTGTAAACGAGGCGGGAGGAAGGGGGCGTAAAATGCAGGGTAGCATTCTCCAACCACATTGCACTCCTGTGCAATGAGGAATTTTCTCTGAAACCATTTGTTTTATGATTACTTCAATACATATTTTGGCACCAGTTTCTTTCCTTAGATGATGTGATCCCAAAAGCCAAATAGCTATAATAATGCCAGCAGGCCGATAGCTATAATTAGGCAAATACATTTCTGTGATGTAAGAGTGAAAAGGATTCAATAGGGTTTAATATGACTATCTTAAATCCATGCAAGACTATAAAGTTGTCAAAAAACACAACATAAAAAAGAGAGTGAAAGAGCTAGAGAAACCCTGAGGAGAAATCAAGCAAATTTGTGAAGGAAACGCCCGTCCTGCTGCAGCATCAAAATCATAGGAAATCGATGTCTACACGTTCTTTGGATGTTCAGGGGAGTTGCAGTTGGGTATCGTGGCTTTAGTTAGCTGGCCTGCCTTGAGGGATATCAGAGATAGGGTATGTCTACACAGCAGAGCTTAACTCGAAATAAGCTACGCAAATTGAGTTATGTCCATTGCGTAGCTTATTTTGAAATAGCTTATTTCAAAATTGGGAGCGTCCACACAGCACTTATTTTGAAACAGAGCACTCTTCCTCTGACTTCCTTTTCTCCTCATACAATGAGGGCTACAGGAGTCAGAGTAAGAAATCCTCCAGCTTGATAGTGTTTCGAAATAACTGCCTGCTGTGTCGACATGGACTAAGTTATTTTGAAATAACGTTGCTGCGTAGACGCTAGTGAATAGCAAACTTCATTACCCTAGCTGTAAAGTAGCTGATTTTCAGCAGATTAGTTGGTTATCAGTGTTTGAAAGTGGTAAAATGCTGATATCCCCAACTGTCCTGTGTGGAATGCAGCCGTTACAGCTAATTTGTCAGGGGTTTCTGAGTTTCCAAGCAGTTCCAACAGGAATTATACAGAAAAAGCTTTGTTTTTGTTTTTAATTTGCCCTCCGCCCCCACCATTGGGTATAACATGCTACTTTTCGAGTCATGACTATAGATTTAAGAGCCTATTATTGCCTGAAGGAAAAAAAGTGACTTCTGTATTCTAACAGCATTCCAGCATCATCGATCCAGACAACCCCAACTGATATTGTACAAAAGACGCTATGATTGCTAACAGCTGTATTACTTCTGACTATGTCACTTTTGCAAGGTCTCAAAACTAAGCAGTCATGGTGCTGGCCATTTCTTCAGTGGGGACACTTAGCTACAATTCAGGAGACTCAGATTTCCTGTTTGAACTTGGGCAAGTCTCTTAGCCTAACCTCTCATTCAGTTTGCCCTCTCATAAGTATTCCCTGTAAGATGGGCACTTGAGCGGCCACTCAGGAGAAAGTCCAATGCTGCCCAGCTGCCCCACAGCTAGGGCTGGTTTGTTTGTTTCTACTGGTGGTGCACATTCACACATGCTTTGGTGCACATAAAATTTATTCCACACACGGATGGAAAAGATTAGACAGAGCATTGCCTCTGATGTGGGGATATTTTCTTGATTTTTAGGGGTGGTGTGAAAGTAAAAATCATCAACAATCATGAGGTGCATATTGAAGAGAGCTTTATAAGGGCTGAGATAAGAACATGAAAGTAAGAACGGCTATACTGAATCAGACCAAGATCCACCTAGCCCAGTGTTTCTCACTAGACTCGGGCCCATACCACAGGATTCATCTAAGGGTTCGTAACCACGTGAGTTTTGCAGCTCCCATTGGCTCCGGTCCACCGTTTCATGAACACAAAATAGCAGCTTCTTCTGTAGAGAGAAATGACACTTCTCTTGAGATGAAGGTGAGCATCCAGCTTACAAGGCATGGCTGATACAAGTTACACACTCCACAGCGGGCAGATCAGAAAAAGGAGACTCCTAGAACGGACTGTGAAGTTTTCTGAAACTGAGTTTTTCCTTCTGTTGTTACTAAGAGTTTTTTTCCCCTAGGAAAACTCTGGTGAGCAGGATCACCTGAAATTTTTGAAAGAGCCCAGTCAGAATAGTTACTTTCTCCCACCACAGAGAATCTGAACTTTAAGACCAGATGATCAAGTGGCATGCTCACAATATCACAAGGGATTCAGCCAAACCCTGGACCCTTGATGCCTAACCATTAGACTAGAACCAGTTGGGAATTTTTAGACAAAAGGGGTTTTTTTCCTCAGAAAATGCTAATTTGTCAAAATTGAAACTATGTGTGGGAAAAGGGTGGTCTCGCTGAACGTCTTGTTTCCAAAATATTTTTATTTTTAAAAATTATCGAAGTGTCCCATTTTAACATCTTCAAAACGAAATGTTCCTTTTTTTCTGGTGGAAAAAGACTTTTTGTTTTCAAAGGCATTAAAAGGAGTTTAAAAATTAAATCAAAACAAAACATTTTGATTAATCCAATCTGTTGTTTGTTTGGTGGGTTGGTTCATGAAAATGTCTGAACTATTTCCATCGCAGTTTAGATGGAAACATGTTTTGACATCTGGGAAATCCTCACAAAATGGAAGAAAAAAAAGAAACTCGTTTTCCTCCCAATTCAACATTCAGAAGGAACAGCCTTTTTGCGATTTAAAATTGTGAACTTTCCCTCAGAAAGACAAATAAATTTGATCGGATGTTTGAAGGGAAAACAAGCCCTTTCCCCGGTAACAATGAAGAAATCTAGAATGTTTCAGTGTTTGGGGATTGGTGGCAAACTGAAGCGTTCATGCAAGTTTGCAACGTACGATAAAGGCAAAGGAGGGGAAAGACCATATTTCAGTACTGACATGTCATGAATCATTAAAGCTTAGCTGTTACAGGAAGGCAATGGGGAAAAAACATAGAGAAACACTAACGAAGACTCGTGTTACCAGCCCTTTAAATAAAATACTGACCATAGAAAGGGAGTTTAAAGGCTTGGGGAAACGAATTCAGATTTCAAGGATGCAACCAGGGCCTCACGAGCCAAAACCTCTCATCGATCATTTAGTGGGCACCTCCAGAAGCATGGCGTACATCCAAACCCACTTGCAAAGTCATTATGGGCTCACGCCCACAGACACCGGACCCGTGAGTAATTCTTGATTGCGTGTGTAATCCCTGGAAAGCCACTGACGACGACTCATTTCAGAAAAGGCTGCCAAATCATATCAACTGAGCTTCAGAGAGCAACCATCCATTTCCCAGTTGGACGAGCATCTCGAGTTGTTATTAGTGACCTTTTAAGGTTTGAGATTTTTTTTAAACAACGTGCAGCCTTCGTTGCCACAGAGAAATGGCACCCTGCAGTTCTAGGCTCTATTTTATGTGTATGGCCTTGGAACTGGAGCAGGAAACCTAGAAGCCTGCTCCGTCATTCTGTTCCTTGCTTGGACACTGATTCCCTAGGGGCCCCGGTCAAATTACTTAACTTGTTCAAGCCTCAGTTTACCTGTGTAAAAGATGGACGTTACAACACCCACATTTTAGGAATGCCACAAACTCTGTGTGTGTGCCCTTCTTCAAGGTTCTTGAATGAAGATTGCTGTGTCTGAATCATTGCTGGGGCTGGCTGAAATGTTTTTGACCAGCTGTAATTATTATTGTAGTACAGGTTGAACCTCCATTAACCGGAACTCTCTGGTCCGGCAACATCTGTGGTACAACACCAGACAGTCTCAGTGGAGGGCTGGTGGCCAGGAGTCCTGTGGGGCTGGGAAGCCTGGCACACTGCAGGGGGGTGGTTAAAGGCAGGGGAGATGGCCTCTAGATGGTAGTCAAGCCAAGGTTGGGCAGTGGCAGGAGGACAGGAAGACCTCCCCGGGTCTGGCAAAATCCCTCATTCTAGAATGTTCAGGTCCCGAAAGTGCCGGATGGGGGAGATCCAACCTGTAATTTCTATGACAGTAGCATGAGGCTCTTCAATGATAGGCCCTTGTATCTATCAATGGATTGGAAAAGTTAGCTCTCAGTTAAAAACTACTAGAATGGCACAGGACAATATAGTCCAAGCTCTTTGAAATCGTTCTCTTTATGCAGAAAGACAGCGTCAGCCTGACAGGAGCTCAGTGTTAGTCAATGGAATTCACTCTGAAGTGAAGATGGAATTTAAAGTAGAGAAGGACTACAGAGCTGAGATGTCAAAACCACCTGATGGAAATTGAGCCTCTCAATCCTGTAGACAGCTTTGCAAATCTGTCTATATTTATTGTGGTGGGTTTGAGTAACGGTGCCGGACAGCTGGCTGAAAATGAAATGCCACTGAGCAGCACAGCTGAAAAAGTGACATGTACCGCACTGAATCAGTGACTGGGAATTTCCAGCTCTATTATGTATGTAATGCACTCAGGCAGATGCATGACAAATTCACCTGACAGACCTCACCAAATAAGACATCATTTATTCTTTGAAGGATCCACATAGCTGGCAAAAACATTTAACTGAAGTACCTAAGACCAAGCCAAACCCCAAACACTCCCCAAGTTCCCCCACCCCTTCTGGCTCTTTACACAGTAAATCTTCTCTACAACATACTGCAGTAAATATTCATTTTTGGAAACAGTTCTTTTAACAGGTCCATTGTCAATGGAGAATTACTATTTAACGAGCTTCGTCAGCATGGACCATAACTTGCTCATGCATCTTTTGTTTGATTTGAATGCATCGGTGTGTTTGTCAGTTGTCTTTAAATGAAACGTCTGATATTCTGTAATGTGTTTTTGTCTTTGCTCGGTTTCATAAGGCAAGGAGAAGTAATTTCTTTTGAAAATGAACATATATATATATATAAAAATATATATACCCTTATTTTTTATTGGCAAATAAAAAAAATAGTTTATTAGCCAGTCTAGGGCCATAACCCTTAACAGTACTATTTTAAAGACAGCCAGTTAAGATTCTTTTTAAATGCCAATTTTGTCAGAACTAGCTTGGCAGTAGCTTTTTAACAAATTGATCTGAATTATCTGCAGAAATAGGTGCCTTGATTTCAGTGGCGCTTCACCCAGTAACTCAACATGTGATTTGGGCCCTTAGCTTACGTGTTCATTTGTAAAGAAGAGTTTTTAAAGAAATATAATTTTCTTAAAAGTAACAATATTGGGATTTTTATCAGACTGTGGAATTCCTTCCTTTGAGGGTGGTGGAAGCCTTCTTGCTTTGGTCATTTGAACGGAACAAGACGAAGTGTTGGTGAGTACGCTTTAAGGAAGAAAATGGGATTAGCTCACATTGTGAAGAATCACCCTGTGAGGTATTTTATATATCAAAAATTTTCTTTGAGTCTCTGGGAATGTCTACACAGCAAAGTTATTTCAAAATAACTTTCCTAGCATCTGCACGGCCAAACCGCTATTTCGAAATTAATTCGAAATTGAGGAGAGCTTATTTCAAATTTAGTAAACCTCATTTCATGAGGAATAACGCCAAATTTGAAATAGCTAAATCGAAATAAGCGTGGTGTAGACGCTGATTTTGAAATAGTGGGCCTCCAGCCCTTCCCGGGGTGCCCTGGTGGCCACTCTGGGCACAACCAGGAAAACTCTTCTGCTCCCCCAGCCCCGGAGCCCTGAAAGGGGTAGACTCTGGCCACAGTGCCTGTGCCAGCTGCGAGCCTGCCAGCACAGACCCAGCAACCCAGTGGCACCCAGACCTCCACCGCTCCCCAGGAGCAGGCTGGCAGTTCCCAGGGGCCTGCCAGGGGCCGCAAAAGGCAGGCGCCTTCCTGGTCTTGTGCGGAGATCATGGACCTCATTGAGGTTTGGGGGGAAGCCTCCAATGTCCATGATCTCCGCACTAGATGCAGGAACACGGCCGTCTACAGGCGGATGGCTGCCAGCCTGGCCACCAAAGGCCACATGCACACCCAGGAGCAGGTGCGCATGAAAATAAAAGAGCTGCGGCAGGACTATGCCAGGGCCTCAGGAGACAGCTCCCAGCCAGGGGCTGACCCGGACCCCTGCCCCTATTATGATGCCCTGGACCACATCCTGGAGGGTCAGACGGTCCGTGCCGCCCAGGTGGTCATTGACTCTGGGGCAGAGGGCCCTGCCCATGACACCGAGGAGAAGGAGGAGGAGGACAGCCAGGAGCCGCAGGAGCCTGGAGGGAGCGTGCCCTTCACCAAGGACCCCCAAGCCATCCGAGTAAGCCCGTCGCCGGTGTCATCCAAGGCCGGGGAGGCCTCGACATGTGGGTGCCATCACTGTCCTCTTATGCGGGGCGGGAGTGGGGTGGGAGACAAGGGACCGCGCGTTTGGGCCTTGCTGACCACAGAGCACGCAGCAACCTGTGCATGTGTCATGCCACCCTAGGCATGTGGCCCTAGCTGGCTGCCACACAGGGGCCCTGGCCTGTTACCCACACGTGTGTATGTATGAAGGCACATGACGTGCTCCTAACCCCGGGGAGGGACACTGCACGATGCCCTCCCTCCACGAGCCCCCTCTATACAGAGGCAGGGCACATCTTTCCTCTTCCCCACCCCCACACTATATGCAGCACAGGGGCATAGGTGCAGACCCGGGCCAGCTCCCACTCCCGGGGATAGCAGGACATGCCGAACATGGCCTGTGTGCAAGCACATCGGCTCCGATGGTGCGGAGACCTGCCGTCCTCGCTGTGCAGAGCGGGGCTGGGTTTTACCCACTGTGTCCCCAGGGTGTCCACTTCTCTTGTTTCTCCACAGCCGCAGCAGCTGCGAGTTCAGGGAGCACCACCCTGCCCAGGACAGCCTCCCGCACCCGGGCCAGCAGGCTGACCCGTAACCAGGAGGAGTACCAGCGACAGCACCTGGGGATCCTGCGAGGCCAGCACCGCACCCTCAACCACTGGGTGCATGAAGACCTGCAGCTGCGGTGGGAGAGCTGGCGGGAGCTGCTTGCCCAGGGTCGTGCCATCCCCGACCACCTGCAGACCCTGGTGCAGAGATTGCTGCCTCCTGCCACGCCAGGCCCAGCTGCCGCCCCAGCTACCGCTCCTCCTCCCACTCCTGCTCCCCCTCCCACTTCTTCCTCCCCCCCCACCACCTGCCTCACCCTCCATATCTGCTCCCCCCTGGGGACACCAAGGCCCCCGCACCCGCAGTGCTGGGAGACAGGTGGACCAGCAAGACCCCCAACCCTGAGCTTCTCCTCCCCTTTCCTCCCCTCGCCTCCCCCTTTCAGCTCCCTCCTCCGAGGTTTACCCCTCCCCTCTCCTGCCCTCATTCCTTCCCCACCCCAGTTTTGTTCAATAAACAGAGTTTGTTTTTGTCAACACATGTGTCTTTATTTAAAGGGAAGGGGGGTTAGGGAGGGGTCAGTGAAAGGATGTGAGGGTGAAATGAGGCACAAGCCCCCAGTGGGGCACACCAGAGAGACTTTAGTCCTCCTCCAGGTGAAAGCTCTCCCGCAGGGTCTCCCAGATACTGACAGCCCCCCGATGGGCCTCCCAGCTGGCAGCCATGCAGAGCTGCACGTACAGGCCAGCCAAGTGGTCAGCCTCTGCCATCCAGCCCAGCAGGAAAGCCTCCCCCTTCCTCTCACACAAATTATGCAGCACACAACACGCTGCCACCACGTGCGGAAT
This sequence comes from Pelochelys cantorii, assembly GCA_032595735.1. Taxonomy (NCBI): domain Eukaryota; kingdom Metazoa; phylum Chordata; order Testudines; family Trionychidae; genus Pelochelys; species Pelochelys cantorii. The sequence goes on along the minus strand of CM064344.1, from coordinate 5,336,198 downwards.
ATTCCGCTCGGATAGGTCCAGGCGGGTGAGGAGGCATCTAAAACAGGCCTTCAGCCAGCTGAACACCCCCTCCACCTCGATGCGGGCCTGCCGACCTTGGCATTAAAGGCCTGCCGGGAGGGGTTGAGGTGTCCCATGTAGGGTTTCATCAGCCAGAGTTGTAGGGGGTAGGCTGCATCCCCCACCAGGTACATAGGTACGTCCACATCCCCAACCCTGATGTGGTGGTCGGGGAAGAAAGTCCCAGTGTACAGCCTCTGGCACACGGAGGAGTTGTGGTACACCTGCACATCGTGTGCTTTGCTGGACCGGCCCATGTTGATGTCCATGAACTGGCCCCGGTGGTTAGACACAGCCTGCAGGATGACCAAGAAGCATCCCTTCCGGTTGATGTACAGGGAGGCCTGGTGGTCCGGGGCACGGATGGGGATGTGCGTCCCGTCAATTGCCACCCCACAGTTGGGGAAGCCCAGGGCGCCAAACCCCTTGATCACTGCATCCAAATCAGTGAGGCGGATGACTCTACGGAGCAGCACTCTATTGATGGCCTTGACCACCTGCAGAGGGACACACATAACCACCAAGAGTCACTGGAGTGCCAGGGTGGCCGAGAATGCTCCTTCCTCGCCACTGCCCCACACCTCCACTCCCAGGAGCAACCCCCCCTGCAATCCTGGCCACCGCGGGCAGCCCATAGTGCGGGAGGGACAGACCAAACCCTCCTGGGGAGGGGACTTGCACCACCTCCCCCCCTTTTCCCTGGGGCAGCCCATCCCCTCCTTGCCCGCCCCCCCAGGCACAGTGGCTGGAGACTGCCGTACCTGCATGAGCACTGCTCCGATGGTGGATCTCCCCACGCCAAACTGGTTCGCCACAGATCGGTAGCTATCCGGCATGGAGAGCTTCCATAGGGCGATGGCCACACGCTTGTGGAGGGGAATGGCGGGCCTCATGTGAGTGTCCCGTCGCTGCAGAGCAGGGGCAAGCCACTCACAGAGCTCGAGGAAGGTGTCCTTCTTCATCCTGAAGTTCTGGGTCCATTGTTGGTCTCCCCAGCGCTCCAGGATGATGTGGTCCCACCAGTGGCTGCTGGTGTCCAGTCGCCAGATGCGGCGGGGCACGCTGGCTTCCAGGAGCTGCAGCTGCTCCTCCCCATCCCCCAGGAGGGTCCGGAGGACAGCATGGGGGTCAGGCTGCAGCAGATGCTGTGAGGCAGCCTGCAGAAAGCACAGCCAGGCTTGCAGCAACACACCCAGGGGCAGCTCAGGCTCCATGGTGCCGAGTGCTGTGGTGTCCCAAATCAAGGCAACCAGAGCAGGCAGAGAAAAAAATGCTTTGCTGTCCCTCAAGCAAGCAGGGAAAACTGAGAACCGACTGTCCAGGGGGGTTCCTTTAAGCACAAGCCTCAGATAGCCTCAGGTAGCAGCCACGCAAAATAATTCCTTACCCGATGCCCTGCTGGAACCGGTCTCAGCTGCCCTTAAATGCGATTCAGCATCCAATCAGTGTGGACGCGCTATTTCGAAATAGCAAAATGCTAGCTTGAAATGCATTTGTATGTAAACGCGTTATTTTGAAATAACTTATTTCGAATTAACTATTTTGAAATAAGATATTTTGAAATAACGCTATAGTGTAGACATACCCTCTGGAATTAAGATGCTCCTTGTTTCCATTGCGTATATGGCCAGATTCTCATGCACCGTAAACTGGAATAACAGCTATAACTTCAAAGTTAATTTACAGCTGCTCAGAATCTGACCCATAATCATGGAATACTAGAACTGGAAAGGACCTTGCAAGATCATCATGTCCACTCTCCTGCACTAATGACAGGATCAAGCACCATCCCTGACAGATGTCTATCTAACCTGCTCTTAAATGGTCTCCAGTGATGGAGATTCCAAAACCTCCCTAGGCAATTTATTCCACTGCTTAACCACCCTGACAGGAAATTTTTCCTAATATCCAACCTAAACCTCCCTTACTGCAATTTAAGCCCATGGCTTCTTGTCCTATCCTCAGAGGTGAAAGGGAATATTTTTTTCTCCCTCCTCCTTGTAAAAACCTTTCACAATCTCATGATATAATTTCCACCTATTACAGTCAGTTAGATTTCTCTAAATTTGGTATTTGAGAAAAAAAATCAAAATGTGCCTAAACATTTGGATTAACCTCCATCACCTTCCATGGCCATTTCCAAACCACACAGAAGGTTTGGGTTCATTTTTTCAAGGAGTAAAATTCAGGTCTTAGTAAGCTGCCCACCACTTTAAAATGGCTGACCTTATTCCTATGCAATGGAGAAAGTGGCTTTTACCTGCAGAAGCTTATACCCAAAAAATCTGTTAGTCTTTAAGGTGCCACAAAGGCTTCTTGTTGTTTTTGTAGATACAGACTAACACAGCTACCTCTCTGAGACTTATTCCCATGGTGAGCAGTGTTCTTTGTAACCTGGGTGCTTGGGCAGCCATGCAGGAGAGATTCAAATGCCGCCCAGCTGATTAGCTGAATGCCCACAGCTAAGTGTGTTTGTTTCGATTGGTGGTGCACATTCACTCATGCCTCAGTGCACATAAAATTATTCTGCACATGAATTTAAAAGATTAGAGGGAACACTGATGGAGAGTGTTATCTTGATATAGCTCAGGGTACTAGGACCTGACCCTCAAAGCTATTTAGTTGTCCCAGATCAATTGAAATTGTAGACATCTAAATCCCTCTGGGGATCTGAGCCCATACTGAGTACAAATTCTACTCTTGGTTACACCCATATACTGGAGTTACATGGATGTGATCACAGAGGGTACGTCTACACTGTGGGCTAAAGTTGAATTAAGATACGCAACTTCAGCTATGTTAATTGCACAGCTGAAGTCGAAGTAGCTTAACTCGGCTTTTGGCACTGTCCACACAGCAGGAAGTCGAAGGAAGAACACTCTTCTTTCGACTTCCCTTACTCCTCGTGAAAATGAGAGTTATAAAAGTGGAAGTAAGAAGCCCATTATTTTGAAATTATTTTGAAATGACGGGCTTGCTGTATAGATGCGCAGTCTGTGATTCCGAAATAATGTGAGTTATTTCAAAATAATCGTGCAGGGTAGACATAGCCAGAGAGAATATGGTTCCGACTGACTGCTCTTTTATCAGAGTTCTTCAAACAAATCATTGGGAGATATTTTGCAGATAGGCAAATTAAACTGATCAGACGCTTTTGGTCCTTTTTCAGTAAAGCACATGCTTATGTCCCGTTAAAGTCATTGGAACTGAAAGACATGTCACTTTAAGACTAAATTTAAGTAGTTTGATGACTCGGGATGGTTTGCTGAACTGGGGCCTTGGAATTTAGAGCTGAGGACTGCAACTTTCATACAGATGGAAAGGGGAAACCATGGCATATAAAAAAAATGTGCAAAAAGGAGGTATGTAGGGAACGTACTTTAAAGAAGACACAAGGCCCTATGTATCCAACATTACTGAGAATTCTTACTAAATCCCTGTTTTTAATGCTTTATCTGTAGTATGCTATACACTTTCCCTACTGCAAACATGGTAAATGTTTCCTTTCCAATTAGCTTGAGGGGCATCTGGAATTTGAATAAGGGCCAGAGATTTTTTTTCTCCAATTCCTCTCTTTCTTGGTCTCTCTCACAGAAAGAAAATAGTGAAAATAGTAAAACAAACAAGACGAAATGATCTGCTGGGGTGGAGTCCTTCCTTTTTCCATCACAGAAATTTTGTAGAAAAACACACTGAAAATCTTTGACAGCCACTGGTGGGAATCTCTATAATTAGAGTTAATCAAAGGACATGTCAAGTCCACCTACCTTGCAGAAACAGAGATTCTTTTATTTTCCCCTCTTGGTAGCTTTAACTTGTTCTTCTGATTGGCATCTGCAGAGAAAATATGATTAGCATGTGATATACATGCTCTCTATGAAATGTGTGTGTGTTTCTCTAGGTATGTGCATATTCTGACCTGTCTCCTAGGCGGATTCTTTTCATTAAACAACTCTAGGTAGCAAGGACAGCTACAGCATTAAAAGAACAAAATATGTGAAATGAGTTAATGTTCTCACTACAACTCCCAGTGGGCATGCATCTACTTCAGCATAAGCCAGTGTTTCTCAACCTTTTTTTTATAAAGTACCCCTTTAAAAAAACTATAAGTACCCCCCAGTACCTACAGTTTTCAGACACACACAATTTTTTTTCTACCATTGCAACACATTTGTTTAAACAACATAATCGTAGCCAGGAGAGTGATGAAATTTTTGTATGTAAAAAGTACAAAAATAATAAAGCGCTATAAAACTTAAAACAAAAATCCCATTTTCTCCAAATTTCAGTTGAGTTGACGTATCCCTCAGCCTTCTCTCGAATACCCCTGAGGGTACTTGTACCACTGGTTGAAAAACACTGGCATAAGCAACCCTCCGCAACTAGCACTAATTAGCACCCCTGCTGATGTTCTCAGTGGAGAGGCCTGGGGCTGCAGAAATGCTCTGCATTAACTGGGATCCCAGCAGGACAAATGGAGGCTCAAAGGTAGACTGTGTTGTCTTCTGCCATTTGGGCGTGGCTTGCTTTGTGGATAGTTCTAAAGGTGTCTCTAAAATCAGAGTGAACCCAAGCTTTCTGAGGCTCAGAACGTTTCCATTCATGTATATTTTTTTCCTCACAATAGTCTTCATCTCTATAGTTGTCTCATTCCAGAGAAAGACGGTGAGACTGGATTTTCTAGTGTTCCTTCCCAGATATGCACGCCCCAGAGGCTTACTGATTAGGAAGAACAAAAATTGAAATTTCAACAAGAAATGGAAAATATTGATACTTGCCTTCAGCCAAAATGTTCCATTTTTCAACCAGCTCTAGGGCAGGTAAATGAAAGAGCAACGAGCATGCTCAAGCGTTAGCTATGTAGCTTCCTTTTGATAGCCACTGTTCCCCATGTTGAGTAGAAACAGTCAAGCTGTATTAATAAGAACAGGTCAGAACCTTCATCCAAAGACCAAATGAAGCAAAATTCAGAAATGCTTTTGAATTTTGATTTTTTTTTCTTCTTGTTTGGTACTTCCGGGTTTCTGATGATACAAAAATTAGCAGAACTAAAATATCTCAAGGAGCCCATTCTCTGTTTTTCTCACTCATCTAAAATGTGGGGAATGCTAGAAGTTTTCTGAGAAAGTCATAATAAAGAATCCACCATTTCATCCAAAGGCTATGTCCACACTGCAGAACTTTTCCGGGATACCAAGGAACACGTCCTCTTTTTTGGAACAGTTTCCAAAAAAGCAGACATCCCTGTATTCCTCATTGTACGAGGAAGAAGGGATGGTCTGAAAGAGGAGGTTTTTCCGAAATTTGGCCCAATGTAAATGGGCCAAAGTTTGGAAAAGCGTCTTCCGGGAAAAAAAAAAGGAAGAAGATATGCAAATTGCAGTCCGCAATCTGTGTCTCTTTTTCTGACTTTTCTTTGCAGTCTAGACATAGCCAAAGTCTTTCTCCATATTTTTCAGGGAGGGGGAAAGTTTGCAGAGGCCTCTGTCAAGTGAATTATCAAGCCGTTTGAACATAAGAACGGCCATCCTGGGTCAGACCAAAGGTCCATCTAGCCCAGTGTCCTGTTTTCCAATGCCAGATTCCCAAGAGGGAGTAAACAGAACAGGGAATCATCATGTGATCCCTCCCCTGTGATCCATTCCCAGCCTGTGACAACCAGAGGCTAGGGACACCATTCCTACCCATCCTGGCTAATAGCCATTGATGGACCTAACCTCCATGAAGGACACCCATCCCTAATGCCTATGTGATAATATGGCACCCACCACATACTCCCAGGTCATTTTTTCAGCTAGATAGGACTTTACTGTTAAATAATAAATCACTGGTGTACACCAGCTGAGGGTCTGGGAGATACAACTAAGTAGTTACAGGTTGAACCTTTCTAGTCCAGCACCGTCTCGTCCTGCAACATCCTTTGTTTGGCAAGATTTTAGTTAGTCGGTTGTCCACTGATCATGGGTATAGCCAAGTTTCCCATGATCCTGTAAAGCCGTGGTCTCCAGCCTTTTTAAGCACGAGATCACTTTTTGAATTTAAGTGCGATTCAGGATCTACCTCAAACCCAAATACCCTTGCCCCGCCTCTTTTGTGCCCCTTTTCCGAAGTCCTGCCCCTGCTCACTCCATTCTCACTTTCACCAGGCAGGGGCAGAGGGTTGGGGTGCAGACTCTGGTCTTGAATTAAGGGATTGGGAGTGTGAGAGGGGCTCTGAGCTGAGCTTGAGGCAAGCATTTGGGGTCTGGAGGAGGTTCTAGGTGCAGGCTCTGGGAGGGTGTTTGGATGCAGGGGTGCTCAGGGCTAGGATAGGGGCTTGGGGTGCAGAAGGGGGTTCATGACTGTGGTAGGGTTTCAGGATGTGGGCTCCAGCTGGGCCCTGCTTACCTCAGGTGGCTCCTGGGTGGTGGTGCTCACTCCTGCCCTGGTCTTGCACCACTCCCAAAAGCAGCCAGCAAACTCCATCCCAAATCCTGCTGTGCCCCCTCTCTGCTCTGTGGAGATAGGATACAGGGTAGGAGGGGGGTACCCTGACATCAGCGCCCCTCCGCTCCTTCCCCTGACCTGCACAGCAAGTAGGATGCTCGTTAGGAGACAGCTCCAAGGCAAAGGGCAGGAGATGTGCAGAAGTCTGGGGCGACAGCTGAAGTGCTGGGATTGATAACCTCTTGGCCAAACCAGTCAGGATCCCCTGTCAGAGGCTCCAAGATCTACCAGTCAATCCTGATCGACTGGTTGGTGACCACTGATGTAAAGTTTGTTTATAGCAGTGGTCCCCAACGTGGTGCCCGCGGGCACTATGGCACCCACCGGGCCATTTCTGTGCACCCGCCAAATGATCGGGGCCAGCCCCGCCCCCAGGCATGCGGCGCATGGGCGGAGCCAGCCCCTGGGTGCCTTGGCAGCGCCAGCCCCAGGCGCACAGCACATGGTCAGTGCCAGCCCCGGGCGCGCGGCGGTTAGGTGGCCCCACCCCCGGGTGTGCGGCGCGAGGTCTGTGCCGGCTCCAGCCTTGGGCGTGTGGCGTATGGGCGGCCCTGCCCCTGGGTGAGCGGCACGAGGGCTGTGCCGGCCCCGGGCTTGCAGCGTATGGGCAGCGCCGACCCGGGCGCGTGGCACAGACGCTGGATCCGGCTCCGGGCACACAGAGCATGGGCGATGGCGGCCCCGCCCCCGGGCGTGCGGGACATGGGCTGTTCCGGGCTAGGGCGCGTAGCGTATGGGCGGCCCCACCCCTGGGCGTGCAGCACAGTTGCGGCGCCAGCCCCGGGAGTGCGGTGCATGGGTGGCACCAGCTCTGGGCACGCAGCATATGGGTGGCCCCCGCCCCTGGGCGCGTGCGCGCCCCCGCCCCCGCCCCCGCCCCCGCCCCCGGATGCCCGGCATGTGAGCAGCCCCGCCCCCGGGTGCCCGGCAGCCCCAGAAGGTTGGGGACCATTGGTTTATAGCCACCAGTCCTGGCTCTCAGTGTTCTGTGCTGTTATTTAGCTCTAAATTACCCCTAAATCTCTTCTCAGAGCCCAGCAAGCAGTGGAAGTGCTGGTAACACTGTTAAGCGTAAGCATGTTTTTTATGCTTTATTTATCTACTTATTTCCTTGTACCAATACAGTAAAATCATGTCACAACACTAACATTGTGTTATGAAGAGAGCTGCACCTTGACTAAGCATAGTCTTATATCGGGTGTATCAGTGCAGTCGTACATTATTAAGCAGCATTGCAAGCACAGCTCCATGTATTCGACTCAGTGAAACAATAACAAAGAGACCCACTCACTACAATATTGACCTCACGTGGGTCGACAGATTCTCTGGTTTGGCACCAATCAGGGTGCCGAGTAGAAAGTTTCAACCTCTACTTTGAAACAAATGGAATACAGCGGTTTATGCCAGTTGAGAATCTGACCCCAAACTAGTACCAAACTGAAGGCCAGAGATGAGCTACGTTCGATTTACACCAATGGAGAGTCCGACCCCTGGTCTGTGAGAAAAAGTCCCCAAAAGAAAGTGTGAGGGGAGGGCTGGCAGGGGAAGGGGAAAGGCTCAGTTGCCCAAAAAAAACAGAACAGTTACATTGTAAACCCAGGGGAAAGAGTAACTTGTTTTAGCCCTTTGTGGGTCGAGAATGTTAATTTTGCTTGACTGGAAATTGGTGGGTGTGATTTGCCATTATTTTCCATTTCCTGATGACCTGAAATAAAATCTGACAGCAGCCCATATTCCACCAGCTTTGCTTAAGCCCTAGGTGTTTAGGCTGTCTTCTGTTTACACACCTTGCTTTTCCAACGGCAGAGAAAGAGAGAGAGAGAGGAGATTCTGTGTGTGTGTGTGTGTGTGTGTGTGTGTGTGTGTGTGTGTGTGTGTGTGTGTTACAGAGAGAGAAAACCTGTGTATTCAGTGAATCATGGTCTTGGAATGGAATATTCTTGTCGGCTCAGCCTTCCCAGGCCAGATGGAAGTTTAACAATGGGCACACGTTGCACGACAGAATCGTCCAGCTGTAACAGAACCAAGACAGTGGTCACTCAGTCTTGTAGGTCAGCGCCCACACCGAAACTCTATATATTCCACCATATGTAATAACATTGATATTGCACCTTCCATCCCAAACCACTTTACACAGCACGCACAAAGGAGTTGATTCACCCACCACTGAAACGCAGCCAGGGGCCGCGGTGGAAGGGTGGGCGGGGGGCAACCCGCTTTGCCAAGCGGCACACGTTGCGCACTGCACAACGGGGGGGGGGGGAAGGGGGAGGAGGTTCCTTTTGGCCACAGACACCGAAGCTAATCCTCTGGCTTACCAAACGTGGCCTTTAATAGCGGCACTGATCAGACAGGACCTCTGCTTTTCGTGTGGTGGCCAAAAGGCCTTTCGCGACACGGTGAGCTGTGTGGAATTCAGTTTCTCTACCACACAAGGATGGAGGGCGAATTCTTCTTGGCCAGGATGTTATGCTGTGGTTCCTGGGAATCTGCAGGAGGTATTTTGAACCTCATGTTGCCACCACAAAGCCCTGCCCTCTGAGCCTGTACTTCATGCAGATAGCAGTGGCACTCATCACACTTAGTTTTCAAACACATCTCGTAACGTGACCAAACCACGTATGGAAAGAATCTGTACAAAGGAGCTATGGATGACCCAATGCTCTGGACAATTCAGAGCCCTGTTCTGTGATAAAACACCTCTCTTCCAGGGACGTCCTTATCCATCTGCAGACAGGGAAGCCAACAGCCATGCTGGGCCCCTGAGCAGGGCAGGGTTGGGGTCCAGATCCACACTCCCCGAAGGGGTGGAGCCTGAGGTGGAAGGGGCTTGACGATGCCAGGCCCTGCCCAGTTGTCAGCCCCGCCCGGAGTGAGGCACAACCCCCCTACAGCCCTCAGAGCTGCCAGGAGCATGCAGTGTTGCACTCTAGCAGCTATTTAAGGGGCCGGGGCTCCGGGTTCAACTGCTGCCACTGTAGCCGTGGTGACTGAGAGCCCCAAGCCCTTTGGAATCGCTGGGCCCCAGGGCAGTTGTTCCCTTTGCCTTCCCTATTGGTGGGCCTGTATGCAGATTATACAGCTGCGTAGGGCACCCGAAAATTTGGGGCCCCACTAGGTCTTAATGTTCATCCACCCACCTCTTCCTGTCCCTGTTCCGTGGCTCTCCTTCCTCCAGAGAGGATCTGGTGAACTGAAAATTGACAAAGCCAGCCAGAGCTATGAGCGGAACATCGAACCTGTGAGAGAGCCATTCAAGTGATAACAAAGCCATTTAACGGGCACCAGGTTCATCTGATGAAGTGAGTTTTACCCACCAAAGTTCATGATTCTGTATATTTCAGTTCATGTCTAGAGGCACATCTACGCCGCAGGGCAAAAGTCGAATTAAGATACACAACCTCAGCTACGTCAATGGTGTAGCTGAAGTCGAAGTAGCTTAGCTCAGGCACCGTCTACACAACAGGAAGTTGAAGGACGAACACTCTTCCTTCGACTTCCCTTACTCCTCGTGACACGAGGGTTACCGAAATCGAAGTAAGAAGCCCGTTATTTTGAAATTATTTGAAATAACTGGAGTTATTTCGAAATAAGCTTGCCGTGTAGACATCGCCCAGAGAGCCACGGGACCGCTTGTTGTTTTTGAATTTACTGTTAGTCGACAGGAGCGTAGCTGAAAAGTTGTTTTAAAAATATTTCATCAGTGTGTTGCTGAAGATTATAAAATCACACCTTTAAAAATCATCCCCGGCTTCCCTCAGCTATAGGGGCACCAGATTAATAGAATTGCTTATGCACCCCATAAATCCTAAGGAATACCCTGCTTTTCTCCAAAGTTCTCTGAGCCCTTCGAAAGCATGAGACAGTAACAATTTCGAGGTATGGCCTAGGGCAGTGTTTCTCAACCTTTTTTTATAAAGTACCCCTTTTTAAAAAAAATTGTAAGTACCCCCCGTACCCACAGTTTTCAGATACCGAAACATTTTTTCTACCATTGCCACACATTTGTTTAAACAACTTAATCGTAGCTGGGCAGGCGATGAAATTTTTGAGTGTAAAAAGTACAAAAATAATAAAGCTCTGTAAAACTTAAAACAAAAGTTCAGTTTTCTCCAAATTTCAGTTGTGTTGACGTACCCCCCAGACTTCTCTTGAGTCCCCTAAGGGGACTCGTACCACGGGTTGAGAAACACTGGCCTATGGAACCCATTTGGTGCCAATGTACATTCGCAAGTCTTAGAATGAAAAAGAGAAACGAGACGTATTTCCCTTATTGAATTGAAACCAACACCAGGAAAATGGACCAAAAAGAGATCTTTCTCCTGTGAATTCAAATACCTTTGGTTAGCTTCCCCTCAGAAAGCATGATGGCACAGTTAGGACCTTATTTAGCAAAACCGTTAAGCATGTGCTGAAGTCTCTGCAATCATGGAAGTGTTTGGGATTTCAGCATGAGTTTAAATTTAAGTCCATGAGTCATCCCATCTCTGTTCAGATAAACACTTTAGCACAGGCTTACAGTGCTTTACTGAGCTGAGGTCGGGATATTTGTGAAAAATACAGGACTGGGTATAAAGTTTCATTGGAAACATGGTCATTCCAGAGGAAAGATGGGCCAGTTATTAGAAATAAGATGTTAGCAGAAGCCATGCATTTAAATTGCGGCATGGAAGTTTTAGGTTGCAAGTTAGGACAAACTTCTTAACTGTCAGGTTGGTGTTCGGAGGCTTTTAAGTGTAGGTTAGATAAATACCTGGTAGCGATGGTCTAGAATACTTTAGTCCTGCCATGAGTGCAGAGGACTACACTTGATGACCTCTTGAGGCCCCTCGCAGTTCAACTATTCTGTTTGTATGATTGTATGAAAAGAAACCCACTGACTTCTAGTGTGACTTTGGGTTCGTCTTGATGGGTATGTCTACACTGCATCTGGAGTAAGCCATCCAGCATGACAGTGGAAACACTGTATTAGCTGCCCTCCAAGTACAAACCCTGAACACCATGGGTACATGCTTGGGATTGCTAGCATGTACCATCGCTGCTCCTCTTACTATGGCTCCACTCCTATTTTTAGCACACTGGCTCAGATGAAACCTAGCACAGGTATGTCTGTGTGAGCTGGTAATCACCCTCAGAGCGCCGATTGTATGTGTCGCCTTTGCATGTCACCCTTTGCCTAGGCTAACCTCTGGGAGGTGCTAGAGCAAACCACAACCCTTTTGTAAATGACCATTGAAAACTGTATTGGAAAGTCACGTTATTTCCACAGGCATTGCAAAATCCATACACATCCTACAAATTTGCAAAATCCCTTCAGAGAATGCAGATACAGTAACCAAATTCTGTCGCTCTATGCTGAGTTATGTGTGGTAGTTCCTTAGTGATATTATCACCTAGCTGTAAAGGGGGTGAACTGAAAAAAACCCAACCCCTATCAATGTGATAGAAATGTTTTGCAGGCTAAATTTTGGCATACTATGAACCAATATGATCAAATATTGGAGGATTATAGGCCCTCCCTGCTTTTGATATAATTTAACTGAACCAGTCCATCACTACATGGGTGCATCTACACTACAGGGCTTAACTCGGAATAAGCTTCGCAAACTGTGCTATGTCAATTGCGTATCTTATTTCAAAATAGCTTATTTCAAAATAGGGAGCGTCTACACAGCACTTATTTTGAAACAGAGCCCTCTTCCTCCGACTTCCCTTATTCCTCATACAATGACCGTTACAGGAGTCGGAGTAAGAAGTCCTCCAGCTTGACAGTGTTTTGACACTATTTCGAAATAACTGCCTTCTCTGTAGACAGGGAAGTTTTTTCGGAATAGTGCTAGTTATTTCAAAATAGTGTTGCAGTGTAGACGTACTATGAGATTGTGGAACTGATCCAAAGCTAGCTGAAGTCGATGGGGAGGCCTTCAATTGGTTTCCAATAGCTTTGCACCCTGAGACTCCAAGAGATGCATAAAATGGCAGCTCCACCCAGATCCCTTGTACACGTGTAAAGTGGCTCACAAGTGGTTTACATTGAGGGCCAGAAAAAAACATGATGGGCATTAGAGAAACAACGCAAAGCCAATGGGAGCTCACAAAAGTCCTCCTGTTGCAGCGTGCAGATAACTCCAGGGAAGCGAGGAAAAGGGAATGTAAAAAAATAAAACGGAATCTGATTTAAATATTTCAGCACGTAGGATCGTAGCAAGAGTCTCCAGTTACATTCTCTTCAACCCGAGCCATTTTATCTTCGTGTCAACACATCAGGGTGCTGTACCAGACTTTCAAATTAAAGACCATTTTCCTAACCTCAGCTGTGCCTCCAAACTAGGCTATTCCTTATTTAATGCGGGGGAGAGAAGCAACATACACACAAATTAATCTTTTTTTTTTTGTGTGTGTGTATGTGTGAGTGTGTGGGAAGGGTACATACCTTCTGCTCTAACGCTGCTTGTTCTGCCCAGTAAATTGGAATTCTCGCCACTTCCTAAGGCAGGGATTCCTCCAGACTTTTTTTTTTTAACTTGACGAGCAATCACCTTGGTACCCGGAGCACAGGTTTGCAACCCCAATGTGTGATAAATTAGACCTTTCACTCCTGAGTTTTTCCTGGCATGGGTACTAGAACAACCCTCTGAATAGCTACTACTGCTGAATTTTAAAATCTCCCTGGCTTGCTGCTTAGCCAACACTTAAAGCTACAGTCCACTAGAATTTGGCAATGTGCAGTCTTCTGTAACCTTATCTTTTTATAATCATCATGTTTATTAGTATTATACCCTGCATTATAGGGTGCCTTTTTAGGACTATTCCTGTTACAGCAGGTCAGGCATCTCAATTGTCACTGACTTTTTTTTAATTAGCTGTAAGACAAACTCCACCAGTGTGTCCGAAGGAATGGCATACTGGACTAGGATACAGGATATGTAAGTAATATTCCTAGCTCTGCTGCCACTGCCTTGATGAATGACTTTGGGCAAGTTTTTCTGCCTCGGTTTCCCATCCTAGCCTTTGTCAATTAAATTGGATGTGTTGTTGCAGGAACTGTCTCAACGTGGCTATCAAAGCTTGTTTGGATCCTCTACATGCTAGCATAATTAAAACAATAAATAATCATCATAAGTCATTTTCTTTTAACTGGGAGGTATTCTATTAAAGGACCTCAAAGGGGAACTCATATGTTCTTCTTTAAAAAAAAAAAAAAAAAAAAAAAAGACAAGCAAAAGAGGTTAAAATCTCAAAGATTTTGGTCTGTTTGAGATCTTGAATCAGTAACAGATTATAGAACAATTTCACCCCTGCTCCAACTTCATTAAATTAGCTGAATTCTGTCTTAGGTATGCACTAAAGATTTACAAATAAATTATTTTAAGCTAAGAATTTAAAGCAGTTTTCCCCTTGAATTTCCAGTCAGGCACTGAGCTCCAAATTTGGGATTTCCACTAAAGCAACTAATAAAATCGTGACTATCTAAAGTTTCCTGCAATGATTTAGGAATGAATGGCCATGTGATCAGCTGGAACATCAGATGTAGGCCCAGTCTCCACTACATGGGAAGGTCAAATTAAGATACACGACCTTAATTCAAGATTCCGTGTGGTCTTCACAGTGGGAGGCTCCTTGGGAGGAGCAGAAATACCAGCCACCGATGGGAGCACTCTCTGAGTTTGATGTAGTGGGTCTTTACCAGACCCGCTACATAGAACTCTGGGAGATCGATCGCAGCAGCATCGAACTTCCGCATAGCGAACACATGGCCTTAGAACTTGCATCTTAGCAATATAAGGAGGACAGTCCTGTAATAGTTTGTGGTTTCACTTGACACAGGCCCATGCAAATGTTTTCATCTGATCACAGTTGGTTTCTGATTCACATGAGAAGAGTTTCACTGCAAGCGTTGAGTTCAGTGGAATCCAATATCTCTTAACATAATTTAATAGTCAGCTTTCACCTGCTTTCTAATCCAAATCTGAAGAAGCCACAAATATTGTATGTTTATAAAATGGCTTAATTTACCCTCAACGTTTCAGACTCTAGAGTCTGAGTTTTGTGTTGGAGCAAAAGTGTGGCGCTAGGCAGGTTCAGGATAATTTCCTTTTAAATGATAAAACAATGAGGAGTCCTGTGGCACCTTAGAGACTAGCAGACTTATTAGGGCATAAGCTTTCATAGGTAAAACCCGCTTAATCAGATACATTGGAGTGGAGTTTACCTGGGCAGGGGGATATATAAGGACAACAAAAGAAAGAGGGCTAATCAAGGCAGGGCGGAAGTGGCTCACTCATAGCAGCTGATGTGGAAATGTGGATATCAAGAGAGGTGGAAATTGCCTTTGTAATGTGTTAAGCAGTTAGGATCCTTATTCAATCCTAAATTGATAGTGTTGAATTTGCAAATAAATTCCAGTTCTGCTGTCACCTTCTGTAATCAGGTTTTGAAATTCTTTTGTAGAAGGATAGCTACTTTCAAATCCATTATTGAATGTCCAGGGAGGTTAAATGAAGGCAGGGGCGGCCCGTGAGCCTAGGCAGACTAGGCGGTCACCGGCCCAGGCACCCGATGATGATGTCACTCCATTGACGGCCGTGCATGCGGGGGCGCCGATCGTGCCTTCTGCCTGGGGTGCCAGCTGCCGCAGCCGGCCTTGGGCCGCTCCTGAATGAAGGTTATTTGACTGTTCTCCTTCAGATACTGGAGATAAAACTCTTTTCTTCTGTATCTTTGATCACTATATAATCTCTCTTTTGGAATCTATCTATGCATCTACCTGAGGCAGGCAAAGGAATTAAAAACATGAATTTATGGCATTTGTATTAATTCTTTAATCTCAATGTAGGAAATAGCATATATAACTGTAAGAGCTACCAATGTAAGATTTTAAGAATACCCATCTTACCTCTCTATGTATAGTATCTGGGCCTCACTCCATAAAGTACTTAACCATACGCGTAACTTCAAGAACCCAGTAGTCTATTGGCTTCATGGGGAGTAGTGCTTAAATTAAGCATGTGGGTTCTGGAACTTGTAGGGTCTCTGCTATCTAGGTGTAAAACATTAAAACCAAAATATCTATCTAACCTTCCTGTGTATTTCTAACACGTCCAGCACGGTGTTATCCAGGGGCTACATAGAAACCCTAGAGTGTTATCAAATCTGTCCACTAAGGATTTATCTTTTATAACCCCCCCCACACACACAATATGATCATATTCAAGAATATTCACATTAAAAATAATTATTTTGTATGGGGCAGGAGGGGAGATCCACTGTGGCCTAATGGATAAAGCAAAGCACTAGACCTCAGAAGACCTCCATTGTGTTCCTAGCTCCATGACCAGCCTGCTGGGTGACCATGAGCAAGTCACTTCCCTGCCCCGTGCCTCAGTTTCCCCATGTGTAAAATGGAGACAATGACTCTGACTTCCTTTGTAAAGGCTTTGAGATCTGCTGATGAAAAATGCCATAGAAGAGCTTTTTAAATTATTATTATCATTATCATTATTATTATTTATTTGTTTATTAAAAATCAAACTCATAGTCAACTGTCTTGCATTCAAGCAAGGTATTAGTAGTAGTAGTAGTATTTTACTAGCATCCAGATGCCCCATCAAAGACTAAGGCCTTGTGCTTGGCATCAAACATACATGTAACAAAAAGAGCGTCCCTGAAAAGCTCACAGTCTGCTATCCATTGACCTTGCTGCAATTCCTGTCTCTGCCAAATGGTGGGGGATACTATAATAATCAAGGGCCTCTCCTGAGCAGACACTGCCCACGGCCTCACATTTTGTTTTCATCTGCAGTTCTCATAACTTTCTCTTCTCTGGGTAAGTTTCAGGCTTGTTTTCTTTTCATAGTACCATCCACATTTCTTCTAATGGAGGCATTTCAGATAGAGAGATCTTCTGGATGGATTTCTTGAAGAAGAGAAATAATTTTCAAAGGCATCGGGGTACCCAAATCCCATTGACACTCAGAGGGAGTTGGACTTGCCTAACATCCCGAGGCTCCTGGGAAAATCGAAGCCTACGATTTGAAGAACTCTCACTCACACTTCTTTTCCAAACTGCTCTCTGCTGCAAGGAGAAAGTCTCCCCAGGCTCCAGTACAGGCTGAGGTTTCAGTGGCAGTCGCCTCTGTACATGAGGGAATAAATAGGCAAAAAAGTGAATCCAGCCAAAGAAATAAGTATTAATCAGTTTACTGTTCTCTCTGTGAAATTTGAAGCGGGGGGGGGGGGGATCAAATAAATATCCTGACCAGCCTTTGAATCCAGATCATCTTTAAAACTCCCAATGATTTTTTCAGAGGGGGAGAAGAGGAGGCGGGGGGGGGGGAGGGTTCTGTTTTTTCTCAGTGTCTGGTTAGAGCTTTGCTTACTCACCTGTTTGCAGCAAGAACTCCATTCCTTTCCCCTCAAGCTTTTTGGGTAGTTACCTGTTATAACTCTATTTTTAAAAAATAAATGTTCAGGTGGGCATTCCTGCTGTAATCACCATGGTATAGAAACCCCGCCATTCTTTTAACAGTGTGGAACACCACTAGCAAAAAGAATATGATTTTTTTTTCTCTAAGGGTATATCTACACTGCAACGCTATTCCAAAATAACGTAGTCCGCGACTACACAGCAGGCAGTTATTTTGAAATAGTGTTGAAATACTGTCAAGCTGGAGGACTTCTTACTCTGACTTCTGTAACCCTCATTGTACGAGGAGTAAGGGAAGTTGGAGGAAGAGTGCTTTATTTCAAAGTAAGTGCTGTGTGGATGCTCCCAATTTCGAAATAAGCTGTTTCGACTTAAGCTACGCAATTGATGTCACTCAATTTGCGTCACTTCTTTCAAGTTGGTGCCGAGCCAAATTTTCAAACGTGGAGACCTAAAGATCATATCCACATCCACTTAGATAATTAAATACCATGTGGAGAATGTGTCTGTTATTATTTACATTACAGTGGCACTTCCAGACCAGGTTATCTTTGAGCCAAGTCCTGTACAGAACTGGGGGGGGGAATAATTGCAACATTAAGCAACATGACCAAGGCCAAACACAAATCAGTAGCAGAATGGAGAACTAAAACTCAATCTCCTGAGTCTATGTATTATGTCTTAATTGCTAAACAATCCTTTCTCTCCGGAGGCTATGCTACATGTAGGAATTGAAGGAATGTAGGCTGTGCCCACAAAAGCTCATGATACTATCTACATGTTTTGTTAGTCTTTAAAGTTCTACCAGACCATTTGTTGTTTTTTAAGTTTTTTGTGTTACAGACTAACTCGGCTACCCCTCTGAAACTTAGGAACAATCCACTTCCTGTTATCTTGACAAGGGAAGCTCTTCAGTTATGCAGCACCAATGTGCTGATCAAATATTAGACCATCACTTTGAGAGAATTATGTCCATTGTATTCTTGTTGCCATTCAGCTTATACAGCGAAATCTTAGTCAATATTCTTTATTCAGACCACACCTGAAACTTCAGTGGCCTATCTGTTTAACTTATCTAGGTTAATCTGGCCAGTACCATCAATGTAGGGATGTAAAGGGTTAACCAGTTAACCGGTTACCCAGAAAACATCACCCTTACCAGAAAAACAGGTAACCGGCACTCTGGGCGGGCCCTCTGCCTGCAGGATCCCAGTTAACAGGTTAAGCTTAATGTTTAATCGGTTAACTTTTTAAAGGGGAATTTATACCCAAACTTCAATGGCAGTTCTGTATCTCAGTAGACTCTGGGTATGAATGGGAGTTCTGTACGCTAATGAAGTGCAGTATCGTCCACAGAGCAGTGATCTACAGGGCTGCGAACAGCTCTACCATACAGGCTACAGAGGAGAGATTTCTCTTAGGTGAAGATATGACCGGATGGTGCTGGCCCAAAGGACTCTTGCATGGAGGGGAGGGGGTTTAAAACCCTTGCCCAAAACAGCTGATTACACCCACACTTGAATAACATCAAGTGGATTTCCAGGAGCTCCACTGGCCAGAGAGGCGGCTGATGCCTTGAAGTTTGGGATATATAAGCCTGCAGGAAGTAAGACAACAAAGGCAAGATATCTGGGGGGAAAAGAGTTCCCTTTTATTGACATTTAGCCTTTGGGATAGCTGAAGTGAGCGCTTTATCTGTTGCTTTGGGGAAGCTCGGGCTGATGCAAACGTTCTGTCTTTGTCTCAATTTTAAAGAGGCAGGGCAGCAATATATTTTGCGAATATCTCTGTTGAAAAGCACACTGAACAATTGCTTCCCCTCGACCCTGGAATCCAGGGCTTCAGCAGGCTTGACAAACCTCTTGTAGCTACTCTGTTGCATATACCTTCCCTCTGCTTCCATACGATTCCCCGGAAATAGATATAGTTTGCACCTTTCCAAGAAATACACTTTTGAAATGTCAAATGCATTTCCCCCCTGAAGCTTCCACTCTTGATATAAGTTTAGATTGCAGATCTGCATTTGCTATTATTGAACAAAGAACTCCAAAGGGGTTATTATTATTAACCTTAATATTATTATCCTCTTATTACCTCTTGCAATGTTGTCAAATTTTGCTTATTTCTCTAATGGCAGAATATTGGGAGGGGGATGTTTGTAGTCTAGTTTATCTGCACCGGAGGAACTATGTAACCCATAAGCAATATGTAGAGTCATTGCCTTGAAACTTTGCATCAGCTTGTAACTATCTTTCTTGCAATGGAAGACAAGGAAGAAAATCAAATAAGTTACTTTATTTTCTTCTCACAGAAACCAGTACATTGTCACTTCAGTGATATTATTTATGCAGGATTTTTTTCCCTTATTTTTCAAGCACAGAAAAAAAAATCTTGCCATGTTTTAGGAACAAAATGAGTATTTTACACACATACCAATACCTCTCTGGAAAGCACTTAAATTTACAAGCTGTTCGTAAATTTACTGACAGTTGGCAACACTGCACCCAACATAGAGGAACCCTTTTGGAAAATAGATCTATTGCAAAGAATATATATTGCTGCTTAATCTGACTGTGTCTTAACTCAAATTAGTTTTAACAAATGTCTTAATATATTTTTAAAGTTTAGTTAACATGGAAAGATGTTCCAGTATCTAAAAAGATTGGGGAGGGGCATAAATACATAAATATATACATTGAAAAGACCACAATTCATAATGTTGCCACACTGGAAGAAAGAAGAAATACGTTTTGGAGAAAGAGCCTTGCTTATTAAAGCCCTTTCTGGATGTTTGAAAAGTTTAGATATGCTCTAAGTATTATGTATTTTACATCATATTTCCATGCAAATCATAGACACACAACTGGTGACTACATATTCATATAGGGATTAAATCCTGTTCCATTACAATAAATGCTCATTTTCCCATTGACTTGTTTTGGAGTGGGTGTAAGTTCATGCATAGAGAAATAAATCTAGATATATAATAAAAATACCTATGCAGATCTATACTATATTAAATAACTTGAGCTTTTAGAAACTGTTTTTTTCAATTTACCAGGGTTGCAGTTTACTAAAATAGCTGAACGTGTTAGTCTGCCAAACTATTGGCAGACTAGTGTGCTACATAACCCATATTTATGTGCCGTACAAATATTAACATATGTTTAATAAATATGGGGTACCTGCAAATGTTTTGGTGGTTCATATTTCAGGGTCACTATATTTTAAATATTGCAACACTGAAGACTAGTGTTTTCAATTATCTTAGTAAAATGAAAGCCCAATAAATTCAAAAATACAATTTATAAAAGCTTACGTTATTTAATC
Organism: Pelochelys cantorii; assembly: GCA_032595735.1. NCBI lineage: Eukaryota > Metazoa > Chordata > Testudines > Trionychidae > Pelochelys > Pelochelys cantorii. Next base: position 5,315,896 of record CM064344.1, on the reverse strand, counting down.
ATCTATAGACCTTCATAGATATTTATATTGTATGTCTAGACCTCTTTCGCTCCATGTGATCTTACACCCACTCCCAAACAAGTCAAAGGGAAAACTATCATTGATCATAAAGGAACAGGGTTAATTCCTCATATACACCAGTTGTGTGTCTATGCATGGATATATCACATAACATATGACATATACATTAGCTGGGAAGCTACATTGTACCAGCACAAACCAGAGGCATACAGTGGCCTAGCTAATAACAAATCAGCACGTTTTCAAAATTTTATTGTCGCCACACAGGTCATTGAAAACGGGATCCGAAACTTTTCTCCTCTTGATTCAGTCCAGGCTGACAGTGAGTAAAGTTTTGTTGCTTTTTGTGGTTTGTCCGAAACATATGAAGTCAGCAGGAGGTGCAACAGACTGCAGGATAAAGGCCCTCATTAGGCAGTGTTGTAAACTCTTGTGATTTCATCCCAAGTCTTGCAATAGTGAGAGTTTTTCTCCAACCCCCAATACCCAGCAGCCTGTGAGTGTGTAGGAATGACGGCTTTTATTTTTTAGTACTTCTCAAAAGGGCAGGTTCCCTGTCCCTCATAGCTGCAGAGAAAAAAGCTTTAAAACATAACTGCGAAGATGATTTGTCCAGACGCTAATAAGAAGCACCCAGAGCTAGTGACAGTCTCGTGATTTTTGCATGCATGGCCTTGAGAACACCAATGTGGTGGCTTTTCACTTCAGTTCCCAGTGGACAGGTGACGATATCACAAACGGCCCCAGAATTTTTAAATCTTCAGAGGGGTAGCCGAGTTAGTCTGTAACTGGAAAAACTTAAATAAAAAACAGTAAATAGTCTGGCGGCACCTTAGAGACTAACACAACATCACCAAGTCCTGGGAAGCCTTAGAACTTAACTTCATTTACAAATTTGATACCTATCACGGAAGTATGAATAAAGACATTGTCTGGATGGCCTGCTACATTCCACATCCTAATGACATAAAAACCCAAAGAATGGGTACCTAAGAAAATTAACACCTTCTCTGTCAGCTTCATGTAGCATGGACACTCTAATTGACTATTTCTTCCCCTTTTTTTCCTTCTTCCCCCTTTCCCCATTTATTTAGAAACTGAACCTTTAATAACTCCAGTCATCTGAAGAAGTGGGTTGTGCCCAGGAAAGCTCATAACACCATCTACATGTTTTGTTAGTCTCTAAAGACTATTTGTTGTACGTTTTCCCCCAGAATTGTCAGCCTAGCTTTCTTAGTAGAGATACAGGTCTTGAACGGTTCATATGGTACAAGGTTGAGACCACGCACAACAGTTTTATTACCAACATGAACTGTAAAACTGCAAAAATCAGTTTTTCTTCAAAACTCACTGTTGATTACAACACTCCACACAGGCTGGACAATGAAATGTGAGTCCTTACCAGGCTCAGTGTTTGTCTTTCACACATGCCCACACCAGAACGGTTAGCGTTGCTTCTAAGATACTGACACTGACTGACAGCTTGCTTGATTGCTTGCTTGCTTGCTTTGAGTAAAACATTATGTGGAGTATTTCTTGTGAGCAAGCAGCGCAGCAAAGGTGAGTGGCGAGGCTGAAAACTGTACAAGAACAGGGGGGAGAAGTCACTTTTAGACACTCATAATAATGACACAAAAACCATCTGAGGAAGTGGGTTGTGCCCGCGAAAGCTCACAATACCATCTACATGTTTTGTTAGTCTTTAAAGTGCCAGACTTTTCGTTGTTTTTAAAGTTTTTCCTGTTACAGACTAACTCGGCAATAATAATGACAGTGGTTACTTTTCATTTTTCTTTGGAAACACTCAGAGTGCCTTAGAAACAATAAAAGAGTAGTCCTGTGACACCGTAGAGACTAACAAATATATTTATATTTTAGTCTAAGGTGTTACAGGATTACTCGTTGCTTTTAAAGTTACAGACTAACGTGGCAACCCCTCTGAGACTTAGAAACAAGAAGTATGCTAGCCTCAACCTGGTGGTTAGGTCTAGAAAACCGGGATAATAGCTACATGTGGGGAAACTGAGGCACAACTTTGTCATCGTGGTACACAATCAAAGTCAGGGTCCCGTCGCAATAGGTGTGGCCCCACGCGTGGCCTCCATGGCCTGTAGAGATCAGGCAGCTTAAATGATTCCCCCAAAGTGATTCAGGGCTTCATTCAAACCACCGGAAATCTCTCCATTGACTTCCCCACTCATGATTTGAAAATACAGCTTCAGTCTTGTGGTTCGTGGTCATTGACTTTCACAAACAGACCTGGCTCCTTTCCTACAAGGAGGATGATACAAGGTGCCAGACATGTTATGCAATGGATGAAGCATGAAAGCAGGGGGCTACCACAGTAAAAGTTACCACTTACTTCGTTTGCAGGCAGGGGTTTGCCCAGCTTGGATCCTATGCTCCTGGCTGCATCTGGAGGCATTTCCCTTTTGTTAGCCTGGAAAAAAAGAAGCAGATCTTCTCACCGGCCTGGAGGGAGGAAGAAAAACCTGAAGTAAGCAGAACGCAGCCCCCACTGGGCTAATTCGAAGGCCTTGCCTGGGAAGGGCTGGGAAACATTATATCGCTTTTGTCTGGCCCTAATGCAAATAAATGAGGGCTTCCATTTAAAGGAGTCACTAAAAATTTGTTCTTTCCTCCACACTAATTCTGAAACCCACTTGCAGTTAATTAGAGCGATTCCAGCACGTTCGCCCGGCGCGGTGCTAGTGTAAACAGCAGCCATCTGAGTTTCATTACAATAAAGAAATAAAATAAACAGTGGCCCAGAAAACAGTAGTTTGGGCACAGCTCATTACCGCCAGGGCAGTTAAAATTCTTTATGCAGGCTTGGGAATGGCGCAGGGGGCAGGCCGGGGGGGAGGGAGGGGGCATGAGTTGATCCGTGTTTCAGTAGGAAAAGGGTTTTTTTCTGAGCGAGGTGTGCTCTGCTCAGCTCTGCTGTTAAGCATCTCTCTCGCATTCAAAGGGTGGTTCACAGCTGTTTTTGCAGGATTCGGGATGCGTCCCTCCTTCTTGAGATAAGCTTGCAGGCTGTTCTGCCTTTCACTACGGTGCTCCTATATAAGAACCTCCAGACTGGGTCAGACCAACGGTCCATCCAGCCCAGTATCCTGTCTGCCAACAGTGACCAATACCAGATGCCCCAGAAGGAGGGAACACAACGGGTAATCCACACGTGATCCATCCCCTGTCACCCACCTCCAGAGAAACAGAGGCTACGGACACCATTCCTACCCAACTTGGCTAATAGCCATTGATGGACCTAAACTCCATGAATCTATCTAGCTCTTTTTTGAACCCTGTTAAAGTCCTAGCCTTCACCTCATCCTCTGGCAAGGAGTTCCACAGGTTGACTGTGCACTGAGTGAAGAAACTTGCTCTAGGAAACTTGCTTGTGCTTCTAATTCAGTAACCCTCTTACACTAGTGGTTCTCAAACTTTTGGGCCTATGGCCCAGCCCAGTCAACACAAACCTTTCCATAGCCCCCAGCCAACCACTCATGATGACAAGATGAGTGCAGGAGTGGGGGGAGTGCGGGTTCTGGCCAGGAGATACGGTGAAAAAGTTGGCTAAGCAGAGGGGATATGGGAGGGAGGGAGGGTGCAGGAGTGTGGTGGGGGTGTGGGGTGTCAGCTGGAGGGGGGTGCAGGAGGTGATGGGGGTGCAGGGTCTGGGCATGAGGGGGGCGCTTAGCTGGTTCCGAGCCTCCCACCACTCCCAGGCACCACCCCCTGGCTGCTTCCATTGGCTGTAATTCTGGCCCATGGGAGCAGCAGGGAAAGCCTCCAGGCGAGTGGTTTCCTGAACTGCTGTTTCCTTAGCTGGGGGGAGCGAGAGTGAGTCTTGCACACACCCCTCCCCACCAAGTGGGAAGCCGGCGCTGGAGCTCCATCCTCACCAGGTGAGGGATGGAGCAGAGCTGGAGCATCAGCTCAGGCTACCTACTGTGGCGGACAACCCCATGCATATGGCCCGCCTACAAGATGGCCGTGGACCACTAGTGGTCCACAAAGCATACCTTGAGAACCACTGTCTTACAACATTAGACTCTGAGCCTGCACCCCATGCAAAGACCTAAAGAAGTACAAAGCACAAGCTTTTTATTCTCTACATTTCACAGTAACCATTTTCTCCAGTGAGGTGCCTTTCAGGATAGAATCACCAGGCACCTCCCAGACACTGTCTCATCTGAGTCAGGCAGCCATTTTATGCATTTACTGACCTAGAAGCTGAGGTCCCGGTAGGTGTTAAGGGGTCAGATTTTCAAAAGCAACCCTCTGCATAGGAAATTTTCAGGTGTCCAGTGTGAGATGCTGAGGGCCGGATGCTCATCCTCCTGGAGATCCCGGTTTCTGTGATGACCTTTCTCCTCCACCATCCTCCGTGAGCCCTGAGGGAGGAGTGTGAGGACACCTCACAGATTTTTGTTTCTCTGCTACAGGTTGAACCTCTCTAGTCCGGTACGCTCTGGTCGAGCAACATCCCTGGTCCGGCATAGAATCATAGAATACTAGGACTGGAAGGGACCTCGAGAGGTCATCGAGTCCAGTCCCCTGCCCTCATGGCAGGACCCAGTACTGTCTAGATCATCCCTGATAGACATTTCTCTAACCTACTCTTAAATATCTCCAGAGATGGAGATTCCACAACCTCTCTAGGCAATTTATTCCAGTGTTTGACGACCCTGACAGTTAGGAACTTTTTCCTAATGTCCAACCTAAACCTCCCTTGTTGCAGTTTAAGCCCATTGCTTCTTGTTCTATCCTCAGAGGCCAAGATGAACAAGTTTTCTCCCTCCTCCTTATGACATCCTTTTAGATACCTGAAAACTGCTATCATGTCCCCCCTCAGTCTTCTCTTTTCTAAACTAAACAAACCCAATTCTTTCAGCCTTCCTTCATAGGTCATGTTCTCTAGACCTTTAATCATTCTTGTTGCTCTTCTCTGGACCCTCCCCAATTTCTCCACATCCTTCTTGAAATGCGGTGCCCAGAACTGGACACAATACTCCAGCTGAGGCCTAACTAGTGCAGAGTAGAGTGGAAGAATGACTTCTCGTGTCTTGCTCACAACACACCCGTTAATGCATCCCAGAATCATGTTTGCTTTTTTTGCAACAGCATCACACTGCTGACTCATATTCAGCTTGTGGTCCACTATAACCCCTAGATCCCTTTCTGCCGTACTCCTTCCTAGACAGTCACTTCCCATTCTGTATGAGTGAAACTGATTGTTCCTTCCTAAGTGGGGGTATGTCTACACTACAAAGTTAATTCAAACTAACAGCCGTTAGTTCAAATTAACTTTCATAGCATCTATACATACAAATCGCTAGTTCGAACTTAATTCAAACTAGCGGAGCGCTTAATTAGAACTAGGTAAACCTCATTCTACGAGGACTAATGCCTAGTTCGAATTAAGTAGTTCGAATTAAGGGCTGTGTAGCTACTTAATTCGAACTAGTTGGAGGCTAGCCCTTCCCAGCTTGGCCTGGTGGCCACTCTGGGCCAAACCAGGGAAACTTTTCTGCCCCCCTCCCGGCCCCGGAGCCCTTAAAGGGGCATGGTCTGGCTACAGTGCTTGTGCCAGGTGCAAGCCTGCCAGCACCCAGCCAGCAGACCCTGCACCTGGCACGACATGAGCTAGCCACCCGCTGCCACCCAGCCCTCCGCCTCTTCCCAGGACCAGGCTGGCGGCTCCCAGGAGCCTGCCCAGGGCCACAAGAGGCGGGCACCCGCCTGGTCTAGTGTGGAGATCGTGGACCTCATCGAGGTTTGGGGGGAGGCCTCCAATGTCCACGACCTCCGCACTAGGCACAGGAATGAGGCCATCTAGGGCAGGATAGCTGCCAGCCTGGCCACCAAAGGCCACATGCGAATCCAGGAGCAGGTTTGCATGAAAATCAAGTTGGTCCAGTGAGACCCCCCGACCCTGAGTCCTGAGCTTAGAACATAAGAACGTAAGAACGGCCGTACTGGGTCAGACCAAAGGTCCATCTAGCCCAGTAGCCTGTCTGCCGACAGCGGCCAGCACCAGGTACCCCGGAGGGGATGGACCGAAGACAATGACCAAGCCATTTGTCTCGTGCCATCCATCTCCAGCCTTCCACAAACAGAGGCCAGGGACACCGTTCCTACCCCGTGGCTAATAGCACTCCATGGACCCAACCTCCATGACTTTATCTAACTTCTCTTTAAACTCTGTTATAGGTCTAGCCTTCACAGCCTCCTGTGGCAAGGAGTTCCACAGGTTGACTATGTGCTGTGTGAAGAAGAACTTTCGCTTATTAGTTTTAAACCTGCTGTCCATTCATTTCATTTGGTGTCCTCTAGTCCTTCTATTATGGGAACTAATGAAGAACTTTTCCTTATTCACCCTCTCCACACCACTCATGCTTTTATAGACCTCTATCATATCCCCCCTCAGTCTCCTCTTTTCTAAGCTGAAAAGTCCCAGTCTCTTTAGCCTCTCTTCATATGGGACCTGTTCCAAACCCCTAATCATTGTAGTTGCCCTTTTCTGAACCCTTTCCAAGCCCAAAATATCTTTTTTGAGGTGAGGAGACCACATCTGTACACATTACTGAAGATATGGCGTACCATAGTTTTATACTTCCCCTCCTCCTTCTTCCCCTGGCTTCCCCCTTCCAGCTCCCTCCTCCCAGGTTTCCACCTCCCTTCTCCCACCCTCTCTCTTCCGCTCTCCCACCTCCTTTTCCCAGTCTCCCCAGAGGTTAATCCCCCCCACAAGTTTTGTTAAATAAAGAGAGTTTCTATTTTTGAACACGTGTCCTTTATTTTTTACATCAGGAAGGGGGGCTAGGGAGGGGTAAGTGGAAGGCGGTGAGGGAGGAATGGGGCACGAGCCCCCCGATGGGGAGGACTGGGGTGCCTCTGTGGGCTCCTCGGGGTGGAAGCTCTCCTGCAGGGCCTCCTGGATCCTGACAGCCCCCCAATTAACCCCCCCCCCGGATGGCAGCCACTTAATGTGGACATGCTAGTTCGAATTAGCAAAACGCTAATTCGAATTAGTTTTTAGGTCTAGATGCACTAATTCGAATTAGCTTAGTTTGAATTAGTGCTGTAGTGTAGACGTACCCTGGAGCACTTGGCATTTGTCTTTATTAAATTCCATCCTGTTTACCTCAGACCATTTCTCCAATTTGTCCAGATCATTTTGAATTATGACCCTATCCTCCAGATTAGTCGCAACCCCTCCCAGCTTGGTATCGTCTGCAAATTTAATAAGCGTACTTTCTATGCCAATATCTAAATCGTTGATGAAGATATTGAAGAGAGCCAGTCTCAAAACAGACCCTTGTGGAACCCTACTTGTTTTTCCTTTCCAGCAGGATTGTGAACCATTAATAACTACTCTTTGAGTACGATTATCCAGCCAGTTATGCACCCACCTTATAATAGTCTCATCTAAGTTGTATTTGCCTAGTTTATTGATAAGAATATCATGCGAGACCGTATCAAATGCCTTACTGAAGTCTCGGTATACCACATCCACCGCTTCTCCCTTATCCACAAGACTTGTTATCCTGTCAAAGAAAGCTATCAGATTGGTCTAACACAATTTGTTCTTTACAAATCCATGCTGGCTGTTCCGTATCACCTTGCCACCTTCCAGGTGTTTACAGATGATTTCCTTAATTACCTGCTCCATTATCTTCCCTGGCACAGAAGTTAAACTAACTGGTCTGTAGTTTCCTGGGTTGTTCTTATTTCCCTTCTTATAAATGGGCACTAGATTTGCCCTTTTCCAGTCTTCTGGAATCTCTCCTGTCTCCCGTGATTTTCCAAAGATGATAGCTAGAGGCTCAGATACCTCCTCTATCAGCTCCTTGAGTATTCTAGGATGCATTTCGTCAGGCCCTGGTGACTTACAGGCATCTAACTTTTCTAGGTGATTTTTAACTTGTTCTTTTTTTATTTTATCTTCTAAACCTACCCCCTTCCCACTAGCATTCCCTGCGTTAGGCATTCCTTCAGGCATGATGTTGTCCACTTCTCATGGGTGTGGCCAAATTTCCCACGGTCCCATAACGTTTGTTTACAGCCACCAGTCCTGGCTCTCAGTGTTCTGTGCTGTGATTTAGCTCTAATTTCCCCCTAAATGTCTTCTAAGAACCCACTAAGCAGTGGCAGTGTCGGTAATGCTCCTAGGCAATATTGGCCACCTGTGGTGTGGAAAATTCTCTGGTTCGGTACCGGTCAGGTCCAGAGGGTGCTGGATTAGAGAGGTACAACACGTAGACCTTTCCCTCCCATTTTTCCATGAGGAGCAGATGAAACCCAGTCAGGCGCACAGTTGTGCTCCCAAACTAGCTGTGGGGCATCCTATCCAGTGAACAAGAAGTTTGGTTTCCTCCTCAGACAAACTCTATGTTGCTCTGACCCTTCTGAGATTAGCCCCTCATTAAACACAGTGCCACAAATGAGCTTTGAGCCAGCTTCCCTTTATAAGTAAAAGTACCTAGCAGTACTGGTCTGCTCTTTATCTGCCCAGAGTTTGTCTTTACACTCTCTTTTCCTCTCACTATTTGTGAGTGGGCTGTTTTATTCCTTTTATTGGCTCAATTACAATTACGGCTCTCACCATATTTGTATACTTCAATAGATACCTTGCACCACCTCAAAGGCTATTGAGTAGGAATAGGCCTTCTGTTTCAAAATAAAATGCAATTATAATAACATATATATAGTGCTCTGAAAGAGCTTTTCAAAGGAAAGTAAGTATTGTTACCCCCATTTTACAGATGGAGAAACTGAGGCATGTGGAGGTGAAGTAACTTGCAAAAGTCCAGCCAGTGGTAAAACCATGTCTTCTGAGTCCTATCTTAACGTTCTAGCCTCCAGGGCACATTGTCACATTTAAACAACATGTGAATTTAGAAGAGGCGGGGGGCACCAGAGAAGGCCATGAATATAGGAACTATTCAACATGACATTCACACGGTCCAACTGTGGTGGTGGATTAACAATGACAGTAACAGGAGACAAGGATGAGAGCCAAGACTGCACAGCAGAGCCCTCCGTTCGACTCTTAAAATCCCACCGTGAACAAACTGAGAAGTCAAGAGTCGCTAAATTCATGCTCATAGCCACATACTATATTGACATTTACTTTAGTACGTTTGGGTCCAACAGCAGTGAAAACCATTTATAACTCTTTCACTTAAATAACATGTTCTGTTCAATGTGTTTTGCAAATATTGATGAGTCTCAATTCTCCTTGGAGTGGAGAAATGCTATAAGCAGTCTGTACTTAGCAGATGCTTCTCTTCAGCTTATCTTTCTATTTTGTTTGAGCTGGAAAACTTGAGAAGAATTTTTGGTGGCAGTGTTAGGCTATGTCTAGACTACAGAGTTTTTTCAAAAAAAGTGGCCTTTTTTCGAAAAAACTTCACCTGTGTCTAGACTGCCACTGCATTCTTTCGAAAATAAATCGAAAGAACGCGGCAGTTTTTTCAACAGCGGTAAACCTCATTTTATGAGGAAGAATGCCTTTTTTCAAAAAAGCTCTTTTGAAAAAAGGCGTTCTTGACCGCAAACAGGGCTTTTTCGAAAGAAAGCATCTAGATTGCCTGGGTGCTCTCTTTCAAAAGAAGCATGTAGTCTAGACGTACCTTTAGTATCATCTATGCCGGCTACATAACACAGGCATCCTATCTCAGAATGTTTTCATGAGAATTGGCTGATAAGTTTTTACCCATTTTTGACCAGCTACAGAGTAGGTTTAACATTTTCAAAATGTCAAGAGAGAGAAGGGGGAGAAGATTGTGTCACTGGTGTTTTTGTGAGAGCAGCTGAAGTAAATACATTTGTATTAGGGATTCTCAATCGTTGAGTATCAGAGGGATAGCTGTGTTAGTCTGGATCTGCAAAAGCGACAAAGAGTCCTGTAGCACCTTATAGACTAACAGATGTCTTGGAGCATAAGCTTTTGTGGGCAAAGACCCACTTCGTCAGATGCATGTAGTGGAAATTTCCAGAGGCAGGTATAAATATGCAGGCAAGAATCAGGCTAGGTTAATTCAATCAGGGAGGATGAGGCCCACTTCTAGCAGCTGATCTGGAGGTGTGAACACCAAGAGAGGAGAAACTGCTTTTGTAATTGGCTAGCCATTCACAGTCTTTATTTAATCCTGAGCTGCTGGTGTCAAATTTGCAGATGAACTGCAGCTCAGCAGTTTCTCTCTGAAGTCTGGTCCTGAAGTTTTTTTGCTGCAGGATGGCTACCTTTAAATCTGCTATTGTGTGTCCAGGGAGATTGAAGTGTTCTCCTACAGGTTTTTGTATATTGCCATTCAATTGTTGAGGCAATTGGGGATGAGGCATGGAGATTTTCACCCTTCCCCTAGGCTCTTGGTATTTATTATGATGTTTCTGTAACATTAGATGCTCCAGCTGAGATGAGAAACTTTACAAACACAAAATAAATAAGACCGTCCCAGACCTTGAAGACTGCAGTCTAAATGGACAAGACAAAGAGAGGGTTCAAAGGGAAATAGAGGCACAAAAAGTGACTTGACTAAGGTCACATAATAGATCAATGGATAGAAATGATGCCTCTTGCCACTTGGGCTAGTGCCCTATCTACTGCCTAACTCGAAAATACTTTAATGCTGGACCTGGACTGTAAAGAGTTATGGACAGGGCCGGATTAAGTGGGGAGGGGGGGCAGCTGGGCGGCTGCCCGGAGCGCCAAACTATGGGGGGCACCTGATTGAAGTGGTAAGGGGCACTGCGTGCCCGGGGGTGGGGCCACGCATATGCCACGCGCCCGAGCGTGCGGTGCCCCTTACCACTTCAATCAGGCGCCCCCCATAGGTTGGCGCCCGGGGGCGGGGCCATGCACGCGCCACGCACCCGGGGCGTGGCCATGCATGTGCCACTCACCCGGGGTCATGGCACCTGTTATCATGTCAATCAGGCGCCGCGCGCCCGCTGTCCAGGGCGCTCGTATGGCTCGGTCCGGCACTGGTTATGGATAATATTGACTCATGCCTTTGCCATGGACATTCAATAGAATCATGGAATTATAGAATAGTAGAACTGGAAGGGACCTTGAAGAGTCATTAAGTCCAGTCCCCTGCCCTCATGGCAGCACCAACCACCATCAACAGAGTGATGATCTCCAAGCACAGAATCGTAGAATTGTTTCAGTGAAAACCAAAAGAAAAAAAAAAGGAAGGAATCCATGAAAACGTCTGATTTTTTTGTTGTTGTTTGAAACAACTTTTCATTTCACATTTTCCTTTAATTTTATTTCTAAAAAACGTTGATACCATTTTAAAAGAATATGTAGTTGAAATTGAAGTGAAACTATTTGCCTTTGTCAAAATGAAACATTTTGTTCAACCTCAAACAGTTTGGGTTTTTTTTCCCCAACTTTTCAATTTCGGAAAAATTAGAAAAATAAAATGGAATTTGGTTCCACTGCATAAGAAGCAGTTAGTGGGCCTCAGTTGGAAATTTATACACTTGACAGGGCTAACATGATTCGACATGATGGGCAGTCTCTCCACAAAGAAGGCCCAGGAGTGGACTTAAAAGTGAAAGGATAGCCCTCGTTATGGCTCTAGACTGGGAGAGCTTAGTTCAATTCCTTGCTCTGACACAAACTTCTGGGGTGATCTAGGGCAAATCCCTTAGCCTCTCTGTAAAATGGTGGTAACAGTACTTCCTCTCCTCACTAAGATTGTGAGGATAAACTAAGACTATGAGGTGCTTACACACTATGATATTGGGGACCATCCAGGTCCCTTGGGTACACAGGAATGGCAGACCAGAATGGATGTGTTTTGGCAACTGGTATAAGATCACAGGTCATCCTAAGGACACCAGAACTAGCTCAAATAAGACTGACTTGGCAGATGGTGAGAGTTACTTCTCACTAAACCATCATTCACATCCAGGATGCTAATGACTGCTCAGTCTGTGGCCAGAGACTGTCTTGCCCTCTGTTAATTTAGCCTCGTGTCTCTCTGGTCTGTTCCTGAAGGCAGTGTGGTCCAGAAAGGCAAGGCTGAGAGTGAGAAGAGCCTCTATCCTGGGCTTCAGCATCCTGGAGGTGAGAAGTCTCCTCCTCCAGCAGCAATCTCTTGCTTCTGCAGAAAAGGACCTGGGGATTACAGTGGATGAGAAGCTGGAGATGAGTCAACAGTGCACCCTTGTAGCCAAGAAGGCAACTGGCATATTGGGGTGCATTAGGAAGAGCATTGCTAGCAGATCTAAAGAAGGGATTATTCCCCTTTATTTGGCACTGGTGAGGCCACATCTGGAATACTGCATCCAGTTCTGGGCCTCCACTACAGAAAGGATGTGAATGCTTTGGAGAGGGTCCAGCGGAGGGCAACCAAAATTATTTGGGGGCTGGAACACATGACCTACGAGGAGAGGCTGAGGGATTTGGGCTTGTTTAGTCTGCAAAAGAGACGAGTGAGGGGGGATCTGATAGCAGCCTTCAACTTCCTGAAGGGTGGTTCCAAAGTGGATGGAGAGAGACTGTTCTGAGTAGTGACAGATGACAGAATGAGGAGCAATGGTCTCAAGTCACAGCGGGGGAGGTCTAGTTCGGATATTAGGAAAAACTATTTCCCTAGGAGGGTGGGGAAGCACTGGAATGAGTTACTTAGGGAGGTGATGGAATCTCCATCCTTAGATGTTTTTATGTCCTGGCTTGACAAGGCCCTGGCTGGGATGATTTCATTGGGATTTGTCCTGCTTTTGGCAGGCGGTGGGTTCGATGATTCCTGAGGTCTCTTCCAACCCCAGGATTCTATAAAACCCTCAACTATCCTTCCCAATATCAATGGCAACACGATTCCTGCTGTCCAAAGAAAGCGCTGCAGCCAGCAGACACCATCTCGCACTCGAGACGTTCATCCCACGTTAGCTGGGCAGCAATCATTTGGCACATCAGCCATGCCTGGGTGGTCTGTGTGGTCAGACAGGAGGCATTCCAGGAACTGGCAGGCAGCAGCCGAGGAGGAATTGGGAAGAGGTCCCTGATACCATCTCTCCCCTACACAGTCTCCTGCTTTTTTTCTTCTTAAGGAGGAAATTATCCTGTATTCACAGCCCTTCAAGAGCCTGGCATTCCTGGAAATCAGCCTTGATTAAGGGTTTTCACTATTGGGCAGCTGCTATTCTCCATTCTCAAGGTGAGAGCAGGGGGATGTGAACCCTCTGGAGGAAAGGAAAGTTAGCAAGCGTTAGCTGACAAAGTGAGGAGATTCTCCCCTGTGTTTTACCTCAGTGCTCCAGTCACTCTTCCGCTAGCTGAAGAAGGGATATGCTTTCTCTCCAGATAAAGCGAGGAAACGGCTGTGCTTTTTCCTGAAATGATGCACTTTAAGAACTGGAGGGTCACTAAAGGAAAGGAATAGGTAGCAGGTTTAAAACAAACAAAAGGAAGGGTTTTTTTTCATGCAGCACATAGTCGACCTGTGGAACTCCTTGCCAGAGGAGGTTGCGAAGGCCAGGACTTTAACAGGGTTCAAAAAAGAACTAGATACATTCATGGAGGTTAGGTCCATCAATACTTATTAGCCAGGATGAGTAGAAAAGGTGTCCCTAGCCTCTGTCAGAGGCTGGAAATAGATGACAGGGGAGGGATCACTTGATGATTCCCTTTTCTGTTCACTCCCTCTGGGGCACTTGGCACTGGCCACTGTCGGAAGACAGGATACTGGGCTAGATGAACCTTTGGTCTGACCCAGTATAGCTGTTCTGATGTTCTTAAGGCACTGGTTCCATAAATAACAAAAGAGAAAGGAAATGTTTCTCTACTCACCTTATGGTCTGAGGTTCTCTGCAATATGCTATTTTAGTGCTGAGATTCAGGGGGTGCCTGCAAAGTGCTTGTGGGCTTGGGAGTTGGAGCAGTTAGAAGAGCAGAGCTAAAGGGGCAGAAAAGCTTTGATGAAGCTCCTATAACACTCCAGGGTTTGTGAGGCAGAGAGTGGAGCACACAAGGTAGGGAGGAAAGCAGGCAGCTCCAACAGTAGTAATAACTAGGCTCATATGCCAGGTGCCGGTAGGTCTTGAATGTGCTTTATCAAGAAGTCTAGTATCATTCATTCCCCCCTCTTTTACAGATGGGGAAACTGAGGCACAGCTGGGCAGTGACTTCCCCAAGACTGAGGGGTTGAGCCAGGTGGAGAACCCAGGTCTCCGATATCACAGGGTGGGCCATAGCTAAAGAGCAGTGCAGAGGAAGAAGGCAGGGGAAATTGGTAATGAGGCCCGTAAGAAGCAGAGCAGAAGGAAGATGGAGGATGAACTCTTAGGCCTTGTCTACGCTTGCATATTTTGTCGCCAAAATCTGCGTTTTGGTGACAAAACAGTGAACGCGTTTACACTACAATGCGACTTTTGTCTGGAAAAACATGCAGTTTTGTCTACAAAACTTCCACCCTTGGGAGAGACTTTTGTCTTTTCCCCTCCCTTTATTGTTGACAAAGAGCCAGTGTGGACTCTGCTGTTTGTTTTGTTGACAGAACTGGCATCCACCTGTATCCTACAATGCCTGCTGTGCTCAGTGTTTTGTGATTTCTGCTGCCCTGCAGGCATGCGCCCCCCCCTCACTCCCCCCCTTTCAAAGCTCCGGGAATTATCTGTCAGCTGAGTGAGCTGCTCCATTTGAGGAACAAACAAAGACCAAATCACTAGAATGCTCCTGTTCTGCCCTGCTAGGAACACAGCAGCACGCAGGTGGCTGTTGCAGGGGGACGGCTGGAGAGACAGTTGCGCTGCTTTGATGTTCCTCAGCACGGAGAGCTCCCAGAGCTACGAGGGAATCCCAAGAAGCACAGGGATCAGCACTGCCTTCTCATAACACTGCACTGTGGGATGCTCACCCACAATGCTTTTCTCTGTGTGTCAATAGGGAGCTAGCAACATGGCCATGAAATGTCAACCGTGGGAGGCAGAAAAAATTGGTTTGACCGGTTTTCACTTTTGACTTTTGCAAACCTTCCCAACGTAGCCGTAGCCTTGTCATGCTGCCGTGCAATCCTAACGGTGTAAAGCAGAACAGCACAGGAAGGGGGGAGGGCCATCTCCCTGAACCTCAGCTGCAGGCCAGGGTGAGCCGATGAAGGAAAAGATATTATCAGAGCCTTGACACCTTTCTTCTTTTTTTCGCTGCCCTTTTTCCCCTCAACCCAGATTCATTCTCGGCAGCCCTGTATTTCGTGACCAAAGAAGAGCCTTGTTTCTCTTTGCCTCGCCCCTGACAGAAAACGAGAGAGGCTGAGAAGTCGTGGGGTTCCATAACAGGCCGCCCTTTATATTGGCAGAGGATTATCTGGGTGGGTCGGTGGTAAACAGGAGTCAGGGGATCAAACCTCTACCAAATTCTGGTTCTTGGTTATTTCCATAGTCATTAAAGCAGAGGAAGAAAAGCATCCCAGACAGGACTGTGCTGACTGTGCTCCTACCAGCCAGGGGGACAGCAGGCCGGACCTACTTCCCAGCTCCCCTCGCTCTGGATGGGGCCGAGGGTGGGAAGAGACCCGTGCTCATCCCTTCAACAGGCCTCCCGCTGGACTCTTGGTCGCCTGTAGGCAGGAAGGCCGCCAGTTGGCCTAATCGCAGAGCTGGCTGGGAAGTCAGGCTAAGCTGTTCTCAGCTGGAAGGGGCTCCACCAGCCAACATGCTGCACAATGGGATGGCTCCAGAAATCGCAAGAGGCGTAGCAGAAGGCCTATAAACCATGGAAGGCGCAACACGGGGCTTCTTATAACAATTCTCTGTAGGTCGCGGGCGCCTTGCTTGCCGTGTGCTGTTTCATTTAAAACATGAACACCCCTCCTTCCCCTCTCTCTCCGCCGCCACCATCAGCCCTCCAAGTCCTTTCCCTCGTCTGCAGGGAAGACTGCCCAGACTGGCTCTGAAAGCTGGACCCAAATCAGGGTGCTGGGCAGACTTGCCAACTGGCAGGCTTACCATGTGTTTGGGAGGCGAAGACCAAACTGTACTCTGATACGCCCGCGCCAGTCAGGAGCCACAGCACGGCCTTCCCTCGCCTCCCCGTTTGTAATAGGATCTGGCCCTTGTTTTTGCCCCTCAGCGTCTTGTCCCGGCTTAGCAAGTGGGGAGGGAGAGCAAGGTAGCAGGACAGAAGGGAGGTACGTGAGAGGAATCCCCGTCTTCAGCGCTGTGCGGTCAAATTGTTGACCTTTTCACGTCACCTCCGGGGGAAAGAGGACACAACTCAGTGTGGAACTGATTCTGCAGGGCAGGCACGGTCTTTTCATCTCAGCGCCGGTCATTAAAGAGTTAACACTTGTTGTGTGTTGCCTCCCCCCCTTCTCCTTCGCGTCAAGATAATAAAAAACCATTTTTTTTCAACTCATTGACCAGTCCCCCCACCCCTGAAACAAAAATTAAAGCATTTTTACCACTGTTTGCTTTTCCAGTTTCTTTAATTTGGGTAATTGCTTAGTCAACGTTCGAAAATATATATTCTGCCTTAAAAAAACAGCAGAAAATGACAGATCACCTTCCTTTTCATTTCAGATTTGGCATGCAGGTCCCGGATTGTGTATTTTTTCCATGGCGCCACACCAGCGTCCCATACTTAATTAATTTCCCTTCGCTTGGGCAGCTTTGCACTTAAAGAGACAGTGTCCCGTTTTGAGGGTTGGGCTTTGGCTTGCTTTCAAGAGTGTCACTTCTTAAATCTTTTTTTTTTTCAAGACCTTCCCAGAGTGCTACATGGCAGAGAGCTGGCATTTTAATTCCCATTCCTCCCACGGCTCCCCCTCCTCACTCTTTCTGTCGCTCAAGATCCTCACCAATCTGCATGCACGCACGAGGAAGGCAAGAGATCCCATTTCACAGTGGCCGTGGAGAGGTCAGGATGGTTTGGGAATGATTCTGTAAATTGGTAGCAATCACGGTGAGCTATCACAGCCAATTAGGTTTTGGCTTTGGTAAAAATCTGCTCTTTCCTACACCAGCACAGCTCAGTTCGTCCTCTGGATCGGTACCTGTATCAACAGGAATGAAAGCAAAGGTGCTTGGATCAAATTACCACTCTGCTGTAGGAAAGTGTGAACCTGAATCCAAACTTTATGCCTTGCCCATCTCTTTAGAGGGCAGCGATGGGCAGCCTGGGCTAGAGAGTGGGTCGCATGAGTGGCCCTCCTGCATCTCAGCGGCCACAAGATTGTTGTAATCGAGACGGTCTCCCAGAAGAAGGCAGTTTTGCTCGCTGCGCTTGCATACCTAGAATTTGCAGAGTGCACTGACTGATTTGTGTCAGCGCTGGGAGATTGGACACAGAGGGAGCGCCCGGCTCTCACAATGTTGTGTGCAATCAGCACGCACCTCACGTCCCGGGTCCTTGCTTGAAATGAGTGGCACTTCTGCAATACCAGTAAGAAAAAAAAACTATGCAGATGAAAACCAGCAGAATCTAGCAACCCCAAGGCTACGTCTACACTGCAGGCTTCTTGTGCAAGAACTGTTTTGCTCAAGAGTTCTTGTACAAAAGGTTTTCCACAAGAGCGCGTCCATGCTGCCATGTGCTTTTGCACAAGAGATGTGCTTTTGCACAAGAGCATCCTTGGCAGTGTGGACGCTCTCTTGCGCAAGAAAGCTCTGATGGCTGTTATTCTGGAAAAACAATATTCGCGTCCACCCAGCAATTGTGTTATTTCGAAAGAAAATCGAAATAACGGAGGGCTTTTTCCAATGTTGGTAAACCTCCTTCTTCAAGGAATAACACCTCTTCTGAAAAGGCTCTTTCGGAAGAGGGTATATGTGGACACTCCACTGCTGCTATGTCGAAATACCAGGGCCATTCTAAGTTATTCCTCCCCAGTGCCTCCTGGGGCTCTAAATCGAGATAGCACATCCACAGCAGGGAAGCCTGCCTCAGACTAATTTTGAGGCTTCCCTGTAGTGTGGATGCTCTATTTCAAAAGATATCTTCCAGAATAGCTTTTTCCGAAATAAGCTTGCGGGGTAGATGTACCCTTTGACTCTTGCTACTCTGTGGGTACGTCTCCACAGCAGCGTTATTTCAGAATAATTGATGTTATTCCGAAATAACATAGTCCACATCTACACTCAAGCAGTTATTTCGACATAAAGTCGTAATAATGTCCAGCCAGAGGACTTCTTACTCCAACTCCTGTAACCCTCATTTTACAAGGAGTAGAGGAAGTCGGAGGAAGAGTGCATTTTCTCAGACTTCCTGCTGTGTAGACAGCGCCAAAAGCAGAAATACGCTATTTCGACTTAAGCTACGCAACTGATGAAGCTCAAGTGGCTGTGTAGACACACCCTGTGTCTGGGTCCCTCCCCACATAATTACTTCCAGTGCATTTCTGCTTCGAATGGAAATACCTCCTGCCCACTTCAATAGTAGGCTTGCACAATGTTCTTGCAAGACAGCTCAGCCTTCGCTTGCTTGGGACTCTTGAACAAAGATAGCCACTTGTGCTGGAGAATGGAGAGGACTGTGTTGGGCCGGAAAAGAGGACCACACTATTCCCTCACAACAGGGTAAATCACTGTAGAGGCGATAGATCAATGCGCTAACTCGCCATATCTCTCACTGTTAGACAAGGGTGTTTTGCGTTGTGCCAATGAACTTCACACTCCTGAATTTTGTCAGTGAGCGCCTGATAAATTACATTTGTGTTCTGATGGTAGATTCCGGTGATTTTAAAAGCAGAAGGGAGGATCGACTGTCACACAAATCATTTTGAATGTAAACCTACTGTATCCTGGGGAAGTGGCCAGTGTTGGAACGTGGAACATTATGCTATTCAGTATGGATGATGTTTGGTATTGCAGCACGCAAATTTCATAGACCACGTGGTTCAATACACCAGTGTAGTCCAGGAATATTTGCACTGTCCCCACCTATAGGCACCAAGAACTTTGTTGCTGGATGGTCTCACATCATGATAAACGTGATTTGCAAAGGAGAAAAAGAGATGTCTTTGCCCCATGCATGCTATCACCAGACAAACCAGTGCTATGCCCGTTCCTCTCTCAGAATGTGGTCCAAAGCCCACTCGGGTCAAAGGGAGTGCTTCTGTTCATCTCAAGAAGTTTTGGCTTGGATTCTCCGATTACAGGAGGACAACTTCACTGAGTACTAAACGATACTAGCTGCTGTAGCCCATCCCCTTGACAGAAAATCTTTCCATTGTCCCTTTGATGGTTTCTTTCATTTTCAGCCAAAGCACCACAGCCAGAAGCCAGGAAGCCCAGCTCACAGGAAATAAGAAAGATTTCGAATCCTCCCCCAAGCCAATAAACAACACTGAACCAAACCTTTTATTTTTACACATTGGCAAATGGTCACCCATTTTTGTTTCTCCGTATTTTTCATTTTCTCACATCTCTGTCCCATCCTGGATTTGGCTGGACGTGAGTCAGGGGTAATCTCCTGAGAACACCTGAGGAAAGAACATGAAGTGAGTTCCAGTTAGAGCTGGATGAACAGCTGAAGAGTAATTGTCTGAACTAAATTCCTACTGTCTCCATGATCACTATTCTACTCGGGGTAAATCTAGACCACTGAGCGGCTGCTTGGGAGCTAATGATTTATACAAGCACACAGTGGTTTTCAAAGATGGATCGCGGGCCAGCCCGGGTAAGCTGCTGGTGGGTCTGCGATGCTTTGCTTATATATGTATCCATAGCCACTGTAGAACCATCACAGACACACACACTTCATTCATAATTTATGTTTGTTGATGCCATATAGTGGCAGGCCTCTGGGAATCTTAATAAAATTATAGCATTCCATGCCCTAATAAATCTCCATATTGAACATAAGAATGGCCAGACTGGGTCAGACCGAAGGTCCATCCAGCCCAGTATCCTGTCTTCTGACAGTGGCCAATGCCAGGTGCTCCAGAGGGAATGAACAAAACAGGGAATCATCAAGTGATCCCTGTCACCCATTTCCAGCCCCTGACAAACAGAAGCTAGGGACACTGTTCCTGCCCATCCTGGCTAATAGCCATTGATAGACCTAACCTAGTTCTTTTTTGAACCCTGTTAAAGTCCTGGTCTTCATAACATCCTCTGGCAAGGAGTTCCACAGATTGACTGTGTATTGCATGAAGAAGTACTCCCTTTTGTTTGTTTTAAACCTGTTACCTATTAATTTCATTTAGTGACCCCTTTTTCTTATGTTATGGGAACAAGTAAAGAACTTTTCCTTCTTCACTTTCTTCATACTTGTCATGATTTTATAGACCTCTATCATATCCCGCCTTAGTCTCCTCTTTTCTAAACTGAAAAGTCCCAGTCTTCTTAATCTCTCTTCAGACAGCAGCCATTCCAAACCCCTAACCATTTTTGTTGCCCTTTTCTGATTTTTTTCCAATGCCAATATATCTTTTTTGAGATGAGGTGACCACATCTGAACACAGTATTCAAGATGTGGGCGTACTATGGATTTTTACAGAGGCAATAAAATATTCTCTGTCTTATTCTCTATTCTTTTTTTAACGACTAAGCGACTCATTAATAATACTTGCAATAGCACTACTAATTTTCCAAGAACCTTGTGAGAGCATCAGGACAGGTACTATCTCTCATTGTTTCATAAAGCATGACTGGTATGAGGCATAAGCAGTCGGTTCCCCCACACATGGTCTTCCACTTTATTATTGGCCCCGCTCTGTACTGGAGATTTAGACCATTTATTTTATTACATATTAAAACAATAAAGATTAAAAGTTCAAATTATATTTTAAAAACCCATGTACATGCATGTGTTTTGTAGAAGTAAAATGTTCCCTGGACATATACAGACAAGATCAACATACGTATGGCCATTTTAAACCAAGCTCCATAACGAAGTCTGTAATTCCTGCGCTGCAGTGTAAAATATAGAGATCTACTCATGCATCATGCACAGTGGGTTAATGGTCATTTTGACAATTTTGATCGTGTTAATGACATTATTGTGGTGGAACATGGTTTCCGTTAAAGTTTTATACTGAATTTGGATTTGGTTTCATCTTCATTTTTTTTTTTTTTGCGTCTTCTGCTCCCTCCATTTGAACGAGGCCCTCCAAATAATCATGCCTGTTCAGTCACAAAGTGCCTAATACAAGAGGGTCCTGATTTCAGTTGGATTGTTTTAGGCACTACTATAATACAACTAATGGGAATGACAAACAAACTGAACTACTCCAAATAATAGACACAAGGAATCTGAACCACATTGTAGAAGTCACTTTGTGGTCCATGGAGAGGCTAATACATACACAAGACAATGCGTTTTCTTTATGGTCCCAATAAACTAGCGGTGAAAGTTAAGTGTAAGTTATGAAAAGGTAGAGAAGGAAACCCGTTGGCCACCTTAGTCAGCACCACTTGTTCTTTTTCATCCTGTTACCCGTACAAGAAATTGTAAACATTGCAGAAAGATGGTTTATGGAATCTATCAAGGTTCTAGTTTTAATTTCAATGATCACACAGCAGAACTGCTGTACTTTCCATACCCTGTAAATGCGCCAAAATGGAAAGCTGTAGTCAGCATAGCAGGCACGTGATGTTGTTTCACCAGGGTCTATAGCTTAATGACCCCCCAATGGATCACTACCTTGTCGCGGTTGGGGGGCTTGTGTGTCTCAGTGACCCCTACAGCTATGTCGGCGGGAGCCAGGATCATCCATGCCGGACAGGTTGAAGGGTAGAGACCAGACTAAGTGTGATTCGCTGGTCCTCCAGGTTGGGGGTTCGGCTCAGGGCTAACAACCCTGACCTAGAAAAAAAATTATGTTAGGGAAACAGCAATGAAGAACTCTCCTACAACTTTGTGTGATGGCCTTCCTAAGTCCTCTCTGGGGATGAATTATAACTGAGACACACTGGAGAAAATGGCCAGAGACAGACAAAAATGGAGAACCTTCATTGCTGCCCTACACGCCAGCAGGCGTAATGGGCATTAACTATAGTTTAATGAGGAAGTGTGGAGATAACTCAAGTTGCAGTCCCACCTGTAGGGAGCACCTGGATTGTACAGAGAAGATGCATGCATTAGAATACATGTTGACCCTCTCTAGTCCGGCACGCTCTGGTCCAGCAACCTCCGTGGTCCAGGCATGATTTAGTTAGCCAGGTGTCCACTTATCATGGGTGTGGCCAAGGTTAAGGTACTAATAAGAATGGCCATACTGGGTCAGACCAAAGGTCCATCGAGCCCAGCATCCCATCTGCCGACGGTGGCCAATGCCAGGTGCCCCAGAGAAGGAGAACAGAAGACAATGATCAAGTGATTTATCTCCTGCCATCCATCTCCTGCCCTTGTTATGAAGGCTAGGGCACCATACTTTATCCCTGGCTAATAGCCATTTATGGACCTAACCTGCAAAAATTTATCAAGCTCTTTTTTAAACCCTAATAGAGTCCTGGCCTTCACAGCCTCCTCGGGCAAGGAGTTCCACAGGTTGACTGTGCGCTGTGTGAAGAAAAATTTCCTTTTATTAGTTTTGAACCTACTACCCATCAATTTCATTTGGTGTCCCCTAGTTCTTGTATTATGGGAAAAGGTAAATAATTTTTCTATAATCACTTTCTCCACACCATTCATGATTTTATATACCTCTATCATATCGCCCCTCAATCGCCTTTTTTCCAAACTGAAAAGTCCCAGTCTCTCTAGCCTCTCCCCATATGGGACCCTTTCCAAGCCCCTAATCATCTTAGTCGCCCTTTTCTGAACCTTTTCTAATGCCAATATATCTTTTTTGAGGTGAGGAGACCACATCTGCACGCAGTACTCGAGATGTGGGCGTACCATAGTTTTATATAGGGGAAGTATGATATCTTTTGTCTTATTATCTATCCCTTTTTTAATAATTCCTAACATCCTATTTGCCTTACTAACTGCCGCTGCACACTGCATGGATGTCTTCATAGAACTATCCACTATAACTCCAAGATCCCTTTCCTGATCTGTCGTAGCTAAATTTGACCCCATCATGTAGTACGTGTAATTTGGGTTATTTTTTCCAACATGCATTACCTTACACTTACCCACATTAAATTTCATTTGCCATTTTGCTGCCCAATCACTCAGTTTGCTGAGATCTTTTTGTAGTTCTTCACAATCCCTTTTGCTTTTGACTGTCCTGAACAACTTTGTGTCATCTGCAAACTTGGCCACCTCACTGCTTACCTCATTTTCTAGATCATTGATGAACAAGTTGAACAGGATTGGTCCCAGTACTGACCCCTGGGGAACACCACTAGTTACCCTCCTCCATTGTGAAAATTTACCATTTATTCCCACCCTTTGTTTTCTGTCTTTTAACCAATTCTTGATCCATGAAAGGACCTTTCCTCCTATCCCATGACCACCTAATTTACGTAAAAGCCTTTGGTGTGGGACCGTGTCAAAGGCTTTCTGGAAATCTAGGTATATTATATCCACTGGGTGCCCCTTGTCCGCATGTTTATTAACCCCTTCAAAGAATTCTAACAGATTAGTTAGACACGACTTCCCTCTGCAGAAACCATGCTGACTTTTGCCCAACAATTCGTGCTCTTCTATGTGCCTTGCAATTTTACTCTTTACTAGTGTTTCTACTAATTTGCCTGGTACTGATGTTAAACTTATCGGTCTATAATTGCCAGGATCTCCTCTAGAGCCTTTTTTAAATATTGGTGTTATATTGGCCATCTTCCAGTCATTTGGTACCAAAGTGGATTTAAAGGATAGGTTACAAACCACTGTTAATAACTCCGCAATTTCACATTTGAGTTCTTTCAGAACCCTTGGGTGAATGTCGTCTGGTCCCGGAGACTTGTTACTATTCAGCTTATCAATTAATTCCATAACCTCCTCTACTAGTCCAACAAACATAGCAAGAAGAGCTACCCTTGTGTTATTCCTGGGCTAGGGGAAGTGCTGGTAATCTCCTAAGATGGTCTGATCTCACAAGATGGATAGTCCAATTCTACAGACCATGAGGTCTGTGCCTTTTTTATAAGGGCTCCGTGCAGTTTGAGGATCACCCTGTGAACAGAAGCTGGTGTTGTGAAGGTTTTTTTTCCGAGCTGAACTGAGACAACCTGCTGTGACTTGAAGCCCTCTCTGTGATCAGAGCACGGTGCCCCAAGAATCTGCGAGATGAGTCTCAATGTTCTTTTTCTTGCCACCCCTTAATTTCCAGGACACTGACTAACCAGGTTCCTTTGCTCACCCCACCTACAAATTCAGCTGGTGCTCAAGTCCGGTTGAGTCAGGACACCATTGCCTGCAACCCTTCGTGCTCTCTTTTTTGACCGAACAGACCTTTAAAAGACCCCGAAGGGTCGTAGGTCCAGAGTATGGGACCTAAAGCTCACAACCCCTACTAAATTCAATCAAGCAAAATAGTCTCTAGTCAGAACTTATCTCCTCCTAAAATAAAACATACGGTAGGAGAAGAAACAAATTGCTTGGCACCTCATTAGCAATTGTAAGCAGACTCCATTTTCACCCTGGGGCCTCATTGGAGTGATTTGTGAGGTAGTTTCTCTCTCCCTCTCCCCTTCCCCTTAATGGCTGGCATTCTGAGGGAGTTGGAGGCAACACAAGAACAACAGTGATTATTTGCATCCTTCTGGGACGCCCGTCTTGCTGTCTAGCGCTGAAGTGCCCCTCTCTCTGATGTTGTTTCTGGAACCTGAAGCCAGCTCCATGTTGCTTCTGTGTGTGTGGCTGATTGTTGAGAGGACGTGGTTGGTGAGGCGGCCAGAGCTGACGTTTTCTCCCACGTCGAAAAACTGAGCAAAACTCAGCCTTCAAAGGAATTGGCTGACTATGTGCATGAGTCCCTGAGGATCCTGCTAACATATGCCCTTCCCAAAGGACAAATTTTGAGGGACTTAATTGAGAAGTTGTTTTCTGCATGAGTAGGCCCATTGATTGACTTATTTTAGTGGGACTGGAGAGTTAAGGTACTAGTCCAACAATGGCAGAATATAGCCCAAAGAGATCAGTACCAACAGGCAAATGCCAGATTGGTTATACAGTGGCTTATTTTTAATTAAATACCCAAATTTTCCCCCCTTACCACCTTTCCTTCACAATTTGACTCTCCTATTCTTTCCCAAATCTCAATTTCCACATTCTTATCCCTCTTCTTCTCAAAATTCAACATTCTTCCATCCATACAGACACACAGGTGGATCGTGAGTAAAATGACTGGAGTTGGACAGAATTTATCAAATTTAGAAATGTTAACAGCATTTTAGACAAAAAGATTGAAAACCATTAAAAACATTTCCCCCTGTTTTTCAATCAGTTCTAATAAATACATGGCATAGATGTTGGAGAAGAGGGTTCTCAGAAAGGACGTGAGGGAGAAGAGGGCCGTGACCCTGCAGAGCAACTCAGAAACAACATGCAGGAGGGAGCAAGTTTGGTGGCAGTTGTGGGGTTTTCGCATTTTTATTCTAATGGTACGTCTACACTGCAAGCTTCTTTCGGAATAAGCTTTTCGGAACATATCTTGTGTGCGTATATGTGGCATATATGTGTGCGTATAAACAGCCGTGTAACCACAATAGCATTGGTAAGGGCAGCAGAAGCCCCCAACCCACCTGAAACCAATGGCTGTGTATTTGCCCTGACTTAGCCATACCTCTGCTGCGCCATTTGTGGCACCACGGCTGAGCTACTATTTATCGAGTTAATGCAAGTATGTGTGCCCGAGCAGGTGAATCACATCCTTAGCTCATAATGTAGTTGCTGTGCAGTGTAATTCAACCCTGAGCACAGTAATAAACGCTCTTAGAAGAATAGGCATAGGAAAACATGATAGATTGCCTCTCTCCAAATTTGTTTCTCTTCATCCTTTTCCCCCTCCATTCAGCGGTGATGTGGCTCCACCGTTAAGATTGGTGCTGGAGGGAATGGAGTAATGTGCCTTGGATGAAATTCAACCACATGAATGGAGAGAATTTTCACTGTGTTAGATGGGGCATAATACAACACACAGAAACACATCTAATATATTTCATCTCTTTAAATATTCTCCATGATGGAGTTAGGGTCTAATAAACTTTTCATCTCTCCATACCAAAAATGATCATATATCTCTGTGTGTGTATCCCTCTTCTGACCTTAATGAGAGTCAAATGCATGCATCAGAGAGCAAAATTCGACTCATATCTGTTTGCATTTTCAGCTATCTTCACCTTCGTCTTAGGTGAAGCCTGGAAAATCAACAGTACCTAAATTAAATTCTGTTTAGAAAACAAAACACAGCTTTCCCTTTGGCTTTATTGTATTTTTTAACAAAATGATAAATGTGCCACTGGTTCAGGTATGAGGGAGGCAATAGGATTTTGAGCAGGCCTAAATGAAGCACGTTTGAACTGATGTTGCAAAAAGATAAGCACAGCAGCAAAAACCAGCAGTGTCGTGAATATCATAGAACTCTAGAACTGGAAGGGACCTCGAGGGGTCATCGAGTCCAGTCCCCTGCCCTTAGGGCAGGACCAAGCACTGTCTAGATCATCCTTGACAGGTGTCTGTCTAACCTGCTCTTAAATATCTCCAGTGATGGAGACTCCACAACCTCTGTGGGCAATTTATTCCAGTGTTTAGCCATCTTAACAGATGTCTGTCTAACCTGCTCTTCAATATGTCCAGTGATAGAGATTTCACAACCACCCTGGGAAATTTATTCCACTGTTCTAACCACCCTGACAGGTAGGAAGTTTTTCCTAATGTCCAACCTAAACCTCCCTTGCTGCAATGTAAGCCCAATATATCATCCTGGGATCTAAAGCAAATGCTTACTGTATTGAATACACTGTTCGATGTAAATCCATAATGCTGAAATACTGCATATTTGTATGCAGCCCAAAGCTGAGGACAGCTTCTATTCGATGGATTGCCTGTGATGAATGGATTGTTTCATTTGTGTACATGAAATGTGAGAAACAATAGATACACAGGACAATTTCTCTCCCCTTCCCCAAAGCGCAGAAAAGTTCTGCAATCAAAATAAAGTTGTATTTTTGGCCAAGTCAAGTGAAAAGGCTAATTTAGCCAGAATCTCAGAAGGGTGGCTGGGCCTGGTGATGATCTGAATGTAATTTTTCACTGAAGACATCAGTGCTGTGGGTAGCTTTGTTTAAAATCCCAGAGAGCTGAAGGTAAATATCAGAGTAGACTTTCCTTACATCAAGACACTTTCCAAGGGGTTAAGCCAACTGAACTCCTCTGTGGGCAATCAGGAGAGGAAAATGTGGGAGTTTGGGAGGGATTTTTAGACAAGGAAGCGGGTTCCTTCCATCTAGTTATGGCTCTATGCCTTGTAGCACATATGGATGAGGAGAGATCTACTGCTGTGACTTGCCTAGGATGTGCTATTGTTTTTAACCTTATTAGGAAGAAAAGAAATCTAGCGATAATATAGGCCTGATACTAAATGGAGATGGTAAAGTTGTTAATAATCATGCAGAAGTTTTCAATAAACATTTCTGTTCTGCATTTGGAAAGAAGCAAGATGAAGTGTATGTATCACATGAAGATGAAGTACTTTCCAGTCCATTAGTAACCAAAGAGGATATTAAACAACATGTATTTAGAATTAACCATTTTTAAACCAGCAGACCCAGATAATTTGCCTCAAAGAGTCTCAAAAGAGCTGGCCAAGGAGACCTCTGGGATTGCATTGTTAATTTTTAATAAATACAGAGAATATTTCAGAAGAATGGAAGTGTGCTAACGTTGTGCCAGTATTCAAAAGGGGCAAACAGATGACCCAGAGGACTCTGGCCTGGTTACCTGACATCAGTAGCAGGCACAATAATGGAAAAGGTGATACAGAATACCTACAGAATAGGGACTGTATCCTGGAAAGCAATGAGTCTAAACAAAGATTTAGGGATCATAGTGGATAAATAACTGAACATGAACTTCCAGTGTGACACAGTGCCAAGAATGGTGAATGCAATCTTTGGCTGTATAAATGGGAATAGTGAATAATAAGGAGTCTCAGAGGAGTAGCTGTGTTAGTCTGTAACTTTAAAAACAATGAGTAGTCCTGTGGCACCTTAGAGACTCACAAAAATATGTAGGATCATGAGCTTTTGTGGATAAAATCCACTTCATCAGATGAGTTGAAATGGAAATAACAGAATCTAAGATAGATATAGATATATAACAGCAAAAGCAGTTGCCTGTCCATTGTACGACCTGTGTTAATGAAGCTAATTAAGTGGTCTGGATGTGTCCTATTCATAGCTTTTGATGTGAAAATGTGAATATCAAAGGCAGGGAAAATTGGCTTTGTAGTATGTTAACCAGTTAATGTCTTTATTCAGGCTCAATAAGTAAGAAGGAGGTAATTATACCTGTGTATATGGCACTGGTGAGACCAATACTACGTAAATGATTCAAGAGGTAAACAAAATGCCTTACAATGAGAGACTTTAAGAGCTCAGTCCATTTATCTTATCAAAAAGAAGACTGAGAGGTGACTCAATTATAGCATATAAACACCTTCCTGAGAAAATACTGGGTGTTAAAGGGTTAACATATCTATGCTGCCAATCACATAGAGAAAGACAAAAACAGATGCTTAAGTCAAATGCATTTAAATTTGAAACAAGGCATAATTTCCTTAACAGTGAGGTGATTATCCATTGCAACTAATTACCAAGAGAGTTTGATTGATTCTCCATCTCTTGATGTGTTCAGAAAAATATTTGATGCCTTTAAGGAAGCGATCCATCCATCCCCTGTCACCCATTCCTAGCTTCTGACAAACAGAGGCAAATGGAGCAAGATATGTTTTGTCCAAACACAAGTTACTGGGATCAGTATAGGGGTAACTTGGTGAAATGTAAAAAAAAGTTTCAGGAGGGTAGCCGTGTTAGTCTGTAACTTTAAAAACAATGAGTAGTGTTATGGCACCATAGGGCACATCTACACAGCAGGGCAAAAGTCAGATTAAGCTACGCAACTACTGCTACGTCAATTGCATAGCTGAAGTTGAAATAGTTTGATTCGACTTTTGGCGCTGTCTACACAGCAGGAAGTTGAAGGAAGAACACTCTTCCTTCAACTTCCTTTACTCCTTGTGAAATGAGGGTTACAGGAGTCAGAGTAAGAAGTCTGCCATGTCGAAATTATTTTGAAATAACGGCTTGCAGTGACGCTCACTTTGTTATTTTGAAATAAAGTCAGTTATTTCAGAATAATGCTGCAGTGTAGACGTGCCCTTAAAGATTATCAAAAATGTATAGTATGAGCTTTTGTGGGTAAAACCCACTTCTTTAGGTGAGTTGGAATGGGAATAACAGAAACCAATATATATATATAACAACAAAAGAAGTACCTGTCAATTGTAGGTCCTATATTAATGAAGCTAATTAATGGGTTGGATATGTCCCATTCATAGCTTTTGATGTGAAAATGCGAATGTCAAAGGCAAGAGAAATTGGTTTTGTAGTGTGTTAAACAGTTAATATATTTAATATTAGTAAAGTTAATTGACAGGCACTTTTTTTGCTGTTATGTATCTCTTGGTTTCCGTTATTTCCACTCCAGCTCAACTGATGAAGTGGGTCCAATGTGCCACAGGACTACTCATTGAGTGAAATGTAGTTGTCTGTCATATATAAGAGATCAGACTGGATGACCCAATGGACCCTTCTGGGTCTTAAACTCTATAAATCAGTGAAACGATTTGCCTCTGTTATCTGACTGACAGTTTTCAGAGCATGCTAGATTACTTCAAGAATTTTTCACCTCAGTATTTACAAGTGCATTTTTCTTGTGACATCCCTTTGATATCATGATGGATAGTTGATAGCCTATACACAAATGACCTAAATGTTTACTTGAAACTGGGGTAGAGGTATTCCTAAACTCATAAACAGAATCACGTCTGAATACCGGAGCCGAACTCAAACTTTATATCTCCTCAACGTGCCTTTCAGCTGAAGTGCTGTCCAAAATCCATGAGATCCAGAAGCCTCCCAAATTGCATTTGTATGGGTACCTGTAAGCATTTGGTGTTAAACAAAACTTTAAAAGGAAATAGAAAGCATATTACAAATTGCACTTGGCTTGGGAGGGCAATGAAAGCGATGTTCTTGGAACCAACTTTTTGCCATTCAGGATGTAAGGAACCACGCTCTGCGATTTCCATTTATTACTTTAAAAAAGGGATAGAGAATAAGACAGAAAATATCTTATTGCCTCTATATAAAACCATGGCACGCCCACATCTTGAATACTGCATACAGATGTGGCCATCTCATCTCAAAAAAAATCTTGGCATTGGAAAAGGTTCAGAAAAGGGCAAAAAAATGATTAGGGGTTTGGAACGGGTCTCATATGCGGAGAGATTAAAAAGACTGGGACTTTTCAGCTTAGAAAAGAGGAGACTAAGGGGGGATATGATAGAGGTCTATAAAATCATGACTGGTGTGGAAAAAGTGAATAAGGAAAAGTTATTTACTTATTCCCACAATGTAAGAACTAGGGGTCACCAAATGAAATTAATAGGTAGCAGGTTCAAAACAAATGAAAAGAAGTTTTTCTTCACTCAGCACTTAGTCAACCTGTGGAACTCCTTGCCAGAGGATGTTGTGAAGACTAGGACTTGAACAGGGTTCAAAAAAGAACTGGATAGATTCATGGAGGTTAGGTCCATCAATGGCTATTAGCCAGGATGGGGAGGAAGGGTGTCCCTAGCCTCTGTTTGTCTGTAAATGGATGACAGGAGAGGGATCATGTGAGGATTACCTGTTGTGTTCTCCCTCCCTCTGGGGCATCTGGTATTGGCCACTGTCGGCAGACAGGATACTGGGCTAGATGGACCTTTGGTCTGACCCAGTACGGCCGTTCTTATGTTCTTATGTTCTTACTTAATAGTCCCTTTCTGAAATATTTTCCGGGATGTAACTAAAATATTAATTTATCTTGAGAGGGGAAAGAAAATTGAGTAGCAATTTTGTGTTTTCCTTCACAAGATTCATCTTTGAATTTAGTGCACCAGACAGAGGGTTGGGGGGGGGAGGGTTTCTTCTGAAATGAATCCCAAAATATATTCTAAATAGTGAATTAGCCTGGACACTGTGGATTGTCTTCTAGCATTCCTTCCCTAAATAAAACAAGTGAGCTCTCCCTATTCCATTTGTCTGTGCAGTCATTGCCAAACCAGTATGTTTTTATGTTACCTCAGGAAGTCTTGTACGCCAAAGTGAGGAGCATGGTCTTCTGTTCCCAACTCTACCTCTGACCTGCTCTGTGATGTTGGACACATCACTTTACCTTGCTCTGTTACTGGGTTCGGATCCATCCTTTATCTGTCTTCTTCTTTTTAGATCATCTTTGTCCTGAAGAGCTTATTGTCTTTCACTACATGTATGTACAGCACCTAACACAGTGGAAGGCCTAATTCAGGGCTCGAGATTATGTCTACGCAGCAGCATTATTTCAGAATAAGTGACGTTATTCCAAAATTACAAAGAGCGTGTCTACACAGCAAGCAGTTATTTTGAAATAATAGTGAGCTGGAGGACTTCTTACTCTGTATCCTGTAACCCTTATTTCACAAGGAGTAAGGGAAGTCAAAGGAAGAGTGTTCTTCTTTCGACTTCCTGCTGGGTAGACACCGCCAAAAGCCGAAGTAAGCTATTTTGACTTCAGCTACACAATTGACGGAGCTGGAGTTGCATAGCTTAATTAGACTTTTGCCCTGCTGTGTAGATGTGCCTTAAGACAATACCATGATACAAATCATAACAAAATGTAATAAAGGGAAAGCCAGTTCTCCTAACCAGGATACCCTATCATGCTTTCAGTTATGGAGCTTCCTGGAATTCAAAGACAGAGAAATGAATCTGAAAAAATTCTCATCTCACTCACCTGACCCTAACCCAGAATCAGTGAACCCTACCCCTTCTTTATTTAAATGTTAAGCAACGTACTTCACTTTCCTTTTTTGCTTAGCTTTTGGAAAGGAAAGCTTCCATTTGTTGAAAACGAATTGCCTTGTTTTCTCCCCTCCATGTACCGCTGACTAATGGATTTCTGCAAATCCAGGCAGCCTGATTGTGTTAGAATGGCACATCCTCTAGACTTGTGATCAAGGGAAGCTATCAGGAAGACCAGGCTGCTGGAAACATGTGAACTGCATGGATAGTGACTTTTAAAAATGAAAGCATGACCTCACGCCATGCAGCATCTGGTAGGATGCAAGAAAATGTTGCAGCTCCTTTGGATGGATGGTACTTGAGTTAAAACGCACTCATGCATTCCGCACAGTTTGAAAGTTATCCACTGCTGTTTTGAAACATCATTATCAGAGGGCATTGAATACTGATTTTGCCTCTCGATGGTTGGGATCTTTTTTGTTTGTTTGTTTCCTTTGTTGAATAGACCATATTTCAGAACCAGGCGGTTTTAATGCCCTTGAACAAAACTCGACTAAAAGAAACATAACGTAAGGAAGGCCATAGGCTAGTCCATCTAGTCCCATGTTTCTCAACCTTTTTTTATAAAGTACCCCTTTTTAAAAAAAAAAAATTTAAGTACCCCCTTTTTTAAAAAAAATTATAAGTACCCCCAATACTTACAAGTTTTCAGACACACAATTTTTTTCTACCATTGCAACACATTTGTTTAAACAACTTAATCGTATCCGGGCGGGAGATGAAATCTGTGGGTGTGAAAAGTACGATAATAAAGCGCTGTAAAACTGAAAACAAAAATTCAGTTTTCTCCAAATTTCAGTTGTGTTGACATATCAGCCAGACTTCTCTGGAGTACCCCTAAGGGTACTCGTACCACTGGTTGAGAAACACTGATCTAGCTCAGTGTCCTGTCTTCCGACAGTGGCCAGTGCTAGATGCTCCAGAGGGAGGGAACAGAACAGATAATCATCAAGTGATCCCTCCTCTGTCATCCGTTTCCAGCCTCTGACAAACAGAGGCTAGGGACACCATTCCTACCCATCCTGGCTAATAAGTATTGATGGAGCTAATCTCCATGAATTTCTCTAGTTCTTTTTTGAAACCTGTTAAAGTCCTGTTCTTCACATCATCCTCTGGCAAAAAAACTATTGGTGGAAAGAAATAAGAAAGTCCCCAGACATAATGAAAAATCTATAGGAGGAACAGCAAATACATTTATCTGCAAATACCTTCAGCATCAATTGACCCATTCGCTTGCGCGACTCTTTATCACCAGCTCTGCTCAGGGAAGTGTAGTACTGAGGGGCCGCTGTGCACCAGCGCTGTACGTTCCTCCAGAATTCCAAGATGTACCACAGTCCTGAGGTGTAAAACTCCAGAAATTCTACTCCTAGGTCATCACATAACTGTGTGGATTCACCTTGGTTCTGAGACAGCTTGCAGCTCTGCCACTGAACCTCAAGACTGACGTGCAGCCCCCCACATGTTTCAATTCTAAATCATCACCAGTGTGGTTCTCCCCAGGAGAGATCCAGGACTTGGCTAGCACAGACACAGAAGGGAGCATTATTATTACTGCTACGGAAAAGGATCCACCCATCTGTTATGCTATTTCATTTGACTTCTCAGAGATCCCTCCAGATATTTTCACCACGAGGATCTGGTGTGCTCATCTGAGCCTGTGCAGCTTTAACCGGAGACAGATATAAACAGGAAAGTTAGCTTTACAGCTCAGACACCCGAAAATTGCTTGTCAACCCCCCCGGTTGTGCTTTTTTGCCGCTCACCATTAGTGCCTGCTGTTTGTGCCAGTCAATGGTACCCAAGTCTGGGGTTTAGAGCTACCCCTTTAAATCAAGCATCATGAAAGCAGGTTCAGGGAGAAAGAAAAAAAATTGCCAACTTCTATAGAAACTCTTGGGCCTGGTCTACACTACAACAGAAGGTTGTATTGAGATACGCAACTCCATCTATGTTAATTTCATCAACGTATCTTAAATCAAGTTTCCAGGCCATACACACATCAGGAGGCTGATGGAAGCAAATGCTCCCATCAGCTTCTTTTACTCCTTGTGAGGAGCAGGACCAATGGGGGTGCCCTCTAAGTTTGATTTAGCTGGTCTTTACTAGACCTGCTAAATCAAACCCTGGAAGATTGACCACAGCAGCATCGATCTTCCATATAGTCTAGACATTCCCTTGAGGATTTATGGCTGCTTTATGGCAGTGTTTCTCAACCTTTTTTTTATAAAGTACCCCTTTATCAAAAAAAAAATTAAGTACCCCCTTTTAAAACAAAAATTATAAGAACCCCCAGTACTTACAAGTTTTCAGACACACATTTTTTCTACCATTGCAACACATTTGTTTAAACAACTTAATTGTAGCCGAGCGGGCGATGAAATTTTTGGGCGTAAAAAGTACAAAAATAATAAAGCACTGTAAAACTTAAAACAAAAATGCTATTTTCTCTAAATGTCAGTGTTGACACATCCCCCAGACTTCTCTCAAGTACCCCTAAGGGTACTCATACCACTGGTTGAATGGGATCTTCAGATCCCATGCCAAAATTATTCCAGATTCATCCCTTGCTGCTGGTGATGTCAAGAGGGGAGTCCGGATGGATGCAACCTGATGGACTGATTTCACCACTGATGTCTGCCCCCACTGGTAGGCTGGCAGAGACATGGGCGGGAAGGAGGGGGATCACTTTCCCAAGCGGTGGAGTGACTGAGCAGAATCAGACCAGCTTGCATGATCACACATGAACTGCACCTGCCTATAAAGTAGCTGTTTCACTAGTGATTTACAGGGGGGTTGGCTCCTTCACTGTAAGCAGCAAAAAATATAAAAAGAAGGTAAAACGTTGCTGCATGGTGCTGAGGCTTGATAGCACCTCTCTAGACAGACTGCCCTACAGGCAGCTTTTTGCAAATTCACCTTGATGGCCACAAGGAAATGGGGCATTTTTCCCCACACTAACCCACATCAGGTACACCGGTACAAGTGGAGGGGCATTCTACAGACATCCCATTGCATCCCCCAGAACCACAGATGCACTGATGTGGAATGTGGCCTAGTGGGTAGGTTGCTGGATGGAGATTCAGGAAACCTGAGTGCATTTCCCAGCTCTGCCACTGGCTGGCTGGGTGACTGTGAGGCAGTCACGTCACCGTTCTGTGCCTCAGTTTTCCCATCTGTAAAATGGGGAGAGGTGTAATGACAGAGACTTCTTTTTATAACACTTTGAGAGCTGTAGATGAAATTCTGGCCTCGGTTTTGCTGATCACAGGGGGAGCTGTGTGGTCTAATGGTGAGAGAGCAAAGGGCCAGCAGTCCGGCATATGGCATCATAATCATATCCTGGATTCTCATTCCAGTTCTATACACCTGGGGCAAATCACATGAACTTCAGCCCACCTGGATGGGAACAGAAGGCAATGAGAACCAATGGCTAAAGTTTAACACACATTGTCTAGGCCCAGTGGGTGCAGCAGACCAGGACGGAATCACATGAGCATCCATTGTGGGACCCAAAGACTAATGAGGGCAGAACTGAACTGCTTTGGAAGAGCTGTGTGAGATGACAGTCCTGAAACAGTGGGGGCATACTGAAGGTCAGGATAGAGGTGCACCAATAGGTTAACCTCAGAGAGGTAGCCATATTAGTCTGTATCTGCAAAACAGTGAGCAGTGCTGTGGCACCTTAAAGACTAATGTCATGTCTTTGCGAAATAGAAGATTGATGCTGTTGCGATTGATCTTCCTGAGTTTGATTTAGCAGGTCTAGTTAAGACTTGCTAAATCGAACTAAGAGTGCACCCCCGCTGCCAGCCGGTACTCCTGCTTCTGTGGGAAGTAAGGGAAACTGATGGGAGTGTTTGCTTCCGTTGGCCTCCCTCTCTGGAGGACAGCAAGGAAACTTAAAACAAGATACATCGACTCCAACTACGTAATTCACATAGCTGGAGTTGCATATCTTGATTCAACCTTCCCTTTCAGTGTAGACCTGGCCTAACATATTTATTTGGGCATAAGCTTTCATGGGTAAAAACCATGTTTGCATCCGAAAAAGTGGATTTTACTCCCAAAAGCCTAAATAAATCTGTTAGTCTTTAAGGCACCACAGAACTCCTCAGTGTTTCTGATAGATTAGCATAGGTGTGGGGATCAATGTGAAAATAAATATACAGGAATTCAATCAATACAAAAGTCAAAGCAGTGACAATGATGTTGTATTGACTCTCCACAACAACTAGAAAACACACTGATCAGGGAAGGAGAGGGAGCTCTCTACGACGTGCCTGGCTCAGGTACTGAGAAACCGAGAAAAGGTTTTGTAAACTCACAGTAATGTTCTACAACTTATCAGCATCCCTTAAGTGGGCTGTATTGTGTTTGTGTAGTTACAGTCCCGGATGCCTTTGACATTCTGTTCTGTATCGCAAAGGAAATACTTGCTCCCTGACTTGATGCCCTATCTAAAGTAGTCTGTAATACATTTCCAGTGGCAACATAAAAATTGCAAAGTTCTGGCAAGGGAACACACTGAGCAGGACTCATAGAGGAACTGCATTGCTGATCGGGACAGTCTGTGTATGGGCTACTAAAAAGGGAAAACAAAATCCATCCTGGCATGACAGAATCTTTGTCCCGCTTGAATACAGGCTGGCATGCTGTTTAGAAGCGCTTTGATTTCAACTGAGCGACTGTTCCATTCTCATAGAATCATAGAGCTGGAAGAGACCTCAGGAGGTCATCAAGTCCAGCCCCCTGCCCAAAGCAGGACCAACCCCAACAAAATTATCCCAGGCAGGGCTTTGTCAAGCTGGGACTTAAAAACCTCTAGGGATGGAGATTCCACCCCCTCCCTAGGGAACCCATCCCAGTGCTTCCCCACCCTCCTAGGGAAATAGTTTTTCCTAATATCCAACCTAGACCTCCCCCATTGTAACTTGAGACCATTGGTCCTCGTTCTGCCATCCGTCACTACTGAGAACAGTCTCTCTCCATCCTCTTTGGAACCTCCCTTCAGGAAGTTGAAGGCTGCTATCCAATCCCCCCCGCTCCACTCTTTTCTTTTTTAACTATCACGAGGGAGAGAGATTTAGATTTTAAGGCCAGAAGGGACCCATTTGGGTTGACACCCCCTGAAGTATTGCAAGCAAGACACAAGAAATCATTCTTCAGCTCTACTCTGCACAGATTAGACCTCAGTTGGAGTATTGGGTCCAGTTCTGGGCACCACATTTCAGGAAAGATGTGAAGAAACTGGAGAGAGTCCAAAGAAGAGCAACACAAAGGATTAAAGATCTAGAGAATATGAGCTATGAGGGAAGATTGAAAGAGTTGGGTTTGTTTTGTTTGGAAAAGAGAAGACTGAGAGGGGACATGAGAGCAGTTTTCAAGTACCTAAAAGGGGGTTACAAGGATGAGGGAGAAAATTTATTCTCCTTAACTTCTGATGATAGGACGAGAAGCAATGCGTTAAAATAGCAGCAAGGGAGGTGAAGGTTGGACAGCTAGCTGGCAGGTTAAACACTGAAATAAACTGCCTTGGGAGGCTGTGGCATCTCCATCACTGAAGAGATTTAATGACTGGAAGATCGCTAAGGGGATGCCAATATTTAAAGCCACGGCTTGAAGGGAGCATATCTAGCTGTCGGATGTGCATATTTGCAGTTGCTTTCATAAGGCTTTTCATCCCTGTCTTTCTAGAGAACCGAGCAGGGAGATGTGCTTATGCATTTGCCTCCTCCTCCCCAAAAAAAGAAACTCTAGTGGAATGAGCCCAGGTTTTTTACCCTGCTTCCGAGAGGCAAAGCCAAGAGAGAGGCCCCCTCCTTCCCTCTCCTGCTGCTGCTGGCTCCTGGGAGCAAACCTACCTGCCTGCACTTAGCTTGGAAGGGGGGGAGAAGGTGGAAGTGGGAGGGAGGGAGCTTTCCTCAGCTCCTCGAAAGGGTTCAGCTCCCAGTTGGGTCGGCACAGCCCTGCCAGTGCAGCCTGCTTTTCCATCAGCCACAGCCCCTGCAGTGATTCACGCTGGCGGAAAAAACACCTTGCTGGGCAGCCGAAGCTGGAATGCTCGCGAGGAGCAGACGCAAGGTGGAGACGCTGCATGGCTCATCGCCTTCTGCTGAGCTCACCCACCCCCTCCCCGCCCCACCCTCGGCACACACGCACTTCCTTTCTGGTGGCTCTCTTTTCGCCCAGAAGTCTGAGGTCAGGGCTCCTTCGGCCGGGATGCCTTCCAGTTCCCATTCACCTCCTTTCACCCCCCTTCTCTCGGTGCTTAGGAGCGACGTACACTCCCTGGGCTTGGAATAAAACTGCCCGGAGGCAGGAAACACAAACCCCTGGCAGGGCTGGGTTGCCACTTTTAATTCTCTCTCTGGCAGACTTCAAAGGGAGCCTCTGTTCATTGATGGCATTTTCCTATCGACTCCATTCCTGCTATCGCTTTCAGGGTGTGCTATTCTCCCTCCCCAGCTTCGCTCTCCCACCACTGACAATCAGCACCACCGGCAGAACATGGAATGGCCCAGGCCCCCGAAGAAGAAAAGGATTTCCCTTCCCATGATGCCTTTCTTTAGGAATCAGGAACATAGACTCAAGAGAAGCTTAGGGCTGGCAGAGGCCATCGAGTCCAGCCCCCTGCCCAAAGCAGGACCAACCCCAATGAAATCATCCCAGCCAGGCCTTGGTCAAACCAGGACTTAAAACCTCTAGAGATGGTGATTCCACCCCCTCCCTAGGGAACACATCCCAGGGCTTCCCCACCCTCCTAGGGAAATAGTTTTTCCTCATATCCAGCCTAGACCTCCCCCATGGCGACTTGAGACCATTGCTCCTTCTTCTGCCATCCGTCACCACTGAGAACAGCCTCTCTCCATCCTCTTTGGAACCTCCCTTCAGGAAGTTGAAAGTTGCTCTCAAATCCCCCCTCACGTTTCTGCAGACTAAACAAGCCCAAATCCTCAGCCTCTTCTCATAAGACATGTGATCCAGCCCCCTAATCATTTTTGTAGCCTTCCACTGGACTCTCTCCAATGCATCCACATCGTTTCTGTAATGGAGGGCCCAGAACTGGATGTAATGCCCCAGATGTGGCCTCACCAGTGCCGAATAAAGGGGAATAATCACTTCTCTAGATCTGCTGGCAACGCTCCTACTACTAATGCACTCCAATATGCCATTAACGTTCTTGGCTACAAGAACACACTGCTGACTCATATCCAGCTTCTCATCCACTGTAATCCCCAGGGCCTTTTCTGCACAACTGAAACTCAATCTGTCAGTCCCCAGCCTGCAACAATGCTTGGGATTCTTCTGTCCCAAGTGCACGACTCTGCACTTGTCCTTGTTGAACCTCATCCAATTTCTTTTGGCCCAGTCCTCCAATTTGTCTAGGTCACTCTAGACCCTGTCCCTACCCTCCAACATATCTACCTCTCCCCCTAGCTTAGTGTCATCCGCAAACTTGCTGAGGGTGCAATCCATCCCCTCATCCAGGTCATTAATAAAGATGTTGAGCAAAACCAGCCCCAGAACCAACCATTGGGGCCTCCACTTGATACCAGCCTCCAACTGAACATCGAGCCGTTGATCACTACCCGTTGGGCCTGACTATCTAGCCAGCTTTCTGTCCATCCCAGGTGCAGCGCTATTGTTTTTGGCCAAATTGGAGCTGCGCTGATTATGACCCATAGTCTCCTGGGCTAACCTTGGTTATGAGTCCTCATGGCAGCTCATCAGTGCTACAGACAGAGCCGGCCCATCCATTGGATGGTTCGGGCAGTTGCCTCGGGTCCTATGATTTGAGGTGCCCTGAACTTCAGGGGGAGGAGTGCCTTGGATGGGGAGGCAGTGGCAGCATGACCAACCCCTTCCCTCTACCCCACCTCGCCGGCTCCCAACATTGCTCAGGTGAGGAAAGGTCGGGGGCTTTGGGAAAGGGGTGGAATGAGGGCAGGGCAGCAGGGGGGAAGGATTGTGGCAGGGCAGGGGTGGAGCAGGAGCAGGAAGAGGCAGGCAGGGGCGGAACCTGAGGAAGGTGGGGGCAACCCCTATGCATGGGTGCCTATTTGCCTATTTTTTGGTGGTGCCCAGAACAGGGCCAAGCAGAGCTCTCATGTCCATAAGACAGACTGGGGCAACCATTATGAGGAGAGGTTAAAGCGACTGGGACTTTTCAGTTTAGAAAAGAGGAGACTGAGGGGGGATATGATAGAGGTATATAAAATCATGAGTGGTGTGGAGAGGGCCGATAAAGAAAAGTTATTTATTAGTTCCCTAAATAGAAGAACTAGAGGACACCAAATGAAATTAATGGGTAGCAGGTTTAAACCTAATAAAAGAACGTTCTTCTTCACATAGCGCGTAGTCAGCCTGTGGAACTCCTTGCCAGAGGAGGCTGTGAAGGCTACGATTATAATAGAGTTTAAAGAGAAGCTAGATAATTTCATGGAGGTTAGGTCCATAAAAGGCTATTAGCCAGGGGATAGAAATGGTGTCCCTGGCCTCTGTTTGTCAGAGGCTGGAGAGGGATGGCAGGAGACAAATCGCTTGATCATTGTCTTCGGTCCACCCTCTCTGGGGCACCTGGTGCTGGCCGCTGTTGGCAGACAGGATACTGGGCTAGATGGACCTTTGGTCTGACCCAGTACGGCCGTTCTTATGTTATGTTCTTATTCCAAGCCCTGCACTTTGAGAGGCCTGTGCTTCAGGGGAACTAGGAGTCCAGGGCAGCATGGGGAGTTAGCAGGGGCCTGGCACCAACAGTAGCGAGCGACCCGGCCCTAACCCACTGCATACCACCCTGCCTTGCTCGCTGCCGGCGTCACTCCTGTGAGCAGGCAGAAGCTGGAAAGAGGCAGGGCCAGGTGGGAGTTTGGGGGAAGGGATCAAGTGGGGGGGCAGAGCTGGTGGGCTAGAGCTTGGTCTCTCACTGCTGCACCAGTAACCCCCCCCAGGCTGCCTGGACCCCGCTTCCCCCTGAAGCGTGGGACCTGGGGCAGTTGCCCAGTCCGTCCTATGGACAGGATGTCTCTGAAAATCCAAGTCCGAATATTAGTGGAGCCAGGCCCAAGTTGCAGAATATCGGTTGAGAACCAACACCACAAGCCCATACAACTCACTGTCTATGCCCCTCAGCATAGCCGGCTTCCTTGTCTCCCAAATGATACACTTCCCCGCAGTGCTGGGCTTGAAGAACCTCTCTACACCAGTAGTTCAGCAGGTGGGGCGGAGAGGTGGGTTGGGGTAGTGCCTTCAGCTGAGGAAGGGTCTGCCCCAAGGGTTCTGTCCCCTCCCCTCCCATTCCATGGGCAGTCTTTCAAAGCCACCGTCAATTAAACCCACTTCCAAAGGGTGCTGACTGGCCTGGGTATGGGGCCGAGGAGTCGGCATCCGCCCATCTTTGCTCTTCTCTCCTGAGTTGTACCACTCAAAAACAGGGCCAGAGGACACAAAGTTCTGAGGGGAGATCTGATTGTGTTCCGTAAATGCTTCCAAGGGTACATCTGCACTCCAGGCTTTTGTCGATAAAGTTTGAAAAAGAGCATCTAGACTACAGCCAGTTCTGTCGACAAAGCAAGCCGCTTTTTGGACAGGGAGTCTAGACGCTCTCTTTTGAAAAAGCACAGTGTGGATGCAATAGCGCCTTTTTTCTACATAACGCTGTCGAAAAAAGGCGTAATTCCTCAAAGAATGAGGTTTACCGCCGTCAACAAAACTGCCGCGTTCTGTTGACTTACTGTCGACAGAACTCGGCGGTAGTGTAGACCCAGGTATAGTTTTGTCGACAAAATCCTGTAGTCTAGACACACCCAAGAGAGCAAACAGCAGGCAGAGAGAGGAGAAAGTTGGCCCCAAAAGCAAATGGGTATGAACAGGCCATGGATACATTTAGGCTGGGACATGGAAGAAGGTTTCTAATTGTCAAAGAAGAGAAGTTCTGGAAGATTCCCCCCGCCCGCCCCATAAGATTAGTGGGGGCAGACAACTGAACTAATTTCTTAAGAAAAGGTTTAGGTCTGTGAAAGGGATTATATGACTGGATTGGATTGCAATAGAAGGGGAAGCTGGATTTGATGACCCAGGAAGACCCTTCCCGTCTCCCAGGTTCCTCATTACATACTGGCTGCATTTTTTTTAACTTCTCACCAATAAATTCAAATAGAGAAGGAGGAATATTTGCATTGCAAGAGACTGAAGCCCTTTTGAAACTTGCCTCTTGACATATAGGTTGTGGAAATCTCCCTTCAGTTGACCCTAGAGGACCACCCAGGGTTACTTCACCCAACCGTCCATCTTCTAAAAACCCACGGTGACAAGGTGTGCTAACCTCTGAGGTGGATTCGCAATCGCCGCCTGGGCTGACGCCTGCAACTCATCTCCCTTGTGACCTTCCCCCTCACACATTGAGGCTTTCATCTGGCTCCTGAGACATTTTGCAGAGCTAAATGTCACCAGAAGAAAGAGGAGGGACCCCACCTTTCTGAAACAAAATAAATAGGTGGTGTTGGCCTCGGCAAGGATTTTCCCCAGCTCTTTAAAATAAAAATGTGTTTTTGGAAAGCCTCGACCAGGATAACTCATGTCTTCATCAACAGAACAAATTTGTCTCCAAGAAAGAGAGCACAGTGAGCAAGAAAAATATTGTGGTCCAGCAAATGACGTACAGGTCTGCAGGGTAATTACAGCACCTATAATCCTTCTGCTATTTGAATGGAAAAGGGGGGGTGGGGGTTTGGAGTTCACTGGAATTTAAGGTAGCTCAGTCAAATTACGTTCCCCCCCCCTCCTTTTCGTTGGGTGGAGGGGTAGTGGGAAGAGTTCCCCGCCCCTCTGACCTCAAGAAAAAGCGATTTAATTTTGGCTTCAAGTAGAACAAAGGGCTCATTTTTATCTTATTAAACCACAGGGCTTTTTTTTTTAAAAAAAATCTCGTTTCTGATGATGCTGTGGAAAGCCCAGGTAGACAGGCAGACATTTCAGCAGTTCATTTAGCTCGCGTTGCACCAAATCCAATTTGGGCATCGGTTCGTCAATTCTGAGGTGCAGAAGGGACCCCTGGGGTCACCTTTTCTGACCTCCTGTATAACACAGGCCATAGACCTGCCCCTGAAGCAATCTCTGAACCAGGGAATATTTTTAGGGGGGAAAAATCCAACCTGGATTTGAAAATTGCCAGTGTGGAAGTGCAGGCTGCTCTCTGTTGCAGCCAAAGGAGTCTGTGGCCCCACCCGTCAGGTCTTAATTTGGTGTCTTGCGTGAGGTTTTTTGTGCTTATAAATATGGGTTTACAAATCCTTCCAAATATTATTTTAAAAAATACCAATATCCCCCTGCTTATTACCTTGCTGTGGGGCCGCATGTGGGAAAACACACTTTCCCCATAAAACTATTCCACAATTTTTCGCACGGAGAGCATTTTATATGGAAATATATATAAAATATGCCTGTCACTGAGCTTTCTGGGCCTGCATTCAAATGCAGGAGAGCAGCATATGGACCAGTGTCTGCTACATTCCTCTCCTTCAGCATCACCTGTGAGTGTTCCACCACCCACCTTCATAGGCAAAAGGCTGGGGACTTGAATGTTACATCCAACAGTCAGGAACTCCCTGGCTTTGCTGGCCTGGCAGGAGAAGCAATTCCAGAACCAAAGGCTCCGTATGATGTATCCCTTGCTAATGCCGCCTACCCACAAAATCGTGCCTGTGAGAAAGCTCCGGTGATTGGAAGACTTGGGATGGAATCCTGGCTCCACTAAAGTCACTAATCTTTTCCATCCCTGTGTGGAATAATTTTGTATGTGCGCTGAGGCAGGTGCAAATGTGCACCACTCGTAGAAACAAAAACTGAGCTGTGGGCTTCTGGATCATCAGCTGGGTGGCACTGGAATCTCTCCTGAGTGGCCACCCAAGCACCCAGCTTACAGGGAACCCTGGTAGCAACCCTCCCGTTGACTTCAATGGGTGTATCTGCCCTGAAGAGAAAAAAAATCCACAGCAGGGAGTCTTAATACTCAAGTCTACCCACTCGGGCTTGTGGAGATCATGTGACTGGTCTCAAAAGAGCCAAGTAGATGTAGCTCTGAAACTCGGGGAAGGGTTGCAGGAACTTCTACATGGCAGTTAGGTTTGTAGGGTTTGCGCTACAGGTAGAACCTCTAAAAACCAGGACTCTCTGGTCTGACAACATCCATGGTCCAGCATGACCAGGAATGTTCCTGGGCCAGAGAGCCCTGGTGGCAGGGACTTGGGCAGCAGGAGGGACTGGCTAGAAGCCCTGCAACGTGGCAGTAGGGCTGGTGACAGCAGCCACAGAGCAGCCACAGGTACACCAGTAGCCCAGCCGGGTCTGTCAACAGCCATGGGGCTAGCTGTGGGGCTAGCAGCCTGAGTGGGACATTGGCCAACAGACAGTCGGGAGGTTGGCAGGGCGAGGGGGAAGGTTGGCAACTGGGGCCGGAAGCGGAGTTAGGCAGATGGGGCCTGAATTGACCTCCCCTGGTCTGGAAAAATCCCTAATTTGGGACCAGTCAGGTCCCAAAGGTCCTGGACCAGGAAGGTCCAACCTGTACAAAATGTGTAGACCAGCATCCGAGGCTCACCGCTGAGGGTGGATTGCTGCAGTTTCGACATTCCCAATGAGGCCTGGATTTTCCCCATAGAACTTTTCTCCTGACTGGATTTCTTGCTCAAATCCATCCTGGCTGGACCAGCAGCGGGGGCTAGAAAATCAGGCTGGCTACATGGTGG
Organism: Pelochelys cantorii; assembly: GCA_032595735.1. Classification (NCBI taxonomy): domain Eukaryota; kingdom Metazoa; phylum Chordata; order Testudines; family Trionychidae; genus Pelochelys; species Pelochelys cantorii. The sequence continues at coordinate 5,271,173 of CM064344.1, read as the reverse complement.
CCTATATTAAATGATTAATTTGAAGTCCGGCTTCCAGAAAACAAGCACCGCATTATAGCTAGTTCACAGCTCAGCGTCTTAGGAGAACAGCAACACAGTGAGTCCTTCAACTCCTATAGAGCAAAGGGTTTGCAGACTGTTCACAGAAGGACAGTGGCGGCTAGCAGCGTCTGCTCTGATAAATAGGGAAGGACATGGAGGCTGAGGTTTTCAAAGCTGTTGCTGGGAATGAGAGTCACAGGTCCCACTAGAAATTAGTGAAACTGGTGCACACTGTAACGTGGGCACATTTTTACCCATTTAAAATGGTTTAGACTGGCTTAAATGGACACAAACGTGCTCAGACAAGGTTGTGTGCCCATTTCTAGTTGAAAGACCCAGCTTGCGTGAAACAGTGCAACTTTCATGTGAAGCACACCTAAGATTTCCAGGAGACACATAACGAGGGGCTTTACAGATCCAGATAAACACTTGGGGTACGTCTACACAGCACACTTATTTCAAAATAAGCTATTCCAGAAGAAATACTCCGAAATAGCTTATTTCGAAATAGTGCGTTTACACTCCAGGGAAGCCTCAAAATTAGTCCAAGGCAGGCTTCCCTAATGTGGATGCATTACCTTGATTTAGAGCCCCGGGATGCACTGGGGAGTAATTACCTTGAATGGCCCTGGGGAGGAACTATTTCGAAATAGCAGCAGTGGAGCGTCCACACTACCGCTATTCCGAAATAGCTATTTCGGAACAGGAGTTATTCCTCATGGAATGAGGTTTACAACAGTCGGCATAAGCCGTCCGTTATTTTGAAAGAACAGAATTGCTGTGAACATGCTTGCATTGTTATTTCAGAATAATGGACGTTATTCCGAAATGATGCTTCTGTGTAGACGCACACTTGGGTGCAAACTGGAACCCAATCTGACGCGGAGACAATCAGACTACAATTCTCTTCTTGGGACAATAGTTCCCTAGAGCTAATGCCACTGAGGAAGAAGGCATCTACTTTCTGTAACAGACTGAAGCTTCCTCTAGGTTGTCTCCACATAGAGGACACTGCAGGAGCATAATCTCAGGAGCTGGAGAACTTTTGGAGAAAGAGTCTTCTTCCTTCTGGGCCAATTCAGATGCCAAATTCCAGAGGCCCAGATGATCGGAGCAGGCAATCCCCATTCTACACTGCTGTGGAAGGGGGAAAACTTCAAGATTACTGCCCATATGATCTGGGGGAAAGGGGGGAGAAAGTTCCTTCATGATCCTAAATCGGGAGACCTGCTAGACCTGGGTATGTGAGTCAGGCATCTAAGAACTCATCTGATGATACTTCTTCCTTCTTCCGATTTTCATGATTGTTCTCTAATAGACAGCCCCCCCCCCACACACACACACACTAGCCCCAGCTGCACACAATTTATCCCAGTCCCACATTTCAGAAACTGGGGCTTGCCATGGTTTTGGGGGATAAGCTGTAACTCCCAAGCTCACTTGCTTCCCAGTCAGTGCCCTTTCACCTGCCCCAGGGAAATGAATTAAGTTCCTTCTGCAACCAACTGGGTTTAACTCTCATTTTGACCCCAGGCCATCCCATACCCAAAACAGCAGAGAGATAAGGGGGATGAAATAATGCCTTTTGCTGGACCAGCTTTTGTGGGTGGGAGAGTCATTCTCTCCAGCTTAGCCTGGCTAACAACCTTCTCCCCTGTCATACCATCCACACATCCTCCTGCCATGTGAAGTTCTGCAGGTGCAAACCAAGCAGCTGCAGTGCCTAGCTTTTAGCTAGAACAACTTCTCTGTGTCACGCAACGTGGAAGCAAGTATGCAAGAAAACCCAAAACCAAGCCATGCTCCAAAGATTCCCTTAAGTCCATGGAGACCTGATAGGATCCAGGCTGAGCAGCAGACACACAACGATTTGTGTGGACACCAGATACATTTGTGGCACAGCTTGGTGCTGAGAAGAAACAGCCTCAGAGAGGTGCTAAGAGGTCTGGGGGCTAAAATCCAGCACCTGCACATCCCATGTGCATCGTATGTGCAGATCTGAGATTCAGTGTTCCCTGTAAGTTGTGCGTTTGTGCGGCTGCTTAGAAGAAATTCAAATGCTGCCCAGTTGATTAGCAGAGCGTCCACAGCTAGGTTTTGTTTCTACTGGTGGTGCACATTCATGCATGTTTCGGTGCACCTAAAATTATTCTGCATATGGATGGAAAAAGATTAGAAGGAACATTGCTGGTGTTAGAATCCAAGTACCCTGACATCCTCCCCCTTGTTCTAATCACTTTGTACCCGGGGTTTGTTCAAACCTGAAACTCATAGCAAACCTACATCTCAATGTGGAGGGAAATGTTTGCTTGACCTCCGGCAACATGATTGCAGCCCATCAATAACTCCCTGCCCGCTTTCTCTATGGGGACAACTTTTACAACAGCATCCATTAAAAGGGAAGCAATGCGTGTAAGTCCTTAAGGGTATGTCTACACTAGCCCCCTAGTTCGAACTAGGGAGGCTAATGTATTCATTCGAAATTGCAAATCAAGCCCAGGATTTAAATATCCCGCGCTTGATTTGCATCTTCCCGGCCAGTCGCCATTTTTGAAATTTACAAGTCTGGACTAACTGCCCGTGTCTACACGTGGTAGGGACCCGGTAGTTCAAAATAAAGCCCTAGTTCGAACTACCTGTTATTCCTCCTGGAATAAGGTTTAACAGGTAGTTTGAAATAGGGCTTTATTTCTAATTACCGGGTCACTGCCACGTGTAGATGTGGGCAGTTAGTCCGGACTTGTAAATTTCAAAAATGGCAACCGGCCGGGAAGATGCAAATCAAGCGTGGGATATTTAAATCCCAGGCTTGATTTGCAGTTTCGAATGCCTACATTAGCCTCCCTGGTTCGAACTAGAGGGCTAGTGTAGACATACCCTAAGAGAGAGAGTATTCCACAGCAAGGCTTAATCAGGGAGCAAAAGTGAGGAGCTGTGAGTTCCTTGCTGTAAACAAGTTAAACATCATTAAACACACACGCGTCTCTTTAAGGAGATGAAATAGATTGAGCATGTTTATTTTCACAGCATTATTTAGCTGGGTTGGGAAAGAAGAAATCCCTAGCCTTGACACCAGGACACATATCAGAAACAAAGCTGCGGAAAGGAGGTTTTTTCCACTGTGATAATTTTTTTTCCTAATAACTATCTCTCCCATCTACCAATCTTAGGTCAACAAACATGGGCTGATTGACAAGTTAAAATGTTTACCTTAGCCTGCAACTCGTGTAAACCAATTTAAAAGTTTCTAGGGCAGGCGGGTGGGGTAAAAGAAACCCATAATGTCCCTGCCTCTTCCTCACAGCCGCCTTGCAGAGCATAATCGGGACATGTGCTTGTCATGCCCATTGGTTGATGTTGTGGAATGCTCCTGGGTTCACAATTCCACAGGTAGGAAGCTCTCTGAGGGGGGGTGAAATATTCTGGCGTACAAAGACCTAACAGATTCTCAAGCCACCCATCCTGCTGTCTGCTTCCTTTTCAGTAAAACTGGACATGTCAGAAGACCAGAAGACTCCTGGGATTCTGAGGATGGTGTTTTACCACCTCCCCGGGGTCCTTATTCAAATCCAGCCAGGGTGTGTGAGTGCGTGATCCAAAGTCATGCTGGCTACTCAGTGACTCTTATAAAAAGAATTGGCAGTTTTGAGATGGTTGCTTCAAGAACCTGCCCTCACAGCACACAATCCACCCTGTGGACCTTAGAGTGGCTTAAAAGGAGGGGAAGTGTGTAAGTGCATTGTACAGGTGGGGAAGTTGCTGGACAGAGAGGTTACATGTCTGGTTCAAAGTCACACAGTGAAAGAGTAGGGAATAGAACCCACAGCTCCTGGTTCCCAGACTCCTGTTTTTATCCACCATGGGCAAAGAAGATGAGCCACTTTACCCCCCTCTAGTGCTCCATCAAGGCCCATGGCTGCTTGGAACACAGGAACCGGCTCTGTTTCCAAAGCATTAATCAAGGAGTTTAATCCCCAGAGCTGTTGATCTGAGATCTTCCACAAGCAACAAAAGCCCTACAGTAAAACGGGGATGCCATTCGATAAAAACAACCATCTGAGCACCTACATAAGGGTTTACTTCAGACCAGCCTCCATCTCCCTCCAGTTAAGGAAGCTTCTCTCAGGGGAACCTCCCACCATATGTTACATTGTATGGAGATTCCCTTATGGTGTTTGCTTTTCTCCAGCAGGTGAACATCCCATCGGTGCACTTGGTGGAGCTGTGGATATGATGGTCGGCTGGTGGGTCTCAGCTGCAGCGTGTAGCCTGGTGTAGGGGTCCAAATGCACAGTCACGGGTGGCATGTGAGTGACACCTACAGGCAGAATTGAACCTGGGACTTCCGGAGATGAGTACATGAACTAAAAGCCAGCTGGCTCTCAGCTAAGGCTGTAGAGCAGACTCATTTGCTCTCTCTGTAAGTGGTCTAAATGCCACTACATGGGACAGTGAACCACCCCCACGAGGTGTGTGGGTTACACATGCTCAAAGCTTGTCGGTTAATTCAACAGGTCACTTTGGATGCGTCCACAGAGCACAGTTATTTCGAAATAATGTGAGCATCTATACAGTAATTCCATTAGTTTGAAATAAGTTCGAAATAATGGATGGCTTATTTCAAAATCTATGAACTTCATTCCACGAGGAATAACGCTTATCCCGAAATAGCTATTTCGAAATAGTGGCCATGTGGACGCTCCACTGCTGCTATTTTGAAATAGCTCCTCCCCAGGGTCATTCAAAGTAATTACTCAGTGCCTCCTGAGTTCTTAGATACCTGACTCACATAGTCCTCTTTAGCTGAACTCCTGTTCTTCCCTCTGGAGACCTTGGATTCAGGACTTACAAATCTTTGGGGCATTTCCCTTCCCTAGCCCTGTCTAAAGTAGAGGTGGGGAATCTACCCTTGTTCTGCTCCACCCCTCTCCGATTCTGCTTCTTCCCCAACCCCCCACCCTGCCTCCTCCTGCCCTTGCTCTGCCTTCACCACCCTTCACTCTTTCCGCCCCCTCCCCTGAGCACACCCCATCCCCACTCCCCCCAGGAGTGTCCTGTAAGCCATGAAACAGCTGCTCATGGTGGGCCGGAAGAGCTGCGAGAAAAGGGGGGAACTTGGCAGCTGGCAGGTGCTGAGCACCCACTAATTTTTCTCCCAGAGCCCACACAGTGTCAGCACTGGATGAACCCCATGGCTTTCTTAAGGCTGGGATGTTCCATGGCTGGAAGGTGGCCTTTGAGGATGAGGACTGTACCATTCCCAGCCATGCGTTTTGCCCCTCAGCGCTCAGACAGTGGATTGCACTGAGTGGCCGAGCTGGCTCGGAGGGGGTTAATCCACCCACAGCTCATGCACCACCAGAGAGGGAGTGGCTTGCATCAAAATAAGGTGCTTCCCTTTTCCACAATAGACTCTTTACTTGCTTGCCCCCACACCCATGTCTCTCTTTTTTTTAATGGAAGTTAATAAATTTGGAAGGCAAGACACATTGCCCTACTATTAGAGGCTGCCTTGTTGTAGAAGGAACGGCCTGGCTCTATGGGAGTGGCTTTTTTGTGGGGAGGGGGAAGCGGTCCCCCCGCTTCATTCGTCTCTCTGCTGGGTGTGTTGGACAAGGCAGCTTGACTGTGGTTTCCTCAGCCAAGCCAAGACAAGCAAGCTGTGTGCCACATGGATTGCTGGAAGGGCCACGGGTCATGCCATGGTATGCAATGAATCAGAGCTCTCCGGTGGACTGTTGCACGGACTGGCCACGTCAGACTGTACAAGCACATTGCTCTCGGGTCTCGTGCACTTTAGAAACACAGGCACACAAACAGCCCCTCCCTATGCCCTGAAGAGACAAGCAATTCTTAGGGTGGTGCAAAAAAACCTAATAAATGTGGGGAGAGGTACAGCTGTGACTTCACAATCTGGCTTTCCCAAATCACCAAACAAGGGTTGACTGTCTCATTTTGGGTTGATTTCCAGACAAGTGTTTGCTCGTTAATTTCCTTTGAATCCTCAGGCCTGGCGTTTACATAATGACTATAATTGAAAAAAAAACCAACTAGAAGGTTTACCCGGCGTTGCTCGGGTCCTTAGCTCACATAAGTTTTGTTTTTCTTCTTTCAAATTATTGCTCTGGGGTGGAGCTAGGGAGGAGGGGTTCGGTCTTCAGGCTGCCCAGGGAGAGAGGACAACCCCAGCCCTCTCTCACCACAGAAGATTGGGGCCAGGTGAGAAGCACTTTGCCATGGCTGCTGCAGCGACACCGGGCACAGCCGGGGGTTGGGGGAGGACAGACACAAAGATAAACAGACTAACTCTCTGAAATATATAATAGATAAAATGATAGAATCACAGAACACTAGAACTGGGAGAGACCTTGAGAGATCATCAAGTCCAATCCCCTGCCCTCATGGCAGGACCAAGCACCATCAGACAGCTGTCCCTTTCTCCACTCCTGCCCCCCACTGGCTCAATGGGGTTACAGCAGTAACCCTTGCTCTGGCCCCTTGCTGCCCCCTGTGGTCATACTACAGTATAACTGTCCCTCCGACCAGACCCCTCCCATTCCATTTTGTGAGAAACAATCGAATTCTAGGCACATTCCATTGTCCTGGCACAACCCAACCCCTGACCTTGCCTTCCGTTATGATAAGAGGAAGCTCCATACCAACTTCGGCGGTTCTAGCTCTAACCGTTTAGGAAAGAGTTCTTGAACATACGGACTCACAGACAGACAGACAGGTGTGCATTTCTAAAACGTATAATAAGATATGTGGGATGCTAAGGTGAGCTTAAAAAACAATAGAAGTTGAGAAGCTCGTGGCAGGATTTCCACAGTGAGCACCTAATGTGTGTGATTCTGACTGATGCATACATAAGAGCATCCGCATTGAAATGCGGTACAGAGGCCTTAGATGAGGGGACAGTAAAACGCAAGCCTCTTTGTTTCTAAAAAACTGAGGAGTGTGAAAATATCTCTTGGGCTCTTTTCCAATTATTACTTTGGTTACTTCTTCTTTCCAAGAAAGGAAAAGAAGAAGTAACCAAAGACTTGTGATCTGAATAGATCCACCCCTATTTATGATCCCTGGTGACTTAGTCCTGTTACTAGAACTCTGTGTGGATACAAAATTTGTATCTGCATCCACCTCTGCATCCACGTCTGCTGGGTTCTACATACGAAATTTGTAGGGTTCTAGGTACAAAACTTTGATCTGCATCCACATCGGGGTTCTAGATACAAAACTTAGATCTGCAAAAATGAGCCATGGATATAAAGCCAGTATCCACAGATTTGCAGGGCTCTACCTACTAGTCATCAGCCCCCGCAATTCACTATGCAAACCATATGATTATTTTAGGCACAGTTTGGGATTACCTAACCTTTTTAAACACTGCTGGTGTCAGCAGTGATGGTGAGAAAGAGTCATGGATATGCTACAGTACTGGTTGAGAAGCCAATGGTGGGATTCAAAGAGGGGTGCGACGAGATTTAAACTGACAGGCAAGGAAGGAAAATTAATTTATCCATCAGATTTTGTATGGGTTTAAGGGAGGTGTTGTGTGCAATCAATTCTGTAAGACTTCTCAAGTACTTAAAGTTAGGTACATGCATGAGCACCTTGCTACAGGGTTCTGTAGTATACAGACAAATGGGTGGTATCCCTTTAAATAGTTTATGAGCCTTCTACCAGAATTTGTCTTGTGTTGAGGAAGTCACCTGGCCAGAACCTAACAGAGAGCATCAGTGTATATATGTAACAAGGTTTTGTATGCTTATATATAATTAGTAAATACAGTTATATGAAATCTAACTGCATCCATACCGTTTCCTCATACTCTTAATGCTGTGTAAAAAGCAAAGACTAATCAAAACCATTTGTTTTGTGTTGGAACTAATATCAGCTGTAAGGCTGGCCTTTGATTTCCACCAAAACCAATACCGAGGGAGGTGGTAGGATCTCCATCCCTAGAGGTTTTTAAGTCCTGACTTGACCAAGCTCTGGCTGGGATGATTTCGTTGGGGTTGGTCCTGCTTTGTGCAGAGGGCTGGACTCGATGACCTCCTGAGATCTCTTGAAACCCTAGGATTCTATGATTCAATATCAACAAAACTGGTCTCACCGCATGTTCATGAAAAGCAAACAAATAGGATCCCGGCGAAAATCCCTTCAGAATTTGAAAAGTACCAAACCCCACAAAAGTCTCTTCTCTTTTATGCATCCCCCTGGTGGAATTTTCCCTGACTCCACAAGCTCAGACACATGCTGTGTGGACGGAAGGAGGTGGCATTCTGTAACAACGTGGAAGGAACGGTAAATGTGCTTGTGATTCAGTTGGTTTGAGGTTTACTTCCTACATAACAAATGGCTTGTTTTGCGGCCTGACAATAAGAGATACTTAACACACAGTTTGTTCCTGCTCTGGGCTTTGTGGTCGACTAGAGGGACTTGGGCCAAGCTGCCGCTCTGTAATCAGATTGCCTCCAACTTCCGGCCACTGAACACGATAGCAGTGGGCAGAGTTCTGAAATTGGCATGTTCCTACGAGTTCTTCATTCAGTGACAGTCTTCTGCTTTGATTCCCGGACATCCGAATTGCTATTCTTTCCCTTTATCTATTAGCAGGATTATTTGTGGTGAGCAAAGGTGGAATGGAATCAGCAAAGCCAAAAGAATTGTTCTCCTGTGAGAAAGCAGCAGCTGAACTATGTGCTAGGATGCAGAACGGGAACGGTACCACTTGGCGTAGGTGTGTCTTTTAAACTCTTGATGGACAGGACAGTCTACTAGACTGCTTAGCTTCTGGCACAAGCATAGGCAAACTAGCTCAAAAAATGAATCCCCAGCTTGCAGATTTCACTCCAGGCCCCCAGTGGAGTGAAATAGAAGAGGAAATGGCTTTGTTTGCCTACCATCTAGCTAAAATTGGGATAATTGTAAAAGTCCCCTCATTAGACTACATTATGGATTTGTATGATGATAATGTCTACGAACCCCATCCCATGAGAGCGCCCTAGAAGACTTTGCAATCTAAATAGACAAGAAAGACAAAAATGACCTGTGAACCCGACATATTCCTTAGAGCTTTGTGGAAGCAAATCTTTTAAAAAGATACAAGGCGTTCACTGAGCATGTCGTTTCCAGGCATGTTCAGTATTGCTTTGCGATCCCCTCCATGAAACCTTCAGGTTCTGGAGAATGCAAATCATTATTAAACCTAAAACCCAAACAATTTCTAGCCCTCAGGCACACAAAGGCAATTGTGTCAATGAGAACTTATACAAAGCTATCTTCGTCTGAAACCAGCTTTATTAGAGCCATGAATTTCCTCCATTCTTCTCAGTGGGGTATCTACTCAGAAGTCTAATGATGTCAGTAGCAAGGGTTCTGATTTTAAAAAAATAGGCATATCATTTTGCAATGTACATCTAATCTGTGTTTGTCGTCCCTACATGAGGCCATGACAAGTAGGTAATTCAACACAAACACGATCAGCAAAATGTAGAAATCGATATGAGGCAATTTTTCCAAAAGTTCCGAGGGGGCCAGATTTTTAAAAGGGTTTTGCTTGTCTTTAAAATTCAGTCCCTTTAGAAGCTTAATTTGTACTGACTTTCAATGAGACTTGGGTGCCTAAATACCTGGGTTTCTTGAAAATGGGACTTAGGCTCTTTTTCAAGTTTTGCCTGTAGTCTTAAAAGTATCCAGTTTTATTTTTGCCCACAAAGTGATACTGACTAGAACAGTATCTTCATGATCCGAAAGCATAGACGAGAATTTTTAAAGGAATTTCAAGGAATTAAACATCCAAATACCATTAAAATTGAGGGGAAAGGGTGTTTAAAATTTCCATAAGGTTGTTTTTCAACAATTGCAGCTTTTGTCACTACATGGGTTAGTGGATAGGGTGCAGGAGATTTTAATTCCGTTCCTGATTCTCCCCAGTGTTTTGCTGGTAGGTCAGGTCTCACAGTGCCTCAGTTTCCCAATCTATCAAATGAGGATAATGATACTGACCTCCTTAGTGATCTTCAGATAATGAGAGGTAGAATTCATTATTACACTAGCATCATTCTGTCCTTCATCTGTCAACAAACCTCCTGCTCACATGAATAGGATATATACCTAGGACTGAGGGTAGTTTATGACCCTGTTTAAATAATTCTAGCCCCTAGTCTTAAGCCTTGCCACAGAATGCTATTGACACCACTGTTTGTGAGGAAGACGGCAATATTTGCAAGGGTTGATATTTAAGAATAATGGCATCATTGGACTGGAAGGGACCTCGAGAGGTCATCTAGTCCAGTCTCCTGCACTCATGGTAGGACTAAGCACTATCTAGGAGTGTCCAATCTCCCTTCTCCTCAGCAGCCAATGGGATTTTCCCAACATTCCCTGGTTTACCGATTTGAAGTCCGATCTAAAACTTACTGAAGTAAACGGAAAGGCTCTCATAGGCTTCAATGGGTTTTGGATCTGGCCCATTGAGAACATGGCTTGTTCTACGGCTTGCATGATTTTCTGGGACGTGGCAAGCCTGGAAAAAACCAACCACTTCCTTGTGCTCACCCGAGAGCTCCAAATTGGATTAATATCCTTATCTGATCTGGGAGCGTTTTTCCGTGCCGGTAATGGAGCCAGAGGGGGTTTCAGTTTCGGGGCTGCCAATCTTTTTATGATTTAAAAGTGATACTTTTAATATTTTGTTACTTCCTAAAGTGGGTTAAACTCGATTAGGAAAAATTAGCACCTTGCAGTTCTGAACTCTGATTTCACTGGGATGCTTGTTATTCCCCTTCTAAGAGTCATTCCTTTCCAAGGTCAAGAGTGCACAATAGCAGGTGGGAAGCATTGGATTAAAGTGTTGATAGAGTCATAGAGTTTCACACCAGAAGGGTCTGCACTCCTGTATAGACACAGGCCACCAGATCTGTCCTTCTTACAGGCTCCAAGAGCCCTAGTTCCAGCCAAATGTCTGTGCTGTTATTGTTAGCCCCATAGCAAAGCAATCCATCTGGACTCTGAGATTCACTGCTATGTGCAGTGGGAGGGAGTTTCTTCAGTGTGAATGTACCCTTAGATCCTTTAGTGCCAATGTTGATTTTGAAAATGGGAATTAAGCTCCTAAGGTCAAGTCTACGCTACAGGGGAAGGTTGAATTAAGACCATGTCTTCACTCAGTGGAAGATCGACACTGCCATGATGGATCCTCTGAAATTTGATTTAGCAGGTCTAGCTAAGACCTGCTAAACTGAACTCAGAGGGTGCCCCCCTCCGTTGGCGGCCGGCACTCCTGCTCCTGCAAGGAGTAAGGGAAGCTGACAGGAGCATTTGCTCCCATCAGCCACCTGCTGTGGGGATGACAGGGAAACTCGAATTAAAGTATATCAACTCCAGTTACGTAATTAATGTAGCTGAAGTTGCCTATCTTGATTCGGCCTTCCCTTTAGTGTAGGCCTGGCCTAACATAAGTAGCTCCAGCTACATTAATTATATAGCTGGATTCAACATACCTTAATTCAAGTTTCCGCCTGGTGACCACAGTGGGAGGTCAACAGGAGCAAATGCTCCCCTTGACTTCCCTTACTCCCTATCTCCGGCGGGTCCCTTATCCCCCCTTTCTAAAGTGGGAGCTAGCTCCCTCCTTCGGGTGGCCTGGGTTGGCTCTGCGGTCTCTTCCCTGGTGGGCAGAGGAGGCAGGACTCAAACCCACCACGCTGCGCTCCCTGGGCAAATGCCCTATCCCCTAAACCCGCTAAATTGAACTCCAGAAGATCGACTCCAACAGCATCGATCTTCTGAACAGTAAAGATGGGGCCTAAAACAGTTTGAAAGTGTTACCCTCCTTGTCCAACAATTTCTGTGACTGTTCCTTAGCCAGTGGGTGATGTGAAAGTGGTTCCTTGCTAGCAGGGCTGGATGGAACCCAATGAAAAAAATTGACATTTTGGTGAGAAATAAGAAACAAAATGCTGTTGAGCTGCTTCATGAAATTTCATCCCCTACCCCCACTTCCTTCCCATTTTTCTATGAGGTCTAGTAACAAGTATTTGGTGTTTGAAATGGGAAGCTGAGTTTGTTAGTGTAGCTTGGATGCAAACTCTGATTCTGATCTCCTTTATATTGCAATAACACACAACTGACCATTACAATGTCAACTGTTGCAAGTAATTCCACTGTAGTGAGGATGTATGCAGTGTCTGTTCATGGGAACTAAGAGGTTATTCGATGTAATGCCCATTGCAGGGCTCCTGGACTTTATTAATAGAGTGCCTTGCAAAGCACATGGAATATGTAATTATTTTGCATTGGTATTTGCTACAAACTAAAACAAACAAAAGGAAGTTTTTCTTCACTCAGCACACAGTCAACCTGTGGAACTCCTTGCCAGAAGATGTGGTGAAGGCTAGAACTTTAAAAGCGTTCAAAAAAGAGCTAGATAGATTCATGGAGGTTAGATCCATCAATGACTATTAGCCAGGATAGGTAGGAATGGTGTCCCTAGCCTCTGTTTCTCTGGAAGTGGGTGACAGGGGAGGGATCACATGAGGATTACATGCTGTGATCCCTCCCTCTGGGGCATCTGGTATTGGCCACTATTGGCAGGCAGGATACTGGGCTAGATGGACCTTTGTTCTGACCCACTATGGCCGTTCTTATGTTCTTATGTAACTATGCTGATTACTATGGGTACATCTGCACTTGCTCCCTACCTCATTGTATGAGGTTTACCAGTTATTTCGAGAGAAGGGTTTTCTCTCGAAATAATGCTGCTACATGCAGCGTTTTATTTTGCAATAACACGATTTCAAAATGGCGCCCAGATGTGATTATGCTAATTAAGCACAGGATATTTAAATCTCGAGATAGGGAGCAAGTGTAGATGTACCCTATGCGAGTAAGAAGAGCATGAAGACAACTGGTGCCCTGCTACTGACATTTTGAGAAATTCTCAGCACTTCTGAGACCAGCGATGGACAACGTGGGTAGTAAGAGGGCCGCATGAGTGGCCCTTCTTATTTCCATAACCATGACAATCTCCCGGTATAGAATAGTTTCGCTACCTCTGCTTGTGTATCTAGAATTTGCGGGATGTGCCGACAGAACCGTAGCAGTGCTTGATTGGACACAGTGGGAGCAGACAGCTCTCACAGTCACCGTTGTGTGCAGTCAGCTCACACCTCACTTCACAAGCCTTGGCTTTATGCATGTGTCGCTGCAGTAATACCAGTAGGAAAAAACCTATGTGGATGAAAACAGCAGAATCTGGCAATGTCTCACGGGCCACTCCTAGAACCGCAATGGCCACTGGTGGAGCCCCTTAACCTGTAATACATTACAGAGCCTTGTAAAGGAAAACAAAGCGTGGGAAGGGGAAAAAACCACATTGGGTGAGTTTCTCAGCTTGCCACAGACCGAGTCTCAAATCGGTCACAGCATTCCACCTGGAAACAAAATAAATATTCGTGTATGTTTGATCTAGACTGTAAGAAGGAAATAGCGATGAGAATAGAGAAACTAGGAGCAAGTTTGAAGGCGATGGTTAAGATCTGGAAAAGCAAAGCGATTAGCTTAGGAACGAAGCTGAGCGTCTTGAAAACATGTGTATTCAGCAGCATGTGGTATAGATGTGAGACATGGGTGATAACAAAAGATTCGAAGAGAAGGATATTGGCATTCAAGAGGAGTTGTTAGAGAAAGATCCTGACAATAGGATGGATGCAGAAGGTCACCAACGAGGAATTATATAGGAAGATATAGACCAAAGAGAACCTGCTGCAGAAGGTTATACAACAGAAGTTACAGCTATTTGGGCATATATGCAGAATGAACGACAAGCAAAAAATTAAGACCCTGGTATTTGGCATAATGGATGGTCTGAAGAGAGGAAGACCCCACAGAGAATGGGGAGATGATATAGTAGATTGGTGCAGAGCTAGTCTACAGAAACTAAGCCACCCTGCACTGGACAGGGAAAGATGGAAGGAAATAGTGAGGGAGGCATCGGACACCAACAGGCCTTGAGCCCATGGTTGTTGATGATGATGATGATGTTTATTCAAACAATGCCATTCTCGGCATTTTCCTAAAAGTCAAGCGATCTGCCAATAGAAAGGGCAAAGGTAACCTTGTTTTCAATATTTTATTATGAATTTTCCACCAAGGTTAGTAGTCTCATGCTGTTATCTGCCCTGGGTTTCTGTTGCCAGAAGGAGGCTGCTGGGGATGATGGTGGTTTGCATGCTGCCTTTTTGGCTGGCCAAGGCACTGCCATGGCTTCAGAGAGGCTTTTGTGTAGAAATTGGCCAGTTTCTGTGGGCTGCCTCTGGCCTTCCAACAGCACTTGTCAGACATCTGCCGATTGTGTCTGTCCAGTGGGAGCGAGCTCTGAGTCCCTCAGGTATTTCGCTGGCAAAAGCGCTGTGATGAGAGAGAGTAGCTGGGCTTTTCCCAATGAAATTCAGCTCTCGTCGCATAGGATTAATGGCAACGCCAAATCTGATTATTGATCCGGCGTCTAAAAAAATCAGCCGGTAGCCAGTCATAAGAATGAGTTTCCTTACATTCCACACAAAAGCAGAGAGAAAAGCATCAGCCATGTGGAGCTCAACCTACCACACCACTGACTCAGGTTGGAGTTTTGGCTGCTCTTCACCTCTGCCTATCAAACTTGGGTACTTCTGAAAATCAGGAACAAGGTAGCTCTGCTGGCTGTGTACAATACAGCCACTATCTCAGCACATGCCTGTAGGCATAAGTGGGGCTCAAACTCCCGACCCTGAACATCAAAAGCTCAAGTCCTAAGCTAACAAAGCAGCCCTGTTAACTGTGCTTACATAGAAGGCATTAGTTTCCCTTGGGACAACCACTAGAGGGAGACAGGAATTCACACACCAAGGTTTGCATCTTAGACGTACAGAAAAATCAAAGGAGTCACATAAATAGGATTATAGAGAGGAAAGGGCTTCCCTTTCACATTTGCAAAGCTTTCTCAAACCCTATGACTGAGGGGCACTGGGCCGTCACAATAGACAGATGTCTGACCACCCCTGACTGCAGAGCAAATGCAAACAGTAAAAACTGGCCCATGATAGCTGCCATGAAGCGTAGTCGCAAAGTAAAAATGGGTCTGAACAAGACCCAGGCTTTGCCATGAAATTTGGATCTGAATTTCCTCAATGTTCGGGATGATTAGGACCGAGGGTTCCCATGCCAGGCCATGTAAATTACATGCCTAACAAACCACAGACTATCATGTTTGAGTGATGATCAGTCATGGATTTGTAATATGGTGCACCAGGTTCTGAGCTCACCCTGGTGCATCGCAAAGTGATAACTAAGAAGCCCTAATCAGTTTTAGGGTTTTCAACGCCATCCATCACTCTCGCATGTATGCAGTTATGTGTCCTTTATTCCATATATCTGTGTCATCCTTTTTACAGATGCCTTTTTATAGGTACCCTTCTGATTTTCTTCCACTTGTATTGCCATCTTTCTTTTTACTTAAATGTACCTGGTGTAGGTTTTGACGGGGAGCAACTTCTGTTGCTTCATGGGGCACGGCCTAAGGTCTGTGTCTGGGTGAATGCACTGGCTTTGGGAATAAACACCTGATTAGTTTCTGGAGCATACAGGAATGGAACTTGGGTAAGGAATTTTGATTGACAGGCAGTGTGAAAGGCCAGTATGTCAGGAAAGTTGCTCTACCATTATCAGCAGTGTATGGTTCATGCCGGCTGCATAATTCTCTTTCCATCCCCCTGGCAAGGATCATTGATGTTTCCCTCTAAAGTTGGAAAGGGGCTCTTTTTCCATAGCATCATCTGACCATGGAACAGTTGGCAGGGGAAGCGTGAAGAGTGATGTGGCTGAATCCTCTCTTTCAGACTGTTGAATAGGTCTTCTTCAGTGGCAGCCCTGGCCATCTGGCGCTAAAGATGTGAGGACCTGAATCAGTGGCCTACCATGAGGCAGAGGGGGGCGGGGTTTATTTGCACCCTCTTTTGGAATACAGTTTCGAGATTCGACCTTCCGCATCCTTAGCAACATCACTGCAGATTGGCTCCGGCAAACTCAGCTAGAGGAGTCTTGGAGTGTAGAGAGGGAAAGGGTCCCGTGTATCTCCAGGCGGAGCCCTGCATTTTGAAGAACTGCTCATTAATGCCCTGTGTCATTTGGTCTGACATCTCTTCAGTGCTGGTGTCCCTCAGCCTTCTCCTTTGAGATTCTGTTCTGTCGCCCAGTCATTCTTACAACATAAAAACATAAAACAGCCATATCGGGTCAGACCAAAGGTCCATCCAGCCCAGCATCCTGTCTTCTAACGGTGGCCAATGCCAGATGCTCCAGAGGGAGTGAACAGAACAGGGAATCAACAAGTGATCCCTCTCCTGTCACCCATTTCCAGCCCCTGACAAAGAGGCTAGGAACACCAATCCATGCCCATCCTGGCTAATAGCCATTGATGGACCTATCCTCCATGAATTTAGCTTACTCTTTTTTGAACCCTATTAAAGTCCTGGCCTTCACAACATCCTCTGGCAAGGAGTTCCACAGGTTGACTGTGCCCTGCATGAAGAAATACTTCCTTTTGTTTATTTTAAACCTGCTACCTATTCATTTCATGTGGTGACCCCCTAGTTCTTATGTTATGGGAACAAATAAATAACTTTTCTGTATTCAGTTTCTTTACACCACTCATGATTCCATAGACTTCTATCATATCCCCCCTCAGTCTTCTCTTTTCTAAGCTGAAAAGTCCCGGTCTTATTGTAAAGTCATTTTCCCCCATAAGTAGACTTAAGTTTTCTTTCCTTTTTCTCAGGCCATTTACTCCTTAGTCCATCTTCTAAGATTGTGGACCGTTTCCTTCCATTATTTATACTGCTGCTTTGTAGGGTTTTATAGACTATGTGCATGGCCCCTGAGTCATCTTTTTACTAGACTATGCAAGTTTACAGGAGCGGTTGACAAAGGCTTCCCTTGTCGACCGATCTGTGTCTAGACTGATGCGCTGTGCCAGATCAGCTGATTGTCGGCACAGCGCGGTGGCCATTTTTATTTTAATGAAGCGGGGATTATTTAAATCCCCTCTTCATTGACTGTGTCGGGTAAACTAATTTACATGGCTCCATTGACGGGGCCATGTAGTCTAGACATACCCTCATAGATTGGTGTGCTAACCACTAGACCATGCTTCTTCCCCAACATAAGGCTAGAGTGGGACTTTAATAGTGAACAGGCTTCAGGCTGGACCTCCACACAGGGCAAATTTCACTCTATGGGAGTAGCCACATTATTTTATTATCATGCCCCTTGTCCTTCCCCTACTTTGTCTCTCTTGTAGTGTATCATTCAATTTCCTCTATAAAGCAGGGATTGTGTTATTTGTTGGTTTCGGTATGGAGCACGTTGCTGGGATGAGAAAAATAAATCCTGGGCATTGTCCGCCATGCCAAAGTTTTAGCCGTTCAATCAGGAAGCAGAAATAATGCCATGTGACTTGGAGGAAAAGTCACATGATGGCAAAAAGTCCAGTTGAACAGGTCACAACCCATATGGAGCCTGAAACGCTTCTTCCAAACTATGAGGCGGATATAGACGAATAATGCTTATGGCAAGAGCAATCCAAGTTAGGTTGCGAACAAGTTGCAGTGTAAAGAAGGTCTGAGCTGCTAACGAATATTATTTGCATAATATAAGAAAGGCCATATTGGGTAAGACCAAAGGTCCATCTAGCCCAGTATCCTGTCTGCTGACAATGGCCAATACCAGATGCCCCAGAAGGAGGGAAAACAACAGGTAATCATCATGTGATCCCTCCCCTGTGATCCATTTCCAGACAAACCAAAGCTAGGGACACCATTCCCTAGCTAATAGCTAATAGCCATTGACGGACCTTACCTCCATGAATTTATCTAGCTCTTTTTTGAACTCTGTTAAAGTCCTCATCTTCCCAACATCCTCTGGCAAGGAGTTCCATAGGTCGACTGTGTGCTGAGTGAAGAAAAACTTCCTTTTGTTTTAAACCTGCTGCCTATTAATTTCATTTGGTGACCCCGAATTCTTATATTGTTGGAATAAGTCAATAACTTTTCCTTATTTCCTTGCAACAAATTAATCACCAAGTTCCTAATTATTTGTCTTTGCAGTGTAGCAATACATTATTCGGCTATGTAATAGTCACGGATGAATCACAGAATGTTCACATTTCCAAAATATGCTCTTGACTCTGTAAAGCTACTTCATCAATCTCACAATGAATGCTCTCACATGAGATTTCTGGGAATACTGCAGTAGAATGTCTTGCGGTCCTGGCTCCTTCTTTGCATTTCAAGAATGTGAAAATAAAATGGAAACGCTCTCTTCAATTGTGATCATTGCACAATCCGCAAGATGGGATATTCGCTCAAGAGACTATTTATTTATTTATTTGTCACATGGTCTTTTGGTGAGACCATTAGAGTCAGGAGTTCTGGGTTGGATGCCTGGCTTTGCCATGGACTCTGTGTGTGCCAAACCATTTAATCTCTGTGCCTCCATTGTCAACTTGAAAATTGGGATTAACAACACTTTTTTTCTCCCATCCTTCCTCCGTCTTGCCTGTTTACAACGTAAGCTCCTCAGGATAGAGACAGTCTTAATTTATCTATGTCCAAATTATTGCTACAGCATGAAAAATGCTATTCTAAGATACATAATTATAATTTTAATAACAAATTTAAAAACAAACATACAGAAACCTATTGGGGAACACTTCAATCTTCCGAATCACTGTTTAAAACATCTTCAAGTAGCTGTCTTGTCACAAACCTGTTCTACTAGCCAGATCCACCGAGAAGCATTGGAATTAGAGTTCATCCGCAAATTCAATTCATATGCTAATGGACTCAATCGTGATGAAAGTTGGTTGGGGCACTACCAACTTAACAGCCGTTGAAGGTGCAAACAGCTCTTTATGTAGACTCCTAAGTCAGGAAGGATACTATCAATTGACTTCGGTTCTTATCTGCTTCATTTTAACTACCCAATCTTCATATACTTACTGATTCCCTCTAGCTCCTTGTCTCCCACCCCCTTCTCTTTTTTCCTTCCCCCCTCCCCTTCCTCTCTCCTATTTATTTTGGGACTGCACATCCTAAATTCATAACTCCAGTCATCTGAAGAAGTAGGCTGTGCCCACGAAATCTCATGATACCATCTACATGTTTTGTTAGTCTATATAGTGCTACCAGACCATTTGTTGTTTTTTTCTGTAACAGACTAACTCAGCTACCCCCCTGAAGCTTATAATTTTAATGTTTCTCATTTTAGCCCAGACCCAGAACGGTGCATAAAAAATGAGGAAATAATTGGACGAGGCGAAGAGAGGATATTACCAAAACTTTTCTAACAAAGATTTGTATCAAGCATTAGGCAGATATTTCAACAGCATGTTTTTATTTCCTGGGAAAATAAGTTTGCTGATCTCAGGTTAGAGCCCTTTGTAACAAAAATGGTGATACATTGAGCAATAGACATGTGAATACGTTTCCAGGTTAAGTGTGGGTTTGTAAAACTGTATCATTCTTGGGTTCATGGTGCTTTCTTATTGCCTTTCTGTTCTCACCTAGAAAAAGATGAACTTCTGTCCACATAGCTAGCACAAAACACAGAGGCTTTACTGGCTCTCGGGAAGGACCAATGGAAAATGGGTGTGTCCAGGGGCGGCCCATGACTACAGGCTGACTCGGCCATCGCCTAGGGTGCTGCCTTCAACGGGGCACCCGGGGCGCCCGATGATAACGTCACTCCATTGATGGCCTTGCAGGCGGGGGCACGGATCGCGCGTTCTGCCTGGGGCACCAGCTGCCGCAGCCCGCCTCAGGCCGCTCCTGGGTGTGTCAAGACTTTTCCGCACTCCTCTTATCCATCACCGGGTGTAACTGTCTTCTCCCGTTTGTTGCTTCCATAAGCTGGAAGGAGGTTGTGTGATCCCAAGTCTACTCTGCTCGCAGCACAACACTTCCTCACTCAGACCCAGCAATAATGCTTTGAAACAATCCTGGCAATCGATTACAACATTTTCCACCAATCGTTATTTGAGAGACGCTCCTAATAATAAGTGATACAACAACAGAATGGGAGCACAAAGTAGTGTCCAGTGCAAAGAAGTTAGTTACTCTGCGGGCGAAAGAGGAAACAGAGTCAAGTCCCAGCTACAATTTGTCTTAAGAATTTAACTCAAACAGTATGTTAATTTCACACATAGGGACACCAAAGGGACTTTGCAAGAGCAGCTGCAACACGTTGCCAAGATATTTTCTCAGCTTCCATCCATTGTTGCACAATTGCCATTGAATGTATTAATTGCCATAATTTTAAAATCTGATTTACTAATAACCCCCAGTCCCTGTTATAGGGAATGTTGGTTTTGCTGGATTTCTTTTTTTTTAAATTACCGCCATGGTGAACGCACTCATTTTCTGTAAGTAACTATATATATTTAATGTATATTTTAGAAGTATATATAGGATGACAAACTCAGCTAGTTCTGCTCATCAAGGGTATGTCTACACTGCAGAGTTTTGTCGGAAAAACTGCTGGTTTTTTTGACAAAACCTGAGGAACGTCCACACTGCAATCGCATTTTTTCAAAAGTAAATCGAAAGAACAGAGGGGTTTTTCTGGTGCTGATAAACCTCTTTCTATGAGGAAGAAGCCTTTTTCTGAAAGAGCTCTTTCAGAAAAAGGTGTGTGTGGACAGGGAAGATGGAGTTCTTTCTCAAGAAGAGGAAAGAGGAAAAAGCACAGGTGCCCTGGTGGCCATTCCACCCATAGTAATCACAACTTACATGCGAGATAGCGTCCATTCAATGTGGATGCTATCTGTCAAAAAACCAGATTGCTTTTTCGATGCACTTTTGCTGTGTAAACGCTCTCTTTTGGAAGACTTTTTTTGGAAGATCTCTTCCGGAAAACTTTCTTCCAAAAGAAGCCTGTGGTCTAGACATAATCTGATACAGCATCTTTCTATTGTCTTTGTTTATTTGATCTATCTTTCTCCAGATTTTCCCCAGTCTTTTCCTTGCTTCCATTCCTGATTATTTTTTTCCCTCAACTTTCTTTGTTTGATCTGCTCTTCTCTATTCAGATTCTGTTTCCCTCTGGCTTCTGTTTTTGGTCCACTTTTCTTTTGTCTCTTTGTCTGTTTCTTCTTGTTATTTTATTGTGGTAGCACGTAGGAGCCCCAGGCATGGTTTAGGCCTCCTTGTGCTAGGTGCTGTACAAACACGGAAGAAAAGCTGGTCCATTCCCAAAAGATCTTACAGTCTAAAGCCAGGTCTACACTAGGGGGAAAGTCAACAACTCCATAGCATAGCTGGAGTTGACATACATTAGCTTGAATTTCTGCTATGGGAGGTGAATGGGAGAATCTCTCCCGTCAACTTCCCTTACTCCTCGTGACCCAGTGGAGTACCGGAATCTGTGGAGGCATAATCAACAATCGATTTAGCAGGTCCATACAAGACTAGCTAAATCGGACCTCGATAGATTGATCTCTGCAGTGTCAATCTTCTGGTAAGTCAAAACAAGCCCTCAGTATAAGAGAAGGAACAACAGACTGATGTTGTCAATAAAGAGAGTGGAAAGCACAAGGAGATAGCTAGACAAAACTCAATGATTTCAGCACACCGGCTGCTCAGTGTGTTATCATGCATGGCGTGGCTAGTGAGAAGGGAAAAGGGGGAACAATTGTTCTGGGGGACTGAGCTCAGGGGCCTCCAAACCACTGGTAATGTCTGTAAATGGGGTGAAATGAGTGCGGATGGGGCCCCAGCGAACATGATGCTCTGCAGTCCCGGATTCCTCTCGACAGGCCTGTGACCAAAACCGTCCTTCATTTCACCAGGGGACTCTTTTTGAAAGGCCTCATGGGAGCAGAGGCATCGGAAGGAGGTGGTTGGGTGTGTTCAGAAAGGAGACACTGTTCCAAGTTGGAAGGGCATGATGACAGGAAGCACAAAAACACGGGGGAGAAGAACCAAAGGGGAGCAGGTGAGAGGACGGATGGGCCCGAAATGGGAAGCCCGAGGAAACCAGGGCAGAGAAGTCACAAGGGCTGAGTCATGCTGTAAAGGTGGGGACATGGCGTTTGAAAGTGAGGCAGAAAGCAAGAAGAAACCAGGTTTTCCATGCGTACGTATCTTAGGAATTTTTAAAGCTCCAATCACTCACTATTGCTGACAGGAGAAGAAGAAAATTTCAGCGGAAGCCTTTCAAATGGACTATAAAATCTTGGCCCGGTCAGTGCAGGCTTGTTCCTTCCAGTATATTTTCTAGGCCTTTGCCCGGCTCAGACGGAACAATAATAAGCTTTGCTCTTGTTCTCCGGCCTGTGGCTACAGGATGATTTCTGCAGCTTGGAGACAAACGATTTGGGACTGAAAAAGGGAACTATTTCAACAGTTCCTGCTGTTACTGCTTTCCCAGCTTCACATGGGTCAGTTCCACCTCAGCCAGTCCAGACGCTTTGGTATGATGTACAAGAAGGGTCATCCGGTTCTTCAGAACCATTTCCAGTTGGGTTTCCCCTCTTTTGTGTGTGTGTGTGTGTGTGTGTCTGTTTGTTTTTAACTTGGAAATGTATCACGCTCCATGACCAGCCTGCAATTTTGTGCAGTGGAGGGGGCTAGCACGGACCAACATTCGGTCATTTTTGTACCTCCAGAGTGTATGTGTGTGTGTTTCTCCAGTGTGTGTGTGTGTGTGCGCGCGCGTGTGTGTTTCTCCAGTGGTCCGCAAAAACAAAGCTCTGACCCAAACTGAACCAGAGGTGGAACTATTTTTTAACGATTTTGGCCCCGCGTTGTTTCTGCTCTACTCTGGGCCAAAGTTCCGTTTCCACGGTGATCTCCTTTACTCCACTTTGGCAGTTAAAGGGGCCTGGACGCAGGAGCGAAGACCGTTTGCACCCATCCTCGGGCACGAACGCTGGAGCGGCATCAAAGGGCCGCAACGTACCAGAGACTCAAGTGCAGAGAGCAGCCGGAGCTCTCCAGTCCCCACAAAGGACAGTTCTCAGAGTGACTCCATCAAACACGCTCATGAAGCCCCTCGACCGCTCCAGTCACTCATGGCCTGAAGGTCCCAAACTCCCAACATTACTAGGTCTACAGGCATCACGCTCCCCAGCGCTGTGGAAAACAGAGCAGACGACAGCGCCAGCAGCCGCAGGGGCTTAGGTGCAGCACCAGGGAAGTGCAGACTCTGAGCAACTTCTGCAATGGGCTGATTCAATTAATCTTGGGGCTCTTGACTCCTTGCTAGATCCCTCCTGGAGCACCTCAGTTGTCTTGGATCGCATGGCAGTGCCTGACCCAACTGCTGTTGTTTTCCAAGCTCTTCTTTCTCTTTCCCCTCCAACCTCTCAATCTCTTTCCCCACCCACCATTTTTACCCAGAGCTAATTAATTATGCCCAACTGAGCACTTGATCGATCGATCTACCTTGGGCACCTAGATGTCTCCCATTATCATAGAATTTCAGAGGGGTAGCCAAGTTAGTCTGTAACAGGAAAAACTTAAAAAGCAACAAGTAGCACCTTAAAGACTAACAAAATATGTAGATGGTATCATGAGCTTTCATGGGTAAAACGCACTTCTTCAGATTATTCTTCATTATCACAGAGTGTGAGTGACTCACTCCCTGTAGTGTATTTCCCCCCACAACATCCCTAGGAAGCAAAGCTGTGCGCCTCTCTCCACGGTGCACGTACGGAACCAACGCACGGCCACCCAGGTCACGCGTGAAGTCTAGGGCAGAGCACAAGGCGGTTGCACAAGCGTTTCTTGAGTCACTGCCTGAACAAGATCCTTGGAAGAACCAGGAAGTGGCCTGCCTGTCACAGAAAGCAGGACACTCTGGGTCTGGAGAACAAGTCTAGAAGAGTTTGACATTGCAGCCGTAACCCCTTTTGGGACCATAGCTGAGTGCCAGTTAGCTTTGTTTGGATGCTGAAAATGCTCAACTCAGTCAGCACCGAGGAGCATCCTTCTGTGAACGGGGCCGTAATTTGCCCTCGCTACCCCCACCGATAACACCGGTTTTGTCTCCGAGTGGACACCTCAGCAGAAGGGATGACTCATTGCATGGGTGGGTTGGTGGCTTTGCCTGGTTTACAGCCCATTATACATTTTCTCCCTGCCAAGTTAGCAGAGATTTACGCTGGGTTCTCCCCACCCTCCCTCCAGAAATATAAAATCTTTCAGCAAGGACAGCCATCCTGCTTTTCACACTCCCTGGCGAGAAGAAAAATCAGGATGTCCTCTGCTTCTGGGCTGCTTTCCCCCCTCCCCCTGGCACTCACCCACAAACATTTATTTAAAGAAAAACCCTTCCCTCTTCTGTTGACAGACACATTGGTGCTAAAATGTAGCTTGCTTATAAAAGGGGAATCAGAGAGGGAAGCACCAAAAGACAAATGGCTGTATGCAACAAAAAGGATGCTTATTTTTAAGAAAGGAACATAAGAACGAGGGCTCTCTTATTCCAAGCGCTAGGATTTACCACATAAGAACTTTAAGAATGACCATACTGGGTCAGATCAAAGGTCCATCTAGCCCAGTATCCTGTCCTATGACAGTGCTAGATATCCCCAGAGAGAATGAACAAAACAGAATCGTCAAGTGATCCGCCCAATCCCAGCTTCTGACAGAGGCTAGGAACACCATTCCTACTCATCCTGGCTAATAACTATTGATGGACCTAACCGCCATGAGTTTATCTAGTCCTTTTTTGAATCGTGTTAAAGTCCTGGCCTTCACAACATCCTCTGGCAAGGAGTTCCACAGGTTGACTGTGTGTTGTGTGAAGAAGGGTGGATTCAGTTTTCCAACAGCCTCCACTTCTCCTCCCATTGGAAAAGAGTGTGCTCTGAGATTATCTAAGGGAAGTTCAATGTAAAATGCATATATCTAAATAAGAGAGTGCAGAGGGTCTAATCCATGCTCTTTGGCTTTTTACCTTAAAAATGGTCACTGAAGTACGTATGTAAATCATACCAGAGCAGGTTGACCCTTAAAATGCTCTCTCAGCGCAGCTTCACCAATGCAGCTGTGCCACTGTGGTGCTTTAGTGACGATGCTCTAGGCCAATTGGAGAGAGTTGTCCTGTCACGGAGCTAATCCATCTCCACTAGCGGTGGCAGCTGTGTCTGCGGGAGAAGGCCCCCAGCCCACATAGCACCGTGTACACCAGCACTGAGGTTGGTATAACACTCAGAGGTGTGAATTTTTTTACACCCCTGAGCAATGCCATTTTACCAAAGTAATTTGTCGTATTGTGCCTGCCTCCGGTCTGTTTAGGAGCTGAAGGACACCCGCCTGAATGAAGTGACATGCCTAAAGGGATAGGCAGAGCCACCAACGGGGGGGGACAGTTGCTCTGAGACCCGGTGATTTAAAAGGACTCCGGGTTCCGGCTTCCACTGTCGTTACTGCAGCAGCAGCAGCCAGAGCCTGGTGCAGCATGGTCTGGGTGGCACGGAAGGGTGGGTGTGGGAGGTTAGCGTCCAGCCCTGCCTCTTCTGTCCATGGCCCCACCCCTTCTGGGGGGCCTGAAACCAAGCCTCCCCTCTCCCCACTTTGCCCAGGGCCCTGTGAAGTCTGTCACCAGCCCTGGTGATAGGAAGTAGCACGACAAGGTCGGCTTTGCCCAGTTTTTATTAAAATTAAGTCCATGTGGGCTTGCAGAATCAGGGCCATAGCATGCTGTACTTTTTAATGCCCCAGAAGGATATAAATAGGTGGTTTTTTCCTAGTATTTCATTTACACCTATTCCATTTTGTGGGTGCAAATTGTTTTTTTTTTTCCTTTTACAGTCTCTGCTTTAATATTTTAGGCTACTTTACTCATTAAGATGATGTTGTATCCAAAAGAGCATGACTGTTACATACATAAAAAATAACCAGTTCTACAATGGACAGGTACTTTTTTTTTCTCCCTTCTTTTTCTGTGACAAATTCTGGGTTCCTGTTTGTTCCACTCCAGCTCATCTGAAGAAGAGGGTTTTGCCCACGAAAGCTCATGATACTATATATTTTTGTTAGTCTCTTAGGGCTTGTCTACACTGCAGAGAAGATCCAAGTTTCTGCAGTCGGGATTCAATTTAGCAGGTCTAGTGAAGACCGGTAATTTGAACTGAGAGGACACTCCTGTTGGCACCGGTAGTCCTGCTCTTCACGAAAAGTAAGAGAAGCCAACGGGAGTGTGGGCTTCTGTTGACCTTCCACTGTGTGGACAGCACCAAAACACAATTTAAGATACTTTGACTCCAGCTACGTGATTAACATAACTGGAGTTACAAAAAAAGCAATCATGTAGCACTTTAAAGACTAACAAGATGGTTTATTAGGTGATGAGCTTGTGTATCGTAAGTCGACTTTCCCCTTTAGTGTAGACCTGGCCTGCGGTACCATAGGGCCATTGGTTGACAAAAAATAAGTCATAGCACAGATGCATTTTCAAAGTACTCTGATGAAAAGCCCTGCAAAGGGCCTGTACAGAGATGAGCAATTCCCGCTGATGTGAGAGCAATCTCCAGTGAACAGAGCATGCCCTGCGCTTCCCAGGAAGGATTTAGCACCGCTCGGGACTAGATTCTCGGGGCAGTTAAGCGAGCAACTCTACAGCTGGGTTTCTTTATCCTGCCCTTTATAAAGCCCCTTCCCTGGATGTAACCATGCAGCACATGAGAGTCATCTGGCTGGTTGGCCAGCCAGAAAACTCACCACGGTGGTTGGTGGTGCTGATGTATTTGAGTCACGGAAGTTAGATTTCTCTCCCTCTCCGCATTTCTTTGTCTTAGACCTGGGGAGGGGGAAAGTCCCCACTGCCCAACAGCCATGAAAACAAAATAAACATGCATGCAAACGAGAGGTTATTTGGAAGAGAGTTTGTGGATATTGGCAGGAAGAACAGCAAAATGTATGACTCCTTTTTTAGGTTTTCGTCATCGTCTTCTCGTCTCTTTCTCCTCTTAGGGCCAACGGAGATAGTTTGCAAGGCAGGAGGTTTGTTGTTTTTTTCCTTTTTTGGACCAAATTGTTACAGCATAATGGGGAAATGACCTTTTCATTGCGTTGGGAGGCATCGCATGATCGCAAGTGCAAACGGCACAGGAATCTGGGACTTGTGCTATAGACACTCTGGGTCTTTGGGGGAGGTTGTAGCCCCATTTGACATCTGCAAACTCTTGTCGGCTGAACATCTGACTGCTCCTCAAGAGGTGTGGCATGTGCTGTCTCATCTCTCATTGGTCAACACCCTCGGCAACGGGAGGCTACTTTGCAAAGGGTGGCAGCAGTGCTCAGGAACGTTGGCGTTTGAGCGTAAGCAGCAAGAGTTCATGAACTGGTGGCAAGCGCGAGGATTAGCACTGGTAACTTCCTCAGCCTCTGAATTACTGCCATTGGACTGTGCTTCCCCAGGAGTGACTGGTGACAGGTCTGGGGTGAATGGCTTCGTTTCCCAGGCGACTGCCAAAATAACCATCCCATGAGGGAAAAAACCTGCAGTGGAGTATTTGGTGCTCAAATCAATGACAGGTTCCACCTCCAAAAACCGGCATTCTCTGGTCAGGCTACATCCAGACCACGGATGCTCCTAGACCAGAGCCTAATGGCAGGAGAGCCAGCTGAGGCTGTGAGGAAGCAGGGCTGGCAGCCCAGCCAGGGTAGCACAGGGCCAAGGCCAAAGCCCTGAGGCAGCCCCGGGAAGCGCCCGGTTCAGGCCAGAGTTCTGTGACAGCTGGATCAGCTGGGGAGCCGGCAGGAGCTGGGGAAGCAGCCTGGCCCGGATAGCAGTAGGGGGGTGGGCAGGATGCCTGCTGGGGTGGTAGCTAATCAGTAGCAGGAGAGAGCTTGGGAGCCGGTGGTAGGGGACCTCTCCTGATCTGGCAAGTTCTCTCCTTTGGGACTTGTCAGGACCCAAGGGTGCCGGACCAGGGTGGTCCAATCTGTACCACTTTGAGAAAATTCCCATGGGTGTAAACGAAACCATAGAATGTTACTGACCCAAACTACAGGTCTCCATCCATTTTCCAGGTATGCCACCCCTTTCCCTGTGCCAGGCAGCCACAACCGGTCAGGAATGAAAGGTTTCTGCGGGATGGAAGCAAGGTAGGGTCACAAGTGATTAAGGTTCTATGCACAAAGCACAGAAGAAAAGCTCCATCAACAAGGCCTCACCCTTGGGTAGAAGACCAGCTCCAGACCTGTGCATCAATTAAGACTTGGTACATGTAAGTCTTGTGTTGGCTCTCTACACAGGAGTGAATTTCATCACCAGTCCTCGGAAAGTAAGTGGGGAGGCGTGGATTTCCCCCTCCTCCTGCTGGGATTCCCATCACAAAAAAGCACCTTGAGATGTTTGTTACGAACGATGCCGTTCAAAAATAAGACTGATTGTGCCAGACCTGAGCAGAGACGCGATGTTCACGTCACCACGTTCCACACACTCGATGGTTGGAGTGTATGTAGCAGTAGCTGCGGAGGGCTTTTTAAAATTCCAGAGGCTAGTTTCTCTTTCAGCAGCTCTGAGGTTCTCCATTTTGGAATCATCGGCTTCCTCCCACACCAGTGAAGTCAGTGAGAACATTGGTATGGGTCCCAGGAATCCGCTCCTGCAGTAACTCCTCCTCTGTGCCTAGTCCTCACTGTTAGCTCAAGATGGACCAGCCCTGGGTTTTTTGGGTCTCTGGACAACTCCACTTCAGTCCCTGGAGTGTCAGCCGAGAGGGTGGCCAATGCCCTTGCACCCACCGATCTGCGTACAGAGGTCTTCCAAACAAATATTCATTATTTGAAACTCACAAGGCATCAGTGAAGTCAGGTCACTAACCAAATTATGTCAATTGCCTTGAACCACCACTCCTCACAAAGGCAAGTTGACCCTATGGAGGAGATCGACCCTCTGGAGGTCAATCTTCTAGCATTTGATTTAGTGGGTCTAACGTAGACCCTCCTCCCCCAAATCGGACTCTAAGGGCAGCCCCCACCAGCGTCCTCTACTCCTCGTTCTGTGAGGAGTAAGGGAAGCCAGCAGGCGCGTGTGCTCCCAGTGGCCTCCCGCAGAGTAGACTCAGTGGCGGCTCAGTTTAAGGTAAGCCAAATCCAGCTACACCTTTCGAATAGCTAGATGGCGTACCTTACGTCGACCTGCCTGGTCCAGTATAAACCAGGCCCAGGTGACTGCCTCACTCCAAAGAGGACAGGCTCATGGATAAATCGAATCCATTCTAAGCATCCATGGCTTTCCAACTTAAGTAGAAAATGGGCATCGGGACTTGGGCAAAACTTAGCAGTCTCCTATGTTAGTCAAGAGCTTGGATGCTGATGGGGAAACTTTTTCAGCATGACTTTGATTTTCCTGATTGCTGCCCCTTAACTAAGCCTTTTCAGGCCTTGGATTTTTTAGTCGTGGTACAGAACATTTGGAAATTGATTTACTCTCTAATAACGGTTATGGCTGCAGCCCCCAAAATGTTTATTTTCTTTTAATTTAATATTTGGACCCACTTTAACCAGCTTCCCTTTCTTATTTTAACCTCCATATACGTTCTGAACGTAATCTTCAAAAGTTTAATTGTAGCTTTTGTTATAAATACACCTATCCATGTACATTCTGGCTTTCGCTCTGTTCCAGCTTTCACACAAGCTGAAAGCTATGGATGTTAAGAGTCCTCTCCGGAGCGTCTGTGGTCTGGAACAGCTTTCCTGGATCTCTGTGTCATCTGACCCTTCCCTCTCATTTCAGACTGAGTGCCTCTTTACTCCCTTGCCTTATAACCCTGAGCTTTTCTCTCCTCTTGCCCGTGCTTACATTTTTCGTGTGCCATTTCACTCTGCAAAGTCTTTCCTGACGCAGTCCCAAATTGTAGAATGTGTGCATGTGGGTAAGCCCACAGCTATGCTGAGGTCTATAATTTAAGGGTAACAAATGAGGGACGTGTCAGAATAATTTATTGTCAAACTTAATGAGACTCTCGTTCAAATCTGGTTTATTGATGTCAGTACAAATCCTGAGCTCATATAAATCCTAGCGGGAAATAAAGCAGCAATCCATTTCCACCTACAAGATAAACCAGCTTCACATTTAAAGTGCTCTCCTCCTTGATCCCTCATTTCAGATAAGGTAATATATATGATGCTGTGAAGCTCCCTTGTCTGCCTTTAACTACTGATTAACTGATGGAGCCGTGACCCCTCTGTTAAGCGCTCAGAGATGCTTCCCCCATGGAGCGTGATAGCTTCCAGTCCAGTGGCTTTATCTCTGGCAGGAATTTCTTTGCCTCTTTTCCCAACATGGAAGAGCCAGCTGCGTTTTCAACTGGCTCATAATCTAGCAGGGATGGAGGAAGCAAAAACATGCTGAGGAAGCTGATCCTTTCGCATGTCTCTGAAACAGGCCCTACACTTGGTTGAGGGCTTCCAATTTTCGCCATGTCCAGATCCCCCAGAGCATCAGTAAAAGCCAAATAAAAGTTGGGAAAAAAATAACCCAAACAAACCAACCCGACAATAGTCAGATGAAAGGCACGGGCTGTGGTGCAAAGGATCATGGAACAAACGGGCATTCACCCCTCCCATATCAACGGCCTCCTCTGCACAGAGGAGCACCAGCTTCCCTTTTGCACAGCAATCTCAGGGCACTATTTGTGCATGGGTAGCCCTGAAATCAGAGCAGGAGAGTGTAGCCAGGTGGCCGCCCTGCTCCAGGGAAATAAGTGCTAAACCAAGCCCTGGAAGAGGGCTGGGAATGTGGGCCAGTCAGAAGAGGGCTAGAGACAACCAATCAGGGCCCTATAAAAGGGGCTCCAAAAGAGGAGGAGCACACACTTGTGCTTTAGCTGTGGAGCAGGAAGGACCTGGCTGCCTGGGAAACTAGAGAGGGTACCAGAGACAGAGCAGACCTGGGGAAAGGCAGGCAGAGCTGGGGAGCCAGGCAAACTCCCAGGCTGAGGCCTTGCTTTCAAGACTCAAGAGGCAGTAAGGTGGCACAGAGGAAGCCAAGGCAGGAGAAGGCAGTAGGTCCACAGCCCCTTGCCTTTGAGTGGCCATTTCAGACTGCCATTTGCCTCTGAGGCAGGGACTAGATGATGGCTGGCAGTGGGTCACTGAGGCACGGTTGGGAGGGGGGGTTGGGTTCC
Organism: Pelochelys cantorii; assembly: GCA_032595735.1. NCBI lineage: Eukaryota > Metazoa > Chordata > Testudines > Trionychidae > Pelochelys > Pelochelys cantorii. Next base: position 5,239,948 of record CM064344.1, on the reverse strand, counting down.
CTGGGAGGGGAGGACGCCAGAGAGTGGAGACACTGCTGTGGGCAGGGCTACGAGGGAAGGCGCACCATAGGAGATGGTGCAGATTTCAAATAAACAAAAGGAAGTATTTCTTCATGCCATGCTCAGTCAACCTGTGGAACTCCTTGCCAGAGGATGTTGTAAAGTCCAGGACTTTAACAGGTTTTTGTGAGAAGCTGGGAATGGGTGACAGGAGAGGGATCATTCAATGATTACATGGTCTGTTCATTCCCTCTGGAGCATCTGGCATCAGGGCTGGACTAAAGGGTGGGCTAGTCGGGCAGATGCCCTGGGTGCCAACCTACGGGGGGCACCCGGCTCCCAGTGGGCTGCAGCGGCTGCCCGGGGCGGGGGCTGTATTAATCCCCGCAGCACCCCGCAGTGACCACAGGGCCCTGCACGACCAGATGCAGCCCGCCCTGGGCAGCCCCAGGTTGCGCACCATCGGCGGTGGCCGGGCCGACTGGGCAGCGCATGTGCCATGCGTCCGCCCACGTGCCCCAGGGGCGGGCCCGTGCATGCGCCATGCGCCCAGACTCAGGGCCATGCACCCCGAGGGCGGCGCCGCGTGCCTGGGGCCCGGGGCGCCAAAATGGCTCGGGCCAGCCCTGGCTGGCATTGACCACTGTTGGAAGACAGGATACTGGGCTAGATGGCCATTTGGTCTGTTGCAGCATGGCCGTTCTTATGTTCTCACAGACATGGAAGGGCAGGCAGCAGTGATTGTCACATGCCTGCTACACTGTCACACACCAGTGGCTTGGATTTTTCTCATTTCCCTTTTCTAGGAAGACCGGCAAGAGAGCTGGAAAGGACCCCTCCTGCTTTTCTGTCTTAAAAACATTTCTTTCCAATATCAGTAGCACAAGCAGCTAGTACAGCCTATTAAAGATGCTACTGAACAGAAAGCTGCTTTCTTGTGTGCCAGAATCAGAAAGGCCCAAGAAAGAATCACACCGGAAAAGAGAACCAGCTAATAATGAAAACAAGGAAGGGGAATAAAACTTACTAGTGGTCCAGATTTTGTCATTAAGAATTGGAGCTTTGCAAGGCAATGGCAGGGGGCTGCAAGACCCATATAATAGCTGGGGGCGGGGGGCAAGAACAGAGCTTAACTCTAGTATGGAAGCCGGACTCCCAAGCCCTGGACCAGTATCAGGAGTTCTGGCATTTCCTCTTTAGCAACAAGAACAGCCAACACAACAATCAAGCTGTGATTGGGAACAGAGTGCAGTAGTTAATTAAGCCTGCGTCTTTTATTCTCTGGGGGCAATTCAGCCTGGCTTGAATAAGCCGGAGTGCCAGGACATGGTGGGAATTTCTCTTCATGCAGCAGGGGAATCAAGTCTCATGGTCTGGCTCATTAGCATAACAATATCCCCCAGGATGCACTTGGAGTGATGTAATGCCCGGAGTTCGGGAGGAGAGATGAAAGTTCTTGTCGCAGGAGTGATTGCCGCCAACGGGGGCTGTTTCAGTGCATGAGGTTTCTTTTCTTTCTCGCTCACTTGCTCTGTTTTTTAAAGGGGAGCTTAGTAATTGAGGGAGCTCATGGAAACAATGGGCCGTTAGTGGCCCCTCCCCCGGCTTCTCTCTTAAGATCAGGTTGTCTCCATTGGCTGGCGAGACCACTTTCTCTGCTCTTTCGAAGAGAGCGAATGACAATTTCAGCTTTAAGGCAAAAGCACAAAACGGGTCTAATAAACAGGCGACACATGAGGCGCTGGATAAAACTCCGTCTCCATCTTCTGAACATACTAATGCTGGGTCCAGGGCTTGCGAGTGGGGCTTCTATACGAAAGTTGAGCTACGCTCTTTCCCCCCCCCCCCACACTCTGGCAATTATAATATTGGTGTTCCAGTTCCATGCCACTGGCTTGCAAAGCTCCAATTCTTAATGAAAAATCTGGACCACTAACAAATTTTATTCCCCTTCCTTGTTTTGATCATTAGCTGGCTCTCTCTTCCGTTGTGATTCTTTCTTGGGCCTTTCTAACCCTGGCACACACAAAAAGCAGCTTTCTGTTCAGTCGCAGGCAGACTTTTAAAGTCCAGGGTATTCCTGTGTGTGGAAAAAATAGAAGTTGACCCTGATCTACTACAGGAATCTCATATGTAAGTGGAATAATCAAGCAAACAAAGCAGCGAGCTATATACAAGTGACCCAGTTTATTAGAGCAGAAATATTCAGGGTGGAAAATTGAAAGGCATCTAAAATTCCACTTAATGATCTCACGTTAAGCCATTCACTCGACAGGCCTGGGTCCCATCTCACGCTGCTCAGTGTAAATCGAGAATGACTCTGTCAGCATCTGGGGGGGGGGTCTAGTTGTCATAGCGATGTGAGTGAGAGGCAAATCAAGTAACAGGAGCTATTGCAGGGGCTAGACGTGCCACTGAGAACCTTGAAGACTATACGATGAGGAGCTGACGTCCCCCTACATAAACTCTAGAGGCATAAAATTATCGAATCATAGAATGCTACAGCTGCAAGGGACCATAAGAAGTCATCAAGTCCTGTCCCCCACCCTCACAGAAGGACCAAGCACCATCTCGATCAGGGTTTCCCAAACCTGTGGGTCGGGACCCAAATATGGGTTTCCATTACATTTCAAGAGGGTCGCCAGGTGTCTCCCCAGGTGGCTCTTAAGGAACCATTCACATGTTTTTTTAATTGCCCTGGGTCACCAAGTCTTCCTGAATTGTTAAAATGAGTCCTCATCTGGAAAAGGTTGGGAACCGCTGATCTAGATCATCCCTAATAGATGTCTACCTAGCCTGCTCTTAAATATCTCCAATGATGGAGATGCCACATCCTCCCTAGGCAATTTATTCCAGTGTTTCACCACCCTGACAGGAAATTTTTCCTAATGTCCAACTTTAACCTCCCTTGCTGCAATTTAAGCCCATTACTTCTTGTCCTAATTTCAGAGGTCAAGGAGAACAATTTTTATCCCTCCTTGTAACACCCTTGTAGATACTTGAAAGCTGTTGTCATGTCCCCTCTCAGTCTTCTCTTTTCTAAACTAAACAAAGCCAGTTCTTTCAGTCTTCCCCTCACAGGTCATGCTTTCTTGACCTTTAATCATTTCTGTTGCTCTTCTCCTCCCCAATTTCTCCATATCTTTCTTGGAATGTGGAGCTCAGAGCTGAGGCTAGAGCCTCCTTACCAACATCCTGTCTCAAAATAGTCATTATGCACCCCACATGTGGGATGGTTTTGGCTGGAGATGGGACACAGGGCAAGCTGGGCCAGGACTTCGAGGTGACACTGAGTAATCTCTGTCAGGTGTTTGGCTCTCTAGTTCTTGCTCACGTAGGTGAGATCAGGAAAGAATTTGCTCCCACCTCAGATTATCAGTGACCTAATTGGCTTCCTTTGCAAAGTGGCTCATTTGCTAGGATTATCTGGGTATATCTCACTTAACCATTTCCTGGACATGGTGGGGTCCTCAAACATCAGTACACCTCCATCTCGCCTATTTTCTGTCTGAGACACAGAATAGTGTAGCCTTCTGTGCTACTTTGGTCCCATTTTGGTTGCTACGTTAGGTGCGCAAGTGAACGTAAGAACATAAGAACGGCCGTACTGGGTCAGACCAACGGTCCATCTAGCCCAGTATCCTGTCTGCCAACAGCGGCCAATACCAGATGCCCCAGAGGGAGAGAACACAACAGATAACCCTCACGTGATTCCTCCCCTGTCATCCGTTTCCAGACAAACAGAGGCTAGGGACACCGTTCCTACCCATCCTGGCTAATAGCCATTAACAGATCTAACCTCCATGAATCTATCTAGCTCACAAGTGCTTGGCCATGCTGGTGGCATGTGCCATCCCAGGGGTTACACCGGATGATCTGTGTAGCTTCTCCAAGGAGAAAATGTGCTGTGAAAAGACAGAGCTCTGCAAATGTGACGTGAGTATTCCACCATGTAGACAGCCTCGTGTTTTCAATGGTCTAGAAGCTTCCACTGGAAGATCTCAAAGTCACGGGGGGGGAGAGGAGGATTCCTTTCTCATCCACCTCTGTCATTAGCCTCTTCTGCATTAGATTCACCACCATTTCCAATCCAGTTACAAACATTTTTGATACTCTACGGCTGAGAGCGTCAAGGGTTAACTTCATCAAATTAGAGCACTGTTGTGCAGACTTGGGATTAAAATGGTAGAGTTGGGATTTAGCGCTGCTGGTGTTGACTGAACCAACATGGTGTGTTTATTCCTTCATTTTAATGAGAACAGCCAGAAAGCCCTTCCTATTGATTTTCTAGTTTCATAAACCGATCATTTCCAGACCTCTTATGGCATAGAAATAATAGGCATTTTTAATAAATCTCGGAGGGATAGCTCTGTTTCTGCTCTTTGTTTCCTCTTCCTTTGTTCCTTGTCTATTTAGACATCTAGCCCTGGTCTACACTAGGGCGTTATTTCGAAACAACCCCCCGAGGTTGAAATCATAAGCAGAGCATCCACATGACCAAGCCCATTATTTCGAAACATTACAAGCTGGTTATTTTGAAATCTGTATTCCTGCTTTCCTTGGGGAATAATGTTTATTTTGAAATAGAGAGAGTGTGGATGCTCCTTTGCTGCTATTTTGAAATAACTACTCCGCAGAGTAATTCAAACTAATTACTCCCCCGTGCTTCCTGGGGCTCTGAGTCGAGGTAGCGGGTCCATGATAACAGAGCTTGCCTCGGACTAATTTCAAGGCTTCCTCATAGTGGGGACACACTAGTTCGATGTTATTTCAAGAGTTATTCTTTCAAATTTAGTTCTTTTGAAATAATGTCCTAGTTTAGACATGCCCTTAGGCACTTCCCTAAGGCAAACAACATTAGCAGCCTGTCCTTTGGATTTTCTCTGAGCAAAAGAGCAGCTTTGCCTGTGTGTGTGTGTGCTCATCCACTCTTTATCTTCACACCAAACACTGCTCATCACACTGAACATTCTCTACAGCGGACTCTTGTGTCGTGAACAAATATTTTGTGGTTTAAAACCACTAAATGTGTTGCGTGATTAAATGAAGAGCCAGGGCATGTCAGTTGCCCTGAAAGCAATCCCTGGGACACAAGGATATCATATGCAAAAATCTGGACTAAAATAGGATCTAAGTTCACTTTAGTTTCCTGTCCAGTCAGTCAAGCCTGGTATACAAAAGTAACCCTCTTACTAAGAGGCAGAGGTGTGTAGAGTTCTGGATAAGTGCCACTGCAGGGGTTTGTTCTATTAGAAGAGATGGCAGGGCTCTTACAGCATGAAAACTGGTTCTGAAAATGTACCTTTGGCAGGACTCCTGCCAAGTGCAAGAAATCCTGCATATATGGAAACACAAGAATCATATCCTGGCCACCTGTCATCTCGGTATGGCTAACATTTGACATCTCTGGCATCCATCCTCTTTCTGTGTCCAAGATTCCCCCTTGGACCCCCAGGCAAAGTCAAACATTTTGCTTCCACTTTTGCAAGAGGCGCCATTGCTTGGATATCTCTCAGCACATGTAAATTAGACATAACTAGTCCCAAATGTATGCACCCTTCTGAAGTGATAACAGCAAAAGTCATTTAAAAAGAATGACGGATCCTGCAAATAACTGCCTGATCCACCCGGTCTTGAAGAGTTTATCCTCTTTTATTGGATTCCTTTTTCCACTGATCGTGCTAGTTGTGAATTTCTCTTGGGCCATTTCTACACTGGGGGAGAAATTCAATTTAAGATGCCCAACTCCAACTGCGAAACTTGCATAGCTGGAGACAACATATTTTACACCGAATTTCTGGGGTGGCCTCACTGTGGGAGGGCAACAGGAGAAACTCTCTCATCAACTTCTCTTACTCCTCATGACCCCATGGAGTACCGGGATTGACAGGGGTGTCCTCAGCATGCAATTTAGTGAGTCCTTACTAGACCTGCTACATCAAACTCCGGAACATTGATCTCTGGAGCGTTGATCTCCAGATAAGTATGGACAAGGTGCTGGTTACTGAGCTAGCTCAAACTCTGGGGTAAAGTGTTGGGCACCTTGAGGTTTCATAGCGTACGTCTACACTGCAGGGCTAAAGGCGAATTAAGCTACGCAACTTCAGCTACGTCAATTGTGTAGTTGAAGTCGAAATAACTTAATTCGTCTTTTGACTCTGTCTACACAGCAGCAAGTTGAAGGAAGAACACTCTTCCTTTGACTTCCCTTACTCCTCGTGAAATGAGGGTTTACCAGGAGTCAGAGTAAGAAGTCCTCCAGCTCGACATTATTTCGAAATAAAGGCTTGTAGTGTAGACACGCTCTTTGTTATTTCGTAATAATGTCGAAATAATGTCGAGCTGGAGGACTTCTTACTCCGACTCCTGGTAAACCCTCATTTCACGAGCAGTAAGGGAAGTCAAAGGAAGAGTGCTCTTCCTTCGACTTCCTGCTGTGTAGACAGAGCCAAAAGCCAAATTAAGTTATTTCGACTTCAACTACACGATTGATGTAGCTGAAGTTGTGTAGCTTAATTCATCTTTAGCCCTGCTGTGTAGACGTACGCTATGAAACCTCAAGTTGCCCCAGCACTTTACCCCAGAGTTTGAGCTAGCTCAGTAACCAGCACCTTGTCTATACTTATCTGGAGATCAACGCTCCAGAGATCAATGTTCCGGAGTTTGATTTAGCAGGTCTAGTAAGGATGTACCCATAAAGACAAGGCTGAAATTAGCTCTACTTCTTTCAGTCAGGCATTATATACGCCCAGTGCCTGTCTTGGGCGGCACTGTGGCATTCAGGGGTCCAGAAGACTTTTGGTGTTCAGAGCCTACATTACGGTGTGAGAGGCTCCTGCACAGGGATCATAGGAGAGGGGAGGCACTATCATGAACCTCTGGGAGAGCTAGGCACAACCTGACCATTTGGGGATCTTTTGTGGATTGGTTTTTGTGGAGGCTTGAAATAAAGCCAGTTCCTCAGCATACTTCCTTGGAGTCAATGGAGCTATGCTGATTTCACGGATGCCGACAGACTTCGCTGGGTCTTGGGGCCGGTGGAGGAGCAGGCCCAATGGGGGCAACAAAATGGACCGCTGCCCTGAGGCCCGGGGACACAAAAGGGTCCAGAGCTCCTGGCAACAGAGGCCGCAGTTAGATCCCGGGGCCCTTAAAATCGCTGCCGGATTGCCACATGGTTGGGAGAGGTGCAGGGAGAGGTGCAGTGCTCTCTGGCTGGCACTGAGGGCTGCCTAGTGCCAGCCTCTTCCAGGCCCTGTCCCTTTTGGGGGGTACGGAGCAGCCCCTCCCTTGCCCAAGGGCCTGGCCAAGCTGTTGGCCCCGCTGTGCAGGGTGTGGTCCTGGGTCCTCAGAAGGGGAGGGGCCTTGGGTGGAAGGGGCGGGACTGGGGCTAGGCCGCCCATCGGCCCTGCCCAGCATGCACTGCCTTGGGCTTCGGCGGCACAGGCCCAGGACTCCAGCTGCTGCTGCTGTTGCTATAGAAATGGTGGTGGTGGCCGGGAGCCCCTTTTAAATGGCCAAGTCCCAGCACAGCGGCCCACTTTGTCCCCCCATCATCTGGCCTGGATGATTTACACCAGCTGAGGATTGGGCCCCTGGTGTAAAAAAGTAGGCCCTGATTCGGATCTCACCTCCCCTTGACTTGGTGACGTGAGAGCAAATTCAGGGGCTCCCTGGGGTTTCTTTGCTGGCTTTGGAGCTACAGATTTTCTTTCCTCCTTGAAGCAGGGAACTTCGGAGTGTTCAGCATGGCCCTAAATTCCGTGGAGAGACCCAGCCTTCGGAAACGTGCCTTCCCCAGATCAAATAGCCTGGAGACGCACGGAACAAATTCAGAACTTTCCAGAGGAGCCTGGATGGCGGGACTCTGCCAGGCCAGCATGATCAGCGCGTTCCACATGAGGTTGAAAACGGGAGGGATCGGAGCCAGAATTCTAACAACCGAGAGGAAAGCATCCTCCTTCACAGAGACACAGTCATTTATGCACACAGCACCCTTTGTGAAACCATAATGTCCCTTGCATGGGACCAATTAAAGGCTGCGGAAAGAGTCTTTTTGTCTGCAAGATGGAATGGATCTTACCCCATCTATTGCGATTCCTGGGGTGGACACCCAAGGGAATCGAGACTAGATGGAGGGACTTTCAGGTTTTGGCACTGGGACAACCGCTGCTGGAATACTGGGTCTAGTTTTGTGTCCACCCTACACAAAAGATACCGATTAAATGGGAGAGATTTAAGAGGAGAACCACGAGAACGACTGGAAAACATGCCTTAGGGCAGGCATGGGCAATGATTTTTGCAGGGGAGGGGCCACATAAAGAATTTTGTTACATGGTCGTGGGTCAGCTCCACCCTCAGAAGGGGGGGAGCCAGGGTGGAAGGGGCGGGGCAGGGGATTAGCCTCTCCCCCAGCGTTGTCTGGGACCAGAGACTTTAAATTAAAAACACAGCAACGGGCCCGCAGCTCCCAGCCCCGCAGCTCCCAGCCCCGCTGCTACTGCATTGCCAGGCCACCAACAGGGGATGCTGCGACTACTTAAAAGGCTCACGGCTCCGGCCCCTGCTGGAACCGTGGCACAGGTTGCAGGATATAAATGGAAAGCGTCCAGGTGCAGTCTGTGGGCCAGAAAAAAGTGTGAGGCAGGATGCTGCATCTTGCCCAGACTGCCTTAGGGTGTGGCTACGCTACCCAGCCCTATCACTAAAGTCGGCACATGTGAATGCTTTTTATGGGCACTTTTGCTAACAAAATATTCCCACACCAACGAGTGGGTTTCGCTTTGACGGGCTGCAGCTAACAGACCAGCATTCCCACAGGCACTTGCTGCAGGAAAGTCTTGTCATTCGTGAGGAGGAGTAGGGGGAGGAGGCTTAAGCACCCTTGAATGACAAAAGTTCTGTCGAGCAAGTACAAGTTTAGACACAATCTTATAGTGATCCACTCCAGTAGCTCAATCAGTGTGATTTTAACCCAGGGCACGTTAAGGGGTGACTTTATCCCAGTCTGTAATTAGTACCTCCATCGAGAACAGAAATTTATAATAAAAGGGTCGTCAGTCTTGCAGACCAAGAGACAGCAAGATCCAATGGTTGGCAGTTGACGCTAGACAAATTCAGACTGGGAATATAGTGCAATTTTTAACAGCGGCTGTAATTAACCATTGAAAAAGCGTATCGTGGCTTGGAGGGAATTCTCCGCCTCCGGAAATTTTTAAATCAAGATTGAACAAGAATCTATGCTTTAGGAAACTTGCCAACAGAAATAAATTAGGGGGAGTCCAAGGGCTGTGCTACACTGGAGATCGAGCTAGGTGATCACTGTGATCAGAATCTTCTGAAGAGGGGGAAACTGAGTCAAGCAGCAATGTACCCAAGGCCACACTAGAAGTTGATTGCAGAGGTGGGAACTGAGTCCTAGTTTGGCACCTTAGCCAAAAGGCCATTTTTCCTCAGAGTTCACCTGTCTCCTAGCTTTGCAGGGTCTTTCATTCAGCTGGTCTCCTCCCTCTGTACACGCCCACTGGATAGGAACCTGAACAGAGCTTTTCTCTGTCTATCCCAAACACCTTCATTTTTTGAAGACTTTCCACTACTCCCAGAGACACGGGTGTGTGAACTCGCTATCATAATTTCCAGTGTGATTTGTTCCTAAATGAAAGCTTTATTTTTTCAGCTTGTCTCAGGGCTATTGTGTAACATCACTCCACTGATTGTTCGCTTGTTTGTTTGTTTGTTTGATTGGAGGAGAGGTGTCATATCAGTGCAGGGGCTGAAACAGTTTCAGCATGTGGCTGATGTCGATTGTAATTAACATGGTCACCAGCTCAGCTCCCCGTCAGCACTGCAGGACCACATCTAATGGCAACGAACAAACAGCTGCTTTCAGATAACAGCAACGATTTAATATAAACAGGAAATTTGACGCTAAGGTTGTTCAGGGCCCATCCATGATTTAGGCAAAAAAATTATCCTCAAGCCCTACTTCTGCTGAAGACCATACAGGCAGGGGGGACAGACTTACAAGGACCCCGGGCAAGGTGGGGGTGGAGCCCAGCTCCATGGTCCCAAAAGGGGCGGGGTTGAGGGCAGAATGGGCGGGGCTGAGGGCAGAAGGGGAGGAGCTGAGGACAGAAGGGGATGGGGCTAAGACAGCCAGTCCTCAGTGCTGTCCAGAGTGTGCCGCATCCCCTCCCACCCTCCAGCCAGTGCTCAGAGTAGCCCAGAGTGCTCTGCATCATGCTCTAGCAGCAATTTAAAATGCTCGGGGCTCCAGGCACCACCACGGTCGCAGTAGCCACAGCGTCAGCTACAGCTCTGGGCCCTTTTGAATCACTGGGCCCCAGGGCAGTTGCCCTCTTTGCTTCCTCCCTGCCGTCAGTGGGCCAGTATGCAGGGGTTCTGGGATAATCTGTATGCTGGGGTTGCCACTGAGCAAACTGCGAACCCTGAATCGGATGGGAACCACTTCAAGCCAAGGGGTGTGGCAGGATCTCCAGAATCCCTACTTCCAGTACGTATGAGTCGAGTAGAGTTCCCCTCAGAACCAGAGAGGAAAGAGTGATCAATGGTTAGGAACCTGAAGATTCGTCTGGAATTTCCAGCTTTGCCACAGATTTCCTAGGTGACCCTGGCTGAATCACTTAATCGCTCAGGACTTCCTTCCCCATTTGTAAAACAGGAATAATGACCCTTCATCACAAGGGAGTTGTGAGAATGGACCCATTCAGAATTATAAAAAAGACTTATCTGTGCCCTGCCATGATAGCATCTCAGATTTCTGCCATTCATGGTATTTGCCTTATAGCTGGATCACATGAGCTGGCTGAATAAATGTGTGAGTTTCTCAGCAATGGAGCTACATATAAACTAGTATCAGACAATGGCTGAACTGCGAAGCATCCCACAAGCAGGGAGTTCATTGAACAGCAGATGAGTTCCCCTCTCTTGCTGCATTGCAAGAATGTTTGCAGAAACCTTGAGGAATCTCACGACTCCACAGTGGAGCGAAGTTTTGGAGCATGCCTAGGGATCACATTCTCTGCTGGTGCAGTACCATGGAAGCCAATGTGTTCTGCAGGTTGACTTGCACAGAGCCTGTCCGCTGTAGTTCTGCAAAATACCAGGAGTAAAGATTACTTAGGCCAGGTCTGCGCTAGCAGAAAAAATCGATGCGAGATATGCACCTCCAGCTATGTGAATTGTGTAGCTACAGTCAACGTACCTTGCAACACTTTTCTGGGGTGGCCCCACAGCGAGAAGTTGATGGGAGAAGTATTCGCATCGATTTCCTTTATTCCTCATGATAGTGAGGAGTATCGGTGTCAAAAGGGATGCCCTCAGCATTTAATTTAACGGGTCTTTACCAGACCCACTAAATCGAACCCCGAAGGATTGATTGCCAGAGTGTCAATCCTCCAGTAATGGAGACATGCCCTTATTTGTACTCTGCAAATGCATTTTTTGAGAGTTGACTGAAATTTTTTCCATTGGAGCCTTTGTTTGATGGAAGACGGCTTTTGGACAAAACAGATTTTCATAGAGGAAATAATCAGTTTTGTCCAAATTTTTCAAGATTTCATCCACCTCCTCCTTAATCCCATCCCTCCAAAAAAATGTATCAGGAGGGAAGTCGTGTATGAAAGCCTAAAAAGTTCTGAAGAGAACTTATGATGTATAATGTCAATTAAAAATTAACATCTTTACCTCAATTTTTTTTACAGAGGAAAAATAATCCCATCAAGACATGAGGGGTTTTTTTTCATCTAGTAGAAACCTTCCGTCTAGACTTAAAGAACCACATATATTGAGAGTGATAATGTGCATAGCTGCCTAAAACCAGGTAGGCCTAGAGCCTTTGACACGGGATCTGCCATCTGTTCAAGCAACCTTCCTGGAGCTTTGGGGTTGAATTTGTTTATAAGCAGAGGTAGGTTTGCCTCCTTTGAACTTACGCCTTTATTTTCTAGAAAGTTCTTCAAACCATCCACTGATTAGACTCAGGGATTTACTTTGCCAGAAAAGGTCATCGTCCCAGCGTTGTCCACTTCCTGTTTTCCTTACAGATCTTCCTCCCTTTTCTCCCACTTGCCCCCAAGCAGTTTAGCAGTTTGACTTGAACACACAGGAAGTTTACTTATGAAGCATTTCTCCAAAGGTTGAGGTTATTGCCGGGAGCAATCAATCTGTTAACCCTGATCAAGCCAGACGGCTTGACAATACATGTAATATTACCCAGCTGGTGAGTGGCAATAAGCACGTATGGCTTTTCAGAACCAGATTCTTGGTTTTCTGGTGTAAGATCAGAAGCTGAAACTGCACATAAAGATGCATTTTCTAAATGAAATTGCTCTGTGACCACAATTCTAATATTAGACACAATTTAGGTGGAGTTTTGAGATGCGTATATCCTACCTCAGAGGCTACACCAAACAATATTTCTGCTTTCCCTCTCTCAACTATTACAGATAAAATAAACCACTTTCCATTGTAATGTATCAATATCCATACATTTGCATGTATCTATTTAGCCTTAGAATTTTGTAGGGCATTAATCACAAAGTACCTGGAGGCCAAGATACTCTGTAAGAACCTGATCATGCAAAGACTTAAGCACATGCAAAATGTTGTCCATCCAAATGGCTCTGTTGACCCGAGTGGGAAAATTCAAGGACAGTGGCGGGCAACTTGTGGCCCACGGGCCTCATGTGGGCCATTGGGGTTCTAGGTGTGGCCCACAAGACATCTAGTTTACTGTTGCCCAGGCGCAAAGTTGCCAAATTCTGTTGGTTTTCATCTGCATCGGTTTTTTCCTAATGGTACAGCCGGTCCCCAAGTTACAAATGGTCGATTTACGACCGTTCGTACTTATGACCAAACCTCCCATTAAGCAGTCATAAAGGCGGTCCTCAAGTTACGAACACGATCTGCGCTTACGAACAGCGTGTTCGCATGTAAACTAATGGGGTCTGACTTATGAACACTTGGAGTTACGACCAAGTGTTTGGTCCATAACTCGTTCGTAAGTCGGAGACCAGCTGTATTACAAAACTGAGACGCGTGTAAAGGCAGAGCACGGGACGTGAGGTGCGAGCTGATTGCACACAAGATCGTGAGAGCCGTGCGCTCCCTCTGCAGCCAATCAAAGTGCTATTAGGGCTCATTCGGCACCCCCCGCGAATTCTAGGTCTGCCAGTGCAGTGACCAAAACTACCCTATCCTGGGAGACCGTTTTGGTTACGTCAATCTTGCGGCCCACTGACATGAAGGAGGGCCTCATGCAGCCCCATCACTAAGCCTAGATTACCCCTCACTGCTCAAGGACATAAAATTATGCACATATGTAAGACTTTGCAGGACTGGAGCCTACATAGCCCAGTCCCATATGATGCTGAGTACCCTCAATGACAGGCCCACTGATGGGAGGGGCAAAAGGGGCAGTTGCAAAAGAACCAGGCAATTGAAAGGGACCCAGGACTCCTGGCCACTGTGGCAGTATTGGCAGCCGGAGCCCTGGGCCCATTAGATCCCTGCTGGAGTACTGTGTACTCTGGGTGGCTTTGAGAACTGGCAGAGCTGCCCCTGGCCCTGCCTTTTCCACCTGAGGCCCCGCCTTTTCCACCTGAGGCCCCGCCTTTTCCACGTGAGGCCCCGCCCCTTCTGGGAGCACGTAACCGAGGCTCCTTCACCTTGCCAGCTGAGGCTGTTGCCACCCCTGTCAAAGGCATTAATATTAAGCTTAACAGTATGAGTAAAGTCAAAGGGGCTAGTCGCCTCAGCACTCTAAACATGTCATGCTTGGCATGGTGGCCTGTGTGTGTTAGAATTAGTGAGGCTAGAACTTGGTTCAATAGGAGAGACTGGTTTAAAACTCCGTGGGGTACAGGCAAATGAAAGGCGTGGGACACTCCACCTTTCCTCTAACCACCCTGGATCGAAATCCCATTGCACATGCTCCGCCCTCTCCCTTTCCCCAGGACGCTGTAAACATGGCCCATGGCTAATCCCTGGAACTACGGTGGAATATGTTCATCATCAAAGGTTTGTTTCCACTTTCCAATTAGCAAATGTTGGGGCGTTATTTGTGGTAATAACCCAGAAAGGATCGGGGGAGCTGAATCCCCCCCTCTGGAAACCATTCGGTCAGACTTTATGGCTTTTGCCGGGGAAGAAAGGTGGGAGGTGACATGTAAAACATCGTTTCTGGGCTCCCAGCCTGCAACAGAAGATATATAGGGTGAGGAAGCAGGGCCCTGAAAGATACTGCCCTGCCACTTTAAATAGTTGCCAGAAGTTTTATAAATATTATTATCTTACAAAATAAGGAGGTGGGGGAGGGGAGGAAAGTGTTTTGGCACTAGAACAATTTCTCCATTACCTCAATGAGCTCAAATGATCTGGAAAGGTTCTCTCTGGAGAAATCAAAGTGGTGCACAGCCAGCTAAAGGGCGGGGGTGGAGGGAAAGGTTGCTTGAGGTGTTGATATGAGCATTACTCAGCAACGTAGATTGCAATGAAAGAAGTCAATAAGGCTGTCACTGCCCTCGGGGCACCGCCATAAATTAATTAACTATATCATTGAGGTAACCATAGTCCTTGTACTCTCTAGGATTCTGATTCGACACAACTCCATGCTGCTTCTGAAGCTGTCCACCCTTAAAGAACTGTTTACAGAATAAAAACAAGCAGCTTTGTTGGACCTTAGAGGCCAATAAAGTATACAGGATCATGAGCTTTCGTAGGTAAGACCCACTTCATCCAATGAATTGACAGAAATCAAGATATATACCAGGAGAAGAAGTACCTGTCAATGATAGGGACTGTATTAATGAGGCTAATTAAGTGGGCTGAATGTGCCCCTTTCAATGCTTTTGATATGAAAATGCGGATGTCAAAAGCAGGAAAAATTGGCTTTGTAATGCATTAACCAGTTAATATCTTTATTCGAACCCAGGATAACAGTGTCAAATCTGTAGAATGAAATTAATAGGCAGCAATGAAATTAATAGGCAGCAAATGAAATTAATACATAGCAGGTTTAAAACAAAAAAAGAAGTTTTTCTTCACTCAGCGCACAGTCAACTTGTGGAACTCCTTGCCAGAGGATGTGGTGAAGGCTAGGACTTTACCAAGGTTCAAAAAAGAGCTAGATAGGTTCATGGAGGTTAGGTCCATCAATGGCTACCAGCCAGGATGGGTAGAATGGTGTCCTTAGCCTCTGTTTGTCTGGAAATGGGTGACAGGGGAGGGATCATGTGAGGATTACCTGTTGTGTTCCCTCCTTCTGGGGCATCTGCTATTGGCCACTGTCAGCAGACAGGATAATGGGCTGGATGGACCTTTGGTCTGACCCAGTATGGCCATTCTTATGTTCTTATGAATTCCAGTTCTCTCTCTATGTAATTGGTGGTGAAACTCATTTGTAGAAGAATAGCTACTTTAAATCCAGGATTGAGTGCCCAGGAAGGTTAAAATGTTCCCCTACAGGTTTCTGTGTATTATCATTCCTGATGTCTGACTAGTGTCCACTTATCCTTTGTTGCAAAGACTGCCCAGTTTGGCCAATAGACACGGCAGAAGGGCATTGCAGGCGGTAGGAACCAACAGAAAAAGGCTAGACGATCAGACAGAAAATATCATAATGCCACTATATAAATTCCTGGTGCACCCAGATCTTGAATATTGCACGCAGTTCTGGTTGCTCCATCTCAGTAAAGATTACAAATGGAAAAGGTGCAGAAAAGGACAGCAGAAATGATTAGGGGTTTGGAACAGTTTCCGTATGAGGCGAGATTAAAAAGGCCAGGCCTGTTCAGCTTAGAAAAGAGATGAAAGAGGGTGGCAGGGACATGGCAGAGAGCTCTAAAATTATAAGTAGAATGGGTAAAGTGAATAGGGAAGTGTTAGTTACCCCTTTGGGTAACACATGAACCAGGCGTTACCCAATGAAATTAGTAGGTAACCAATTTAAAACAAACAATAGGAAGTACTTCACATAACATGCAATCTGTAGAACTCATTGCCAGAGAATGTTGTGAAGGCCAAAAGTATAACTGGGTTAAAAAAAAGAATGAGGTAAGTTCATGGAGGATAGGTCCCTCATAGTATCATAGAACACTAGAACAGGAATGAGCCTCGAGAGGTCATCAAGTCCAGTCCAGGCCCCTGCCCTCACGGCAGGACCAAGCACCGTCTCTAGATCATCCCTGATAGATGTCTCTCCAACCTGCTTTTAAATATCTCCAGTGATGGAGAATCCACAACCTCCCTAGGCAACTTATTCCAGTGTTTAACCACCCTGACAGTTAGGAAGTTGTTCCTAATGGCCAGTCCAAGCCTCCCTTGCTGTAATCTAAGCCCATTGCTTCTTGTTCTATCATCAGAGGTCAAGGAGAACAATTTTTCTCCCTCCTCCTTGTAATACCTTTTTAGGTGCTTGAAAACCACTATCATGTCCCCTCTCGGTCTTCTCTTTTCTAGACTAAACAAACCCAGTTCTTTCAGTCTTCCCTCATAGGTCATGTTATCTAGACTTGTAATCATTTGTGTTGCTCTTTTCTGGACCCTCTCCAATTTCTCCACGTCTTTCCTGAAATGTGGTGCCAGGAATTGGACACAGTACTCCAGTTGAGGCCTATTGGCTATCAAGATGGTTAGGGACACAATGCAGTGCTCTAGGTTTCCCTAAGCCTCTGACAGACAGAAGCTGGGACTGTGCTGTTCATTCCCGCTGAAGCATCTGGCAGCAGCCACTGTTGGAAAACAGGATACTGGGCTAGATGGACCATTGGTCTGATCGTGTATGGACACTCTGATGCTCTTACTGAAGGCCTGTCTTATTCAGAGAGCTGACTATTGAAGAGATTATTTCCTGCAAAACTTAGACTTTTGAAAAGATTTTCATCCTCATTTTTCTCTTATATTCTCAGGAAAGAAAACAGAATACAGTCCATGTGTTCCAGCTGCTGTGATTAAAAGGTGCCTTTTTCCCATGTGCTCAAACAGTGCCTTTTTCTATAGCCAACAAAGTTAGCCTTGTGGTTAAGGCACTAGAATAAGACTCCGAAGATCTGGTTTGAATGCCTGATTCCTGTAGCTTGGCACACATTACTCAACCTTTTCTCTCTCCCATCCTGGGAAAAACAAGGGGTGCCAAATTAAATGAACAGGTAGCGGGTTTAAAACAAACTAAAGGAAGTACTTCTTCATGCAATGCACAGTTAACCTGTGGAACTCCTTGCCAGAGGATGTTTTAAAGACCAGGACTTCAACAGGGTTCAAAAAAGAACTAGATAAATTCATGGAGGATAGATCCATGAATGCTTATTAGACACGATCGGTAGGATTGGTGTCCCTAGCTTCTGTTTGTCAGAAGCTGGGAATGGGTGACAGGGGAGGGATCACTTGATTCCCTGTTCTGTTCACTCCCTCTGGGGCACCAGGCATTGGCCACTGTTGGAAAATAGGATACTGGGCTGGGCGGACCTTTAGTCTGATCCAGCATGGCCACTCTTACGTTCTTATGCTCAAACAACATTGCCAACAAATGTTACAATGGTGTGAAGTAGAGACAGCCAAGCAAACTGAGGAAAATACATAAACCGGATCCTGATATAAATGGACATAGCTTCATTGACTTTGATGAAGCCAAGGAAAATTGCACCAATGGACGGTCCAAAATGAATATCCCATCTGAGAAAAAAATGGTGTTTAACCGGAATTTTTGCAACACAATTCCATCTGCACAGCAATACGCAGGGGTAAAATACAGATACCCTGGTATAAAATCATGGATCAAGCTAATCACTAATCAGACCACAAGTCCGTAGAGCGTATGTTTTTTTAGCTGTGCCCTTGTAAAAGTACTTCTCAAGCACTTTATTAAGTATTTTCCTCTAGCATTCATAAATTTATTTTACTGTCACACTTTTGTGATGAATTTCTCGCCAGCACACTGCCTGCCAGATTTAGATTACAAAATATACCCCTTGGCCCATTACCGAAACAATTGCTAAAAATTGTTACCGACACAAGAATTGCCAGACTCCATTTGACTCCAGGGGTCCACTGTGTGTAGTGGTACAAAAAGAAGAGGGTAAATTAACTTTTTTGGGGTGCCAGTCCAGGTAGGGGTAAGTGCTACATTCCCCAAACATGCAATAATAGGTCTTCACAAGGGGAAACTGAATGTTTGTGGAAGTTGGTGGAAGATCATGCATCCAAATCAGCAATGGGCAATCAAGGGTAGTGGGGGGGTGGGGCATATGAGTGGCCCTCCTTCATCTCAGTGAATGTCACAACCTAGATGGGCTCCCAGGATGGGGTAGTTTTGATAACTGCACTTGCGCACCTAGAATTTGTGCGGTGTGGTCCTACAAACTCAGTGCTCTAGGGGTATGTCTAGACTACATGCCTCTGGCGACAGAGGCATGTAGGTTAGGCTACCCGGCATAGGAAAATGAAGCAGCTATTTAAATAATCGCCACTTCATTTAAATTAAAATGGCTACCGTGCTGTGCCGATCAGCTGTTTGTTGGCTCAGCACAGTAGTCTGGATGCTCTGCGGTCGACATCAAAAGTATTTGTTGACCTCCCCGGTATGCTTCATGGGATGAGGTTTACCGGGAAGGTCGACAAATGCCTTTGATGTCGACCGCGGAACATCCAGACTACCGCTCTGAGCCGACAAACAGCTGATCGACACAGCGTGGCAGCCATTTTAATTTAAACGAAGCGGCGATTATCTAAATTGCCGCTTCATTTTCCTATGCCGGGTAGCCTAATCTACATGCCTCTGTCGCCAGAGGCATGTAGTCTAGACATACCCTAGATGTTCCTAACCCTCTGACAAACAGGAGCTGGGACTGTGCTGTTCATTCCCTCTGAAGCATCTGGCAGCAGCCACTGTTGGAAAACAGGATACTGGGCTAGATGGACCATTGGTCTGACCCTGTATGGACACTCTGATGCTCTTACTGAAGGTTCTATCTCATTCAGGGTACGTCTAGACTACACCTCTCTGTCGACAGAGAGAAGTAGATTAGGCACGTCGAAATTGCTAATGAAGCAGGGATTTAAATATCCCGACATTTCATTAGCATAAACATGGCTGCCACTTTTTTTTGAAACAGAGCTTTTTCGAAAAAACCAGCAGTCGAGACACGGATCTGTCGAAAAATAAACCCTTTTTCGAAAGATCCTGTATTCCTCGAAAAATGAGGTTTACAGCACCTTTCGAAAAAGGGTTTATTTTTCGAAAGATCCACGTCTAGACTGCTGCTTTTTTCGAAAGAGCTCCGTTTTGAAAAAAAGCGGCGGCCATGTTTATGCTAATGAAGTGCAGGATATTTAAATCCCCGCTTCATTAGCAATTTTGACATGCCTAATCTACATCTCTCTGTTGACAGAGAGGTGTAGTCTAGACACAGCCTCAGAGAACTGAATATTGAAGAGATTCTCTATTTCATGCCATTGTAACATTCATTGGCCATGCAGTTTCTAGCCCTATCGGTTCCAGGGTGGGAGAGATAAAAGATGGGGGAGGCAATATCTTTTATTATACCAACTTCCGATGGTGAAAGAGACACGCTTGTGAGGCACACAGACGTCTAAACGTGGAGAAGAGCTCTAAGTACCTGGCAAGCACGTCTCTTTCATCGACAGAGGTTGATCCAATAAAAGACATTCCCTCCCTCACCATTGTAACCTTTCTATGCTTGATTTGATTCCACCCTGCTGGAGAATGGAGTATCGCTTAGATCATTTGCAGTAATCCATCTTTTTATCTAGCCGCGCTTTGATTGGATGAAGAGGGAGCACCCGGCTCTCACAGTCCTTGTGTTCAGTCCCCATGGATCTCACTTGACATGCCCTTGTTTAATGTGCCTGTCGGTTTAGTAATACTGGTGGGATAACACTAAACAATCAGAACACATGGGTCAGATCGCGTGCCGAGCCCCTTCATGAACTACAGCCCAGGCTGGGGTGAGCAATGTGCAGTTTCATGGTTTCTCCTTGAAATCTGGTGAGTGGCAAGCTTGCAGGGTAGCCTCATGAAATGAGGTGACACTCCGTGGCTTTGGCTGAGTTTCAGATGGTTTCTTCCAATGGAGAGTGAAACTCAAGAGGAAAGATACAAATCCATGCGGCTCAAAACCAAAAAAAAAATGTTTGTGCACAAATAACCTGGGTGGGGTTTTTTTTGCACAAGTAACAGCCCATTTTATTAAACTTGGAACAGGATGGATAACTCACACCCTACTCAAAACTGGAGGCTTTGAATACTCATAAAATGGGATGGGAACTGATTCTCTGCAAGAACACATTCACTGTGGTTTTAATCTTTTAGCAGCCTCTTAAGCTTTGTCTACATTGCACAGCTTTTAGCCACCCGGCCATGTCGACTCAGCTGTGTGTCACTAAATTTCAGACAGTGTAAACACTGTTTGTCAGTACTTTTACCAACAAAACATATGGACTAAGGACAGGGTTTGTGTTGTTGACAGGAAAGCTGCCAACAATTCGCCATTTACTCTGTCACTTGCTGGGGAAAAAGCTTTTGTCTTTTAGGAAGGGGGCTTTTAAGCACCCATGAATGACAAACATTCTGTCACGTAAACAAAATTGGCAGCGTGGACAAAGCCTCAGGCTATGTCTACACGAGCAAGGTTTGTTGACAAAAGTGCTGTCAACTGGTAGGAGTCGCCATAACTGGGAAACCCGTCAAACCAGATATGCATATGCAGCTCCCTTGAGACAAAAAAAGCAAAGCATGGATGGATGGATGGAGCCATTGTTTCCAGAATTTGTGATTCGACGTACTACTTAAAGTCCCAGACCCTGAAGACCCTAAGAACATTTCAGCTTTCTTTAGAAGTAAAATAACTTTCATGACTGTGGAGACAAGCTTAAAAATGTGTCTCCAGTGCACCCTGAAAGCTCAGAAAACAAAAGAACAAAGAACTCCAAATGTGTGTATCTAATTGCATGAGTTTCAAACCACTGTCTTGATTTTTGATGAATGACAGTTGAATATTTGATGAATGGTGGCAATACTAGAACCACCATTCTGTAGAGGAGACAGAAAACAGGCAGGTAGATGCCCTTAAGAGAAAACTATCTATTAAGCATTATTTTGAAGGTGTTTGAAATTACCTCATCCATCTTGACTCTCTAATATGGAGTCTGTCTGTCATCTGGGCCCTCCCTTCTTCTTCCCCTCCCCCAACAGTGAGTCAGTCAGGGCATGAGTCCATGTTTTCAAATAGTAGACTGGCTAGGTGTGCAGCACTAGGAACCCCTAGGAGCAATGGAATATTTTTGCAGGCCTATAAACCTCTCAATTAATGCTGCAAATTGGGGAAATGGCTCTTGCTCTGGACACTGCCCAAGACCTAATGTGCTTTCACCACTTCAGCGAGCAAACCTTTCTGCGACTCATACATGGGGAGGGAGCGGGGGGAATTTGTATCTGTCTTCAGCTCCAATTTCATCCTGCAGTTTCTAATGGGCTAATTTCTCAAAAGTTTGTACAGGGACAGAGACAAAATGGCCAAAGGAAATGGAAAATGTGTTTCCCAAAGGGCAATAAAAAAATCCAGCTATTACTTGTAGTAGGTTAGTACCCAGCGGCGCCAAACAAGAGCAGAACCCCGGTACTAAACACTGCATGCACACCTGGAGAGGAAGTCCCTATCACACAGAGCTGACTATGTGTAGCCAGACATGAACCCCATCTTGTTCCCCCCCCTGCCAGAGAGCAAGAGAAAGGCAGTCAGCCTTTGATGCCCTGGGAACGCAGGTGTGCTGCCTGTCCCTGACTCTAATAAACAGAAACCAGACAGTAAATGGGCTAGCTGACGACCCAGGGCCTCCTGCTGCCCTGATGGCTAGTACCAGTAATTGACACGCCTGCACTGTCCCAGGAGAGGAATCTTCGCCCATCACATACCAGAGGTGCCCATTGTCTGCATTTTCCCAGGTGTGAATTATGCTTTGCACCCTTCGTGGGAAACTTGGCATTCAAAGCCGTTTTTCCTAATTGGCCACTTGAGACCAGGAAGAAGCCTACGTGACCCAAGGGGTATAAAGAGGGGTTTAGTAGCCCACCCCATTTGAGCTCCAATCATCTACACCTGCTGGCAGGTATTGGTTGTCTCCCAAGGTCTGTGGGACGCCCAACCTCGCCCTACTTCTTCCCGAGGGATTGAGAGAAAGACGCTGGCCACGCCAAGTCTGGAACGCAGGGGTGAGACTATATACCTGCTAGGTGTCTATTTTGCATGCATTTAATAAGAGCTCAGAGAACCAAAAAGGTTTCATGGTACCTGTAAGTGACTTATTAGTGTAATTTCTGTCCTGTCCTTTGTAGTGGCTGTGTTATCTGTAACACAGTAGTAGCATTTAACAGCTAAGTTTACCCTGTAACAATAAAATAGTAACTGTTTAAGCTGTGACCTGACTCCTTCAGTTGCTGTAACAGAACCAAGCACAATTTTAAAAAGAACTCCAGCCGGTCATAAGGGACAGATATAGGGAGAGCTTGAGCGTTGGATCATGTCGCTTCCAGGGGACAGATCCGTTGGGGCATCTCTCAGCCTCCCCAGGCTGCCCGCTGAGAAGGGATCGTGTATCCTAGCAGTCAAAATCTGAGGTGTAATAAGCTCTCCCTGTAAACTCTGGGGCGTCTGTCGGCCTGTTGGCTGCCCGCCGTGAAAGGATCCCGATCCTAGCGGTAAAGACACGGATGTTAAACTCCTCGGGGCGCCCGTCAGTCTCACCTAGACTGCCCACTGCGACGGGGCCTTGTGTCTCAGCAGTTGAAGACTCGGGTATAACATACACACATGCACTGCCCTGGCCACCGGCTGACACTATGTAACTAGAAAAGGACAGAGAAAAGGCAGAAAGGGAAATGGAGGCACAGAATGGCAAAGTAACTTCCCCAAGGTCATAAAGCAGTCTAGCGGTGCTGGGAACAGAACCCTGATCACTTGACTCCTGTGTCAGCAAGCTACCCAGAAAGCCTCTAGGTCAGGGATGGGAAACATTTTTAGGTCAGAGGCTGCTGACCCACCGAAAAATCAGTCAGGGGCCTCACAAAAGTGAGAACCCCCCCTCCCCTCCCAAAAAGTAACTGAGGTGGCCCCCGACTGGGAAGCAGAAAGGCACTCCCCACATTGCCCTCACACACCAGCGCTTAGGGGTCCTGTCTAGTAGTTTTTGTGGGGCCCCCCAGGCTCTGGGATGGGTCAAAAACGGGGGGTTCCGTATCTGGGAAGGGGCTGCCAGGAAACAGGCTTGAGATGAGGAGTCTGGGTGGGAGAGAGGCTGCAGGAGCCAGATCCAGACAAGCCCCTGGGCCGTATGTTCTGCACCCCTGCCCTAGGTTCTCTTCTGTATCTCTTCTACAGTGTACTGCAGGGGGCTCAAACTCGGGGGGTGGGGAGCTGTCCATTACCGGCCCCAAGCCCCGCCCCTTCCCACCATTGCCTCGCCCTCTCCCCCCACGGCATCCCGGCCTTGAACACATGGCTTTAGGAATCACCGGGGGGGGCGGGCCTGGCTCCACACGGCCGTCACGTCCCCAACACTCCCCACAGCTTCTGCTGCCACGGAGAAGCGGAGCGAGTGCACCCACCCAGTACACTCCTGTGCTGTGGCTCCTGCTGCCGTGGAGACCACGGGCAGGCCAAACTCTGCCAGTGCACCAGCCCCTCCCTCCCAGTGATCCCCAATACCGTGTGCTTGGGGGACGAGGTGCCATGGGAGGAGGGGGCAAGGTGATGGTGGAAGCGGGCGGGGCTCAGGGCCGGTCATGGATAGCCACCCCTCCCTTCCCCAGCCTGCTGGGAGTCCCAGGCTGGGCGCAATTGCTCCGGCCAGGACGGGCCCGCGGGCCAGGAGTTTGAGACCCTGGGTGTATAGCATGGCAGTCCCAACAGTAGCACCATGAGAGGACTGTGACTCCTACTTCCTTCCCTGCTGCCTTAGTTCTCCAGCAGGTCTCACTTACCATGGCCCTGAGCGGGAGCATGCTGATGCCCCCGCCCATCCCCCCGTGCCTCAACTCCACATCTACGATGTGCAGGGGACTGCAACTGCCCAGGAAGTTAGGAAGTGGGTTTTCTCCTCAGCATGGCTGATGGCAACCTAGTGCAGATAATGGGGCTGATCGGGTTTCAAGAACAAACAAGGCTGGGGTGAAGTTAAATCTCAAGGTACAATATGTGTTCAAGCGTCAGGGTCCCGATCCTGCTTCAGAGGGCTCCGGTTTCACGCCCGTGTAATGCCATGGACTTCGGGGCCTCTACATTTCCACCAGCGCAAGTGCAATTAGACTTAGGCCAGAGGCTTCTCTCTCTCAGGGCAGGAGAGTTTCAATGATCCATCCGGTGGGGAGTGGTTCTGCAGGACTCCGGTGCCCTGATTTTAATAAGCACATGAAAGGAGTGACAATCTTATGGCCAAGCACAGCTGGGACGCCTGGACAATGAGACTGGGACAGAAACACGCTATCCCACTGAGTCAGTCCTTTTGAATTCCCCCCGCAGCCCGACGTCTCTGGGGCCAACTGCCTGACCACAGCCCGAAGGCAATCTCGAAGCCATTCTTCTCTCTCTTTCCCCGCTGGGAGAAGCAGGAGGGAGCCAGAGAGGCCAAGGACTCTCCAGGCAGCACAGAGACGTCCCTCCGGGTTAGTCAAGTGTCACAATGTTTCCAGGCCTTTAAAAAGCCTCAATTAACCAATAATCAGCACAGCATGGCCAGTTGGGAACTGATCATTCCTTCTGCTGACTCCATGGCCAAAGGCTAAAAAGCACTCAGGGAGCTAAATTAGTCATCTAATTGGGACTGCTCTCTCCTCCACACCAGGGCACACTCCTGCAGCCTCACAAAAATGCGCTGTTTGACCTCAGGAATACGATGCCAACTGGCCTCTATTTTCCTGCCTCGCTCCTCTTAGTAAACCCTCCTCATTAGCTTTACGAGGCTGAAGGGGACAGTGCATGCCAAATTGTGACCTCAGATGCACACTCCAAGGAAAGAATCTAGCCCTAAAGATTTGGGGTCAGATCATTCCTCGTGTAAGTTACTGTAAATCTTTTGGCTTGAGTTCGTGCTGGTGATTTACAACAGCTGGAGATCTGGTCCCAAACTTGGCTTTTGCAAGGCAGAATGTGTGGGACAGAGACACCAGCCTACAACTACAGCAACCCAGATCAGAGGAGGCGGCGGGCTGGAACTGGCAATAAAGAGGGCACATGCCTAAAGTTTTCTATCCTCTCGGCTTTCCTTGATTATTCACAGCACACCTTTTCTTTATGGAAAGGTCCTATTAAAATGAAATCTGTTCTAGGAGGCTTTCAAGCCATTTTCTAGAAATGTAGCTTTTTTGTAAAGACCTATAGAAAAAGTTTACTATATATAAAATGTAATAGGGTTTTAGAGTAACTTCTATAAAGTTCTTCTAACGGTACGTCTAGACTACAAACCTCTTTCGAAAGAGAGCGTCTAGACTACAGCCAGTGCTTTCGAAAAAGCGAGCCGCTTTTTCGAAAGAGAGCACCCAGGCAGTCTGGATGCTCTCTTTCGAAAAAGCACAGTTTGCATTACATAGCACCTTTTTTCAAAAGAGCACTTTCGAAAAAAGGCATTATTCCTCGTAAAACGAGGTTTTCCACGATCAAAAAAACTGCCGCATTCTTTCGATTTACTTTCAAAAGAACGCAGCAGCAGTTTAGACGCAGGGGAAGTGTTTTCGAAAAAAGGCCACTTTTTTTTAAAAAACCCTGTAGTCTAGACACTCCCTAAATGTCTGTGGGTTTAGTCACATTAAATTCTATAGGACTTGACTACAGCTTGAACCTCTCTAGTCCAGAACTCTCTGGTCTGGCAACATCCGTGGTCTAGCATGATTTTAGTTAGCCAGATATCCATTTTCATGGGCATGGCCAAGTTTTCTGCAGTCCCATAAAGTTTGTTTACAGCCACCAGTCCTGGTTCTCAGTGTTCTGTGCTGTTATTTATCTCTAATTTACCCCTAAATATCACCTAAGAGTCTGGTCAGTAGTGGAAGTGTTTTAATGCTGCTAGACAATGTTGACCTCGTGTGGTTCAGAAAATTCTCTGGTTCAGAACCAGTCAGGGCCTGAGGGTGCCGGACTAGAGAGGTTCAACCTCTATAAGAGGAGTTAAAATTAAAACTAGACTAGAAAGTGTGAAATCTTTGCTAGTGTAAGTCATACACACACACACACACACACACACACACACACACATCCTATCTGAATAATGTGTCTGTCTGTGCTTGGCAATTTAGCCCTTCCATCCAATGTCGGAGCAAAACCAAAATTTAATTTTGTGGGGAGTGTTGGGATTTTTTGTCTTGTTCTGTTTTTCCTGCGAGGGCTGGCTGAGAACAAAGAAAATGATACAGTCATTCTCCCAGCATAACCCAACTCTTCATTTTAGACCTGATTCACCAGCACATTGGAATAAAATGAGTTATACAAGCAGTGATGAGCTACAGAGTCCAGCCCAATGTTCAGAGATGGGGGTTGACTCAAACCCCAGACACAAACTCCCTGCCCTACGTTGGGGAAGCTGGATGGGGAACTGAATTTTAAACTCCTGCTCCACATCCATTGCTCCTCAGCTTTTTCCTTCCAATGTAAGACAACTTTTCTAGTCAGAATCCTTGAAATCAATGGGAAGCCTCCAGCTGACTTCATGGAGCATTCGAGATGTCCCGATAGATCATTCCCCCTTGGGAATGGGGCCCAGCTGTGCTGCTGAAATTTTCAATTCTCTGCCTGATCTTATTGAAAGCGTGAAGGGTACCCAGGAGATTTCTAATCACCTCTGACCCTTCCACACTCTGCATTGCCTAGGGGCGGTTTCCCATGAATATTTCTAACTCTTTCCTCCTCAGAAGCTGCAACCTCTGTGATCATCCAGGTTAGGTTAAGACTAAAGCACCAGGCACTCCAATAACAGGGCTTCATCTATTAATTACAGGCCTCACATAGCGCTGACAGAACAGTGGTTATGGCTGACAGCCCCAGCCCTTCACGCTCAGATGGAATTGATTTCCCCAGATTATCTCTTCCTGGTTTCCAGCATGTTTTACTCTGGGACCTACCAAAGTTCCAGGTGGACTGTTCTGGGAAGGGTCATGTTTCCACGTGACAAAGAGGCTTCCACTAAAATCAGATCATGCCAGATCTTCAGCCCAGCACTTAAGGAGAAGGCAAATGGGGTTTAAAGCTCCCCTAAAGGAGCCACTGAGGATTCTGGGAGTTGGCATAACCAAGGTTGCAGGGAGGCAGGTAGCCAGCGTCATCAGAACCCAAAGTCCAGCAATGGGGACTGGAGCTGTCCCTAGGGTAGGGTGACAGGGTTGACAACTTTCTGACCAAACAAAACCAAACACCTTGCCCTGCCCCTTTCCTGAGGCCCCTCTGCACTCATTCCATCTCCCTTCCTCCGTCGCTCGCCTTCCTCCACCCTCGCTCCCTGGCTCTTTTCACCGGTCTGGTAAGGGTTTCTTCTCAACTGGGCGTTCAGTCGAAAACTGGCCACTTGGCCACTCTTGACTCTGCACTTCAGGGGGAGTCCCACAGGCCAGTTCGATTGGCTGGCATGCTTGGTCCCGGAAGATGAATCCATCATTTCCTCAGGACACGCCATCTTTTGACAGTTGGTGGAGACAGTGCCCAGCTCGACAGCCCTCATTTCAGTGCAGTAAGCTGCCTGCCCCAGCCGGAGCTCTACCGTGGTGCTATGGCCCATGATAGCCCTGCAGAAGACACCAGGCAGCCCAGCACCAGGCTGGATTCCTCCCGCCAGCCCAGTCGCCGGGGTCTGATTTGTCCCAGGGCCCACACACACCCTGAAGCCGGGGAGGGCTGATCTGACCTCCTAGGAACAGCCCTGATGGGGATTATCTCTAAACCATGTAACTGGCTTATCCCTGTCCCTTGCCTGATACCCTGCAAAGCCCTCAAAATGTATCAACTCAGCTGGATCAAGGACAGAGGAGTTCTTTAGGACAATTCCAGTTGTGTTGTTGCTCAGAAGGTCCTATTTTCTGAGAGGTTATTACTCCTTTGCCATTTGACACATAAAATTTCCACCCACCAAGAGCTAGTTCTCTTCCAAGAAAACAGTATTTTGCTCTTCTTAGGCCAGGTCTACACTGGATCAGGAAGGTTGGCTTAAGGTAGGCAACTCTAGCTATGTAAATAATGTATCTGGAGTTAGCATACCTTAAGCCAAGTCTTCACAGTGGGAGGTCAACTGTGAGGAGTACCGGCACTGACCAGAGGCACCTTCAGCATTTGATTTAGTGGGTCTTTACTAGATCCATTAAATCAAACGCCAGAAGATCGATCTCCGGTGCATAAGAATAGATGTGGCCTTAGACTATAGTGCATGGGTTCCCAAACTGGGGGGGCATGAAGAAATTCCAGGGGAGGGGGCGCTGCCCCCCACCCCCACCCCACATCAAGTTTTGCTGCCCCAGTCAGGTTTTTTTTTGTTGTTGTTGTTCAACAAGTTTTGCTGTTGGGGGGGGGGGCGTGGTTTTTCAAAAATCAAAAAGGGGGCATGATGCCAAAACGTTTGGGAACCACTTCATAGCAGAAGCAATGGAAGGGTTCTAGTCCCATTAGCACTGCTCAGAAAATATTTTTGTTCTTTTGGCTGAAAATTTTGATTTTTCATCAGAAAAAAAAAAAGATTCTCAGTAGATGAAAAAATTGTCCAAAAACGACCAGAAATTGCTATCCTTTTAATATTTTTTTAAAATTAAAATTGGAAATCTAAAATCTTTCTGACTTTTGGCTAAAAAAGGAGCTACGACTGCACGAAAATGTTTGCTTACCCAAAACCTATGGAGAAAACAAATTCCAACGGCACACATTTAAACAGCTATTCCCCTAGTGTCCATACACAAAGAGCAAAACATGGACTTTTATTAATTTTAAATTCGGGAGTTCAAAAGTAAGACAAATCAGAAGCAAAGTCTCAGAGAGAGTTTATAGTGTGTCTCTTCTGCAACAGTTTGGGGAACCAAATAGAGGTCAAACACTTCAGACACAGAAAGATCTTGGATCTTTAAAGGTAAGTACCCAGAAAAGAAAAGCATATGCCTGTTTTAGAGCATCACAAATGCATGGGCATTTTTCACAGAAAGCAGTTACAGGATTAGGCCATTCCCCTACCAGGATTTGCCATTAGTGTAGGTCCTGTCTTGATACACGAAGATTAATTCAGCCTAACTGATTTTTGCCCACTTTAGTTTTACTGCTGATACAGTTCCTATTCATACAGGTCAAAGGAACTGGATTCCAGTCCCACCTTCTGCCACTGGTCATCTGTGTGACTTTAAGCAAGTCACTCCTCCTTTGTGTCTCCTCCCAGCTTTTGATTTTTGAATTGGGACACTCTTCCTGTGTGTCAACCTGTGGAACTCTGTGCCAGAGGATGTTGTGAAGACCAGGACTTTAACAAGGTTCAAAAAAGAGCTAGATAAATTCATGGAGGATAGGTCCATCAATGGCTATTAGCCAGGATGGGTAGGAAAGGAGTCCCTAACCTCTGTTTGCCAGAGGCTGGAAATGGGTGACAAGGGGAGGATCACTTGGTGATTGATGGTTTGTACAGCTCCAATCTCTATTGGAGCCTTTAGGCACTACTGTCATACAAATCATGCTGCTAACATGCAGCCAGAGTCTAAATCTGCTGCCCTTTTACTGAGAGCGTGGCTCTGATTTCTGATACATCTGTCTCTTCAGATAATCTGAATTTGCCCCCTGTAATTAGCAAAGTCCTGGTAGCCTCAAAAAAATGCAGCCTCAGCATTTTTGAATGCAGCGCATGGGAGTCAGAGTATCTGGAACAGATAAAGAACTGCTTACATTTAGTGCTGGTGGCTTTTGGGTACCTAGGAGATGTTTAGTCCCATTTCCTGCACACTAGGTCTCTCCTGGGTTCTTTCTTCCTGTGTAATAACTGATAAGAGCTAGCATTCAAGCCAAAGAACCATTTGCTACTGGCTCTTGCCATTGCAATACATACTGAAGCAAAGAGTGCAGAGTTTGAGAAAGATTTTTTTTTTTTTGGTGGTGAAAAGGTTGCATATGCTTTTTTTTTTTTTTTTTTTTCTGGTGCAAAGGCTTAGAAAGGGTGGAAAGCCAAATATTTTGATAATTATTCAGGGCCATCGGGTTACATAAAAGGTTCCATAAGCCTCTGCATCAAACCTTAACAGTTAAAACCACAAATTCTGTTTTTTCAGCTATAAAACATTCAGGGCAAAAAAATTATATATATTTATATATATAGATGTATAAAATAAAATAATAAAATCTATTTTCCATTCGCTTGAAACATATAAAATTTAATGTGGTGAAAAATGACAGTTTACTCCCAGAAGGAAATAGCTCAGAGAAGCTTGTTTCGGGTCTGGAGAAATAGGCCTGAATTCATGACCATAGTCAAATAAAAGTAATGAAATGTTGGAAGAGGATGTCACAGTATACAAAGAACATGATGGCTTAAATCTTAATGGGGAAAGTTTCCTTCTAGGCCAACGAGTCAAGAAGAAGGCCGTTTTCGAGATCTCTCTATTCCAGCATTTTCAGGGTGGTCCCAGTTTTCATAGGATGATGATTCTGCCATCTTGAAGCCAATGGCTAGATCCTATAAGGAGTTGGGGGGAAGGTCCCATAACTTTTCTATCACCTAAAATTCCCACTGAAAGAGCACTTCTCTGGTGGCATGAGACATTAAAATGCCTTGTGATCGTGGACATAGGAATGGCCCTATTGAATCAGCTCCCACTAAGCCTGCTTCCTGTCTCTGACAGCAGCCAGCACCAGACATGTCAGATGACATAAGAACCCTACAGCAGTGGATGTGGGATTATCTGCCGCCCAGGTAGACCTCATGCTGATCTTCAATAGTCTCATAGTGCCATGGAGTGAACCAGACACCCAAGACGTGTCCTCTCACAGCACTGAGCCTAGCCAAAACAGTGGATTTGCTGATGGATTGTGTGGGCGGAATCTGGTCCACCACGTTAGACAACCTGACGGGAACCCTATTTTGGCACAAAACATTCCAGAAATTACTTGGGTTCCTGGTTTCAGCCAGACTGGGAATGCAGGGAGAATAACATTTCTGTACCATTTCAATGTATATACTTCTATTTTAAAAAGACAAAACATTTCTGAAGTGCTGATGGTTTTGGTTTGTTTTACTTCCACTCAGGTAAACGTTATTTCATGGCCTGCCAGGCCCATCCTAAACATCCAGCAATCATGGTAGGTTGATAATTCTCCTTGTTTCACTAGCTCCCCCCCCAAAAAAAGGTGGCTGCAAAGACTTTGTTTGAGATGGTATTTTCGTCATTTGGCATGCCTTGATTCCACACATGGCAGAAGGGAGGCACACATATGAGTTCCCTTCACTTCCAACGAGTAAAGTAGATCCAAGTCCTAGTCAACACCAGAAAGTTATTTTTAAATAACCCCCCTTATTTCAAAATAATGAGTGGAGCATCCACACTACCAAGCCTCTTATTTCGAAATAACGGACTGTTTTGGTTTTTTTGAAATCTCTACTCCTGCTTCCTGGGGGAATAATGCCAATTTCAAAATAGTTATTTTGAAATAACGTTTGTGTGGATGCTCTGCTGCTGCTATTTCAAAATAACGACTCCCCAGAGTAATTTGAAGTAATTACTCCCAGTGCTTCCTGGGGCACTAAATCAAGTTAGCGCATCCACAACAATGGAGCCTGCCTCAGACTAATTTCGAGGCTCCCCCATAGTGTGGACATGCTATTTAGATTTTGTTATTCTGGGAGTTATTATTTCAAATTTAGTTATTTTGAAATAATTTCCTAGTATAGACATACCCTAAGAGTTTGTCTCCGCTACACCAGGGATCTATGCTGCAGCGATTGAGCCACTGGCCATCGATTTATCATGTCTGCTTAGACGTGATAAATCAATCTCTGAGTGCTCTCCCATGGATTCCAGTACTCCACTAGGACGAGAAGAGTAGCCACGTTGACAGGAGAGCAGCCCCTACTGCCCTTACCGCACACAAGACACAGCAGTAAGTACACTGTCTTCAGCTACATAGTTTGCACAGCTGAAGTGAAGTAGATTAGATGGCGGGGGTTATTATAGGCAAAGCCTAAGTGTGGTGGATCCCATCACATTTACCCTCAGAGCTACAGAGCGTCTGCATGATACAATATGCATCGAGGGGGGGGAAAAAGCATCCAGTATGATGATAAATAGACTTGAAGCCTCATAGCACCTAAACGTGGAGAACCAGAGGACGCAGCTCCCAAGAAGTCAATCTAACTTTTTTGAGCCCAGGTAAATGGCTTTGTGGGAAACCCAGATTTTCTTTGCTGGGCACATTGTTGCATCTGATTGCTGAGGGCAGCTGAATCCGCTTTACCTGGCGCATCTGACTGGAACGGGATGACTCGATATCCAATGTCATTTTGGGTGGCCCAAACTCTTGCTGCCGTTACGTTCATCCATTCACAAGACGAGCAGAAGGAGCTGGTAGCAGTGCTGCTGTTATGACTACCACCTCTTCTGTGTCTGCTCCTTTTACAACGTTTAGGCCAGTAATCTGGGCACCTGCTCTAGAACAGCCCCAGAATTGACATTTTCAAGTGCCTAAAAGGGCGGTACAAGGCAGAGGGAGAAAAATGATTCTCCTTAACCTGTGAGGATAGGACAAGAAGCAATGGGCTTAAATTGCAGCAAGGGAGCTTTAGGTTGGACATTACGAAAAGCTTCCTAACCCTCAGGATGGTTAAGCAGTGAGATAAATTGCCTAGGGAGGCAGTGGAATCTCCATCATTGGAGATTTTTAAGAGCAGGCTACACAAACACCAGTAAGGGATGGTCTAGATCAGTGTTTCTCAACCAGTGGTACGAGTACCCTCAGGGGTACTCCAGAGAAGTCTGGGGGGTACGTCAACACAACTGAAATTTGGAGAAAACTGAATTTTTGTTTTAAGTTTACAGCACTTTATTATTTTTGCACTTTTTACCCCCAAATATTGAATTGCCCTCCCGGCTACGATTAAGTTGTTTAAACAAATGTGTTGCAATGGTAGAAAAAAAAATTGGGTGTCTGAAAACTGTAGGCCCTGGGGATACTTATAATTTTTTTTAAAGGGGCACTTTATAAAAAAAAAAGGTTGAGAAACACTGGTCTAGATGATGCTTGGTCCTGCCATGATTCCAGGGGACTGGTCTTAAGGACCTCTTGAGGTCCCTTCGAGGTCTATGATTCTATGGGTCTATGATTTTCAACCAACCAAGAATTCCAAAATATTGTGGAGGTGATTCAACCCATCACATCAAAAAAAGTTATTCACCCAGCTCTGCACACGATGTTATTTTGTGTCAACTGGGCATGTAAGACCTGAAAAGACAAAAATTTGTATATGAAAAGCCATACTCTCCAAACGTTTGTTTGCTAACTAGACCTTTGCTTGCTAACTAGACTCAGGGTGTGCCTACACTGCACCCTTGCTAGCTAGACTCAGGGCATGTCTACACTGCGTAGCTTATTTCAAAATAGCTTATTTTGAAATTTGGTGCTGTCTATACAGTGCCAGATTTCAAAATAAGATGCTATTCCAAAACGTCTCTTATCCCTCGTGCAATGAGGTTTACAGGGACGTCGGAATAGCAAGCCCATTATATTTCAATATAATAAGCTTGCTCTTAAGAAGTGGAATAGCTATTTTAGGATACTGGAGGTATCCCGAAATAGCTCCACTGTGTAGATGTAGCCTGAGTCCAATGAACTTTTTTCCTTCTGTTCTTTGTACATGCAGAACATTAAAAAGTCATCTAATCTCCAGCAAGTACAAGCTAAAGAAATATGTTAAAAATTTCCCAATAGTCAGCCACAAAAACACAGACTAAAAACCAACACGATTCCCTCTGTGTGTTAGAATTTGACACTTCTGGGCACCACTAGCATTAAAAAAAAAAGAAAATAAAAAATAGGTCTGTATAAATGAAGACTCTCCCCTGTTCCCTTTTCTATTTCAGATGCACCAAACGGTGACTCTGAAAATACGAACTAATGAGTAAACATGAGAGATGGGAAGAGACCTAAAGCCATGAGTGGGACATAACAAACTGGGACTCAAAGGCCCGGCATATTTAAACCCATGATTTGATATGCAATGCAATTAGAATGTTTAGAGGAATTTTCTCAGCATATCAGCTAGCTAACAGGTAGCCAAATTTGCATCTCCATTTTTAACATTGTATTACAACCACAGCTAGAAGTCCCTGTCAAAGATCTGGACTCCATTGTGGTAGGGCTCTTTACAAACAAGCATGGTAGTTCTGTCTAGATAGTTGTTTATGAAATAACTAATAATCACCGTGGTGATTATGCTTATGGCCACCATTTACAAAGCGAGGAGCCTAAATGATGCTCCTGCCTCCATACTTAGAAGGATTTCAAAGCCAACTAAAGGCTTTCAGCACTTGATTCCTGTTAAATTCCACTGAGATTTGGACATCCAGGGTCTTAAACGTCCTCTGAAAACATCCACTCAATGTGCAGCAGCAGTCAAAAAATCAATCAGAATGTTAAGAACCGTTACAAAAATGGATCGAGACTAAGATACATCTTGAATACTGCATACAGATGTGGTTGCCTCAGCTCCCAAAAAGATACCTTAACATTAGAAAAGGTTCAGAAAAGGGCAACACAAATGATCAGGAGTTTGGAACGGGTGCCATATGAAGAGCCATATGAAGAGAGATTAAAAAGACTGGGACTTTTCATCTTAGAAAAGAGGAGACTCAGGTTGTTTCTAGACTACAGGGGGTTTTTTTTTAAAAAAAAGTGGCCTTTTTTCAAAAAAACTTCCCCTGCGTCTACACTGCCGCCACGTTCTTTCGAAAGTAAATCGAAAGAACACGGCAGTTTTTTTGACCGCGGAAAACCTTGTTTTACGAGGAAGAGCGCCTTTTTTCGAAAAAGCACTTTCAAAAAAAAGGCGCTATGTAATGCAAACTGTGCTTTTTCGAAAGAGAGCATCCTGACTGCCTGGGTGCTCTCTTTCAAAAAAGCAGCTTGCTTTTTCGAAAGCACTGGTTGTCATCTAGACGCTCTTTTTCGAAAGAGGCTTTTTTGAAAGTATCTTGCGAAAAAGCCTCTTTCGAAACAGGCTTGCTGTCTAGACGTAGGCTAAGAGAGGGTATGATAGAGGTCTATAACATCATGACAGGTAGGGAGAAATTGAATAAAGAAATCCCCCTGTCAGCTTCCCTTACTCCTCGCAGATCAGGGAGTACCAGACACTGGTGGGGGCTGCCTTCAGCATTTGATTTGGGGGTCTACACTAGACCCACTAAGTCAAACTCTAGATCAACCTCTGTGGTGCAGACAAGCCCTTATAGATTCTTTGGCAAGATTCAATGGACATAAAAGGAGGATCTGAATCTCTCTTATAGTCCATGGAACTGACAAGTCATTTCAACTGAACTCTGTTTAGTTTCCAGCTATTTTCACCCCCTTCCATTACCACAGCACCTTTCTATCAAGGAAAGGTGGCAGGTCTACAGCATTCTCTGAAGCACTGAGGACATTCAGGGTGGGGGCTAGGACATCGGCCTCATGGCCTGGTGGAAAGCCAATGGAAAGCATATCGTCCAGCGTAGCCCGCAAGTCATGAGGCAATGTCCCGTCCTATGTGAAGAACAGAAAGTGGCTGATACGCCACGAAAGGAGACAGAGCACAATAGCCACTGTCTCTGTGTCCATCCCTCGGGCATGATCACAGGACCTGAGCCGCGTGTGACGATTAGAGCAAAAGAACACAGATAATGTTGCAAGCTGCGGCTTTAGAGATGGTAATAACAGGGCTGCTGAGGCACAAACAAACCTCCCACCCCACCTCCCTGGCTGCTCTTTTTCACATCTAACCTGAAGACACTCGATCCCAAAGGCTATTTAGTTCCTGGCCTTGCTGAGGCCACTGGAGGCTGAGTGATACCTGTGGGAAAGTGGCAGCCATCTTTGATGCACCTGTTGTATGGGCCCCCGCCTCCCCCCTGATTCTCTTCTCTTCTGCCTGCCCCATTGTGCACCACCTTATTCTGTTTCATCAGGAGCAGAAAAGAAGCCTCGCTGCTCACATTCAACACAAATACACACACACAAAAACCCTTCCCTGAAAGAGGGCAGGAGAGCCCTCCCTGTTTTCTCTCCGAGGGACAGCCCCGTTGCCTAGTTCAATAGCAAAGTGGAGCAACACTATCCGCCTTTTCAGAGCTCCTGTACAGCCGGGTCATGAAATAGCACTCCCCAGGTCTCTCTGAGTGTGTGACCATTTTAATGGGCCGGAGAACAATAGGGCTCTGAAGCTGACTTTAAAAAATATAACAAAGCCCAAACTCCTTGGATTCTGTGTCCTCCCTCGGAACAACATATCCATTACTTTTTTGTGTGCAAGGGAACAGACTGGAGATCAAAGGCAGCTAAGATTTCTAACGTCCAAGTAAAGTGTCTTCCGATCAATAATTATCCCGGGAGTCTTTGCACAAAGTACCGTTGAGCCGAAACGGGGCTCGAATAACGCAGCCTCCAGAATCAGGTTAAAATAAAGGAGATCGAAAACCAGCCCGCCCCAAGCCAAGAACAACCCAGCTCTAGAGGGTCATATCATCTACTGGTAGAACCATCGTTGGCTCCACTGACTTCCATTGGTTTCTTGTACCATCCTATAGAATTTAATAATTATTTCCTGATGATAAAACCCTGTAGGGTTTATAGCATCCAAACACCTACAGATAGGAAATATTTCTCCATCAAATGGGCTAAATTTCAAATGACGGGTCCTGTCCCAGCGCTGGGGGGTGGAATGTTGGACCCTGGGCCTCCTGGCTGCAGGGGGATCAGGTGAGCAGCCGGGGGGTGGGAGGGGGGGGACTAAGGCAGCTCCCTGCCTGTCCTGGCACCGCAGACTGTGCTGCACCCCATAAGCAGCCGGCAGCAGGCCTGACTTCTAGGTGTAGGGGAGAGCACACAGGGCTCCACGCATGGCCCCTGCCCCAAGCACTAGCTCTGCACTCCCATGGGCTGGGAACCCGCTGCTGGCCACTTCTGGGGGGCAGCATGGTCTGCGGTGCCAGGAGAGGCAGGAAGCTGTCTGAGCAGCCCCGCTGAGCCGCTGACCGGGAGCTGCTCAAGGTAAGCCCCTCCTGCTCCAGCCCTGACCCCCGCCCAAAGCCAGAGCCCCCTCCGACATCCCAAAGCTCTCCTCCTCCGGCATCCCAAAGCTTCATCCTCAGCCCCACCCCGGAGCCCACACTGTAGTCCTATTATGCTGGGTCTCAGGCCTCAACAATTTTCTTCAACTGAGTCCTGAGGGAAAAAAGCTTGAAACACCCTGCTTTAAGTGTTCAGAGTAATTTCTATAGGTTGTATT
The DNA here is from genome assembly GCA_032595735.1 of Pelochelys cantorii. Classification (NCBI taxonomy): domain Eukaryota; kingdom Metazoa; phylum Chordata; order Testudines; family Trionychidae; genus Pelochelys; species Pelochelys cantorii. The sequence continues at coordinate 5,202,448 of CM064344.1, read as the reverse complement.
ACATTTCTTCAGTCCTATTGTCGGTAGGACATTTCCCCAGTGGCTGGAGATAGCGGGGTTATTAAGGATGGGTACTGACTGGCTTAGGAACACCATGGCTATTTTAATAACCTCCAGGATGCTAAGGAATTTGCAGATGCAAGCACCTGGATCTAAACATGCTCTCCCAGTCACATCACTTCTGCTTGTTCAGAAATGCATGGAAACCGCCATGTCTGTTCGTTTTCCAGCCTCGTCCGTCCATAGATGCCTTTGGGGTGCACAGAGCACTGCGGTCGGCAAGATGAAATTGTACAAACCTAATAACAGTAGTGCGACCTGTGCCCAAATGAAGCCTGAAGTTACACATCTGGTGAAGCTCTCCCGCCTACATAGTGCTGTCCATACCATCTATTAGGCCAGGGTAACTCATGTGGCTCAGGGGGTGATTTATTCACACGCCAGAGCAACGTAAGTTATTCCAACATAACCAGGGTGTGGAGAAGCCCTGGAAAAACTCCAGAGTTGGCTTCTTTTGTCTCCCAAAAGTCATAAGATGAAGGCCAGGCTGGCAAGTCTGGATTGCCGATATATTCCTCCAATGAGCCATTTCTATCCATCTGTTAATAGATCAAAATGTTTGATTTTGATTTGGAAACATATTGGTGCAAAAAACATTACTTTTTTGGCAGGTCTAAGCTGACCGTTTTTTGGAATCTAGATTTTTGTTTGTTTTGACGAAAAGCAAAATGTTGATAACCAAACATTTAAAATGTAATTGAAATGTTCTAGGGGCTGGGATGGGAACAGGGAAGCAAAACATTTTCCATTCATTCCATCCAACATGTTTTTATTTTTTAATTCCCAATATTCCTGCAAATTAAATGTGATTCTCGGGTCTTTGAAATTGCATGGCATCGTACAGAAAAAACTTTACAACTCAGTAGAGAATGAGTCTTTCCCAAAGTATGCTATAGAATACAGGAATATAGTTTTTTGCTAAATTCTCTGGGATGGTAAGAAAACCCTATCATTTTCTATTACATTCCTTAGGACTTTTCCAGTAGGGTTTGCTCTGAAAAAAAAAAAAGCATTTTAAAATTATCTGTTTACATACTGATGAGAACTGGGGAAAATGAAATTATTTTAATCTATTTTTAAGGCTATGACAAGCAGCTACACCACCATGGTAACCTCTAAGGGTGTGTCTACACAGCACCCTTAGCTAAAAATAAGATACGCAATTTGCGTTATGCAAATTGCATATCTTATTCTGATTCTATTTCGAAATCGGCTATTTCGAAATTGAGCACCTCTACACAGCACCAGATTTCAAAATAACACACTATTTCAAGACATCCCTTATTCCTCTTGGAACGAGATTTACAGGGATGCCAAAATAGCTGGTCCACTATATTTCACAATAGCAGACATGTTCAAAAAACGCGGGGTAGCTATTTTGGGATAGCCTTGCACCTGAGGGTGTGTCTACACTGCATCCTAAACTCAAAATAAGATACGCAATTTGCACTATGCAAATTGCGTATCTTATTTCAAATCTGTTTTGAAATAGCTTATTTCAAATCATGGTGCCAAATGTCGAAATAATGCACTATGTCGAGCCATCCCTTATCCCTCGTGCAATGAGGTTTACCAGGAAGGTGAAATAGCATGCCTGTTATTTTGAAAAATGTTTCGAAATAACAGGCAGCTTGTGCAGACATGGGGGAACTATTTCGGGTTACCTCCAATATCCCGAAATAGCTGTGCGGTGTAGACGTACCCTAATTCCCAGATAATCATCACCTTGCAATTTTAAAATGTGGTCTCTGAGAATGACAGGAACAGCCCAAAGTAGAACAATCAGAATGAGCACATCCTGGAGAGATTTTATTATTTTTAGAATTACTGTTGTTTAGAGCATGCCTCTGGCATGTCTCTCAAAAAACGCTTCCCTTCTGTCCTGCAGTGAGGTCAATTTTAGGAACAGCAACAGAATCCAATACACAGGGAAGATCAATGTTTCTAGAAGTCTTTATTAGAAACAAATAATAATTCTTCTTTTGTAAATCAATCAATAAAATGACATAGTTTGCGGAAATTTAGAAAAGCCATTTCAAAATAATGCGTTATTTTTATTGCTAGTTCTCCTCCCCCTGTGCTTAAAAAGGAAAGCCATCTACCTATATTGACAGATGATTGCTCCTACCCAACAGGAAAGCAGAATAGCAAACCTTATTCTGACAACTACAGAATGGCATAGGAAAGAAAGAGAGAAAGAGATTCATATTTTTAACATCAATTTTTTCCCCTTCAAATTATTGTTCCTCCATCCAGCTCTGCTTGTCAAATAATGATTGATCAGTTTAGAAATGGACCTTAAAAGCACTAGCCATTGCCTGGGGTCCTTCCTACAATCAAAGAACATGCCCACCCATGGCTAATTAGACATTAGGCTAATGTCAGCTGATTGATTTAGAACAGTCATACCACCCACCGGAGAAAGTTGTAAACCTTGTTCAAAGAGTCGCAGAGCGTTGGACAATCAGCGATGGAGGGAAAGTGGTACCCAGAAGAGACAGCGTCGTTTTGCCTTGAAACATCCTGAAAAAGAAGCTATTTCAGCTTATGTAGGCAAGGGTGATGCAGGGAGGTTTCTTCTTATTCCCTAGTTTAAAGACAGGAAAGAGCAGGAAAGTCAAGGTCAAATGCATCTCAGCGACGTCTGTCACCTATAGTGTTCCCTGTAAGCTGTACACTTGCGCAGCCCCTCCGGAGAGATTCCAATGCCATGCAGCTGTTTAGCACAGCACCCACAGCTAGATTTGTGGTTCTCCGTGTGGTGCACATTTACATATGCCTCAGTGCTTGTAACAAAATTTATTCCACACATAGATGGAAAAACATCTGCTCGTGGATAGAAAAGCTTAGAGGGAACATTGGTCCCCCTTGTAACATAACGCAGGATTTTCCCCATCGACACTGGTTTCTGCAGCCTGAGGGCTCTCAAACCCTTCCTGGTGAGTGTGGGACAGGGGAAGGAATCCCGTGGGCCATAGGGGTGCCTAGACTGTGTGAAAGACGACCCTGCATGCAACACCAAGATATAAAAACAGCAAAGGTGCAAATCTTTTTTTTTTTACAGAGTGAATAAACAGAAGGAGGCTTAAGGGATGGTGAGTGAAAGTGAGAATTGCAGGGAGCCGGTACTGGAAGGAGGCTAGAATTGGGGAGAGGGGAAAGAGGAAGTGAATGTTTCATTGATGGGGTGGAGAGAAGGAATAATGGGAGATTTACAAGTATAGGGGAATAGACTGCGAATGTGGAGAACACACTCTTATCTGCATGAACTTTTAAACACAAGAACACTTTGAGGTCATCAGCTGACCATACTAGAAGAAATCCTGGGTGCACAAGGCACTCTGTTAGGCAGATTATTCCATAAGGGTGCCACTAGACTGCGGCTAGGATGGTTCCGGTATCCTGAAATAGCTATTCCACATCTTTTGAGCAAGCCCATTATTTCGAAATATAACGGGCTCGCTATTCTGACGACCCTGCAAACCTCATTCCATGAGGAGTAAGGGACATTTCAGAAGAGCGGTTTATTTCAAAATTTGGTGCTGTGTAGACAGCGCCAAATTATGAAATAAGCTTATTTCAAAATTGACTTGAAATAAGCGATGCAATTTGTGTGACTCAAATTGTGTAGCTTATTTTGAGCTAAGGGTGCAGTGTAGACACACACTAAGGCTATGTCTACATTATGAGTTTTCTCGGCAAAAAATATGCTAATGAGGGACTCATTTGCATGAGTGGCGATTTCATTTGAATTTTTTCTGCCGAAGCAGTGTGGATGTTTTCTTTTTGTGCAAAAACTCTCTTTTCCGCAAGATTGGTATACCTCCTTTTTTGGGGCATAAGGATCTTGCAGAAAAAAGGGGTTTTGTGCCAAAAGAAAATGTTCACACTGCTTGTTTTTGCGCAAAAACCCCTAGCGCAAAAACAGATTGACAAATATATGCAAATGAGATTGTGACATGCAAATGAGTCCCTCATTAGCATATGTTTTGCCAAGAAAACTCGTAGTGTAGACGTAGCCTAAGAGAGTAACTGTGATCAAGAAGTTTATTTCACTGTACTGGAGCAAAGGGCAAGGAAGACCTGGGTACATTTTGCTGGTGTTCATGGGAACCTATGAGAAATCCCTGTTCTTTTGGCTACAAGAATGATACAATGTCCTTTGGCCTACATCCTTCCTCCACCCTTTCATCACCCCCATCCTCACTTGTTCTGAATTTATGGGCCGGGAAAACTCCAGGCTGTCTTGATGGATTAAGCAGAAACAAATCTGTACTGAGTAAATTAAAAATGAAATCGTTACAGCTGCTGGAACAGTCTTGGGCCCAGTGAATAAAGGTAAAAGTCTTCCTCTCCTCCAGGGGCAAGAAGCAGTATGTGAAGCGCCAAGCACTTAAAGACAGCTTGAGTGAGCCAATTGAAATCCTGAAAGGTCTAATCCTTGCTTGTGGTTTAGGGCAATCCACAAGGCTAGAGAAAATTGTTCTATTTCGCTACATCACTTCTCTAAAACTGTCCCCAAATTCCTTTCCAGAGTTACGCTGCGAATAGCAGAGAGGGGACAGCAGGAAAGGAGGAGACCTGGGTATTCTCAGACCAGTGACTTTAGGGACTTCATTTGTTTCTGACTAATCTTTTCCACATGATGTTGAGCTTCCAGGGCTAATGCTAGAAGTCGTCTTGTGAAGAAAATGTGCTTGCACTGGTTGCAGACGTGTTCCCTGTAAGCTGGTTGCTTGTGCGGCCACTCAGGAGAGATCCTAATGCTGCCCAGCTGATTAGCAGAGCACCCACAAATAGGTTTGAGTTTCATCCAGTGGTGCTCATTCACACCTGCCTCAGTGCACATGACAAAATTTAGTCCACATATGGATGGAAAAGATTAGAGGGAGTTGGTTCTAAAGAACTTCCTTTTGGATCCCAGTGTATAGAGTAAAACTGAAGTCCTGCTTCACTCTACCTGAACCAATTATTTTACTTAGATTTTACTAACCAAACCTAATACACAGAATTATCTACCCAATCGTACCTCACCACCTTAATTGATTTACACCTAGCAAAATTAATTAGCAGACTGAAACAATTAAAAACCAGACAAGAGATCAGGCAAACAGTAGAGAAAAGTAGGAACCATCAGGATGGAAGAATGAGGATTTCACAACCTCAGCTGTGCAGGGGTAATTTCTTGCCAGACAAATGCTGTCAAACTGTATTTCCTTAAACCATCTTGAGCGCTGCTTATCTTATGATAGTGGTTGCATTAGGACAGGGTCTCCTTCTGCACAGCCACCCACATTAAGTTGCACAGATTCTGCAGTTGGAGCATTGGCAATTTGTCTCTGTTTACACTACAGTTTTGTTGGAAAAACTGCCGTGTTTCCAAAAAAACCCTGAGTTACGTCCACACTGCAATCGCACTCTTCCGAAAGTAAATCGAAAGAACAGAGGGGTTTTTCCGGCATTGGTAATCCCCTTTCTACAAGGAAGAAGCCTTTTTCCGAAAGAGCTCTTTCACAAAAAGGCGTGTGTGGACAGGGAAGATGGAGTTCTTCTGAAAGAAGAGGAAAGCAGAAAAAGCACAGGTGCCCTGGTGGCCACTCCATCCATAGTAATCAGAGCTGAAATGCGAGACAGTGTCCATTCAGTGTGGACGTTCTCTTTCAAAAAAGCAGATTGCTTTTTCAATACGCTTTTGTGTGTGGACTCTCTCAGAAGACTTTTTTCAGAAGATTTATTCTGAAAAAAGGTTCTTCTGAAAGAAGCCTGCAGTCTAGATATAGCTTCTCTCTCACACATACACACACACAATTTATCTTGTCTTCCTTCTGAGAGATGTACAAAAACGATCCTTCCTGGCAAAAAGAAGAGCTTCAGCATGGTTAGTTGCTGAGGGAAACAAATTTTCCCTCATGAATTTGGAGTGAAGATGTTAGGGCTAGTTCCAAAGTTAATGGAGCACAGGAAGGAAGGCCTTTCGGGAATAAAACATGGAGGAATTCTCATCTGTACTCATCTTCAAATAGCACCCGGGGGTGTCTTTTCGGGACAGGGGGCATTGGACCAGATATTTACTCTGTAACATTTCGCCCACACACACCAGCATACCAACAAGGTCCCTGAACTGCTGTTTTCAAATGAGTTTATGGTGGAATTTGTTTCTGCGGTTGAAATTGCCAAATTACGCGTGCCTCACAAGGTTCCCCTTAACTCATCTCCTCACAGTGGAGAGTTTGTGTGAGCGAGGAGGGGGGAGGGGGATTCTTCTCCAACAGAAGAATCTCTGCAACTTAATATTTTTTAGCTATAAAACTTTCAATTCCTGGAAGTAAATCCTCCAGACTCTGCAGCTGCAAATTTACTCACCCGGCAGAGAATTGGGCCAAAAGACGTAAACATGAGAGATGTGACTGATAGCACGAGGACATAACTCAAGTTCTCACTACGCTGCACTGCAGGGCGCTTCCCAGGGCGAAACTCTCCTTGCTAACTACCTGCTAGAGCTGCAGCTCGCACACTAGAAAGCTAGGAAATTCTTCTGGAAGTGGAGGGCGGGCATAGGCACTCTAGGCCTGCAATGGGCCACCTAGGCTAGTGAGTGGGCCACATGAGTGGCCCGCAAGACTGTCCTCACCAAGACGGTCTTCTGGGACAAGGCAGTTTTGCTCACTGCTCTTGTGTACCTAGCATTTGCGGAGTGTGTCGACGGAACCGTAGCAGCACCTTGATTGGACGCAGAGGGAGCACCCAGCTCTCACAGTCACTGTTGTGTGTAATCAGCCCACACCTCACGTCAGGGGCCCTTGTTTTATGTGTGTGTCACTTTAATAATAATGGTATCCGCCCCTGTGGGCAGGGCCATCCCTAGGTGGGAGTGGGGCCTGAGGTAAACTGCCCCCCCTAATCACAGGAGCCAAGCCAACCCCCACCCCTGCCCCACCTCTGCTCCACCCAGCTTTGTTCCCACTGCATCACTTCCCCCAAACTCCACCCCTATTCCACCCCCTTGCCCAAAGCCCCCTCCCCTGAGCAACATGAGCCAGGGGATTACCGGGGGGGTGGCAGCAACAGTTAGTCCCTGCGCTCCCGGCGGCGAGAGCTGTAGCAACCCAGCAGCCTGCTCTGCACTGCACCACTCCACTCCCTCCCAACCCGCTTCGCCTCCCCTCCTGAAGACAACCAGCCAGCCTCACTGCCTACTCTCTTTGAGCTCTGCCCTGCACTGACTGCTGCTGAGCTTTGCAGCTCCTTTTGTACGCTTCCCTGGCCTCTGATTGGCCAGTTCCTTCAGAGCCTCTCTAGCCTCCTGGAGGACTTATCTATGGCTCTTCCTGGGCTCAGGGCCTTATCTGCCCTGCCACACCAGGCTTGTGACGTTTCAGGTTACCCAAATGCAGTAGTGAGTCTTACAGTCGGCATTACCCTCTTGAGCTCAAACATGTCTACGAAAGGGGGAGGAGGTGGAATTTGCGATGGTGGGTTATGGCTGGGATGGGCTTGGCCACTTTAGGAGAGTCCATCAGAAGGCAAGTTTGGCTCCTTGATGAGGTTTTAAACTGATGCATTGCGTACTGCGTGCAAGGCAAGAGAGCAGTTAGCTGGGAGAGCGGAACAAAGACTACACATAAACAGGGCCACACAGCTCTCTTGCGCCTGGCTGTCCCGAGGAGCTGCTAGATCAGGGTGGGCAATCAGACCAGAGTTAGCACCTGGTGGGCCTCCAGGGGTATATTTACCCGGGCCTCCACAGGTAGGGGTGATTGCAGCTCCCATTGGCTGCGGATTGCCGTTCCTGGCCAATGGGAGCAGCTGGAAATAGTGTGGACTGGGACATCCCTTCCCAGAGCTCTCATTGGCCAGGAACAGTGATCCATGGCCAGTGGGAGCTGCAATCGCCCGTACCTGTGTACGCGTTGGTAAATGTAGTAGCCATGGCCTGCCAGGGAACCAGATCCAGCCTGTAGGCCGGTATTTGCCTACCACTTGGCTAAACTCCATGCAGCCTCAATGGGACACTCATAGGTACTCAGTCCTTGGGAGACCATCTGAAGTCACTGCCAGGTATCACTGTCTGTTGGCTCTTTGGGAGTGTGAGTGGGGGGTCCATCCCATCCCTGGCAGACAAACGCCCACAGCAGCAGAACAAACAGGGCTCCCAGTAGCAGTGCCTTTATCGAATGAATTGGACCGTCTCTCAGACCTCATGCCCAGAGATGATGAGCCTGACCAGGTGGCCGAGGGAAGCTAGTATTATGTTCCTCAATATGGGTCAGCCGCTGGTTTTGGAATCTGGGACCATTGGCACCACAGTCCTTTTGTACGGAAGCTCCATGAGTGAGCAGCAGTAGTAGGCAGTTATCCTTGAGTGCACCAAGGAGGAGACAACACGCACTCTGCCAGTGTGTTCTCCAGCATTCTGTTGACGCAGGCTGGCTTCATTTTCCAGGCCTCCTGGTCTGGCAGTCGGCTCCAACCCAAACTGTACTGTAAAGAAAACATAACACTAGAAACACTGCGGAGAAACCCAGCCAAGTCAAGCAGAGTGCTTGGGCGTTAAAGGAGTCGCTCAAAGGGGAAGATGCAACAATGCAGCAGATCAACATGGCAGTGTTTAGTGACCTCCGTGCCTTTCCCTAGCAGATCAACTTGGCAGCATTTAGCGACCTCTGTGCCTTTCCCACTTCACCTATGGTGTGTCAGAGGCTGGAATCACTGCTCTCTGGGATGAGTCTCACGCTTGGGTAGCTGTATGTGTAACCATCACCAGCCAGATTTGAACCTAGGACCTCTGGAACTGAGTATAGGAGCCTCTACCCTCTGAGCTAAAAGTCAGCTGCTTCCTAGCCCATGCTGTAGAGGTTTCTTGGGCTCAGCTGTTGCTGTGGTCTAGGTGCCACTTGCGTTGCTCAGTTACCACACAAGGGCTATGTCTACACTGGTGCAATCTTGCACCAGAGATATGCAAATGAGGCTAAGCGTGGAATATCGCCGAGCCTCATTTGCATATCTAACGAGCTGCCATTTTTGCAGAAGAGGCTCTTGGGCCAGAAGGAGCTGTCTACACTGCCCCTCTTGCGCAAGAAAACCCGTCTTGCGCGATGCCGTTATTCCTGAAAAGTAATCGGCGTCACGGCATCGTGCAAGAGGGGCAGTGTAGACAGCTCCTTCTGGCGCTAGAGCCTCTTCCGCAAAAATGGCGGCTCGTTAGATATGCAAATGAGGCTCAGCGATATTCCACGCTTAGCCTCATTTGCAGACCGTTGGAAGGCAGACAATAAGGGTGCAGTTTTGTCCTCAGGGATTTGGCAGGATTTGCAGGTACAAGGGGGAGGCGGAGCCAACACACACCCACCCCGCAGTGGAAAATCACAGTAGTCAGATGTGCTGCGTTAGAGAACGGAGAGGGGGGCTTAAAAAAAACAAGCCTTTTTTTAGGAGTGATCTCTCCCCATGGAGAGCTCTCATCCAGACCTCCAAGCTGAAATCCCACTTCCGCCCCTAGACTCGGGGGGAGTTTCACCACAGCAGACGAAGGTCTTGGCTCCACTAGAAAAGATTTGCAGGTCTCACTGTAATGGAGGCTTGTTCCCTCCAGGCCTGAGAGCTGGTCTGGAGATTTGACTTCTGTTCTGGGCTCGGCCCCGTGCTGGGTGAACTCAGGCAACTTGCCTTCTCACTCTGTTCCTCAGTTTCCCTCATCTAGAAAACAGGGAGAATGAACCTGACCTCCTTTGTAAACTCCTTTGAGATCTGTGGGTGGAAAGCCCTGTCGGAAAGCTAGAGTCTTGCTGGAGGAAACTGGGTCTACCCGCATAATAATAAAGTGCTTTTACCAGTATTAAATATATTGGTTCCCCAAGCAAGAGAACTGTAGCAGCAAAACTACTTTAATACCTGTGGACTTGTGTCTACACTAGGGCTTTTTAATGGTATAAATATGGTCATCAAAAATCATTCCCCACCCCCTAGTAAACACAACTAAAGTGGTAACATTTCTATGTAGACCTGGCGACGGGGGGGGGGGGGGAGGAGGGGCGGATGTTGTAATAAAAGCAGGAAATTACCCACCTCCATCTATTTAAAGAGACAGGTGGAAATATGATTTGTCTTTCGTTTTGAAACAAAACAGTGAGAGAGCTTTCTCTTTAAATCACCCCAAGCTGCCTCCTTCCTCTCCCCACAACCCCCAAACAGGGGGTGGGCAGTCATTCTTGATGGTGGGCCCCCACTCCAAACTTTTGGTAAGTGGTCAAGGGCCACTCTTTTCTATAGAGGGGCCGTGGGGTTTGGGATGGAGGTTAGGAGCAGAATGGAGCTCGGGGTAGGGAACGAGGGTGCAGGAGAGGCTGTGGGGTCTGAGAGGGAGTGTAGGTGAAGGAGGGGTTCACAGAGCACGAAGCTCCTCCTTTCTGCCCTCCCCATGGCACAGAAAGGCAGATGGAGCAGCCAGCCGCTCTGGGCCCTGGAGCTGCTGTCTGCCTGTGGGCCCCGTGGGGTGAGCCACAAGCCGGATTTAAAGCCTTGACGGGCCACATCTGGCCCTCGGGCTGGATCTTGCCCACCCCTCCCCTAACTCATCTGCCAATGGAATGAGCTGTGCAATGCGCCTTTTGCAGCATTGAGAGCTGTGGTGTGTTTCGTTCTCCCCCCGAAACGTCGTGGCAAAAGCGCAGGGCAGAGCTTGTAACTGTCAGGCCCCCTGGCCCCTCAGTGAGCAAAGCCCTCGCCTTTGTGTGCTCTCTCCCCGGCTCAGCCACTTGAGAGACTGGCTTCCATTAATAAACCAATTTATTAATAAACCACCTGATAATAAACCGCCTGATAAATCCGAGTGACCTGGATCGTGCTGACTTGCTGGGAGCGTGTGTGTGTCTGTGTTTGTGTGTGTGTGCGTATGTGTGTGTGTGTATGTTCCCTTCACAGTCCCTGACTAGCATTTCATCTTCACTTCACTGGCAAGTAACAAAGGGGGAGATTGTTTTCTCCTTTAATCCATCAGAGAGCCCTTTCCTATGTAGCACATGAAACACTTGGCCTGCCCAGGCTTCCTTGACAGCTGTTTGGTGCCGGGGAAAACTGGGTTTCCTTTCTTATTAAATAAATGGGGAGCCCTATTCACTATCTACAGCCAATGTCCTATGCTGAAAAGGATTTCGGGAATCATACCCAGTGACATAGGAGAGCAGAGACTGGTGGCCAACACAAGGCAGCTTCATGACCCAAAAAACAACAGCACCAGTCCTTACGCAGCATGGGTAGATTTCTCAGTCCTGGTTTCCAACTCTACGTACAACATGATGGGGGCTGAATTAGCTATTACGCCTGGGGAGAGAGATCTTAAAGCCACTGTGGAGAGTTCTCTGAAACCAGCCATTCAGTGTGCGGCAGCAGTCACAAAAGAGCACCCCGAATGTTGGGGATCATGAAAAAAGGGATAGCGAATAAGACAAAGAACATCTTATTGCCTCTGTATAATTCCATGGTTCGCCCACATCTTGAATACTGCATGCAGATGGGGTCATCTCATCTGAAAAAAGATATCTTGTCATTTGAAAAACTTCAGAAAAGGGCAACAAAAATGATTAGGGGGTTGAAACAGGTCCCATATGAAGGGAGACTGGGACTTTCCAGCTTAGAAAAGGAGACACGACAGGGGGGACATGATAGAGGCCTATAAACTCACGACTGGTGTGGAGAAAGTGAATATGGAAAAGTGATGTATTTGTTCCCATAACATAAGAACTAGGGGTCACTGAATGAAATGAAGAGGTAGCAGGTTTAACACCAACCAAAGGAAGTATTTCTTCACGCAGCACACAGTCAATCTGTGGAACTCCTTGCCAGCGGATGTTGTGAAGGCCAGGATTTTAATGGGGATCAAAAAAGAGCTAGCTAAATTCAGGGAGGATAGGTCCATTGATGGCTATTAGCCAGGATGAGCAGAAATAGTGTCCCTAGCCTCTGTTGTCAGAAACTAGGAATGAGCGACAGGGGTATGACTGCTTGATGATTCCCTGCTCTGTTTATTCCCTTTGCGGCCACCTGGCATTGGTCACTGTTGGCAGACAGGATAATGCGCTAAACGGACCTTTGGTCTGGCCCAGTCTGGCCGTTCTTATGATATTTTCTGGTGACATTTGGTGGCTTTCTTACAGCCCCAGCTTGAGGGATTATTTGAATATGCAAGAATCTCAGCTTTCATTAAAGAGGGCATGTCTAGCTCTCGCTGTCGCAGAGGAAAGCTTGAAAATAATTAAAATACAATAAACTGGAAATGCACATGTACTCAGAATGATTTGAACAGAAAGAACAGAACATATAAAAAGGGAACCCCCAAATATATTTTTAATACAATCTTATGGGCGTGAGGAGCAGTTAAACCCATCTTATCATTTTCAGCAGCCTGATACGTTTTCTACACCTTTGGAGTTAGCGCTGGTTTTGATGCTGGATTAGCCCTTGGCTCGTTACCCCAAGCTAGCTTCATGGTGTTTGTTAGTTAATACAGATTGAAGCTCTCTAGTCCAGCACCCTCGGGACCTGACTGATGCCAAACCCAAGAATTTACCGAACCATGGGAGATGAATATTGTCTAGCAGCATTACCAACACTTCCACTGCTTCCTGGGCCCCTAGAAGACATTTAGGGGTAGATTAGAGCTAAATAACAGCACAGAAAACTGAGAGCTAGGACTTGTGGAGGTAAACAAACTTTAGGGGACTGTAGGAAATTTGGCCACAACCATGAAAAGTGGACATCCAGAATAACTAAAATCATGCCAGACCACAGAGGTTGCTGGACCAGAGAGTTCTGGACTAGAGAGGTTCCACCTGTATCAGACAAATAATTGATGCATTCTAGCAGCACAGGCTGAATTCTGCACTGTCTGGCAAATCAGAGTAGCAGAACAGCCGAATCTCAGCCTACAAGCAAGATCCCATTGTACCACATGCTACACAAACACGGACCAAAAAGATTATCCCAGCCCCTGAATAACTTATGCTCTCATTACATTTTTCTTCCCACCCCCATTTTAGTGTTACTTTATTCTGAGCTTTTAAGAACATAAGAACATCCATACTGGGTCAGACCAATGGTCCATCTTGCCCAGTATCCTGTCTGCCGATAGTGGCCAATACCAGATGCCCCAGAGGGAGGGAACACAACAGTCAATCCTCATGTGATCACTCCCCTGTCACCCATTTCCAGACAAATAGAGGCTAGGGACACCATTCCTAAGCTTCCTGGCTAATAGCCATTGATGGACCTAACCTTCATGAATCTATCTAGCTCTTTTTGAACCCTGTTAAAGTTCTAGCCTTCACAACCTCCTCTGGCAAGGAGTTCCACAGGTTGACTGTGCGCTGAGTGAAGAAAAACTTCCTTTTGTTTGTTTTAAACCTGCTGCCTATTAGTTTCATTTGGTGACCCCTAGTTCTTACATTGTGGGACTAAGTAAATAACTTTTCCTTATTCACTTTTTCCACACCAGTCATGATTTTATAGACCTCTATCATATCTCCCTTAGTCTCCTCTTTTCTAAGCTGAAAAGTCCAAGTCTTTTTAATCTCTTTCCATGTGGGACCCATTCCGAATCCCAGGCACCTTTGTTTCCTGGTCTTTCTGTTGAAGGCAACTTTGCACCCATCCACTGGTGCTTTTCCATCCCGGTTTGACCACCTCCCCTTGAAAACATGCCAAGTCTAGACATTTCTGTTCTGAAAATGGTCTTTCACCTGGAGGGGGCCCATTCTTACTGGAAAGCAGGCTCATCGGCCAACTTGGTTTTGAGTTTGAACATGCAATTCATGCTGCAACCATTCTCCCCTCTCCTTCCCCCACCCCCACAACATTTTCTTTTATCAAGTTTCGATATAAAAAAACAAAGGACGAAAATAAGGAACACAGTGAGGGTCACAGATGCTAAAATCATGGGCCCATTGTTAAGCTTGTTACAAAAGATGAAGAAACGGGTCATTCAGAGCCATTATACTTTCCCCCTTTCCCCCGTGGCTATTGAACACTCCCAAGGCTGGACTCCCTGGACTCAATTTAGTATATAACATTATATATAACCGGACCATCCTTGCCTATCAACTCCTGGGTTATGTTTGCAGCACAACGCCTTGTTTAACCATATGACGCTCAGTGATGCTGCAGACGTTACTCATGGCAGCATCCTGGAAGCCAGACGTGAACACTCAATTCACACTGCAACCATTTCCCCTCCCCCCTGCTGATGCCGACATTTTCTTTTATCAAGTTTCAATATAATAAACAAAGGACACAATATGACTTCACTGGCAAAGAGTCTGACTAACGCAAAAACAGCTTCAAATACTGGCAGGCAGGGCGGCTTTTTCGCCATGCGCTGGCTAATCCGCTCGGAACAACCTCGGCGCTAATGGCTCGGAGACATGGAAAGTCAGCTCCTTCACCCTTAAAGAACAGGCGCGATTCATGCATTGCTAGCACGTCTTTTTTTTCTTCTTGCAAATGTAGCAAAACGACGCATCAGAAGTCTGAGGGGGTAGTTGTATCTGCATGTCCTGCAGCACCTTGAAGACGAACAGATTTATAGAATCATAGAGCACTAGAACTGGAAGGGACCTCAAAAGTCATCGAATCCAGTCCCCTGCCCTCACGGCAGGACCAAGCGCTGTTTAGACCATCCCTGACAGGTGTCTGTCCAACCTGCTCTTAAATACCTCCAGAGATGGAGATTCTACAACCTCCCCAGGCAATTTATTCCAGTGTTGAACCACCCTGACAGTTAGGAAGTTTTTCCTAATGTCCAACCTCAACCTCCTTCTCTGTGTTTTAAGCCCATTGCTCCTTGTCCTATCCTCAGAGGCCAAGGTGACCAATTTTTCTCCCTCCTCCTTGTAACACTCTTTCAGATACCTGAAAACCGCTATTATGTCCCCTCTCAGTCTTCTCTTTTCCAAACTAAACAAGCCCAATTCTTTCAGCCTTCCTTCATAGCTCATGTTCTCTAGACCTTTTATCATTCTTGTCGCCCTCCTCTGTACTTTCTCCACATCTTTCTTGAAATGTGGTGCCCAGTTCGTCAGATGCATGGAGCGCAAATTACAGACAGACAGATGTTTCCATGGAAACTTTTACAAGGTGTTCACATGCTGGAGGAGGGCTGCCTCTTGTGCTTTCAGGTTTAATCTCAGCAAAATGTGCCGATGTATTCTGGTGGGAGTGTGGTGCACCAGAGAGGGCACTGACCTGTGAGTATGGAGATGCTGGACCTGTTCCTGTCTCTACTGTTGATTGGTTGTGTAAACTCAGCTGGTTACTTCAGTACCCTACAGATCTGGCTGGAGTTTTTTCAGCACATTGTAAATTCCCCCAAGTGCTTTTTGGGGGGAACCCAAAAGCAGTCACAGAAGCAGGTGGAATTGATCAAATACTTTCAGATGAACGCTTCCATGGATGGTTTGTTTGTATTGCTTTTGGCTGTCCCCTGCCGCAAGGGTCACTTTCAGGGTGAAAACTCACGGAAAAGGTGAATTCTCTGGAACTTGAAATCTAGAAGCCATGATTTGAGGCTGTCAGTCACTCAGCCAGAGATCGGGGTCCATTTCAGGAGTCGGGGGGGGGGAGGTTCTGTGGCTTGTGATGTGCAGGAGGGCAGACGGGATCAGCTGTTTTCAAACTGTAGGTGAGGACCAGGGTGCCCTGTAAACTGAGCGTTTGGGCAGCTGCCCAGGAGAGATTCAGGTGCTGCCTCGCTGATTGGCAGAGCACCCACAGCCGCCCACAGCCAGCAGCATGTGTTTCTATTGGTGGTGCCTTGCCTTGGTGCACAGAACAAAATTTATTCCACACATGGATACAAAAATGACAGGGAACACTGGTCAGGTCTCCAAAGTGGGTCATGACCCCATTTCGGTGGGGTTGCCAGGGCTGGGATTAGACTTACTGGGGATGAAGCTGTCGCCTGAGCCCACTACCCAGGACCAAAGCCCAAGCCCTATCACTAAGGGCTGAAGTTGAAACCAGAGGCCTTCAGACCTGGGTAGTAGGGGTCAGGTTAGCCCCTCCCTCCATCCCCACACACCTGAGACTGAAACCCTTGGGTTTTGGCTTTGGTCTCCTGTCCAGGGCTCATGTCATAATTATTGTCATCAGAAGGGGCTCACGGTGCCATGAAATCTGAGACGCCCCCCCATCCTCCCGGCATTAGCTGATCTGAATGGTCCCTTCTGACCTTAAAGCCTATGAGGACGGTTGGGCGTTTTGCTCCAAAATGACTCTGTGTTTAGAAACCATAGAATCCTAGACACGTGGGCCTGGTAGGGGCCTCAAGCGGTCATCTAGTCCAGCCCCTGCCCGGAGGCAGGAGTAAGTATAGAGCCGTCCCATCCATAGAATCCCCCAGCGCATTGGGGGTGGCCGCTGCCTCAAACCGCCCTATGGATGGGACCCAGGGGCGTTACGTGGGGGGCTGGCGCAAGGAGGCAGGTGGGGTTGCTCCCCATCCCCCACACTCACCACGGAGCGCAGCTGTCTGGGACAGGGCAGCAGAATGGAGGCCCTCCCTCCCCGGGTAATACCCTGGCTTGCATTGCTTTGGGGAGGGTGCTTCAGCAAGGGGGTGGGGCAGGGCAGGAATGGGGCAGGGGACGGCGTAGAGCTTGGGGGTAAAAGTCCCAACCATTGGTACTTACATCATCTTCAGGTCTCAGAGTACTCCCCCCCCCCCCATTAAATATCCCTGGATTCCAGTGGTGTGTGCTAAATAAGCCGAAATCCTCGTTTTGAGTGAATTTCACTGAGTCACTGGGCTCTGGTCCATCAACCCCCCACGTGGGGGCAGACGGGACCGACCTTGCAGCAGCCCCACTGATCCCAGCCAGCCCCTCGGGCACACGCGCTAGCTGGCATGGGAGCCGCCGCGAGAAGGAGAGCGCCGCGAAGACACCGCTGCCCATTTTGCTAGCCTAACCGCCGTGCGGAGAGGAGAAGCCCTTCCTGTTCAAAGGCCCATGCCTGGAACCCTTTGAACTGACATCTGAGTGGGTGAGTTGTTTTCCCAAGTACTGCCAGGCCTTTGAGAGAACCAGAATTACAGGTTGGACCTCCCTGGTCCGGCACCCTTGGCATCTGACTGGTCCTGGATGAGGGATTTTGCTGGAGGTCGCTTCTGGCTTCTCTGCTGCCGACCCCATCCCATCAGGCTCCCCGGCTTCCCCGGGCAGCCCAGCTGGGTCATGCACCAGGCTTCCTGCTCCCCTCCCCCATGCCCGCAGCCCAGCTAAGCCGTGTGCCAGCTCCCACTTCTCTCCCCCCACAGCCCAGCTGGCCCACCCCCCCGCCATCATGCCGGGCCACTGGCACACACCCCCTCCCTGCCATAGTGCACCGGGACTCTCTGATCCTGGAACATCCATGGTCCTGCCAAACCACGGATGTTGCCAGACCAGTGAGTTCCCATTCATACAGGTGCCACCTGTGCTGCTTTGAAGTCCTGAGTCCCAGTCGTCCTTCTCTAGCTGTGAAATGGTACATCCGCCCCTGACACTACAACAACCCCTTCCCTCCATCTGGTTGTCCCACTGGAAAAACATACTGTTTTCCATAGGCAGGGGAGCTTTGGGTTACTAGGAACACAAATCATTAGGTCTAACACGGCATTCCCAATTCATTGTATTTGTTTTAGGTATAATTTTATTACTTACTCCACATTTTCCATGTGTTTCACGTCACTCGCATCCATTCAGGACTTTACATGGAAATTTGGGCTCCTCTCCACAGGGCTAATGTGTTGAAGGCTTTATAAACAGTCTTGTTTCATTGTTTTCTCTGCATGTTTCTATCCCAAGGGTGTGTGACTAAAGTTATGTTTGGTACAAGTCCGAGCATTCTGCGAGATGGGGGAAAGGGAGGGAGACAGAAAAGTAGCCATTGATGTGATAAGCTGGAGAAAATAAAGGACATACAATTATTCAACCCCACCCCCTCATCCCCAGCAAGTAAAATCTTGAGAGTCCAGTTAAAAAAGTCTCTTGCCAAAGACAGAAGGCCAGATTTTCCATGAGCTGCAGGCAATATGAAGAATTGCTGGATAAATCATATACACATAATTAGAGCTTCCTTCAGCTCCTGAAACATACCTCTCTGAAGGAAAAGATCTCCACTAGCTGGTGGTAGTAGAAGGTTCTTTATTTTTTCTAAGGTGTAGCTTCTAGGGGTACGTCTACACAGCAACATTATTTTGAAATAACTTAGTCCACGTCTGCACAGCAGGCAGTTATTTCAAAATAACGTTGAAATACTGTCAGGGTGTGTCTAGATTACAGGGGGGGCGGGTTTGAAAAAAATGGCCTTTTTTTTAAAAAAAACTTCACCTACGTCTAGACTGCCGCCACATTCTTTCGAAATTAAATCGAAGGAATGCGGCAGTCTTTTCGACTGCAGTAAACCTCATTTTACAAGAAATAATGCCTTTTTTCAAAAGTGCTCTTTTGAAAAAAGGTGTTCTTGAACGCAAACAGGGCTTTTTCGAAAGAAAGCATCCAGATTGCCTGAGTGCTCTCTTTCGAAAAAGCGGCTCTCTTTTTCAAAAAAAGTGGTTGCTGGCTAGACAATCTCTTTCGAAAGAAGCTTTTCCGAAAGATTCTTTCGAAAAAGCCTTCTTTTGAAAGAGGCTTGTCGTCTAGATGTAGCCTCAAGCTGGAGGACTTCTGACTCTGATTCCTGTCACCCTCATTGCACGAGGAGTAAGGGAAGCCGGAGGAAGGGCGCTCTATTTCGAAGTAAGTGCTGTATAGATGCTCCCAATTTCAAAATAAGCTATTTCGACTTAAGCTACGCAAACGACGTCGCTCAATTTGTGTCGCTTCTTTCGAGTTAAGCCTTGCTATGTAGACGCACCCTAGAAGTCACCATGACATGCACAGATAGAACACTATTGCTCACACACAGAGGTGAAAGTATGTGGGGGCGCCCTGGTGCGCAGCTCCAGCAAAAGCTGGCTGAGCTTGGGCAAAAGCCAGGAGGGAGCTCTTTAAAGAGCTGGCAGGGACCCGGGTTGCAATTGGACAGCACTTGTAAGAAATTTTAAGTTACTTTCACAGCTGCACACGCCACCCCCTAAACTGCCAGGCTAAAAACTTGACTGTGCATATGTGTGCAAATCAGGAATCCTCAGTGACACCATTTGTACTTGTACACTCAGGCTATGTCTACATTGCTCTGGTTTTGTGCGAAAAATATGCAAATAAGGCGAAGCGTGGATATCGCCGCACCTCATTTGCATAATTAATGTTTTTGTGCAAGAGGCTTTTGTGCAAAAAGGAGTCATCTACACGGCTCCTTTTTGCATAAAAACCCCCTTTTGTGCAAGAGCCGTTCTTCTGCATTTTTTTCAGGAAGAACGGCTCTTGCACAAGAGGGGGGTTTTGCGCAAAAAGGAGCCATGTAGATGGCTCCTTTTTGCGCAAAAGCCTCTTGTGCAAAAATGTAGCCTCGTTAATTATGCAAATGAGGTGCAGCAATATTCCACACTTTGACTCATTTGCATTTGTTGGCGCAAAACTGGCACAGTGTAGACATAGCCTCAAGGTTTTTTTGTGTGCAAAAGTATGGGTGCTGATTTAGAGGCTGCATTTAAAGGTCTTTTAGCAGTGTGTCTGTTTCTGTTCATGGATACTGCGTAATATCATCATTCGGATCCCTAGTGGAGTGACATTCATTTCCACCAGGCTGGTCTCATATATTTTGTATAATCCGCTTGTGTATTCTTAATGACACCTTCGTTAATTAATGTTTTGGTTCCTTCTTGGTCAATGCACCTATTCCATATCCACAGCACCTGGGTGGAACACACACAAGATTATGATCTTTTACGCACCCTTCCAACCTCGTAAGGACCAGCAATTGTTTGCGATGTGAAGATCTGCAGGCTTTTCCCCTTGACATTTTCCCTTACCTTGTATGATATCAGCACCTTCTGGAACGATGGAAAAATGAAAAGTCTCAGAGGGATCTCCTTGTTACTCTGTAACTTTACAAACAATGAGTAGTCCTGTGGCACCTGAGAGACGAACAAAAATATAGAGTATCATGAGCTTTTGTGGGCAAAACCCACTTCTTCAGATGAGCTGGAGTGAAAAAAACGGGAACCCAGAATGTATAACAGAAAAAGAAGGGGGTGGGGGAGTACCTGCCAATCGTAGTGCCAGTGCTAATGAGGCTAATTCAGTAGGCTGGAAGTGTCCCATACTTAGCTCTTGATGTCAATGAGATGTTAAATGTATGGAAGGCTGGTTTTATAATGGGGCATCCAGTTAATGTCTTTGTTTAAGCCTAGGGAAGCAGTGTCAAACTTGCATAGGATGGTCAGTTTGTCTCTCTCTCTCTCTCTCCCTCTCTGTAACTGGGTGGTGAATGGTTACTTTTCAATCCATGACTGAGTGCCCAGGCAGGTTACCATTTCTGATGTCTGACTTGTGTCCATTTCTCCTTTGCCATAGAGTCTGTCCAGTTTGGCCAATATCCATGGCAGAGGGGCCTTGCTGG
The DNA here is from genome assembly GCA_032595735.1 of Pelochelys cantorii. NCBI lineage: Eukaryota > Metazoa > Chordata > Testudines > Trionychidae > Pelochelys > Pelochelys cantorii. The sequence goes on along the minus strand of CM064344.1, from coordinate 5,181,856 downwards.
CTCTTGATGGCATCTCTCACATTAGAGGACATGCAGTTGTAGGAGCCTCTGAGGGAAAAATAGCTTCTGCGACCCACAGCAGTGCCGGATCAAATCAGTGCTCAGTCCCTATGAACACCTGGCTGTGTGTGAAGGTACCGTAGTTAAGGGGATTCTCTGACATTAAGAAATAGGAGAAAAAATAGTATTCTAAGGCAAAGAAGGGGTGAGGAGGAGAGACTGAATTAACACATCTGGTTATGTAATTACATTCACTAAAAAGTTTACAATCCAAACTACCCATACGTAATTGATCGGACTAGTGTGGCGTGTCACTTTCACTTACTCATATTAAGCCGCTGGTTTCACCTAGCTTCACCCTGGGCTAACCTTCGCTGTTGACCTGCTACAGTACACTTATTAAAGCTGCAATTATGGGGTGACTCTTAATAGCAAGGTCTCGGTTCAGAGGAGGGGGGGAATGTTTCTGTAGCTCACATGTGACAATTAAAGATAATTTACAATGGTAAGTAATTGGGCTGGGATTCTGGAAACTAATGGAGAGGTCCTGTCCCAGGCATCTGACAGGCACGGTGGGGTATTTTGACAAGTTTTGCACTGACTTCCATTAAATACCAATGAGGGGTTTTATTTTCTTTGGAGTCACTGGTCAGGAAATGGTGTTTGTGAAAGGTCAGGCCTGGAAGACATGGGAGGGGATGAAGGTGTTACTCAGCTCCTATACCATGGGGATCTAATTTCAATGTAAACCTTAAATCCTTCTCAGCATCGCGATTCTTGCCTCCGGCATAAGCCTCGAACTGCGGAGATATAGGGCCTGATCCAAAGCCAGCACAAGTCTCTCCGTTGCCTTTGCATAGGTCTTGGTTCAGACCCCCAGAAGAGGCACCAGGAATGGAAGATCCAAGAGAAATTGTCCTCCGTTCTCTGAAGCCCTGGTGGGACCCAGACCACTGGCTTTTTTAAGAATGAGTAATCACCAATGTTCATAAAGTTTAGAGGCTTGGCTAAAGACCAAATGTCTGGCTGCTTTGCCGTTCCCTTTGTGGATTTTCCACAGTTCTTATGCCTGCAGAACTGCAGGAGAAATCTCAGCTGTCTCGAAAGGCATAGGTTCTGAATATTACCAAAACCACACCCTGAAACTTTTGCTAGCATAACCAATTGTTAACATATAGTTCAGTGTTGTGATCAGGAAAGCAAGCTCCGGCATTTTATGCCAAGTCTACACGACCAGGCAATGTCGAACTAAGGTACGCAACTCCAGCAATGTGAATAGCGTAGCTGGAGTCGATGTACCTTCATTTGAATTAGTCATGTCTCCACTAGGCAGGGGTCAATGGGAGAAACTCTTCCGTTGACTCCCCTTACTCTTCTCTACCCAATGGTATATTGGAATCAATGGGAATGTGATCAGCAGTCAATTTAGCAGGTCTTTGCTAGACCCACTAAATCAACCCCTGGGAGATTGATCTTCATAGCACCAATCTCCCAGTAAGTGTAGACAAGGCCCTAGGCTAGAGAACGGATGTTAGGATGCCTAACTTTTAATCAAGAGACTGCCATCTGACCCCTGGGATAAGAGGCATATGCTTGATGGACTGTGTACATCCTGTTACCTTTCTCTTCCTTGACTCATTTCTTCTCTCTTTCTTCCTACAAAGCTCTTATTTGACAGACAGATATCCATTTAAGTCACCCACCAAATCCCAGGTGGGAAGGGGTGTACCCCCAGCCAGCCTCTTTTACCTGCCTGGAGATTCTGTCTCTTTTCTGTATGCTTTTATGAGAATCACTCCCATTCCAGGCACATCCCATTTTCCTGATACAACCAAACCATCACTTTTAAGATATGCTACGAAGAAGCTGAATGCAGAATTTGGTGGTACTAGCTCTTACCATTTAGGAGGAGTTCTTGAACAAAGAGACAGACAGACACACAGACAGACAGACAGATACACAGACTCTCTCAAATATATAGTAGATTTCAAATGATCCCAGCTGGTTGTAAAACTAATCTAAGTGTACTCATTAATAGACATATGGAGTGTTAAAAATGAAATGAATGTTAAGTGTGTAGTGCCTCTCAGTATGCAGGGATTTGCATTTGTTATTTTGCTGGCTGCATCTAGACAACACCTCTCTGTTGACAGAGATATGTAGATTAGGTACGTTGAAATTGCTAATGAGGCAGGGATTTAAATATCCCGCGCTTCATTAGCATAAACATAGCCGCCCTTTTTTTCGAAACAGAGCTTTTTCCAAAAAAAAATGAGGTTTACAGGATCTTTCGAGAAAGGGTTTATTTTTGAAAGATCTGCGTCTAGACTGCCGTTTTTTTTTTTTTAAGCTCCGTTTCGAAAAAAAGCGGCAGTCATGTTTATGCTAATGAAGCACGAGATATTTAAATCCCTGCCTCATTAGCAATTTCAACGTGCCTAATCTACATCTCTCTTTTGACAGAGAGGTATAGTCTAGATGTACCCGCTGCGATGAAAGATCAGTGAACTAAAGCATTACAAATGAGGCAAAAATACAAGATTTTTTTTAGACTGATTTCAGGTATGACTGAAATCACTGTCTCTCTTTCATTAAGAAGCCCTAGCTATGCTCATACATAACACAAAACATGGTACAACTATCCAGAGAGAAATGGAAGAGAACCTGTATCCCAGAGTGGCATGTAAGCAAGACAAGGGCTTCCTGCGAGTTATTCCAACAAATGCCAGCACTCTGAACAATCCAGCAACAGTAGCTGCAAACAGCATTCCTACAGCCATATCCCAGAGTTTTTACAATCTGACAAATGAGGTTTGTAGGAACATCAACTGGCTGTCTCCACTGTGTCTGGAAAGGGCTCTCAGAGACTTAGATGTATTTGCTAGAATTGTATATTTAGGGATCTTCCAGTGTTGCGCTACACTCTGTAGCAAGTTTTTTGACCTGAACGTTTAGATCACCTGTGCTGATCGCAATGAGATTACCCAACCTCCTCCACTTTGGTCTGTGCAGCATCATTGGAGAATATTTTGGGGGTAGCCTTTTTATGTTTTTCAACACATAACACATAGGAAAATAACACACTATAGAAACTTGGCAATGGGTGAGTTTGGAGTAGCCAAGTTGGGCATGGAAAAAAAAAATCAGACAATGAAAGGCTGCTTCTAGCCAAGTTTTAAGTGAGTATACAATACATACCTTTTTTGCCTTCATTATTGGCCAACTTGGCGAGGGGCTCACGGAAAACAGTGAAATGGAATTAGTTTAATTTTTGTATGCTCTTTTTTGAACAAGCAAAAGTTCTTACAAGCAATAATTTAATTATGGCAAAAGAGGAACATAGACATGGCTTCATGGATGGACCATAGCAAAACCTATTTTGTGTACTGTACTGTTCTTTTTCAAGCCCAGATGATCTAATGCTATTGCTATTTATGATTATTTTAAAATTATTTATTAAAAAGCATGTCATAAAGTAGAAAATTACTGGTACTGGCTGAGTGCATTTCCAAACAGCCTCACTTAAACCTGAATGTTGTAAGTCAATTAGGCTAATAAACTTTTTGCATTGAGCTGGGTGGAAGGGGGCTGGCACATTTTCTGACTAGATGTAGTGTGTTTTGTTACGCTGGGATCAAAAGGAAGACTGTTAACGAGTGGCTTTTCAAATTGACAAACCGTGGTGTCTCTCTTCCGGCATTCTGTTTTGTGTGGCAGCTCTTCTCCAATGTGGCTTTTGTCTGCCATAACATGTTTCCACAGATTTTGTCTTTTCCCTGAGGTATTTCAGGTGGATTGTTGATGCAGAGCAAGCTTCTTGCTGACGTAGGTTGGGTATTTAACATCCATGGTTTGGCGCTTGCTTTTGGCTTGCCCGATGCCTTGGAATTTTTATGAGGACATACCGTTTCAAAAAAATGAAATGAATGATTTGATCCTAAGCAGATCCTAAGACCTTACTAGTTGGATTCAAGCTCTGAAAAGATACTGGGTTTTCTGTGGACTTGACTACACCGGGGACTTTTGGACCATTTTAATTACGCAGATGTAGTTGCTCCATTGCAGCGTTCTCTTGGAGATTCGCTGCACCAGCTTCAAAAGCAGCTGGCAGCGGGAGAAAAGGCCTAATGCTGAAGAACTAGCCTCACAGCTGAGATAAAGATAGGCTCAGTGGGGAGAAGGACATGTCGCTAGAGAGCTAAGACAACTAGCTGGAAGCGTTTGAAGCTGTAGAGTGAAAAAAAATGGCACCGAAACCTAAGACAGGAGAAACGCTGGAAACAGCAAGAAGAGAGATTACACTTTACACTACAGAAACCAGTTAAATATGCACATCCACCTCTTTTTCAACAAGAGCTGGTCAAAATTTATCCATCAAATCTAATTTGCAAGGGAAAATGGTATTTTCTGACTAAATGAACAACTTTAATTTTTTTTACATTTTTTTAAACTTTTGGTCACACCCTCCCCCCCCCCCCCCGTAAAAAAAAATCTTTTTTTTTTCTGTTTCTATTTTGCCATTGGAAAAAAATATAAAAAGCAAAAACTTTTTTAAAAAATCAGTTTTGGCTTCTTTTTGTGAGAGAGAAAAAAATGAAAAAAAATCTGAGGACATTTTGGATACGTCTACACAGTGGCGCTCTTTCAAATAGCATTCTGCACTGTCCACCCAAGAAGCCCGTTATTTTGAGCTACATTCAAACTAACGGGCTTCTGATTCCAGCTTCCTGTAAACGTCATTGCGCAAGGATCAAGGAAGATGCCAGACTCGCAATTTATTTTGACATTTAGCGCTGTGGCAACAGTGCCCAATTTCGAAATCAGCGACGCATTTTGCCTAGCTCAAATGGCATCACATATTTCGAGGCACACGCTGCGGTGTTCAAATTGGCCGCACCCGCTTCAAAGGTAGCTTGCCAATATGCAAGCCAAGGGTCTTGAAGTTTTCCACAGAAAGCAACTGGAATTCTTTGCCCAGCCATAGTCAATCCCAAGGCACTAGCAAGTAGTTTCCCAGCCCACGTCGAGAGTCACATGTCCATGACAAATGAATGGAAACCGTTTCTGAGATGGTGAGAATTCCCCAGCAGGTGTCATGTCTGTGGTGCAAAAACCCACAGAGAAGCGTCTCCAAACTGCCACCCGCGCACAGCGTGACACACCACATCAATTGAGCAGTCGGCCCTCTGGGAAAACTTCACCGCAATCTATTTACTTGTGTGTCACGGGTGGGGAAGTGGTAGCATGACAAGCCTCGTCGAGTTCCAAATGGAGAAGGCAGGTGAGGTCATTCCTAATTATACCCTTGGTGAGGATTTACATGATCTAACATACCTGGCACATGAGACGTCTGCTCTGCCTCATGCAGCATTCGGTAACGGGTACGACTGGTTCGACGCAGTGCCCAGACCCAAGCACTGACGTGGATGGGAACAATAAACATGAGGAGGAACTAGCCATTGTGAGGCATTGGAGTCATGTTCAGCAGGTAACAACTTGATTTTGGACATATGCAGCAGCGAGTTGGGTTAAAATGACATAACTGGCATGAGAAATGGTTCAGAAAAGGGCAACAAAAAGGAGGAGGGGTTTAGAACAGCTGCCATATGAAGAGAGATTAAAACGACTGGGATTTTTCAGTTTAAAAAAAGAGGAGATGAAGGGGGATATAAAAGAGGTCTATAAAGTCATGACAGGTATGAAGAAAGTGAATAAGGAAAAGCTATTTACTTGTTCCCATAACATAAGAACTAGGGGTCACCAAATGAAATGAATAGGTAGCAGGTTTAAAACAAAAAAAGGAAGTATTACTTCACACAGAGCACAGTCAACCTGTGGAACTCCTTGCCAGAGGATGTTGTAAAGACTAGGACTTTAACCAGGTTCAAAAAAGAACTAGATAAATTCATGGAGGATACGTCCATCAATACTTATTAGCCAGGATGGGTAGGAATAGTGTCACTTGCCTCTGTTTGTCAGAAGCTGGAAATGGGTGACAGGAGAAGGATCACTAGATGATTCCCTGTTCTGTTCACTCCCTCTGGGGCATCTGGCATTGGCCACTGTCGGAAGACAGGATACTGGGTTAGATGGACCTTTGGTCTGACTTAGTATGGTCGTTCTTATGTTCTTATGAGAGACCTGAAATTTACAGGATCTTTCAAAAAAGGCTTTTCTTTTCGAAAGAACCGTGTCTAGACCACGGTTTCACTTTCGAAATAGCATTTTTCGAAAGAACGCCATGACACAATTATGCAAATGAAGCGTGGGAATTTCAAATCCCGGCTTCATTTGCAATTTCTATGTGTCAAATTTACATCCCTCTGTCGAAAGAGGGATGTTGTCTAGACATAGCCTAAGGGGGATATGATAGAGATCTATAAAATCATGACAGGTATGGAGAAGTGAATAAGGAAAAGCTATTTACTTGTTCCCATAACATAAGAACTAGGGGTCACCAACTGAAATGAATAGATAGGAGGTTTAAAACAAAAAAAGGAAGTATTACTTCACACAGAGCACGGTCAACCTGTGGAACTCCTTGCCAGAGGATGTTGTGAAGACCAGGACTTTAACAGAGTTCAAAAAAGAACTCGATAAATTCATGGAGGATATGTCCATCAATACTTATTAGCCAGGGTGGGTAGGAATGGTGTCTCTTGTCTTTGTTTGTCAGAAGCTGGAAATGGGTGACAGGAGAAGGATTGCTTGATGATTCCCTGTTCTGTTCACTCCCTCTGGGGCATCTGGCATTGGCCGCTGTTGAAAGACAGGATACTGGGCTAGATGGACTTTTGGTCTGACCTAGTACGGTCATTCTTATGTTCTTATGAGAGACCAGACTGGATTTTATTGGCATTGTATGTGTGGTGTTGTGGTATGGCTACTGCATTTGCATGTCATAATATTAGCTCAGATTAATGCATTATGGGTAATACTCCCAGGTGAAACCAGTGTCACTGTCTGGACCCTTTGCAAAGGCAGGGGAGTGTGGGAGCTTGTGGAAGAAAGGGAGTGGACAGCACTTGGGAGAGAGAGTCAGGAGAAGAACTGGGTTTGCCATTGACCTGCCCCATGGTCATTCACCCTCTGTTTACACTGCTGCTCTTTGCCTGGGTACCCATTAAAAATAAAGTATCAGTTACACTTTTGCCCTCTTCTTTCCTAGACACAGACTAGCCATGATGTGTCCTCAATAATCTAAACATTACCCCATCACTAAGAGGTACATAAGCATTGGACAGCAAGGGCAACTGAAAAATACTGAGACTTTAGGTTTGTCTTCACTTACCCTAAGATTGACACTCCAGAGATCAATCTCTCAAGGTTTGATTTAGTGGGTCTAGTAAGGACCCACTAAATTGAGCACTGGTGGTGCCCCTGTCAGCCCTGATACTCCACCGGCTCGTGAGGAGTAAGGGGAGTCAATGAGAGAGTTTCCCCTGTCAGCCTCCCCCAGTGTGGATGCTGCAGAAATTCAACCTAAAGTATGTTAAGTCCAACTACACTGTTCTCGTAGCTGGAGCTGCCTACCTTAGGTCGACTTTTTCCAGTAGTGAGGTTCTGGCCTAAGTGACTTTGCCCAATATTACAAATTCATCCTGTGGCAGAGTTGGTTATGGGACTCAGAAGTCCTGACATTGAGTCTTCAGCCACAAGACCATGCATCCCTCCCTTAGCATCCCCAGAAGTTTTATGAACTACTCAGAAAATTATGCAGGCATTGGTAAGGTGACTACATGGGAGAGAAGGGGCGGGGGAGGAGGAGGAATCCCACAAAACCCAGAACTCATTCCTGCACTGCACTGCCAAGCCCTATTCTTAGCCTCTGCTACTCCCTTGTTTGTTTGCTCATCCCAGACAGGAAACCACCCAGCAGTCTTTTCAGGGTTTGGTTTGTTCAGATGAGAAGAATTTCACCCAAGTGTGAGAACCTCGTGATGTCAGACGGACATACCATCCTGTTGCAAGGCTTCTGGAATCTTCCCACTTTTGATAGTTAATGAAGTTACAGTGAGCAACACGCCGGCGTTAGACATGTTCCCACACGGTGGATGATATTTATTGTTCTTGGTGACTTTCTTACTCCATTCCAATCTCCGCTGCAGTTTCAACACCTCTGTTATTGACAAGGCTTGATAGTGGGTTTGCTGGTGCCAGTGCACAGACCTCTTACCCCTTTAGCAAAAAAAAAAATTAACTTCATTAGCCGACGAGCATTCTTTGTCGCTGAGTGAAATGGGGCCCTGGACATACTTGGCCAAGGTGCTAGACAATTCTGTTCTCTGCTGCACATGTGTTTCTTCAGTCTGCCTGTGTTTACGCTGACCTGATTGCAGAGCCATCCTTACTTATAGGCAGAAGAGGCAGCTGTGTAGGGCACCCGAAAATTTGGGGCACCGCTGGGTCTTAATGTCCACCCTCCCGTGTCTTCCTATCCCTGTTTGGTTGCTCGGCTTCCTCCAGAGAGGCTCTAGTTAATTTAAAAGTGACAAAGCCAGCCAGAGCTATGAGAAGACAGGAACCTATAAAAGAGCCATTCCAGTGGTCATGAAGCCATTGAACAGGCATTTGCCAGCCCCAGGTATGTCCTGTCTTTTCTGAATTTATGGTGTTCGTCGACAGCCGGGGTGTCAGACTCCTGGCCCATGGGCCATCCTTGGCTGAAGTAATTGAGCAATCTGGACTAGGGGCATGTCTAGATTACATCCCTCTTCCGACAGAGGGATGTGGTCTAGACATGCCCCTAGGAGTCCTGTCAGGCTGGGGAGGGGGGGCTGGCTCTCTGCTCCCATTCCCCAAGCCCTTCTGCTTCCAACCACTACTCTGCCCTCTCCCCCATGGTGCCCTGTCCCCCCAATTTTATGCCATCTCAGGGGGGCCTGGTGCGGGGTGGCAGCAGAGCAGAGCACATTTGGCAGGTCCTCTCGTTCTGCTTCCCCATGGCATCTGTCGCTGCCGGGGGGCCCAAGTGCTGCTGCTGCCCCGCTGAAAATCCCCAAAGCCGCATCCTCAGGAGATGGGGTGCCATGGAGTGGAGGGGGCTGGACAGTGGCGGGAAGGGGCGGGGCTTAGGGGATGGGAATGGATAGCTTTTCCCCTCCCACAACCTGCTGGGACTCCTGGGCTGGATTGCACAATTGCGCCAGACGGGCAGGTTGGGCGTTTGAGACCCCTGGTCTACAGGACCTTAGATTAGGATGACAAAATCACATCTTTAAAAAAATTGACACCCTCCCCCGCCTCCCCCCACCACCTTGGGCACAGGGGCCCAGTTTAATAGTCCTGCACAGGGCCCCATAAATCCTAAGGATGGCCTGGACTGACTGGATAACCAGGAGACCTGTTCAGCTTCTCCAGACACCAGAGTTTGAGGCTTCCCGCCCAGTGCTCCAACCCACTCACTTCCACACAGAACTCATCCCCCAGGCTTCTTACCGACCATGCCACTGAGCTACGTCTGTCCTACACACGTCTGCTTCTGGTGGCCCTTCAGGGCCCTGGAAATTAAGCATGGCCAGAGATGTGAACCTGCTCAGCTGAGGCTCTGGCAAACAGTGAGAAAGGGGAGTCAGCTGTATCAGCCTCCCGGCTCACTGGGTGTCTTTGGCACACGTGATACACCTGGCTATTGGAATGCGGAGTCTCTCCCACATCTTGGTGATGGACGTGGAGTAGGGTAAAGAAGGGTTTGATGGGGAGGAAGGATGCCCGGTTTGAAAGAATCCCCCTTTCTTTAACGACACTACTCCCATCGCCAGAGACTTGGGGCTTAATTCTCCTTGGGCATGTCTATGCTGCAGGGCAAAAGTTGAATTAAGCTACTCAATGTCAGCGATGTCAATTGCATAGCTGATGTGGAAATCACTTCATTCAGCTTTTGGCACTGTCCACACAGCAGGAAGTGGAAGGAAGAGCACTCTTTCTCTGACTTCCCTGTCTCCTCATAAAATGAGGGCGCCAGGAGTCGGAGTAAGAAGCCCTCCAGCTGGAAATTATTTCGAAATAATGGCTTGCTGTGTAGACGCACACTTTGTTATTCCAAAATAATGCTGCTGTGTAGACGTACCCCTTGGGTCCTCATTTACACACCTGCAGACTAAATGGAGCATGATCTTAAATCTGAGCAGAGTCGCTTTGCTTTGCACCTTGCGCGGTCCTGTATACCAGGATGACGAGAAGCCAGGCCTTCCCTGTCTCAATATAAATGTGGGTAGATCTGATAAAGGCAAGCAAGCAAAGAGAGACAGACAGACATCGTTCTGGTTTGTACTTTTCCCCCTTGTCCGTTTGCATGTAAGGTCTGTCCCTGGACAATGCATCCGTTATTCCTCAGCGAGAGTTAGGGGGACTCCGGGAAAATGCCCCTAGAAGGAATCGGGTCCCTTAAAAAGTAACAGGGCACAGACCAACTGGCATGGGGCTGTCTAGGCTCTGGTGGAAGGGATTTTCAGTGCACAGCTCGAATGTGCGAAAGGCCAGGCCCCCTCTTCCGGTGTCTCCTGCTTGATGCACCACCAAACGCCCACATGCGGCAAAAGGCAGGGAGAGCTCGGAGCTCAGAGCCTGCTGACTCACCAGGATATATAATCTTGTCATTCTCTCAGCAAAAGCTATTTTTGTCTCCCGAATGCACACAAGGCTAACGAGGGGAAGCTGCAGAGCCATTTTTCATCTGCTCCACCGAAGGAAAAGCCTTGTTTCGGACGAACGCGAGGTGGCGCGCAGCGGCCCCTCTTTCTTTGCTTTGATGGCTCCTAGAACTGGCTTTCTCCAACATTAACTGACACATACCCATGTGCCAACCTGAGGAAAACAAATTCAGCAAGGCTGGCTGAGATCCTACCGGAGCTGAAAGCCTCTTGAAGCCTGGCCAGCCAGCGTGGAGCATTCTGTTGTTATTTCTTAGGAGTGCGATTCATGAAGAGCAGGAATTGGGCCATGTTCCTGTCTTTTCATGAGCCCTGTGGGCTGCTTTGCTATGGCTACTATGGAAAGAGGAGGGCGAGGGAAACCAGCCACAGAGAATACAACTTATTGGCATGGCGGCCTTCAGCCACTTTGCATTTCCTTGTGGGGAATTGTGTGTGCCCAGATTTTATTCAGCGCTGAGCTCTGCCAGCCACGTAGGGTTTGTTTTAATGATGGGGTAGTTATTTTTCCCTGAAGAATTCATAATAATATTATTATTAATAACAATAATTTCCCACTTTTATACTGCCCTATTTATCCACGTTTCAGAATGCTTTAGTAAGAAAGACCAGTAGTATCATTGACTACTTAAACTGAGAAGTCCTGTGGCACCTTATAGACTAACAGATTTATTGAAGCATAAGCTTTCGTGGGCAAAGACCCACTTTGTCTTTGCCCACGAAAGCTTATGCTCCAATAAATCTGTTAGTCTATAAGGTGCCACAGGACTTCTTGTTGTTCTTGCAGATTTAGACTAACATGGCTACCCCTCTGATACTTAAACTGAGGCACTGAGTGGTTAGGGGAGGTGCCCACAGCCACCCAGGAGGTCAGTGGCGGAGGCAGGAATAACGCTCATATGTCCTTATTTCCCCTTAAAATGTTTAGACTTAAAATTTTCCATCAGCTCTAGTTTGGCTCATAAATAAGCGCTCCCCTTCCACAGAGACTTGATGGCTGAGATGTGGAAAAGCAAGGAGCCTAAAAGATGTCTCTTTAAAAGAGGCTCAGGTAGTTAGAGTGACAGCTTGGGATACAGGAGACTTGAGCTCAAGGATAAATACATTAAAAACTTTCATGGGATGTAGGGGTGGGGGGCATAGCAGAATCTAAGCTATTCTGCTAGAGATCATGAGGTGAAGGTGTAATTTGACGGTAAAAATAGCCAAGTGAGTCTTAATGAAACATCTTTGGGGTTGCTGGCATGAAAGAGCTTTCACTGCTTGACAAAAACCATAGAAATGTATAGCCCCTCCACTTCCTTTTTCTGGACTAGCCCCGTGAGGGGAACCAACTGACCAAATGCCTTGATTCCAGAGCACTCACCTCACGAGGGTGGTGGGGTGAACTCAGAAAGTGAATTATAAAATATGCTGCAGGGAGCAGTCAACCCACCCTTCTCAGGGTCTTGATTTCAGGGTTGTTTGGAAAACATCTGGAATCATTTGGCCTGGGTTGGTGTGGGGAGAGAGAACCTTTCTGTTTGGCCTGGGATATTGTCCCCTCTTCACAACTCAAGGGCCTTTAAAAGTTCCAAACACGGGAAGGAAGGATACAATTCATTTCACACGGTGGCTGCAGTGACAAAAGACAGCGGGCCTGAGATAAACACAACTGGCTGACTACGTTTCTAGAGCTCCAGGCGGTACCAAGCAGTAGGGACGAACTGGCCACCATTGAGAGATGCCTGTCTTCGTGACCATGCTCTCGACAAACTCCGTGGTGACAATCTCATTCCAGTCAACACCAGCAGAGCTAGGAGCTCTAGGTCACAGCCTCTGGCTTGTATAGGTGGTACGGAGGGGACATTCATGTTTTGCAGGGAAATCCTATTTCTCCCTCAGATAAGCAGTTCCGGGGCAAGGAACGAACAGAGATGATACCAAACTGGGAGGGATTGCAAGTGCTTTGGAGGATAGGGTCATAATTCAAAATGATCTGGACCAACTGGAGAAATGGTCTGGGGTAAATAGCATGAAATTTAAAAAGGACAAATGCAAAGTGCTCCATTTAAGAAGGAACAGTCAGTTACACACATACAAAATGGAACGTGACTGTCTAGGAAGGAGCACTGCAGAAAGGTGTCTCGGGGTCATAGTGGACCACATGCTAAATATGAGTCAACAGTGTGACACTGTAGAAAAAACAAGCAAACATAATTTCTGGGCTGCATTAACAGGAGTGTTGTGAGCAAGACACGAGAAGTCATGCTTCCGCTCTACCCTTCACCGATCAGACCTCAATTGGAGTATTGTGTCCAATTCTGGGCACCATCATTCAAGAAAGATGTGGAGAAATTGGAGAGGGCTCAGAGAAGAACAACAAAAATGATTAAAGGTCTAGAAGACATGAGCTGTGAAGGAAGACTGAAAGAACTGGGTTTGCTTAGTTTGGAAAAGAGAAGACTGAGAGGGGACATGAGAGCAGTTTTCAAGTTCCTAAAAGGGGGTTACAAGGAGGAGGGAGAAAAATTATTCTCCTTAACCGCTGAAAATAGGACAAGGAGCAATGGACTTACAGCTGGTCCCCGAGTTGTGAACGGTCGACTTACAACCATTCGCAATTACGACCAAAGCTGTCGTAAATGGCAGACCCCGTTATGAATGCAATACGCGCTTACGAACAGCGTGGTCGCGTGTAACTCTATGGGGTTCAACTTACAACAGCTTACAACTTACGAACCGTAACCGGTTCGTAAGTCGGGAAGAGGCTGTAAATTGCAGCAAGGGAGGTTTAGGTTGGACATTAGGAAAAACTTCCTACCTGTCAGGGTGGTTAAACACTGGAATAAATTGCCTAGGGGGGTTGTGGAATCTCTATCACAAGATATTTAGACAAACACCTGTCAGGGATGATCTTGATGGGGCTTGGTCCTGCCGTGAGGGCAGGGGACTGGATTCGATGACCTCCCAAGGACCCTTCCAGTTCTAGTGTTCTATGATTCTAAGAAGGAAATCAAAACAGCCTTTGGACTGAGGTCCAATCCCAAAACTCAGTTCAAATATACAGGATGGCGGGGGGAGGGGGGCATTCTGTGCCACACAGCACAGCACTCACAACCTGGGGAGGTGAGGAAGCTGTGGTTGTTCGAAATTAATTGTGTACCCTGCAGAACCTGGATGACTCTGAGGACCAAGGAGAGACAGCTCTGGGCACCTACTGAAGTTAACAGCAACCTTGACCCAGTGTTGCACCAAAAATCCTCAATGCCCATCCCTACATGTGCCCCCCTCCCCCGCATCCCTGGCATATTCCCCTTTTCCAGGGCATGTAGGGGGATCTTTACAAATGGGGCTTTCTTTCCCTATTATACCATTTTATCCAGTCACCCTGGTATAAAGGGGCTGGAGTCAGGGTGGGGATTTCACCCCCGGGATTTGGGAACATTTGGCTCCAGCTAGAACCTGGTGGAAGGAAAGCATCTTTCCTTGAGTTTCAATGGGCCTTGGAATCTCACGGCTTAACCGTGCTCGAAATCGATTCCCTTAGGAAGCTAGAGCATACAACTAGCAGAGGCTCACAGGGGATCCTGCTGCAGGGAATTTTCAGGGGTAGTTGTTGTGAAACACTTTTAATTTCTGACCAAAGGATGCTTTGCTTTGTTCTGCCCAAACACTGAAATGGAAAAAGCTGGCCAGATTCAGACACCAGATAGAGAAATGGCAGAATAATATCATTAAGGCAATGCTCCCTGTAAGCTGAGCACTTGGGTGGCCACTCAGGAGATATTCAAATGCTCCCCCGCTGATTAGCACGCACGTGTTTCTACTGGTGGTGCACATTGGTGCCCATAATAAAATTTATTCCACACATGGATGGAAAAATTAGAGGGAACATTGCACTCGAGTCTCCTTTTTTTCACCTCTCTTAACCCTAGCCATTTACTAGGGCCATGTGTGAGGCAACAGGAAATATAATATACTGGGAATATTACTTTATGAATATTATGTCTACGTTAAGATGAATCAGATTCCAGAGACATGCAATAATCCCCTTCTCCCAGCTCAGGTGCTGGCGGGGAGGTGCGTGTATACTTTTAACAGGTGGACTGATGCAAGGAGAAGCATTGCTTATGGAGAAACAAGCCCCAGGGGAAAGCCACATTAACTTGAAACCCAGTAGGGCAGCTGTGAATTTCACTCATTCATTTAACCAGCAAAGTCGGTAACAGTTTGCGTGAATTTGCTATATGTGAAACCAGTCTGCAATGCATTGGGTCGGCAATGTAGCCAGCATTTGGGAAATAGACAGGAGGGGGTCCTGCCATCAGAGTGGGATTGTCATAGGAAAGAAGAATTCCAAGCACAGCGGGGAATTACTGAGTAAAGTTCTGAGGCCTGAGTCTCACAGGAGGACAGACAAGATAACAAATGAAATGAATAGGTAGCAGATTTAAAACAAACAAAAGTAAGTTTTTCTTCATGCAACACGCAGTCGACCTGTGGAACTCCTTGCCAGAGGATGTTGGGAAGACGAGGACTTTAAAGGGTTCAAAAAAGAGCTATATAGATTCATGGATGTTAGGTACATCAATACTTATTAGCCAGAATAGGTAGGAATAGTGTCCCTAACCTCTGTTCGACAGGGGCTAGAAATGGGTGACAGGGGAGGGATCACTTGAAGATTACCTATTTCTATTCACTCCCTCTGGGGCATCTGGCATTGGCCACTGTCGGAAGACAGGATCCTGGGCTAGATGGACCTTTGGTCTGACCCAGTCTGGCCGTTCTTATGTTCTCTTGAGAGGGTTCAGGTTTTGTCCTCCTAGTTCTCCAGTGCCTTTCTCACTCATGCTCTCAGCCAAGTCAAAGCCAGCAGCCTCTGCATCCACCAGGACCTTGTCCTTCCCCTCTACCCTTAAGTATCAGAGGGGTAGCCATGTTAGTCTGGATCTGCAAAAGCGACAAGGAGTCCTGTGGCACCTTATAGACTAACAGATGTATTGGAGCATAAGCTTTCATGGGCAAAGACCCACTTCATCAGATGCATCTGACAAAGTGGGTCTTTGCCCACGAAGGCTTATGCTCCAATACATCTGTTAGTCTATAAGGTGTCACAGGACTCCTTGTCCCCTCTACCCTTAAATCTCTAGACCCAGATCCAGAACACAGTCAGCTCCCGGCCTTCCAGGAATCCAGAGGAAACGGGTCCAAATCCAGCCCTTGCCTCCTTGCACAGAGGAGAGTTAGGAAGGGTTGCTTTCTGACAAGCCTCCCAATACGAA
The DNA here is from genome assembly GCA_032595735.1 of Pelochelys cantorii. Lineage (NCBI taxonomy): Eukaryota > Metazoa > Chordata > Testudines > Trionychidae > Pelochelys > Pelochelys cantorii. Next base: position 5,165,940 of record CM064344.1, on the reverse strand, counting down.
ACTATTCAAGGGTGTGACAGGGCGCTTGCCCTGCACTGGCCCTTTAAGGGCAAAACCCAGCCCTGAATGAGGGCTGAGAGCACAGCCCCAGCTGAGGCTATATAATGAGGGCCCAGCTGGGGGCTATATAAAGGAAGGCCCCTGGAGGGAAAGAGGACTTGCTGCTGCTCTGGACAGAGAGTGGGAGGGATCTGGCTGCCAGGGAAGCAGTGCAGAGCAGAGCAGAGCAGAGCAGAGCAGAGGCGAGGCGAGGCGAGGCGAGGCGAGGTGAGGTGAGGCGAGGCAAGGCAGCTCTGGCCAGACAAGTTTCCAGGCTGCAGGGCCTGAAGTAAGACCTGAAACCACTACGCCAAGGCAGCAGGTCCACACCCCTTTGCCAGGCAGGAGTGGCCATTGCAGACTGCAGTTTGCCCCTGAGGCAGGGGCTAGATGAAGATTGGCAGTGGGTCACTGAGGCAAGGTGGGTACAGGGGAGCTGGGTGTTCCCTGGGAGGAGAACTCAGTGCCCTGGAGAAGGGAGGACCCCGGAGTGCAAAGATAGATAAATACCTAACCCCCAGAAGGGGTCTCAGAGAGTGGGCACTGCCTGAAGAGGATGCCGTGGTCCAAAAATGACATGGAAGCAAGAACACAGGGAGACACCGGCTAGAGGGAGGCATCCAGTGAGTCGACGAGCTAATTTCCGGGGCTACCAGCTGGAGGCGCCATGGTGGTGAGTCTGCCCCATGAGAAAGGGATTCTGGGGTCATAGTGCACCTCAAGCTAAATATGAGTCAACAAGGCGACACTGTTGTGAGAGGGGAAAAAAAGCAAAACATCATTCACAGAAACATGAACAGGAGTGTAGGAAGGAAGGAAGGGAGGAAGACAGGAGGCATCATCCTTCCCCTCTGCTCTGCACTGATTAGGCTTCAGTTGGAATACTGTGTCCAGTTCTGGGCACCACATTTCAAGAAAGAGGTGGAGAAACTGAAGAAGGTCCAGAGAAAAGCAACAAGAATAACGAAAGGTCTAGAGAACAAGACCTATGAGGGAAGACTGAAGGAACTGAGATTTTTTTTTTTTTTTTTAGTTTGGAAAAGAGAAGACTTAGAGGTGACATGACAGCAATTTTCAAGCACCTAAAAGAGTGCTACAAGGAGGAGGGAGAAAAAAAATGTTCTCCTTGACCTCTGAGGATAGGACAAGAAGCAATGGGCTTAAATTGCAGTAAGGGAGGTTTAGGTTGGACATTAGGGAAAACTTCCTGTCAGGGTGGTTAAACACTGGAATAAATTGCCCAGGGAGGTTGTAGAATCTCCATCACTGGAGAGTATAAGAGCTGGTTAAATAGGCATCGCTTAGAGATGATCTAGATGGTGCTTGGTCCTGCCGTGAGGGCAGAGGACTCAATTTGATGACCTGGTCCCTTCCAGTTTTAGGATTCTATGATTCTATGCTAGTGTCATATCAATAATAACTGAGCACATGTCTCCACTTGCCACACCAGAGATCAATCTTCTGGCATTTGATTTAGTGGGTCTAGTTAAGACCCATGAAATCAAATACTGAAGGGGTCCCCAGTTGGCACCAGTATTCCTCAGTCACAAGGAGGAAGGGAAGTCACTGGGAATGTTTGCTCCCATCAATCTCCCACTGTGAAGATGGTGCCAAGCTGGGCTTAAGGTATGTCGACGACTCCAGCTATATTATTTATATAGCTGGAGTTGCACACCTTAAGCCGAGCTTCCAAGTCTAGTATAGACCTGGCCTAAGGATAAGAGATAGAGAATGAGATCCGGGAAAATGGAGCTAAAACAGGAGTCCGAGCCACATGGAGAAAGAGAATAAGTAGAATCTGTTCAATGAAGAAGAACAGACTGAAACACAGAAAAGTGAGAGGAAAAGGGGGGAAAAACAAGTAGGCATGAGAGTTGCAGTGGGGGAGGTCTAGGTTGGACATTAGGAAAAGCTATTTCTCTAGGAAGGTGGGGAAGCACTGGGATGGGTTCCGTAGGGAGGGAGTGGAATTTCCATCCCTAGAAGTTCGTAAGTCCTGGCTTGACCAAGCCCCAGCTGGGATGACTTCACTGGGGTTGGTTCTCCTTTCTTTGGGGCAGAGGACTGGACTCAGTGTCCTCCTGAGGACTCTTCCAGCCCTTGGATTCTATGACAGAGTATAGCAGCAAGGACTGGGCTGGAGAAAGATCGACAGAGAAATGAAACCGAACAGAACTGAAGACATTCCAGAAGGAAGAAGGACGGTGAATGGCTAGAACGGAGTTAATGAGAGCCAGAAACACAACAGTTTGGAGAAATGTTGATTTTATTTAGCATTAATTGCAGGAAAGAGCCCATAAATTGTGGTTAGAAAAAAAACCATTATGCCCCGTGCGATGCCAGCTTTGTGCCAGCCATCCCTTCGAAGCAGGTGTATTATTCCTAGGTCCCTAGGCATAAATAAATATTTGCTTTTCCATGTCTTTTTATGACGGCATTTCATTATTTTTTACTGCGATGCAGTGAAAGGTTCTGATTCCTCCAGAACAAATCAGATCAGCCTGTATGCGTGTAAATTAGGAGGTAGGGGAGTGATGGAGGGGTCCCATGCCTGATCTCCCTCCACCCCCCAACAGGTTCATAATGATCAGAATAATAATTTTGAGCTCTTATCCGGTGCTTTCCAACAGTGATTCACCAAGCACTTCACAAAAGAGATCAGCACCATTATTCCCATTTTACAGTGGTGAAAGTGAGGCATGGGGGCAGAGGGGGGAAAAATGACTTGTCCACGGTCTCCTGAGTTCCAGTCTAGTGCTCTCACCACTAGGAAATACTGCTTCACTTCCACATTCACAGAGTCACGAGTCACCCCTGCATCCTACTAGCTGACTCATGCCTGCAGCAATTGTGAAAGCTTTCAGATAACTATACTACTGTAAAACATTATGTGTGTGTATGGGGGGGGTTCCTCTGCGTGTCCCTCTTGCTCCTGACTCTTCTAGCTAAAATTCAGATGGGGGGGGCGGTAAAGGTGTCTGTACTTTACTCAAGCCCCCTGCCATAAATTTCTGCTAAAATGATTGACAGTGAATGAACTGGCCCTGCCATTTGTAGGCTTCAGAGTTAACATTTTCAGTGAAACTGAAGGGGGACCGTTCACACTTGTCCTGGACATTGTTAATTGGGATTGGTCCTGCCTTGGGCAGGAGGCTGGACTGAATGGCCTTCTAAGGTCTCTTCCAGCTCTGTGATTCTATGATTGTTTATTTCTGTAGCTTCAGGCTTGTTTAATCAAGTCACATTTAGAAGACTTTCTTCACAACTCTAAGGGCTGGACACTACTCCTACAATAGATCCTTAAAGTCTCTAGAACTGTTTTACTTAAACTTTTAAAGACCGAGGAACACCAAACAATAATTTTTTTTATGAGGAACACCAAGGATTTTTTGTTGAGAAGAGAAAAAAAAAGAGTCGGGAGGGGAAGTTGAGGAAAAAAAAGTCACCTGACCCTTTAAGGGCGGCCATTTTGAACTCTGTTGTTCTCCGCTGTGCCACGGAACACAGTTTAAGAAACACTGCTCTAGAACCAGATGGGATTATCAAACAGAGGCTAGGAAGGTGTGATCACCTAGTATTGGCTCAATCCTCTTCCTGAGCTGGGACGACAGGCTGTGCAAAATGATCACACATTTTAAACTTGTAGCCAATTCACTGAAGGTCACAAACCCTTTGGAGCATCTCACTTCAGTCTGGTTTATGATTCTAGGTGGAAAACCATGAAACTCAATGCAGACGCAGGGGCAACTCGGCTGTTTCAATCAAGAATCATTACAGCCTAGGGTGCTGGTCCCATTCAGCAGGCTGCAAAATTTCTATGACATTAAACAGGACAGAAGTTTTTGTGAGGTATGAATAGGGGCATCTGGAGTAGAACTTGGAAGTCGTATTACATCTGTGTTTAGCACTGGAGCGAGTGCTGGTGGAATTCTGTGCCCAGTTTGGGTGTTCACTGTTCAAGAAGGACGTTCATGAAGTGGAGAGGGTTCAGAGAAGAGCCAGGAAGATCATTAATGATTGGAAAACATGCCTCATAGCCGGGGCTGGGGAAGAAGCGGCCCCGGGGCCAGATCCGACCCTGGGGCCGAATCCAGCCCGCCTCACACTTGGATCTGGCCTGCAGTCTGCATCTGACCTCTTTCTAGTTATAGCCTGCTGCCCGTGCCCCTGAATTTCCAGGCGTTAACTCAGGCACAAGGATCCTATTAAAATGGCTCCCAGCTCCCAGTCGTGGCGCTATCCCGGCAGGGGCTGGAGCCATGAGCCTTTTAAATAGCCACGGCAACCCTCGTTGGCTGCCTGGCAATGCAGAAGCAGCGTGGTGGGGAGCTGGGAGCCCTTTGCAGTTTGTTTTTTAATTCAAAAGCTTTTTTTTTTTAATTCAAGACAACTCTGAGGGGAGGCTAGTCCCCAGCCCCGCCCCTTCCACCTCAGCCCCGCCCCTTCTGAGGGTGGAGCCAGCCTGTGACCAGTACCAAAGTTCATTAAGTGCCCCCCCCCCCGTAAACATTATTGCCTACCCCTGCTCATAGTGATAGGCAGGCCCACTGACAAGAGAGGGCAGAGGGGGCAATTGCCCCAAAGCCTGGTGATTCCAAAAGGCCCGGGGCTCCTGACCGCTGCTGCCACTTCCTGCATCAGTGATGGTGGCTGGAGCTCCGGGCCTTTTAAAATCACCGCCAGAGTGCCAGGCAGTGTGCTCCCCATCCCCCCGCCACACACTCCAGCCAGCTCAGAGGGCTGGTTGCTCAGCTCTGCCCCTTCCACCCAAGCCCCACCTCTTCTGGGAGTGCAAAGCTGCCCCCTACACACACATTGCCCATGGGGCCTGGTGATCCTGTCAGATCCCCTGGTGATAAGCTCAAGAGCTCAGCCTGTTTACCGTAATTAACAGGCTAAGGAAGTGACTTGATTAAAATCCTTAAAGTCCCCACTTGGGGAAGAGAACATCCCTTCAACAAAGGTCGATCACGAGCCAATGGCTGGAAGCAGAAGCTAGACAAATTCAGACTGGAAATAAGACCCCATTTTTTAACGGGGGGGAGGGGGGTCATTAACCATTGGTGGTGAATTCTCTTTATTCCCTGGCAATTTTGTAATCAAGCTTGGTTGTGTTTCCAGAAGACATGGCTGGTTCCACACAGGATTAACTCAGGGATGTTCTGAGGCCTGTGCTAGTCAGAAGGCCAGATGAGAGGATTAACATGTGTTCACCCTTGCTGGGCAAAGCTAAACCTACACAAGGGGACCTTATTTCAAACCGGTGTCCTACCAAAGACACCGAGAGGAAAGCGATGTATGGTTTTGAATCAGGGCTACAGTGAAACAGCCATAAAAATGAATAATCACGGCAACGAGCAAGAGATTTTTGTTTAAGCCAGAAAGCCACGCAACAGATTAGGAGTTAGCCTTTAACTACAGGTTGAACCTCTAAAACCGGGACTCTCTGGTCCAACAACATGTTCCTGGGCCACTAAGCCCCAGCGGCCAGGAGTCAGGACATAGGAGGGCTTGTGTCTGGGACCCTGCAGGGGCCAGATGTCAGCCAGGGTTTGCAGCCCAGTTGGGGCTGTAAGCAGAACCAGAGGGGGGACCAGCAGCCAATGGGGGGGTTGCAGCTGGGGCCATGAGCAGAGCCGAACAGGAGGCGGACCAGAATTGACCTCCCATAGTCCAACAAATTCCCTCCCAGTCAGGCCCTGAGGGTGCCAGACCACGGAGGTCCAAACCTGCATCATCATCATTTTTAATGGCTCTGAGGCCAGCCTGCTCCCCAGTAGGACGAAATCTGGAGGAGCGTTAAGGCATGGGCACTGGTTGGAGAGTGCATATAACTCTTCCAAAGCCCCCGCCTACACTGCAGTACACCCACCCCTCGTCTGCATTGGCAAAGGAGAGGTGGCGTGAAGCTCTGATGCCCCATTTTGTATGGCACACCCATGGGACGTCATTATGGAGAGCAATTTCTGTTGGCTGCGGATCCCTGTCGGCAGAACATCAGCCCAGAGCTGCCATCCCCCCCCCCCCCTTGTGCTTTCTGGAGTGGCCTAGGTTAAGCGGGCATTTGCCTGGGGACTTCAGGGTGGTGGGTTCAAATCCTCCCCACCACTTTGGGACTAGAGCTGCTAGAAACAAGGGGTCCCAGGCCCTGAGAAGGGAAAAAGAGAGGTTTCCTTTCTACCATACTTCTCCCTTATCTAGAGCAAGCTTCATTAAAATGGACCCCATCAACAGCAAGCATTGGGTTCCTCATTCCACTATCAAAGCAGAAAGATTTTGACTGATCTCTCCTGTCATGACCATATCTCATTCATAACCTCAAAGCAATTACTCTCTCACGGCCAGCCATTGGAATTGTGTGTCCCTTCACCAGGGGATCGGGGAGAAGGGAAAGATGGGGTTAGCACTGCAATGGGTTCCCTAGGGAGGTGGTAGAATCTCCATCCCTAGAGGTTTTTAGTTCCCGGCTTGACAAAGCCCTGGCTGGGTTGATTTAGTTGGGACTGGTCCTGCTTTGGGCAGGGGGCTGGACTTGATGATTTCCTCAGATCTCTTCCAGCCCTGGATTGTATGATTCTAGGCGGGGAGGGGATTTCTGTGGCATTAAATGAGGTAAAAGTCGACCATTTAAAGCCGTTTGACTCCCTCCGCTCGCAGGACCTCTGAAGTTTATAGCCAGTGTTGATGTGGGCTCACAGTTGTAACATCTGTATCGTCGTGGTGCCAAGTCGGGTTATTTTATTTTTTTTCTCCATGGCTTGGTCTCCCCTCCATGTGTGTGTAAATCTCCAAAGGGAAACACTGTGTCATAATTTTTAACCAAAAAGGTAATCCCAGGCAGTCTGTTATAGCAACACCTGCAAGGCAAAGAGGCTTTTCCAGCCAAGACTACTGTTAATATGGTACAGGGCTGCCACTGCCCCCTCAGGGAACCCACAGACGAAGGCGAGCTAATGAGCAACGGGGCAGACTGTTTACATCAGCCAGCAGGTTGGCGTCACAAGACCCTGAAAAGCAGGTCACATTACCAGTGATCTCTGTCGCAGGGAAGACAAATGGCATTTGCTGAGACTGTAAAAGAGAAGGTCAAGAGAACTGAAATCAGGGTGAAATTCACACTCCACCCCCATGCAGGGGACTCACATCAGGTAAAGCAGCACCTCAAATCAGCGGTGCATGGTGGGTTTCAGCTTGCTGAGGAAACGCTGCTCAGACCCTCTCCTCTTGTGAAGATCCAGCACTCTTGTGCTTTATTTGACTTTTTCTTCACATCTTTATTTTAAAGAGGAGTTGGCCGTTCAGGAAAGGTACCACGTGGTATTGGAAAAGGTTCGGAAAAGGGCAACAAAAATGATGAGGGGTTTGGAACAGGTGTCAGATTAAAAGGACTGGGACTTTTCAGCTTAGAAAAGAGGAGACTAAGGCGGGATATGATAGAGGTCTATAAAATTATGCCAGGAATGGAGAAAGTAAATAAGGAAAATGTATGTACTTGCTCCCATAATATAAGAACTAGGGCTCACCAAATGAAATTAACAGGTAGCAGATTTAAAACAAACAAAAGGATGTTTTTCTTCATGCAGCCCACCGTAACTTGTGGAACTCCTTGCCAGAGGACGTTGTGAAGACCAGGACTTTAATGAGGTTCAAAAAAAAAGGACTATATAAATTCATGGAGGGTAGGTCCATCCATGCTTGTTAGCCTGGATGGGTAGGAATGGTGTCCCTAGCCTCTGTTTGTCAGAGGCCAGAAATGGATGACAGGAGAGGGATCATGTGATGATTCCCCATTGTGTTCACTCCCTCTGGGGCACCTGGTTTTGGCCAACATCGGCAGACAGGATACTGGGCTAGATGGACTTTGATCTGACCCAATATGGTCATTCTTAAGTTCTTATGTGGTAAATCCTAGAGCTTGGAATAAGAGAGCCCCCAGAATTTTGTCACCCGGCCCTAAATTCAACAAATTGGGAAGGAGGACGTACTCAGCCATTGTGAAAGTTGTTTATTTTCCTCCTTTATAGCATTGGCAATACACCTTATTTTTGTGATACCCCTCCTCCTGAGCATACTCAACCCTGCCAACCTACCTTACCCCTCACCTGGAGCACCTCACATATAGCTCTTCTAAGCCTCATTATTAACCTTCGGAACCCTCTGCTATTCCAGCCCTCCCCCACACACGAGAGAGGCAATGGACTTCTTTCCTAACCTTCTCACTCCATCCCGCCGTCCCATGACAGAAGCTGTGGGCTTCCAACCACCACTTATGTCCTACGACAAGTGTGCCCCCCTGGTCTCTCGGGGTCCGTCTACATGGCAGCGTTATTCCGGAATAACAAAGAGCATGTCTACACTACAAGCCATTATTTCAAAATCTTGTCGAGCTGGAGGACTTCTTACTCCGACTCCTGTAACCCTCATTTCACGAGGAGTAAGGGAAGTCAAAGGAAGAGTGTTCGTCCTTAGACTTCCTGCTGTGTCAACAGCGGCGAAAGCCGAATTAAGTTATTTCGACTCCAGCTATGTGATTGACCTAGCTCAAGTTGCGGAGCTTAATTCGGTTTTTGCCCTGCTGTGTAGACATACCTTGAGGGTCTAAGGCATCTCCCCCAGCAGAGGGTAGCCATAACTGGCATAACTTGGATAGAAGAAGTAGCAAATTTCTAAGCTCTCTCTCTCTTTGTCAAGGTCAAAGAGGCTCCTTTTTCTGACGCAGTCTGGAGAAGGTGAGTTTGTTCAGAGGGTCTATGCAGGACTTACATGCCTTGGAGATGTAACTGGGGTAGGAGAAACAAAGATTTATAAAAGAGAGAGAATGGGAGGGAACAACATCCTAGCCCTCTGTCTGCAATGGAATATTTCTGCAGTACTTGGGGCTGCGGTTTATTTTACTAGTACTGACTAGTTCAAGCCACATTTAGCCAATAAATATGAAATATGAGGTCACTCCACCATTTAGCTGTTACCCTGTCTACACATTTCACAGCTGGGTAGTAACCTTTTAACTAGCGTCTGCCTCAGTGGGGAGTCTACATAAAATCAGAGCCAGGATCCATTGGTCTTGGTGGGGGATCAAGAAATAGAAACACCAACAGGTTTTCTGAGCAGGGAACAAAAATAATAGGCTGGGCAGTGGTGTAGCGAGGGAGGGCGGGGAGGCAGTTGCCCCCCCGGGCACCATGCTAGGGGAGCACCAATTTAGACCCCCTCCACTCCCGCTGTCATCCCTCCGCTCACCTGCTCCTCCTCTGCCTCCTGCCACTGGCTGGAGCTTCCTCCCTGCCTCTCTGCCCCCAACCCGACCCTCCTCCATCTCCGCTGGTGAGTTAGTGCATGCGGGGGCCCAGCCCCAAACTCGAGGGGGCAGGGGAAGACACAATACAAGCTCCCCCTTCTCCTCCCAGGGTCAGGCTCAGCCATGAGCCAGGATCGGGGCCCTGCCACGCAGTGGCAAGGGGGGGGGGCGCGAATTTTGCCTTTGCCCCCCGGGCGCATACCATGCTTGCGACGCCTCTGAGGCTGGGACTATCCTTCCTTTCTGGTAGATCGGTGTGAGTGCCAATGGAGTTACAGGAGCCCTGGAGTTCTCTAAGCCCTGGTCTACACTAGAGTTTTATTTTGAAATTATTTCGAAAAACTAAGCGGAGTGTCCCCATAACCAAGCCCGTTATTTCGAAATAATGGGCCACTTATTTCAAAATCTGTCCTCTGGCTTTCCTTGGGGAATAATGCTAATTTCAAAATCGTTATTTCAAAATATTAGTTGCGTGGACTTTTCAGTGCCACTATTTCGAAATAATGACTCCCCAGAGTACCTTGAACTAATTACTCCTCGGTGCTTCCTGGGGCTCTAAGTCAAGGTAGCACGTCCACATTAACGGAGCCTGCCTCGGATTAGTTTTGAGGTTACCCCATTGTGTGAACACACTAATTCGATTTTATTATTTCCGGACTTATTAAATCGATTTTAGTTATTTCAAAATAGTTTCCTAATGTCAACATGTCCTAAGATATGATGCCCTTCTTGCTTTTGAACATGGATGGGGGAAGCTGGACAAGACCATGCCTTCTGCTTTACAAGTAGTATGTTCTCTGTGCTTCCGTTTCGAAACACGGGCCAGCACACAAAGAATTTTCCCTCCTCGTGGCACAGTCCTATGTGGACACATTGGAGAAAGTCCAGCAGAGGGCAACAAAAATGATGAGGGGGCTGGAGCACATGACTTGTGAAAAGAGGCTGAGGGATTTGGGCTTATTTAGTCTACAGAAGAAAAGAGTGAGGGGGGATTTGGTAGCAACCTTCAGCTACCTGGAGGGGCTTCCAAAGAGGATGGAGAGAGGCTGTTCTCAGTAGTGACAGAACGAGGAGCAATGGGCTCAAGTCACAGCAGGGCAGATCTAGACTGGATATTAGGAAAAACGATTTCATCAGGAGGTGGTGAAGTACTGGGATGGGTTCTCTAGGGAGGGAGTGGAATCTCCATCCCGAGAAGTTTTTAAGTCCCAGCTTGACAAAACCATGGCTGGGATGATTTAGTTGGGATTCGTCCTGCTTTTGGCGGGAGGAGGAGGGGGTGGACCTCTTGAGGTCTCTTCTAGTCCTGAGATTCCATGTGAACACACAACAATAGCCTTCCATAGGGTAATTTACGAGATGTAGAAAATGGATCTCGTCTAGCAGCTCCTATGACATTTCTCTGGAACCCTACTGACCTCATCCGGTTCTACAGGATACATCAGCGAGGCCACAGTTTTGATTCAATGTATTTTGGAGATTCTCAAATCCTCTCATGCCATGAGACCTGGGGCCTGATTGGAGAACTGAGGGTCTCTCCTCTCTTGGCAGTCTTTCTCCCCCTAGCTCGTTAAGGCCTTCTAAATTTCGGTTGTCCATCTACCCAAGAATTGAATGCCGCTTCTTCTTAAGTGGGTACCTTTATTTGACCTCAGGGTGGTTGCTGCTGAGTGGATGGGACTCTTCTCAATAAACCCCTTTAGCAATGGGTCTGGTACATTTCCAGAACCTCTATAGTCATGGTAACGATGAGACCAGCTCTCAGAGATTCACCTGGTTGTGAACCTTGCAACAAGCCCTGATTCCATGTCAGCTAAAATTGCATCTAGAAACATCATCAGCTGAGCTCTACCCATCTAAGACCTAGTGAATTAATCTTGGGAAAAAAAATCCATGTGTCTATGCGACAGGGTGGACAGGGACAGAAGAGACTGTTGCCAAGAAATTCCTAAGTGTAAGGATCTGGGAAGATGCCACATTAGGGAGATACCAAAAAAGAGGGGAACAAAAGACAGGACTATGCAGCACTTTAAAGACTAACAAGATGGTTTATTAGGTGATGAGCTTTCGTGGGCCAGACCCACTTCCTCAGATCTGAGGAAGTGGGTCTGGCCCACGAAAGCTCATCACCTAATAAACCATCTTGTTAGTCTTTAAAGTGCTGCATAGTCCTGTCTTTTGTTTCAGCTAGCCCAGACTAACACAGCTACATCTCTATTACTATTCTACATGCAAAAAAGAGGGGAATTGTGATGGGGTGGATCAGGCCTTACGGCCCTCTGCTAGAGGGCCTGTGGTACTGCCACACCCCACCCCATAAAAGGCCATAGAGAAGTCCTCGAGGAGGCTAGAGTGGCTGTGGAGGAACCAACCAATCAGGGGCCAGGAAGACCTACAAAAGGAGCTGCAGGACTAGAGGCAGTTCAGTCACAGCCCAGACCTGGAAGGGAGAAAGTCAGGGGTGGCTGGCTGGCACAACGGACAGCTCCCCGTCCACAGCTGTTGTGAGACTATGATGAACTGAGGTAAAGCCCTGAGCTAGGGGCAAGAAACTGTCTCCGGAGGAGAGGCTCTGGAGGTACCACTCACTCCTGAGTGAGGAAATAAACTGAGAGACTACATGGGGCACCGGAGTGGGCCCCTGGTAAAGTATCTGCTCCTAAAGGGGTTGTGCTTCCACAGAGCGTGACTCAGCCAGAGGGCTGAGTAGCCAAAAAGGCGGTTAAAGAGTCAGTGCAGGAAAACACCCTCAGCCAAACCGGGGGGGAGGGGGCGGTTCCTGAGAGGTAAGTGCTACCCCGGTACAGGAATAAAGAATTTATGGGGCACAGCATGGAGCCATGTTGCATCAGACCTGGGGAGGATGTGGCCCTGTACTGCAGTGGGTCAGGGGAGTGGGTCAGAAATGAAAAAGACATAAGCAGGAGGTGTGCCGATGAACAGGAGGCTCCACAGAATTTGGGCCCCCTGACCGTCATCCTTCTGCAGACAGAACTGAAACTAAAAGCAAAGCCAGGGCACAGGAGAAGCTCTTCGAGGGAGGGCCCTGTCCCGCCGCTGTGATGTGAGCGAGGGGATGGCGTGGCCCATCCCAGCGTGGCAGAGTCTCCGAGGAGGCAAGCCAGAAAAGCAGTCAGCTCGAGCTGCTGGCAGGGCTCAAGGGACGACTTGGATCAGCCCGTTGCCCCCGCTTTCTGGCACGCGGAGAATTCCAACCTGCTTCTCTCTCTGACATCAGGGTTGAGCAGCAGCACTGGCCACATGGCACCGGCTTCTAGAGACGGCTGCCGACCCCACCCCGGCACAGCTGGAACCGCCTAAAATGGGACCTCGTCAATAAGCTGCCTTTTATAGAACTATAAAACTGAGAGTTCACGTACGAGGAGCTGGGCCAGCGCCTCAGGGAGGTGGCCAGACTTGGCCACCACTGCTGCCTGACAGTCTGGGCCCTGCTGCTCCTTGCCCAACCAAAGCGGGGGGGGGGTCAGGAACGACACAGTGGCATTTATTTCAGAAGCTCCAGGACTAGATGACACAGAAGCCAATTAGCTGGTGCTGCATTTCCCAGACCTTCAGGCAAGATTCAGAGCAGCAGACAGACAAATTGATGGAGGAATGGATGGGTATGGACTCCCACCCATCACCAATACACCCATATTTGTGTCACTGCCTTGTTCTCTGTGAGAGTTGTCAGCTATCCGGAAATACTCACTAGCACCCTAAGGACTTGCACCCCTCTGAACGGCAGTGATCGCAATGGGGCTTGCACTAAGACACAGAATGACCACCAAACGCCTCCCCTAACCCAGACAAATCCCATGCTCAGCCTTGGGAACAAACGCCCCTGCAGTATGTTAGTATCTGAGGCAGTTAATAAAGTGCACACTTGTAATGCTGGGCCCGGAGACAAGAATAACATGAAATAACACGGCACCCACCCACTAAGAACACCGAATGTGTCACACTCCTCTGTGTCATGAGTTTAAAAATACCTTCCCTGACGGGCTTTTTTTTAAAAAAAAAAAAAAAAAAAAAAAGCTTTTATGGATATTTTTGAGCGGCGAACTCTGCCTGGTGGAAAATGGTTGTGGCAGAGCCCAGGCAGGGGACGGTGATGGATGTCTGCTTGTTTTACATTCAATGAGAGGAAAGGAATGAAAAAAAGGTTGCGATTGCATGTTCCTTACCAAGAGGTGTGGCCCCTGGCAGAGGGAACAGCCTCAACCTAAACCACAACGGCAGATGCGAAGGGAGGTGGCTTTTGCGGCTGGTGGAAATATACAAACAGGGACAGCGTGGAGCGGAGATGTTATGGGAGGGAAGGGATTCGAAGCTGAAGGAAAGGTGGGAGGATTTGGTCCTACCGAGGACTTCCGCTTTGTTCTGTTCATTTCGCCCAAAGCTGCGGAAGCACTTGGCAGCAGAACTGGAAACGAGCGACAGGCCGAGAGGACGGGGGAAGGGGGAGGAGTCTGAATCAGGACCCTCTTCAAAGAGATGTCTAGGCGTGGGTGGCTGGTAACGTAGGCAAGGGAAAGCACAGCCTTCCCAAAACTGCCTACAAACCCCGGCCACCAGGAAGGCTAGGGCTGGGGCCACAGCACGGCAGCCCCGGTCCTCTAGGTGACAAAGAAGGATCAGGCTGTGGGTGGGCGGGGCTTGGTTCCAGGGGCGGGCCTCGGGTGGAAGGGGCGGGGCATTTTCTATACACTGCACTATGTATCAGAGCTGTCTGTTTGCCAGACATGCTTCTAGACCTGCCTAAGAAGGGAGCTGAATAGTGAAAAGACAGTGCCCGTCCTAGGCAGCCTGAACTGTCTTGTGGTTAAGGTACTGGCACAATTTAATCTCCCTGGTTCTCAGTCCCCTTCTAAAAACTAGTAATAGTCATGCTTCCTCTGCCTGGCCTCTCCATATAGACTCTAGGGCTATGTCTACACTACAAGGTTTTTGCGCAAAAACCCTGCTCTTTTTGCATAAAAACCGGCGGAGCGTCCACACCTCAAGCGTGTTTTTGCGCAAGAAAATTTACAGTGCCACAGCAAAACAGAGGGCTTTTTGCGGTAGAGTTTTCCTCTCCCCACAGGGAATAACTCCTTTTTGCGCTACAGCTTTTGCGCAAAAAGGCATGTGTGGACGCTCCGCAGGGGTTTCTTGTGCAAAAAGAGCCTATCCGAAAAAGCACAGGGGCTCCGATGGCCATTCTGTTAATGGCAATCAGAGCTTTCTTGCGCAAGAGCATCCATGCAATGTGGACGCTCTCTTGCACAAAAGCACATCGCTTTTGCGATGTGGTTTTTGAGGTGTGGACACGCTTTTGCGCAAGAAGTTTTGCAGAAGATTTCTTCTGCAAAAAGCTTCTTGCGCAAAAACCCTGCAGTGTAGACAAAGCCTAGGAGTATGTCTGCACTGCACAGAGAAACCCACGGCAGTGAGCACTGTTCCCTGTAAACTGAGTGCTTGGGCGGCCACCCAGGAGAGATTCAAATGCCACCCAGCTGATAAACAGAGCACCCGCAGCCTCCCACAGTTGGCAGCATGTGTGTCTATTGGTGGTGCACATCTGCACATGAATCAGTGCATATGACAAACTTTATTCCACACATGGGTGGAAAAAATTAGAGGGAACATTGGCAGAGAGTCTCAGCAGGTCAGTTTGGCTTGGGCTTGGCCTGAAAAGAGCATCTGATCATGGGCTGGAGGGAGACCATTACACACACCAAGTTTCTTCAAGGCAGGAGCCCTCCCTCTCCATCTGCCTCTGTTGCCCACAGCACAAAGCGTCTGCACACATTACCGAAATACAAATGAGGAGTATTACTAGGAGTATTCTGTGGTGTCCAATTGTGCCCATAAGGCAAAACCTTGGTGATGGCTGGCATTGTGTAACAACAAACATTCCCCTTGCACCTGGAGATGCACTTCTGCCTCGCACGAGAAAGAGGTTTTTATCCCAAGTGGTACAGATAAGCATTTGGATTCCAAGGGCTGGTCTACAGGTCCCATGATCCCCTGTCTCAGGACACTGATATTGTACATAGCTCAGTTATTTCATACAGGACTCGTGAAGAATTTGCATTCAAAATGTCCCCATTTTCCTATGTGTCACACCCCCCCCATGTTTTATGAAAATTGGCTTATGAATATGAATATGCATAACTCATTAATATGAGTATGCATAACTCACAGAGGCTTGTTGCAAAATGCATCAGGTAACATATCGATTTTAACCTTACAATCTGCTAAATCTGTACAGCCTATTTTTGTGCATGTATCATCCTTGTGGGTGACATTATCAATATGAAGTGTGGATCTGTTCATAATTCTCAATGTGCTAATGAGATGAGGGCCATTACTGAAGCTTCGGAAACTTAATAGCTCGGTGAGCAAGTCAATGACCCCATGAATGGTTTTATTCTTCCTGAAAGTCCAAATTGTGATTGGCCTTCAAAAGACAGGGGACCAGACCAGCTGATGCTGAAAACCATTTTGGATCTTGTACTTTTCCAAAGGAGTTAAGAAACAAATTGAGCACAAAGAATTCCCTCCTTGGGGAAAAGGGATATAAAGGAGGGAAACCAAACTAGAGGGGCAGTTTCCAGAAGTCAGGAAACCCCTTCTTACCACCTAAGGGCATGTCTACACGAGGAAATGTTTTCATTCGAAATAATAACTCCCGAAATAACAATCAAAATAGCACGTCCACACTACAGGAAAGCCTCGAAATTAGTTCAAGGTAGGTTCGACATAGAGCTCCAGGAAGCACTGGGGAGTAACTACTTCAAATTACTCTGGGAGTAGTAATTTCAAAATAGCAGTAGCGGAGCATCCACACTAAGGGTACGTCTACACAGCAACATTATTTTGAAATAATGTTGAAATTTTGTCAAGCTGGAGGACTTCTTACTCCAACTCCTGTAACCCTCATTGTACGAGAAGTAAGGGAAGTCAGAGGAAGAGTGCTCTATTTCGAAATAAGTGCTGTGTAGACGCTCCCTATTTCAAAATAAGCTACGCAATTGACCTAGCTCAATTTGCATAGCTTATTTCGAGTTAAGCCCTGCTGTGTAGACACACCCTCACACTATTTCGAAATAACTATTTCTAAATAAGCATTTCCCCTGAGGAAAGCAGGAGTATAGTTTTCGAAATAACCAGCCTGTTATCTTGAAATAACGTGTTTGGCAGTGTGGATGTTCCGCTTATGAATTTGGCCTAACGAGGGTTATTTCGAAATAACTCCCTAGAGTAGACCAGGGCTAAGATGCCTGCTGGAAACATCTAAGGGTATGTCTACCCTGCACACTTATGTCGAAATAAGTTATTCTGAAATACCTTATTTTGAAATAGCACATCGAGACTGCAGGGAACCCTCAAAATTAGTCTGAGGCAGGCTTCCCTAATGTAGATGTGCTATCTCAATTTATTATTAAAATTATTTTGAAATAACAGAATGGCTGTGTAGACGCTTGCATTGTTATTTCGAAATAATGCTAGTTATCTCGAAATAACAGTGCAGTGTAGACACACCCAACTGAAAGGGAGAAAGTGTCAGGCCAAGCTATGAGGCTGCTTAGCTTGTGAAAGAGAGGTTTAAAACATAGCTTCCCAAACTGGGGGGCTTGCCCCCCTGGGGGGGGGCATGAAGAAATTCTGGAGGGGGGCATGAGGCGACCCAGCCCCCTCCCCCGTCAAACCCCGCCACCCAAGAAAGAGCCCGATCTGTGAGGTATACAGGATCTTTCGAAAAAGGGTTTATTTCTGAAAGATCTGCATCTAGACTGCCATTTTTTTTTTGGAAAAAAACTCCATTTAAAAAAAAAGCGGCAGCCATGTTTATGCTAATGAAGCATGGGATATTTAAATCCCTGCTTCATTAGCAATTTTGACGTGCCTAATCTATATCTTTCTGTCGACAGAGAGGTGTAGTCGAGACACAGACCCAGAGCTGAGCTGGTTCAGTATCTGTGTTGCTCTGCAGTGGGATGGTAACCCCATCTGTCCTGGGCTAGAGAGAGACCGTAGCTTCTGGCCCAGGATGGTGGGGACCCTCGGAGGCAGGAAGGCAGATGTTAGTGGCATGATCAGCACCCCGGGGGACAACCCCAAAGGGACTGCTGGGATCTAACCCACCACATGGCGCACAGGATATTAATATGTCTTTACATTGCAAAGTCAATGTAGCACCTTGGGAGAATCATGTTCTCTTACTGAACTGTAGGCTGCAGAACAGGCAATATCACTGTGCCTCAAACGTGCTTTACTACAGGCTCAAAAAGACTTCCTCTGAGGATGAGGATGGAGTTCCTGCTCCCTGGACCATTCTACCCTTGGTGTCTGGCAAGGGGGCCAATTCGTGTGAATAGCAGTGGTGAGATTTCTGCTTTGGGCACCGCTCCTCTAATAAGACCCCCAAAACCACCAAACAGCCGTCAGAGGCAGACCAAAATGATTCGAGGTCTAGAGAACGTGAGCTGTGAGAGAAGGCGGAAGGAATTAGGCTTGTTTAATATGGAAAAGAGAAGACTGAGATAGGCGGGACATGATAGCAGTGTTCAGGTGTCACGGGGAGGGGAGGGGAGGAATTGTTCTCCTTGGCCTCTGAAGATAGGACAAGACTCAATGGGCTTAAACTGCAGCAAGGGCGGTTTAGGTTGGACATTAGGAAAAACATCATAACTGGCTGGGTGATTAAACACTGAAATAAATTGCCTAGGGAGATTGTGGAATCTCTGTCACTGGAGATATTTAAGAGCAAGTCAGACAGACATCTATCAGAGATGGTCTAGACAGTGCTTGGTCCTGCCATGAGGGGAGGGGACTGGACTTGATGATCTCTTGAGGTCCCTTCCAGTTCTAGTGTTTTATGATTCTATGATTCTATAGTAACTTCTACGTATTCTCTGTAAAAAAGTCTCAGAGGGGTCGTTGTGTTAGTCTGTAACTTTAAAAGCAACAAGAAGTCCTGTGGGCGCCTTGGAGACTAACAAAAACATATAGAATCATGAGCTCTTGTCCCACTTCATCAGATGAACTGGAGTGGAAACAACAGAAATCAATATATAGCTATAGATATAGATATTGTATAGTTTATAAATGTAGATATAGATTTATACATATACATATAGTTATATAGCTATATATATATTTATCTTGGTTTCTGTTATTTCTACTCCAATTCATCTGATGAAGTGGGTTTTACCCATGATTCTATATATTTTTGTTAGTCTCTAAGGTGCCACAGAACTTCTCATATGTTCTGTAAGGGAATCATTTATAGGTTTTAAATCAACCGTCCTCTACAGAGCTTCCAAAGAATTACTAGGATAATCTAGGAAATATAACCAACTCTTTACTGCTCTAGTGAAATGTAACAGGTTGGCACACTGACATGCATAATATTGTTTGCCACTACAACTGACTGCAGAAACTCTAGACTGAGTTCCTCATTAGAATCAATCTGGTTTTTAATTGAATTTGATTTCTCCTTTTCTCTTTAAGCCTTATGGTTTTTGGCTGGTATGCGTTTGGAGTCAATTAGAGGGTGCTGGGAAAGCATTATTGTATAGCCCCCCCACAAATGTAATCATCCCTTTTTAGAACTGTCTGTAGTGGCTTGTGCCACAAGATGGTACTTCATTTTTTTTAATTAAAATTTGCAAGATTTGCAAGAAACCCACCATCTTTTTCCTCTTATGCTGCTTTGCCCCATACACGTCAGCCTTGATCAGTTTTATTTGTTCCCCTTGCAAACTTCTCCTGCAAATTGCAACAATTTGTTTACACCCTCACATATAGAGAGAAGGAGTCTATGGTCCTTTCACTTGATTGCCTCCCCTGGTAAGATAGTTTTGCTGATGGTGCTGTAGATACCCATGCACAAGAAAATATGATCAGGCCACTTGAAACCAGGGATATGATTCAAAATGGGAGTGTGAAGTTTAGTTCTTTATGTGGCTATGGCCTTCTGTTTCCTTGTGTTACGTTTTTCGACATACAAAGGCTCAGCCATGTCGCTTTAATTTTATATTGAGGAAAGCAACAAAGAAGACAAGTATCCATGAGAAGACATGTGCATCTTAGGGCAGGTCTACTCTATGGGGAAATGTCGACCTCAGAATACTGTAGCTGGAGTCAAAGTCGCATAGATCAAGTTGTTGCGGGTCCCCACTTCGGAAGGGTCGATCGGAGAAATTCTCCCATTGACTGCCTTACGCTTCTCATTCTGGTGGAGCACCGTAGTTGACGAGAACGCGATCAACAGTCGCGACCCGCTAAATCAGCGCCCTCTGGAATTGAGCACCGGCGCGCCGATCTCCTTGTAAGTGTAAACCTGCCCTCATCGGCAGCAGATCTGACAACAAAATGGCAGCACATCCAAATGTCAAGGTGAAGAGCACTAAACCACAAAAGGCATCACAGTTTCCTATATATAGACACTGGCCCCTGCTTTATGGAAACTTGCTAACAGCAAAATTGTCCTTGAATCAGCAACTCTACAGCTCTGGATGGAGCCAAGCTCTGCTTGAGAGACTCCTAAAATTCCCCAGGTTAAGGCACTGAAGCTAATTTTATAACAAGCCCGCTCCGCCTTTGCCAGTGAGGTGCAAACGCCTCACGACTTGGACGGTGTCTTTTCTGTCATCTGTTCAGCCTTAATTTAATTGGGTAGAAAAATGGTTTCAGGTTTTGTTTTGTTTTTCCAGGAGATGATGGGGAGAAAAACAGTTCGGAAGAAGGCCTGAAGCACCGAACTGCTCCACTGCAGGATAGGAAAAAAAAGCCACTGAGCAGTGTCTAGTACTGCCATGTTGTGGCTGTCGGGAGACTCGGCTGCAGACTAATTTGGTGCAGCTTCCTGTTTGTCTCGGTCCAGGTCTGAGGAGAAACGGCGGAGAAGCTAATAGGCACTTCTGCAGGCACTGACTTGCTGCAATTGTGTTTTTGGACTGACAGACCCAACTGAGCAGGGGCCTGACTCGGCTTCCAGCACCAGCTTCAGCCAAGGGACATGGTTAATGTCAAACCTGACGCACTTTGTTTATTGTAAGGTTGCCGTTACACAATGTACCGCTTGGTATTTCCAACTCTGGGCCTGGCTGTGGCAATTTTTTTTTTCCTTGTATTTTGACAAGACTTTGGCTTCTCAGGCCTACATGGGCCAGGGTTAATCAGCCCATTAGGAGCTCGTGTAACACCCTAAGCACTGCAACTGAACATGACTTTAATCTCCTCAGGTTTAGCAGCTCTACCCTCTACTAAAACATGAGCCTGATGTTTGAAAACTAATTGCCTTTAAAAGCGATGATGCCATTTCTTAATTAACCCCTCCAGGCCTCTGCCAATTTAGACTAAGATAAAATATTTTCAGACAATATTACCCAGGGTGAGACCTCAGGGCTAGTGCAAGAAAAACCCCAATAAGTGGATGGAAATTGTCCCCTTATCCCTCCCCCGTACATAGGACACTGTGGCACCAGCATTTATTCAGCCATTTAATTTGTAATGATGCAGTTTGCAGGGTAGGGTTCCTGTCATTCTAACTTATAACTTGCATCTTCAATGTTAGCAGCCGTTGTATTAAATGGAGTTGTGTAGAGTGAGACAAAGAGGAGACCTGGGTGTGCCCAGTTGCTCCCTGCCATCACAAACACATGCTTTGCACAGTCCTGTTGTAAACCCCAGATAGGCGAGATTCCATATGCACAGCTCAGCTGCGGGTAGGGCTGTCTGAATGGGAACAAATCAAACAACCCACCTGATTTCATCTGGCGTATTGTGTTTACTAAGGGAGTCATATTTATGTAGATGAAGAAGGGCCCCGGCACAGAACCTTGGATAGTAACGTTGGACCATCTCCAAATCTGGGGCCAGCCTGGGGTCAGTGAGATTAGTCTCCAGTATAACTTAGAGAAGCCTCAGGACTTCCTATATTCTACATCCTGCCCGGATGGATCAATCTTGCAGCCTGATTAGCCAGAGTACATCAGCACTCTAGCCTGGCCCTCTCTTCTCCTACCCACCTCTAGCAGATGCGACTGTAACCCGCATTCTTTCCACTGCGCGACTTTGTCTTTGTTTCTCCAGGGGAGGGGCAGAGAAGCAGCAAGACGGAGACACGGCTCTTAGCTGGATACCCTGTGTCTCAGCTCCAAGGACCCTGAAACATCATCAGCATCTCTTTCACACTGATGGGAGACAATGCCCCTCCACTAATGGGGTTTTCCTTGCAACAGGCCTGAGGTCTCAGCCTGTCTAGTATTTTCTGAAAGGTTCCAAAAAGACTGAACTCTGGCCCGTGCTCCAGCAAAGCACTAAGTGGAGGTGGAGGAAGTAGGGAGTGTTTGGTAACACAGAACAGTGAAAAATCCCCCACCCCACATTGTGCCAGGAGGGACAGCAAAGCCCTTTGATCCCACCTCGACAGCACCAGGCATTCCCTTTCAGTGCAGAGAATCCTCCAGCGTGATGACCCCTTTGCACTGGCTTCTTCTCGCATTCTGCATCCACCTCAGTGATGCTAAAATTGCCCCTTTCCTGGGAAGATCTCAGAGTGGTCTGCAGGCGGGAAAGCTGAGGAACAGAACCAGCCCTCAAGCCCACGTCTCCTACCTTGCTGGGGTGTGATTGGACTAGAATGTGCTAGATCATCTATTTAGGCCACGTCTCCATGACAAGAGAAGGTCGACTGTACTGAGGTCGACTGTTTAGCATCCGATTTTGCAAAGGTGAAGGTGCCTGTCCCCATGGTGGGCCAGAATTCCACGTCATTCTGTGTAGCGCTTCCTTTATTCAAGAGAGGGTGAACAGGAGGTTTGTTCAGGGGTTCTAAGTAGGCACGAGAGGAGAGAGATTTCTGATACCGGGGGTTCTTTAAGGGTATGTCTAGATTACATGCCTCTGGTGACAGAGGCATGTAGATTAGGCTACCCGGCATAGGAAAATGAAGCAGCGATTTAAATAATCGCCGCTTCATTTAAATTTAAATGGCTGCCGCGCTGAGCCGATCAGCTGTTTGTCGGCTCAGCACGCGAGTCTGGACACTCCGCGGTCGACATCAAAGGCATTTGTCGACCGCCCCGATATGCTTCATGGGATGGGGTTTACCAGGGAGGTTGACAAATGCCTTTGATGTCGACCGCGGAGCGTCCAGACTAGCGCGCTGAGCCGACAAACAGCTGATCAGCGCAGCACGGCAGCCATTTAAATTTAAACGAAGCGGCGATTATTTAAATCGCCGCTTCATTTTTCTATGCCGGGCAGCCTAATCTACATGCCTCTGTCGCCAGAGGCATGTAGTCTAGACATACCCTGATTTAGCAAACGGAGCATTAACGGGACCCCTAGACCAGTGGTCCATCAACCAGTAGATCGGGATCTACTGGTACATCCTGGGGCCTCTGACAGGGGATCCTGATTGGTTTGGCCAGGAGGCTATCGAGTGCTGGTGCTTCAGCTGTCCCCCCCCCCCCCCCCCCCGCACAGCCATGCTGCTCCTGCTCTGGACCTTGCAGCTACCCACTGGGAGCCTCCTGCTTGCTGTGCAGGGCGGGGGGGGGCAGAAGAGGGGGTAAGAATGTCCCTGTAACCCTGAAACCAGAGCCGGCCCAAGCTACGGGCTGACCGGGCCACCGCCCAGGGCACCCTATTGTAGGGGGCACCGCACGGGGCTGCCGGGCCGGGACCGCGCATGCACCGGAGGCCCGGGGCGCACGAATGGCTCGGGCCCGCCCTGCCTGTAACCCACAGAGCAGGGGTGGGGACAAAACGGGGCTCAAGGTGGAGCTTGCTGGCCACTTTCGGGAGCAGTGTAGGGCCAGGGTAGGGGTGAACCTGCCTTAGCCCCTGCTGCTGCACCACTACCCAGGAGACACCTGAGGGAAGTGGTGTCCAGCCAGATCCTGCACCCCAAACTCCTGCCCTAGCCCTGAGCCCTGAGCCCCCCACTCCCCTTCACTGGGACTCCCTCCCAGAGCCTGCGCCCTGAATCCCCTCCTGCTCCCCAAATCCCTGCCCCAGCCTGGTGAAAGGGAATGAGGATGGGGGCGGGAAGAAGGATGGAGTGAGCTGGGCAGAGCCACAGAGACGGGGAGGTGCAGGCAGGGCCTCGGGGAAGGAGATGGGGCAAGGATGTTTGGGCTTTGAGGCCGACCCTGGATTGCGATTAAATTCTAGTGTTTAAAAAGGCTGGAGGCCACTGGCCTAGACCAATTCGGACTAAAATAAGGAGCATAGCTGTAATTACAAGGGTTGTTAACCACTGGAACAAATTAAGAAGCGGTGTGGTGCATTCGCAGCCACGGCAGCCTTTGACTCAAGACTCAGTGTCTTTCTAAAAGCGCTGCGCTCGTGCAGCCGGAAATGACGGACTTGATGCAGGAATCCTCTGGCTGAAACCCCTCTGGCTCGTGTCGTGGGGGAGGTCAGGCTCGATGCGCGTCATGGCGCCTTTTCCTCTTCAAAGTGCCGAAGCTGCGAAAAGCCTCCTTCAAAACAGGCTTCCCCTGGGCCGTTTGCCTCAGCTGCCTTGCTCAAAATATCTGCCCCCAGCCTCAGGGTTGTCCCGAGGGGTGAGTGGGGCCTGGAGCAACCCCCCTCCTCCCCGCCGTGATTCAGGACTGGGGCCTGGGGCAACTCCCCCTGCCACAGGCCCCGCCCCTTCCCGGCCTCCACAAGCCCCACCCCCCTGCCCCGTTCCCTTATCTCCTTCCCCGAGCAATGCAACCCAGGGGATTATGGGGGCCTGGCACGGCAGCAGCAGAGGGGCCTCTCCACTCACCACGTGGGTGGCGGGAACCAGAGTGCTTTGGGGCAGGGCGCTCTGTTTCCTGCCACCCACGGAGAAGTCACGTGCAGTGTCCCAGGAGAGGGGGGGCAGGGCAGGGCAGCAGGGTGGAGCAGGGCAGGCTGGGAAGGGGTGGGGACATGGCAAGTGGGAATGTAGGGAGCCCCCCCCCACTCCCCTGCTGTGCCAGGCCCCTGTAAACTCCTGGTCCCTCCCATCCATAGAACAGTTGGGTGAGCACAGTGGGGCCCCCAAAATTCACGAGAATAGGGACCTGGGACAGCTACCTATGGATGGGACAGCTCTGGCCATCCTATCATCCAGTGCATTAGTCTGTGTGAACAACAGCATAAATAGCTTTAAGCTTATCTTCTGCAGCAATAATCAATAATAGGAATAAGGACTCAATCATAGGAATTAAGGCCATGCCAGAACGTTTGCTATATGCCCCGGTCATAGCCACATACAACTGACGCTTACTCCTAGGATCTTTGCAGTGGGAGCAGCAGAAAAAAACACGTTGCTACCCATGTCAGTGAAGAAACGTAGTGTTGCCAGTTGGTTCCATCACTAGTACGAGAGCCACAGTTTAATATTATATGACACATCAGCTCGGGGCTTCAAAGGGGACAAGCTCATGGACTAATTGGGTTTCTGTTCTCAATTAGGGCTGAGGGAAAGGCGGACAGAGAAAGCTTTGAACATCTGTAACGACAAGTGGATCTTTTACGATAGATCCATCAAGCCGGGATTTTACCTCAGGATGTGCAGTGCCTACCTGTTCCCATCTGTGTACGTATTTCTTTCACAACATCAAGGGCTGCAGCGGTTTTCAAAGTCAAAAACCTCTACTCTCGCTCCCCCGTTACAGTTAGGAAGACGGCACCTGCGAGGATTTGAGTTTCAGCAAGTAAGCGCCAACCTCCTCGGGCTTTGAGGTGCAAATTGAACATTGCATGGCCGATGTGATGATTATACTTTTTGTTTCAGCAGAAGGTGGTACTCCCTGCAGCTCAGCTGAGGTGCCTCAGGAAACGCCAAGTGGTTTCACCATCAAACCGAGATTTGAAACGAACAAGTCGGTGAAGTAAAAAATTGGGGTTGGTCACATGTTACCAGTCAGATGCCATGTGAGGCAAATTATTCCAGCCAGAATGTTGGAGCAGAGGTTCAAGCATTTCTGTAGGACATTCAAATAAGCAACTAACCCAGGAAACTGTGAAAAAATTAGGCACCAAGTGATAGAAATTCAGGTATCAGCAATTGATTGAAAATTTCCCCCTACGTTAATTATGTAGCTGAAGTCGATGTACCTTGTTCTGAGTTTCCCCACCATACCCACAGTGAGAGGCCGATGGGAGTGTTTGTAATTCTAAAATGCATTGTTGCTGAGAAATAAAATAACAATATAGCCACCATTTACGTGTGACGTAGTGCCAAATCACTAGTTCGATGCTCTAGCACTCTGCCTGCTGCCAGCTAATGACCACAAGGAATGCCCTCCATCGCAGGACCCCGTTAATTAGGCTGGTGTGGGAACAAGGAAACAAAGTAAGAGATGGACTAAATTTGCACATACACAAATGGGAAAGTTAGATGAACAGTTGCAGATTTGCGCATGCAAATGAGAGCACAAGCAATATTCACCTGCATAAAAATAAAACCATTTTGAACACCTCTCTTATTTTATCCCAACCATAATTTTTAGCCCCCCAAAATTCAGCACAATCCTTTCTCTTTTTTAGCGACCAGCAGGAGTAGGCTATTATCCGTTGATGGACCAGCCGCTTGCAGAGAATACGGCACACTTTCTGACACGGGGCTACCTTGACTCAGCAAATAAAGTTGTGTAAACGGCATTAACATAGCATTGCCTTTTAACTTCAGGGTGACAGAGTACATTGTTTAAATACATTATATCACCTGAATTAAAATCTTGGTTACATGTGTGCTTGGCACGTTTACATACCCATAGGGCTAAATAATGCTCAGAGCTAAAGTAAAGTAAAGCTAGAGTAAAACCCAGAAGCTTTATAAAGCCAACACTGTTACTACACTGTCAAGTGCTAGAGAAACACTAGGGACAAGTGCTAGAGTAACACTAAGGACATAAGAAGCTGCTCTAATTTCTGTCTTTGAGAACAGCCTGTGTGCAATCATAGCCCTGTGCTGTCTACGGTCAACATTAGACAGACGGCAGCAATAGCATCCTACAACACAAGAACTAGGAGTCACCAAATGAAATTAATAGGCAGCAGGTTGAAAAGAAACAAAAGGAAGTTTTTCTTCATGCAGCGCACAGTCAACCTGTGGAACTCCTCGCCAGAGGGTGTTGTGAAGGCCAGGACTTTAACAGGGTTCAAAAAAGAGAACTAGATACATTCATGGAGGACAGGTCCCTCAATGGCTACTAGCCAAGATGGGCAGGAAAAGTGTCCTTAGCCTCTGTTTGTCAGAAACGGGGAATGGGTGACAGGGAATAGATCACGTGATGATTTCCTGTTGTGTTCATTCCCTCTGGGGCACTTGGCATTGGCCACTGTCGGCAGACAGGACACTGAGCTAGATGGACCTTTATTCTGACCCAGTCTAGTTGCTCGTATATTCTAAAAGGCAGTGGTGAGGGGTGGGATGAAGCAGGGGCCAAGGTGGGGCATCTTCTCAAGGGAGCTGTTCTTGATCGTCATTTCTCCAGCATGCCCACAGACATGCCCTCTGCGGGCTCTCCATGGGAGGGGCACAACCGTACTCCCAAAGCCTGTGGCCAGAAAGCCACCAGTGAGCCCCAACTCCGTACGCTTCATGTTCCATGCCCTTCTGGAGGAGGGCAGTTATGCTGATTGCCGATGGCATAGGATCGCAGCATGCCACGGCACACTGCCCAGCAACCGCAGATTATTTATGACACAGGTTCTAATAATTAGCTGCAGCAAGAGTGGAACACCCAGCAATTTCCACCCACAGCACACACAGGTTTCTCAGTGGTGGCTATTTTTGCTGCCCACAACTATTTTCACTGCGCTGCGTCAAAATCGGGCATATAAACAGGAGCAGCCAGATTTTCAGCTGGTGACAAATCTTTTAAGACAACAGGAGCTGAGAACAGGGTCTGTGAGATGATTGGCTGGAATATTTTTAGGGTTCTTTCCTTATTGGACCAGCCTTCATTTTCACTTCCTGGCATTGTACAGCTTCTCCAGGCATGGGAGGAGGGTTTGAAATGCTTCATTTTGGTACTGTTGCCACTAAAGATTTTTTGGGAGCTTTGTGTGTGAGTTAGCTGCATGACTATGAAAGAAACTCTAGGGATCCCTGGATGACCCCAGCCAATTCTACCAACTGCCTGTGACATAGAAGGAAGAAAAAAAAGTTTCAGAAGCAACAGAAAGAGCAAAGAAAGCAGAACAAACAAATGTTGGAGATCTGTGTGGGGGCAGGGTGGACACACGAGTAAAGTGGTGATAGAAAATCCATGCAGTTTAAGTGCAGGATTCCTTAAATCTTGTGTCGGATGTTCAGCGTTCAATGGCATTGCCTCCAATTTAAATCATTTTTTAAAGAAGTGCAGAGAAAGGCGATGAAAGGGCCCTAGCGCCGTTCCCTGGTCTGAAAAACACAGCCCACTTGTACAGTGCGGTCAATTTTTGCATTTTGGCGAGACATCCAGTGCAGGCTTGTGCTGAACCCTTGGCTTATTTTTAAAAAAGTTTAAGTCACCAGTGAGCCATAAAATGAGAATATACTTTTCCTTTTGATGAAGATTCCAGAGGAGTAGATTCTTTTCATAAAATGATAGAACTATAGAACTGGAAGGGACCCCGAGAGGTCCTCGAGTTCAGTCCCCTGCCCTCACGGCAGGATCCAGCACCATCTAGACCAGACCTGATAGAAGTCTATCTAACCTGCTCTTAAATATCTCCAGTGATAGAGATTCCACAACCTCCCTAGGCAACTTATTCCAGTGTTTAACCACCCTGACAGTTAGGAAGTTTTTCCTACTGTCCAACCTAGGAGTTTAAGCCCACTGCTTCTTGTCCTATCATCAGAGGTCAAGGAGAACAAATTTTCTCCCTCTTCCTTGTGACACCCTTTTAGATACTTGAATACTGCTATTATGTCCCCTCTCAGTCTTCTCCTTTCCAAATTAAAAAAGACCAATTCTTTCAGTCTTCCCTCATACTCATGTTCGCTAGACCTTTAATCATTCTTGTTGCTCTTCTCTGGGCCGTCTCCAGTTTCTCCACATCTTTCTTGAAATGTGGTGCCCAGAACTGGACACAATACTCCAACTGAGGCCTAATCAGTTCAGAGTAGAGTGGAAGAATGACTTCTCATGTCTTGCTCACACCACGCCTGTTAATGCATCCCAGAATCATGTTTGCTTTTTTTGCAACAGTATCACACTGTTAACTCATATTTAGCTTGTGGTCCACTATGACCCCTAGATCCCTTTTTGCAGGACTCCTTCCTAGACAGTCGCTTCCCATTCTCTATGTGTGAAACTGATTTTTCCTTCCTAAGTGGAACACTTTGCATTTGTCCTTATTAAACTTCATCCTATTTACTTCAGACCATTGCTCCAGTTTGTCCAGATCATTTTGAATTTTGACCCTATCCTCCAAAGCTGTTGCAACCCCTCCCAGCTTGATATCATCTGCAAACTTAATACGTGTCCTCTCTATACCAATATCTAAATTGTTGATGAAGATATTGAACAGAACCGGTCCCAATGCAGACCCCTGCAGAACTCCACTTCTTATGCCCTTCCAGCAGGATTGTGAACAGTTAATAACTACTCTCTGAAAAAGGGACGTTACCTGCCTCCTTTCAAGATCATGTGTGTGTTCTTTCCAAAGCTGGGTACAAACTCCAACCTTGGATCAGGAATCCACTGGGTTTTGTGGCAATCCACTTCTCTTTGAAACAGCATCAAGTCCCCAACCCACCGTTCCAAAGTGTCTAACCCAGTTGGCAGCCCCACTCTTATGGGTGTCAATTTTGGCACGATCAGGTGAGCTGGGACTAGTTCTCACTCTAGTCTCTTCTAGCCCATAAGGTCAGAACAAAGTTCTCAAGGCCGATCGCAAATGCACTGGAAGTTTGGAACTATAGGCTCTGGGATTGGATTTAATGTATGTAGCTTATCAATATAGTATTATTATACATTTCTGGTTTAGTACCTAAGGACCTGGATAAGCAATCAAAGACCCTACACACTAGACCCTGTAAGAAAAGCATGTTCCAACCCGAAAGAGATTACAATTGCATACCTTTTTCTTTCCTACAATCTTGAGGACCATTTTTCATGTTTGCCACTCAAAGAGCATTCTTCCTTTTTCTTCAAAGCAGTGAATGAATATATTTCCATTGCAGGGTGTAACCCACACACCACCGAGGGAGCAGGTCATGGTCCCACAGAGCAGCGAGACAGCGAGAGAATGAATTTGCTCTATGGCCTGAGCTGAGAGCCAGCTGGCTTTTAGCTCAAGTGTTAGAGAGTCATGCACTAAGCTCCAGAGGTCCCAGGTTCGGTTCCACCCCTCAGTGTTACACAGGCACTGCAAAGAGGCAATGTTCAGAGGTGATTGCTAATGTGCCCTAGCAAGGAGTTCAGGAAACAATGGTAAACATTACAATGCAACCTTCAAACAGCCTTTTCGAAGGAAAAGCCAGCTCTCTGTACCGACCGTTTCTAAAAAGCTAAAATGCTGGCTTTATCTTCATAATTTCATCTGTGCTGCAAAGCAAAGTCCTCCCCCCCGCCATCCAATGCCTCTCCATTGACACGCTTTGGCTGATCCAAAGTCCACTGAAGTCAATGGAAATACTCCCGTTGGCTGAAGTGGAGGTTGGATCGGGTCCTGAAAGAACTTTTTTTTTTCCCAGTGCTGAATGGAATCCATTTTACTCCTGACGCACCATAATGCTGGCCCTTCAGAAGGGCATTTTGCATCCTAAAGGGGACGGCTTAGAAATATGAGCTTCAGGTTTTGACATACCTACCCTGGCATCCAGCCTAGCTCAAGATTCCGGGTAGAGTAGATTGAACCCTTCAGACTTTCCAAAAGAAATAAACTGAGTTCCATGCAGTTTACTCTATGGAGGCCTTTCAAGGAAGCCTGCTTGTTCTGCCGAGACACCAAAGGTGCCAGCCCACAATGCACTGCTCAGCATGTGAGCCATCTCCTTCGGGTTTCACTGCGGTGCGTCTCGAATCATCACACCTGATGCGGCACCGTGTTGTTCTTCTCCCTGCCGGTCCCAGCCTGTCCCATTCAAATCAAGGGCACCGCTCACACAGAGGTTGGGACTTCTCCCTTCTTGCCCAGCGAGGGCACAGACACACAAAGACCAGGGAGCCCTCCATCCCCAGAGAAGGCAGACCAAGTGGAGACATTGGCACTTCACAAGCTCAAGGCTATAAGAATCGGAGTTTCCAAAATACTCAGCAGTTACCTTACCCTGCTCCCACTGGTATAAATGATGGTACAAGATACAGAGCAGTAGAAACCTGGATGGCTACCTGGCTCCTGGATCAATTATTTTTTTGGCATAACTCTTGGACATCACAGCGCAGGTGACAATTCTGATGCTACAAAATATATATGGACTCTTCCAAATAAAAATAGCCCTTAATATCACCGGTGTGCCTAACTGCACAGGGCTGGTGTCATTTGGAAACCAAGAGGGCATTGATCTCCGTAGAGGAGGTTTGGTCCTGCTGTGAAGGCAGGGGGCTGGGTTTCATGACCTCTCGAGGTCCCTCCCGGTTCGAGTATTCCGTGGATTCCATCTAGAGAGAGCAGCAAAAACCAGATGCCAAATATTTGTGACTTTTGGGTCAATATTGAAAAGTTCTGCAAGTTATGTAAAAAAAACCCAATAAAACTTCATTTCTTTGGATTGCTCCCCACACTAGGTGCCTGCTGCCATTGTGTTGGCCCCAATAACCTAAAACAAGGGTGGTTTGCCTCTGTTAATTCCATATTTTCTTGCACTAATTAATCAATGTACGGATATTAAGGCCAGAAAGGTCAGCTATGGTCAGGTACTCTGACCTTCTGCCGCACATAAGCCACAGAATTTTCATCAAGCTCTTTACTTCTCTAGCAGCTCTTTTAGAACAACATCTGAATGAATGTGTCTTTTTATCTTGGAAAAAAAATGGAGCTGGGCTCTTAAAAAGCATCCTTTTGTGATGCTGAACTTTGAGATTTACTCTCTGGAGAGCGTGTGCCCGTGCGCCTGTATTGAAAGATAAGTTTAACAATGGTGTGATTTCAATTTTTCTTCCTGCTTATGCAGTGAGTTACTAATATCCTGATTGGAACCAGATTTGTGTGAATTAGAAGTCGAAATTGGAGCAGTAACTGCTGTGTAGAGGATGTAAAGGGAATAAAATGAATGGGGTATTAACCTTCAACCACTGAATATTAATCAGTGTTTCACAAAAAAGAAAATACAGAGCCTGCCACACTAAATATTTTTAGCACTTATTGACGGGCTTGATTTCATCTCTCCCTAGGTTCGTTTACTTCCATGGACCAAAAAAAAAAGGGGGAAGGGGGAATGGAAGATTTTTAGGGAGAGAAAAATATTATACGTTTTAAATACGATATAATGTTTATGAGTACTGCGTTATGGGACCCCCCCCCCCGTAACAAACAAAACACCTTATCCTGAAACAGATCTGTTCAAAGGATCACTTCTCCAAGCCTCAAGCTAAAGAAAAACCTAGACTGGGATACAGTAAAGCCCTCCGAAATGAACGCTCAATAAAGAAATAAACTTCTTAAAAAATAAACTTCCCGTGTGCTCAAAAAGGTAAAATGCAACTGAAAATCAGCCTAATAGAAGAACTGGCATGTTAAATGAAGACATTTTCTGTGCTCCAAGCTGAAGTCTGCTTCATAAAACAGCAGCGTCTATTGAAAACAAAGTCCTATGAAAGAATCTGCTGGAATAATGAAATCTGGCATTTCATACACCGGTAACTTAAATCGAGCAAAGCCCCATTCGGAAAGTAGGTCAAAAGAGAATCAGAGGGCCCGGTTTTTAAAGGCAGTTAGGCACTTAAAGATTAACATGGGCACCTAGAGAGAATCTTCATATGTCCCTAAGTCTCAGT
Source organism: Pelochelys cantorii (assembly GCA_032595735.1). NCBI lineage: Eukaryota > Metazoa > Chordata > Testudines > Trionychidae > Pelochelys > Pelochelys cantorii. The sequence continues at coordinate 5,133,690 of CM064344.1, read as the reverse complement.
GATTTCAATAGAATCAGGTAGTTAGGAGCTTTGGAAAATTCCAGAACGCATCCATCTGCTTCTTGAGGCAAAAAGGGTGTGTTTACACTGCACCATAGGTCAAAATAAGATACACAATTTCAGCTACGCAAATTGCATAAACTTTTTTCAATCTTACTCGAAATAGCTTATTTTGTCATTTGAAATATCAAAATAACCCGCTATTCTGAACCGTCCCTTACTCCTCATGGAATGAGGTTTGCAGGGACATCAGAATAGCGAGCCTGTTACATTTCGAAATAACTGGCTTCCTGTTAAGACGCAGGATAGCTATTTCGGGAAACCTCCAGTATCCCGAAATTGCGCTGCAGTGTAGATGTAGCCAAACAGACCTTTAAAAAGCTGGCCCCGAGACTCTAAAAGTGTCCTTTAGTTTGGTAAAAACAATGAGGACTCCTATGGTTCCTTCGTCCATGTCTACACTACAGAGAAGATCGAAGCTGCCACAATTGATCTTCCAGGGTTCGAATTAGTGGGTCTAGTGAAGACACGCTAATTCTAACGGAAAGGGGCGCTCCCGTCGATGCCGGTAGTCCTGCTCCTACAAAGAGAAAGGGAAGTTGAAGAAAGAGGATGCTCCTGTCAACTTCCCACAGTGTGGGTGGTGCCAAAATTCGATTTAAGATACTTAGCCTCAAGCTACGCAAGTAACGTAGCCGGAGTTGTGTATCTTAATTCGAACATATCCCCTAGTGTAGACGTAGCCTTAGAGACTAACAGGTTTATTAGGACATAAGCTTTTGTGGGTAAAACCCACTTCATCAGATGAATTGGAGCGGAAGGTTTTACCTACGAAAGCTTATGCCTCAATAAATCTGTTAATCTCTAAGGTGCCACCTAATTGTTTTTGCAGATACAGATTAACATGGCCACACCTGTGAGACTCTACATTGTGTGTTAACTTCTGGATGCTGACCGATAATACATGGGGCTTGATTTCCAGATGTGCTGAGCAATTTCAGAGGCCATTTTTTTTATCATTGAGGGTTGGGTGAATTGGCGAATGTCTCATGGAACAACAAATGTCAAAACTATAAATGAGACTCGAGAATTCTTGTTTTGTATGTTAACAGCTCAGCAGTATATCTCATACCACTGATAACAGCCAGGATGGGCTTTTTATTGGCTCACATTTGGGGCAGCTGCTTGACTTAGCGAGTCGTCCATACATGTTAAGGCCGGGTGTCAAGAAAGGTGAGTCTCTATCTATCTAAAGGTAGATTTGGGCTAAATTAATTAAATAAAATCTCATACGCAGCATAGTTCAAAGAAACAGCCCCTGTACTTTGTCAGGAACTTATTTCTGGGCACTCATGACATTATTCAAGACAGTGTTTGTGGAATCTATTCTCAACACACACACACACAACTAGGACAACTTTGACAACAGCCTAATCCATATTACATGTATCATTGAATTTTTTATTTTAAATGCCTTGTTAGACCCTTGTGAGAACTGCTGCCTCCGCAGGGATACTGAGAAAGAAGTGGCAGACACGTCCCACGGTTCAGGTGATAACACGATTTAGCAGCTTGCCAATGCCATGAGTGCTGGGATGCCTCATGTGTGGCACATTTCAACAGCCCGTTGCCCTTCCTTAGCATCTTACTAAAGGCTTCAGAGAAGCATGTTCCTGAACAGGCGGATGAGGATCTTCAACCTCCATCCTCTTCATTTGGACCTCAGGGCGCTCAGCACGTGACAAGAAGCACCCTGTTCCCTGCAGGATTGGGCCCAGAGAGCTTTGCAAACATCAATCTTTGCAATCTTCTGTGAGCAGGTCAGGTGCTATTACGCCCATTTTACAGATGGCTAAACTGAGGCACAGCATCTAAGTGACTTCCTGTAGCTCACACATGTCCGTGGCATAGCAGGGAAGAGAAACCTTGAGTCCTTACTTCCGGCCCTGTGTCTAACTATTAGAGCACACTGCTTTCCATGAACCACTGGCTCCTGGTTACCTATATATGCATAACAAGGGAAGGATAGATTTCTCATGACCCTGGCTACATCTAGATTGCAGGCTTCTTTCAGAAGAAGCTTTTCCGGAAGAAATCTTCCAAAAAAACTTCTTCCAAAGGAGAGCGTTCACACTGCCAAAGTTCATCGAAAAAGCGATCTGCTTTTTCGAAAGATAGCATCCACACTGAATGGATGCTCTCTCGCATGTAAGCTGTGATTACTATGGACGGAGTGGCCACCAGGGCACCTGTGCTTTTTCCTCTTTCCTCTTTTTCAAAAGAACTCCCTCTTACCCATCCACACATGCCTTTTTGCAAAAGAGCTCTTTAAGAAAAAGGCTTCTTTCTCGTAGAAAGAGGTTTACCAATGGCGGAAAAAACCCTTTGTTCTTTCGATTTTTTTTCGAAGTGTGGACGTAAGTGTGGACCTAAGTGAAGTTTTTTCGGAAAAACAGCCATTTTTCCGAAAAAAAAACTCTATAGTGTAGACATAGCCCCTGTAATGGCAAAGAAAGAGTCTGCTGGCCACCACTAGGCATAATATTCATACAGCAGAATCATGGCTTGATTTTTTTTTTGGTCAGAAAAGCAATGAGGTCCAGCCATTGTACTGTGTGTACCTTGAAGGAGGACTCAAATTTCCCCAGGGATTAGGACAAGTGTATCTATCCCAACATTTTCAATGACAAAACATCCTGTTTGTTTAAAAAAAAAGTTGTTCCAATAAATTTCATCCCACCGTTTTCACGCCATGCTTAAAATAACGACGCAGGCACCAGTGGAAAAGTACCGAGATTTCACTTTTGCCTGTTTTCCCAGACAAAATTTGGAACAGCAAGACTCTGACGCCCCAAACTATAAACCCAGATGGCCTTTGAAATCCCTTTCCAGCATAGACAAGGATGCCCCACTCAGATGCTGTTGTTCTTCTCCTTACTGGACCTTTGCAAGACAGAATTCATTTGTTTTCATTAACTCCTTATCAAGTTACCTGGGTTTGAGTCCCTGCTTAAAATGTATTTAAAGAAAAAACAGTGGTAGGTTTTCAGGAAATAGCAAGTTCTTTTTCACTAAGATAGAAATCATTTGGCAAGCGACGGTGAAACACTGCTGGTTTTCAGCAGAAGAGGGGGAAGGAAGTTTTAAAAGAAAAATCAAACTTTACATTTGAAAACTCCTGTTGGAAGCCGACTTTTTCAAGTACTATCAGGGTTTGTCCCGGTGAAGGTAGACGATAGCCTGGCTGTGTGTTTATGAATTGAAGGGATTAAGATAGGGGACTTTACAGTCCCTTGGATAATAATGACGGATGATTAGATAGCATCCTGTAGCCAGAGGTCCAAGACTTTGGTTCAGCAAGCGCTAGTACACACTTAATTTTCACAGCTGTGGGACTTAAGCATTTGTGTAACCGCTTTGCTGAGCAGGGATCAGGGCCAGTTTAACTCTTCTGGGGGTAGTCGGCTACTAGAGTTTGGGGGCTCCCCTAGACTCTCGGGTGGGGCTGAAAATAAGGGCTTCAGAATGCAGGAGGGGGCTCTAGACCAAAGTCCCCTCTAATTTTTCCATGTGTGTGTGGCAGAATAAATATTGTTATGTGCACTGAGGCACGTGTGGATGTGTACCACGCATGCGGCTGGGGGCACTGTGGATGCTCTGCTAATCAGATGGGTGGCCTTTGAATCTTTTCTAGGTGACTGCCCAAGCACTCAGCTTAGAGGGAACAGTGCTCCAGACTGAGGTGGAAGGTCAGGGTGTGAGACGAGGTGAGGACTCCGGTTGAGGGTGTGGGCTCTGGGATGGGGCCAGGGATGAGAGGCTTGGGGGGGCAGGAAGGGGCTCCAGGCTGGGGTCCAGGCATTTGGACTGTGGAAGGGGGCTCAGGGATGAGGCAGGGGGGTTGAGGTTCAGGGCAAGGGCGGGGCTGTTACCTGGGGCAGCTTCCCTTTGGTGGTCCAGGCCTCGAGGAGGGATGGGAGCAGGTGGCTCTGCACGCTTCCCTGCACTGGCTCGCGGGCATCAACCCCACAGCTCCCATTGGCCGCCGTTCCTGGGGTGGAGCCTGCAGGCGAGGGAAACGTGCATGTGGAACTCCTGGTGGTTACAACTCCGGCCTAGACTGTGGTGGGGGAAACGGAAGCACCTGGAGTCATGTCCCTCCCTCTCACCAGGCAGGGCCGGAACACACGGGCCTTAGTGTCTCCCACCCCGGCTAAGGGCCCCTCACGGAAAGATCTGCACTTTTGGCCGCCCAAAGATCTTTTTGCAGGGCCCCCTTAGCCAGAGGCCTGGGGCTCCAGCCCCTAAAGCTCCCTTCTTAATCCAGCCATGGCAGAGATAGACTTCAGCACGTGCTTAAAGACTTTTCTGAATACAGCCCTCCACAAACCGATTGCGTGAACGATAGCGCGGGGTTCTCAGCCTGCAACCTAAAACGGCAGGTTCCTGCAGCAGCAAACTGAAGCAGAGTGGGGGTGAATCAGGTCCACTCTACATGGGGATCAATTACTTTCCTTATGTAAGGCAGCCACTTTCTACACAGAAGGTAGCTGCTTTCAAGCTATGGTGCACAGAACCCCCTGGTTCTAGCTTACTGCTACTCTCGAAACGTACATTAATTAGAACAGGTGTCCCAGGAGTGCTGACGAGAGACCCAAGGGGGGGCAGCTACGGCCTCGGGGAATCTGTACACACATGGGCCAACCTGGATTTTCTGGCCTAAAGCAAACTCAGAATGCTGCTCCTTTATTCCATGGGATTGTTGTTCACTTGGCCTTTTTTTTTTTTCTTCTTTTTTTTGCTCAGAAGCGGGGCTGCATTCTAATTAGTTTGCATTCAGAGGCTGCATAATGGTAACGTGATCCCTGGTCTAACCTCTATCATCTGTTTCCCATCTTCAAAGCCGCACAATCCTCTTAACTCCTGGTACAACAGGAGCAGTTTTTAGACTTGCTGCTTTGCGGGGTGCAGTAGTGAAACTTGGGGAGCTAAAGGGACCGTTCTTGTTTGGGGGGGAGGGAGGGAGAAATTCACCCTGTTTCATATACACATACTTGGGAAGATGCAGGCTACTACCTCGGAGATGGGCTCCCCTGTATCGCACAATGTCTGAGTTCATCCAAGGCACACTGCGCATAAAAAGTCTCAGAGGGGTTGCCATGAGAGGCTGTAACTTTTAAAAGCAGCATGTCGCCCTGTGGCACCTTAGGGGCTAACAAAAATATCTAGTATCGTGCGCTCACGCCTCAGATGCATTCACCCGGGAACTTACCCCTGCAACAAACCCCATTGCCAGCTCTGTCTGCACATGTATACAAGCAACACTATCACAGGACCTAACCACATAAGCCACAATATTAGGGGCTCATACAACTGCACATCCTCTAATGTGATCTATGCCATCAAGTGCTAGCAATGCCCCTCTGCCATGTCTATTGGCTAGACTGGACAGTCTCTGAGGTAAAGGCTGAATGGACATAAATCAGACACCAGAAATGATAATACACCTATAAGAGGACATTTTAACCAACCTGGTCACTCTAATCATGGATTTAAAAGTAGCGAATCTTTCACCATCCAATTACATTTCACCACCCAATTAAATTACAGGGAGAGACTGCACAACTGGAATTCATCTACAGATTTGATAGTTACCCTGGGCTTGAATAAAGATATTAACTGGTTAACACACTACAAAGCCAACTTTCCCTGACTTGAACATCCACGTTTTCACATCAAACACTATGAATGGGACACATCAAGCCCATGTAATTAGCTTTATTAACACGGGTCCTACAATTGACAGGCAACCGCTTTTGCTGTTATATATATCTCTTGGATTCTGTTATTTCCACTCTAACTCATCTGAGGAAGTGGATTTTAGCCACGAAAGCTCATGATCCTATATATATTTATTTGTTAGTCTTGAAAGTGCCACAGGACTACTTGCATGTGTATGTTTGTTCCCTGCTGTGCAACTCCAGGAGTTTCTCAGAGCTCTGTTGTGTTGGCAGACGTGCAAGAACTGTCTATTGGGTTGAACATTTGTTTGACTCTGGTCCCTTAGTACTTTACTTAGGGATGGTGCAAAGAAAAGGCTGCTAAGCCTGTCACTTGTAGGTGGTTTGAGTTAATGGCTGGTGGGTTTTAGGCTAGCAAGGTCCATGCGCCACATGCTAAGGTGGTGGGCACAATTGTGCATAAAATAATGCATTAATATAGAAGGGTATTTTTAAAAGTTCCTAACTTTGCTTCCATTGCAGCCAATGGTAAAATGTTCAGAGCATTTGCGAACTCCCAAGTTGTGTTGGATTTCTTTAAATGATAGAATCATAGAATACTAGGACTGGAAGGGACCTCGAGAGGTCATCGAGTCCAGTCCCCTCATGGCAGGACCCAGTACAGTCTAGTCCATCCCTGCTAGACATTTATCTAACCTGCTCTTAAATATCTCCAGAGATGGAAATTCCACAACCTCCCTAGGCAATTTATTCCAGTGTTTAACCACCCTGACAGTTATGAAGTTTTTCCTAATGTCCAACCTAAACCTCCCTTGCTGCAATTTAAGCCCCTCGCTTCTTGTCCTATCCTCAGAGGCCAGGAAGAACAATTTTTCTCCCTCCTCCTTGTGACACCTATCATGTCCCCTCTCAATCTTCTCTTTTCCAAACTAAACAAGCCCAATTATTTCAGTCTTCCTTCATCGGTCATGTTCTCTAGACCTTTAATCATTCTTGTTGCTCTTCTCTGGACCTTCTCCAATTTCTCCACATCTTTCTTGAAATGCGGTGCCCAGAACTGGACACAATACTCCAACTGAGACCTAATCAGTGCAGAGTAGAGCGAAAGAATGACTTCTCGTGTCTTGCTCACAACACACCTGTTAATGCAGCCCAGAATCATGTTTGCTTTCTTTGCAACAGCGTCACACTGTTGACTCATAGTTAGCTTGTGGGCCACAATCATAAGCAAGGGTGAAAGGAATGTAAATTTCTTATGGGTACTGTCCTGTCACAATCTGGGTTCCTGCCAGCTCTTTAAATAGCTCCCCGCTGGCTTTTGCCGCAGCTCGGCCCGCTCTTGCCAGAGCCGTGCACCGCAGCGCACCCGCGTACTTCCACCTCTGATCATAAGCCACTTGCCTGAAAGACATTTTGCTGCAGTGAGTCCCACATCCTGCTTGCGTATCTAGCCTCTTCGGTCCACTGGTCAGCTGTAGGATCCTCTAAAAAAGCTCTTCTTCTGGCCCATTTTCAATCTGTTGCTTTTTGCCTTTCATCATGTGCTGCTAAACCTGGAATGCCCTGAGAAATATTTCCTTCAGCAGCACAGGGGGAGTCATCCTGAGCCGTTCCTTCAGCGCTGGCCTCCGAAGAGGAGCAATCTCCTTTGAAGTTTTCCCTGTGATTCATTTCCAGGCACTTCCTGTCCCTTCCCACAAGCTGAGCTGACCTCCACTGCTTTCTACCTCTCTGTCCGATGCAGAGAACACCAAGTGACCTGCCAAAATCCTGCATCAGGGAGTCAATCTTTCCCCCTCCGCTTATTGTCCTGCAAAGACAGGACCTGATTCACCTTGTGGATTTACACCAGTGTAATTCTGTGTGCTTGAGTGTAGTTCTCCCAGATTTATGCCAGAAAAGGGGAAAATCAGGCCCTTAGTACATATCGTTTTTCCTCTCTGACTCCTTTTTACTCCGACCCAGAAGCCTTATCTACCTCTTTTCCAACAGCCTGGATAGAGCCTTCCATTCATGGTGAACAGGAAAATCACCCTCATGCGTGTAGTAAATACCATCTGCTCGAATCACTGTGCTAGACTCAGATGTCTAGGGATAACAAGATGTCCCAGTTCATCCTCTCAAATAACCTCTCCCTTGAAATGGCTTATTAGGATGTCTTTCAGCAATAATGTCAGCGAGTTTGTCAGCAGTAAAATCCTCTCCAGACAAAACGCAAGGCTTATGTGTTGGATTGCTTGAATCTCAATGCTTCCTTGCTTTGATCACTGCAGAGGGACAGATACGATTTTTTTTTAATTCTTTCTTTCATTTCGAACGTAACGTGTTGCCTTTTTTGACTCGGCGCTCTGTGAACACCGGTCAGCGTTTTACAAAAACAAAACAAAAATCCCTAGGTGTGTGATGATTAAAGTGTTTTCAGGGCTGGCCGTTGCAAAATCAGAACCATATGTTAAAAATAAATGGTGCTGGCGGAGGGCCGCTCCTCTTTATGTCCCCAGAGCTGCCACATTGACAGGACCCTGGTGAGCTGGAAGAGAAGAGAGCACAAGCATTCTTCGGGTCCTTGTGTCACTGCAAGGCAGTTCCACATTGTGTTCCTACAGCAGGCACTGCCATATACTCTGGGCTGACTCTAGTCCCTAGCATTGTTGTCATAAGCAATTACAGTAACTCCTCATTTAACTCGTGCCCGCTTAACACATTTTCGCGATAGCACGATTTTTTTTTAGGGAACGTTTTTTGAATTACACGACCATCCCCGGAATAACACGATTTCCCCAGCTGGCCCGTCGCCGGCAGCTGCGCGGGGCTCGCCCCGCCTCCCTGCAAAGCGGCGGAGTGTTCGCCACTCGCCACGCCGTTCCCCCAGCAGACCAGTCACAGGGGCATACTCCCAACCCAATCCCCCTCCCCTCTCCTTCCCTTCCCTTCCCCAGAGCCAAACACCTCCCCTCCCTGCTGTAACCCAGTCCCCTTTCTTCCCCCAACCTTATGTCCCAGGCCCAACAGACACCACTGCTTAAAATGCAACCCCCACCTTTTCCATGATTTTCAATGGGAAAATTGACCCTGCATAACACGTTTTCACTTAACACGATCATTTTCTGAAACATAGCTATAGTGTTAAATGAGGAATTACTGTACTCAACAGCTAGGTGATTTTCTTTGTATTTGCTGCCCATTCATCTCCTAAACTGGGGGTGGAATACATGCACACCCACACCCAGGCTATATCTAGACTGCACAAGAAGCTTTTGTCGGAAGAGATCTTCTGCAAAAACTACTCGTGCAAGAGCGTGTCCACACCGCAAAAGCGCATCGAAAAAGCGATGCGTTTTTGCGAAAGAGAACGTCCAGACTGCATGGACGCTCTCTCGAAGGTAAGCACTGATTGGTATGCACAGAATGGCCACCAGGGCACCAGTGCTTTTTCCTCTTTCCTCTTTTTGCGCAAACCCCCGCCCCCCCTCGCCTCTTGCCCGTCCACACACGCCTTTTTGCGAAAGACCTCTTTCACAAAAAGGCTTCTTCCTCGTACAGAGAGGAATTCCAATTGTGCCAAAACCCCTTTGATTCTCTTGTGCAAAAATGCACTTGAGGTGTGGACGCTCCTCGAGTTTTTGTGGAAAAATGGCCGTTTTTCTGCAAAAACTCTGTAGTGTAGACATATGTTCCCTGTAACCTGAGTGCCTGGGTGGCCACCCAGGAGAGTCTCAAATGCCACCTAGCTGATAAGCAGAGGGCCCACAGCCAGCACCAGGTGTATCTACTGGTGGTGCACATCTGCACATGCCTTGGTGCATGTAATAAAATTTATTCTGCCCACGAATGAACAAATATTAGAGGGAACATTGCCCGCCCACCCCGCCAATGATGTTTGACAATGCGAGGTCCTCGCTGCTCCTTAGGGCCAAATCCAGTTCCCACTGGTGTGTACAGCCAAACTCAGACCTGCACTGATTTACCAGCTAAGCATCTGGCCAAGCCTGTAGACTTTCATGAGTGCTAGCTAGATCCAGGGCCTGAAGTGGAGCTTACACACGTCAGGAGCAAGGTTCCAATTAAAGTTCAGAGCACAATGTGCTACCATTGAAAATTCCAGTGAGGGCCTGTCTATATTGCCCAGTGATTTCCACATCACAAAAGGGCAATAAATAAGATGCGCTACCTTGGATTTAGCATCACAGGAAGCACTGGGGAGTAGTTACTCTGCAGAGTAATTATTTCAAAATAGCGGCACCGGAGTGTCCACACTATCATTATTTCGAAATAACTATTTTGGAACCAGCGTTACTCCTGATGGAAAGCAGGAGTGCAGCTTTTGAATTAAGCGGGCCGTTGTTTTGAAATAACAGGCTTGGTCGTGTGGATGCTTTGCTTATAAATTCGACCTAATGGGAGTTGTTTCAAAATAAAGTTCTAGCGTGGACCAGGGCTCACAAAGCAAAACGTTTCACGCTGAATGCTGCTGCAGTGCCTTGTGGGAGTTGTAGCTGGCCTCCAATGGGCACCTTATGTGCCCGCTCTTCTCTCCAGCCTGGCCCGATGGTATAGCTCCATGGTGAGGGGAGATACTCACATCGCAGGAGTCACTGGTCATGATGAGTCATGCAAAAAGTAGAGAGACAAGGCGGGTGAGGGAATAGCTTTTATTGGACCCACTTTTGTGGCTCGAAAGCTTCTCTTGCTCATGACTAGAAGTGGGTCCAATAAAAGATATTACCTCACCCATCTTGCCTCTAATATCATGAGACCCTCCCCGCTACAGCTACTTGGCACAGATGGGAGACATAGTCTAACTGGGCAGTCTGGTCCATAGAGGACAATGAGAACATGAAGACACCAGACTACAACTCCCAGGAGGCACCGAGGGCAGTATAGGCGAGTCAATATATTTTAGCATTTGGAGGAAATATTTTGATATTTAGTCTACATTTTAAAAAAAAAGTATTTTTTTCCCCAAAGAATCAAAATATTCATTTGGCAAGAGGACACCGAGCGAAATCCCATTTCAAGCAATAATTGAGACGCCAGAATTTTTCTTAGCACACCGCAGGCCAAGTAGCATTTTAAAACATTGCCAATAAAGAAACAGCAGCCTTCTGCCATACATGGCTGGTATATTTTTCCTTTGGAAATTGGCCACCCTAAGCACACACAGAGCTCTGTGTGAGCCAACCTTACCTTCCAAGAAACTCCAGAGGAGAAAAACGCAATGTGACTTGGATGAATTTTGTATGGGGGGGGGGGCGGTGAAATGGGCTGGGGCAGGCCTGCTGGGGTGGGGGGGGGGGAAGGGAAGGAAGGGAGGCCCAGTTTTGAACTAAGTTCCTTTTTCTATTTTATTTAGATTAGGTTCTGCTCAGCAGGGTGATTTCTTAATTAGACCAGCCCAGTCTTGCAGGCCTGTCGCCCTTGCCCCCTGCTCTGCCTTCTAAGGTTTCACGAGGGAAGTTGTCGTGCCTTATTTCCTGAGTCCTAATATTTGAGCAGTGTGCGGTGATTTCAATGGGAGGAAAAGACATGTAATTTAATCATCTTTATTAGATTTTAGGTGAGGGAGGGGGCCGGGGGAGTGGGAATTGTCTTTGGACTTTCTCTTCTCCTTCTAGTGGTCAGAGAGGAGATTTCATGGGTCCCTTGAAAAGAAAAAAAAGGGGGGGCTGGAAACTTAAAGGCTATTTAGTGAAGGATTCTCTGTCTCAACTTCAGGTTGAATATGAGCTAATAACTAACAGCCCTTATCTCTGTCTCCGGCAGAATGAAGCCTCTGGATGGATTTGTCTTGTATTTATGAATCCCCAGCTAGGACAGAGGATTTTGACCTCTCCATTATGTGGATACATTGGCATCTCTGCCGTCAGAATGGTGGGTGATGCTAAAATAAAGGTGAGGCACAGACAAACATAACTAAGGGTTCATCCACACTGTGGGCTAAAGTCGAATTAAAATACTCAACTTCAGCTACGTTAATTGCACTGCTGAAGTTGAAGTACCGTGACTCGGCTTTTGGTGCTGTCTGTGCAGCAGGAAGTCGAAGGAAGAACACTCTTCCTTGGACTTCCCTTACTCCTTGAGACATGAGAGTTACAGACGTCAGAGTAAGAAGCCCGTTATTTTGAAATTATTTCAAAATAACGGGCTAGCTGTGTCGACGCACGCTCTGTGATTTCGAAATAACGGGGGTTACGTTGAAATACGCGTGCAGCGTAGACGTCGCCTAAGACAGAATGAGTGACTTTTGTTGCACCAAACCTTGGAATTTTGCAAATTTTAGCAGTTTTCCAGAAGAGGAGGGAAGGGCAGAAATCAGTTTTCTCATGGATTAGGCCACTTTGCCTCCTGTCAAGGGGGCTTTGAAACCATGTCACATTATGGAAGCTAAGGTTGTTTGCTTGGCAGCTACAAAAGAGAAATTAATAAGGAAACACACATTCCAAAGGGCAATGTTCTTTGTTTTTTTGGTGTGGGTGTGTGTTGGGTCAGGGGGTACTTTGAACCCAAAACCCAAACCAAAACTCAGAGAGCACGAACCCCACAATGGTGAGAAATAAAAAAGGAGGTGGAAGTGAATGCCGGTGAACTGAAACACCGAATGGCACACCACAGCCATGGAATAGACTAACACATTTATTAGGGCATAAACTTTCGTGAGATACCACTCACTTCCTCAGGCACTCCAAGAGAACCTATCGGTGGTACTTGAACTGTCTCTTCTAGCACCTGAGGAAGTGCATGGATTCTCATGAAAGTTTATGCCCTAGTAAATGCGTTCATTTTTCAGGTGCCACTGGACTCCTGGCTGTTCTAATCTGTGTGGTTTTTTGAGGACAGAGACGCAGCAGTTTGGAGGCCCTTTCTCGCAGACCTGTCTGTGAGAGGCAGATCTCTCCGGCGAGCTGTGTGTACAATTAAAGCTGGAGAACTTTGGCAGAATGGGAAGGTGAAGGAGGAGGCGGTCAGTGCACCCTGATGCGGTCACAAGCAAAAAAAGGTGTGGAGGTCACTTCCTCAAAGACACTGGTCTGCGTCAGTAAACCTCCGGAAAGGCACCAGTGACAAGATTTGTGCAGGAGTGACTCTGAACCAGGAATAGCAGGGGTCATGCAGATCAAGGCTAAGGTGCTTTGGCAGAGACGTGTGTGTCCCCATGGGACTGGGAGAGTGGAATGTAGCTGAGGCACGGGAACAGGGCTTCGTGGGCCTCCCAAAGCTGGAGGAGCAGGAGATGATTCCCACCAGGGAGTGTTCCCCGTAAGCTGAGCGAGAAATTCGGGTGCCACCCAGCTGATTAGCAGAGAGCCCACAACTGCCCATAGCCGGCAGCATGTGTTTGTAGTGATGGTGCACATCCACACATGCCTTGGTGCACATAACAACATTTATTCTGCACACAAATAGAAACATCTTGTGGGAATGTTGCTGCCAGGTTTGGGATACATTGGTAGTACTGTGTGGCGTACCTTATACAAATCCTGTCTAGGCAGGACCTGCTTTTAAAAAGTCCTGCTGAGAACCTGTCCTCCACCCCTTCTTTGTCTCTGTCTTTCTCATGCACATGCCCAGGAGACAGACACCATAACACAGAAACACTTTAGACTGAAACATCTCCTCAACCAATACAGCCATCACCAAACAACCTGGCGGTGGAACAGAACAGGTACCCAGCAGAATTATGTAACGGGATCCCATACCTACACACATATACATATACATATACATATACATATACATATACATATACATATACAAACATATATACATATACAGTGCTTTTTTTGTACTAGGATTTCAAAAAATTTGTTGAACAAAAAAAAAGGCCAGGGAAAATTTGTCAAGCAAAAAAAAAAAAAAAAAAGCTAGCTCCAAGAGTAACCAGGGAGACCTGGGAGGTTGGGGCCGAAAGCCAAAATGCAGTCACAGCCCCTTTAATTGCCACATGTCCCAAGCGGGTTTCTGTCCAGCACAGCACGCATGCTCCCAGGGCCGGCTGGAGGCTGTGCCAGGGGAAAACAGTGAGTGCTCCCACAAAAAGGTGACAGTACGCCATACCAGTGCGATCGTCACAAAAAAAGCACTGCATGTACATATACATCTGAGCAGGCTGAGGGGACGAAAGGTGAGTCATGTACATAATGCCATACCTATAATCTGTGCGGAGAGGTAGCTGTGTTAGTTTGTGTCAGCAAAAACAACAAGGAGCCTGGTGGCACTTGAAAGACTAACTCATTTATTGGGGCATAAACTTCCAAGAGATACCACCCACTTCCGCAGACATTCCAAGAGAACCGATCGGTGTTGCTTGAACTGTCTCTTCTAGCACCTGAGGAAGTGCATGGATTCTCATGAAAGTTTATGCCCCAGTAAATACGTTCATTTTTCAGGTGCCACGGGACACCTGGCTGTTCTAATCTGTGTGGGTTTTGGGGACAAAGGTGCAGCAGTTTGGAGGCCGGGTTCCGAGAAGTGGTTTGACTTGACAGAGGGACAAAGGGAATGTAAATTAAAACCAGCATGTTCTCTCTCTCTCCCCCTTCCCCCCTCGACTCCAGAGATGCATAATTATTATTTATGAAGGGGGAAAAGAGAGGGCCCATGTAATCTCTGCAGCCGTATTCTTACCTCCGACTGCAGACATGACACCAAAGAGGAAATGTTATTGGCTGCTGTCAAGCCAGTTTGAGAACATTATCCCTGCCCTCCTCCCTTTCCTGAGCTGCAGGGGTAGGAAAGGAAAAGAAGGGAGCAAGGAAGGTCGCCTGACGCTGCCCTAGGAAGGTAACAAACCCCACGCAAAAGCCCAGTTCATGCTCTCTAGAGTCATTATCACCACAGTCTGCAAAAGGTTAGGGAGGAAAGAGCTTTTCGGAAGTCTTTGCCTGCTAATTGATTGCGAGGGGTGGAAGGAAGGATGTATCAAAAAAAAAAGAAAGAAAAAAGAAAGAACCCCCTGCCATTTTTGATCCTTCTCCCCCCTGAAATGTACAATATTAGAAGGCAACAGGTTGTAGCTTGAACTGTAGCAGGGCAGAAAGGAAATCAGATAAAACAGGAGTGGGGTTTCCTTTCATCCTCACGGAGGAGCTAGAAAATATGTTCCCTGAAGCCTAGGAAGGATGAAATTTGCGGCAAAGAAAAGCACCAAGGCCAGATTGTGCCCGGTCCCTGCTTGACAATGATTCTCCGCTTCAGGGCCTTGATTTAGGTAGCACTCAGGAAAGTCTATGGGCTTGTCCCAGGTCTGGCCCACAAGGCCTTCACGTGCTGTCACCAGGGCTGTGAGGTTCTAGCCTGGCGTACCGGCCGATCAGCCCATGATCTGCTATGCTCTGGCAAGAGGAACGGGTGTGTTTCCAGAGGGAGGAGCTGCATTTGGAAACAACAGCACGCTGGTCTGTGCGTGCAAACAGGTGTCTGGTGCACATGTTTGGCACGTTTCGTCCTCAGTGTGTGCACACGCATGGGGCTTCCGAAACTCCAAAGCTAGAGTGCTTTACGGACCAGGCTCTGGCTCTGAGGCATGTCTGAGGTCCTCAGCTCTGGGCTTGGTTGCAATTTCATTTCACAACATGCAGAGACCCTGGGCCTTTCCCTGGGGAACCTGCATCAGGGGATAAAACACAACCCTATTTCCCCTCCTCCCCCTATGGTCTGGGAAGCTTTGAAGAGGCAGGGAGGGTCAGCCAGAGATCTGAGGAGCGATGTCTCTTCCTGGTTCCAACCTCAAGAACCTGTTGAGCAGCGTATGTGAGTGAGCAGGAGGTCCATGAAATGATCCCTGCTGACTGCAGCCAAAATCAAAAAAGCAAACAAAATGTGGGGAAACATTAAGAAAGGGACAGAAAACAAGACAGAGACGAGGTTATTGCCTCTATAAATCCACAGGACGCCCCCATCTAGAATACTGCATGCAGATGTGGTCTCCTCATCTCAAAAAAGATATCTCAGCATTAGAAAAAGTTCAGAAAAGGGCAACAAAAATGATTAGGGGTATGGAATCATAAAATCATAGAATACTAGAATTGGAAGGGACCTCGAGAGGTCATCGAGTCCAGTCCCCTGCCCTCCTGGCAGGACCAAGCACTGTCTAAGTAAGGGCTGCCTTATGAAGGGAGATTAATAAGACAGGGATTTTTCAGCTAGGGTAAGAGATGACTAAGGGGGGATATAAGTGAGGTCTATAAAATCATAGCTGGTATAGAGAAAGTGAATAAAGGAAAGTTATTTACTTCTTCCCATAACACAAGAACTAGGGGCCACCAAATGAAATTAATAGGTAGCAGGTTTAAAGCAAACAAAAGCCAACCTGTGGAACTCCTTGCCAGAGGATGTTGTGAAAGCCAAGACTATAACAGGATTCAAAAAAAGCTAGATAAATTTATGGAGGATAGGTCCATCAGTGGCTATTAGCCAGGATTAGCCAGGACGATGTCACTAGCTTCTGTCAGAAACTGAGAATGGGCAACAGGGGATGGACCCAGTTGATGATTACCTTTCTGTTCACTCCTTCTTGGGCTTCTGGCTTTGGCCACTGGCAGAAGACAAAATAATGGGCTAGATGGACCTGTGGGCTGACCCATAAGGCTATTCTTATCTTCTTATGTCCAGCCCAAGTGGCTGGAAAAGAAATGCTGTTACAAATTTGTCTCTTCTCTTCACCTGAAGCACATCAAAATGAAACAATGTCTGAATTAATCCCCTTTAATGACACCTAAGCATTTTTATTCATGATGAATCTCTACTGGACTAACATTGCATCAGTTTCTTAACCAAACAAACAGCTCTGTTTTTCCTCTTCAGGTTCTCAGATAATTAATTCTTTGAAAAGAAAACAGACACTTCATACCATTCTCTCACCCACACATTTCCTTAACCTTTTGATAAGATTTTTTTAGATGAAGAAGGAAATACATGCAAGAGATCAGCTGCTCTTAGCACACTTACGATTAGAGTCCTGCACGGATACAAAATTTACATCGGCATCTGCATCTGTATCCGCAACAATGAGCCACACTGACCTCCGCAGGTGCAGATACCTGCTGATATAACATGGATATCAGCGGATTTGCATGGCTCTACTTATAACTACTTTAACTAGAAGATTTCAAAGCACTTTGCTAATGCTTTCCAACAGTCCTGTGAAATATATAACTATGAGGGAAGACTGAAAAAAATTGGGCTTGTTTAGTTTAGAAAAGAGAAGACTGAGGCTACGTCTATCCTGCAGCCTTCTTCCGCAAAAGCTTATGCAAATGAAGCACAGAGTAGAATATCGCCACGCTTTATTTGCATAATTAATTAGCAGCCGTTTTTGCACAAGAGGTTTTGCGCAAAAAGGAGCTGTGTAGACAGCTCCTTTTTGTGCAAAAACCGCCTCTTGCACAAGAACCATTCTTCCTGAAAAAATGAAGAAGAACGGCTCTTGCACAAGAGGGGGTTTTTGCGCAAAAAGGAGCCGTCTTCACAGCTCCTTTTGGCACAAAAGCTTCTTGCGCAAGAACAGCTGCTAATTAATTATGCAAATGACGCATAGTGATATTCTACTCGGTGCTTCATTTGCATAAGCTTTTGCAGAAGATGGCTGCAGTATAGACATAGCCTGAGAAAGGACATGATAGCAGTTTTCAAGTACCTAAGAGAGTGTTACAAGGAGGAGGGAGAAAAATTGTTCTCCTTGGCCTCTGAGGATAGGACAAGAAGCAATGGGCTTAAACTGCAGCAAGAGAGGTTGAGGTTGGACATTAGGAAAAAGTTTGTAACTGTCAGGGTGGTTAAACACTGGAATAAATTGCCTAAGGAGGTTGTGGAATCTCCATCTCTGGAGATATTTAAGAGTAGACTAGATAGACATCTATCAGGGATGGTCTAGACAGGCCTTGGTCCTGCCGTGAGGGCAAGGGATTGGACTCGATGACCTCTCGAGGTCCCTTCCAATTTTAGTGTTCTATGATTCTATGATCATCATTATTGTATAGAAAAGTGAACAAAGGTGGTAGTGGTCCGAATCCAGGTGTCTAGTTACCTTGCTCTTACAACTGACCAACACACTCTTCTCGAGAAAACGGAATAAAAAGGTGAAGGCAAATATTAAATCAAACCCTCACTTTAAAAATGTGTCCTGCATAGAACCCGAATGTTCTGTGAGGGGGGGAAAAAGGATACAGTCCAAATTTTTACTTCCAGGCAAACATTTGAAAATTGACTTATAATGTACCCTTTCAGTTAGATTTTATATGAAGGTTTTACTTGAGGTTGTAATGAAGATGGAAAAATCTTAGGTTGCCATGGCTACTGGCACATTGCCTAACACACTCAAATCTTTTCCCCTAATAAAATAGATTTTAGAAACCCACCTATAAAAGGGGAAGAGTTAAAAATTCTATATATTTATGTAGGGGAAAGAATATTATTCAGTGTAAAGCAGCTTCTAAACAGCATTTCAGTGTAATTTTTTCAGGATTTTCTCCACATCAGTTGGGCTCCTACATCCATACTCCTGATTGACATGATTCTTTTGCTGATACCCACAATACAACAAAACCACTAGAAGTAAAACAGAAACACTAGCCAACGAGAATGACTCTCTTCTATATCTAATCCCGCCTCCAGTTTTTGACCGTCACTGGTATCAGACATTTATGTGAAATATCCTGCCACAGAGAAAGTTCCTTCCTCGCTCACATTTGCTAGAGGTTGGCTCATGCTCTAAAGCAGGGCTGGACAAGATGGTGGCCTGAGGTCCAGATCCAGCCCCCCTCACATTTTGATCCGGCCTGTGGACTGCATCTGGCTGCTTTCTATTTATATCCCACTGCCTGTGCCACTGAATTTCCAGGGGGTGACTCAGGCAGCAAGATCCTATTTACATGCTCATGGTTGCAATGTTACCCTGGCAGGAGCTAGAGTCTCGAGCCCTTTAAATAGCTGCAGAAAGCCTGGGGGCCCCCCAGGTAGCGGCGGAGCCAAGAGCCATGAGTCTTTGCTGTGTTTTTAAGTCAAAGCCTCTAGCTCCAGAGAACTCTGGCGGAGGCTAGTCCTCAGGCCTGCCCCTTCCACCCCAAACTCCGCCCCTTCCAGGGGTGGAGCTGGCCAGTGACCATGTACCAAAATTCATTAAGTGGCCCCCTCTGCGAAAATTATTGAACACCCCTGCTCTGGAGCGAGAGGGCTTACATTCCCTTCAAAACTCTCACCTTTTAAACGTGTTTACTCTTATAACTCTGGATGTTCTTGTTCTTATACATCCTGCTAAAGTCTGAGCCTCAGCAAAGACCTCATAGCTAGTGGCAATGAGTTCCAAAGTCTAATTTGCTTGCCATCCTTTTATTGGTTTTAAAAGCTCTGTCGTTCAGTTTCACTGAATGATGCATTGCCGGAGAGGCTAATGAGCTGTGGGACTGGGTATTTGCAGGCTTACCCGACGGCAACTGGCGTTAGACTCCCACCAGCTTTTGGAGCAGGCCCTAAAAGGGCACTTCTAGTCAAGTGCAATATCTCATGATCATTGCAAAGAGTTAAAACCAGAGGTCTGCCGCAGAACCATCCCGTCTCCAAACAGGTCCTTGCTGCCACTTGGCCTTGAACACACTGCCCCGACAGGAAAGAAAGAACAAAACATACCAAGGGGAAATCGGGGGGGAAACCAGACATTTAATTCAACTAACCCTTGCAGATGCACTGCAGGTGAGCTTTTCCAAAGGGCCTGCATGGCTTAGGAGCATAAATCACAATGAAATTTAATGGGACTTGTGCCCTTTAGTCACTTAGGTACTTTTGGAAATCTTGGCCTTTGCATCCTGCAGAGAGTGGGAAGGCAAGGGGGAGGAAGAAAATATTAGAGGATGCTGGTCCAACAAGTGTCGCTAATGGGGTCATATTTCTTGCAGAGGTAGGAGATGTGAGGGGTCGAAAATGCCTTGACAGTGATTCTCTAAGAAGCCCAAAAGAACACTCTGTTTGTCAAAGAAAGAGGAAATGTGGTTAATTGAAAGCAACAAATCACATTTGTTTCCTCTCAAAGTCTACACGGCTTCTGCTTTTTGCCCTCGCATGCTGTACAGATGCCTCTGAACCCATCCCTGTTCAGCAACTCAAGCTAATCTGATTTCTGACTCTCATCTACATGAGAACATAAGGACAGCCACACTGGGTCCAACCAAAGGTCCATCTAGCCCACTATTCTGTTTTCCAATGCCAGATGCCCAAGACGGAGTGAGCAGAACAGGGAATCACCATGTGATCCCTCTCCTGTCATCCATTTCCAGCCTCTGTCAAATAGAGGTTAGGGGCACCATCCCTACCCATTCTGGCTAATAGCCACTGATGGACCGATCTTCCATGAATGTATCTAGCTCTTTTTTGAACCTTGTTAAAATTCTGGCCTTCACATCATCCTCTGGCAAGGAGTTCCACAGGTTGACTGTGCATTGCATGAAGAAATACTTCCTTTTGTTTGCTTTAAACCTGTTACCTATTCATTTCATTTGGTGACCCCCTAGTTCTTATGTTACAGGAACAAGTAAATAACTTTTACTTGTCTACTTTCTCCACCACCAATCATGATTTTATAGATCTCTATCATATCCCTCCTTAGTCTCCTCTTTTCTAAGATGAAAAGTCCCAGTCTTTTTAACCTCTCCTCATATGGCAGGCATTCCAAATCCCTAATCATTTTTGTTGCCCTTTTCTGAACTTTTTCCAATGCCAAGAGATCTTTTTTGAGATGAGGAGACCACACCTGTACGCAGTATTCGAATGTGGGCGTACCATGGAGGCAAGAAGATATTCTCTGGTTTGTTCTCTATCCCCCTTTCTTGCCCCACCACCACCCCACGAAAGGAATTTCTTTCTTAAAAGGTTGGTAGTTGTTATTTTCAGCCTCTTCTTTATCTTAAAAAGATCAGGAAGGTGAAGTTTGGCCAACCCTGGTTTTGTCTGGAGAACTCCCGGGAGGCCTCCGAGGTAGGCTTGGTCTAAACTTGAATGCAGCCACGGCAGCCTGTTAATGCGGTCATGTGGCCATGGTGGGAGCGCTGGGACAGTCCTCCCAGCACAGTAGGTAAACCACCTCTGTGAGGGGAGTAGCTAACAGCGCTGGGAGCATGGCTCCCAGCACTGTAGTCCGGTTTACACTGATGCTTTATAGCATGGCGAGTTGTTCCGTTCAGGGTGGAATGGGGTGTTCTTTCACCCCCCTCAGCCAGAAAGCTGCAGCACAGTAACATGTCTGTGTAGCCGGAGACTGACTTACCTCAAACCCTTAAATGAAATGGTGGTGGCATCACATCTTTAACATCTTTCTTCCAGCTGTTTGCAAGGTGCTTGAGTTAAATGGCTGTTAATACAATCAGGCAAGAAAATGTGAAGCCTGGACTGATTTGGGCTACACATGAACCTAAAGTTAATCCCCTGATATTGCAACTTATGTGTATAACTCTAGGTATATAAACAACGAGAAGTCCTGTGGCACCTTCTAGACTAAGGGTACGTCTACAGTTGCTCGAACTAGAGATGCAAATGTAGGCGACCGAAATTGCTAATGAAGCGGGGATTTAAATATCCCGCGCTTCATTAGCATGATCTCACCGGCGCGTTACTCTGCTCAACAGCCATTTCGAAAGTGAAAGTGTGCGCTGGGACACATTAGTTCGAACCAAACCCCTTGGTTCAAACTAATGTTACTCCTCAAAAAATGAGGAGTAACGTTAGTTCGAACCAAGGGGTTTGGTTCGAACTCATGCGTCCCGGCGCGCACTTCCCGGTTTGAGTCAGCTGTGATTCAAACTAGCGCGCCGGCGAGATCATGCTAATGAAGTGCAGGATATTTAAATCCCCTCTTCATCAGCAATTTTGGTCGCCTACATTTGCATCCCTAGATCGAACTAGGAAGCAAGTGTAGACGTACCCTAACTGATTTATTGGATCATAAGCTTTCGTGGGCAAAGACCCACTTTGTCAGATGCATGTCGTGGAAATTCCAGAGGCAGGTATAAATATACAAGAATATTAAAAGAAAGGAGTCCCAATCTAGGTATATATAAACACCTCACTGGGTTTTTTTAAAACATACTTGTCGGATCAAGAGGAAAATTGCTGCAGTTTGAGGGAAATACGGCCAGACCTGAAAAGCAAAGCAAACAATATAGATTTTTACCTATTAATAATACCCGATAGATTATTTTAAAGGTGATTTTAACTTCAGTGGATTGCAAATTTTTCAGGGACGTTCAGATTTTAAGACCAAAATCCCGAATCTTAACATCCCTGAAAAGTTTGCATCCATTTCCATACACTCCACTTTGGGCCCACGTTAGCGGGTAATACAGGAGTTGAGATGAGAGACAACGCTATAATCCAGAAAACTTTTCTTCCTCCTAGCCACAATCTGCCAAAAGTGGACTCTAGTAATCTAGAAGACCTTGCCAAGTTTCTAAAGCTTCATTAACATGGATTTGACCCTGAAGGGATTCTTGTTATCTCTCTTTATTCTTTATTATTATTACCATAGTAGGTTGTATTTCAAATATCATAACAGACTCCCAGGTTACGCACAGGAGAGAGAGCTGCAGAAGGGCAAGACACGTCCACGAGACTGGGATCTCAGGCCAGTTGATTGCCAGGTCTGAATCCGGTATTCCAGGGTCTCAGGAGAAGGAACTTCTGTGAGTGTGATGGGACAGAAGCCAACAGTCTCAAGGATGTCACAGGCAGCATTTCCAGGTCGAAGCCTGAAAGAGAGGCCATAACTGTAGAAGCAGCCAGTCAGAGCCCGGGGTTCTCCCCCCAGCTGATTTTCACACCAAAGACAGATCAAGTCCATTCAGAATTTACACCCCACCCGTCGAGAACCCAGCGGGAGGCACTCGCTGCTGTCGTGCGGTTCGGAGAGCGGCCGGGATGCCGGCACACCTGGGTCCTTTCCCCAGCAGGTTTGCCAGTGGTTCAGAATGTGTCAGCACAGTGAGGCGCTGCCCTTTTCTCCCCTTCATATTAACGGTGACAGCAAAGAATCTGATTTGCCCAATAGGAAAACCTTAAATCAAGAGACGCACAAACCCCATCTCGCCCCACCCAGGTCTCTCTACACCAGGGGTGGGGAACCTCAGGCCCAGGGGCCGGAAGCAGCCCCCAGCTTGCCTGGATCCAGCCCCTGCGGCTCAGAGGTCCCTCCCTCCCTCCCCAGCACCGGGGAGCCTGAGCTAGTGTTCCAGACCCCCGGCTGCCCCACTGCAGGGCTGGAGCACACAAAATCTACTCTCCTGGGCCCCCTTAGGCTGTGGTGAGCGAGGGGAATGTGGGGAGTGTCTTTCTCCTCAGTTGGGGGCTACGTCAGCGAGGGCTTGTTTTTTGCTTCTTTGGTTTTCGGTGGGGGGTTGCTTCTCACTTGTGTGCGACTGATTTTTCTGTGGGCCAGCAGCCCCCAACCCCAAAAAAGGTCGCCCCTCCTGCTCTGCACACTCACACACCCCGCTTGCTCTCCCAAATAACCTTTGTGGCCTTCTACTTGCGCCAAAGATCCCCAGGCCGCCGGACAGCCCGGTCCCAGCCTTCACAGCCATTTCAGTTTCTTCTCCAGCCGTAAAACCATTTCACTCTAACCCAGCTGAAGCATTAACACTCTGGTTTCAGTTTCTTTTATGACTGCCTAAGGCTACTACTAATTAGGGCCCCCCCCAGTCACCCTGCCCCCCTCAGTAGCAACTCCCTGAACTGTCTTATAGTACGACCCAGACACATAACTCTCCTGTTCTCTGATGAAAAAATATAAAATAATAATAAACACGCCATAGAAAAGATTATTGGAGGTATTTGCCAACAGAAAATGGCTAGGGGCCAATCTCTGTTCCCACCTCCACCCGCCTCACCAAGTATCGCTGGCCTCCCCCAAGCAGTTGCAACCACCGTCATTTCTTAAAGTGAAAGACCCACGATTTGGGGCATGCTATGAATGGCCATACTTCTGTTGTTTTGGGCTACTGGATCTCGTCTTAGCCCTTTCAGTTACAGAGGGGAATAGATACGTTAATTGACCTGGGCTCAGAAGACCTTGTCTTCACTACCTGCCTCAGCCAGACACTTCTGGCATGACTTTGGACCAGTCACATGACTGACCCCATGCCTCAGTTTCCCATCCCTAAAATGGGGCGGGTGCATTTGTACCTGGCCAGAGCTATAAAGCTGACCAAATTCTTTATTATTCCTATCTTCCAGCATGAAGGTGCCGAATCTTGCATGTGCCAGCAATCAGTAAAAGCCGGGTGTAATGCATTGGCTGCAGCTGACAGCTAAATTGACTGCTAGCGTTTGCATGAGATGTTATTATAATGTATCCTATGTGCAGTGCATGAGCAATTGTAATGCAGTATCATCAGTGAGCAGCTCCAAACATACACCATGGTCCTGCCCCCAAAGAGTGTACAAGCGGAATATATTTTAAATCTGAGCATAACGACAGCGTACTGCTTCACTTTCCAAACACAGAGTATTCAATCAGATAGGCTGCGTCTAGACTGGCATGATTTTGCGCAAATACTTTTAACGGAAGAGTTTTTTCGTTAAAAGTATTTCCGCAAAAGAGCGTCTAGATTGGCACGGATGCTTTTGCACAAAAAGTGCTTTTGTGCAAAAGCATCCATGCCCAGTATAGACGCGCTTTTGCGCAAGAAAGCTCCGATGGCCATTTTAGCCATCGGGATTTCTTGCGCAAAAAATTAAGGTGCCTGACTACACTGGCCCTCTTGCACAAGTATTCTTGCGCAAGAGGGCTTATCCCTGAGTGGGAGCATCAAAGTATTTGCACAAGAACACTGACAATCTTACATTAGATCATCAGTTTTCTTGCGCAAATTCAAGCGGCCAATGTAGACAGCTGGCAAGTTTTGCGCAAAAGCGGCTGTTTTTGCGCAAAAGCGGCTGCTTTTGCACAAAATCTTGCCAGTCTAGACGCACCCATACTGTGTTAAAAGAAATTCCTTTTCAACAGCTTCTGACTGGTTTTTAGTATAGCTGCTTGGAAAATTCCCCCCAGATATTTTTTCAGGGATATAACTGTATTTGCTCCCCCCAACTGTATTTTTTCCCTATCAAAATTTTCTCCATTCTCTTGCTCAGAACAGCCATTTTAGAGGGTTTCT
This sequence comes from Pelochelys cantorii, assembly GCA_032595735.1. NCBI lineage: Eukaryota > Metazoa > Chordata > Testudines > Trionychidae > Pelochelys > Pelochelys cantorii. The sequence continues at coordinate 5,108,813 of CM064344.1, read as the reverse complement.
CTCTTTTCAGCGCATTGCAGGTCCAGATTTTTAACAACTATAACTTATCTCACATGTAATTCCACACACATTTTGTTGCAGGGACTCCAAAGTCTTTTGGAATCAGACCATTAATTAATGAAGATTTTCATCATTGTCCCATACTCAGTACTATCCTTATACCAAGGGGGAAACTGAGGCATGGGGCAAATTAAGTGACTTGCCCAGTTAAGATTGAAAAGCAGGCCTGTAGTATTGGCAGGAATGGAAACTGGGGATTTTATTTCCAGTGACTGTGTGTTACCGCTAGACAATGCTTGTGTATCTGGGCATATTAACCCCTCTATTTCTCAGATGGAGACATATCCTCCCAACCTTTATAAACTGACTTCATTCTGCTCTTAGGGAATTGGTGAAGCAAAAACAAAGTTCCGGGTGGTGTGAACAGCTCTTCAAATTTGTTGCCACTTGAAGCACTACATGGTTCAATGCACACTCACACACATGCACACCAATATGTACATCACACCACTAGCATGGACACAACAGAATTCCATCATGAACCACACAAACATTAGATGAGATCACTACGCGAATGCTATTAGACATATATACGCATTGTATGTTTGTTCCCTCCTTTGCATCTATGTCAATATCGCAGACACACACATACATACAAGCTGTGCATTATGGACGTAGATAATACTTTGCTCGTTTCTTTCATGAATTTATTGAGTCTTAGCCAGGCTTCTGGAAAGGAATCAAAACATTAAGAGAAAATTGAGAGGGGGTAAAAAAAAACCCCATGAAGGACATGAAAGCATAAGGTAATAACCTGGGAAACACTCAGCCCAATAAACATCTCTCAGCCATGGCCTATTTTGACTCAATTCACAGAAGCTGAGTTTCAACAGTTTTTAGCCAATCACATTGGATGTGTGTGGGGGGGAGGGAGGGTGGATCCTGGGTCCTTTGTTGTTAAGAGCACTCGAGGCTAATTATTCGCCTTACCTTCCAGTCCTGTAAGCCCTCCACACACACCTGCCGACGTCCTGATTTGATTCCTTTTTCACTGATCCTGAAGGCAGCTGATGGGGGGGAGAAGGGTGGTGAGGAGTGGGTGCAAGAGTTTGCCACTCTAGATCCAGGCCAGGAGGAGGAGAAAGGAATGTTATTATGATATATTGTCAACGGGGAGCCATTCCGTAATCATAATCCTCACTTCCATCCTCTTCGTTACGTTGTAGTTTGGTACCCGAGAGGCACGTGACGAGCTATCTAGTCTCTCTGGAATAGCATGACAGCGTCACAGGGACCGTGTTCTCGTTCTTTCAAAGGCAGACTCAGGGAAGCCATCTTGTTGCAGCTGCGGAATTCAGACCCGGCCTCGCCTTCAACAGAGAGAGCCAGACAAGTGTCGCCGTGAGGTACAGGGACAGCCTTTTCCACAGGGCAGCTTCTTAACTAGCATGTGGCTTTAGATATTTCGGACAAGGACAAGTTACCCAAATCCCAGCTCCCAGTAAAGAGCCACCTTGACCAACCTAGCCCACCCCGATTGCTCTGTCCAACATCCCGTTTACAGTTGCTTTTCTGGGCTGGAAACCAGAAAGCGCCGCTAACCCAGCAGTGGGAGATGTACCCCGAGCTAAGAGAGGGCAACCGGGTTCCCAGCCAGCCTCCATGGCTGCAAGCAGGGACCACAGTCGGTGAGCGGCTGGTGTGGTTGCTGCCAGCAATGAAATGCGGCAGCCGTGTCCACCCAATCGGATCTTTTATAGGGCTTTGTTTATGTGCCGAGTGCCCTTATTTCATAAGGCAGCACTAGCCTGGGAAGGATGAAGATGATGACTGTGAGCGGGAGAACAAGGGCACCTTTTCTTCAGCCTCTTTCAGAGCGGCAGACATGGACAAACAGCCTCCCAATTGTTCTCTCAAATGTCACCGTTCTGGGTAGGCCGCAGCGCCGGCGAAACCCGGCTCGTGGTGGGTTTTTTTTCCTTCCCTCCCCCACCTTTAAAAAAAAAATAACCGTATTCGCCTTTAACTATCGCCAAAGGAATTCAACCATCCGGGGGACGTTTTTTTCCTCTTTTAGGCCTCCCCGCCCCCACCCTTTTCTTTTTCTTCCCCTCCCTCCTTCACGCCGCTCGAACAATCTGCCTCTGTTCTGGGCACATTCTTGTGGCCTATTCTTTGGGTTGCTCACTCAGGGCTCACTCTTGGCGGATGGGGAAAGGGGGGGGGCAACACAAGTTCTGCATTCAGGTAGGGGAGGGCAGGAAAGTGAATCCAAGGTAGCTGGGGATTGTTGTGCCATCAGCTTAATACCTGAGCAGGGGAAACAAAGAGCCTTTAGAGAACGTGCATCTCGGCTGTGACCCTCCCCCGCCCCCACCCGAAGGAACGCAAAAGATAACAAGGACTGAAAGAAACGGCACCGATATAATTAAAGCTCTCCAAGCAATTTCAGGGGGTATTAGATATGATGATAGAGAATCAAGACGTTAATAGTATTCCTTGTATTATTAACAATCCGCCAGCATGAAGGGACAGGTGTTTTGTGAAAAGCCTGCCACAAAATGAGTGTCTCAAAGCAGGGCTCATGCTCCCAGGCCAGGAGGAGCACCCAGTCATTCCTAGATTGAGCCAAAATATGTCGGGAACAAGGTGTCTAGTGAGGCCACATCCGGAGTACTGCGTCCAATTCTGGGCCCCCCGCTACAGAAAGGATGTGGACGCACTAGAGAAAGTCCAGCGGAGGGCAACCAAAATGATGAGGGGGCTGGAGCACATGACTTACAAGGAGAGGCTGAGGGAATTGGGTGTATTCAGTCTACAGAAGAGCGAGGGGGGATTTGAGAGCAGCCTTCAACTCCCTGAAGTGGGGTTCCAAAGAGGCTGGAGAGAGGCTGTTCTCAGTGGTGACGGATGGCAGAACGAGGAGCAATGGTCTCAAGTTGCAGAGGGGGAGGTCTAGGTTGGATATTAGGAAAAACTATTTCATGAAGACGTGGTAAAGCCCTGGAATAGGTTCCTTAGGGAGGTGGAATGGGTTCCCGCAGGCCACGTTTTGAGTAGCTCTGATCTAGATGGTGCTTGGTCCTAACGTGAAGGCAGGGGACAGGACTCAATGACCTCCCAAGGTCCCTTCCAGCTCTAGGGTTCTATGATCCTATGACGCAATCTGCGTACAATGCATATGGTAACGTCTGTAGGCTTCCTTATGCAACAGCCCTAGTATCCAAGGCTGTGATATGCAAAGTGGACTTAGAAGCATGATGAACGAGAAACATTCGCTGCTCTGGGAGTGTTATCCCCTGGTGGGTATCATGTCCATCTGAAATGATCCAAGCCAGAGCAGAATGGCTTTGGGACAAAACTAAACGAGCACAAGAGAGTAACGACACGGCCTATCCTTTTGCTCGAGTGAAAGGACTAATGAAGTCCGGAATCAAGCCATTCAACTCCTTATTATTCAGTGCCCCCATCAGTCCAATTTAATCTCAGACCAAGCTAGCAGCATAATGATCGTCTACCTCTAGGTGTCAACCCTTTCTACCTTCCTTTATATTCTATAATGATGAGATGCCCTTGGATTGCATACCATTATAACAGGGTAGACACACGAGTCTTATAGCTGAGCACTGCCTGTGTCCCTCATTCAAACCACCTCTCCTGGTGCTGCCAAACGCATTACAAGGTTTTTTTCCCATAGGACCTCACCTTATTGACTGGGTCAATGTTTAAAGGGATACCTCCATTTTTTGGGGAACTGCCTCTTGGCCACAGCATTCCTGGCCAAACGAAACTGTGCTCCAAGCCACTCACAAGCCGTCTGTGATTTTGTTTAGTGATTAAACAAATCTCAGCTTGAAAATGGGCTTTTCTGCAAGTATCTCCTCGCTCTTGCAATTGTATCAGAAGCCTCAAGGTTGTATCTTTGTCTTAACGCCCCTGTCAATGGAATTGGATAGGATGAGACTCTTTGTTTTCCATTTGAAAGAAAATAAGAAGGTTGCTAGCCCTCTGGCTTACAGAGAAAAGCTTGAAAGCATGAAGCAAATGCAGCCTAAAGGCAAAGAAAAATAACCCACCATGTATTCAATTTTTTTTAATCATGATTTTAAGTGAATCTCATGCGTTGATGGAGGATGACAAGAGATTAAATAGGATGGGACTTTTCAGCTTAGAAAAGAGGAAACTTGGGGGGGGAGGGATATGATCCAGGTCTATAAAATCATGACGGGTGTGGAGAAAGTTAATACGGAAAAGTGATTTACTTATTCCCATAACATAAGAACTAGGGGTTACCAAATGAAATTAATAAGTAGCACATTTAAAACAAACAAAAGAAAGCTTTTCCTCACGCAATGCACAGTCAACATGTGGAACTCCTTTGCAGAGGATGCTGTGAAGACCAGAACTTGAACAGGGTTCAGAAAAGAACTAGATAAATTCACGGATATCCTCCATCAATACTTACTAGCCAGGATGGTTAGGAATGGTATCCCTAGCTTCTCTTTGTCAGAGACCTGAAATGGGTGACAGGGGAGGGATCACTCCCTCTGGGGCACCTGGTGTTGGCCACTGTTGGCAGACGGGATACTGTGCTAGATGGACCTTTGGTCTGACCCTGTGTGGCTGTTCTTATGTTCATAACTTTTGAATGCTTGCGGTTCTGATCCTGGTGAATTTCCCTACTTGGTATGTAGCAGCCTAAGCTTGTTAACAGTCAGGCTCATCAAAACAAGGCTTGTGTTTTCTGCTTGGCCCATGGAGAATTGAGGGTTAGGAAAAATTGAGGTAGGAGATTTTGGGGAGCTAGTGTTATCTGTAAGTAATCAGCAGAGTCTCTTCATGTCTGATAAGTGTCCAAAGAATGTATTTAAGATACACGTTGAACCTCTCTAGTCCAGCACCCTTGGGACCTGACCGGTTCCAAACGAGAGAATTTTCCAGACCACAGGAGGTCATTATTGTCTAACAACATGACCAACATTCTCACTGCTTACTGGGCTATTAGAGGACATTTAGGGGTAAATTATAGCTAAATAACAGCACAAAACACTGAGAGCCAGGACTGGTGGCTGCAAACAAGCTTTTTACAGGAAACTTGGCCACACCCATGAGAAGTGGCCATCTGCCTAACTAACATCATTCCAGACCAGGGATGTTTCCAGACCAGAGAGTCTGGACTAGAGAGGTTCAACCTATAGCATGAAGCTACATAACTGTTGCTTGCACAAAGGCTAATACTAAATGTTAACAAAAAAGGAGTTGTGAACAATGTGACGTGAAGTGAAATCCTACTTAGAATTGACCAAAATGTTTGGAAATAGTTTGCATCCTTATTCACCCAGCTCCTTGGCTACTAAAAGCCAAAGGCCATGCTGTTCCAGTTGCATAATGTAATTAATAGTCATTTAAGCTCACACTGTGATGCAAGAAAACTTCAGGTACTTTCTGCTCCAATTTCAGCTCTTCCTAACCAATGTTTTTCTGGACTGGAGTTCACACTGTTTGCCTTGCCCTGCACTCAGTGTATAACCACATTAAGCAAAAGCATAAAGTCTGTTATTTATTTATGCTCCATGATAAAACCAGGATATTACTCACAGTGATAACACGGGTTAATTTTCAGTGAAGTCTCTTTTGGCAGGAGGTGGCAAACTTTTAATACAACGAATAACTCCCCTATCAGATCCAAGATAAAAGGCTGTCATAATGTAAACTCATTCTGCTCTTTGGGCCAGGAACAGTCAACTTCAAGGGGCTGTAATTATCTTCCATGGATTTTTTTATTTATTTATTTTGTTAATATTACTCATAAAAAAATCCGAAGCATAAAATTAAATTAGTGCAACAAGATTTGGCGTGAGCTTGGATGCAAAGGCATAAAAGGTGTCTACGCCAGTGTTTCTCAACCAGTGGTACGAGTACTATTAGGGGTATTCCAGAGATGTCTGGGGGGTACGTCAACACAACTGAAATGTGGAGAAAACTGAATTTTTGTTTTAAGTTTGACAGCGCTTTATTATTTTTGTACTTTTTACACCCAAAAATGTCATTGTCCACCCAGCTACGATTATGGTGTTTAAACAAATGTGTTGCAATGGTAGAAAAAAATTGTGTGTGTCTGAAAACTGTAGGTACTGGAGGTACTTATAATTTTTTTTAAAGGGGTACTTTATAAAAAAAAAGCTTGAGAAACACTGGTCTAACCATGTATATGAAGGGCACCATCATGCCAGCCTGCTACTATGTGAATCTGACCGAGCTATTTCTGCTGGGAGAAAAAGGTCTTTGCGGAAGCTCTGACTGATGATGTTTGTAACGGGAGCAACGTTCCCACCACACCAGCAGGACGGAACAGAGCACTGGGACAGCAGGTGACAAGCTCCATTGACAACCCAGCTCTCCTGGTGGAAACCACTGGGGATATAGGACAGGTATATAATCCCTCCCAAATGTTTTCTCCAGTCATAACCCTTTATGGCAGAACAAAATATGTAGGCATCGATTCAGGGCCAAGTTGCACTGGACTGGGACTCAAAACAACTGGGTTCTGGGCCTGGCTGTGACACTCACCTCCCCTTTCTATGCCTCAGTTTCCCCCCACTTCCAAATGGAAAAACTGACCCTTCCTGGGTAAAACACTCGCTTATATGGGCTATGTCTACACCGGCGGGTTCTTGCGCAAGAACGGCCGTTCTTCCGCAGAGCGTCCATACTGCCCACCCGCTCTTGCGCAAGAAGTGTTACAGTAAAGTGTGGTAAGAGAGGGCTTCTTGCACGAGAGCTACGCTCTTTTCTAACAAGTGTAAGCTCTCTTGTGCACGAGCTCTTGCACAAGAAGGCAGTGTGGACATGCGGCAGGGATTTCTTGCACAAGAAAGCCCTATGGCTAAAATGGCCATCAGAGCTTTCTTGCACAAGAGAGCATCCACACTGCCTTGGATGCTCTTGTGCAAAAGCATATAGCAGTGTGGACGTGTTCTTACACAAGAGTTCTTGTGCAAGAACCCGCCAATGTAGACAGAGCCATGATTTTTTTCATTAGTAGCTCTCAACAATGTATTATAGTATGGCTATCCCTCCTCTATCAAGGGAAACCACTAGAAAAGGGCTCAGTACTACAGGTGACTCCCACACTTACAACCTAATTGGTTCCAGAAGAACCGTCGTAAGTCGAATCATAGAATCATAGAATACTAAGACTGGAAGGGACCTCGAGAAGTCATCGAGTCCAGTCCTCTGCCCTCATGACAGGACCAAGTACTGACTAGATGATCCCTGATAGACATTTCTCTAACCTACTCTTAAATATCTCCAGAGATGGAGATTCCACAGCCTCCCTAGGCAATTTATTCCAGTGTTTGACTACCCTGACAGTTAGGAACTTTTTCCTAATGTCCCAGCTAAACCTCCCTTGCTGCAGTTTAAGTCCGTTGCTTCTTGTTCTATCCTCAGAGGCCAAGATGAACAAATTTTCTCTCTCCTCCTTATGACACCTTTTAGATACCTGAAAACTGCTATCATGTCCCCCCTCAGTCTTCTCTTTTCTAAACTAAACAAACCCAATTCTTTCAGCCTTCCTTCAGAGGTCATGTTCTCTAGACCCTTCATCATTCTTGTTGCTCTTCTCTAGACCCTCTCCAATTTCTCCACATCTTTCTTGAAATGTGGTGCCCAGAACTGGACACAATACTCCAACTGAGGCCTAACCAGCGCAGAGTAGAGCGGAAGAATGACTTTGCATGTCTTACTCACAACACACCTGTTAATGCATCCCAGAATCATGTTTGCTTTTTTTGCAACAGCATCACACTGCTGACTCATATTCAGCTTGTGGTCCACTATAACCCCTAGATCCCTTTCTGCCGTACTCCTTCCTAGACAGTCGCTTCCCTTTCTGTATGCGTGAAACTGATTGTTTCTTCCTAAGTGGAGCACTTTGCATTTGTCTGTATTAAACTTCATCCTGTTTACCTCAGACCATTTCTCTAATTTGTCCAGATCATTTTGAATTATGACCCTATCCTCCAGAGAAGTCGCAACCCCTCCCAGCTTGGTGTCATCTGCAACCTTAATAAATGTACTTTCTATGCCAATATCTAAATCGTTGATGAAGATATTGAACAGAGCCGGTCCCAAAACAGACCCCTGCAGAACCCCACTTGTTATACCTTTCCAGCAGGATTGTGAACCATTAATAACTACTCTCTGAGTATGGTTATCCAGCCAGTTATGCACCCACCTTATAGTAGCCCCATCTAAGTTGTATTTGCCTAGTTTATTGATAAGAATATCATGTGAGACCGTATCAAATGCCTTACTAAAGTCTAGGTATACCACACCCACCGCTTCTCCCTTATCCAAAAGACTTGTTATCCTATCAAAGAAAGCTATCAGATTGGTTTGACATGATTTGATCTTTACAAATCCATGCTGGCTGTTCTGTATCACCTTGCCACCTTCCAAGTGTTTACAGATGATTTCCTTAATTACTTGCTCCATTATCTTCCCTGGCACAGAAGTTAAACTAACTGGTCTGTAGTTTCCTGGGTTGTTCTTGTTTCCCTTTTTATAGATGGGCACTATATTTGCCCTTTTCCAGTCTTCTGGAATCTCTCCTGTCTCCCATGATTTTCCAAAGATGATAGCTAGAGGCTCAGATACCTCCTCTATCAGCTCGAAGCGAGCCCTTTTTTCCTGGAGGAGCAATGATAAAAATGGAGGTTCCGTTCCTGGCCCGCTTTGCCTCCTGGGAGTTGTAGTCCATGGTGCAAGCTGCTCCCAGAGCTGGCAGGGAGCTGTGCTGGGGGAAGGTGGTGGCCGCAGCAAGGTGGTCGTAAATGCGGGGGGGGGGGGTCGTATGTCGGGCGGTCGTAAGTTGGAGGTCACCTGTATATACAGAGTGATCTAAGTTGGGATTACTGCTGAATGGGTGCCCCCAGACAGAGCCCAAGCCTGCCCCTTTGCAACAAGGAGCCTTCATTCGCCCTGTCATCAGGGTGTAAGTTGGGGCAGAGTTCGGCCCTGTCCGTTGGAGTTTTCAGTCAGGAATGAAAGGGGCGGGGTAGTTTTTTTTTGGTCAGCGGCTCCAGCATGTGGTAACATTTCCAGAAGGCTCTACTGGTTTGTAGGCTCATGCCGTGGCCTCAAGATGGAAGTGACACACACAGCCCTGCTAGCCACAGTCTTGTCCTCCTTCCGCCGAGAGCTAATTCTATATTAAAAAACCAGCAACATAAGGAAAGCAGCCGCAGAAGAGAACGTTTAAAACCTGCGCAAGGGAGCCCCAAAAGGTTTGGGGCTGGAGGGACCCGTGCAGAGAAACCTCCAATTATTCCGAAAGAGAGAAGCCCATGCTGCAAAATTCATATTTTCAATAGGTGGAGGATTACCTGAGGCCAGGTCTCCACTTCCCGGAAGATCGACGCTCTGGCGATGGATCTTCCGTGGTTCGATTTAGTGAGTCTAGTAAAGACTCACTAAATCAAATGCTGAGGGCACCCTCGTCATGCTGGTAGACCTACTCCTCATGAGGAGTAACGGAAGTCGGAGGGAGCATTTTTCCCATAGACCTCCCACTGTGGGGCCACCCCAGAAAATCGATGCAAGGTAGGTCAAATTCGTAGCTGGAGTTACATATCATGCATCAATTTTCACCGCCAGTGTACACCTTGCCTAAGATTCCACCTCCACCTCTGTCCTCCGCTACCCAAACTGCAGAAGCACTGTTGTGATGTCCCTCCTCCATATCATGGAGAAGGAAGACTGGCAGGCTGTTCTCTGCAAGGACCCAAGCTTTGGAATACCCTCCCACATGAGTCTGAAATAGCCTGGAATTGCCAAATTTAGGGCATGTTCCAGCACCCATTTGTTGCATCTAGCCTCAGTTAGGAGAGCCTGCTCATATGCTAAGGTGTTTGCATTTGCATTTAGAGGCGCTGCTTGTTAAAAGGAGTGAAACCATGTTTGATCTTGTCATTTTTAGTCACAGACAGAGCCCTCAGAACTTGTGGAGAAAGTGTTTTCCATGTCTTAAGATGAAAGAAAATAAATAATTGTCTCAACTTTGGATTCCAAGCTCCCCCAGATTTGGGGTTTAAATGCAGCTGGCTGGTGTCGTTTGCTGGGGTGGTAGGGAATGGCAAAATCAGAATCTGAAGTGTGAAAGGAGTTTGGAGCTGGAGTTTGAGTGCATTTTCCATACACATGGTGGTGGAAGGAAGATGACCTGGTAGGTGAATCGCTGGAGCGGTACTCTAGCTATGTGGCTTCAACTCCCAGCTCCACATTGGGCTTTCTGTGCAACCCTGGCCAAGCCACCAGATCTCGCTGGGTATGTCTACATTGAACACTAAGCCTGAGGCCTGACTGGTTGAGTCCCTTTTCCATCCACATACAAATCAGTTTCAGCTCCGCAAGTTGGCGGGCCCCGTCTGCTAAGGCCCTGCTGAGGGGAGGGGCCAGACCCTGAGTCCTGCTGTGTCTCCGGTCCGTCATTCTGCAGTGTGGACACAGGTCCAGCCACAGACCGAAGTCAGAAGGTCTACGCAGAGCAACATGGATGCATTCGCACAGCTGTGAGACCCAGCTCCAACAGTTGTCAGGCCAGGTTTGCAAACCCTGAGTACAATGCAGTGTAGACATCGTTTCTGTGACTCTTCTACTTGCCTGTCCTTTTCTCCTACCATGGCCTGCCTTTTCTGTTACATTGGGGGTAGGCAATAAGCCAGAGGTGGTTCACTGGGGTCCGGCTCTGGCGTTTTATTTACCTGCACACTTGCAGGTATGGCCGCTTGCAGCTCCCATTGGTTGCAAGAAGTGGCACGGGCCAGGACACCATTTCCCACAACCCCCTGTGGCCAGGAATGGGGATCTATGAGCAACGGGAGCTGCAAGCAGCTGTACCTGTGGACAAGCAGGTAAATAAAGCGTCAGCGCCTGCCAGGGACTAACCCTTGTGAACCACCTCCAGCCTGAGAGTTCCTGTTCCAACTTTACTAAATGTGTGTACTGCACATAACAGGATTGTGTTGTTGTTTCACCAGGTATCTCTGTAATAACAACAGTAAGAACTGGACATATGCAAGAATGATTTGGGCCACGTAACCCTGCAAAAGACACCTCAGAAATAGCTCTGCAAATGACACCTCCATTCGTTCCAAACGGCATTTTTAAAAATAACTTTTTTTTTCAATTTTTTCACATTTTCCAAATTAAAATAATGTTTCATTCTTTTGGGCTTCCAGCTTTTTTATGTTTCCTGTCCCTCCTTTTTTGCTTCCTTCCATTTTGCCACAAGTTGGTAGGAAAGAAAGAGAGAAAAACAGAACACAAGCAATTTGTTAGGTCCAGGGACTTTTGGTTTTGGGGTTTTTTTTTTAAGCAACATCCATATTCTTACATGAATTCTTAATTAATTTAATTCCTTCCTAATAAATTATTTGCAGAAGACATGGGCCATTTTTGACCATTTCTACTCAGACATTTCAAAAAACAAGCCTTCCTGTGCAATTTCTATGGTTATCGCCTTCTGATAAACGCAGAAGTGGCATGAGAATGGCCTGTCTTTTATTATTTGGTTTTTCCAGGTGCTCTCAGGGAAAGAATGAAAAATCATATAAAATAAATTAACAGAAAATTTCCGAAAAAAGTCAACAAGGTTTGGTTAACAGACAAAGTTGGCCTGATTCCTTATAAAAGTCTCAGAGATTTAAAAAATGAGTAATCCTGTGGCATCTGAGAGACTAACAAAAAGATATTATAATGAGCTTTGATGGGCAAAACCCACTTCTTCAGATGAGCTGGGTTTTGCCCACAAAAGGTAACGATACTATATATATATATATATAAAAAGAAGAAGTGGGTTATGTCCACAAAAGCTCATGACACCATCTACTTGTTTTGTTAGTCTTTAAGGTGCTATTAGACTATGTGTTGTGTTTTAAGTTTTTCCTGTTACAGACTTAACTTGGCTACCCCGCTGAAGCTTTTGATACTGTATATAGTTAGTCTCTAAGGTGCCACAGGACAACTAGTGGATACTTTATGACAGTTTTGTGTAATTCCATTGATTTTGGTGGAATTGTTTCTGCTTTATATTTTATGGGTGTAAATAACAGGAGAATTAATCCCAGTACGCGGTGCAATGAGGAGGTTTTAAGATAGAAATGCATTTTGATAAAGGAGTTCCTTATTTTTCAGCGACCTTTGCATCATAAGAAACTGGAATAGGGAAAAAAAATCAAGCAAGCGGTGGCATGAAACATACTGTTAAGCCAGCGTAGCCTTCCAAAGGCGTGAGAGCTGTGATAAGTCCTGTTTAAACTTTACCCAGAGCTAAATACCAAATGTCAACAGGCGCTCATGCCCAAACTCTCTGATCGGGCCAATCAGGAGCATCAATCAAAGCTGAGACATAGTCGAAGGGAGGTGGGAATATTTAACTTCCCAGCAGGTTAGCCTCAGCCAGTTCTTTCCCCTGCATCTGTTTATATAAGACACCCTGCCGCATGTATCTTTTTCCCCCCTTCGGGTAAACACGGACAGGGCGTAATAGCTTCTAAATGGACATCATGTACCAAAGCCGCGCCAGTGCAAAAGGGCATCTCCTGCCTTCTGCAGAAGCCTCACACCTGTTCACCTTTCCTCCAGGTCCCATCTACCTAGCCAGCATTAAGCCAGGCTCAGGAACTGATGTCTATCCAGCCACAGTCTTAAATACTAAGAGGAAAAACATCCCCCGCCGAAATCCCTCAGCTAGAAGAGGGTAACGGTTCAGGAGGAGGTGGAATGTTTAAACAGATTATGCTGCCTGACCTCACAACTTCAGGTCCTGCATCTGTCTGGGCATATATGGCTGATATGATTAAATGTGGTTGTGAAAGGATCATATTGCCGAGGGTGACCTATTGTGTTTTGTGACAACACCAAATACATTTCAGATCTGTTCACAATGGCAAAAGTGCCGTCTGGTTTATAACCGGCTCCCCCTTCATTGGAAGCCTCTAATCAGGTTAGGACAATATAGAGTCATAGAATCATAGAACACTAGAACTGGAAGGGACATCAAGTCCAGTCCCCCGCCTTCATGGCAGGACCCAGTACTGTCTAGACCATCCCTGACAGACATTTCTCTAACCTGCTCTTCAATATCTCCAGAGATGGAGATTCCACAACCTCCCCGGGCAATTTATTCCAGTGTTTGACCACCCTGACAGGCAGGAAGTTTTTCCTACTGTCCAACCTGAACCTCCCTTGCTGCAGTTTCAGATGCTCATATATTCATGAGCATCGTATGACAACATGTGCTTTGATCTGATCCAAAGTCTTGTAACGTCAATGAAAATCTTTGCATCAATTTCGATGACCTTCCAATCAGATCCTTCAGTCCTTAACTGACTTAACGTATTACACTCCTCTGTCAAAACCTCTAAGGTTTTGTTTATTGTTGGGCTAAAGACAAGTTCGAAAACACCATCTGTCATGGTAACATCTTGATTTTTATATTTCTTCCCCCTCTCCCCCCCGTTAGAAAGTGCGTGTCCATTCAAAGCAGGCAACAAGCTTTATTAATTGAGGGCAAATGATTCTAAGATAAAATGGGCAATAAACTTTTTAATGAGAACATATGGTGGGGAAAACTGATAGGGCTGAGCCTTCGAAGGGCAAACATTCCTCGGGAGAGAGAAGACCGTGTGCAGAGAAACCGGCGTGCTCCAAGAGGGAATTGGTTGGATCTATGTTCAGGAAGTAGGCTCGATGTATTAATGGCATAGCAAGAGGGGCGTTGGCACAGCCAGGCTGAGACTCGACCGAGGGGCAAACGCTTGGGACTATCTGAGAAGCAAGCCCTTTTATGCTGATTCAGGTGGGGCACACAAAAATGGAGGCATCTGCTTTGGCGAGCTTTTCCAGTCATTGTCATATGGGCCACAGGAAAGAGCTGAGGAAGGCCTGTCCATTTCAGGCCTTTCTTTCCCCTGCCTCAGGCAGAGTCACGGAAAACCCCCGACAGCGTCAGAAAGAAGCACAGGCCCCCTCTTGCCATGGGCCTGCAAACCTCCCCGCTCCCAGCCTCATTTATCAGCTCAGCGAAGGTCCTGCGGCATTCCACTCATTCTTCACGAGGACTTTCACCGTTCAGATCAAACACCGGAGTGACATTCCCTGCCAGCCTGGGTAGGCGGGGGGGGGGGAGGAGGCTCAATCAATCCAGCAGACTTTCCCACACTTTATTATCAGGGTTTTGACATAACAGGTCAAGGACTTTCTAATGGTGCCAAAGGTGCTTTTCTGGCCTAACAGGCATCGGCATGGAGGGTGGAGATTTTTAACCTCACCACAGGTGGTCCTTCACTACAGTGGCGGCAGGGCAGCTCTATGTTTCCCTGAGCAGCTAACAGGAATACTCAAGTATTATTTTAAGGGGCATAATATGCCCGTTTGTTAGAATTCAGCTCTGAGAGCACAGAGAACCCACTTTTTATCACCTGCCACCATGAAACATCCTCCTGCTTTCTGTGCATAGACGCACAGAGACCCTGAAGCATTCTACTGAAAAGCAGTGCGTTCATGCAGACAAGACGTACTTTCAGGAAGATGGGAGGAAATTAAAGAGGTCCAATTTTCCTGTGATTTACTGTCCCTTTGTGTCATAGAATCATAGAATCCTAGGGCTGGAAGAGCCCTCAGGAGTCATCGAGTCCAGCCCCCTGCCCAAGGCAGGACCAACCCCAACTAAATCGTCCCAGCCAGGGCTTTGTTAAGCCGGGACTTAAAAACCTCTAGGGATGGAGAGTCCACCACCTCCCTAGGGAACCCATCCCAGTGCTTCCCCACCCTCCTAGTAAAACAGTTTTTCCTAATATCCAACCTGGACCTCCCCCGCTGCAACTGGAGACCATTGCTCCTCATTCTGCCATCCGTCACCACTGAGAACAGCCTCTCTCCATCCTCTTTGGAGCCTCCCTTCAGGTAGTTAAAGGTGGCTGTCAAATCCCCCCCTCACTCTTCTGCAGACTAAACAAGCCCAAATCACTCAGCCTTTCCTCATAAGTCATGTGCTCCAGCCCCCTCCTCATTTTTATAACCCTCCACTGAACTTTTCCCATCGTGTCCACTTTCTGTAACGGGAGGCCCAGCATTGGATGCAATACCCCAGATGTGGCCTCACCAGTGCCGAATAAAGGGGAATAATCCCTTCTCTAGATCTGCTGGCAACGCTCCTACTGATGCATCCGAACATGCCGGTAGCCTTCTCGTCCTTTGTAACACTGCTGATGAATATGGAGTTCCTCCGGCTGTATGAACCATAACCCTAAACCCAAATCTAACTGGAAAACTGTCACATTTATATGTTCCAGTTACGTTACAAAGCAGCTTAAGAATCGCAGCACATGTGTGTAACTCAAACGGCACCCGGTTTCAAAGACAGGCAGTGCGGTTTTCTTGTGCAACAGGACATTTGAGAGTAGACTAGGAAAGCTTGCTATGCCCAGATACCATGGTGAGGGGTTGACCTCTGTCAAAGATGACAGATAGAGATGGGAAAGCTTTTGGATGCATAATATCATCTCATTATGACCAAAATAACTGATGGGGAACCCTTGCAAACGTCAGGGCGAGGTTCTGGTTCAGACACACTTCTAAAAAACCCAAGCGAATCAACCCCCGAGTCTGCACACTTCAGCTAGGAAGTTTGTTACAACCAGATTTCTCACCCACTTCCTTGGGCTGGAGATAAATTGGAAATTGTTCTACTCATGGGTACTCAGCCTGTCATTTTAGAGTTCCCACTGGAATAAGGAGCCTCGGAGGGAAGATGAAAAATAACTCCTTGCAGGGGGAAGCGACTCCAACGTTTTTATGAACGTCCTAAAACTTTGGTTTTCGTTTTGGGCGGGCCGTTCTACTGTGGTTCTTATTTTACTCACCTCTCCCTAAAACTAAATGCCTATCAGGGACCTGATCCCTGAGTGGGAGATCTAGCTGCACAACTAATAATAAATGGCTTCCTGGAACTTAAAGGAGAAAATTTACTCCAGCAGCCGGAAAAGGCTGTTTTGCAACAAGACTCAATTAGAAACACTTTGCTTATTTCACACTGCCGGGTTGTGCAAGGTGCTACGTCCCTTCAGTTTCCATGTATTAAAGGAGGCGCTGAGGGGGCCTGGCAGCTCTACGAAGCACTCAGCTCCTCACAGGATGGGGCCGCAGGATCTGAATGCGCTCCCTGGGGTAGAAACGCTGTACAGAGTGTTCTGTATCTTTTGGCAGGGTCTCACTGTTTCTTTAGTTGGGGTTAAGGATACTTATCCTCTTCGTTGGCTGGAATGGCAAAGAAAATTCATAAATCTTATGTAATTTTCAGGACGTGTGTCTCTGCAAGGAGACTGGAACTGCAACTTGCAGGCCGGTCGTGTTTTGTTAGCAGCTCAGGCAGTAGCCTGCCTGAAAGTCGCTCTGCCAGGTCAAAAAAACCGTGACGCGCTCAGACGTCAAATGAATGTGGGCCTTTCGAGCGTCCAGGAGAGCCGCCAATACCGTTGATTTCACGAGTTGCGGGCCTACACTAAAAAAACCACGTTCGCCTCACGATTGCAGGCCCAAGCCGGCGCGAAACACTTTGCCCATCTCCTCATGCTGAGCAGATTCAGCACAGAGCAGTGACATACACGGGTCTGCAGCTCCTTGAATGATACAGCTGGAGGGGCCTCAGAAAATGTCGCTTCATGGCTTGCTTGCAAGAAAGCTTCACCGGCAGCAATGAGAACAAGTCCGGTTTCTAATGGCTAAAGGAAGGATGGGCCCCTTTTCCAGCTTTGCCACCTCATCAGTGCATGCCCCTGGACAGGTTAGTCAACTTCTCTGGGCCTTTAATTGCAAAGGGGATAAAGCAGGGGTGGGGAACCTTCGGCCCCGGGGCCGGATCTGGCCCCTGGTTGCCTGGATTCAGACCCTGAGGCTGGTGCGCCAGCCCTGTGGCTCCCCTCGTGCCCAGACCAACCCCGCTCCGCTCCTGCACCCTCCCTCCTGCCCAGATCCCACACCCCAAGCCTGTTTCCCAGCAGCCCCCTCCCTCACACTGAACTCCTCATTTTTGGCCCCACCACAGAGTGTGGGGGGGGGGCACAAAATCTACTAGCCCGAGCCCCGCTAGGCTCTGATGTGTGAGTGGAACGTGGGAGGGTCTTCCTGTCTGCTTCTCAGTCAGGGTTTTGTTGTTGGTTTGGGTGGTTGTTGGGGTTTTTTTGGGGGGGGAGGTTGTTGTTGTTTCTGTTTGTTTTTTGTTGTTGTTGTTTTGTTTTTGCTTCTCACTTTTGTGCATCCCTCAACTGATTTTTCTGCCGTCAGCGGCCCCCCCAACCCAAAAATGGTTCCCCACCCCGGGGGACTTGTGGCGCCTACTCAGGGCGAGTGTGTCTCTTCCCCTCGATGTGCCCACAAAGGGAGAGCAAGGGAGCCACACTCGCAAACACAGAGGGGAGCAGGGAGAGGGCAAACAACCAGCAAGGCCTTGGGTAAACACCTCCACTCTCAAGGCACCTGTCTGAGGCCGGCACTCCTCAGCCAGCCCAGAGGGTGAAATTACTGGCAACTGCTCTGTCAATTCCACATTACCGCCCTCTGCAAGCAGAGCAGAAGCCAGGGACAAAAATGATTCTAATATCTCCCGGCTCTGTTCCTGGGGTGACGCAGCCGCATGCTGCTCCTTAGTTCTGGCCCTGAACAAAGTCACAGTGTTGCCCTTAACTCAGCAGTGGGCAATCCCTGGTCCTCGGGCCAGATGCGATTCACCAGGCTTAGACTCTGGCGGGCCGCCGGTGCTGTATTTACCTGCGCCTCCCGAGGTATGGGCACTTACAGTGCCCGTCGGCCACTGATCACTCTTCCCGGCCAATGAGAGCTGCAGGAAGTGGAGTCCCGGTCAACGCAGCTTCCCCGTTGGCCGGGAATGGCGAGTCGTAGCGAACGGGAGCTGCAAGCATCCGTACCTCCGGAGGTGCAAGTAAATAAAGAAGTGGGGGGCTAATGCTAACAAACCACCTCTGTCTTACTGCCCACCCCTGCCTTAACCAAAAGGTTTCTAAGTGTGCAGGAATGTTCCGATAAAAGATGCAACGTAAGTGGTACTGTTCTGTCTGGAGCTTTCTGGTTTACATGGGCAGACAGCCTGTGATCTAAGTAACAAGTCCAAATTGTAGTCCACCTTGACAAATGTCCCCATAAAGCTGTTATTTCAGGCAGTGGATTTTCCAAGCGTGGCACTGTGCAGTTTTGGCCATTGCCTTTAATAGCGCCTTTTAAAAAAATTACTACTGTTTTTAGAATAATCACCCCAAACAGCACAGTCTTGCTATTCTAAGAGGCAGCATTCAGTTCTGGCCTTATGTTTTCAGAACAAGGATGCCCGGCCTGGCTAATTATCTCAGTCTGTCTCCACTGGGTTTCGCCACTTCTCATGAAAATACTCGTAAGGTTTTGAATAGATTTGTTTTTCCATAGCACTTTTCAGACTTGATGTTTCCCAAAGTGACTTACAAAGTAATGGGCTTGGGCTATGCACTGGGAGCTCAGAAATAGCTCACCCAGGGCTCTGGAAATAGGAGACAGATCGAGGGATAATTCCCCTTATTTTGAAATGACAAAGCAAGTGTCCACACTCCCAAGCCCGTTATTTCAAAATAAAGGGGTTGTTATTTTGAAATAACAGCTCCTGCTTGTGAAGAGGAATAGCTTATTTCGAAATAGTTATTTTGGGAGTTATTATTTCAAAATAACTTATTTCAAAATAACTCCCTCTTGTAGACACGCGAGGCTTCAGCTAGAGATGGGAGACCATCATCAGATTCAGGAAGATAAGCACGTCAGCTCAGAAACGTTTCAGAACCTCCTGAGACAGAGCTAGTGCAACTCTCACGAGATCAGGTTTTTCCTCGCCAGATTTGCAGTGGGCAACTTGATGAAAAAATCATAGAAACCACCTTTCCAGACGGGAGCTGTTCTCTCCTCTTCCAAGACACAAGCATGTCCTCTCAGATCCATAAAGCGATCTCAGTGGAAGCTAGGTGCCTAAATACCCGTAAGTCTCAGGAGAGCATCTGACTAAAACCGTTATTCGGTAAAGTACTTAAGTGTGTGATAAACTTTAAGCCTCTGAGTATGCCCATTGTGGTCAGTGGGAATAGGCATGTACTTGAAGTTAAGCACTAGTGGTCCAAAACAAAGCACTGTCCACCAGGAGTCATGAGAGACTTTGTCGTATGACCCCGCCCCTTCCACCTGAGGCCCCTCCCCTTAGACTGGCTCCAGCGCCCCCAGAAGGGGCCTTAGTTGGAAGGGGCGGGGCCTCGGGCAGAAGGGGCAGGCTGCCCCAGCCAGCCCTTCATTGCTGTTGCGGGAAGCAGGGTGCATGCTGCCGAGGGCTCCAGCAATTATTTAAAGGGCCCTAGGCTCTGGCCACACTAACTGCCACCGTGGCGCCTTGGGTCCTGGAGCAGCTGCCGCTTCCTCCCCCCACCTTCCTCCCCGACAGCCCTGCTGTCCACCCGCACCGGATATTGAACACTGCAGCATACAAAGCATCATCAAAAATAACAACCTGGCCTTGCACTGTGGGTTTAAATCTGCATTGAGGCCGTCGGAGCTGTGGCAACATGTTTTACATACACTTCAGCCTGGCTAACTACATAGCTGGCTAAACTTCCACACCAGACTTTAGTGGCCTTAAAGGATTCTTTAGGGCACTGGTAACTCGGCTTTTCTTGTCTGCGGCACGATCCTTTTGCCGTTCTGCAATAACGTTCATAATAATAATTTATGCAGCATCTTTCATCTTGGGGGATCCCCAAGCACTTTCCCTTAAGGGTACCATTTTTCAAAAAGTGGCTAGTGATTTGGGGGCCTGAGTTGTTGGGTGTCCAACGTGAGACATCTTAAAAGGACCTTATTTCCTCATGGATAGGGGCTCTGAACTGCCTGAAAAAACAGGCCATGGGTATGTCTAGACTGCATCCCTCTGTCGGCAGAGGGATGCAGATTAGGCAGGTCGACATTGCAAATGAGGCAGGGCTTTAAATATCCCGTGCCTAATTTGCATAAAAATGGCCGCCGCGTTTTGCCGACTCAGCACTTTGTCAGCAAAAAGCAGCAGTCTACAGCAGGATCTGTCGAGAAAGAAAGCCTTTTTCAACAGATCCTGTAAACCACCTTGCAGGAGGCATAAGGGATCTGTCGAAAAAGGCTTTCTTTCTCGACAGATCCCCCTCTAGACTGTCGCTTTTTGCCGACAAAGTGCTGAGTCAGCAAAACGCGGCAGCCATTGTTATGCAAATTAGGTGTGGGATATTTAAATCCCTGCCTCATTTGCAATGTCGACCTGCCTAATCTGCATCCCTCTGCCGACAGAGGGATGCAGTCTAGACATACCCCATGTGTCTGAAGCTTCCTCAGGTTCAGCGCCCCACTCAGTTTGGAAAACAGTGGCCAGTTTATCTGCCCCCCAGATCCCTTTATCCACTCGGGAAATGACACCAACTCTGGAGTGGAATATGGCTCCTGTAACACCACACAGCCGTGCGAGGCACTCGTTAGGAGAATAAGTTTAAAAGGGCACCGTGTCCACCTGCAGCTCTCAAGGGAACGCCAGCAGAAAGAAAGTGATTAGCAAAACTAGGATACACAGGACCCTGAATTCAAACCAACCCTGTTCTTTCAAAAAGTGCCAGTGTGAAACTTTAAAAGACAAGAAGGCAGGTCTAGTCGTTAGAGTTAGCCTGGGAATTGCTAAATCTGGGGCAGAATACTCAATTGAACCTGTGTGTCCTATGTAACCTGGAGCAAGCCAATTAGACCTAGATCCTCAAAGGAATTTAGGCTCCTAACTCCCACTGAAAGGCCTTAAGTCTCTCTGTGGTTCATTCCCCGCCTGTAAAATAGCACCACCCTGCCTCACAGAAGGTCTATGAGGGTAATGCAGGAATAATTGTGACTTGCTCAGATACCATGATCATGGGGGCTATGTAATTCCCTACGATAGATACCAATTAGGACATTGTTTTATGGTTTATTGGAGTGTAGCAATGCTCAGTCAGACCAGAACAATCCCATGGAAGGTAGGGAATTCACAGGTAAAACCTGGGATATAGGGTGTTGCTGAATATACAGTAATACCCATGCCTGGGACACACCTGCAACAGCTGTGCAGAAGGGGGTGGGGATAGGAGGAAGCGCCAATTTGTCTGCAAAATGTCTGCTTAACATGTGGCAATGGTGCAGGGCTGACTCAGAGACAGACGCCTACTGAACCACCACCCTTCAATGCCGCACGTGTACCTTCTTTTCTTCCTCAGCTGACAGCCACAGCCATATTGCTGAAAACATCAAAGACCAGGAAATAGAACCCATCCCTCATCCCCCCAACCCTGAAGTATTAAAGGGACAACGAGGAGGTGAATTTTCAAAGAGCTAGGTAACAGGTTTACAACAAACGAAAGGACATTTTTCTTCATGCAGCGCACAGTCAACCTGTGGAACTCCTCGCCAGAGGATGTGGTGAAGACCAGGACTTTAACAGGGTTCAAAAAAGAACTATATACATTAATGGAGGTTAGGTCCATCAATTCTTATTAGCCAGGATGGGTAGGAATGGTGTCCCTAGCCTCCGTTTGTCAGAGGATGGGAATGGGCGACAGGGGAGGGATCACTTAATGATTCCCTGTTCTGTTCACTCCCTCTGAGGGCAACTGGCATTGGCTACTGTCAGAGGACAGGACACTGGGCTAGATAGACCTTTGGTCTGACCCAGTATGGCCGTTCTTATGTGCCCTCTCCATTGCCTTCCCTGGTGTCCCCGATATAAAACCACGTCTGAGGCTCTAGAAGAATTAGGAAAAGGATTGACCAACCCAAAATTTGCAGGGAGCTCCGTCCTTTCCCTGTCCCCTTCTGCACACCTGTCGCAGGTCTGTCCCAGGCATAGGTCTTACTGTATATTCTGCATTACTCCAAATTCTAGTCTTAACTCTGAATTCCCTCCCTTCCATTGGAGTGTCCTGGTCTGATGGAGGCCATTGATACTCTCCAGATGGAGGTGTGATCACAGCTTGGACAGCTAAGTTAGCTCTGATCTAGTCCATGCAGCTAAAAGTAGCGGTGAAGTTGAGGCCGTATGGGAGCACAGACCTCGGGTTCCGGGCAGGCTTGTACCACCCATGTGGAAGCCCATGTCACAGTGTCTTCCTAAAGCTAGCGTGGTTATGCCTAAATGACTTGTCATCCTACGGGCTAACGGCAGCACACACATAAGAATCCATCTCCATGAGCTTCCAAAACATCAGCAGAACCATTGGACTGTCAACCCCATTGACAGTGGAGCCAGGTTTTTCCCCAAGAGCGGAATCTCTTTGCCACAAGAAATAAGAATGATGGAAGGCTTGATCCTGTTCATAATGACGTACCCAACCCATTTATTCAAGATCAATTTCTCCAAGTCCGTTGTTCTGATTTCTCCTACTACTAAAAGGGTAGTTAAACTGGTTCATGGTCACACCAGAAGAACATACCAAGTGGGGCCCTGCAGGGATCTGTTCTGGATCTGGTTCCGTACAATAGCATCATAAATGGCTTTGAAGAATGGCACAGAACATACATTTATGTTTGCGGATGACATCATGCTGGGAGGGGTTGCGAGCACTTTGAAGGACAGGATTCGAATTCAAAATGATCCCAACAACCTGGAGAAAGTGATCTGAAAGAAACAGGATGAAAGTTGCGTAAGGACAAACGCAAAGAAGGAATAACCAGTTGCACACGTACAAAATGGGAAATGACGGCATAGGAAGGAGTACTGCAGAACAGAATCTGGGGACCACAAACTAACTATGATGCGTCATCCAGGTAGTACTGTTTAAAAAAAAAACCCATCCATCACTCTAGGATGTATTTGCAGGAGTCTGGTAAATAAGACACACAGAGTAATTCTTCTACTCAACACTAATAAGATTTCAGATGCCCAGATTCTGGACAAATTGTAGAACATCCAGAGAAGAGCAACACAAATGATTAAAGGTCTAATAATGACCTATAAGTAAAGATTGAAAATGCTGGGTTTGTTTAGTCTGGAGAAGAGAAGACAGGTGCAGGAGGGACATGATAATAGTTTTCAAGGGCATAAAATGTTGTTTTAAAGAGAAGGGTGATAAATTGTTCTCTCTAAGCACTGAAGACAGAACAAGAAGCAATGGGCTTAAATTACATCAAGGGAGATTCATGTTGGACATTAGGAAAAACTTCCTAATGGGAAGGGTAGTTAAGCAGTGGAACAAAGCAGCTAAGGAGGTTGTGGTGTCTGTCTAAAAGCCTTCCGTGATAAATACTTCTCAGGGAGGGTCTAGATAATACTTAGCCCTGCCTCAGTGCAACGGACTGGACTGGAACACCTACTGAGGTCCCTTCCCGTCCAACATCTCTATGATTCGTGCACGCAGTGGGTATGTCTAGACTACAGAGCTTTTCCGGGATACCTCTGCTATCCCGGAAAAGCTCTGCCGAATCCAAGGAATGCATCTGCTTTTCCGAAAAAAAAATTCAGACAAGCAGAAACATTTTTTCTGCATCCCTGTAAACCTCATTTTACAAGGAAGAAGGAATGTTCTGAAAGAGGGTTTTTTTTCCGATACTTGGCCCCGTGTAGATGGGCCAAATGTTTTTTTTTCCTGACATTTGGCCCCGTGTAGACAGGCCAAATGTCGGAAAAGTCTCTTTCAGAAGAAAAGCGGCCCTAAAATATGTCAAGTGTAAGAGGCCCCATAGCAGGGATGGTCAATAATTTTTGCAAGGACCCACTTCACAAACTTTGGTTCATGGTCACGGGCTGGCTCTGTCTCCTGGAAGGGGAGGGGCCTTGGGAGAAAGGGGAGGTACCCTCTAGGTGCCGCGCACCCCTGGAGGAGATTTCGGCTAGTCAGGGTCTGGGGGAAGGGGAGCGGGAGGGTGGGCGCGGGCCAGATCAAATGGGTTGGTGGGCCAAATCCAGCCTGTGGGCCATAGCTTGCTCACCCCTGCCCCATAACACTACCAAAAAAAATGTGTAGCATTCTAACACAAGGGCAATGAAAATAGAAATAATAAAGTTTTATATTTGCATATATACCAGAACATAGGTGAGGATGAAACTACAAACCAGTAATTTTTAAAATTTATTTAGAGTCCCCCTCATAATCTGAGGCCTTAAACAGTAGCTTACTTAGGGGACGTATACACTGTGCAGCTATTTCGGGATACCACAGGTATCCCGAAATAGCTACCCCGCATCTTAACAAGCCGCCCGTTATTTTGAAATATGTTTCAAAATAACGGGCGCGCTATTTCTGCATCCCTGTCACTCTCGTTCTGCAAGGGCTAGGGGATGTCTCGAAATAGTGCGTTATTTTGAAATTTGGTGTTGTGTAGATGTGCCAAATTTCAAAAAAAGCTATTTCAAAATAGAATCAAAATAAGATACGCAATCTGTGCAGCGCAAATTGCGTATCTCGTTTCAAGTTTAGGGCACTGCGTAGACTCATCCTGAGTGCATAAATCCGGCACTGGCCAGCAGTTAAACTTATGCCTTTATTATTAGTTGCTGTAACTTATTCACATTTAGCACATCAATAAATGCTGCTCCCCACGCCCCACTCTCAACGAGGTCCAATATTGGCTGAAAGGAGGCGGGGCAAAGGGGGTAGAATGAATTGCAGGTTTGGACACCCAGGTTCCAGCTGTTGTGGTCAAGCAGCTGGGCATGGAATCTGACTGCAGAGGAAAGGATTGCCGACCTGGGTTAGCAGTTTACCTCCAATGTTTGTCCCGAATTTTTACGGAGAGGTTTGAAGTGGAGCTGAGAAGTTTCTCAAGCCCTTGTCCAAGCACAGAGGTCCGTCACACAAATGCCAACCCTGCTGTTTACCTCCCCTGGGAGGCTCAGCAGTCTACCAGATCAGGAGAGGAATTTTTCAGTCCCCCTCCTACGGCCAACACCACCACCTCATTCCCTCCCCCAGCCTTTCTTGGCCACTGCTGCACAGTGCAGTTGGCGTGTCTTGGCAGCCAACTGTCAAGGGATATGTACATAGTGATCAAAATGAATGGAGCTGTTGACCTAGGCGTCAACGCGAGACCCCTTTAAGAGGATAAAACACACTTGCTGCAGGGCAGAATCCAAGTCCACCCAAACCTGGCCACAACTTTCCCAGGGTAACTCTTTCCTTCTTAAACATTTTTGCAGTGGGACCATCCTCCATGTTTCGAGTCAATTCCTTCTGGAGAAAAGACACTGCTGCCTTGAAGTCAGTAGATCTCATACAATTGTGCCACTGCCTTGAATTTCCTTTGGTTTTCCACTATCCCAGTTTTCAAGAATCTAAAAGGGTGTCACAAGGAGGAGGGAGAAAAATTGTTCTCCTTGGCCTCTGAGGATAGGACAAGAAGCAATGGGCTTCAATAGCAGCAAGGGAGGTTGAGGTTGGACATTAGACAAATATTTCTAACTGTCAGGGTGGTTAGACACTGGAATAAATTGCCTAGGGAGGTTGTGGAACCTCCATCACTGAAGATATTTAAGAGCAGGTTAGACAGACACCTGTCAGGGATGATCTAGACGGTGCTTGGTCCTGCCATGAGGGCTTGATGACCTTGCAAGGTCCATTCCAATTCTAGTGTTCTATGATTCTACGATTCTAGCTGAGGCCACATCTCTTCTAGATCCTTCCCAATCCTGGATCCAGGCTGGCCCTGGAAAGTTCCGGTCTAGGGACTAAAATATGAGACGTCTGGGATTGGTACATCGCTGAAGTTGCCGTTCAGACCCTTTCCTCTCCGTTCACCCCGAGCGGAATGGGTGAAAGAGGATCAGGGTCATGAAACCCCTTCCACGTGCTGGTCTTTTTCATAGGTTTCTAATTGCTCAGAATCAATAGGGCAGAATGACCCACGCACCAGCCCTAGATGCAGTAATTACCAAATACAAGGCACTGCATTGTGGGGGGGAGGGTGGCCCCCGACTGAGAACTAGGAGGGTCCAAGCTAGTAGATTTTGTATGATCCAGCCCCACAGGGGGGCAGCGGGGACTGGAGTGCCAGTGCAGGCTCCCCAGTGCTGGGGGGGGGAGCCCTGAGGCCCCGGGGGCTGGATTTGGTTCCCCGCCCCTGCTCTACTGCATGAGCTGAAAGCCAGCTGGCCGGTTGCAGAGCAGACGCCTTCTTCTCTCTGTAAGTGGTCTCGGCTCCACTAGCTGGGACAGCACCCCACATCCAGCAGGTGTCAGAGGCAGGGGAAGGCATTGCCTTCCCAAACAGCCTGGTTGGCCCTGGCTCTTCCCCTCCCCATTCAGTGCGGCTCCCCCAGTGTCCTGGGGCTGACTGGGTTGCAGATCCCCCGAGGCTGGGGCCTCACTGCCTGCCCTCCTGGGGCTGAGGAGGTTGGGGCCTGGTACCACCTGGGCTCTGGAGTTGTGGGGGGCTGCCCAACACAGGCCTCCTCCCCGGCAAGGCTGGGGGAAGGCGCTCACTCTCCCTGTGCTCCTGGGGCTGAGGAAGATTGGGGCCAGCTGCATGCCACCCCCGTGCTCGGTATGTGTGTGGGAAGGCTGGAGCCATGTGCCTCCCGCTGGGAGGGGGTGGCCTGTGCATGTGTGTGTTTGTGTGTGTGTGTGTCTGTTACCCGCCACCAAACCCTGCCCCTTCCCATCCTTACCCCACCCTCTCCCCCCAGGGCACCCTGTGCCCTGAGGATGCATTTTTGGGGGAGGGCGGGGTAAAGGTGGGAAGGGGCAGGGTTTGGTGGCGGGTGACAGATACACACACATACACACACACACACAGATCCACCCCCGGCCAACGGGAGGCACATGGCACCAGCCTTCCCACACACAGACCATGCATGGGGGTGGTATGCAGTTTTTTCGGAAAAGCAGACGCATTCCTTGCATGCGGCAGAGCTTTTCCGGGATATCTCAGGCATCCCAGAACAACTCTGTAGTCTAGACGTACCCACTGCTCCTCAGTACTGGGACATCCCCCACTGCAATGCGTCCCCGACCTCAGCGTGGGCCTCCGGGCGTTTCTGTAGGACGAGCAACAGCTCTGAGGCGAAGCAAACGGGAGGGCTGGACACGAGAAAATCAGGTTCTGAAACCGGAAAGACCCCGTCTCGTCTTGACCCAAGTCAGAAGACCATACCATCTAAGACTGGGATCTCAAACTTCCAGTCCCAGCCGGAACAATGGTACAATCCAGCCCAGGACTTCAGGCAGTTTGGGGAGGGGGGGGGAAGGGCGCTGTCCATTATCAGCCCTCAAGTCCCAACCCTTCCTGCCATCCCCTGGCCCTCTCCCCACTTCATTCCCCCATGGCACTCTGTCCCCAAGGATGAGGCTTTGGGGATGTTTGGGGGGGGGCCTGGCACCTCACAACAGCAGTGGCTGCACACACACCCCTGTACGCCCCATGGTGGCAAGAGCCGCAGGGGAAGTGAAGGGCAGGGGAGTGAGTGCGCCCATCAAGTGCTCTTCACTTCCCCTGTGGCTCCTCCCACATAGGGAACATGAGGGGATGCAACAGCTGCTGCTGGGTGGTACCAGCCCCCCCCCCTCCCAGTGAGCCCCAAAAATGCATCCTCAGGGGACGGGGTGCCATGGGGGGAGAGGGTGGGGTAAGGGTGGGAAGGGGCAGGATTTGGTGGCAAGTAACAGATACGCACACATACCCCTCCTGGCCTGCCCCAGGCTGGATTGTCCAATTGCTTGAGCAAGGACTAGCCCATGGGCTGGGTGTTTGAGACCCCTGATTGCTCCGACGTACAGAGCTCTTTCAAAAACCTGGCCCGGATTGCAGGTACTGAGACCTTGTAAACATTCTGTCCATAAATCTCTTCCCTTTTGTTTTCTGTAACTGTGTTAATTGCCACATTTCTTCAGCCTGCGGCAAAGTTTGTTCTGATGCCACTGCCAGAAGCCAAGGGGCATGGGACATGGGAAACAGTTTTCTGTACAGCACACAAATATTTATAAAAGCCCTACAAGGTCTCCTTAGGCCATTCAAATTAAACAATGGATTTTAGGGGAGTCAGCCTGACCCCCCCCCCACCCCAAACAAAACCTGAACTTTTGTGACATCTTCCACCTTTACCACAGACTCTCCATGAATATTCATTTCTAACAATTACCTACCAGCAAAAGCCATTCCCCCTAACGCAGCTCCTAGCACAAACAGACCAGAGTCCTTAAAGCAAAGAGTTTTTCGCAATGATCAAAGATTGGTTTGAAGACATTCCCCAGTTCTGAACACTCTGGAGGCTGGACTTCAGGATCCAAACCCACATCCAAATTTTGCAATTAATCCCAAATGCTAAACATATGAGCCAAACCAAACTTCTCCAGCTCCTGAAGTTTAAACTCTAGATCTGGATCTAAACTTGATGGCTTGGGCCGGTCTCAAATATAATTAATTAGCATTGATTTTATTATTATTACTAGAGTGTTATTTTATAGAATGCCTCAGAGGTTCATGAGGATGTAAAGACCAGGCACAAAACCAGGCATTAAATTCACCACTAGCCTAGGCAGCTGTGATGCCTTTGTTTTCAGTGAAGGGACTCATCTGACATTCTTCCCCAAGAATTGCATGTACTCGAGGTAGATGAAAGATACCCCTAGGAAGAGGGAGGGAGCATTAATTAAGCCTTTTAGTTATTTCCTCAGAGTTTCGGGAGAGTAAGGCCTAGTCTACACTAACCCCGTGGCACCTTGTGTGCAGTAAGATCAATGGGGGTTGCTCTGCCATCAACCACATCTACTCGTCTCATCCCAGTGGAATATTGGTGTTGATGGGAGAGCACTCGGAGATTGATTTATCGCGTCTAAGCAGAGATGATAAACCGACAGCCAGTAGATCGATCACTGCAACGGTGATCCCCGATGTAGTGGAGACAAGCCCTGAGTGGTACATAAGCCTTCTGCTAAGGGATGAATTTCACCTAGTAACAGCAGGCAAGGGGGAAGCGCCAAATTAATTTGGTACATGACAGCTCAAACTGTCATTGAGAACCTTTGTTAGGGCTTGAATAAAATAAACCGCTAATTTGTTGTTGTCATTTTTATTCTCTTTCTTGGGCCCCTCCATTCCCCAGCCTTGCCCGAAGGCAGAAGCATTGACATATCATAGGAATGGCTATTCCCATCCACAATCGAAGAAACAACGACTTGAAATCCCATGAAAGGTGACACTTCCAGCCTAACTTCTGAAGTCTGGCTGAGCTTCCAAACGTGTACACAGTTTTTTCCAAACCAGGCCTACACACCTTTGGGGTTCCCCATCACTCCGCACACAGAGGCGGATGCAGGATTTCCACAGAGTTGCCCCAATTTACAACCGCGAAGGCTCTTCCCAAGATGCTCTAGGGAACTCTGCCTTTTCCTCACACCCATTCTCCTTCCATTGGAGTTTTAAAAACTCACGATCTTGTACCTCCTGGTATTCTTTATACCCAGATCTGAGTTTTCGGATCGGTCACCCTCAGGCTAAACCTACTGGAAGAGCCGATTGAGTTCCTCAATCATATTTGCAAATGAGCTCTCATTTCCTGCTTACCAGGCTACAGCCAGCCTGTTTTGTCCCTTTAAATCATTGTCTTTGGCTGGTGATGCAAAACACTGAGCAGCCTTCTTTGCGGATGCTTGAGGTCATCAAATTCAAGGAGAGGATAATTAATATTGAAAGGTGTGATTGCAGCCAAGCCGGCCAGCTAATCAGCTACTGATTTCTCTATAATGTCCTAGATCATTTGGAAATCTAATCTGGAGGGGTGGGGGGTGGGGGGGGCGATGGGGACTGCCAGGAATTAGAGTGGAAATGCGGTATCCCTTTTGAAATATAAACACTGCACAATTAGGCCAGCGAGTTGGTCCCTCCTTATTCATTAGCCTATGTTCCAGGGATGGACGTTGAACAGGCATTTTCTCCAGAGCTTCCTACCACCACAAATGGGACTATCCCGCGCTGAGATTCTTCCAGGACGGCTGCATGACCCCTTAGATCTCCTTGTGGCATATTCACATCTGCTTTGCTAACACCCCGGGTACGTCTACACAGCAACGTTATTTTGGAAAAACGGACGTTATTCCGAAAGAACAAAGAGCGCGTCTACACTAGGGATGTTAAATATCAGTTAGCTGAATAGTCGAGTAACCTCGTGAATTCTTATCAGTCAGATGACTATTCTATAGTCCCTGGGGGCAGGGCCAGCAGCCAGTGCACTCCAGCCTCACTCCCGAAAAGACCCCTGCCACTCTGCACTGCTGCATCTGTATCAGAGACAGCAGCATGGGGTGCCAAGTGGGAGCTGGTCTGTGAGGACCTGTTCTGTCGCCCTGTGCTGCTGCCTCTGATACAGAGGCAGCGGCGCAGGGTGGCAGCAGCCCCTGTCTACAGGGTGGTCTGAGCTCCTGGACCCAGCACAAGCCAGAACTGAGCTGGGCTGCTAGCCAGCCTGCTAAAAATTTACTGGCAAGTGGTGGGAGGGGCGGGGGGAAATGCATGTAGCCTATAGCATTAACCTACTACTTTTGCTTATTGATTAATCAGTTAATCGACTACACTTTTACATCCCTAGTCTGCACAGCAAGCCGTTATTTTGAAATAATGGCGAACTAGAGGACTTCTTACTCCAACTCCTGTAACCCTCATTTTACAAGGGACGTTGAAGGAAGGGTGCTCTTCCTTCAACTTCCTGCTGTGTAGACAGCTCCAAAAGCCAAATTAAGCTACTTTGATGTCAGCTACGCAATTGACATGGAGGAAGTTGCCTGGCTTAATTTGAGTTTTGCCCTGCTTTGTAGGCGTGCCTTATGACTGTCTGTGCAAGAAAAGAAATAAATACCAGGCACTTACACCTCAATCACCTTAGAAAATGGGACCATGTAAAAATAAGTCTAGGTGGCTACAACGGAGCTATCAGACGGCTGTAATTTTCAGTGCAGAAGTGAAGTACTCTGTTGCTTTGCAGAGCTGCTCTGCATTCAATGGAGTTTATTTTCTGGTGAACACTGCAAAACTGTCATGGCAATTTGCTTGGATAATGACATTATGTTCCTGCGTTCCACCGTAAAACAGACCCTTTAAATCTCTAAATCTATTCCAATGCATTTGCCCTTGTGACTCAAAGATGTAGGACAATTTCCAACAATGTAATAAAAGGACGAGTGTGATACAGCTGTACTGGGCTATTCTTGTGTCCTGCTAATCCTTTCATTGCTTCTAGGACCACACATAGTTCCTCGCTTTAGTTTTATACGGGGGCGAATTATAAGACTTCATCGGGATGTAGCCAATAGAGAGGTAGTGGGATTCTGGATTGCTCTACAAAAGCAACTGATTTAAGTAGATCTTTTTGAAGATACTAGTAGGTGCATGTAAGCCCCTAAATTCCTTTAGAAATCTAGCCCTAGGAGGCTAGCCAAAGTCACATGAGAGTTTAGAGCAAAGGTGGGAAGTGAACACAGGGCCTTCGTAGCCCTGTCTAATGTCCTACCACAAGTCTATCCAGTGCACAGATGAACAGTCAGTACACAGCAAGCTAGAATAGCTAAGGTCAAATCTACACTCCTGGGGAAAGTCGAATTAAGATATGCAACTGCAGCTACATTAATTACATAGCTGGAGTCAACATACTTTAATTTGAGTTTCCCTGCTGTCCCCCTCAGCGGGAGGTCAAGATGAGCAAATGCTCCCATCGGTTTCCCTTACTCCTTGCAGAAGCAGGAGTACTGGTTCCAACAGGGTCACCCTCTGAGTTCGATTTAGCAGGTCTTTACTAGGCCCGCTAAATCGAATGCCAGAAGATCAATCGGGGCAACGTTGATCTTCCCAGTAGTGAAGACATGGACTAAGATTACAGTGCACTAGCATGACATGCATCACCTGTATAGGCAGACCTTGTTACCAAGCAGTGGATGTTCTCTAAAGTATATTGACGTTCTCTTGTTTCAAAGCAGAGTAAATCAAGTACGCTCGGGCCTGGAGTAGTGTGTCCAGTCTTGGGCACCATATTTCAGGAAAAATGTAGACAAATTGAAGAGAAAAGCAATAAAAATGATTAAAGGTATAGAAAACACGACCTATGAAGGAAGACAAAGAATTGGGTTTGTTTAACCTGGAAAAGAGAAGACTGAGAGGGGACGTAACACCTTTCAAGTATCTAAAAGGTTGTTACAAGGAGGGAGAAAATTTAGTCTCTTTAACCTCTGATGATAGGGCAAGAAGCAATGGGCTTAAATCACAGCAAAGGAGGTTTAGGTTGGACATTAGGAAAAACTTCCTGTCAGGGTGGTTTCGCACTGGAATAAATTGCCTAGAGGGGGTTGTGGAATCTCCATCACTGGAGACATTTAAGAGCAGGTTAGTCAGACATTTATTAAGGATGATCTAGATGATGCTTGGTCCTGCCGTGAGGGCAGGGGACTGGACTTGATGACCTCTCAAGGCTCCTTCCAGTTCTAGTATTCTATGATTCAGTGATGGACTTATCATCCATGAACTTACCTAATTTTTTTTTTTAATGCAGTTATACTTTTGGCCTTCACAACATTCTCTGGCAATGAGTACTACAGATTGCATGTTATGTGAAGTACTTCCTGTTGTTTGTTTTAAATCAGTTACCAGCAGGTGAGACAGACATCTATCCGGGATGGTCTAGACAGTGCTTGGTCCTGCCTTGAGGGCAGGGGACGGGATTTGATGAACTCTTGAGGTCCCTTCCGGTCCTATGATTCTACTAACTTTCAGGGGCAGTTCACAGTGTCCATATGGCCAGTTTGTGTGTGGTTTGGTAGTACACTGCAGTGTACACACCAGCTTCCCGCACACTAACTTTTTGTCTAGACAAACCCCACATTTCCATTCTAAACCACCTCCTGAGCCATCTGAGATATCTTCATCTTCACAACCACGTGCCTTCTCTATTGTCAATCTCCTTGTCCACATGTTGGCCAGAAAGCAGAGATGTCTTCCGCCTGTAAATAGCCTGGGAATCGCTCTCCCTTCTGGAGAGCTGTCTCTGCCTCTCACCTAGCCTTTGTTGGGACAGCCAACATTCCTGTAGTCCCACAGGAGGCTGGGTGTTGTCCGACATTGTGCAAAGTGGGATTAAAAGCTGGGATCTTCTACCCAAAACAATGGTGCTTTATTTGTCTTGGAACTCAGCCGGATTAGTGCGTTTTCCTTTTCATTAACAAAAACAATTTCCCTGCCATAGGATTTTAATTTCCATCCTGTGACATTCTCTTCTCCCTTCACCCCCTCTGCTTTCCTGAGACAGCACTCAAAATGGATGGCTTCATTTCTCTGTGGGACGCCCGGGAGCTTGAGAAATCGCGTCATCTCCTCTTTGGGGCACCAGCGCGCTTGAGAAATCACATCACAGGCTCCCTCCTTGCATGCGGGAATCATTTTTTTGGGGGGGGAGAGTTACACCATTCACTGAGTCTTGTTTGGTTTGGATGCGAAGCCTGGTGCGTTGGTTTAGATGTTAGTCAACCTGACCTTTCCTGTTTTCTGAGTCAACGATCTAAGATCACGAAGTCAAGCACAAGATGTTGAAAATTAATCAGCATGCAGGACTGACAGGGAACGATATGGTTGGGGGACCAAAGGAGGTCCAGACCGGCCAGCTTGCTCAGTCAAAGCAAGCCCCTGTGCTTTTAAAACCTGTCCATGGGAATCCCACCAGAAAACCCACCTGGTAGGACTAGTGTCAGTATCGAGGAGTTGCCTCCCCTCGCCCTTTCCCCCATTGGACTCAAGGAATCCGCACAGTGTGCGAGCCGGCCCCAAAGGCCTCCGTTAAGAGGATAACCCATTGGATTGAAAGGATTTGGCCCTAAATGTGAATGAATAACTTCTTCCCTGGAAGGAATCAACCAGAGGGAGAAGATCCCCAGCATGGAGTTTGCACTCATATTTCAGATATCCATTTGGAAGCCCCTTTAGCTCTCCTGAAATGTTTTAGGGTGTAGCACCCATGGTCTGATACATGCTTGAAGAGTGTGTTCCAGCAGGAGAGGAGCTTTCCCAGACATACCTGTCTGTTTCACACACCTCTAGAGATCCACCTCAGCTTTTTCTCACACCATGCCACAAAGTTAATGGGATGGACCTGGTCCGACGCCAACTCTGCAAAGAAGAACCTGGCTCTATGTTTTCAAAAGTGACGGATGATTTTTGGATGCTCGGATGGACGCACCTGAAAGGGGCCTGGCTTTGTGAACGTGATCACCTGTCCACTGGCAACCAGGGCTCTTCGGAACGGTGTCCAGCCACAGCTGGGCGTGAGTTTCTCCACCTAGTGGACTGAGTCATGCGAGCTCCACTCAAGCTACCACGCAAGAAAGAGCAGTGGGGAGACTGCTGTTCAAGCTCCTAACAGCTCCCCAAGTCTGAGCCTGGGTAACAATGCAGCATCTCCCCCCCAGAGCCATAACGTCCACCCTGCTGGCTTTAACCCAGTCTGGGTGAAGCTAATGCCAGTCTGTCTAGCCAGTCTTGAAGACTTGTTCCCAGCTGCAGTGGAGATGTACCCTTTGCAGTGACTCAAGTCAGGCACTCAAAAAATGCAAATGCCCCCACCCCCCACCCCCATCCCATGTCTTTGAAAATCTAGGCCCAACTGAACAAGTGGGGAACCCAAGTCCTTCAGCCACTTCAGGCAAAGTGCCAAGGTTGTGTAAGTGTCAATAAATCTTACCATACATTTTAGCAATGTGCATCTGTCTGTCTGTCCATCTGTGAGGCTGTTTGTTCAAGAACTCCTCTAAACGGCAAGAAGCTAGGACCACCAAATGTGGTAGGCAGCTTCCTCTCATCACAACTTAAAGCAAGGCCAGCATTTGGTTGTGCCAGGACAATGGGGTGCACCTGGAATTTGTTTCTCATAAAATGGAAAGGGAGGGTCTGGCAGGAGGGACTGTTATACTGCAGAATGACCACAAGGGGGCAGCAAAAGGGCCAGAGAGGGGGACCAGGATAGCTATACCCCCACTGAGCCAGCAGGAGGCAGGGGTGGAGAAAGGGACAGCTTGCTATTATATATTTCAGAGACTTTGTCTGTCTGTGTATCTGTCTGTCCCCCAGACAGGGGACATGCACCCCTCCCCGAGGTATGCCCACTGGAGCTGCAGCAGCCATGAAGAGGCGCTTCTCACCTGGCCCCAACCTGCTCTGGTGAGAGAGGGTTGGGGTTGTCCGCCCTCCCCGGGGCAGTCTCCTCCCCAGCCCCACCGCAGAACAAGGATTTCAATGAAGAAAAACAAAACTTATTTGAGTTAAGGGCCCGAGCAATGCCGGGCAGATCTTCTAGGAACAAATCCACAAACCTGAATCAATCCCTATTTTATAAAGAGCAAACACAAACCACTCTCGCCCCTGTTCATCCAAGGGTCCTGCTATTTTGCCAGATACAGATTCTATATTGCCAAGGAATCATTCGCCATCAAGGGATGAAATAATAAGTCATTCTTAAGTAATGTCAGCGCATTACTGTCTGGGCTAGAAAAGACCCAAATTCCTCCTTTGTTTCTAAACTCTGCTGTTTTATTTTAAAAAAAAAAGTAACAATGCCTCCTTTCAGGCACTGCCAAATTCCGGCTCAAGCCCACTCAGATAAGAGCTGGCAGAAAAGATGACTGCCATCAATATTTTGGGGAATGTAGCTACACCTGAGGATGGGTTGTGTGTGGAGCTAATCACAGACACTTTGGTGCACAGGGGCTATGCTTCAAAGAGCTCTCTTATTGGAGCCCCCTGAATTCCTCACACACTTCCTCCAACACCAGAGTTTGCAAAAGACAAGAGGTTAGCAAGAAGGAACCGAGTCGACTATCCTCCGCATGAAGGTAGGTTTTCATCTCTTGAGGCTGCTTGTTGCTGCTGGTTCATTTATTCCATTCAAATATTATTCTTCAACTGGAGTTTATTTTGGGTGGGTGGGGGACATAGATTTTTTTTTTTTTTGCTTCCTATATTGCAAGTTTCAAATCTGCAATGCAAAGAAGTCTTAAGGCAAGCTTACTCCTTCAGCTCTGCAAAATAACTCCACAGTATCTAACTCAGGCTCTGTAGTAGTTATCGGTTCTTATTCTTGTTTGCATTATTGTAGCACTTCCTTTCCTCTTTCTTCTACACGCAACAAAGAGAGATCTGGGATTGTTAGGAGGGGTGAGGTTAGGTTGAAAGTGAATGAAGCTGAGAGCATATATACTGTTCTGAGACAGATTTACACTAGATGACTCCTTCAACCAGAAAATGTAATGATATTCCTTCAGCATCCTGCCTTGATTGTAGTAAATGTATTTATTATTATTTAATAGTGTATTTATTAAAGAATTGGGACATCTGTTATTCTCAGTGCAATCTCTCCCCACTTAGCAGTATGGTGAATTTTTAAAAAATCTTCACTAAAAAGGGTGGCATTTGCCAAACTGAATAGCCAGCATGTGGTTAAAATCTATCGGGGGAAAGACCCTGAATTGGTTTTGACTATATAAATTCTGTGCTGCTTCTTTACCATTTTTCATGATTCTATTGACTTTCATGGGATGATTGTTACGTTATCTTTTTCTCTTCTCCAGCCAGCGTTGCTATCTGTAATATAGCCTACTTGTCCTGGGAAATAAACATAGCAGATACCAAATGCATCCATGTCTGGTATAGAACAAATAATTCCTGCAGCAGGATTCCATTAGCTATTAAAATTGGAATTTGTGTTCTGGTTGCAGTTGTATCAAACATGAGGGGGTGCTTGTTGCTTTGAGCTGAAAGCTGTTATATTTTTCGGGGGCTGGTTTGAGTTTCTCTAGTGCCTTTTTCCAAACCTTTTATGCACAGATGATCAAGCAATTGGCAATCAGCAAGGTAGCACCCAGGAATGCAGATAAAGGACTTCATGTGAAAGGAAGGATGCTCTTGGAGTTAAGGCACTGGGCTGGGCCTCAGGAGATGCTGTTCCTGGCTCTGCCACAGACTTCCCGTATGACCC
Organism: Pelochelys cantorii; assembly: GCA_032595735.1. Taxonomy (NCBI): domain Eukaryota; kingdom Metazoa; phylum Chordata; order Testudines; family Trionychidae; genus Pelochelys; species Pelochelys cantorii. Next base: position 5,071,753 of record CM064344.1, on the reverse strand, counting down.
TGGGAAAGTCACCATCTCGCTGAACCTCAGTTCCCCCTCTAGAGAGCAGGGATAATATTTCCTGTTGCCCACTCGTCAGCTGTCTTGTCTGTTTAAACGCTGCAGGGTGGAGGTGTTCCCCTGCTATATGTGTCCATGGCCCCTTGCACAATCGGGCTCCTGCACCCAGCAGGTGCTACCCTAATGCAAATACTTGTGCTGACCCAAAGCTCACTGAAGACAACATATAGATGCCCATTGATTTTGGCATGGCTCAGATTAGGCCCAACATACTCAGAAAGAGAGAATTTCAAATTCACTCAGCCCACATGGAGTAGGTTCTCAAAGGCACTGAAGGCCTCTCACTCTCATTGAAAATCAATAGATACTGGTTGCTTGACCATCCCTGGGCTGATCAAAAGAGTGCCAGTTACATATTTGCAAAGGGATCCATCACCCTCATGCTTCTGGCCAGCAGCAAATGGGGTGGGGAAATGGGGCAGAATTCACTGTTTTTGGCATCATGTTGACAGATAATGTTTCTTTTTAAACATTTTTAACTGATATACATTTTCATTCTCACATGAAATCACTGGAGGCCAGGCAAAAATGAATGACACTGGTGTTTGAGATTAAAAGAGTGACAAAGTGTCAAACTCGAGAGCATTCTCAATATTTTCCTTATTTTGCCTATCCAGGCATATTTTGCATCCGTTTGTGTGTGGACAGTGAAATCCAAGCCTGGGGAAGAGCTCTGTGTCAGCTCAAAAATCTTGTCTCTCCCTCCCGCTGAAGCTGATCCGTGAAGAAACATTTTCTTACCCACCATGTCTCCCTCCAGCAAAATCCATGTTTACCAACATTTACTGATAACAATTTAATCCTTGCAACCCTACTTCTTGGGGAGTCCAGCCAGCTTCCTAAGCAGTGTTCCCTGTGAGCTGGGCGCTTGTACGGCCTCTCCAGACAAATTCAAATGCCACCCAGCTGATTAGCAGAGCACCGACCACTGAGTTCTTTTATTTCTGTTGGTAGTGCACATGGTGTGGTACATGTAAAAATTTTATTCCACACATGAATGGAACAAATCTGCACATATATGGAAAAAATTAGAGGGAACATTGTCCACAAACTCCAAATGCCTTCCCATGACTGAGTTTAAGTTGTTCAAGGGGGCTAGTTAAAATCCTGACAGTGGCTCTTCCATTGGAATTAAAGGCAGAGATCGGTTTTCGTTAACTTACGGGCTTCCTATTCCCTTCACTCCACTTTTCCTCATCAAAGCTGAGAGCAGAGGAACAAAATTAGGGCCCTAATGCAGCAAGGAACTTAGGTGCCTTCCTAGCTTCAAGTATTTCCCTGTTTTTACAGAATAGAGATGGGGTTACTAAAATGCTTAAAGTTTGTTTACTTGGGGTCAAGATCAGCAAAGGCATACGCTGTGAGTGAGGGATCAGTGAGCAACATGTCAAGCTTTATCAGCAATCATAATTAAGGATTCACCATGTCTTTCATTAACAAGAGAAATATAAATGAGAAACAGAGAAAATGAGTTAGTTCTCCATATGCTGATCATGCTGTAAAAACTTCATTATGGCCTTTTTCAGTAATATAATACCATCTGAAAAGGAAACATTTTATCTGCCTTTAAATCATGTCCCTGCAAACTTATGTGAATATTATGTGTATAATGCGCACATACACATATATACATAGATATACATGCAGAGACAGACAGACACACACATAGATATGGGGGAAGGGGGAGGGGGGGGCCTTGGTAGAATTTCATTTTTTTTATATAATTTCAGTGGATAATATTGACATTTTTATCAATTGAAATTTAAAATGTTCAGGGTCAAACAAAATTACGTGTATTAAGGGTTTTTTTTTCAATTTTGATTGATCTAAATTTTCACAGTTGGTGGAAATTATGGTGGGGGCCAGTCAACAATCATTGAATAACAAATGCTATGACACCAAAAGTGAAAGCTTTATAACAGTTGAAACATGCACAAATTGTCAACATTGCTTGCCAAAATATGCAAAGTAAAAATCCTTCAATCAACTTCTAATAACATCTCAGGGAGCATTTGTCTTATTTTGCCTCGCTGTTAATTTTAAGTATCGTTAATGAAAATATTTATCATCAGTTTATGTGCACAGCAAAACTGACATTTACCAATAAAAACCTAATCCTTCCAAGTCTTTGTGTGTATGTGTATACACACACACACAGAGTATATGCGCACATAAGTACACACATGAATCTGTTTATTATGCAGTACAGAAAATTGAAGTTTTTAAACAAATAATTCCAGCATAAATAAACTCCCCACCCTGAGCAAACAAAAACAGATCCCATTGCAGATTTCTCTATTTTTCAAATAAATCAGAGTTCCAGATGAACCTGGGCCTGGCAGTTAGAATTTATAAATGATTCAGGTTTCGGGGGAGGAGGCAAGTGAACTGGAAAAAGCCCCAAACAAACAATTTTACAAGTTCCAGAAGTGAATACCCCTTCCCCGTTTTTTTTTTTTTTTTTTAATTTGAAGAGCTGGGAGGGGTGGCGGCTGAAGACATCTGCAAGCTATTAGGACACAGACTTCAGGTAGCTCCCAGAAACACGTGCTGTCCACATTACACCCTCCAAGTATATTTCCACAACTTTAGCTCTCCAAATAAACAGTCGAGTTCTCCCTGCATTAGCAAGGAGCTGCACAAACAGGTAGAGAGAATGGTCGTTTTATTCCCCCTTCCAATTCTCATGGATTTCTTGTAAGCCATTGCGAGGCTATGTAATATGAACTGTTCCTTGGAAATATATAATAGGGCCCGCCAGTTTTAAATTAACTCCCCTCCCCATTTATATAGCTGTAGGTGACTTAGAAATATCAGGTACAATTTCCACAGCATGTTCGCTTCACTACACATAGCTGAACAGCCCCTGGTATGAATGTGTTATGTTAGTCGAACAATTTACAAAGAGACGAAGCAACCAGAGATGATTATGCTGCTGACAGATTTTTTTAAATTTAAATAGTGTTTTGAAACAATCATACTTATGGTGTTTTGAAACAATCATACTTATTATTACGAGTTCCTAATGTTGATTAAAGGAAGCCAAACACAACAGCCTGTTTAAGAACATAAGAACATAAGAATGGCCGTACTGGGTCAGACCAAAGGTCCATCTAGCCCAGTATCCTGTCTGCCGACAGTGGCCAGCACCAGGTGCCCCAGAGAGGGTGGACCGAAGACAATGATCAAGCGATTTGTCTCCTGCCATCCATCTCCAGCCTCTGACAAACAGAGGCCAGGGACACCATTCCTACCCTCTGGCTAATAGCCTTTTATGGACCTAACCTCCATGAAATTATCTAGCTTCCCTTTAAACTCTATTATAGTCCTTGCCTTCACAGCCTCCTCTGGCAAGGAGTTCCACAGGCTGACTACACGCTGGGCAAAACAACCAATTGGAGTTTAAAATACTCCCTCCTTTGGAATATATAAGGCTGTGATAGAGGTTGAAAGCAGATGAACAAGTGATCTGAATGTAGAGAATGTGTTACACGGAATGAAAGATCTTTTAGTCACACAGGAGTCATGGGAAAAATCAGGGAAGGTGTTTGTTACTATCGTGTTCTTGCTGTAGAGGGCTGACGGTAAGAAAACAAAATTCTGGTTGTTCATCTTTCTCTTTTCCCTCCTGTCTGTGCTGTTGCAAATTTGGGCCCAGGTTTTTGGTCCCCTTAAGCAGAGGAGTTTGATCTTTTTTTTAAATTTGATTGGTTTATAATAAAATTAATCAACACAAGTTGATTGATTGATGCATCTGATTCAGATGAGTTTCTAGGCAACATCCTCTCCAAAGTGGGAACCAACATCAGATGAACTTGAGTTAGAAAAGTAGCTCCTGGAAACCTCTTCAGAGCTCATTGTTCTGAGCTAGCAGAAAGCCACATTTACTGGCATGGTTCTTGTGCCTGGTGGCCTCTTTGGATCGCACATCTCAAGAGTGCCTTCAGAACAAAGTATCTATGTTCACATCAGGAGGGGGAAATGAGGGCATGGGACCAGACCAATAAAAATAAGGTGCTCCCTAGCTTGTTTCAACATGGCTTGTAAAAAGTCCCTCTTCCACTGTCATGGGGGAAATTCTGCACTGTTGCTGTGCTTTCAACTGAGTCAGATACAACTTCTAGGCTTACCAAATTCACAGAGCTAGATACCAATATTATTTTTTTAACGAATCCTTAGAAGAGAACGTTGGTAAATTACAAACTTTGAGTGCAGTTATTCAGAGTGCGCGGGAAGGGGCAAAAAACAAAAACTGTGCGGGGGGGGGTGCACAAGTGCACATAATGGTAAAGTCTGCCCCTTGAGCCAAGAAGCTCAAATCCTACACAACTACAGGTTGAACCTTTCTAATCCGGCACCCTCGAGATCTGACTGGTGCTGAACCAGAGAATTTGCCAAACAGCGGGAGGTCACTTCCACTGATGACTGGGCTCCTAGAACACATTAATTAGAATTAAATAACAGCACAGAACACAGAGCCAGGAGCGGTGGCTGTAAACAAACTTTATGGGACTGTGGGAAACTTGGCCACACCCATGTTAAGTGGACGTCGGCTAAGTAAAATTACACCAGACCCTGGATGTTACCAGACCAGAGTGTGTCAGACTAGACAGGCTCAGCCTGTAGGCCCAAGCCCCCAGCTCAGAAATCTGGATTCAAACATGCAAAACAGAATCAACCAGTCTCTGGAGTTTCTGCGCAGTTCTGCTATGGCTCAATTAAAACTCCCTGTCTATTTCACCTGTTCCACTAATTGGTCTCTGTGCATTTGCAGCGCATCTGACACTTTTTCCCCTGCAAAAAAGCTTTTGTAATCGGGGCCAGTGACTGTACTGGCTGCTGGCTGGGAGATGCAAGTGATTTACTTTCAGCATAAAAAGGATCTGCCCCAGAGTGAATTCATACTCCTGGCATTATGTTTGGGGGGGAGGAGTGGGGAGAAGCAAATCTCAATTCTATTTAGAATGGTGTTTTTTTATAAGCAAGGTTCAGTCCGCCGTTATTCGATAGGGAAATAAAGTCCAGCCCTGCCACCCAAAAGTAGCCAACCCTTAGAAAGAGGGACAGAATTTTTACTGCAGCACTCTCTGCCTTTGCTTTACACTTTTATTCGGGAACTTTTACATTGTGTTCTGCATGGCAAACGGAGCGAGGGAGTCATTTTCAGTGATTAATTACACCACCACGCACCTAAATGTCGTCCAGGAAGTCCTCTTGTAATCTGTAGTCTCCCCTTCACTTTACAGTGCAAAGAAAGAGGAAAACGCCACTGGTCCAGCTTTCAGCCCCATTGCTGTACATTTAATTACAGCCAAAGCTTAAATCAACCTACATGTTGCTGGTTCAGCAGCAGTTTACAGCTGTAAATTACTCTGACAAATTGGTGCTAGATAGATAGATAGATGGATAGATATATATTATGGGGCTAGATAGATAGATAGATAGATAGATATTATGGGGATAGAGAGAGACAGACAGTCAGAAATTGATTTTGAAGAGTGTTGTTACTGAAGAGTTCGGGTTAATATAACAATTCAACTCAAATACCAAAGAATTCTTAGTTCAGGCTGCAAAAGAAATCACAATTCTGCTGCAATGCAGCTACCACATTCACTATTAAAACAGATCAGAGGCCCATGTTCCCCCTGACAAAGGCTCCTCCAAAAGCGATAAGAAATTCACAGGCATTTGCAAAATAAATAGCTACAGACCAAAAGGAAACCTCCCCGTGCTTTTTGGTTTCTCAGTAAGGCAGAATGATAACTCGGACAGAGGAGTATGTGACGGGCTATTCCTAGACAAGATAATTCCTGCAGCCACTGACCACTTTCAGCCAAATATGCCCTAGTTTAAAGCAGTCACTCTTCTGGCATCTCTGTAAGTGTCACAAGGACCTCAGACAATTCTAGGCAACACGGCAGAGTCTAATGTTAACCCTGATGTGCACCTTCAAAAGGCATGCCTGGGTCCTGGAATGATTTCATGCTCCCCCCTGTAACTCTCTCAGCTCAAGTGATATTTATTCATTTGTGTCCATTAAAAAGAGTGTAAAAAATGATTTATTGTTTCAGAGACAACAATGTGATTGGAAAAGTACACGGTCCCTGCTCCAGAGACCTGGGTACCCACAACGAGAAAGAGCTAAATTCACTAAAATGTTAACACCTTGCACCAAGAGATGAAAACAGTTACAAGGGTAACACGGACCTGCCCGATTTACACGGGTTCAAAGTGCACCTCCAGGCCCTCACTCATTTGAGTAAGTGGAAATAAAAATGTGTCAGCGTTTTAACTTTGATAAAATTGCCTTATGCACACTGACATGACCAAAAAAACCCATTTCACCGCTTACGGGTGGGCAAAATGATTAACAAATCCATTCCACCCCCATGTTTTCCAGTTGAATGTTGCCTTCCAAAGGGAGGAAAGCACAGAGCACTCTAGGAAGGGCAGTCTTATCCGGCCTCCGCTTTTGTGCCATGGAACAGCCATGAAAAAGTTTTGCATGCAGCAAAACTCCGAGAGAGATTTTTTTCATGAGCTTCCTGGTGTGTATTTTTAAAGGGCTGCCATCCATCCCTCGCCTCTCTGCTTTGCCCCCCCAAAGCAGCTGAGCATAAGCAAGCACAGAGAGGGCTTTCACATGGCAGCAGAGATGAAAAGGCAAACATTTCTCCCAGGAAAAATGCAGTGAGCCAGCATTTCCCTGGGTTTCCTGTCCTGTCAGGGAAGAAATTTTTGTTCAACTGAAGAGCCTGTTCTGACCCAGGAGAGAGGTCCCAGGGCGCTGTTGGTGACATCACAGCCGGTAATATGCAAATGAGCGGCTGTCAGCTATTTCATGATGACAACTGGGGGGTATTAAGTCTGGGTAGAGAAGAGACACAACATACTTTAGAAATTACAGTCTGAACATCATAAGGCAAACATGAAGGTGAATTCGCTGTGTTCTCTTCCCCCTCCATTCTCCCCTCATTTCAGTTTACTGCCGCTGACTGACAAGTAAGTGCAGAAGCCAGCTCTCAGCAAACACATCTGATTCACTGCAGTATGGCTACGGTAAACATTTATAGGGTTTGAGAAAAACATCTTTATTTAATGTCTTGTGTGGATATTCGTCTCCTTGCTATTAAACTGGCAGTGCTAAATAGCTTAGAAAGAGGGTTTCCTGAAATAACGAAATGACCTTAATTGGGGAGGAAGGGAAACTCAAATTAGAAATGTAATTCCTATTTTTATTTGTCAAAAATCTTTCTTGAAACACACTAAGGTTAATTCTAAAACACGCCCTTCTGTTGTAAAAAACTGGAGTGCAATAAAACAATTCTGCCCTTAAAAAGTGAAGCTGATTGATCAGATTGTCCGGGGGGGGGGGGGGTCTCACTATTCTGCAGATCAAGCCTTTTAAAAGAATAATATGCAAACTATGAAACAGCACAAGAGATCTGCTTTACATTTTTCTTTTGTTTATTGTTCAAACTTGTTAAGCTGCTTTGTTTTTGTTAAAATAGATTCTCTTGTCAATGACAGGCAGAATTCTTTCAACAAATGGACTTTCAGAATGAAAAAAAAAATGTTCTATACCACATGTTAAAAAATAGGCTTTCTGGACTAAAATTATTTCGTGAAATAGCTAATCTGCATCTGAAATTGGTAAGATTTTTTTCCCCAGTATTGTCCATGTTCATCCCAAATATTGATGCAGATTTCAATCTCTCTTCCAACTTAGTCTCTGCTATCTATTTAGTCCAGTTATATCAGTAACACTGTGAAATGTTTTTAAGTGTTGCAGACGGTCAGAAGAAAAAACAAATATTCTCACTTCCCCTATTATTTCTGACGAAGGCTTTATAAATAAGACATACACTTACCTTTCAGCTCACCCAAATATGAGTGTTCTCCAGAAGCTTGCAAGCCAAAATTCCCAGAGAAAGATAGCAAAGAGAGAGAGGGTTTAACAGGGAGATGTTCTTCAATTTGATTTTTTTTAGCGATCCCTCCCCCCCCTTTTTTTTGCACATACAATTGGAATTCCATTTAAAAAATCATTGCACTTTAAAATACAAAAGGCCCCTCCCAAATGTACCATTATCCAGCATGACAATGCTATCCATAGGAATTGTTTAACAGAACAAAGACTGTGAACAGAGGCAGTTTCAGTAAAGCACTTAGGAGAAAACCCGACCTAGGGCTTGAACTGAATTAAGAATTAGGCACTGTATATTTTAGAAGGAAAACTACAGCAAAAATGTGTCCCCCTACTTTGACCCTAGTAGGGCTGATCACTTGGTTTACATGCAAGCGGGTAGGAAGACCCTCATGTTAAATTCTCAATGCAGGCTTTAAAAAAATTCTGCTCAGTTCTCAGTTTAGTCTTTGAAATAGTAGCAAAACTTGCATCTTATTCCAAACTCACATCACTTTATGCTCCCTGACAATTCGTTTGCTGTATTGGGGGGGGGGGGGGGAAAGGACTGCGATTAAAAGTGTAGATGCTAAACATTTCACTACAAAGCGAGGGGAAACCACTGGAGATGTTTTTAAAGCACATCTCGCCACATACATTACAAACTGCATCCATGTATTATGGTTGTCCAATTTGCAAACTCTGTCCGAGGACAGGGACAAGTCTTTGTGAAAATGTCAATCTGGGCAGTAAGAAACGATAGAAATAAATATCTCCCATCACGCTGGAAAGCACTCTAAAGTTCCTAAGCAAGGCATAGCAACACGCAGAGAAATTGACAGAGATGTGCATTGGGAAATATACACTGATTACAGACTGCATGGTTCGATTATAAATCTGAATGGTAGCATTTTAGACAAGGTGCGTTATGGTGTGGCCGAAATGCTGTATCCTTGGGTACATATAGTGTTTAACAATTATTTAGTTCTTTCTCGTTTTGCTCCTTAATTTTCCCAAATGAACCTTAGAAAAAAAATAGTAGGCGCTCTTTTAGAGCAACATCAACAGTAAATTAGGGGTTAAGAGCTATTTAAACAAAAATGTACCGTCAGAAAAGGGGGGGAATGCACCAAAATAACCTTCATTGGAATATGTAGATTTTTTCCCAAAAGTTAAAAAAAGCCTTCCCCTCTGTATATACGGTATTACTATTTTGGTATCTTGTCAGTTTCATTGATCACTGGCTGAAAACACGTCTGTCGGTTTCTCCTCCCGGTTTGCTAAGTAACGTTTGCTGCTCAATCTTGTAAAGAGAAAAATTATTCGAGCTGATAAAATCTTATTGTCAAAGACGAGTCCAGATTCAGCAAGAAGCCTGTTCTTTAAAAAAAAAAAAAAAAAAAAAAAAGTTGTCCCGAGGAAAAAAAAGTTAGTTAGTTTCTGGGCTTTTGGCGCTCCCTATGGACGAAGAAAAGGATTTCATTTTTAGCTCCAAAAAGGCGATTGTTGACAACTGTAGAAATCCACCACCCCCACCCCACCCCCCAAAAAAGAGAAAGAAACGGGAGTACGAAATGTGAGCGTAAAAAGGCACAGAAAACAAAGCAAACCCATTTAATGGTGCCTGACAGCTGTGGATTTAAATCGCTTAAAATAGGAGAAGCACCCACATTGTTAAGTTTCCTTTGCAATAGCTCTGGTAAATATTTGATGATCTGGGATTGAAAGTGTGCGTCTGATATGGCTGTGCATCTACAGAGGTGGAGGCATTAACGTGTGTTATGAGAAGAAAGAATCACACAGGTGTGTTCAAAACCATTTCTTCGCTATTTTTATCACTCGGTAAACGTGTGTAAAGATCGCCACTTTCTGAGCTCTATCATAAAATTGGGGGGTGGGAGGGGATCTCAAAAGTTTTCCTTTCCTGTTTCTTTCAGTAGCCCCAGCTTTTGCAAACTGTATCTTGGATGCTCTGCACCAGTTGCCCGGCCTCTAACGAGCGGTAGATAAAGAGCAAACTGAACAGGAGTTAATTTTTTACTAGCGAGCATCAAAAAGCTATTCAAAGCATTTAATGGAAACATAAACATTTGCAGCCAGGAAAATAGTCTTTCTGCAAATCTAGAGGCAACGATTTGCATTCTGTGTCATGCAAGAAAATCAACAGGAGGGGAGATTCTCGGTTTAAATGGTGGGGAAAGAGCGGTGCATGAGCGGTGCATTTTTACTGCCTTGTTTTGCATCTATTTTAGATACAGTCTTTGCATATTTTGAAACGGTGTTCTAGCTTAGCAGTTAACTTGAGCAGGTCTGTCCGAAATGGCCTCGTTATTTCATCCTGAAAGCAAAGGGTGGTCCCTTTCCAGGATAGCTTAACTTTATGAAGATCTGGTATTCAATTAGCTCTACAAATGCAAGTTACAACGAGGGAAGAGGACTGTATATAGTTGGAGTGTATTCCAAAAGGCGACCAACTTGTAGTTGGTATGTTTCATACCACTGGATAGTTAAAGTTTAATTTGAAGACTACAGTACTAGCCCAATTACAGCACACTGACCCAGGGTAAATTACCGCAGTCTTCAAAACTACCGGAAGACCAGCCTCTGTACAAGGTCTCTCAGCCATAAGTTGACACATAACTTTGCAGAACTCAGCTAGCACTGCATGTGTGTGTCGAGAATTGAAAGCCCTTAAGTAGCCACTAAGCCTTCGCGTGCATTTAAACCATGCTGGTTTTAATTAAAGAACAGCAGCAAAGCGGTGAGCATAACACCATCCCCTGGGTGACAACTTTATTTAAAGAAAAAAAACATCCCTCGGTTTTATAAGGCAGAACAAACGGGTGAATCACAGAAGCTTTCCCTTCGCCGAAAAAGCTCGACCTTCTTTTCCACGCCAAAATCAGAGCAGCTTAGGAGCCCACAACCTGTCTGATGCAATGTTAGTTACCCCGGGTGTATCTTTTTCTAGAACTGGAGACTTCATGTCCATAGCCCCCCTGAAAACAATCAACATTTGCTAGGCAAACACAACACGAAGAAGAGTTTACTTTTCAGGCATCACAAAAGTTCTGAAGTACAAAGAGTCACTCGGACCCTTCTACTTGTCTGTACTTTTTTTTCTTCCCCTTCTCGGAGAGCTGCGCGCATTTCTCCCCACCCTCAAAAAACTTGCAGCCAATCATCCGCGTGCCAGCCCCCCAGGGGCAGGGCTGTCATTGGCTGAAAGTTTCTAAGGTGAAATACTAGAGGAGAGTATTTATTACAGAGACTCGGAGACAGAGTTGGAGAGCCGAGCTTGAAACTGACGAGGTGAAATTGATTGGGAGCCTTCAAACTTTCCAAACGCAAGGAACTTTTTTTCTTCTTCTTCTGGGAGGCAGAGAGAAAGAAGGGACATCCGGGGGGGGGGGAATCAGACTAACTCCCCACTTTGTTCCCCCACCCCCTTTTTGACTCTCCTCGGCAGCAAAAAGCCCTGGGTCTTTCCACGTTACTGCTGCAGCAACTTTGCAGTGGGCTGGGAACAAACTTTCCCTCCCCCCCTCTCTCCTGCAAGCTGCAAGCGACCAGGCAAAACTTTCTTGTTTCTTTTGCAAACTTTTTTTGCTGCTTGATTTCTCCCCTTCCCCCGCCTCCATCCCTCCCTTGCTTCAGGCTGGTTTGCAAGAGGTTGTGCCGCTGTATTATTTTTTTTTCATCCCTCCCTCCCACGCCCTCCTTCCCCCCCTCCCCGCACCCCTTAATTTTCACCCCACTGTCCCTACCCCCCTACCCCCGCCGCTTTCTCGCATGAATCTCCTAGACCCCTTCCTGAAAATGACAGAAGAGCAGGACAAATGCGTCTCTGGCGCCCCCAGCCCCACCATGTCGGACGACTCCGCGGGGTCCCCCTGCCCCTCGGGCTCCGGGTCGGACACGGAGAACACCAGGCCCCGAGAGAACACCTTCCCCAAGGGCGATCCGGAGCTGAAGAAGGAGAGCGAGGAGGACAAGTTCCCGGTGTGCATCCGGGAGGCGGTCAGCCAGGTGCTGAAGGGCTACGACTGGACGCTGGTGCCCATGCCGGTGCGGGTGAACGGCTCCAGCAAGAACAAGCCCCATGTCAAGCGGCCCATGAACGCCTTCATGGTGTGGGCGCAGGCGGCGCGCAGGAAGCTGGCGGACCAGTACCCGCATCTGCACAACGCCGAGCTCAGCAAGACGCTGGGCAAGCTCTGGAGGTGAGCGGGGCTCTGCGCGGCCGGGCCGGGCCTGGGAGAGGGGGGCTGCGGGGCGGGTGCTGTTGGCCAGCCCGGGGCGTGGGGCCAGGCAGCCGGGGCCAGGGGCTTTCGCTGCCTGGCGGAGAGATGCTGGGAAAAGCCCTTTGATCCCCTGGCAGCGGGGCCACAAGGGGTGTGTGTGTGTGTGTGTGTGTGTGTGTGTGTGTGTGTGTCCACAAGGGGGGGGTGTGTGTGTGTGTCCACAAGGGGGGTGTATGTGTGTGTGTATTGCCACGAGGAGGTGTGTGTGTGTGTGTGTGTGTGTGTGTGTGTGTGTGTGTGTGTCCACAAGGTGTGTGTGTGTGTGTCCGTCCACAAGGTGTGTGTGTGTGTGTCCACAAGGGGGGTGTATGTGTGTGTGTATTGCCACGAGGAGGTGTGTGTGTGTGTGTGTGTGTGTGTGTGTGTGTCTGTTGCCGCAAGGGGGTGTATTTGTATGAGAGTGGCGTGTGCGTGTTGGCACGAGGAGGGGCGTGTGTGTGTTGCCACGAGGGCTGTGTGTGTGTGTGTGTGTCTGTGTTGCCACTTGGGGGGAGGGGGGTGTTACCACGAGGAGGGATGGGTATGTGTGCGTGTTGCCACGAGGAGGGGTGTGTGTGTGTAACCACTTGGAGGGGTGTGAGTGTGTTGCCACAAGGAGGGGGTGGTGGTGAGTGTGTATTAAACCCACACAAACCGGGCTGCTTCGCCCACATTGCATCAGATTTGCACAAGAGAAGAAATGATCCATGAAAGGGAGGAGGAGAAAGCTGGCAAAGTTGTGCCAGGCTGGTGGGTGGGTGTGGGCATGACCCGATGTCTTTAGCCTTAAAAGTGAAGGCCGGGAGTGGGGGCGAGGAGATTGGGGGGGAAAAGAGTGAGTCACCTGCCCAGGGCTTATTCTGGGAGTGCGGGAGAAAAATCCATCCACCCGGAAAGTGCAGTTTGCAGCAGAAGGGGGACCCCCCTCCCCGGGGTGACTTGGGACCTCCAGCAGCAGTGCCTGCAGCCATCCGCGCCTGTCACCTCATCTCTGTACTGAATCAGCGTGTGCTCCTCAGCTGGGGCAAAGGCTCCAACCAGCCCCAGGGGGGCAGAGCTAAGTCACTGCCCTCGTTCTGGTGTGTCCCATTTGGCTGCCAGCTGCCCGTTTCCTATGGGGCAAGGGGAGGGGAGAAAGGGCAGCCCCAACCCCGCAGGCTGCAGAGGAAGGGGTACTTCCTGGGGTCCTTCCCTTGCAGTTCAGAGAGATGGCAGACCGGAGCAAGGGAGCTGTGCGCAGAAGGGAGGCTGGGGGTGTAGATCATTAGGTGTGGGGTGGCGCAGGCGGGAGCCCCATTGGTGTGCATGGCTCTTCATGGCGGGTCAAGGCAGGGAGCCTGCACTCTAGTAAGCCAAACTCACCCCCTGGCTCCTCTGTCTCTTCCCCAGGCTGCTGAACGAGAGCGAGAAGCGCCCTTTCGTGGAGGAGGCCGAGCGGCTGCGGGTGCAGCACAAAAAGGACCATCCCGACTACAAGTACCAGCCCCGGAGGAGGAAGTCCGTGAAGAACGGGCAGGCGGAGCAGGAGGAGGGGGCCGAGCAAACCCACATCTCCCCCAATGCCATTTTCAAGGCCCTGCAGGCCGATTCGCCTCAGTCTTCCTCCAGCATGAGCGAGGTTCATTCTCCCGGAGAGCACTCTGGTAAAGCTGCAACCTGACACCACAACACACACACACACACACACACACACAAAATCCCCTGGGCCCCGCTTGCTGGACAAGGCTGCCAGGGAGACACACCGGCGTCCCTATCTTACCGAGAGGCTGGGTGGTGGCACCACAGCAAAAGCAGGGTGCTGAACCAGACTCTAAAAGCAATCTGCAAAGGGAGAGCGTGACAGCCAGGCAAACACTAGGAGAGCCGGGTGCAGCCTCCGAGACCCTCCCCCAAACACGCTTCTGGAGGCTCAAAACTGTTCCCACCAACTCCTCTCTTAGTTTCAATCAATTTCTCTCCCCTTTTTTAGTTGAGAAATTCAATTCAAACTGACGCTGAGACCCTGGGCCGTCTCAAAAGCCCCGTGTTTTATGCTGCCTCTGTACACAGGTACAGATCACATTCGGGTTAGAAAGCAGGAAAGGTCGGTTACCCATCGCCACTGGCTTCAGGGGCAAAGCAGTGATATCTGCCAGGGGCCCTAAAGATCCTGAGTTAGCCATTAACCAAGTTATCACCATTATGCAACGCCTCCAGCCTATAAAACCAGCTCACTTTAGATTACAGTGCCTCAGCTAAAGGGATGCCTGGGGATACAGGGCTCACTGAATTTAACTGCAAACCAGCCAGCTGACAAGGACATGCGCTCTCTCTTTCTCTCTCCAGGGCAGTCCCAGGGGCCCCCGACCCCTCCGACAACCCCCAAAACGGACGTCCAGCCGGGTAAGCAGGACCTGAAGCGAGAAGGGCGCCCGTTGCAGGAAGGAGGAAGACAGCCACCCCACATTGACTTCCGGGACGTGGACATCGGGGAGCTCAGCAGCGACGTCATCTCCAACATCGAGACCTTTGACGTCAATGAGTTTGACCAGTACCTGCCGCCCAACGGTCATCCTGGCGTCCCGGCCACACACGGGCAAGCCGGGCCAGTCACCTACAGCGGGAGCTACGGGATCAGCAGCACGGCTGCCACTCCCGCGGGGGCGGGGCACGTGTGGCTGTCCAAGCAACAGCCGCAGCCACCGCCGCAGGCCCCGCCCCCGCCGCAGCACACGCTGACCCCCCTGAGCAGCGAGCCGGGCCAGGCCCAGCAGAGGACACACATTAAGACTGAGCAACTCAGCCCCAGCCATTACAGCGAGCAGCAACAGCATTCCCCTCAGCAGCTCAACTACAGTTCCTTCAACCTGCAGCACTACAGCTCCTCCTACCCGACCATCACCCGCTCACAGTACGACTACACCGACCACCAGAGCTCCAACTCCTACTACAGCCATGCCGCCGGCCAGAGCACCAGCCTCTATTCCACCTTCACGTACATGAGCCCCACCCAACGGCCCATGTACACGCCCATTGCAGACACTGCCGGGGTCCCTTCCATCCCCCAGACCCACAGCCCGCAACACTGGGAACAGCCTGTCTACACACAGCTGACTCGGCCCTAAAGGCAGCCACCACCACAAAAAGTGAGAGAGAAACAAGACTGTCTCCAACTTTTGTGTGTGTGTGTTTTTAAAAAGACACTCGCGCTCAAGGTGATGAAAAAGAAGAAACCACGTCGGGCCTTCTGCACTACAGCCCCCGTCAGGGTGTGGCCAGACCACTCTGCTGAGAACCAGCAAAACTCGGTACAGACATTGCAAAGACTGGACTTTAACCTGGATGGGGGGGGCGAGAGATGAGCTTCCTCACCGGCCAACTCATCTGCCAGTGATTGGACTTTTGTAATTATTTTTTAGTAGTACTGAAAAGCGAGAGAAAAAAAAAGGAAAAAAATACCCAGAGTCCTCTGTGAGGAATACTCTCTATTTTAAATATTTTTTAGTATGTACTGTGTATGATTTGTTACCAATCTGAGGGGATTTATACGTATTTTTAGAGGGTTTTTTTTTAATGCTCTTATTTTTCCGACCGCTAAAACGACACTTAGTGGAGCAGTCCTAGCAGTCAGAGGTATTTTTGTATAGATTAAAATATTTTTTCTTTAAAGAAAAATAAAATAAAACAGTGCACATTCATTAGGAACAACAACGGCTAAACAGAGATCAGTATCTGGCTAAGCTTTGGTCAGCGGAACAACCTAGGAGACGCAAGGGGTTAAAAGCCAAATAGACTTTATTTTTCTAACGTAGAGAAGGGCAGGAGGAAAATGTGTTAGTTTTATTTTTTCAAAGATCGTGAGCCTTAAAGCAGAGCGCTGTTGAAAAGCCTTAATAGCAGCTAGTTTTCTTCCCCTCCCGGAGATTCTTCTGTCGCTGCCCTCCCATGCAAAAAGAAAGACAGAGCCCAAAAGGGAGGTAGATCTGTTTTCGGGGAAAATGAACGTCTGACCCTCTTCCCAACAATCAGCAACAGATTACGATGCCCCAACCAGCATCGCCCTCCTCAGCTTCCTGCTTTGGACACCATGTGCCTGACAGATGCTGGAAACCCCTCACATCACCTCCCCAGCCCTTTAAAGAGCTTTGAGTGCTAACATCAGGGCCTGATCCAAAACCCATTAAAGACCCCTTATTGGCTTCAATGGACTTTGAATGAAACCCGGAGGGTGCATTGGAAACATCAGACGCATTTTAAATTATTTATTTTGTGAGAAATGCCATTCTAATCCAGATTTTCTTTTTCTTTTTTTTTTTTTTTAAATCTCCCTTCCATTTTTTAACTCCTTTAAAAACAATAGATTTGTTGGAGTCTTTTTTGGAGGGTACAATGCCTATTAAATTATGGTCTAAACTGTAACCAGTTCTTTATTTATCTCTAATTCCTTTGTATTATTATTATTATTATTCTTTGGAATCTGTGTCCAAGGTTTGTACAAATGCAGTCTCTTCCTTTTTTTTTTTCTTTGAGGATAAACTGGAATTTTGTTTTGTATGAACTAGAGATTGCAAATGTAGTGTATCACTGAATCATTTGCCTCGTTTTCTGCCTCAGCTCTTTTGGACACACGACCGTGTGTGTATGTGAGACAAAAAACGCCATTGACAAAATGTGTGGGGGTCACCTTGCTAATCTTCCCCCTGCCCCATCCCTGATGTTGTTTAGAGGTGGGGAAAATTGACTTTGGTAAAAGCTGTGGCCAAACAGTTATGGATTGCTTTTTAAAAAAGACAGCAAACTTTTTTTATTTAAAAAAAATGATATATTTGTTAACAGTTGTGGGAGGTGGTTTTTTTTTTTTTTTTTTTTTTGGAGGAGTTTGGTTTGGTTTTTTTTTTAGGGTTTCAGTAGAAAAAAAATCTTAAAGCACTCATGTTATGGCATCTTTCTATTTCTGTATAAAAGCAGATCTTTTTAAAGTATTTCTGTAACTTAAAAGACCTGTCATTTAAATCCTATTTTGTCTTTAGGTAAGTTTGTTTTATTTTGTTTTGTTCACAAGACCATTTGTTCTCTTTTTTGAAACTTACCTTTTTTGTATATTATTGTTTGCAATAAATATACGTTGTATTAATGAAAAATACGCAATTGGTTTTTAAAAATGTTAAGTGCATTCACTGAAAAACAACAGGATGTGAGGGATCCAGTGGGTGCTGGATACAGAGACTTGTAAACTTTTGCCTCCTGCCTTGATTGCAGGGCCGGATTGGGGGGGGGGGGCTAGCTGCGCAGCTACCCGGGGTGCCAACCTATGGGGGGGGTGCCCGATTGCAGCTGTAAGGTGTGCAGCACGCCAAGGGGTGGGGCCACGCATGCACCATGCGCCCAGGGGCGGAGCCGCGCATGCGTGGCGTGCCCGCTGCCCGGGGCGCAGGAATGGCTCGAGCCGGCCCTGCCTGATTGATACAGTGACTTGTAAACTTTTGTCTCCTGCCTTGATTAATTTTTATCACTATATCGTCTTGGGACCGGAGCCCGCTTAACTGAGCCCATTCCCACAACGGTTCTTTACACAAGACTCCCATTAAAGTCAAGCAATTGTGTTAATTTCCTCCTACAGCCATAGCCCTCTGTGGTCAGTGTTAATTCCATGGCGGAGGGTTGGTAATTGATCAAAAGCTACCTGGTTCCGACTGCCTCTCAGAAAGGCCAGTATGCAAAACCTTCAAAAGCTGCATTCCTAGTAATGTGTTGCAGGAAAATATTACAGTGGGTAAGATACTCCTCCATGCTGGTGTTTGTGTCCTGTACACATAGGATCCTACACAAGTTGGTGGTCTCAGGCCTGTTCCTGGTGGCCAAATGTCCCTCTCACAAACACCATGGTCACATCTGAGGCTAAGTGCTACCAGAGTGGATGAAAACATAGGCGTGGGAATTGGGCGGGGCGGTGTGGTAGCATCCCTTGTCTCTAAGTGGTTTACAGTTTGGTACAACAGCTGTCAGCACCCCCACTACCAAAACTGTTCCAGCACCCCTGGCAGAAGAGGACCGAAGGAGGAAATGGAGCTAGAATTCCCCTCTTACCTTCTAAGAAGCAATCTTCCCAGCTCCAGAGGAGGCCTATTTAAATGAATCAGGAGTGGGATTTGCATTGCTGCTGCTGATTCCTGGGCCTGTTACTTTACATCTATACAGCAGTGTTAGTTCGGAATAACATAGTCGGCGTCTACACTACAAGCTGTTATTTCGACATAATGGCGAGCTGGAGGAGTTCTTACTCCGACTCCTGGAACCCGCATGTTACGAGGAGTACGGGAAGTCGGAGGAAGAGTGCTCTTCCTCAGACTTCCTGCTGTGTCGACAGCGCCAAAAGCTGAACTAAGCTATCGACATAGCTCAAGAGGCGTCGCTTATTTCGGCTTTCGCCCTGCTGTGTAGACGTGCCCTTAGGCAAATAAATGGAGGAGACTCCACCTGCGGAGTTGTCAACTGGTCTAAATCAGGGTGGGGAGGCCCAGAGGCTGGATGCAGCCCCTGGTTTGCCTAGATCCAACCCTCAAAGCTTGGGGGGGGAGCAGTTCCCCCTGCATTGGGGAACCCGCACTGGCACTCCAGCCCTCCTGCAGTCCCCCAGTGGGGCTGGAGCGCACAGAATCTACTACCCCCCCCAAGCTCTGGTGAGCAAGGGGATGGAGGTGGGGGGGTGTCTTTCTCCTTCTCAGTCAGGAGCCATGTCAGTGAGGTAGGGTTTTTTTTTTGTTTGGTTGGTTGGGGTTTTTTTTTTGCTTCTAACTTGTGTGCGGCCCCCGACTGATTTTTCTGTGGGTCAGCAGACCCCCGACCCAAAAAGAGTTCCCCTCCCCGGGCTAAAGGCACAAATCGACCGAAGGCTGAGCTAGTTTCCCCTCCCCTCCCCCCGCCCCCCCCCCCCAAAAAAGTGGGAAGCCACAAGAATGGTTTTTCTTTGTCAGTTTCTTCTCTTTTCAGAGACAGATTAATCCCTGGCATGGCTCCAGGAAGTGAAAGTGATTAAGAGAAGAGCCCAGCTGACTTGTCCCGGCTGCAAAGGAAGCCCATTCACCTGAGACGGGCAATGGGCTTCACATCGCCACCTGCAGGACGGGGCGGGAACCTGATTTGCTGTGCACCACCCGTTCGTTACCTGCATTGCAGGGTTAAGCAATTCCTAGGGCACTGGTACAAACCCAGCACAGCCAGGGGGTGGGGAGGAGGCAGGGCGGTGATAGCAGATGGGACTCCGTGAGGTTTGGCATGAATCACTCGGGGAGTTTCCAAGATCGCATGGACTCTCTCAGGTCATTTTCACTCAAGCAGATGATCTCACCCCCTCCCCCTCTCCCGAGCAGCAGAACAGAGCAGGTATCAGCCTCTGGACCATGATGTCACTTTTCGGCCCAGCCAGGGGGCAGGCTGGGGTTGTTAAAGGCCACGTAGACTCAGGTGTGTGTTATATTGACTCTGTTTTGTCAGGTTTCCTGTTGGAAGAATCTGAACACTGCCCATGAGCCGGGTTTCCATCAGGGCAAACGCCATCTGCATGAGTAAGAATTTTGCAGGAGCCTTAGTCTGTGAGCCCTGGTCTGTCCTAGGACCTTCATCTGAAATAACCGTCCTCCCCCACGTTCGACGTAGTCAGCCGTGAGTCCACACTCCCAAGCCTGTTATTCCGGAAAAAGGGGCCACAGAATTCAAATTCTGAGGTCCTGCTTTTCATCAGGAATAATGCTAATTCCAAACACAGTCCGAAGTAACACTAGTGTGGACGCGCTGGTGCCGCTAATTCAAATTAATTGGCCTCTGGGAGGTCTCCCGCCGCTCACCCTTGCTTCCTGGCGCTCTGAGTCCAAGATAGAGCGCTCCATTACCGGAGCCTGCTTCGGATGACATTCCCCATAGTGAGGACATGCAAGTTTGAATATGTTAAATCGGCAGGTCTTAAGTCAAACTTAGTCATTTTGAAATAGTTTCCTAGTGTAGACACAGCCCAAAGGTGTCTATAACCCCCTATTCGATCTCTGGGAGTTTTCCTACTGACTTCAGCGAGCAAGCCCATAAACCTTATATCCGGGCCGGAACGTGGCAAGGGTCTCCCACCTTTCGCGTGGTTATCACGTCCATCGGCAGGACTGTGCCTTCCCCTACATGTCCATGGACCCAGAGCGTTCCGTTTGTCCCGACGTGTTCTCAGGCCGCACGCACTCACTGAAAATGCCATCACTGCCCATCCAGGTTGACGCGGACTTCACCAAGTGAACTGTGGGCAGCGGCGTAAATCCTTCTGGCTGCAACACTGGGCTTGCCACACCGCTCCTGGCCGCGTTATATCGCAGCCCTGTTACCACCTCTGTGCAGTCACTGAGCTCGGCCAATTCACCTCAGCCCGATTTGCTGCTCCTGCTGCTATTCCAGTGGTGGGAAAGCTACTGAGCGCTCAAGCTCGATCTACAGCCCGCGATCGACTTTGTTATTCCAGGGCTACACACCGCTGTGCAAATGCACCTGAAAGCTGGCCTGCCGCCCCCCCACCCCACGCCCTGTTATTCCAGGGTTAGATTCTCCAGGCACAGCTCTGCCCATGCACCTGCAGATCCGCTCTACCTCTATGTAGGACACGCAGCTGCATAGGGCACCCAAAAATTCAGGGCACCGCTGTGTCTTAATGTCCACCCGCCCGCCTTCCTTGGGAGAGGATCTGGTTAACTGAAAAGTGACCAAACTGGCCAGAGCTATTAGCACAACACTGAATCTGTGAAAGAGACATTCAAATGGTAATAGAGGCATTGAACAGGCATTTGCCAATCCCAGGTCAACATTGTCGGTTTCTGAATTGACTGTGTCAGTCGACAGGGCCTTAGTTTCAAATGTTTTTTTTTCATTAGGGCGTTGGTGAAGATGATAAAAGCACTTCTCTAAAACATCATCTGCCTTGGGCGCCAGGGCGCAGTTTAACAGTCCTGCATAGGGCCCCGCAAACCCTAAGGATGGCCCCGGCAAAGCTGCAGCACCCATCGCGGCTTCCTGCAGCTGCCGCGGAGCTGGCCCTCCCCAGTGTTCTGCCTCGTGGTCTCGAGACACAGAGCAATGTGTACTCGTGCCAGGAGCGTGGCTTTGCTGCAGAGGTGACAGGCTACCGCAGGAACGCACGGCATTACCTCACTCGTGTCTCAACAGCTCAGTCATCCAGCTAAGACGACCCACAGGAACAAGCCCCAGAAGCTAACTGGAAGACGCACAGAGACAACCGCATGCTGGGAAGAGACACGCATTCCAGGACTCCTCGGGATCTGCCACCATGTACTGCCCACAACACCTGTTCTGCCATGTCCCTGAGTGTTTGACAGACTCCGAGAACTTCCCTGCCTCCCGGCTGGCTGCTGTACGAGGGACCATGGGCAGAGGAGACAAAGCTGGATGCTGGACGTTGGCATTTCCATCCTTCAGTGGGTGGTGCCCATTAACAGTCACATTTCTGCCCAACCGTTTCTTGGGTACCGGATGGATGGTCTTGAAGGCACTAGACAGGAAGCCATGAGCTCTGGAGTCACTTCTCCACTCTGCTACAGACTCACTCAGCCCTGGTCAGCACTAAGGCTTTATTTCGAAATAACCCCCCTTAGGTCGAATGAATAAACGGAGCGTCCACATGACCAAGCCCGTTATTTCGAAGGAACGGGCTGCTTAGTTCAAAATCTGTCCTCCTGATTTCCTCGGGGAATAATGCTAATTTCAAAATCGTGATTTTGAAATAGCGGTCGTGTGGACGCGCCGGTGCCTCTATTTCAAAATAACAACTCCCCAGAGCCATTCAAACTAAGTACTCCCCAGGGCTTCCTGGGGCTCTAAGTCCCGGGCAGCACGTCCACATTAACGGAGCTTGCCTCAGACTCATTTCAAGGCTCCCCTGTAGTGAGGACGAGCTAGTTCGATTTTGTTATTTTGGGAGTTATTAAATCAATTTTAGTTATTTCAGAATAGTCTCCTAGTGTAGACCTGCCCTATGTGACCTTGAGCAAGTCATTCAATCTCTCTACACTGCATTCACATATGGATAAAATAATAAAACAAATAAATAAAGCTTCCTTTTTCCCACCAGTCTGCTGGCAGTTCTACTTCGATTGTAAGCTCTTTGGGGCAGGGGCTGTCTCTTACAAGATGTCTATGCAGCAACCAGCACAATGGGACCCTGATCTCACTTAGGGCCTTAGGGACCTGGTCTCTAACCACCCGTGTCATTTAAAGAATCAGTATTAACACAGCCTTCTTACTTGTGCTACAAGAATCAAGGACTAAAACTGAAAGGAATTTATATACTAGATGCATTAGATAGTAAATGGGTAGAGCCAGTTCCAACAAGGCAATGTTTTCTAGTGGATAGAGCACTGGTCTGGGATTCAGAGAACCTGGTTCTATTCTTCACTTGACCACAGGCCTGCTAAATGACACTCCACCTCTCTGTGCGCCCAATTAATGCCGCTACAAAATGGGAATAACGAACCCGGCCTGCTTTGTAAAGCCCCTTTAAACCTACTGACAAAAAGTGCAGGTTGAGGCTCTCTGGTTTGGCACTCTGTAGTCCTGGCACGATTTGAGTTGGCCACATCCCTGACATGTGGACATCCGGCTAAGTTTCCTGCAGTCCCATAAAGTTTATTTACATCCACCAATCCTGGCTCTCAGTGTTCTGTGCTGTTATCTAGCTCTAATTTACCCCTCATGTCTTCGAAGAGTCCAGTCATCAGTGGAAGTGTTGGTAATGCTGCTCGACAATATCGACCGCCTGTGCTTTGGCAAATTCTCTGATTCAGCCTCCAGTCAGATCTGCAAGGTGCTACACTAGAGCGGTTCAACCTGTACTGTGAAAGGGCTGGGTATCATTTTGATTCGTTCACCTGACTGGGCAGCGGTAGTAGAGTGGGTGGAAATGTTTCCACCAAAAAACGTTTGCCAGGCAACTGTGGTTTTTTTCAAAATGGATTTTTTTTCCCGTTTTGTTCAAAGTGATTTTCCCCTGGGAGGAAAATTTGTAGCATTTGTCTGCCAGCTCCGCTGCTTCGTTATTCTTTATTGTATTTGTATGGCTGTTGCTCATAGGATTTCGGGTCACTAGCCATTTTCCTGTTGTGTCAGGAGCTGAACACACGGAGAAGCTAAGTAAGCCTACAATCTACAAACTCGGTTCCGTCTACGACTGGTGTTTTGCGGGTGTTTTGCCCAGTAATGAAAGAGGGAAACTGTTTCAGAACCAGGACCACATTCAAGTGGGTTGCTTATTTCATTTCCTGATCTGATTCACCTCATTCCAGGAAAATGCTTACAGACAATATCGCCGAGAAGTTCTGACCAGCCTATAGACTCAGGTCTAAATCGTCCAAGGAATTTAGACTCCTAACTTCCCTTAAGAACATAAAAACATAAGAACGGCCATACTGGGTCAGACCAAAGGTTCATCTAGCCCAATATCCTGTCTTCCAACAGTGGCCAGTGCCAGATGCCCCAGAAGGAGTGAACAGGTAATCATCAAGTGATCCCTCTCCTGTCATCCATTTCCAGCCTCTGACAAACAGAGGCTAGGGACACCATTCCCACCCATCCTGACTCATAGCCATTGATGGACCTAACCTCCATGAGTTTATCTAGTTCTTTTTTGAACCCTGTTCAAGTCCTGGTTTTCACAACATCCTCAGGCAAGGAGTTCCACAGGTTGACTTGAAATCAGTGCTTTCCTGACACCATGTATAATGATGACTAACCTAAAAGCTGTAATGAACAACCAATAAAAATGTCTTTGTGCCACTTTGCATCTGAAAATCATGGGGTAGGAGGGGAGCGTCGGGTTCCTAGGCAGATGATTGTCTTTGCTGTTGCTGCTATGTTTTTCCTTCCATTTTTGTAGCAAGAAGGAAAGATTCCTTTGGAAGTAGGTCTGTGCAGGAAAAGAACAGAGATGGCCAACTCGCCTCGGTGTGGGGCTCCCAGGAATAACTGGCTGGAAAAGCCAAGTCCCTTTCCAGCTCTAGCCATACCCCACCCTGGATAAGAGGCGCTGTACGTTCTACTGCAGCATTGGTTTCCATCTCTGCCACCCGGGGTGGACTTGGGTCATGAATGGAAAATGGCTTCAGCGGGCTTTCTCCCGTGCCACTGTTCCTGGCGTGCACCATGGAGTAAACACACCCGACTCGCTCCGTAGCACTGAAGGGTACATGGGCGCTGATGGAGGGTGCGGGAGGAAATGATGGGGAGACCTGTCATGCCGCAGGGCAGGGCTCCCGTAGAAAGCAGAGGCGACGAGGGGGGTGAGACTATCACAGCCCAGCGCGCAGGGGAACTGCTGCAATGCTGCAGGGCAGGTTGGAGCCAAAAAGCAGTTCCCAGAGCCCAGTGCAAGGATGGTGGGGAACGCAGGCAATGCTGCAGGGCAGGTTTGAGAACAGGCAGGTGGGGGCCTGCGCCCGCAAAGCTACAGGGCAGGGCTGAGCGGGGGAAGAAAGTGGGTAAAACAATGTGACCAGTCCCAGGTGTTTTGCTGTCACCGTCTCTTTGCTGGAATCACGGCCTTAGCTGTAGTGTAGGAACTGTTCCCCCACTCCCCCAATCCCTTAGTCTACACTAGGCCACGTCTACACTAGGAAACCATTTCAAAATTACTAAATTCACCTTAATAACTCATGGTTTACAAGTTTGAACTAGCGTGTCTACGCTACAGGAGAGCCTCAAAATGAGTCCGAGGCAGGCTCCGTTAACATGGACGTGCTACCCCGGACTTAGAACCCCGGGAAACCCTGGGGTGTCATTAGTCTGAATGGCTCTGGGGAGTCGTTATTCCGAAATAGCGGCCCCAGAGTGTCCACACGACCTCTATTTCGAAATAACTCTTTTGGAATTAGCGTTACTCCTGATGAACAGCAGGAGTACAGCTTTCGAATTCAGCGACCCGTTATTTCGAAATAATGGGCGTGGGCGTGTGGACGCTCCGCTTATAAATCCAACCTAAAGGGGGGTTATTTGGAAATAAAGAGCAGGGCTGAGAAACTCCAAAAAGAGGGGTGGGAGGGAGGAGATGGGAAAAGAGACCCAACTCCTGGGACATCCCACCCGGCTTCTCAGATCTCTGCTCTGGAGCCTGAAAATGCCTCACTGTCTCAAACCAGCGCTGTGAGACAGCTGCCTAGCTACCTTCCTGCCTGCCATGCTCTCTGTTCCAGTAAATGCAGCTTGAGTGAGTATCACCTCAAACAGCTGTTCACAATCCAGGGATTCTTCTAAGAGGGGGAGCTACGCCGCGGCTGGCTGGTTGCTGGGATCCTGCGACCCATTGGGCTTCCTGCCCGCTCTAACCTTGGCAGATGCAGCTGTCCAGATTGTCTAACCTGTTGCGTGGTGGCTGGGATTTTGATTCTTCAAGCCCCAGGTCCTGGAGTCTGGAGGATTTCTCAGCTGCGGTTGAGAAACAGCCAGCCACAACGTGGGCAACATTTGCGGTGGCAGTAAACACAAAATAAGCTTGACAGCAACGCGCCTGCAAGCCAGAAAGGCTCCATAAATGAGAAGGCCAATGAAAAAGAACCCAAGGTGGGTTATTTTCAAAATCGTGTGATTTTGAGGGATGCAAGCTGGGGGCCTCAGGGTTGCGACAGCTGTCGCTGCAGGCAAGGATTATCTCTGCAGAGCTGCTGAAGGGCCCAGCCCAAACTGGGGGCTGCTGCGGATCAGGCATGGCAAATCTGTGTGTAGCCAGACCTTGCAGAAGACTAGACCTCAAACTCCCCTCAGCCTCTACCTTCTCCGCCGGTCTCTAGCCAGCACTATTCCGCCACCAAATTCACACCAAGTGCAGTTTTGCATGGGAAATTGTTGAATACAGTTTCCTACTAACATCTAATGCACCCCAATGTAGGGTTGCCAGATACCTTCACAAAAAATCCCAAACATAGCAGGGGAAAAAATTGGTTGAGCAAAAAAAAGAAAGGAGTGGACCAAACGTGTTAAAAAAAAAAAAAAGGTCGCTGCGCCTTTAAATACACCCACTGTCCCACTGACAGGGCGTTCTGCCCAACAAAAACAGAAAATATTGGACATTTTACATGTCCAGTATTTTCTGTTTTTTCTTTTACCAGACAGAAGACACAATTACCGGACTGTCTGGGTGAAAACTGGACACCCGGCAACCCTACCCCGATGGGGCATGGCAGGGCGGAAGGGGGAGAAAACCCACATCCTGCCTTTCCAAGAAAAGAACCAGAATGGTCCCTTACTGTATAGACCTTCCACAATGCCCCTCACCCCATCTCAATAGCACCTAGTGGCTGCAGCGGTCACACAAGTAATTGATCACAAGGCAAACAGAGAGATGTACAGCCTCTTCCCGACTTACGAACCGGTTACGGACCAAGCAATTGGTCGTAACTCTGTTTGTTCGTAAGTCAGACCCCACAGAGTTACACGTGACGGCGCTGTTCGTAAGTGCGGATCGCGTTCATAACTCGGGGTCCGTCATTTACAACAGCTTCGGTCATAAATGCGAACGGTCATAAGTCGACTGTTCGCAACTCGGGGGACCGGCTGTATTTACTTAGAGTTGCATTCTCTGTAAGCTGAGCGCTTGGGCAGCCAAAGGAGAGATGCCTCCCAGCTGATTAGCAGAAGCAGCATGTGTTTCTCCTGGTGGTGCACATCCACCCCTACCTCTGTGCACAGGACAAAATTTAGTCTGCACATGGGTGGAAACAATTAGAGGGAACACAGCTCTCTACCCAGTTACCATTGGGGGCTGCGGAGGCAGTTCTCTGTGTTATGTAGGCCACATCCACACAATATAGACCACCTGTACAGCCCTAGGGATGTCACAAGGGCCACAACTGTGGGCTGATTGGGCCTTGGGGGTGGAAGACACTGACTTACACAGTGGGGCAGGCACCACCTCCTGGTCCGAGGACCAGCAGAAAAGGGGCCCTGATCCCTGACGGGGGCCTTACATGCTGCCCTAATACAAATTAGTAACATATCATCCGTCATCATTAACCACGCTGTGGACATTACATACAGCAGCCCTGTCAGGGTTACACCTTACAGGCAAAACTGCACGGACAGCAGTAGGGGATTGGCCCTCGTGAGCACGGTTGGGGCAGAGCCATTGAGATAGGTCACGTAGGGTGAAACTCCACCGTTTGTGCTGAAGAATAAAATCCTGGGACAGTTTTAATGCACTGAAAGAGGCAGATTCCGGTGACAGCAAAAAGCTTGGGTTACAGTGAAGCCGTGTGAAAAAAATCCCCGACTTCCCCATAAAAAATTAAGGTTTCGATAAAAACCTTTTGAACTATGAAATAACAGGCAGCTGTGCAGCTAAGTGAAGGGCCGGGAAGCAAGCTTCCAAAAGCACATTTTTAAGGAATGGCCTACCTGGGCGCTGCTCTCACTGTTCAGGGACTAAAAAGCCATCCATGATTGGCATCCCTTCCTTCATTCTGATGATTGTTGGAGAAGTTTTCTGGAGAGTCTTTGTGGAGTTTTAGCTCCGTCTCATGCATTTCCCATTTTAAAAAGTAAAAACAAAGAAGCCATAACAGTCATGTTTACTTTTAACTCTTGGCAGGGAAGATTGGTCCTTTGTTTACCTTTTTTCTTAGTCTTTTATTGGAAACACAGTGTCCCATCTTGCAGCCGGTCCCTCACACAATGGGGCTCCCGTGTGGATCTATCTGCAAGATCTGCCTGGTCTGGAAATATTACAGGACCCTCATTATGGGGTTTCAGTAGGGGTGCCACTGCTGGGCCAGTGGAATGGCAGGTGCAGAAGAGATTAATCCAGGAGAGGATGAGTGGTCTTGTAACTAAGGGGACAGCTACATTGTAAAGGTTAACCCTCCATGTCATGTCTCAGAATCTAGGTCCACCCTGCCCTCCCCAGGTGAATGCCCTATCCCCTAGGCCATGCCAGAACCCACCCCAACCCACCACCTTACTCTCAGGGCACCCTTTATCCCACCTCTTGCTGGAGGACAGGGTGGACCCAGGACTTGAACCAGCCACCCTACCCTCCCCAAAATTCAGGGAGGGGTCCTGAGGACCGGGCTGTAGGGCCATCAAGCCTGAACATGTACGCTACAGGTTGTACCTCCCCTAACCGGGACTCCCTGGTCTGTCAACAGGGGGGCGCAGGAGGGAGTTCTGGCCCCTGCTGCCGGGAGGTCACGGGGGGCTGGCAGTAGCAGCAGAGTCCCGCAGCCACAGAGCCTTGTGAAGAGCTGCTGCCACAAAGCCCCAGCCCGGGGAGCCAGGATTGGGCAGGCAGCAGCAGGCTCAGCTGGAGTCCTAGCCGGGAGCAGCATGGGCCTTGTTGGGAGGGACTTCCCCTCATTTGGCAAATCATCTTGTTCCAGACCTGGGTGCTGGATGAGGGAGGGCCAACCTGCGCTATTTTTAGCTCCGCAGTCCCAAGCCCCATAAGCCTCTCCCCCATGTAGACAGATCCACAGGCCCTAGCTGAGGACTTAGGAAGTTTGGGTTCGATTCCCAAGACTCTGTGTAGAGCAGTGGTTCTCAAAGTGTGATCCATGAACCACTAGTGGTCCACAATTATCTCGCAGGTGGGCCGTGGGCTTGGGGCGTGTCCTCTCCCACAGCACAGAGCCGGCTTCCCACGGTGGGGGGAGGGGAGTGAGCCTCATGGGGCAGATCCAGCTTGGAGGGGAAGGAAGCAGCTCTGAACTCTGCCATTCCCCCTCCCCTCTGGCTAGGGAATGGCAGCCCAGGAAACCACTCGCCTGGAGGCTTTCCCTGCTGCTCCCATTGGCTGGAATTATGGCCAATGGGAGCAGCAGAGAGCGGTGCCTGGGAATGGCAGGAGGCACGGAGCCAGGTAAGTGTCTTCCATCCTCCTCATGCTAGACCCTGCTCCCACACCCTCCCTCCCGGCCATCCTTCCCACCCTCAGCCTGCTCCCGCACCCTACCTCCCAGCCATCCTTCCCACCCTCAGCCTGCTCCCGCACCCTACCTCCCGGCCATCCTTCCCACCCTCAGCCTGCTCCCGCACCCTACCTCCCGGCCATCCTTCCCACCCTCAGCCTGCTCCCGCACCCTACCTCCCGGCCAGAGCCCACAACCCTACCCCATCCTGCACCCATTTTGTCATCGTGGGCAGTTGGCTGGTGGTCCATGGAAAGGTCTGTGTTGAGTGTGATGGTCCATGGGCCAAAGAGTTTGCCCATGCTCTAAAGCAATGGTTCTCAAGGATAGCTCTGTGCCTCAGTGTCTCACCTTTAAGATGAGGAGGCTCATCTCTTGTCCATCTTGCCTGTTTAGCTCTTCAGAGTAGGGAATGTTCCTGACTATAAGTTTGTACAGCTCCTAACACAACAGGGCTCAGACCACAGTGTGGGACTGCCATTATACCATTGCCCTATCTTCTGACATCAAACTCCCATCCTGACACCAACATCACTCCTCCACAGAACAGGGTTTTGCAAATTGCCTTCCTAGTGGAGGAGAAATCAGTATTCATATATTCTAAGCTCAACTTGTTCTATTTACAGATATACCCCACTCCTGGAACAAAACTGTCTAAAACAGCATGCAAGGCAATTGCTTCTTTCAGGAAGCTCAGTCCAATCGCAACATTCTGTTTCCAAAGAGCCACACTGCATCAAAAACTTACTCCAATCAGAGACAAAAGCAGAGAGTAACTTTTCCTGTTGCCCTCACTGCTCCCAGAAAATTGCATAACAAAACTACCACCACTGCACAGCATGTCTTACCAAGACTGAGCATTTGCTCATATACTGCTCAAAAGAACGAGGAAGATAACATGTAATGATGCCACTTTTTGGTGTAATACAAAAAGAGATAGCAACTGTGGCACCCATTCCCAGTGCAGAACCAATCTCTTGGTTTTCAGTTTATCTTTTAGGCTCACAGACCATGAGAAAGAAGCACATACATTCAGGAGTTTCACTGGGTTTGCTTCACACCTTTGTGTAAGGGCTATGAAACCCAACATACAGGGAATTCCTTCAGATATCAAAGACAAAGTTTTGACTCAGGCACTCAGGACAGACAGAGAGATTGAACAACAATGGGTATGTCTACACTTGCAGCCTATTTCGGAATAGGGCTGCAAATGTAGGCATTCGGAATTGCAAATCAAGCCTGGGATTTAAATATCCCGCACTTGATTTGCATCTTCCAGGCCGGGTGCCACTTTTTTGAAATTTACAAGCCCGGAATAACTGCCCGCGTCTACACGCGGCAGTGAAACAGGAGTTCGAAATAAAGCCCTATTTCAAACTACCTGTTATTCCTCCTGCAATGAAGTGTAGACATACCCAAGGCTCCAAGTGTAGACATACCCAAGGGGTCATGTTGACATAGCCACACACAGAGGATATAGCTAAAGGGCTAAATCATACATTTTAGGGTAAGAAAGGACCATTGTGCCCACCCTACCGGCAAAACACAGGCCAGAGAATTTCACCCACTAATGCAGCAGAAGAAATTATTCTTCTTTGCTGGGCAGGTAGGACTTTACTGAGCCCACATCCTGTGGCTGACTATTGTCTTCCAATCTTGTTTTAAAAATGCTAAGTGATGAGGATTTGCCACTTCCCTTGGTAGCTCGGTTAATGACCCTGACTGTTCACATTTCTCATCTTATTTCCAATTTGTATTTCTCTACCTTCTGGATCTGGTTATACATTCATCTGCTGGATTAGAAAACTCCCCTTCAATTACACACATCCTTATACAACTGCATATCCTCTAATGTGATCTATGCCCTCAAGTGCCAGCAATACCCCTGTGCCTCCTATATTGGCCAAACTGGACAGTCTCTGAGACAAAGGACAAATGGTCACAAATGAGACATCAGGAATGGTAACATGTATAAACATATAGGGGAACATTTTAACTTCCCTGGACATCCAATATTGGATTTACAGAGAGACACTGCTGAGCTGAAATTCATTTGCAAATTTGGCACAGTCTCCCTGGGCTTAAATAAAGACATTAACTGGTTAACGCACTACAAATCCAATTTCCCCTTCCTTTGACATTCGCATTTTCACATCAGAAGCTATGAATGGGACACATGCAGCCCACTTAATTAGCTTCATTAACACAAGTCCTACAATTGACAGGTAAATGCTTTTGCATTTTTGCATATATATATATATATATACATATATATATATATATATATATAGGATTTTGTTATTTCCACTCCAACTCGTCTGAGGAAGTGGGTTTTACCCATGAAAGCTCATGATCCTACATATCAGATACTGATGCTCTGTCTCCCATCCCCCTCCTTTTTTCTTCCCTCCCCCCTCCCCTTCCCCTCTCCTATTTATTTTGGGTGTACACATCCCAAACTCACAACTCCTGTCATCTGAAGAAGTGGGCTGTGCCCACGAAAGCTCATGATACCATCTACATGTTTTGTTAGTCTATAAAGTGCTACCAGACCATTTTTTTCTGTAACAGACTAACTCAGCTACCCCCTGAAGCTTCTACATATTTTTAGTCTCTAAGGGTATGTCTACACTGCCACCCTAGTTCGAACTAGGGTGGCTAATGTAGGCATTCGAACTTGCAAATGAAGCCCGGGATTTAAATATCCCAGGCTTTATTTGTATGTTCCCGGGCGCCGCCATTTTTAAACGCCCCGTAGTTCGAACTCCCTGCCTGTGGCTACACGCGGCACGGGCTAGGTAGTTCGAATTAAAGCTCCTAATTCGAACTACCGTTACTCCTCCTGCAATGAGGAGTAACCTTCTCCTGGTGGAAGTTCTTAGGATGAAGTATCTCACTATAGCACATGAAAAAGTATTCATAGATAAGGTGGAGATGCTCCAATCAAATTCACTCCATCACTGCCTAAGATTTCAGCCCAGGTGGTTACATAACACATGTGGATCTCAGATCCCCTGTACAACCTAGGCATAGCAGGATGAATTAGAGGGTGAAAGGGAGTCTTAAATTGGACTTTCTTCCCCTAGTATGGGGATTAATTACACTGAGCTGTCTGGGCACAAACCAACTATCACCAAGGCACATCTCACGCCATAAATTTTAAACACTAGTAATAAGATTGGACAGCAGTTTTTAGGCTTCAGCGGACAGTTTACAATTAACCTACTCCTGTCAGCTGGAAAATCAACTTCCATGTGATTCCAGCTCACATCTGATTCACTTTGACTTAGAAATGTCCTTTGAAACCAAGCAGACGCACATAGGTCCCTATGTTGAGATGGGCCCAAGATGCAAAGCTCAGAACCAGATCCTGTTCTGAACTTTCCTGGCATTTGCATAAATCAGGGGTGGGCAGTAATTTTCGATGGGGGGGGGGCCCTCTCCATGAATTTAGAAAATGCGAGAGTCGCATTCTTCCATGATATTAACAGAGGCAGTGTGGGGTCTGGGATGGAGGTTGGGTGCAGAAGGGAGCTTGGGGTAAGGGAGGAAGTTTGGGTGAAGGTGGCAGTTGTGATCTGGGGCACTGAACTGGGGTGCAGGGGGTTGGATTGTGACCTAGGGTAGAGAATTGGGGTACAGAAGGGGGTGCACAGGTGCAGCCGTTTGGGTTGTGAGCTAGGGCAGGAGGGGACTGTGATCTGGGGCAAGGAATTGGGGTGCCGGATCTGGGAGGGGATACGGGTGCAGGAGGGGGGCAGAGGATTTGAGTATGTGGAGTGGGGGGCAGAAGGTTGGGGAAGGGAGGGGCTAGGCTGCCAGAGGCAGGGTCTGGCCAGGAGACTTACCAGCCAGCAACCCGTTCCTGAATCAGCCTCCCTACCAGCAGCCCAGCTTCACAGGTGATTAACCAGCCCCACCCAGTCAGTCAGCTCCATGCATGGAGCTCGGAGCCTCTGATTGGGTGGAGCTGATTAGTCACCCATGAAGCTGGGCGTGCTGCACAATTTAGAGGGAACACTGCTGCCTGCCCCGCCATGTGCTCTGGAGCCCCTTGTGCTGCCTGGCAGCCATTTATTGAAACAGACAGCTCCCATTGGCTGGTTTCCAGCGGCCAATGGGATTGTGCTGGGGGCGGGAGCAGCTCCTAAAGCTGCCCCCCCCCTCCCCCCGTGCCCCTCCGGACTCACAGTTTTTAAAGGAACACCGCCCCGCAGCTGCGTTTCTGAGCAAGTGGGAGGGGCGAGGCAAGCGGGGAGCCTGCCCAGGGCACCCCACAGCGCCTGCAGGCCGGATCTGGTGGCTTGGTGGGCCGGATCCAGCCCTCGGGCTGTATTTTGCCCTGGCCTGCCATAGAAGAACTTGGTGTGGTTTATTATAGGAATAAAGACCACATGGGGAATTGGGATATAAACTTCCTCACATGGGTCACAACTGTTTGGCCCGTGGGCACAGCGGAGAGACTTTGTCAGGCCCTGGGGAGAGCTGGCTCTGCCCCCCAAGGGGCGGGGCCTCAGGTAGAAGGGGTGGGGCCTCAGGCAGAAGGGGGCGGGGTGAGGCTAAGCTCCACCAACCAGCCCTTTAGCACTGCAGGGTGCTTGCTGCCAGGGGCTTCGGAGGTCATTTAAAGGGCCCAGGGCTCCGGCTGCTGCAGCTTCTATATTGCTGGACCCCGGGGCAGCTGCCCCTTTTTCCCCTTCTCCCCCCCATCGGTGGCCCTGCCCAGGAAGTTGATTCAGCCCCATCTCAAGTGAGTGTATCCCCTGCTCCTTGGCTTCCTCTGGCAGAATGAACAGGAGGCCCACTCACAGCTCAGCCCACAGGGAAGAACCATCCCCCGCGGAAGGGCCAAAGCCACAAAGCGTGAGCCGCTCACACACCTCGGTGAAACGAGACTCCATTCGGCGTATCGGCTGGCAGCAACTGGCCACCAAGTCATGAGACTTTCCACAGGCCTTTCCTGGGTTGCTTTTAAGGAGGGAGAAGGACCTACCTCCGAGAGAGTCAGTCCACCCATCCAACAGCCCTCTGTCGTCTTTCAAACAACACGGCCAGCCCTTATGTACATGGGTGGCGGGGATAAGAGGCAGGGGAAGGCAATGCCTTCCCAAACCAGGAGGCGTGGCCCTACCCTCACTCAGCCCCCAGCTTCAGCATGGCTCCTGGGCTTCAGCCACACTGAGGCTGGGGCAGTGCACCCCCCTTGCGGAAGCTCCTGTGGTGAGGGGGGGCTTGCCCTGCAATGGGGAGGTGGGTTTGGCATCCATGGGGGGCAGGGCCTCAGGAAGTAGGGGCAAGGCTGGAGCTTTCTCCTGCCCTCCCTCAGCCCTAAGTAAATAAGGAAAAGTTATTTACTTGTTCCTATAACATAAGAACTAGGGATTACCAAATGAAATGAATGGTTTAAAACAAACAAAAGGACATTTTTCTTCACACAGTGCCAACCTGTGGAACTCCATGCTAGAGGATGTTGTGAAGGCCAGGACTTTAACAAAGAACTAGATGAATTCACGGAAATTAGGTCCATAAATACTTATTATTCAGGATGGGTAGGAATGGGTAGCCTCTGTTTGTCAGAAGCTGGGAATGGATGACAAAGGAGGGATCACTTGATGATTGCCTATTCTGTTCACTCCCTCTGAGGCATCTGGAATTGGCTGCTGTCGGCAGACAGGATGCTGGGCTTGATGGACCTTTGGTCTGACCCAGTGTGGCTGTTCCTATGCCTACGTACAGAAACAGAACAATCACACCTCAGCAGTTGTCGCTAGCGCCAGACAATGCTCTGACAACACCGGTGCAATCATATTTATCTCCATCTCAAAACCACCCCCGCCGAAATGATGGTCACCACTCAACACTGGCTGTGGGTGGGGTATTGCG
Source organism: Pelochelys cantorii (assembly GCA_032595735.1). NCBI lineage: Eukaryota > Metazoa > Chordata > Testudines > Trionychidae > Pelochelys > Pelochelys cantorii. Next base: position 5,036,708 of record CM064344.1, on the reverse strand, counting down.
CCTTTTGGAACCGAGGTGCATGGGCTGGGCTATGAAAGAGGCCAAGGAATGGAACAGCAAGCGGTGGGAGGCTGCAGTCAGGAGAAAAGTGCTCAGCATCTCTGTGTAAACGCGGAGCCCGGGGAGGGGGGGATAGGTCCAGACTGGGGTGCATTGGACGAGCTGTAGTCGAGGTGGGACGGGTCTGTCTGGACTGGTATAATAGGGAGCGCTGCAGGTTTGGAGGGAGGCGCATTAAGCAGCATGAAGGTGGCACAGAAATGGACCAGGGTTTGAACCACTGCTGTGCTTCAAATGGAATTTATTCCTGGCCCAGTACTCTTCACTCTTCCCATTCATCAGCACCAAATTCACTCCTAATTTTGTAGAAACAGAATGCATAGGAGCACTCCTTTATTATGGGGCAAAACAGGCATTTCCTGAAGCTTGGCCTCCCCTAAGCCACCTCTCAGAGCCCTGGGCATTGCTGACAACTGTGTCGAAGAGCAAGACCATGGGCAACTCAAGTCCATCCATCTCGCAAGCACGCCAGAGGCCTGGCGCTTACAAGGGCCTATAAGGAATGGATGATGCCAGAACTGGCAGGGAAGGGAGGGGAGGAGCGTGAGGGGCGGATGGCAGAGGGGGTGGAAACAGGAGCCCAGGCATTTGCTGTGATTAGAAGGGAAATTTCATTCCTCCAGGAACTTGGAACCAAAAGGGGTGTTGCCATGGTTTCACACCCACTGGCTGGAAATGGCGATATTAGCAGGGTGACCTGGTAATTAGAAGCTGTGCCCCCCCCCCCCGCCTCCCCCCAGGTCAGCCTGCGGGAAAATAAAGAGAGATTATCAAGCCCTGAAGACAGAGCATAATGCTGCAGGCTCCTGGGTCCCCTACCTTTTATAACCGGCCCATTTAAATGCAGATTATGACTTTCCACCTGGGGCTGCTAATCTGTCTCACAGGCAAATCCAACAATGAAGCATCTCTCAGCACGAGGGGGGGGGGGGGTGCGCTTTCGAATTGGGTCTGTCAGCAGGGTTGGGTTTCCCCCCCTTTTCTCAGGAGACACCATATGCAAATATAGTTTTCTCTCCCATTCCAACCCCCCCTGCTCCCCCTATTTCAGAGTGGTAGAGTCCCGTTTGCTCCCCAAGCTTGGGAGGGCGATTGAGGGGCAGGCTGGGCCCCGAATCACAGTGACACAGATGCTCGGAGCTGAAGAGAGCGAGGAGGAAGGCCGAGGAGTTAGTGCACGTGTGCAACTAAGCGCAGAATCTGGGACGTGCCCTGGTTCCCTGTAACAGATCTACCTCCCAGCCAATCCAGGTCTTCTTCCCCCATTTACCTACCTCTACTGATGTGTCAGGACTGATGTCAAGGTAGGACTTGACAGGGAAAAAGGGAACCGCGGACAGAGCTACCCTCCAAAGACCCTGGAACAATTCTCCCCTCCACTTCCTGTGTGATCTTGGGCCAGTTGTCGCCTCTTTCTATGCCTCAGTTTCCCCTTCTGTGCAATGAGGATTACGCTACTGTTCTACCACACACAAGGAGGATGAGGGCAAATACCCTAAAGATTGTGAGGGACTCAGATACTGTGGTGAAGATGTCCAGGGAGGCATCTTGGATGGGTTTGGGTTTTTTTGTTGAAGAGCACTCAGAGATAACAAAGTGTCAGCCCCTATTTTGCCTGAATCAGTTAGTCCATTATGAGTGAAGTAGCAGGAATTTCCACGGAGTTTCACCAGTAACTATGGTAGTTAGGAAAGTCTCGGGGGGGTCACCGTGTTAGTCTGTAACTTTAAAAATGAGCAGTCCTGTGGCACCTTAGAGACTAACAAAACTATTATATATAATATATTATCGTGCCAATAAAAAAACCCAGTGTGGACACAGTTCTAGCAGCAAAAAAGCGCTTTTAGTGGGATGGCATTTCTTTTCCCATCCAGGAAGAAGGCATATGGATACAAAAGTTTTATACCGATATAGCTGAGTGCCCATACTGTCTTTGTATGCTTTTACTGTACCCGCCTAGTGCACATGGTACACCTTAGGTATGTAAATAGGTCTCTAGGGTTTGATCCTGTGAGGCTCTAGTAATAAGCCCGATCAATAGATCTCAAAGCATTTTGCAAAGCAGGTCAGGACCACTGCTCCCATTTTATAGGTGGGGAAACTGAGGCCCAGAGCAGGGGTTGACTTGCCTGAAGTCAAGTGGCAGAGCTCTGGATTGGACACAGGTCTCCATCACAGCCCCACAGCCACTCAACTACAGAGCAGATGGGTAAAGAGATACTCCAACGTTCTCCATTCCTATTTCAGCCAATGGATTGCTTATTGCAGGGGTGGGCAATACGTGGCCGGTGGCCCAGACGCGGTTTGCCGGGGTTATATCCTGGCAGGCTGCCCAACACTTTATTTATTTGTGTGTCTACAGGTACAGCCATCTGTAGCTCCTATTGGCCACAGATCACCAGTCCCAGCCAATGGGAGCTGCAGGAAGTGGTGTCCCTGTCTACGCCATTTCCTGCAGCTCCCATTGGCTGGGATCAGCGATCCCCAGCCAATGGGAGCTGCAGCCTGCCATACCTTCAGATGGGCAGGTAAATAAAGTGTCCAGCGGCCGACCAGGGGCTAGCCCTGGAAAACCACGTCCAAACGGCAGGCTGTGTATTGCAGGAAAACCATAACCTGGCTCTTTTCAGCTGTGCATTCCCTGGTCACGTCTGCCTAAGGAAGGGAGAGGGCCCATGCTAGAGACATTTGTAGCATTTTCAGATTTAAACAAAACAAAAAAACAACAACAAATAAATATTTCATTTTAAACAGGACAATTAAAGCCAAGATCACTTGCAACACTGGCAAATGTGTGCATCGTGGAAGCCAGACACCTGTGTCAATGCAATCAGAGACTGGAAGATTTCAGGGTATGTCTACACTACAGCACTAATTCGAACTAACTTAATTCGAATTAGTTAATTCGAACTAAGCTAATTCGAACTAGTGCATCTAGACCTAAAAACTAATTCAAATTAGCGTTTTGCTAATTCGAACTAGCATGTCCACATTGAGTGGACCCTGAACCGAAGTTAAGGCTGGCCGGAACCAGGACTTAGAGTGTGGAGCTGCTGCCTCAGGCTAGCCAAGGGCTGTGCTTAAAGGGACCCGACTCCCACCCCGGACAGACAGTTCTCAGGGTTCGCCGCTTGCTTGTCTACCTCAATGAGGGACAGCAAAGCAGTCCTGTCTTGGAGTGCTCTAAGTGCCCACACTTGGCACATCACAGCACTCAGTCATCAGCCCGGCTGCACTTGCCACAGGCTGCCAATCGGGGGGCTGTCAGGATCCAGGAGTCCCTGCAGGAAAGCTTCCACCCTGAGGAGCCCGCAGAGCCACCCCAGTCCTCCCCATCGGGGGCTCGTGCCCCATTCCTCCCTCACCGCCTTCCACTTACCCCTCCCTAGCCCCCCTTCCTGATGTAAAAAATACAGGACACGTGTTCAAAAATAGAAACTCTCTTTATTGAACAAAACTGGGGGTGAGCGGATTAACCTCTGGGGAGACTGGGAAAAGGAGGTGGGAGATGGGAAGAGAGAGGGTGGGAGAGGGGAGGTGGAAACCTGGGAGGAGGGAGCTGGAAGGGGGAAGCCAGGGGAAGAAGGAGGAGGGGAAGTCTAAAACTATGGTACGCCATATCTTTAGTATTGTGTAGAGATGTGGTCTCCTCACCTCAAAAAAGATATTTTGGCCTTGGAAAGGGTTCAGAAAAGGGCAACTACAACGATTAGGGGTTTGGAACAGGTCCCATATGAAAAGAGGCTAAAGAGACTGGGACTTTTCAGCTTAGAAAAGAGGAGACTGAGGGGGGATATGATAGAGGTCTATAAAAGCATGAGTGGTGTGGAGAGGGTGAATAAAGAAAAGTTCTTCATTAGTTCCCATAATAGAAGGACTAGAAGACACCAGATGAAATGAATGGGTAGCAGGCTTCAAACTAATAAAAGAAAGTTCTTCTTCACAAAGCAAATAGTCAACCTGTGGAACTCCTTGCCACAGGAGGCTGTGAAGGCTAGAACTATAACAGAGTTTAATGAGAAGTTAGATAAAGTCATGGAGGTTGGGTCCATGGAGTGCTATTAGCCAGGGGGTAGGAATGGTGTCCCTGGCCTCTGTTTGTGGAAGGCTGGAGATGGATGGCACGAGACAAATGGCTTGGTCATTGTCTCCAGTCCATCCCCTCCGGGGTACCTGGTGTTGGCCGCTGTCAGCAGACAGGCTACTGGGCTAGATGGACCTTTGGTCTGAGCCAGTATGGCCGTTCTTATGTTCTAAGCTCAGGGTCGGGGGTCTCACTGGACCAACTTGATTTTCATGCAAACCTGCTCCTGGGTTCGCATGTGGCCTTTGGTGGCCAGGCTGGCAGCTATCCTGCCCTAGACGGCCGCATTCCTGTGCCTAGTGTGGAGGTCGTGGACGTTGGAGGCCTCCCCCCAAACCTCGATGAGGTCCACGATCTCCGCACTAGACCAGGCGGGCGCCTGCCTCTTGCGGCCCCGGGCAGGCTCCTGGGAGCCACCAGCCTGGTCCTGGGAAGAGGCGGAGGGCTGGGTGGCAGCGGGTGGCTAGCTCATGCCGTGCCAGGTGCAGGGTCTGCTGGCTGGGTGCTGGCAGGCTTACACCTGGCATGGGTACTGTAGCCAGACCGTGCCCCTTTAAGGGGTCCGGGGCCGGGAGGGGGGCAGAAGAGTTTCCCTGGCTTGCCCAGAGTGGCCACCAGGGCAAGCTGGGAAGAGCTAGCCTCCAACTAGTTCGAATTAAGTGGCTACACAGCCCTTAATTCGAACTACTTAATTTGAACTAGGTGTTAGTCCTCATCGAATGAGGTTTACCTAGTTCGAATTAAGCGCTCCACTAGTTCGAATTAAGTTCGAACTAGCGGTTTGCATGTGTAGCGCCTATGAAAGTTAATTCGAACTAACAGCTGTTAGTTCAAATTAACTTTGTAGTGTAGACATACCCTCATCTCCTTACTCCACGAATATGCTTTAAATCTGCTGGGGTTTTTTATAAAGTAGGAGAGCATTTTAATGGGTTGTAATCCTAGCAAAAAACGAATCCTCGTCCTCTGAGCAAACCTGCATGGCACCTTCTACAGCTGAGCCTCTGAGCTTAAATTCATAACTTTCGTAGACACTAAAAGATCATGGTCTTCATACACCCACTGCTGTAAATCGAATCTGCAACCCACTAAACCCACTTCACTTCACAGTTCCTTGAAAAATATTAACCACTCGCTCTACACACTATTCCACCAAGTATTGAGCTGGGATGCTCTGAATACTTACCCCAGACCGGACAGAGAGTTCTGGGAAAGCTCGAAAGCTTGTCTCTTTCCCCAACAGAAATAGGTCCAATAACAGATATTCCCTCCCCAGCCTGGCCTCTGTAAATCGTGACCCTGAGGTTGTGTCTGCTTGAGAGAGCTCGGGTCACCACTCTGTGCGGACGGGAGAGAGCTCTCCCATCGACATAATTCACCCACTCCCAAGGAGCAGCAGTAGCTACAGCAGCAGAAATTCTCCTGCCCACTAATTCTTATGTCGGTCTCGCTTATGTCGCTCCGAAGCGTGGAACGTTCCCACCCCGGAGTGATTTTGCCGACACAAGCGGTAGCGTAGACATAGCCTAAGTTAGCCATTTTCATCCAAGGGTTTGAGCGATGTTGTCTCGCAGCCATGCGATGAAAGCCTTCGCATCACCCCTTTTACAGGTGGGGAAACTGAGGCACAGAAGTGTGCCCTCCCCACCTCCCCCCAGAGGCACCTCAGCTGTCCCGTGCCCAGCAGGGAAAAAGGAAAGGTGATGCTCAAGCTGGGGTAGGCTGAGGAATCATGCTGGACATCTAACGTGGACCCATCTCCCCAAGGGCAGGGCCAGCCCAACCCTGTAGGCAAACAAGCTTTAAAGGGCACCCAAAACCTGTCCAAGGGAAGCCAGTGCTAAGTCCCTGCATGGGCAGTCCTGCCTGGCAGGGGAGAGGAAGACGACCTGCCTCTGCATGTGGGGGAAATCCTGCAGGAGCCTGCTTCTCTGAGCTGCCGTTACCCCTCACTCCCCACGCGGCTGAAGGAACCGCAGCACAGAGAAGCAATCTCCTGCAGGCTTTCCCTCGCACACGGAGGCAGATCTTCCCCCACCCCTCCTGGCCACGCAGGGGACTTAGCACTGGCTTCCCACTACTTCCCCCAAATTATTGAATGGGAGGCTCCAAAGTTCACCCAGGGCACTAAAACCCTTGGGCTGCTGCTACTCAAGGGAAAATGTCACAGTGATGATTGAGGCAGGATGGGGGCATAAATGTACAGGGCTCCAGGAGAGTAAACGACCCCTAACACAGCGATCTGAAGGTCTGGAGATGCAGCTGACACCACCACCCGCCACACACACACTAATTCCAATAAAAGACTGCTCGGGAGAAAGGCAGGCTGGCCTAGCAGTCAGAGCGTTCGCCTGGGATGTGGCAGAGACAGATTCATGTTTCAGTTCTGTCACAAATCTCCCCGGGGAGATTCTCGGCAAATAATTTACACCTAGGGCCTCTAAGGAGTTAGGCATCCAAATACCATTGAAGGTTTGGGCCTTAATTTTTCCAGCATTGTGGTCACCCTGTGAGGCAGCCGTGCCCTGAAGTAATGGAAGGACAGTGATTTGGTAGCCTGCCCATGGCACCAAGACCTACAACGCCTATGTTCTAATCCCAGCTTTGCCACTGATTCCCTCAGTGACCTTGGGCAAATCAGATCGCGTCTGTGCCTTGGTTGCTCCACCTGCAACACAGCTACACACTGCACAGGGGAAATGAGGATTAATCATGTGATGTTTGAAAAGTGCTTTGAAGCTGAATAACTGCAATTTCACACACACATACCCCCTAATATTTCAGCAGTTTAGCAACCTGGTTTCACTTGCCATAAAACTTTAAGCAGCAGGTAACATTTCAAGATCCACCAACAGGAAATTACTCTTCTTCCCATGGAGAAAAGGCCCAGACAAACTGAGCCTGGGGTTTATTACATTCATCACACGCCCTCCCCTATCCCCCAGCTCCTCCTCCTCTTTCCCAAGCGGTCGTGGTTTAGTTTGTTTGGGTGGATTTTTTATTTTTGCAAAGAGATAGTTTTCCCATGGAGATGCAATGTGCCCTGTGCCTATTAGCATCTTTGTGCATAATTAGAGCCCCACGTATTGTCATGCAAAACAGCCTCGGATGACAACACTGAATCCTGGACGACACAAACACCCGCAAGGCAGTTTCTCACACTGTTTTAGCCAATGCAAACTGGAGTTTGCAAGGGGTTTAAATGAATTCATTTCAGCTGGTTGGTCCCCCCCTCCCCCCCAAGTCTGGTCTGAGAAAGATGCATTTCTGCTCCCAGCTGTTCTCCTTCCATAGCCCAACATTAAACTCTACGGTTGGGTTTTTTTTTTTTTTAGAATTTCAGCTCATTAAAATAAAACAAAAACCAGCAAAATCATTTTGTACCCCCCACAAACCAAGGCAGGGTCAGATCGGCATTTCAGTCACAGCCCTGAGTCTCTGCTAAGGACCTAGCTACGCTACACAGCTTCTAGCAGTTCACACAAAGAGAGGAGTCTCTCACTGACTTTCTGCTCATATCCAGCTCCAGCTGAAGTCTCTTGGTATCTTCCCATTAGCTGAAATAGGTAACAGACTGGGTCCAGGGCTCATGATTCTGGGGTTTCTTCTTCCAGTTGGATAGGCATAAATCTCGGCTTTATTCAGTGGAGTCACTCCTCCGAGTTATACCAGGGCAGAATCAGGCCCCGGGGTGTTCTTCTCCCATCATTAGAAAATGACGTTTCTTTCCAAAGAAATGGCTGGTCAGATTTGGGGGTGGGGTTAGAACATCAATAGTCTGTTATAAAAATGCTGTCTGCAGGAGGAAGAGTTGGGGTCCAGAGAGAGTGTTTAGAGCAATGTTTCTTAAACTTTTAAGACTGAGGAACACCAAACAATATTTTTTTTTAATGGGGAACACCAATGGTGAGCAAAAAAAAAAAAAAGGGGTGGGGGTGGAGGTGAGGGGGAAGTTATTGAGAAAAAAAAGGATCGGGGAAAAGTTACAGAGCAAAAAAAAAAAAAAAAAGGTCACCTGCCCCTTCAAGGGCAGCCATTTTGAATTCTGTTGTTCTTCACGGCACACCTCCGACTGCCTCGTGGCACACCGGTGAGCCGTGGAACACAGTTTAAGAAACACTGGATTAAGCCAAATCCCCAGACCCAAACCTCGTCCCTCAAATTCTGGAAGAACCAGGTTTCATAGTGCGCCCTCTTAAAATGAGCCTATGCAAATACTAGACTGATCTAAGCCCAAAACTTCAATTCTGTTCCACTGAACCTTGGGGTCCTTTGGATCCAGGCTGACCTCTACCAGGACAGGATCAGCTCTGCCTGCAAGAGATACACCCCCCAAAGGCATAAACCGAATGAAAGAGATTTGCATCAAAATACAAGAGGGGTTTGGGGGTTTTTTTTGAAGCAGGGCTACTCAACTTCGGAAGCCCTGGGGGCCACAATGATACTCACCGCACATGCCAAGGGCCGCAACTTAAGTGTGGTTGCAGAGACATGCAAATATATATGCAAATATATGCAAATAGCTTCTTTCACACTGACGGGCATGAATACAAAGATTAAGGCAAGACTACACAACACACAGGGCCCATGTAAGTCAGTTCTGCTGATCTTAATAAAATGCAATATTTCCCCAATTGACACCCATATGACAGCACTCTGAATGAGCAATGACAGTCCAGGACTTTAACTACTAAAATGCACATCAACAGAAGACCGTTATATCGACTACTTTTTTGTTTTGGCTCCCACTCGTAGGCCGCGTGTTGAGCCCCATGTAAACCCAAACTGCACTGCAGGCCGCAAACAAACGGCCCGCAGGCCACATGCAGCCCACGGGCCATGTGTTGAGTAGCCGTGTTTTGAAGGGTGGTTTATTTCAAGAAAATCAGTTTGTCTTGTTGGATCAAAGTCTTTATCCCGCCGGTCCCAAGCAAGGCAAACGGTCCTCCTGACACGGAGCAGAGCTGAATGAAATCTGGCTAGAGAGGCCATGTACTGACCTGAGCACTAGGGAAAAAAACTGGCTGGCACAGAACCGAGGCCTTAATCTCAAATTTCAATTTTGCGCTCAGAGGAAGATAAATACAAGAGCACATTCACAGGAGGCAGCAGCTTGTGCGCTCAGAGAATGCATTTACATTCCCAAGCTCTTAAATCATAATCAAATACACAGTGGCACTTGGGAAGGCCTGATTTTTAGGGACCGGAGCCTCTGGATACAGAGGGGAAAAATACCAGCGTCAGGAGAGAAGGTTTTTTCTGGCTGCTCATGCCTTGAACAGACACAGTCATCCCTCCTGTATAGGGAGTGGTTTGGAATTCCTGGACCAAGAGCACGGGGGTCCCCATGCCACCTGCTTACTCACTGAGCTAACCACTAGGCTACTCAGCCACCAGGAACCCGGCCACACTGGTTCTAAAAAATCGTGGACTAGGGCGAAAGTTTTCAAAGGTGTCTAAAGGCTCTTAGGCTCCTCAATCCCATTTTCAAAGTGATTTAGGATTCTTGTTCGCTTTCAGTGAGATTTTGGCTCCCAAGTGCCTGAAAATGAGACTTTAGGCACCTCCGAAATTCCCTCCTCCCCGCCAAGGGCGGACTGTAACAGCTTCCATCAACTTTTTTCATCAGAAAATTGGGCTCGTTGTTACCCGCACAAATTTCTCTATCCCTTCCACACTGTAGGGGGGACACACACACCTTTACCCAGTTCCTAGGGCTCAAGGTGCAACCCTGTGAATTTACACACCTAGCCTTACCCCATTCCTAGGGCTGAGGGTGTAACAACCCATGGGTTGGCAGGATCTTTCGCCACTGAAAGAGCCTCACACAGTAATGTCCTTATCCTCTATTGATTGACAATTCCCAAACAAGCAGAATGCACATGCTAAGCACACAGGGTCATGCTCACCAATCCTGATAAAGGCAGGCAGACTTCCCCTGTTGGCCAGGCAATATCAGTCTCTCTGGCTGCATCTCAGAGGTGAGTTCTTCTTTTCCAGGTCTTCCCCGCTCCTCCTGGTCCTCTGCCAGCCTTTTCTTCCTTCTGATCTTCTTCTTCTTCTCCTTCTTGAACCCCAGTTTATATAATGAAACCTGAGTCCTGCTTAGTTATACCTTAACCAATTATTTTAGTAAAATTTTACTAACCAATCATAACAAAATTACCTAACCAATCATACCCCACCACCTTAACTGATTTACACCTAGCAAAATTAATTATACAACAGACAGAAACAATTACAAACCAGACAGAGATCACACAGTCAAACAATAGGAAAGTGTCGTGACAATGATCATAGGATGAGGATGCCACAACATTCTCCATTGATAAGCAGTTTCTTGCCAGACAGAATGGTGTTACCTAAGTTTTCTTTACCCATCTTGAGATCTGTTTCTTTATCTGGTGACTGTGGGGGAGCCATCAGGGCAAAGTCCCCTCCTTATAGCTTGGTGTGACACTTTGTAATACAATTTAGATGGAACTGTGAGTATGTGACTCCAGGCCTTACAGGAATGGCTGCTACTCTTCAGTCTGGCTGCAGAAGGCGTCTTTGGTTCAGGCCTAGCACAGGCCTTCCAACATGGCTACAGAAAAGCCAGATTGTTACATCGTGGAGCAACAGAAGTCCCCATGGAAAGTGCTTCAATATTTCACTAGAAGACTCCAAGCTGAAAATGTGAGTTTCCAGTTAACAGCTGATGGTTTTCCACTGTCAATGGGTTTTCAGTTTCTCAGTGAGGAGGGCTAAGCTTCCAGCAGAATAAAATCCCAGTTCTCCTCCCCGCATCAGTTCTTGGGTAGCCAGAAGGGTAAGGGTGGGGCTTACTTGCTCCCGTGCCTGCTAAGCAGACAGGCTCTGGTTCGTGTCCTTAGACTACTGACTTAGGCTCCTGCCTTTTTACCAGTCAGCCTCAAACTGAGCCAGGCTCCTTCCTTTTATCCTCCATCCAGGCCTGGGATTGGCTGCAGGTAAAGTGAGGCAGGGGTGGGTGGGCCCAAAGACTGAGGAAGGAGGGGTGGGCGGGCCCAAAGACTGAGGAAGGAGGGGTGGGCGGGCCCAAAGACTGAGGAAGGAAGGAAGAACTTTGCTTATCTCACACAGCGACAGGTGTGACGGATTTGGGCTTTGCTCCTCAGAGGCGTTTAGGGAGTGTGTCTGCAGACCAGACCCCGCAGGGCTTTTGTGGAACTGCCCGTGAAGCTCCGCCCACCGACTGGCCACCATCTTGGGAAAAGCGAGTGGCCATCCTTCCACCCACCAGCGAGGGCCCGCTTAGAGGGGCAGCCCTATGGACCTCCACAGGATGTTCCCTCCGTCAGGCGCAGAGGGAAGAGATGGGTGGTCCACAAAGCCAGAGCAAAAAGGCTCCCCTGTAAGCACTTCTGCCTTGGATTCTTCCCCGGGCACACTATATCCTGAAACACTTGCCAATCAGCCAGCATGAGGCACCACCTTCCTCCTGCCAGTCATCACCGGTACATCTTTCCTCGCCAGCCCAGAAAGGGCACTGTGAGATTCTGAGCCACGCCCTGGCACATCACCGTGTTCAATGACGGAGCAGGCAACCGTAACCTGCATCACTCCCTCTCCTCCTCAAGCCTTGTGGCGGGTAGTTTGCAAACATCGGTTGCCCGAGGGCAGGCTGCAAACCCTAGAGCAGGGGTTTGCAAACGACAGGTCGCACCCCAGGACCGGGGGGTGGAATGTCGGGCCCTGGGTCTCCTTGCTGCAGGGGGATCAGGGGAGCAGTGGGAGGTCTAAGGGAGCTACCCACCTGTCCTGGCACCACAGACTGCGCTGCGCCCCAGAAGCGGCCCGGCTCCTAGATTGGGAGTACGAGGGGAGAGCACACAGGGCTCGGTGCCCCTGCCCCGAACACTCGCTCCTCACTCCCTTGGGCTGGGAACCTGCGGCCGGCTGCTTCTGCGGCCCAGCATGGTCTGCGAGGCCAGGAGAGGCAGGAAGCCGCCTTGGCCCCCTCGCTGCACCGCGGACTGCTCATCCAATAACAGCACCGGTAGGCAACCTCTCTCCCTCATCTCTCGGGCCCGGAATCCGGACCACAAGCTCCTCTGAGAGGAACAGCCCCCGAAGAGGCAAAGGGCGGGGAGTTCTCTTTGTCAGAAGGAGCAGGCCACTCTTAAATCATGCCTGTGAGAGGGCTCCCGGCAACCGCGCACTGCATAAGGGTCCCTCTGGAACCCCACCCATTGGAAAAAGTCATTGTTTTTTGCCATTGATTTTCCTCCCCTACCCATTCTTGCACCCTCCCAGTGCAGGGTTGCTCCCAAACATCCAGCCCCCCCCCCCCCCAAAGGGAAGCTTTTAAGTTCATAATAAAACAGCTTCTCTCTGAGTTCACCCTATCACAGAGTTCTCAAATGTTTAGGCCCGCGGCCCACCCTGCTCAACACAGACCTTTCCGCGGACCATCAGCCAACTGCCCATGATGACAAAATGGGGGCTGAAGGGGGTGGAGATGGGAGTTCTGGGTGGGAAGAAAAGAGCAGGCACGAGTTTGGGGTGGGAGATCTGGGTAGGGTTGCCAGATACCTTCACAAAAAATCCCAAACAGGCAGGGAAACTTTGGTTAAGCAAAAAAAAAAAAAAAAACCCCAACACTGCACACCACGCTGCCGCGCTGCTCGCTCCCCCCACCCTCACAGATGCCTCCGGCCATCCATCTGAGGAAAACAGAAAATACCGGTCATTTTACATGTCCAGTATTCTCTGGTGTTTTTTTACCGGATGGAAGACAAAAATACCCAACTGGCCGGGCAAAAACCAGACACCTGGCAACCCTAGGTCTGGGTGGGAGGGAGGGAGCAGACTGAGGTTGGGGGGGTCTCGGAGGGAGGGCCAGGAGTAGGCTGGGGGCTCTGGGCAGGAGGGAGGGTGCAGGAGCAGACTGAGAGTGGGGGGGCGGTCTGGGAGGGAGGGCCAGGAGCAGGTTGGGGTCTCTGGGAGGGAGGGTGCAGGAGCAGGCTGGGGGCTCTGGGCAGGAGGGAGGGTGCAGGAGCAGACTGAGGGTGGGGGGACGGTCTGGGAGGGAGGGCCAGGAGCAGGTTGGGGGTCTGGGAGGGAGGGTGCAGGAGCAGGCTGGGGGGTGGAGGGGTCTGAGCAGGAGGGAGGGTGCAGGAGCGGGCTGCAGGGTGGGGGCATCTGAGAGGGCGGGAAGGAGGGTGCAGGAGTGGGCTGGGAGCAGCGGAGGAAACCTCCAGGCGAGCTGTTCCCCCAGCCGTGAGGAGAGAAACCGGCAGTGTGAGGAGCTGCTTCCTCCCCCCACAAGCCAGATCCAGTCTGAGAGACTTAGGGCTCCCCCCACCGCTGTGGGAAGCCCATGCTAGCACTCCAATCTTGGGGGGGGGGGGAAGCACGGACGTGAGGCTGGTACACCAATGCAGGTCCCTGCTGCGGGAGAGGGGGAAGCCCTGAGCCCACAGCCCACCTGCAGGGTGATTGCAGACCACCAGTGGTCTGCGGACCACACTTTGAAGACCACTGCCCTGTAAAGCCTGTTTGCTGGCATTTCCTCAAGGTGCCAGTGCCTCTCAAGGCCCAAACTGGGACAGCAGAGTTGCTGTCACCAGCAATTTGAAATTGCCATTTTTTTTTCTTAAATATGCTCCAGTTCAAAATTGAATTTATTTCAGGGGGGAAAGGGGAGAGGGGGGGAGCTCAATGACCCGTGATCACACAGATGGTGCCTTCTGGCCTTGGAATCTCGGAAACCCTCTAAGGCACCGTGGGGTAAACGGTGGGAACACACCATTGCTAGCAAGGAGCTTTGCAAGGTGTGCTGGCTTAATCATTAATCCCTGAGCTCCACTCTTCAGTGTCGCTCTGTGAACCCGCCGCCCCGCCACCCCCGCCCCATCAGGTCTGGAAGCAGTAGCATTTAAAGCAAGAGCTCCGAAAGGAGCAGCAGGCATCCACCAGAAGGCATGAGGGAGGGGGGGGGCTGAACAGGGGGTTGGCCAAATAAAAAAAGGACACCTCCCATTTACAGTGCCTGCCCACGTTGGCGTCCCAACACTCCCTAGTTAGGGTGGGGAGTGAACAACCTGAACAGGCGTCCCTTCTATCCCAGGGCCTTGTGCCAGCCCTGGATCTCTAAAGATTTCAGCAATTAATTGTGTCATCACTAGCTTACGCTATGATAACCACACCCTGCATCAGAGGGTCCTTACCAACTTTCCACCCATTCACGTATTACACTTAATACAATCCCCCGCGAGGCTGGAAAGGCTTACACCCATTTTGCAGACAAGCAAACCGAGGCACAGAAGGCCAAAGTGACCTGCCCCAACTAATATCCTAAATCAGTAGCAGTGTTGGGTATGAAACCTGAACTAGGGTTGCCAGATGGTTTAACACCCCCCCCCCCCAAAAAAAAACACACCAGGAAAAAATTCTGTTGAACTAATAAAAAAAAAAGTGCTGTACCTTTAAATGGACCCACGCTCCTCACTCTCCCGCTCCCGCCAGACGTGGCAGGGGAAAATTGTCCCCATTGGGCTTCCGTCCAAGGGAAACAGGAAATACCAGACATTTCACATGTCCGGTATTTTCTGTTTTTTTTTTTTTTTTACTGAATGGGGGACCCAAATAACCGACAGTCCGGGCGAAAACCGAACACCTGGCAACCCTAACCTGGACCCAGGCCTCTCAGTTCTCTCTCCCTCCTAGATGAACCCCGCCACCCCTCGACAACACGGTCTAGCTTTCACGCAGATGTGGTAGCAAAGAGGGGATATCCCAAGGAACCCGTAACTGTTTAACACTGACTAAATGACTGACAGCAGCTGGTGTGTTAGACATGGGCCTAGAAATGGTCACAGGCAGTGGTTTAGCCACATAAAAAAGGGGGTGGGTCCCTTTGAACTCTGCATCCATCTTCAGAGGTTTTGTGCCTGATGCAGAAAGCTGGAATTACACACACACACACACACACACACACACACACACTTGCCCGTGGGCAAGCGTGCACACACACACTTCTCTCTGCACCACCCTGGGCAAAACACAGGAAATTTCGATCACTGTGGAGACTCGGGGGGCAGAGGAGGTCACAAACTGCTTCTGACTGGAGCTCTCCGCCGTGTTTGCTTTGCCTGCCCCATGGACCCTCTGACAGAAAGAGAGGACACAGGGAGAAGTCAGGGGCTGACCCTTCCGGTGACCCGTAACTGGGCCATCCGCACTTCTGATTGCAACCTTCTGGATGGGGTAACGGCTTTTAACACATGCCACCTGGATGCCGGGCACACCAGAACGAGCTGCCAGCCAGTGACTCTCGCCCCCTGTGCATGCATCAAGGTGGGGGGGGGAGAACAACCAGCTAAGCCTGGCTAAAGAGTGATGGGGTAGGAGCCGTTGCACCCCCCCCCACACACACACACATCCAGGTATGCTGGCACTTAGCCCAAAGCACTCTGCAAATATTAATGCCTTCACCCTCCCGGTCTCCTGGCCCCTCCTGCACTGAGAAAAGTGAGTATTGGTCTCTCTCCCGACAGATGGGGAAACAGAGGCACACAGGTGACTTTTCAGAAGGTCACATGATAGGCCCAGCTGTAACTGCATGTAGGGGAAGCCGGTCAGTGGCAGAGCCATGTATAGAAACCAGGCGTCCTGTCCACACTTTCTCCCTCAGGCTTTTCGGCAGCTCAATCCACATTGCACGAACCTTACGCAGCCATGCTGGTCTTGAACCAGGAAACGGTCTTCTGCTTACAAATCAGCTCTCTCATCAGGTTGGTTTTCCATCCCCGCATTTGAGGACTCATTCCTTTAACGGGCCTATTCCTTTTTCTAGGGTTGCCAGGTGGTTTCAACAGAAATACTGGACACACTTGACATTACATCACAATCTACATGACATCTTATTTAGAAAAGACCAGACATTTCTATTTTCCTCATTTCTATTTTCTCAATTTGTTTCCCGAACAGAAAGCTCTTTTTGTATGAGGGCTTTGCGGTTTTTCTGCAGGGTTTCCTACAGGGGGAATATATTCTTGGCAGTGTATTCTTTTAATGGGAACTCATTTTAATGGGGCTCTACACTAGGAAATGATTTCAAAATAATAACTCCCGAAATAATAATTTCAAATGAGCGTGTCCACACTACCGGGAAGCCTCAAGATTTGTCCAAGGCAGATTCTGTTAATGTGGACGCACTACCTTGGACTTTGAGCCCCAGGAATCACTGGGGAGTAATTCATTTGAATGACTCTGGGGAGTCGTCATTTCGAAATAGCGGCACAGGAGCATCCACACGACCGTTATTTCGGAATACTATTTCAGAATGAGTGTTCTTCCTCATGGAAAGCCGGAGCGGAGATTTCGACATAACCAGCCTGTTATTTCAAAACAACAGTCGTGTGGATGCTCCACTGTTATTTCTCACTAAGGGGAGTTTTTTCTAAATAACTCCCCAGCGTAGACGGGAGCATGGCGTTCGATAGTCAAGAAACTACCTCCTAGAGGAAAAGTGATTTGAGAAGAGCAATATTCTGCTTCACCACTCCACTCTCATTTACTCTGGTAAGAATACGAGATGGCACACAGCCCGCCTTCAAGCTGTGAAAAGAGAAACGTCCCCACACTTTAACATTCATAAAATGACAGCACTTTAATTATCTTTATCACAAGCAAAAACTTTTTATAAGTTTGACAGTTTACATTCAATACATCCGAGCCAGCTCTCTCTCCTCCTTCCTCTTTTTCCTTGGGGTACTGGTTTAATCCTTTTAAGTTCAAGGATTTGCAAAGCAAATATTATAAAAGATGAAAGGTGGGACCGAGGAAATCAGCTTTGATAAGACGCTTTTATGGCTTGTAAACTCTATTCCGGCCCTTTGGGCTTGAAAGGCAATGCTGATTTCCAAAGCCTGGTGCAAGCCATGTCTTGAACTGAAAAGAATACCGGCCTGTAAATGATGCTAAGTGAACTCTCCCCGTTGCCTCTTTGGGTCAGACAATTCACTACTGGTCAGTCTCTGGCTTCTGCTTTTTCATGTCTTCGTGCGAATGCAACCGACTTCCCCCACAAACTCTGAAGTGCTCCTTTCCCAAACTAGCACAACACACCAGCAATGCAACCCTACCAAGACGAGCTAGCAGCACAGACGGCACTTAACCTTGTCAGCAAGCCAACAGTAACACAACCAATGCATGTGCCACAACCCTAGGGAGCAAAAATGGCAACACGCCACCCCAGGATCTCACAAAATCAGCGGGTGTGGCACAACTCTCTGGCGCTGCCCAACAATAGCAAATGTTTGTCTAGGATAAGAGAAAGAAAATGCCATTCACACTGATTCAGTGTCCAGCTCCTTAAGGATTTATAAATAGGGCAGACTAATAAAAGCTGAAAATCCCAGAGGTGCCCTTTCTGCTCTGATGGGGCTATATGCACATCCATAGCCGTTTTCCACACAACTTTGGTTTAAAGGGCATGTTGGTGTCCCAGATAGATCTGGCTGCCTCTGAGTTAGCCCCACCTATTTCTCCTTTCCCTGTTTACACAGACTTTGCATTCCCCTGCCCTTTGTTTAATTTATATTACGGCTTTAACATGACAAGCCTCTTTCTGTCCGCTGCAGTGCGACTGGGGGCGGGGGGGGAGGTGGCGGAATGCACACGGGACATTGCTGAAGCATTGTGGTTTGTTACGCCTCAGGAAACTGCGCCGCCAACACCACACATGCAAAACCCATGCACCCAGCCCTCCCCAAACCCAGGACATTGAGGGCTGGTGATATCATTAGATTGCTTCAAATCGTACACGGGGGGAGGAGGGGAAATCCTTTTAGATGTGGGTATTGAGCCTTCAGGCATCCATGTCTTGAGTTTTTTTCCTGCAACCACAAGGGCCAGGAAAAGCACACACTCATACAGTATATAGGCAACAGAGAGCAAAAGAAAAGAGGGTCTAATGATTAGGTCCCCAGCCTAGAACTTGCTCCAGCACCGACTGTCTGAGACACCTTGGGCAAGTCACTTAACCACTCCATGATTGGGGACAGCCGCACTGCTCTGCCCGATGAGGGTGTTGGGAAGGTCCACACTATCACAGCTTGTGAAGCACGCAGATATTATGGCTGTGGGGTGCAGCTATGGGCTTCTTGTATAACTAATGGCAAATCTTCACCTCACGGCTGAGCCAGGGTGTTAAGAAAACACCCAGGATTGCGGGGCTTGCCACAGAGCTAAGAGAGTTGACAAGACTGGTGGAGAAGCACAAGGAGATGGAGGCGGCCTCTTTTCCCAGGAGGCTTTGCAGGCGCCTTCCCGGGCAGGAAGGAATTGGTCGTGGAGTTCTCCTGCTCTGGGAATTCTGCACTCCCATCACGGCCATTGTAGTGGGAATCACAACTCAGAGCTGTAGCCCGAGCCAGTCTCAGGGAGCCCAGCTATCTGGATGCCGCAGCTGCTGCTGGTATGAAACAAGGGAGGTTTAGATGGCCACGGATGCTATAATTCAACTGTTTCCAGCAGCGAAGAGGTTAAAAGGCCAGTTGATTAATGGAATCGTATCAGAGCCCGATGCCGAACTGCGTTTTCACCCAAAGCCGAGGGCAGGATGCGATTTGCTCTCTGTTGGGCACAGCCGTTCCCGTTCTAACTGGAGACGTGGGGTGTGCGGATTGCATAGGACACGTGTTTGGAAGAAGAGTGGTCTCATTTGGGGATGTAAATATGAGGAAGCATCATAGCTGTTTGAACAGAGGCCAGGTGACTGAAAAGTGGCTTAGCGGAGTATACCCGGTGAGGTTTTCAAAAACAAAATGTCTTCTAGGGTATGTCTGGACCACATGCCTCGTGGGATGAGGTTTACCGGGGCGGTCGACAAATGCCTTTGATGTCGACCGCGAAGCGTCCAGACTAGCGCGCTGAGCCGACAAACTGCTGAGTGGCTCAGCACGGCAGCCATTTTAATTTCAATGAAGCAGCGATTATTTAAATCGCCGCTTCATTTTCCTATGCCGGGTAGCCTAATCTACATGCCTCTGTTGCCAGAGGCATGTAGTCTAGACATACCCCTAATGTCAGAAGTCCCACTTGTGAGTACCCATCAGATCTCAAAGCATTATACAAAGGAGATCAGTCAGAGGGAGAAGCAAAGGTGCAGAGTAAGGATGTAATTGTGTAGTCAATTAATTGATAAGCAAAAGCTTATAGGTTAATGCTAGAGACTCCATGCATTCCCCACCCCTCCAGTAAACTTTTTAGCAGGCTGGCCAGCAGCCCAGTTCAGTCCTGGCTCGTGCCGGGTCCGGGACCTACCTGCCCTGCGATTCTGCATTTAAAATGTATTAGAAGCCAGGAGGGCAGGCAGCCCAGCTCAGTTCTGGCTCACACCAGGTCCAGGAGTGCAGACACCCCCCTGAACAGGGGCTGCCGCCATCTCTGTATCAGAGGCAGCAGTGCGGGGCAACAGCTGGTCCACGAGGGGAGCTGGTTTTTAAACCGGCTTCCCTCGTGGACTAGCTCCCACCTGGCACCCTGCGCTGCTGCCTCTGTATCAGAGGCAGCAGTGCAGAGTGTCAGGGGACTCCTTGGGAGTGGGGCCAGAGAGCACTGGCTGCCAGCCCCAGCCCCACCCCCAGGGACTATAGAATAGTTGAGTAACCAATAAGAATTGATGAGGTTAATCGACTATTCAATTCACCGATATTTAACATCCTTAGTGCAGATCAATAAAGTGACTCGCCCAAAGTCAACCAATAGGCCAGAACCAGAGCCCAGGTCTCTAAAGTCCCAGTCGAGCGCACTTTCCACCAGGTCACACTGTCGCTCTGTGATCTTTCCCTCTGGGCATTCAGAAACCAGGGCAGCCAAAATCAGAGGGCACGTATAAAATTGTGGCACGATATTCCCTTTAATAAAAAAACCCAAACCACAACAGCAGCCAGCTGAATGAATGAGTAGCAAGCCACCACCCACATCAAAGCAACATGCAATGGCGTAACCGTTACACAAGAAGCACCAAGGGATGCAAATGCCTGTCGCACCAGGTGGGAACAAATATGCAAATGTGGGGCATTAATTAGCCTCATGCAGCATGTTCCTGGAAAATGCTCGTATTAGAGACCGGGGAGTGGGTTCCCAGGAAAGTAGCATGGGCCCTGTGGAACCCTGAGGGAGGAGCTGCTAAAAGGGAACTAGGGATGTGTTACAGAAGCAGAAGGGTGGTAGTGGGCGGGGAGGGGCGTTGTGGGCATGTAATGATGCCAGGCTGCCAACGGGAGAAGAGAACCAGAGGCCCCTGGCATAAGTACGATTTGAGGTCAGGCAGATGGGAGGGGGAGATGGCCGGTGTTCACGGATGGCCAGGTAATGATCTCTAGAACTGCCTCCGTAATAAAACTGATGCTGCTATTCAGGTAAAACGGGGCGGGGGGAGGGAACAACTCACAAGTGGCACAAAGAGCTGTAGTCATCTAGAATCTCACACCACCTTCTCCAAAGCCCACTGAAGACAATGGACTGACTCCCATGGGCTTTAGAGGGTGTAAGCCCCGTAATGAATTATAATTGCTATTGGAAATGGCAGGCCCTCTTGGGGGAGAGGTGCTCTCTGGGATCACACAGCGCTACCCCTAACTCACTCTTCCTGGGGCCGTCTCCTTTCCAGACCATACATGTTTTTAAAACAAAAAAGCAAGTTTAGTGAATCTACATCATGCTCTGGCCTTGGTACACGGATATGATGGCACCTAACAATTGGTGGAGGTCACTTCGGGGGAATGAGGGAGACGGGAAGAAAAGACTACAACTAGAACACCTGGGAAGGTCACAGGAGACCTGACTCTGCTACTGAATTGCTTTGGGTCCTTGGGTGGGTCACCTCACCTCCCTCAATATAATTTCCCCTCCCCCCGCCCACACACACCTTTTGTCTGTTTTGACTGCAAACTCTTCAGCGGAGACAGTCCCTGATCCTGTTTTGGTGTGACACCTCGCACCATGGGGGGCAGTCTAGGTGCTAAACCACACCAGCAAAAGTCTTTCCTCTCCCGCGTGTTCTGCCTCTTCCTTCTCCCCAGAGCACAAGAGGAATTTGTTGATCAGCTCCTCTCAGAGCCATCTCGTATTTCCATTTCAGAGGTTTTATCCTCTTTTCCAAGAACTCATGTTGGGCCCTGCCACAGAAGCAAAAATAAATTTTTAAAAGTGCAGCATGGGCCCGATCCAAAGCACATTGCAGTCAATGGGTTTCTCCAGAAAGGCTTTGGATCAGGTCCCACATGTGGCTTTGTACTCCAGGGACCCCTGCGAGGAAAGAAAGGGTAGAGGAGGAAGTGAGAAAACCTCAAGATTCCAGTTCCTTCTTGCAGATGCAGTCCCTAAGACATATTCCCCGGAGCTTGTGTTCCGAACTTCAGAAAACCTCGTTAGCCTCCAAGGGCAAATTCCTGGGGCCACCAGCCATCCCAGAAGACGAAGGGCGCGTTGGCTTTGTGTGTGAAATATGTAGTGGGAGGGCTCTTATTTTCTTTCTGCCCTGCAATGTTGTTTGTTTTGTTAAATAATGAGAGTTACATGTCTGAGCCAAGCAGAGAAGAAACCACGTTTGTTTTTTAAACCAAGCCCCTTGCATAAGTAGGATTTGCGGTCACGCAGACGGGATGAGGAGATGGCCAGTGTTCATACATAGCCGGGTAGTGATCTCTAGAATTGGCTCCATAATAAAACTGATGAGACACTGGGTTGGGCCAAACAGCAGTCTTGCATATAGGGTCTGATTCTGCAAGATGTTGATTATTATTAGCGACTGAAGTGTAATAGCAGCCTGTCATGTGTGGTTCGATTTATTTTAGATCCAAGGGAAGCCAGGACACTCCAGGGATACTTAACCACTTTCTTATTTATTGCAAGCTTTAAGCTGTTAACATAGTTGTTTAAGCTTACAGGCCTTAAAAACAATTACTACACAATTTAAACCTTAAATACTATAAATTCTAAAGCAATTAATACAGCACAAAGCCATGCAAAAGCAATTAATAAAAGATCTAGTAGAATACTAGAATAGAATAGAATCTAGTAGAATACTAGATCTAGTAGAATAAAGCCTAGTTCACTTACACTTCTCCCATATGCTATTTACAGTACCAGGCAGGAGATCCTTTTCTTCCCATGCACTGGATCGCCAGTGTGAAAGATCTGTTTGCTTCTAGTTACATCGAGCAAGCCATGTGGGTCAATCTTGCTCATTCTCTCCCATTGATTGTTCTTACTCAGCCCATTTTATAGCAAAGCGAGACTTGGTCGTTCTAATAATATTTACCAATTGCTTACGTATTGTGTAGGATACGTAAAATGGCCAATGCTCCTATTTGGAGTACATCCTACTCAGGATGTTACTGCTATGTGCGTAGTTGACAGTTGTATGGCTGCAGCTGTAACTTTTGCTGATCAGAAACAGAAGTACCAGTCCAATGTGGCTTGTCGTGTGTTCTTGACGTGGTCTCGCTGTACCACACTTAATCTGCAGTGTTATTCAAAACATTCCTGCCCCCCAAGCCTTACCTAAGTGCTTACGTGCACCACACTTGAGAAAGGCCTGGGTTTTGCTTTTTAGGGATCCGCACTGTGGTCAAGGCAGGGTAGTCCAGGCTCCCCTGCACAGCCCTTTGCTGCCCCAGAGATCTAAGCCCCATCAGGTAGGTTCTGTACCAATGTAAGACAGTCTCTAACCACAAAAGAATCTTACAGTCTAAATCAGCGGTGGGCAACCTGCAGACCGAGGCCCACCAGGGTTCTACGTGAGGGCAATGAGACATTGTTTCCTGGTGCCCATACGCAGGGCCGCCAGATTCTGCCAGTTTCCATCTGCATTGTTTTTTCCCGTAGCGGTGTCACTAAAGCGACATACACATAAAACAAGGATGTGAAGTGAGGTGCGGGCTGATTGCTCCCAACACTGACTGAGAGCCGTGTGCTCCCTCGGCTGCCAATCAGCACCCCCTGCAAATTCCAAGTACGTAAGCGCAGTTAGCAAAACGACCCCGTCCCAGGAAACTGCCCTGGATTGCAACAACTTTGAGGCCCACGGAGATGAAGGAAGGCCATTCATGTAGCCCACTCACTAGCCTAGGTTGCCCATTGCTGATCTAAATGAATAAATCTGATAAAGTTTAGTTTGGAAAAGAGAAGACTGAGGCTATGTCTAAACTACACCCCTGTCGGCAGAGGAATGTAAATTAGACATTTCAAAAGTGCAAATGAAGCAGAGATCTAAATATCCCGTGCTTCATTTGCATAATTGCGTCATGTTCGAAACAGCGCCAAGCGCCATGTTGAAAGTGAAACCGCGGTTTAGACGCGGTTTTTTCAACAACAGGGTGCTTTTTTGAAAGATCAAAAATGAGGAGTACAGGATCTTTCGAAAAAGCGCCCCATTGTCGAAAAAAATGCGGTTTCACTTTCGACGTGGTGCTTCGAAACAGCGCCATGACACAATTATGCAAATAAAGCGCAGGATATTTAAATCTCCACTTCATTTGCGCTTTCGAAACATCTAATTTACATCCCTCTGCTGACAAAGGGTATAGTTTAGACATAGCCTGAGAGGGGACAGGATAGCGATTTTCAAGTATCTAAAAGGGTGTCACAAGAAAGAGGGAGACAAATTGTTCTCCTTGGCCTCTGAGGACAGGACAAGAAGCCATGGGCTTAAATTGCAGCAAGGGAAGTTTAGGTTGGACGTTAGGAAAAACTTCCTCACTGCCAGGGTGGTTCAACACTGGAATACGTTGCCTAGGGAGGTTGTGGAATCTCCATCACGGGAGACATTTAAGAGCACGTTAGACAGACACCTGTCAGGGATGGCTTAGATCAAGGCTACTCAACACGTGGCCCGTGGGCCGCTGTGGCACGTTTGTTTGAAGCCCGCGGTGCGGTTTGGGTTTTCACGGGGCTCAACATGCAGCCCGCAGGTGGGATCCTTTGAACATGGCCTCCACTGGGAACACGCTGCACTACGGCGAGGCATCTCCCAGGCGGGGTGAGCACTGAAAGACGCAAGCAGACGGGCTGGCTGGAAGCAGACGGGTACAGGGTGTTGGCGTTTCTAGCCCCCAGGGAGGAGGTGCCGGGAGTGCTGCAGCATTGTGGGAAGTGCTTTGTATTCATGCCTGGCAGAGTGAAAGAAGCTATTTGCATATATTTGCATGTCTATACAACCACACTTACATTGCGGCCCTCGGCATGTGCTGTGAGTATCATTGTGGCCCCCCGAGGCTTCCAAAGTTGAGTAGCCCTGGTCTAGACGGGGCTTGGTCTTGCCATGATGGCGGGGGACTGGTCTCGATGACCTCTCGAGGTCCCTTCCAGTTCTAGTGTTCTATGAAACGGCGGGGCAAAATCATTCCCATTCTCCAGACCGGGAACAGAGACGAAGTGATTTGCCTGAGGTCGTACTAACACGGCCAGGAATTACAGCTAGAGTACTTGATCCCAAGTGCAGCCCATCCTCACTCCATGCATCCTGGGTCCTCAACCGGTGTGTCTAGATGACAGCTTTAATCCTGCTGTCTCTGAGCTGCCTTCCAATTAACTCAAGCTAAGGAAGCCATTGCAAATCCCTCTCTAGACACCCCACAAGTGTTTGCTGCAGGACCCAAAGGTTTGTGGTTTGCCCTGGGGCAGGGCATGAAGAACAGACAAGACACCCCCGGGCAAACCACAAGGGCTTGCAAGACCAGAGGCAATGTCATTGGTTCAGTTGAGCTATTTGGCGAGCAATTAACGCTGATTAAAACCAGGGCAAAACCTGTCGTCTGGACAGACCCAAAGAGCTCAGCACCGCTCAGGCATTAGGGAAGAAGTCACAAGTCTTGTCACAAGACCATAAGGACGGCCATACCGGGTCAGATCAACGGTCCATCTAGCGCAGTATTCTGTCTTCCGACAGTGGCCAATACCAGATGGCCCAGAGGGAGGGAACAGAACAGGGAATCCTCAAGCAATCCCTTTCCCATCACCCATTTCCCAACAAACAGAGGCTAGGGACGCCATTCCTACCCATCCTGGCTAATAGCCATTGATGGACCTAACCTCCATGGATCTATCTAGCTCTTTTTTGAACCCTGTTAAAGTCCTAGTCTTCACCACATCCTCTGGCAAGGAATTCCAGTGGTTGTCCTATAGGTGGTTAGATGGTTTATCCCACCCAGTGGGAGTGGAACACCCCAAATACAACTGAATTCCAGCCTACGGTTGGCACATCCCCAGCCTTTGGGAATCTCTGTTCCTGCCTGTTTTTGTGCCCTTCACTCCCTTTTATGCCCTTCCACCTCCCCCTCCCTTGCTGCCTTTCCCCCAGCTCCCCCACCATCATCCTATTTAATTCTCTTCCCTTGCTCCTCTCCCCCTTTACTCTCATGTTCTCCCCTTTGCTCCCATTTCTGCTATGTCTCCCTTAGTGACCGCAGAGCCAAGTGTATGGCAAATGCCCAGTGAGTAATACTGACCCATTCAGAGCTTCCTATCGATCCAAGCTCTGTGCTGAGACCCCAGGAAGGTGAGCCCAGGCACTGCAAGGTGCTGGGCAAGTTTTCCTCCCACTGGCATCCTCTTTCTTTTACAGTGTAGTCCCTCCTGTTCACTAGCCCTGTCTGAGGTGAGTCAACATTGGGGAAGCCTTGTGACTTTCTACACAACTCTGGGAGACTAGGCCAGAGGCGCCTTTGCATATGCTGCATGTCCGTGTGGCCATGTCTACCCTAGGAAACTTCCTAGAGTATTAGGAAATTCAGCTTAACTCCCGATTTAACAAATTCAAACTAGCGTGTCCACCCGAAGGGGAAACCTCAAAATTAGTCTGAGGCAGGGTCCGTTAATGTTACCTCAGACTTAGAGCCCCAGGAAGCACTGGGGAGTAATTAGTTTGAATGACTCTGGGGAGTTATTTTGAAATACCGGTACCACAGTGTCCCCACTACCGTTATTCTGAATGAACTATTTCGGCATTAGCGTTACTCCAAGGAAAGCAGGAGTACAGATTTCGAATTCCACGGCCCGTTATTTCAAAATAAGAGGCTTGGTCGTGCGGATACTCCCCTGATAAATTCGACCTGAGGAGGGTTATTTCAAAATAAAGCCCAGCTGTAGACCAGGGTTGAGTGTACTCTTCAGACCAGGCTTTATTCTGAACACAGAACACAGAACCGGATTCCAGCCCAGCAACCTCCTCTCTGCTTGCAGCCTACGTGCTCCCAGCTCAGTCCCTGCTGAGGTGCAGAGGGCACATCCTGGCAGGAATCAGGAAGTTCCCCCAACATGCAGGGAGTGCAGCCTCATGAGTAGCTCCGTGAGCTCTCCGTGCGGAGCAATGTCAAAGCAGCGCTGCCGTTTCTCCAGCCCTTCCCCTGCAGCGGCCGCCTGCCTGCCGCGGTGTTCCTAGCAGAGCAGAACAGGAGCATTCCAATCATTTGTTCTTTGTTTGTTCGCCAGACAGAGCAGCTCCCTCAGCTGTCATATTTCCTAGAGCTTAGAAAGAGGAGGGGCGCATGCCTGCAGAGCAGTAGAGATCACAAGACACTGAGCACCACCATGAGGGCAGGCATTGTGGGATAGTGGCGGAAGCCAGTTCTCACCACAAAAAACAGAGTCCACACTGGCTCTTCATTGACAATAAAGGGAGAGGAAAATACAAAAAAAGGCTCTCACAGGGCTGGAAGCTTTTTCATCTCCCAAGCTGGATGTTTTTCCTGACAAAAAGTTGCATGGTAGCATAAACACACGCACTGTTTTGCCGCCAAAAGGCAGGTTCTGATGGCAAAACATGCCAGTGTAGACAAGGTTTTTTAGCTAACTTCAGGCTAAAGGAATAAGTTACAGAACAAAACAAGTGACCTTCATAATTGGGCATGTAAGAGAAGTTAATGATGTGCTTTTGGTTGCTCTGTTTACCAAGTCAGCCCTGGAAACAGTGCTTTGAATGAGGATTCCCACGAACTGTCTATTTAACTTTGTTTGCCTTGCCAGCCTGCACCTCTGTCTTTTTCAGAGCTATTCAACACGTGACCCGCATGCAGTTGGATTTACGTGGGACTCACTATGCAGCCCGCAGGTGGGGCCAAAACAAAAAAGTAGTCAATATAATGGTCTTTTGTTGAGATGCGTTTTAGTAGTGAAATTCCTGGACTATCATTGCTCATGAAAAGTGGTCATATGGGGTGGAAATCGGGTAAATATTGCATTTTATTAATATCAGCAGAACTGACTTAAATGGGGCCTGTGTGTTGTGTCATCTTGCTTTAATCTTTGTATTCATGCCCGTCAGTGTGAAAGCAGCTATTTGCATTTATATGCAACCACACTTACGTTGCAGCCCTCGGCATGTGCCGTGAGTATCATTGTGGCCCCCGGGGCTCCCAAAGTTGAGTAGCCCTGGTCTATGTAGAAAGTGGTAACTGGAAGGGACCGTTACAAGCAGTGTTGTCTTCAAGTCATCATTGTCAAGTCCAAGTCGAGTCTCAAGTCTTAATTTTAAAAATGTCAAGTCACTTTTGTACAAGCCATCAACATCGGCATTTTCGGACAATTTTTTCACCAAGTCGATTTAACAAAATGAGCCAGTCTCAAGTCACAAACAATGAACCCGAGTCCAGGCTCAAGTCGAGTCACCGAGGCGACTTAAGTCGGACTTGAGTTCAAGTCGTGGGACCCGAGTCAACAACTCTGGTTACAAGATCTGAAACACCTAACAAGAGAAGGCATTACATCCCAGCTTTGACTCAGGCAAGCTCTTCCAAAATAACTACACTGAAGGCTGGTCTCTTCTGGAAAACTGACAGCGTAGGCATTTCAAAGTGAGGTCTTGGCAGCTGGGTATGGACACTGGAGGGCCAATGGCACTTTTTGAAAGAGGAAGACTGCCCGGCATCGTTAGCCACAATTTTCTCCCAACCCCGCCCCGGCAAGCAATGCTCACCTCCATCCCAGAGCTAGCAGCCCTCGAGTAGCTCCGAGGATGTATTTATATACTTGCCTTCGGCGGGAGTGACCTCAGCATGAGGCCAGAATCTGGCCCAGACAGACTCTGGGGGCCGAGCGGAAGGGGGCACGTACCCCAAGGGAGGTGGAGGTGAAAGATATGGTCTACATGAAACATTGTAATCAGCAGGAGTATGTAGGAAACTTCGTGGTCACTTGCCCTTTCAGATAGGATCTGCCGGTTCCTCCGTTGTGCACCCAAAACCGTGTGGCCCCACACTTTGTTCCAACCGCGCACCGCACAGAGAGTGCAAAATACCCTTCATTTTACACTGACAGCCTGCTGCAGCCACTGGCCTCCAAGAATCATGCAAGTTGCAGGTTGATCGGGCATTGGACAGTGAGTCTCCTGCCTGCGTATTTTGCACTCTGCCAAGGGGCAGCGTATTCATCTGCTGGTGCAGGCAGCGACAGGCCCTTGGAGGCCCCTCAAGCTCCCTCTCAGAATAGGTGACCTAACAGCCATAGAGTTTACACACTTCCCCTTGTGTCCAGGGTAGTACTGCCTAGCAGCCACAGTGGCTATACACTGCCCCCTGTGATCAGGGCAGCAAGGCCTAGCGGCCATAGCATCAATATGCAGTAAGGCCCAGCAGCCACAGAATCAACAGACAGTTCCCGAGTGCAGAGGAACACAGCTTAGCATCCACAGAGTCCATATACTGTGCCCTGTGTTCAGGGCAGTATGGCCCAGCAGTCAAAGAGTCCATTCCATTCCCCTGCATTCAGGATAGCACGTCCTAGTGACCACAGAAGCACTACACTTACCCCTGGGGTCAGGGTAGTACAGCCCAGTGGCCAATAAGTCTATACCACTTCCCTGTGTTTAGGGTAACCTACCAGCCACCAAATCAGTAAGGAGTGCAGTCCAGCAGCCACAGAGTCAAGATACAGGTCCCCTGAATTCAGGGTAGCCTGGCCTAGCTGTCAGAGTCAATACAACAGGCAAAGCTTCCCATGTGGGATAGGTGAGGAAGGGGGTAGAGAGACCTGCCCCCCTCCCTCTCCACTAGGTCCCAACCCAGGGCCTCTCAGCAGTGGAGCAAACCACTGCTAGCTCAGCAGGGACTTCCACTGCAACACACCGAGCCCTCTGGGAATAATTCTCCACCTTGGGTTACTTCCTATCCTTAGCCTGTAGGTAGTCCTCTCCATCACCTCGCTCCCGTCCGGCGGCTTCCCCCCTGGAGCTCCTATAGCACCTCCTTCCCCTGCAGCCATCAGCCCTGACTGAGCAGTTCCGCAGGCTTTTATAGCTGGCCTCCACTTGGAGCATGCCCAGCAGGGCTGTGGGGGCGGGGCCTCCTCAGCCAGCTGAGCCAGGTTAACCCCTTGGAGCCCAGTGCGGGGTTGATACACCCGGTCACACACGCTCTCCCCTGAAATGAAACTCCGGCGCATGAGATGAGCACTGAGAGTTGTTGGAGGCCCACTAAGAGAATGAGGCAAGACAACAGCGAGCAAATGGGGGTTTGAGACCCCACCCAGCAGCACAGACGAGAGCTGTCAGTCAGGAATCAGCCAAGCGTTTCCTACCTATGCAGAGGCATAAAGGGAGAAAGTTGCCTTCAAACAACGACCAGACCCTGCTTCCACATGTCCCATAAATATGGGGAACGGCATTCAAAGGCAGGGGTGCAACCTGGGTGTATTAATTAACTAAATCTGAGGTAGTCTACTTCTGGGTCATGGTCCTAATTTCTTGGTCAAGATCCAGACTCCAGAGAAAAAAATTAGAAGAACCATTATGATCATAAGTAAATAAATGGATTTCAGGGTCTGTTCAGAAGTGTCTAGCGCCTGGAGTTGGCCTGTAGTCTACCTATTGACTAACCCTGAACTAAAGATGTGGAGAAATTGGAGAAGGTCCAGAGAAGAGCAACAAAAATGATTAGAGGTCTAGAAAACATGACCTCTGAGGGAAGACTGAAAGAACTGGGTTTGCTTAGTTTGCAAAAGAGAAGACTGAGAGGGGGCATAATAGCAGTTTTCAAGCACCTAAAAGGGTGTTACGAGGAGGGGAAAAAATTGTTCTCCTTGGCCTCTGGTGATAGGACAAAAAGCAATGGGCTCAAACTCCTGCAAGGGAGGTTTTAGGTTGGACATTAGGAAAAACTTTCTAACTGTCAGGGTGGTTAAACACTGGAAACAATTGCCTAAGGAGACTGTAGACTCTCCATTGCTGGAGATACTTAAGAGCAGGTTAGGCAGACATCCATCAAGGATAATCTAGGTGGTGCTTAGTCCTGCCGTGAGGGCAGGGGACTGGACTTGATGCCCTCCCAAGGTCTCTTCTATTTCTAGTGTTCTGTGAGTCTATGAAATGCTACAGCCAGAATAAGGACTGGGCAGACCATGAGGAAGGCAAGCAATAAGAAACTCTCGGGCACTATAATCAAATCAGCTGTGAATAAGCCCTGCCCCACCTCCACCCCGCCTTGCATCATCCTCATGCCTCTTACTAAAGATCAAGCACTTCCTATACATTGGCTCTTTACCGAGGCCAGCCTGAGAGATCTCAGCTTGAAACTCGTGTGCTCTAATAATCTTAAATATGCACCAGCTTCCATAACTCAGCTTTCCCCTTTTCCCCATCTTTTTCCTACCCACTTGCACAGTTCTTTCCAGCCATTGCTCATTTTTTTGGCGGGGGGGCCCTCCAGCCTTTGCAGGGATTTGGGCAATGAATCAGTCCCCTGCAGCTATTCTTCCACTGCCACCCAAGTGCAAGAACTCTAATATTAATATTGCAATCTATCTTTCCTCCAATCTAATTTCAGCTCGTTTAAAGCAACAGTGTAAGGCTGGCAAGCCCCCACCCCAATCTAGCTCCGCCAAAAGGGCGGAGAATTTCAAACATCTGAAGGATCAGCAATGGAAAACCCAGGTGAAAAAACGCCTTCCTCTGGGTGCTTTCAAGAGCATCCGTCGGGCTGTGCATTAAAAGGAGGCTCCTCTGGCTAACATTCAGTTCATACTTTGCCCCTTCTGATGAAGGCTTTTCACCCATGACCATGGGGGTTTTCCTACCCTGTCCCCCTGAACGACTTGCCTGTTTTTTTTATCACGATCTTCACAGTGTACTTGGCTGGGAGGGGTGAGAATGTACAGGTACAGAGCCCCAGGAAATGGAGCATGGCTTGAAACATGGAGCCACCTCGCGTACTATGGCCCGGAGGCACTGAGCTGGAAGGGTGAAGCTTGCTCTAGTGCCTCAGCAGACAGCTAAGTGGCCTATAGTTCCTGCGGTGGAGGCACAAGGCTTTAGCCCCTCTAATCCCAGGTTCAATCCCAGCTATGGGTGACCAGGGTCAGTCAGCTTTACAATAAAAACTGGGGCTGCCCCAATTACAGGGAGAGGTGTGTGTATTCCTTCATTTCAAAGAGCATTCCCTCTGCATGGATAGGAGGCTCTCCTGACCTACAACATTGAACCATTACTATATCTAACTCTCCCACCTTTAACATCTGCATTTCCACATCAAAAGCAAAGTATGGGACACTTCTGCTATGTCTACACTGGTGGCTTCTTGGGCCAGAAATATGCAAATGAGGCTAAGCGTGGAATATGGCTGAGCCTTGTTTGCATACCTAATGAGCTGCCATTTTTGCAGAAGAGGCTCTTGTGCCAGAAGGAGCTGTCGACACTCCCCCTCTTGCGCAATGCCGCTACGCTGATTATTTTCAGGAAGAACGGCATTGCGCAAGAGGGTTTTTCTTGCGCAAGAAGGGGCCGTGTAGACGCTCCTTCTGGCACAAGAGCCTCTTCTGCAAAAATGGTGGCTTATTAGGTATGCAAATGAGGCTCGGTGATATTCCACGCTTAGCCTCATTTGCATATTTCTCGCACAAGAAGCCGCAAGTGTAGACATAGCCTTCCAGCCCACTTACTCAGCCTCATTAGCACAGGCCCTATGATTGACAGGTACATCTGCTGTTCCTTTAGATCTTGGTTTCTGTTATTTGCACTCCAGTTCATCTAATGAAGTGGGTTTTACCCACAAAAGCTCTTAATTCTAGATACTTTGGTGAGTCTCTCAGGTGCCACAGGACCACTCGTTTCTACAGAGGGGAGAAACACACACAAAAAAACCCCAAAAGGACGTAGCAAGTTGTGTAACAACATGAGCAGCAGGGCCCAAGTGCCCCAGGGCAAGATAGTGGGCAGCTCTGCACCCCAAAGAAGGGGTGGGGCCAAAGGCAGAAGGGGCGTGGCCGAGAGCAGTCAAAGAGAATCCCGATTCTGAGCTAGCCCAGCGGTGAGTCCATCAGGAAGAGCAAAGGCAAAACCTTTCATCGTGCTGAGGAGGGGTAGGAAAATACCCCATCAGAACAGAGAGCTCTCTGGGAAATCAGTAGAGGTCATGGAGAAGACACACCTGAAGTTGAGAATGTGTCATGACATCTCTTGACCCTCTTAGGGCACTAACCACAGTATAACACAGAGAAGCAGTGGAACGATCTAATTCTAACCTAAGAATATTCAAATGCTCTTGAATATTTAGAGCCAGGGAGCAAAGAAAGAAAGTAGGAGGAGGACTTTCTAGCTTCTCACCAACACCCTACGAATAACCACATTTATTACTGTTCAGCTGCACTTAATGGAGCTGCAATGAATTAACTTCCCACCTGTGACGTAGTGTGGGTAC
This sequence comes from Pelochelys cantorii, assembly GCA_032595735.1. Taxonomy (NCBI): domain Eukaryota; kingdom Metazoa; phylum Chordata; order Testudines; family Trionychidae; genus Pelochelys; species Pelochelys cantorii. The sequence continues at coordinate 5,003,903 of CM064344.1, read as the reverse complement.
CTTGCTGGTTGCTATGCTGGGCAGTGGGCTGTGGGTGACCCCCACTGGCTGCTGTCCGCAGCAGGGCCCAGCAGGGCAGGGGATGAGTCATTATGCAAAGGGTCCAACGAGTTATCCCCCAGGGAGCGGAACAATGGGAAGGAGGGGAGTGGAGCCCTGGCTGGGGGCAGGGCTGGAAGGAAGAGTTAGTTTCTGTCTGGAATCATGGAGGAAGCAGTCTGAGCAAAGGGGGGGCTGGGATTTAGGGGCCCAGTCTCCCCCATCCCAAGAGGAGCTGAGGCATCCTAGGCCTGGCCCTGTAACCAGATTACATCTGTGCTGTGCTGTAGCCTGGAGAAGCAATAAACTCCCTCGATTCTACTGGCTGGTGGAGTCTGTTTGTGCCACTACGGGGGTGCAGGAGTCGGGGGACCCCGACGCGCTGCCACACCACCCCCCTTGTAATAGGTATCAGAGATGAGAAAACGGAAGGAAAGAAAAGTTGAAAACAACGCCTTCAAAGATGGCCCCCCAATTTTGGCTGCCCACTTTAAGAAAACCTGGGTTAATTTTCACACGTGCTGCTGTAAGCCGCAGATCTCCTGGGTGTGGTTCACTGTCCCATGTAGTGGCACTTAGACCACCCACAGAGAGAGAGAATGAGTCTCCTGTACAGCATTAGCTGTGAGCCAGCTGGCTTTTAGCTCAAGCGGTCAATTCTAGAGGCTCATGCACTAAGTTCCAGAGGTCCCAGGTTCTGGTGCACTGCTGACATTACACTGGGACCAGGCGATATTCAGCACCCCGGAGAATTAGGCTCAAGGTGGGCACCAGTGTGCCCTGTACGCTGAGCTCTCGGGCAGCCATACAGGAGAGATTCAAATGCCACCCAGATGATTAGCAGAGCTGCCACAGCCAGCAGCATGTGTTGTTACTGGTGGTGCACATCCACACATGCCTCAGTGCACAGAACAAAGTTTATTCTGCACATGGATGGAAAAAATTAAAGGGAACATGGGTGGATGCCCAAAATCAGAGGCCACTTGGTCTAAATAACTTGCTCAGAGTCACAGAGAGGCAGAGTCATTGCTGGGGTTAGCCTCAGGAGCTCCTGGGCCAAGTCTTTGGCTCAGAGCCTGAGACATCCCTCTCTAAAACAGAAGAATGTCCCTACAGGATAGGCTTGGGTGATAACCCTTGTAGAAAAAATATACGAGAAACCTACTTCTAACCTAAGAATATTCAAATGCTCTTGAGCACTTGAGCACTTTCCTTTGAGCACTTTCTCTCAGCAGTGCTTAGCTCCCCCCTTGCAAAGACAGGTACAGCTTTAGACTTTATGAGCAAGAGCGTACCAGGAAATAGACCTCGTGACAACAAAAAAGGGGCAGAAAAAGCCAAGGATTGCTTTGTGGCATCCTCCCTTAGATTAAAATGTTAAAAATCCCAGTACATTACTGGTTGTATCATTTCAATGACTCAAAGTGAATTCAAGTCGAACTACCCTAAACTGCTACATATACATTTTCTCAGTTTCCACAGTCGTTCACTGCGTAAGTAGAACCTGTCCCATGTAAAGACATCGGGGCAGCCTCTCTCTCCCTCTCTCCCCCTCTCTCATGCCTCTCTCTCTGCCCTGCGTGAGCAGTGCCATGTACTAATAGCAGCTGCATTGAACTGGTGCCAACCCCAGCAGAACTGTGGGGTGGGCACTTGATTATCTCATTGCAAGCCGCACAAAGGGAGAAGCACAGAGAGAGACTCACACACCAAACCCCAGCTTCTGCTGCAGCATAATGAAAACTCAGATAGCTGCAGCCATTTGTACTGGGGGCAAATAATGTTTCAGTTTCACAGTTGGTTTAATTACCTGCTGCTTGTTTGTTTTCTGGCCCAAGCAGGAATGTTTCAGCTGAGAGCATTTGCATGTATGAAGTCTGATCTCGCAAGGTTACTTTTTTCATGCACTATTTCTTCTCTAGTGCTATTCCTGTCATTTATGCACCAATGCTAATAACTCATATATGTACACATGTATCTTTCGGGATGGAAAAACTGGTTTGAAGACAAAGCATCCCTAGCAACTTCTCACCCCTAATCCAAACCAGAGTTAGATTAGCCCTTTCTCGTGGATCTTACAGCAGCGCTTATTGTGAATTTGCCAAAATGTTGTCTTTCATTGTTGTGGTTGGGTTTTATGGGGGGGGGGGTATCAAAAAAGCCAATTAGTCAGAATTGAAGTAGGGTTGGTTTGTTTTTTGTTTGTTTGTTTGTTTTTGTGGGAAAAGGTAATTTTGACAAGTTTTTTTTTTACACTCAAAATTTTGCAAAACAAAAAAGAATTTAGCCATTGTTGAAATCTGTTGTTTCAAAAGTTTCTAAATAAAAGATTTCAATTTTCCAGTTTGAAATAACTTTCTGAGTTGATCTTAAACCTAATTATAGCATAAAGGAGTTTAAAAAGATAAATAGTGTTGAAATTGAGACAAGAGATTTCAGAATGGTTGGAATAAAACATTTCAATTCACCAGAATGATTTTGTACATTTTATTTTATTTTCCATTTCTGAAAATTGTCATCATTTGGACTTTCCATTCGGATTCAGGATGAGAGCACTGTTCAAACGCTCAAAGATTTTCATAGAAAAGAAAAAAACATTTTCCAACTTCTAGCTCTACTTAGAAGGGACTGCACACTGAATATACATGTCAAAATGTAAAAACAAACACATATAAAAACAAAGTAAAAAAAGCTTTGACACTAATTTGTAATACTAGTCAACCATAGAGAAAATGTTTGAGATGTATTCTTCCCCAACTCTTTCATCCAACATTCAAAGTTTTGATAACACATTAAGTTGGATTTTGAATTTCAAATTTTTCCAGCCCTACTAGCACTCTAAAATGTTTAAATTTTGGAAATATGTTTTGCAATGGAAATATTTGTTTTACAATTAATCAAAAATTCCCTGCAATGTCTACAAGCCTAACATAATACGCATTGTAGTTTATGGGAACCAGAAATTGAAATTGTCTAGAATTACAAAAGTACGTTTAACTAATTTTTTTCATTATCCAAGGTGAGAAAAATGCTAGTTAGTACAAGTTAAACCTCTCTACTCCAGCACCCTTGGGACTTGACCGGTGCTAAAGCAGAGAATTTGCCAGACTCTAGGGGGTTTATATTGTCTAGCAGTATTACCAACACTTCCACTGCTTCCACCGGGCTCTTAGAAGACATTTACGGGTAAATTAGAACTAAAGAACAACACAGAACACTGAGAGCCAGGACTGGTGGCTGTAAACAAACTTTATGAGACTGCAGGAAACTTAGTCACACCCATGATAAGTAGACATCCAGCTAACTAACATCATGCCAGACCACGGACGTTGCCGGACCAGAGAATGCTGGAATAGAGAGGTTCAACCTGTAGTTAAATAAAACATCTTACGGTACTTTCCCCTGATTTTCTTTTCTATCCTTTTTTCAGTTTAAATTATCTTTGGTGTCATGTGTTGGCCTGGTTTGCCTGGGAAGGGGTTTCATGAGCAACACAGATCACAGGCTGATAGCATCCCCACACTTCTTTAACAATTCGGGGAATCTGCAGAACACCTTTCAAGCAAACCTTGCCTCTATTCCCAGTGAAGCTGGGACCACCTGATGAGAACATGGCAAAGCTCAGTTGGTTTGGCTGAGTTTCCCTTGGAGACATCGCTGGCGCCTGAAACTCAAAGCAAAATGCAGGTGAGTGCAAAGCCTGCGCACTGCGCAAGGAAGAAAATTTCCTGCCGAGCTGCAAAGAGAAATCAACGAGTTTTACCCAGTGAGAAGCACCGTGGTGGCCCACGGGCACCGCAACAAGGTGCTGCTGGGGAGCAAATGCACCTTCATCCAAAAGGCTCAAGCAGCAGGCAGAGCACAAGTCCAAGAAGAGGTTGCCCTGTTCTGGGACAGAAAGTGCACACATCACACACCTTTTGCCACACCAGGCCACAAACTTCAGCAATCTCCACGTTAGTTGGGCGAAACAAAGACACATCCTGCATCTGGCCTGCCGAGCCACCCTGGACTGCAAACGCGGTGTGCTATCGATCATTATAATGTTCACCCAACATTTGGTCACCAGACTTGCCCCTTAGTTCTTTTTCAAGGGGGAACAATTGCTCAACAGCTGTGGCAGAGCCCTGGTGAGGCAAAAACTCCTTAGCCCAGGGCTGGGGAGCCACATGGCTTCACACTCATTTATTTGTATTATCTTAGCACCGGAGGGCAAGGGGGAGGCGGGGCTCTAACCAAAATCAGGATACTAGAGAGCTGACACCGTATGGACACACAGTAAGAAACTGTGCCTGCCCCAAAGGATTTACAATCCATTCACGGGGGCGGGAGAAAGATCCGGGGGACCTCGGAAGCTGAGAGCATGAGCCACTAAAGGTCTCCGCCTTGGAGTTGTAATAGACTCATAGCCTCTGCAGATCAGGCCCCGATAACAGACAGTCCTCAGTGGGCCACACTGACATACTCGTTGCTTTCCCAATAGCTCCCTTCCCTTTAGCCTTCTTGCTCCTTCGTGGATGGTGGGTCATACCTGGAGCGGGGACCGGATCTGCCCTGGCTGATGGAACGGTCATGGCTACCAGGGACTGTCTCATTCTGCACATCACAGCTGCAGTTCCTCACCGCCCTGCTTCCCTGCCTTCTGGCTGGGGATACGTTGAACATTCAGTGGTCCCCAATTCTGTCCCATTTCCCTGCCCTGCTGTGCCCCGAATCCCCAGCCCCAACGGAGGTCAAAACATTGCTTGTCTACACGCACATGCCTGACCCTGCCAATCGCTGACACATGGTTCTCTGCTCTGAATGGTTTTCACATCTGGCCAAAGCTGACTGCCTCCAGAGGCGATGGGGGCAGTCCTTCTCTCTTCATGCCCAATGGATCCATACAAGTTCAGTCTTCTCATTGGTCAGTCCAAAATAGGCCTCGGAAGGTTCTGAAACATCACCCCCTACCGCTCACAAAGGTCGAATCAAGATGCACAACTCCAGCTATGTTAATTGTGTAGCTAGAGTCGATGTACCTTGATTCAAGTTTCTCCACCATCCCCACAGAGGGAGGCTGATGGGAGCAAATACTCCCATTGGCTTCCCTTATTCCTCACAGCAGCAGCAGCAGCACTGGCCACCGAAAAGGGTATCTTCTGAGTTAGATTTAGCAGGTCTTAACTAGGCCCGCTAAATCAAACTCCAGAAGATCAATCACGGCCGTGTCAATCTTCCCCAGAGCAAAGACATGGCCTAAAGGTTTATATAACACTAAGCAAGTTAGATTCTAACCTGCTTAGGCACTTTTGTAAAAATCTAAGCAGACACCAATCTGCATCTTCAGACACCTAAATAGCTTGGTGTATCTGCTCCCCTATCTTTAAATTATAAGCCACTGAAGCTACATCATATGCCACCTCACAAACCTAGCCTTTACATCCTATGCATTCTTTGAAGATAGTGTATCCAAAGACAAGTCCAGTGTATCAAGATTAAAAGCCCAATAGTGCCAGCGCTGCATATTTTACATGATTTCAAAAGAAACCCTTTAAAGATTTTATGAGGCAAATAATGAGCAATTTCTCTTACACCCTTAGATCCTTCTCTACATTGTAGCAACAGTGGAATTCAAAATGTTCCTGCAACTGCTAAATAAAACCTTTAATGCCAAAAGTCGCTACATATTTACATAACGGTCTCAAACTTTAAAAATTACCTGAAGCCTTTAATACCTAAAGCTGCATCTAAACATTTTTTTCCCTCCATGAGGTACACTGTTGTTAAATTCAAGGGCATACTTCCAGTCTGAACTTTTACACTGTATGTCCTAAAACCCAGAGGCTGAGTGCGAGTAACTCAGCACTGAACGCCGATAGGCTATTTTGCAAATTAGAACGTAGCCAAAGTTCAGGGATAAACAGGGCAAAGTAAGGCCCATACTGTAACAATCTTCTCTTCACAGACATTAATTGTATCCTGCTGGTGCGGTGCTTTCACGTTCTGGACTGAATTTGTGTCAACCACATTTCCCACTTGCTAAAGAACCGTTAACCCCTTGAGTTCGGAGACACTAGCAGAGAGCTTCACTCCACATAATGACTCCTGGTTGAAAGCAACCATCTCGTAACTGCCTTCCTTTACAAAGGCAGGGACTCTGCTGGGACACATGCCTGTGGCAACCCACTCCTACTTCCCAACGTTGGGAGGGTATGGTCCTGGCAGGGGACCTTCTCAGATGTAAGACCATCTATTTGCAGGCCAAAGACTCCACATTTTATTTTATTTTATTTTTTGAAGGCCACGTGCAGTCAATGCCTGTAAAGGTGTTAGAAACAGGCGGGACACTGTTTTCTTGCCTCATACAGATGCCCCGCTTAAGATGCAATTAGAAAAGAGGAACAAATGCTTCAGAAAAGCTGCTACTGAGGCTCATTTCTTCCTTGCTGAGGCCTGGCATTAGGTTATGAAAGGTTTTCAGGGGTCCGCATGTACCAACCACAGTGGAAAAGCTTTGGGCGCGTCATTCGTGAGGCAGGAGAGTCTCGTGTCTAACACCTTGGTCTCTGACACTGGTTAAGTCCCGAACTCTAAAAACAGCCTCTCTCAAGACCCACCTCCCAGCATCCATGGTGCAAGTGTACACTGCATGAACTCTGCCTACTACCCCATCATTGTGGCAGTCCCCGGGAGAAATTTAACAATGGAGCAGGTAGCAGAATGGTAAGTATTTCCCATCCCCCAGAAAAGAAATTTTTAAAAAGTTTCCATGAAAACATTTCCAATTTTATTCCAGTTAAAGAAAACCCCAAGATGCTAAGTTTTTAAAGTCATTTTGGGGGTGGAGTGGGAGAGGGTTTTGGTTGGTTGGTCGGTTGGTCAGTCGGTCAGTCGGTCGGGACTTTTATCCCTTCCCTTTACTCTTCCCCCCCGACACACACACATACTTTTAGTAGCAAATTGGCAATGGAGAAATAAAAGTTGGAAAAGGCTCAAAGGAAAAAGCTGGGAGGAGGGGAAAAAAATGAGAAAAAATGTTGAAAAGTCAGAAAACTTTATAAATTTTTTTTTTTTTTTGGCAAAAAAGAGAGAGAGAGAAATTTTTGTATATGAAAAGAACAAAGCTTTCAAAAACAATTTCCAGCTGACTCAATTAAATAACTTGGGGGTCTTTTTTGCTTGGGGGTAGGCTTGTGACTAACCATAAGCTATGATCAAGCCTCCAAGATGCAATCCGATACCAAAGGCAGCCTGAAGCCTTGTCACCACCTGTCAGCGGAATTTTATCGCTCCTGGAAATACCCAAGATCCCATCCTCCTCCTCCTCCCCTCTGAACGTTGCAATACTACTGGTCCTATGCAATATGCACAGCCCAAGCAAACACAGCTTTCTGGAGCCCGCTTTCAGACGAGCAGCTGCACAGCGAAGCTGGCAACCGTGTTGCATCACCTCCTCCTCCCTGTCATCTTCCTGGTATGCCACATGGTAGGAGCAGAAAGGTCTCCCCAGTGGTTAGAGCAAGTCCCTGACTCACATATAAACCAATCAGCAAGGCAGCTGTGTACTCCATACACGCCTGCACTGCTGCATCTGGGAATGCAAATAAATCTCCATTTCGCTGTCTCCTCGTCCTTTGCTGTAAGCCAAGGGCAGGCTATAAAACAGTGCCGATGCAAAGGAAGCACGGATTAGCATATTGCTGCACTTCTTTTGCATAATTTATTCAAGCCGTTTTTGCGCAAAAACAAGCAGTGTGGATGGGGTTTTTTTGCGCAAAAACCTGTTTTGCGCAAGATCCTCTCCGGGAGAGGCATAAGGATCTTGTGCAAAAAATGGGGGGGGGGGGGTTGCACACAAAAAAAAGTCCACACTGCTTATTTTTGTGCAAAAACCCCTTGCACAAAAACAGCTTGAATAAATTATGCAAATGAAGCACAGCAATATGCTAATCCATGCTTCATTTGCATAGGCACTGCTGGCAAAGCCAGCAGTGTACACAAAGCCTGAGGGTTCACCAGGGTAGCCTGCACCTCCGCAAGTACGGGCGATCACAGCTCCAAATGGCCAGGAACAGCGATCTGCAGCCAACGGGAGCAGGAATTCCCCATACCTGGGGAGGCGCCGGTAAATATGGTGTTGTGGGGGCCTGCCAAGGGATAATCCTAGCGGACCGGATCTGGCCTGTGGGCCGGTATTTGCCCACCCCTGCTGCAAGCTCTCATGGCATTGGCACCCTAGCTAAAGGCCAAAAAGGGGCAACTTCCACTCTGCTACCCCGAGTTCCCAATGCCACTTCAGTAAAATATGGTGTTCTCCTTCATATCCTCTCCCCGCCCAGCATTCTGTGTGGTACCAAAATGGTTTCTGCATGCCACCTCTAAGGTAGCTGCATTTCGGGGCAAAGTATATAAAGTTTCCAACCAGTTTGTAAAGTGCTTTGGGATTCTTCAGGGTGACACATGCTGTGTAAATGCCTTTGCTAGAAGAAACAACGAAGAGTCTTTTGGCACCTTATAGATTTATTTGGGCCTAAGCATTTCTTTACCCTAGCATAGAAAATGGAGTCTCAACGCACTGAACTCCTTCACAGATGGCCTCCAAAGGCTTTTGCATCCCAGGACAGATATTTAATAACAGATCAGAATGACTGCCACTCTAAATTGCTAAACTTGTATTTTAAGTTGGTGGTGGCTAAACGCTTTGAAGTGCTGCATAATTCAAAGCTGAGTGTCCTCTCTCCAGATGGCAACTTGGCCCTAAAAACAAAACCTGTAATAAGGTGCAGGCATTGGAAAACGGGGGTGGAGGGAAAAGGCACATATATAGGAGCGCTGAGGAACCTAGCAAGGGCAACTCTTTGCTCCAGGAGTGGGCAATAAGCAGCCAGCTGGATGCAGTTCACCAGGGTTAGCTACTAGCAGGCCGTCAGACACTTCATGTACCTGAGCGTCCGCAATATGGCCTCTTGCAGTTCCCAGTGACTGCAGTTCGCCATTCTTGGCCAGTGGGAGCTACAGGAAGTGGTGGCTTAGCTCTCACTGCTTCCTGCAGCTCCCATTGGTTGGGAACAGCGAACCACAGCCAATGGGAACTGCAAGCAGCTGTACCTGCAGATGGTCAGGTAAATAAAGCATCTGGCGGCCCACCAGCAGGTAACCCTGGAGAACCGCGTCTGGCCTGCAGGTTGCCTATTGCCCACCCCTGCCCTGGCCCATCATCATATGCCTGTTTCCACTTGATGGCAACCCAACCAGTTGGGGCAAGAGGTTAGAAAGTTTCAAGAAAGTCGGTTTATGTTGCTGGGAAGAGCCATTCTGAAGACAACCTTCACTGACATAGAAAAGGCTCCAATAGAGGAGACTGAATGGCTCGGGGAACTACTCATGGGCGTCCAAAGTCTATTAACTATGGGCCCAGCTCAAATTTAGTCTTTAAGGTGCTACTAGACTATTTGTTGTTTTTTAAGTCTTTCCTGTTACAGACTAATTCAGCTACCCCTCTGAAGCTTATCTACTCACTGTCTCTTTTTTCCTCCCCCCCCCCCTTATTTATTCTTGGATCTGGACTTCCAACACTCCAGTCATCTGAAGAAGTGGGTTGTGCCCACGAAATCTCATGATACCATCCACATGTTTTGTTAGTCTTTAAGGTGCTACAAGACTATTTGTTGTTTTTTAAGTATCTCCAGCATAAGGACAGTGAGTTGGTTTGTATGGGTACAACTCATTGTCGACTGCTGTCCACATCCCAGTGGAGACTCCCAGGCAGTTTCAGCCCAATCCAACCTGCACAGTCAGCAGAACAGAGTAACTAAACGTAATTAGTCTGAGTCGAATTCTGTCTGCAGCTGCTGAGGGGTGGTTCTATTTGCACAAGGCAGGTACATACAGGTCAGAGAACTGCCGCTGGAGATCTTTGAGGAAATGCCATTTAGATTTTAAAGTGGTCAACAATGGAGGATCGACCACAACCCTTGGGTGTGGCGTTCCCGTGGTTTGTTATGTTCGCCGTTAAGAATGTACTCCATACTTCCAGTCCCAATTTGTCTAGCTTCAACTTCCAGCTGTTGGGTCATGTTAGACTTTCCTCTGCTAGACTGAAGAACCCTACTATTAAATATTTGTTCCTTGTGTAGACACTTGTAGACTGTACTCAAGTTACCCCTTCACCTTCTCTGTGCTAAGCTGAATAGATTGTGTTCTTGGAGTCTCACCATAAGGCAGGGTTTCCAATCCTTTATTTTCTCCTCTTAGCTCTTCTCTGAACCCGCTCCAGTTTATCACCATCCTTCTTGAACTGCGGGCTTTAGACCTGAGCACAGTATTCTAGCAGCAGTCACACCAGTGCCACGTACAGAAGTAAAATCACCTTTTCTACTCTGACTCCTTAAATGTGGGAGTCCCAGGCAACGTTCCCTCTAATTTTTTCCATCCGTGTGCAGAATAAGTTTTGTCATGTGCACCGAGGCATGTTCAGATGTGCACCACCAATAGAAACACATGCTGCTGTTGCCAGCCGTGGGCGCTTCTGCTAGTCAATTGGGTGGCATTAGAATCTCTCCTGGGTGGCTGCCCAAGGGCTCATCTTACAGGGAACACTAGTCCCAGGGTTTAAGTCCATGGATTTAATCAGGCAGAGAAACTAGCTATTCTGGGCAGAGGGGCCAACAGAATGGTCAGGCCCCTGGGCAAGTGGGGAGGTGTGGCTTTATGCACCAGGAAAGGGCAGGGCCTTGGGCAGAAGGGGAGGGGCTGGGGCAGCCAGCCCTTCACGCCAACTGGATCGTGTTCCCCACCCCCAGCCAGCCCTTAGCACCACCCAGACCTTGCCATCCAGGGCTCTGGTGGTGATTTAAAGGACCTGGGGCTCCAGTCACCACTGCTGCTGCAGTGGCAGTAGCGGGGGCTGGGAGCCCCGGGCCTTTTTTAATTACCAGGCCCCAGGACAATTGCCCTCTTCTCTCTCCTCCCCCCGCTTCCCCAATCTCTGTCTCTCATCAGAAATTCCATCCTAGACTTCAGACACTTTTCCCAATAAAGTTGCATCGTAATTGATACGCTCCCCGTGAAACGTTTCAATTTCAACCAACGGACGTGTCCTGATAAACGGATTTGTTAGAATTTCTAACCAGCTCTCTCTTTGTAACCCTCTATGATGCAGACGGGTCTGTTCTCATCCCTGGAGACAACCAATACCCACCGCTGCAATATACCAGCGGTCCCTTTCTGTAGGTTGCAGGCCCGGGGGAGAGCCCCAATCTGAAAAACTGCAGGGTTGCCACTTGCTCCAATTCTTTCCATATCTTGAAAAAAATTCACAGGCAAAATAACCTTGAAAATAAAACAGAAAACCCCAAACCCATGTGCGCTCCGATTAGAAAAGCGCAGTCCACAGAGATTCCCTCTGAAGTTACTGGATGATCCAGGAGCCTGTTTATGCATCAACATGAATAGGTACGGCAGGAACACCCCCATTACAGATACACACTGAGAAGTGCTAGGAAGAATCCTGGCATCATTATGGGCCCCCACCTGCATGAGAAAGAGCTGCTTGGTGTAAGGGGTAATTTATAGACCATCCCTAGGAGAAGCACTGTTGGGGTTGCCAGATGGTTTCAACAAAAATACTGGACACACTTGACATTACATCACAATCTACATTACATCTTATTTAGAAAATACCGGACATTTCTATTTTCTCAATTTGTTTCCCGAACAGAAAGCTCAAATACTGGACTGTCCAATTCAAAACCGGACACCTGGTGACCCTAAGCACTGCGGTTTAGGGCCTGATCCAGAGCCCATAGAAAGAGGCTTCTTAATTCAATGAACTTTGGATCAAGTTCTTACAGGGTTGGCCTTTCACCCTTGGAGACCTGCTCCCAAACACTGACTCAGCTCTTCCCAGAAAACCCAACTCTTCTCAGAACTGTGTGGTGGCATTTCTCGGGCTCGGTTTGTATGCACGACAATCACCCCATGGTATGACACATCACACAGCTAGCAATTTGTGCTCTGTCATGCCCAGAACGGCCTCTTAAATCCTGGCTGGGGAGTGAAGTCAGGACAGAGGTACGCACTACAAGAAAAATTCGACAGCTGGTTTGTGCGAGGCTATCCCAAGGTACAGTAAATAAAGTTTAAATACAGAAAATAGAGTTCACTTGAGTGGGGCAGGATTGGTTCCTTCCTAATTCTACTTTTCCTACCAGGGTCGAAAGGTGAAGTAACTTTAAAAAAAAAAAAAGGAAACGAAAATACTGAAAAGCAAAACCAAACTGTGTAAAACAGTAAAAAAAGCAGAATCTGCCAAGTTGCATCCTACTGGATGCTCTCCAGGGCTTTGCATCATTTACCAGCATTACAGTCTTTGTGTCTGTTTGGCTATGTTCTTAAATTGTCCCCCATCGCTGAAGCAGGAAGAAGGAAGGACGTTCTTGGGCGTCAGCTATCTGCTCAAGAGAACAAGGTTAAATTTCTTGCTCTGCCAAAGTCTTCCTGGGTAGTAACAGATCCTGTCTACCTGCTGTCTTCTAGCACAGCTCTAGAAGTCTGGAGTAGGATTCCAGAGCAATGCAGCTGTGCCAGGAGAAGCCCCTGGTGTAGAGGCAGCACTGCTAGTATAACGCCAACAGGCAGAACCGTGCTTGGGACCTCCGGTGCTTAACACATGATCCTCTGCCGCGTGTGAGCTAAAAGCCAGCCGGACCTCAGCTAAGGCTGTAGAGCAAACTCAGTCTCTGTAAGTGCCACTACATGGGACAGTGCACCATGCCCAGTAGGTGTGTGGGTTACACAAGCAAAGCTGCGTTTTTACCCATGCATCTTGTTTCATTCAGGCCTGGAGGAATAAGCCATACAAAGAGCTTCTAAGGATTCCACTCTGTGCATGCGAGCAGTGCTTTGCCGGTAGAATATACCTGCATACCCATACCGGCAACGCACTACTAATGTAGACATCATGTCTGAGCTTCAGTCCCCCATCTGCAAAGTGGAGATGATTAGAGCTGGTTGAAAAACGTTTCAGTTTTCCACAGGAGATTTGGAAAAAAAAAAAAAATCTCTCTCCACCCTCTGTTTCCCACAACATACTTTGAGAGGGTTTCCATGATACAGGGAAAAGTGAAATATGTACTGTTTTGGAACACCAAAAACTTTGAAAGATTTTGAAAACTTTTACATATATGTTATGTATATGTATATGTATACGTATATATTCCAGAGTTCATCAAAAAACTCAGCCTTCAGTTCTTGAAAACTGAAAATTTGAACGTAAAATGTCACCAAAATGTTTTTAGTTCCCTGTGTAGTTGTACAATCTCCAGTAACATTTTAGTCAAGATGAAAATTTTCGAAGCAGATAATTTTCCGTTTGCTCAAAAAGCCATTCCCCCATCCCCCACCAAAAGAAAACCCCAACCTGATGGAAAGTTTTGAGGACGCTCTAGTAATACGGTCCCTGTCACAGGCAGGAACTGTGGCGATACAACAGCTGAGGATCGTGGAAGGAATTCAGATCAACAACAATGGGACATGTGTAATGAAGCACAACACCCAGGGCCTGGGTGTAAATTGGCTTGGATTGAAAGAAAACTTTCTAGCGCTACACCTGGTGAAAAACATGGCTGGGAAGTGGGGGGGGGGGAAGGGGAGCAGAACTGATTAACAGATGCCTCACCCAAGGCTGCGAAGCTGGCACCTCTCGTGATTGATATGTTCCTTTTAAAAGATCTATATAAATTATGTTTCCTCTCGTTTGAACTTAATCATATCCAAACTGCACATCCCCCCGGCCCCCAACACCCACACACCCTTCACAGGTTACATTGTTCCTGAATGCTTTTTAGGACCTCTCCCGGTTGGAATTCCTACAGCACGACACATGTGGGGTACCCACTAAGGAAAGCCTGGTGCGGATCAGCCCATTCGCTAGGCATCAGGACATTCCTGACCTAGAAGCAGGAATAGGGGCTGCAGAGAGAGAGAGAGAGAGAGGACCCCAAATCAGGCGCCACACCCCTAAAAACAATTTCAAGCCCCTTCCCAACTTTGACCTTTCCCCCAGCTGCTAGAATCCTCCTCCACCTTCCGTGACTATTAACCACAATATACTCAGTTCCTAAAATCCTCCTGCAACCAGTGTTCCCTATAAGTTGTGTGCTTGTGCGGCCACTCAGGAGAGATTCAAATGCCGCCCAGCTGATTAGTTAGTTTTTTTGTTTCTCTTAGTGGTGCACATTCATACATACCTCAGTGCACATAAAATTATTCCACACGTGGATGGGAAAAATGCACGTGGATGGAAGAGATTAGAGGAAACACTGTCCTGCACCCTCATTTGATAAATCACACCCTATTCCGCACCCCAGCCACTGAAAAAACCCATCCTGCTGTTATCCCAAGCAGCTGAAATCTACACATCTTCAGCAACAGGCACATGCTGCCCAATACTCCTTGTGTCTGCCAGACCCCTCTTGCACCTCATCATCCCCATCTCTCCAGGGGCCAGAACTTTCAGATCCCAGGATGTCGGGTTCCATGAGCCCAGGTGGAGATGCAGGGCTCTTTTGATTGACTCCTCCTGGCAGCTGAGACCGGAGGAGTCTTCCCAGCAAGAATTTAGGCACCTAAATGTGTTTAGCCCCAATCTCCTTCCCCTTTGCCTCATGTAGCAAAACGAAGATCAAATGCCACAAGATCAGAATGGCAGGGCACTATTCTGGCGTGAAATTGGCTGCTTTGCATCTCTGACCCAGAGCATGTCTACACTGCAGAGTTTTTCCAGAAAAAGGGCCGTTTTCCTGGAAAAACAATACTTACATCCACACTGCTATTGCATTCTTTTGACGGAAAGTCTAAAGAATGGAGGATTTTTTCTGACAGGAGTAAACCTCATTCTGCGAGGAAGAAGCCTTCTTCCAAAAAAGCTGTTCCAGAGAAAGGCGTGTGTGGTCATGGAAGAGAGAGTGTTTTTTCGAAAGAAGAGGCCTCCAGGAAAAAGCACAGGTGCCCTGGTCGCCACTCTGTCCACAATAATCACAACTGACATGCCAGATAGCGTCCAATCAATGTGGATGCTATCTTTCGAAAAAGCACATCACTTTTTCGTTGCACTTTTGCTGTGCAGACACTCTCTTTCGAAAGAAGTTTTTCCAGAAGATCTCTTCCAGAAAAGCTTCTTCCAAAAGAAGCCTGCAGTCTAAACGTAACCCCAGAGAGATGAAAGCAGCAAGGCAGGAAGTCTTACTAGGGGAGAGGAACCCTGAGGACTCCTGGCTCGGGCAGGAGCTCAAGCTAAGATTCACATTTTGTTTTTTAAAGGGAAACCCTTTTGGAGTTTTGGGCAGTAAGCCAACACATGGGTGTATATGTGGGGCTGAGAGGTAAGTAGCAACTCTCCCAGCCAGGCCAGGCACTGTGCCTTTTTGGGATGTTACCGGTTAACCAGCGGCCCAGCCAAGCTGGAGCAGTGAGGCTCCCCAGAGCTGGTCTCTTCTCCCCTTTTTTGGGGGGAAGAAGGGGGCTGTTTTATTCCAGTTACCATAAGATGACAAAAAAATCTAGTTTTGTGGCCCGCTTTGCGGCTCCTGACGTGATAGGGTTGCCAGGTGTCCGGTATCTACCGGACAGTCCGGTATTTGCGCTCTTTGTCCAGTAAAAAAAAAATCAGAGAATATTGGACATGTGCAACGTCCGGTATTCTCTGATTTTTCCGGCTGCGCACCGGACGGAAGCCTGGCGAGGGCGGAGAGAGTGGCTGGGAGTCCACCCCCGCAAGGCTTCTGCTCAATCACAGGCTCCCAGCGCCGATCGTGGCCCTGCCTCCCAGCCTGGGAGTCCCAGCTGGGAGGCAGGGTTGTAGACCATCTGGCAACCCTAGACAGGGAGCTTCCACCCAAATTCGAACTCTCTCCGTCTCGTTCTGCTGAGCCCGGCGGCTTCTGCTGCCCCATGTAGACCCGAGAAGAAAAAGAGTTCATTCTGTGCCAGAGCATTATGACCCAAAACCCCTATACCATGGACTGCAGGGGATCTGGAAGCGCTGGGGTTACTCTGCCAGAGAGGCTTCGGGCGTTCCTTGCACTGCCTCAGCCCAGACACTTCCGCAGCTCCCGAGAAAGAGCTTTCCCCCTGAGGAGTGAGGACATTAGAAGCCAGCGCAAAGAATCAAATGAACCTCTCCCCACCCCCAGCCCCCCGACTGACCTCATCTACCAGCTGTGGATGGGCTCAGTCAAGCTAGCGGTGCTACCCACCAATCACGCAGGAGATAAATCACCAGCCAGCTCTCCCACTGCCTCCATCGTCCCTCTCAGTTTCCATCTGTCCCCTTCTTCTCCCAGGTGTTTTCTGCTCTGGATCTGCGCTGGACACAGCTAGGACTAGGGATGTAAAATCCCATGTAACTGGTTAACCCAGCCGGAGCAATCCCTGCATTCAGCGTGCCTGGGACTGTCATGGATACGGGCTGCTCTGAACATCTGGAGCAACCCTGTCCAGAGCAGGCCCGGGTGTGCCACAGACAGGGGCACTGCACCCGGGTTGGAGCGTCCCTGTCCATGCCGGGCCCTATGGGGCTGGAGCAGACTACACATAAAAGTCTATAGGTTAATGCGATAGACTACGCACATTTTCCCCTCCCCGCTTGCCAGTCAAATTTTTAGCAGGCGGGCCAGCAGCCTGGCTCAGTCCTGGCTCATGCCGGGGTCAGGACCTACCCCCGCTGCGGCTCTGCATTTAAAGCGTATTAGGAGCCAGGTGGGCAGGCAGCCCAGCTCACTTCCAGCTCGCACACGCCTACGGAAAAGCACAGAGCAGAGGAGGGGCTCTCGGGTGCCCTAAAGAGAACACAGTCAGGCCCCCAGATCAGCAGTGGCTCTGTTGGCTGGGCTGCCCAGATGCATTTCACAGTGTGTCAGAGGCTGCAAGGGAAATTCTTTCATGTGGGCTTTATGAAAGCCTGGTTCACCGACCTCCTTAATCCTATAGCAGCTACTCCGGCTCCAGCTCTGGCGCCGAGTCCACTGTGAGCCACACGGGAGAGGGGGGGCAGATCCTCAGACATATCGGAGTGCAGCGGAACGTCCATATTTAGAAAGGCTACCCCAGCCTGTCTCTTTCTGGGATTACAGCACTCTCTCCCGAGCTTCTGGAGTGACACCACATTCCCATCTGTGCGGCTTGAGAGGGGCAGCTACTCTGGAGTGGGGAGGCCGTCAGAGGGCTGGAGGGCATCAACATGGGGACTGGTGACAGCAGTGCTTCTCAACCTTTCCTTTTCCATACAGGCATCCCCTCCCATCTAGGCAGGACCCCCGTGGGAGTCAGAAAAGTGGCGAATTGAGACTCTCAGCGTTGGGACCCACCAAACTGAGCCCCCATGGACTGAAGCTTGAGGGATGGTTTCCCTAGTGAGGCCTGTGGTTCTCCTCACAGCAAGCCTGCTCCCACCCTGGTAACACGCATAGGCCACGGGGGGCAGCGCCGTCGTGTTCATCAGTATCCGTGTGAGCCCCGTAGCACCTCAAAGACGAAGAAATTTATTTGGGCATGAGGAAAGGGTTGCGGATACAGCCCAAACTCCCATCGTTCACCCTTGGCCTAACTCCACCCAAAGTGGGATTATTTCTGGCCCAAAAATAAAAGTGTCATCACAGCGGCAGGCGGCCTCACGGCTGAGGTGTTGGTGTTAATGTCTGGGAGGGGCTTTCTCCTCTCCCTGGCTGAGCTGTGGAGATCGAAGCACAGGCGCTGGGTTTCGGTTCCCTCCAAAACCGGCTCCCCAGTTTTTCCCCACAGCAGGGCTATCAGATGAGGCCACGTTGCTCCTCCTTGCCTCCCCGGTGTCACAACCGAGCGGGCCTACAAGGCCAAACAACACAGTGACAATCGGTGACAAATGGACTGCCCAGCATCCCGTTGTCCCTGTTGCCATGGAGACATCAGCCAAGCATGGACAGGCGATTGGGAAATGTCAGTAAGGGACCATGCAGGGGACACAGGTGCTTGCAAATCAATACCGATCGATCCACTAATTGAACCTGCCAAGGCCATCCAGGGAGGGGGCAGTGAGAGCTCATTTCTCCTGCATGATGAAAGCCAGAGCGAGAAGCGGCAAGAGTCAGCGATTGGCAAGGTAAACTTTTGGTTCCTCTTGCACCTTTCAGCTAAATGATGTGAAGCCCAGGGCATTTCAAGGGAGCTCTTGAGGGGCAGACTGTGCTCCAAATACACTGTGTATCAGCCCCATTGCCTAGCCCAGCCGCTTGCTCATTATCGGAGAGGGGAATGAATTGGAAACCAAACCACCTTGGGTGCACAGTCACCATGACTAGTCCTAGCAGAGATTCCAAACAATTTAACTTCAATGCTCCTATGGCCCCCAAAACCACAGTATCTTAGCACCTCACACTTTACCACAGTCATCCTCATAATACCCTGTGAAGTAGGGAACAGCTGTTATCCCCATTGCATAGGGGGGACACTGAGGCACAGAACCGTGGCTGACTCAGGTCAGCTGACTTCAGACTCACAGTGTCCGTGGAGGTCAGAGCCCAGGTTCTAGACTGAGCTCTGCAGCCCGAGCCAGCTGGCCCAAACACCCCCAGACTCAGTGCTGGGCGGGGGATGTGTGTGTGTGTGTGTGTGTGTGTGTGTGTGAGAATCACAGTGTAGAAATACTCTTAGTGGCCTGCCTTCCCTCTCTAAGAATGGCAAATTGATTAATGGTATGTCCTCGGATGAACAACTATTGTGAGCCATAAGACAATAACATCAACACCCAACAGAAACCCTCTTGCTATTAGCCCTTAGCACTTCCCTAACGCCCTCCCCTCAGGGAGCTCAGAAGCACTTTTCAAATAGTAACGAATTAAGCCCTGTGCTAGGTGGAGGTCAGTGTCATTCTTCCCATTTTGTGGAGGGGAAAACTGAGGCAACGCAAAGGGAAGTGACTATCTGCTCAAACAGGGTGCTCAGAAAGACCCGGCTCTTGGACTGTAAGAGATACCGATGCAAGCGTAACAGTGCGAGAAGTGAAGTCAACTTTTGGTTCTGCTCCATATAATTTCTTCCCCAGTAGAACCTGAGACCTACGAACCTCTCGAAAATGGAATTGTCCAGAAGGCTGACCAAAACATTGTGGTTGTGCTTTCAAAAGTTCACAGCCGAGAAGTGACTTTAGACAGCTTTAACATTTGACTACGCAGAAGAAAAACGTTGCTTTCCTTTTAATAGTTTGTGTTTAACACGGTACTGTAGTGTCCGAGTGAATGACTCTGCTCTGCAGCCTTAGCTGAGAGCCAGATGGCTTTTAACTCAAGCAATAGAGGCTCAGGCACGAAGCTCCAGAAGTCACAGAGTCGGTTTCATTAAATTTGCTCTGTGTGTGTGTGTGTGTGTGTGTGTGTCTGCTCAGTCCTGATTGTGTAGTTCTGGTTCAAATGAGGTGTTTGGTTGACTGATCAGTTTGTAACTCTGGTGTTCATAACTCTGAGGTTCTACTGTATGCCCTGGTCTACACGAGAGAGTTATTTCTAAATAACTCCCCCTATTTTAAAATAAGCAGAGTGTCTACACTATGGGTACATCTACACTGAGGCGCTATTTCAGGATACTTCCAGTATCCCAAAATAGCTATTCCGCAGCTTTTAAGCAAGCCCGTTAGTTCAAAATATAACAGGCTCGCTCTTCCGACGTCCCTGTAAACCTTGTTCCATGAGGATGTTTCAGAATAGCAGTTTATTTTGAAATTCGGCACTGTGCAAAATTTCAAAATAGCTCAAATTGCATAGTTTATTTCAAGCTAAGGGTGCAGTGTAGACGCACCGTCTCAGGCCTGTTATTTTGAAATAACAGGCTGGTTAATTAAAAATCTGTACTCCTGCTTTCCTCAAGGAATAACGCTTATTTCAAAATAGTTATTTCTGAATAGCAGCCGTGTGGACGCTCCGCTGCCGCTATTTTGAAATAACCACTCCCCAGAGTAATTTGATGTAATTACTCCCTAGTGCTTCCTGGGGCTCTGAGTCGAGGTAGGGCATCCACAATAATGGAGCCTGCCTCAGACTAATTTCGAGGCTCCCCCGTAGTGGGGACATGCTATTCCGATTTTGTTATTTCGGGAGTCATTTCAAATTTAGTTTTTTCGAAACAATTTCCCAGTGTAGACATGCCCTTCATGGTTTACATTAGAGCTAGCAGAATTTTCTTCTAAATTCAAAATGCTGACACATTTTTATAGCCACCTTTTCAATTTTGACCCAACAAAAATAGGGAATAAAAGAAAAACTTTGTCTCATCTTCCCACCATCCCTGCTTCCCGCATATTTGTAATTTCCTGGAAAAACACATTTGAGCTCTTCCATTCACACCCCCATTGACTTCAATGGAATCAGGGTTTGGGCTTTGGTCCTTCCCATCTTCTAGATTCCAAGGTTTCCACAGCAAGCTGCACCGGTTTCCAGGAGCGGGACTAATGTTTGGGCACTTCGGTTCACGCGGAACATCCCGCACTCTGCATTTTGGCTGATCCTCCTTCCTGCCCCACATCTATGCGGGTGGGCAAGAAAGAGTTAAGCGTGCAGCTGCCAGCCCATGCAGTGTGGAGTTATGTTCAAACTGTTCCCATTGCCGCATGAAGTCAGCTGTCACTAGAGAACAAAGGCGCCCCGGCCCAGCTCGAGTTGTGTCACACTCGCAAGGCGCTCAGACTGCTCCCTGATTAGGATTTCTAAATCAGCCCCATCCAAGGCCCAAAGAATAAAGCTGCAGAACAATGAGCTGCTCACATTCACACAGCCAGCAGCCCCCCCCTTCTCCCCACCGTGGCCTCCAGTGCCACTTCATCGCCCAGCCCCAGGAAGAACCACGGATTGCTCTGTTGCTTGAGGGAACATCTTTGTTGCTAGGACCGGGCACCAAATTTCCACATCGCTTGGAGGCTCAGAACTCTGGCTTCCTGGCCTTATAGTCTCTCCACCCCTTGGCTTCGTTCCTAGGGAAGGGAACACGCACGTCCTGGCCTCCTCTAGCCAGCTGTGGCCTGCTACACAGAATCATTGACCCATAGAACACACACACTGGAAGGGACCTCGAGAGGTCATCAAGTCCAACCCCCTACGAGCAGTCTGACTCACTGGCCGCTTGGCAGAGCCAAATGCATCCCCCGTGTTAGTCCAGCTGGGATCAGATGAGCCCAGATGTTGCCGTATTGTGGCAAAGCTCTACCTGTCAGAACATGTCAAGAAAGAGCACCAGTGCATTGTACAGGTGTAACCCACGCGCTGTCTGGGTCTGGTGCACTGTCCCACTTACAGAGAGACAACGAGTCTGCTCTACCGCCTTAGCTGAGAGCGTGGCTTTTAGTTCAAGGGGTAGAGGTGCGTGCACCAAGCTCCACAGGTCCCAGGTTCGGTTCCGCCTGGCAACATTACACAGGCTCCGCTTCATTAACCTCCTCCCACGGGCACAAGCAAGGAAGGCAGAAGCCAGCCTCCCCTGTGCCTAGCCAGATAACAGACATAACACCACAAGGACCTGCTCCCCAAAGCCTGAGACCCCTTCCCTGCTGGGCTCTCCCCTGGGGGCGTCCATGGGGAGCAGGCAGGCAGCCCCGCCAGTCGTGGCTTTCAGACTGTGACCTGCCTGTGTTTCCAGACAGAAAGCCAGCTGCCTCCCTGGGATCATGGGAGGTGGCATCGGGCAAGAGAATCCACGGGCTCTCACCAGGGGATCACTCACACGGCACCGGGCTCCGTGAGGGAAAGTTCAAAGTTTGGTTTCCCAAATCATGAAAGCTCGAGTGCTCTTAGGACTTCACAGCAGGCAGGAGCTGGGCTGCAGAGGGTTCCTTCACACAACTTTGCCCAGGACCTTTATCCTGACCTCTGAAGTATTTCTTGTTCTTCGAGCCCTGCCCTATCCTCCTCACACACCCCTGAACCCTCCAGCCCCTGGCTATTCCATCCTGGATTCCCAACACACACCTCTCTGCCAATTCACTGCAGCCCTCGCCTAGCATAGCCTCGCTACGCCCTTGCTGGGACCCCAACGGCGGCAGCTATTCCTCCTTGCAAGGATGATGGCGGCCGGGGGGGAAAACGTCCTCGATGAGGCTTAAGATGGCCCCAAGTTATGAACATCTCGGAAATGGAGGTTGTTCATTAACTCTGTGCTGTACGGGACAGGAGGTTGTTCGGAGAAAGCACACCTGCTGGCCAGGATGCTGGCCCTTTGTCTTCCTCCTCTGCCATTTCTCAGCCACTTGAGCAAGGCGATGTTCTTCGAAACAGGTTGAGGCTTGATGTGCGATGTGACACCATAGCAGTCTAATGCCAGCCAGGGCATTTCAATTCAAGGGGTCCACCTCCCTCCTCAAGACATACATTCGGGGGAGAGTTCCCTCTGTCCTCTGACCATGACTAAGCTGAGAAAAGAGGACTTGCTGCAGAAGACGAGTACAGGTGGATCCTCTTTACTCCAGCACCCTCGGGACCTGACCGCTTCTGAACCAGAGAATTTTCCGGACCATGGGAGGTCAATATTGCTAACTGGCATTACCAACTCTTCCACTGCTTACTGGGCTGTTAGAAATTTAGGGGTAAATTGGAGCTAAATAACAGCACAGAACACTGAGACCTGGGACCGGGGGCTGTAAACAAACTTTACGGCACCGCAGGAAACTTGGCCACACCCATAAAAAGTGGCCATCCGGCCAACTCACATCATTGCGGACGACAGATGTTTCCAGACCAGAGAGTTCTGGACTAGAGAGGTTCAACCTGTATCAGCCATCTGCATACAATGGCCAGCCCAGCCAAATGGAGGTTTCATCAAAGTTGCCTCAACACTGGTGATGTTAATTACAGAGAGAACTTCCCCTCTGATATGGATCTGCCTGAGCCAGCGCTGTTTCCAGACCCAGACCCTTAAGATGGCTTCAGTCTGTCACCAAATATAGGACCCTCAATTACGACCCATAGCATTGCCTCCTTGTGCTTTCTTAGGCAGCATTTTTCCTGTGAACTGGTGTGTGTGGTGGACACAGGGACTGGGACAGAGCCCATCCAGACTTGTTTTGACTAAGTGGGCTCTACTCAAAGCTACAAACTCACCTGCAATATAAGACAGTATTTAAAAATAGAGCATAGAAACCAAACCATCCAAAAGTGCAAAACAGTCCAAGTCGCTGTACACGCCCTGACACCCCTCCTCCTACAGAATGCCTTGTGATTTTGATTCTCCATATGTAAAACTTTTGTTCTAGTTTGACTGGAAAGATCACAAATTTAGTGTAAGAAGATATTATATGAGCCCAAATAAACACACAAAGCAAAGTCAAGATACTTTGAGAAGTGGTTACAAACACAGGGTGGGGAAACAGACTTCCTGGCTCTGAGGATGATTCTTTATGTGGCTTTAGCTTAGTCATTTTGACCCCTCCATGCCACAGTTTCCCCATCTGATAGAAGGAGATAACACATACTTAGTTGTCTTACCAGAATCCAAGACATTATCCCACAGAGGGCACATCATTAAGGATCCCACCTGCATTACACATAGGAGCTGTGTTGTAACTAATTTGATTGTAACTGTGGAGTAGGTTGGTCCTTAGCAGAGACAATTGAGGGCAACCGACTGTGTGCATACAACAGAAGTTACAGCTATTTGGGCATATCTGCAGAACAAACTACAAGCGAAAAGTTAAGACCCTGGTATCCTACATAATGGATGGTCCGAACAGGAGAGGCAGACCCCACAGAGAATGGGGAGATGATATAGTAGATTGGTGCGGAGCTAGTCTACAGAAACTAAGCCACTCGGCACTGGACAGGGAAAGATGGAAGGAAATAGTGAGGGAAGCATCGGACACCAACAGGCACTGAGTCCATGGCTGTTGTTGATGATGATGACTGTGTACCAGAAGGGCCTCGGAGCATGGCGTATTAGCAGAACTCCATGACGAGTCAAGACGTGTTGCAAGTAGGGTTGCCAGGTGTGTGGTACTGAACCGGACAGTCCAGTATTTTTGCCTCATGTCCATTATTTTCTGATTATTTTCCCACCAGGAGGCGAAAATCCCGGGTGCTTATCAGGTTCCACGGGGGAGCTGTCTGGCCTGGTGCAGGGAGGTAAGATGGCCACCAGTAGCCTGTTAGGGCCAAAAAGCCTCAAAAGCGTTTCTTAATGGGGCCATGCTGGTGGTTTGGTTTTTTTTTTTTTTTTTGCTTAACAACTCTTGGGGTCCTTTTTTTGTTTGTTTTGTTCGGTATGTTTTCAGAAACCATCTGGCAACCCGAGTTGCAAGTCAGGATTAACAGAGCAACATAAGCAGGTTTACCTCACACCAGCCATTCACCCATCGCAGTGACGACAAGGGCGCCCAAGAGACACCTTCCCTGTACAACTGCGAAGATTCATTTTCCTGTCAGCTCAAGGGAACCAAATTTCCCTTCTACAAAGTCACTGAGGTTGTCAAGCACACAGAGAGGAGCAGAGGGGCAGACAGGGTTTTGCCTTCCTCCGCTGGAATAACATCCTCATGATCATGCCCTCCTCCCCTGCCTCCACCACTGGTGGGCTGGGGATAGGCAGAGAGAGACACCCTGGTGGGGGAGAAATACAGGCTGCCAGCAGGTGCAATGAGTAAACAACTCAGCAGAAAGCAATGTGGAAAAAAAAAAAAACCGTGGAGATCGGTCGTTCCCTCCCTCCTCCCCTCACCCCAGTGTGACACACACACACACACACACACACACACACACACACACTTTCACTCTCTGCCTCTCAATCTAATCACAGTGGCTTTGGCTACCACATGACAGGGCCAATCAGTCTGAGGGAGGGGATTGAAGGCACGCCTCCTTTTTCACGCTAGGAAAGGATTTTAATTTCTGGAGAGCACAATGACAAAAAAAAAAAAAAGCCAATCAAGCTGGGATCAGCTGTGGGCAGGGCTGCTGCGGGGCTGCTTGTCCCAGAGGGGGGTGCAGGGAGACATATTTGGCCGTGTGGGAAACCCACAGCCTCAGCTTCTCACACATTGTTCTCCTCTTCAGCTCCCCCCCCCTTCCCCGACCAAAGCCGTTAATGCCACAAAAGATACTTTGCCCATTGTGTGGTAGACAGCTGAGAGGATAGAGTTAGCCTGACACGGCTTTAGGGACTCTCTCTTGAGAGGGGATGGAGCAATCCAAATGGAGAGTTTTGATGCTTATCATACAAAAGAATTCAATCCATTTAGACCCCTTTCTCGCTAATCTGGGCCTGTGGGGGGTTAAATATGGTTACATTTTCATTAGGTACTAATAGCGAAAGGGCAGCGAAGGGGAGAACGGACCCGGGTATTGTCAGACTGATGGTTCAGAAAAGGGCCGCTCGCTGTTGCAGCACCGGTCCCTGCGTGGAGGCATGCTCCGAGTGGGAAGCTGTGTCACACCGCATTGGTGGCTGCCGAATTCCATCAATGGGAACAGTCGTGTTTCCTCCGAGTTAAAATTGTCAGCAAGGGAAGAAGGGGGAAGGTGGTCGGGCAGGAGGGGGGAACAGAGAGAGAAAGGGACAGCAGAGATGTTGTGTCTATATGGCCAACTGCACCCACAGGGCTGGCCTTACCATGAGGCGAACTGCGGTGGCCTCCTCAGGTGCCTGACTGTGTGGGGGGGAGGGACCCAGAGTGTAGAAAATTGTGTCTGCTGCTGGTGCATATGGGGGGGGTCATTTGAGCTCCCCGCCTCAGGTGCCAAAATGTTGTGGGCCGGCCCTGTGCACCCAAACCTGCAGAACTGGTGACATGAAACCTGGTGACACAAAATACCTCCGATCAGTGCTGGCAAAAAGGCCGGCATGGGCTGGGGGAGGGGAAGGTCAGTTTTACAAACGTAATTGTGGGTACTTTGAAGGGAGAATGTCCGCGGCTGCATGCAGCCTTGCGGTGAACGCACCAAATGCCTGAATTCTATCGCCACCTCCTCCAGCGTCTCAAATCCCAGCTCGTTAACAAGCGAGACAGGTCACCGATACAAAAGGAAGCCCCCAATGTGTTTCGGGCCTCCTGTTTGGAATGTGAGCTGCCCTGTTTAAGCACCCAAGACACCACAGTGATGGGAGCCTTGCGAATAATAACTTTCAGCTCTGCCACCGACTTGCTCCAATCTTGGGTAAGTCACTTATCCCTCTGGTACTGCAGTAAATCAGATAACGGGCTAGTCCTTATGCACCTCACTGGCAAGAGGATTAAAGTTCCAAAGCTACTTTGAGCTCCTGAGCTGGAATGGGCTGTAGATACCAAGATGCCATTGTATTTTGCCTCGGCATGTTAATTCAGAAGGTGCTCAGATAAGAAATGCCTTGGCCCAGAGAGTGAGCTAGCCTTCAACACACCAGAGGCAGCTGATTTTCAGGCCTAGACCACAGATAAAATTAATCAGGGAGGGGGAATAGGTGAAAAGGGGCATAATAGTTAATAGTATCAAAAAAGGCTGTGATCAAAGTACTAATTGTAGTTTGCCTGCAGACAGGCCATGAGCAACCACTCATATTGTGCGTGTCATTTTCAGTGGAGAGAAAAATAAAACAAGAAAGAACAAAAGTAAAGTCTACAGGCTAAAGCACACAGCATATCCCTGCCCCCAGCTGACATTGGTAGTGATCCACAGACAGGAACGGAACACAAAGCAGTCCTTAAGAGATTTAAAGGTGCAGTGCATAGAATAGAAGGACACAACAGTGATGTAATTAAATCCATTACACCAATCCTTCTGAAAACCTCAGAGGGGTAGCTGTGTTAGTCTGTAAGGGTGCATCAACACTGCACCCGTAGCTTGAAATAAGTTACGCAATTTGAGCTACGCAAATTGTGCAGCTTATTTTGAGTCAATTTGAAATGCCTTATTTTGAAATTTGGCACTGTCTACACAGCACTTATTCCTAAATAAATCGCGATTCCGAAATGTCCCTTACTCCTCATGGAATGCCGTTTACAGGGATATTGGAATAGCTAACCCATTATATTTAGAAATAACAGCCGTGCTCAAAAGACATGGAATAGCAGCTATTTCAGGATACCTCTGGTAGCCCGAAATAGTGCTGCAGTGTAGACATAGACTAACTGAAAAAATCAACAAATGATCGTGCAGCACCTTAGAAACGAACAAAAATTGTAGAAGGTCTCATGAGTGGGTTGCACCCACAAAAGCTCATGATACCATCTACAATTTTTGTCAGTCCCTAAGGTGCTGCAGGACCATTTGGTTTGGGTTTTTTTTAAGTTTTTTCAATCCTTCTAAGTTCTGGAAGAATTCAGGAGCACATCTTTTTAACTGTGACAGGTAAATCCCAGAGTAGAGTCCCAAAATCATTTGAGCTGAAAGTGGGTTCATAAGTGGCTACTCCTTGAGATGCTTACAATTAGGATAGACAAAACATGGGACAACGTTTAGCAGGGAACAATTCCCATGTGGCTTGCTGAGGTGATAAGCTAATGGCCTCCTAGCAGAGCTGGAAGGAAAATATATTTTTAAATGTTCAGACAAAATTCCAAACCCATGATTTTGTTCTGTGAATTGGGGGGGGGTAAGACTGAACATTACCCAGGTCTTTTACGAAAACTAAAAAGCGTGTTCACGGAAACATTACCTTATCTTGCCACGGTTTCTGAAAAGCCATTTTTCACTCTGAAAGGATGCTTTGATGAGTCGTTTTCGGCCAGCTCTACTCAAGCTTTTTCCGACCCCTCTTCCTGATTATTCTATTGAGCCGGAACCTGGAGATGCAAAAGAGAAGTGGGGTCTGGCCCTGCGAGTTTGACTCACACCCACACGACGCGGCTGCCCCACAGATTAGACCGTGCAGGGTCACCTCCGCTGTGACTTGTTGGGGTCACTGCTTTCATCCTTGCCTGACTCATCCCCAGTAACCTCCGCAGCAGCTGGGGCTGTTCTTTCCTACTTTCATCCCACTCATATGACAGGCGGCAACCCAGCAGCCCACGTCAAAGGAAAGGGGCTCGGGTCAGCATTTCCAGATCCACTACAGGAAGGAGCCCGTCGCTTTGGGGCTCATCACAACAGGAGCCAGGGATGCCTGGTGGCTAAACATCTCGGCCAGCAAAGGAGCAGAATCTGTGCTCAAGATGGCGGGTGCATTTACGCTGGCAGGTCTCTCCATCTAGCACAGGGGTGGGCAATCATTTTTGATGGGGGGAGGCCACTCCAAGATTTTGGTAAATGGTCAAGGGCCGCACCTTTCTATGGAGGGGGTGTGGAGGTTGGGTGCAGAAGTGAGCTTGGGTCAGGGGGTCGGGGTGCAGGAGAGGGTGTGGGGTCTGAGCAGGAGTTTGGGTGAAGGAAGGAGTTGTCACCTAAGGCAGGGAGTGTGCAAAGGGTTTGGGTGGCGACCCTAAGGCAGGAAGGGGTGGTGACTGAGGGCAGTGATTTGGGGTGCAGGACGGGGTGGGGTGCCAGAGGCAGGCTCTGGCCGGGAGGCGCTTACATAGGTGGTTCCCTGCCTGCTGCAGCTCCAAACAGCTCAAAGCCACATACCTGGTGGGGGAAGGCTTCACGCACTGCCCCCACCCCCAGCACAATCTCTCAGCTCCCATTGGCCAGAAACTGGCCAATGGGAGCTGTGAGTTTGTGCTAGGAGCAAGGGAAGGACACAAAGTCTCCTAACTCCCGGTGCATGGCGCAGAGAGGCACATGCAAGAACCAGCCACTTTGAGCAATCTGCTCCCTGCTTGAAGGTCCCAGCAGGGCAGGCCGGATTCAAAGGCTTGGCAGGCTGGATCTGGACCATGGACAATATCTTGCCCATCCCTAATCTATCACATAGTCATGTATTAGGGGAGTTTAATTCTTCTGTAGCCCTCACTCTGCCAGTACCTTTCTGCCACATTACTCAGAGCCCAGCAAAGTCTACCACCAGCCATGGGTAGCATGATTTAGCAGTGAAGGCAACAGACTAGGAAAGTCAGGAGACATGAATCCACAACAGAGCTGTGCTATTGACTGGTTGCATAACCTTGGGCAAGTCACTTTCTTTCTCTCTCTCTCCGCCTTTGCTTTTCCTCCTGTCATTTATTTGTCTTGTCTATTTAGATCCAGAGTTTGGATCTGGAATTCTGGGACAAATTTACCCCCCACCCAAAAGTGTAACTGATACATATTATGCACCAAGTTTACATGGGCTTGATTGTCAGCTGGTGTAAATCCACATGGCTCAGCTGGAGTCCACGGAGCGCCACCAGTTTACACCAGCAGAGGAACTGCCTTACGTGTATTATTTACTGGTGACTTACGTGAACGGCAAAAACATAGGCAACATTTTATAAGGTGGCCAGCACTGGTATTTTGGTTGTTGATGATGCATCTCAAGACTCTAATACTTTGGTGTTAACTGGCATAAGTCCCAGCTTTGTGGGAGGGAAAAGGAGACAAGTAATTCATTTAACTGAATCTGGTCGCTTAAAAAAAAAAATCCAAGCACAAAAACACAGCCCCAATGGCGGACGCTTTTGAGGGGAAACTACCTTCTGATTCCTGGCTGTGTCCAAAAATTACTACCGGTCTCTGCAATTACGAGAAGTAAAAGATTAAAAAACATGAGGCAAAGTGCATTTGCATGCTAATAGCTCTCGTTGGTAGTACCGAGAGGCTGTAGCTAACAACAAAGCAGAAAACTCCACCGCTGGAGAAATATTAACCCTTGTGGCCACTTCTCACTTCTTTGCCCCGGGGTTTTAACAGGAAGGGATAAATTCAGATATGTTCTTAGCAGGTCTAGCAACAGCACCGTCAAAAGAGTTTCTCCCACTTATATCAGTGCTTGACTATGGCCCCCAGGGTTTGAGTCCTAAAATCTCAGCTGGCCTGGAAAGTCAAGGGTTAAACTTTGCTTACTTGCACCATCTGCAGGCTAGCTTTTAATGGGTTGGGGGTGGAATGGGGGGGGAGCTTTAAATAGTACAGGTTTCACTAGTGACTGGCATTCCAGTAAAATGCCTTCTAGTTCCTTATGAATTGCTGCTGCAATAACAGGTTTCCGTTTGAGTCAAAATAGCACAGGTGGGCAAGTTACCTGGAAGCCATAAAGAGGAATCTTCAACATCTCAAAGTGTTGCCTAAGATTTTAGCTGATCACTGAGGGGGAAGGGACCCTGAGAGGCACAGACCCTTGCACCACTCAGTACAGAAGGATTTCACCCCCCAAAAAAACCACCCCAGTTTCTAAACATGACCCAATAAGAAGGAGGCTCCTTGAGCAAAAGCTGTGGGCAGATCAGGCTGTGCTAAGAGAAGCAACTGCAAAACCAACTGAAAGCTTTTCAGACTTTGGAAGGAGAGTCAGCTAAAGTTGAAGGGTTTGATTCTCTTCTTGTGTGTCAATCAAGAGTCACTCTACTTGAAGCCAACTGGGGGTGCTCAGTCTCTCTGGAAAGCCATCCACTTTCATTGAGATGCCTCAATTTAAGCATCCAAGCTTTGGCCTTTGCTGTCTTAAGGCGATGTCTACGCTGGGAAGGGTTGGTGACAAAAGTGCTGTCGAGATGCAACAGTCGCCAGAAGGGAAAACTGGTCAAACCAGTTTTTCTGCCTCCCATTGTTGACATGTCCTGGCCACATCGCTAGCAAGTTGTTGACACATAGAGCAAAGCATTGTGGGTGAGCATCCCACAGTGCAGTGTTGTGGGAAGGCAGAGCTGATCCCTGCACTTCTTGGGATTCCCTCGTAGCTCTGGGAGCTCTCCGTGCTGAGGAATGTCAAAGCAGCATAGTCGTCTCTCCAGCCCTCCCCCTGCAGCAGCCACCTGCCTGCTGCTGTGTTCCTAGCAGGGCAGAACAGGAGCAGTCTAATGATTTGTTCTTTGTTTGTTCCCTAGACAGAGCAGCTCCCTCAGCTGTCAGATACTTCCCAGAGCTTTGAAAGGGCGGGGGGGAGGAGGGGGGCAGGGCATGTGCCTGCAAGGCAGCAGAGATCACAAAACACTGAGCATAGCCATCAAGCCAGCATTGTGGGATACTGGCAGAAGAGTTCTCTAGACAAAACAAATAAGAGTCCACAATGGCTCTTTGTCAAAAATAAAGAGAGGTGAAAAGACAAGTCTCTTGCAGGGCTGGAAGTTTTTGTCACCAAAACTGGGTGTTTTTCCCAGCAAGTCACATTGTAATGTAAATGGGCTCATGGTTTTGTCAGCAAAAGGCAGTTTTTGACAACAAAACATGCCAGGCTGGACCAGGCCTTGGTCAGTTTCTCTAGCCCTCCCCCCCCCCCCCACTCTTCCCCGCAATCCATCCCATTCCCTGTATTCCATCCCATTTATCGAGATCTGTATTATTTGCCCTTCAGTTAAGGGTGAGCATGCCTGTTCCCCGCAGAAGGGGCACTGGGCCTATGAGGCCCCTCACTTGGAGTTCAACCCAGCATGCATCCTAACATTCCAAGTCAATAATTCCTCTCCCTTGCCTCCAGGCAGTGCGGCCTAGCAGCCAGCATCCATAGTACAGGGCAGGCTACAGCCCCTTATGGGGCTGGTGTGGAGGGAGTAGGGGAACCCAGGCCCGCCCTCTCCACCGGTTCCCAGCCCAAGGCTCTGTCAGTGGTGAAGTGCACCACCAATAGCTCAGCAGAGAATCCGGCCAAAATATTCAGAGCACCTAGGGTTCAACTCCCCGCCCTGGGCTACTTCCTACCAGTTGTAGTCTGCTCCGGCTCCGTTCCCCAGCCTGGGGGCTTCTGCTGCCATCCCCGGCGGCTGCGTCTGCATGCACCTGCGCTTCTCCTTCAGGAGCTCCTGTGGCACCTCTTTCCCTCTCCACAGTCAGCCCAGAATGAGCTGCTCCCCAGGCCTTTATAGCTGGCCTCCATCTGGAGCATGCCCAGCAGGGCTGTGGGGCGGGGCCTTCTCAGCCAGGAAGCCAGGCTTAACCCCTGCCACTCCAGTGCGGGGTTGGAACATCCCGGTCATGCCTGCTCACAGTCCTGTTGTATTCCCAGTTCATTTGTGATCAGCTGTCCACTCTCACCTCTAGCTTTCTTTTGTCATGCCAACTCCCAAAATGCTTCTGCCTATTGAGTTTGGGATTATTTCCCCCTGCCAGTGTATTGGCTTCCACTTTTCCTAACAGAATCTCATTGAGCTTGTCTTTGTTCACATTTCTCAAGTATGAAAGCCCCTTAATAGTATCCTTTCTCTTCAGAAGTATCTTCTCAGCTCCTCCCATTGTCATCCTAAGTGAACTGCATTAGCACGCTCTTTAGGCATGCTAAATAAAACTCATTTTAAGAATGGGCATGGCTAGAGCAGGGGAAATGTTAGAATGGTAGTTAACACGGTGTAACTGACCTCAACCTTTTCCTAGCGTAGACACAGGATAACACCTTTTACCTCAACCTCGCTGGTCAAAGTCAATCGGAGGAGAAGCCTTGAGTTACTCTGAAAGAGCTAAATTGGCATGACCTAGGAGAAAGGTCAAGGTTAGCAGGGGTATGTTTACACTATGCAGCTTTTAACACTGGGGGTGGACACAGCCATGTTGCTAAAATGTCAGGCAGTCAGTGAAAACACTGCTGGCCCTTTCGCCAACAGAAAGCTTCCATGCCCCTATGAGCGGTGTTTGCTTTGTGGACAGGAGAACGCTCCTGCCCACAAAGCACTGTTTACACTAGTATTTGCTGTGACAATGCTTTTATCATCAGGGGGAGGGAGTTTAAGCACCGGGGAACGACAAAGTAGTGTAGACAAAGTAGTGTGTGTTTCGCTAATATCATCCATTTCTCCTAGTGCAGGCATCTCTACTGGTTTTTCCCGTACCTTCCCTCCAATTTGACATATTGCCATTTACCATGGCTGTTTATTAGTGGATCTTTAACTTATGGTCAGACTTCATGACAACGCCCCCTGGCCAAGCCAGTTTAAAAATTAATTTTTAAGTAATATTTTGTGTGATAGCCTGAAAATTCAAATTCAGTCAACCATCTTCATTCACCTTCCTCTGCTAACTTGGTAATTCTATCCTAAAAGAAGCAAACAAGTTGGTATGTTTGCAAACCTAGATCCATTGGCTTCTCCTAATCCTTTCTCTGCCAGCCACCACTCCCTTACAGACACTTGATCACAGAATGGAAGGAAAAGGAGGCAGAGGATAGCTAGAAAAGGTAAGAAACTTTTGCTTATACAGGTTGAACCTCTCTAATCTGACACCCTCGGGACCTGACTGATGCCAAATCAGAGAATTTGCTATAACACAGGAGGTCAATATTGTCTAGCAGCATTAACAACACTTCTTATTGGGCTCTTAGAAGACATTTAGGGGCACATTAGCACTAAATAACGGTACAGAACATTGAAAGCCAGGACTGGTGGCTGTAAACATACTTTATGGGACCGTGGGAAACTTAGCCACCCTCATGAAAAGTGGACATCCAGCTCACTAATATCCTGCTGGACCCTGGATGCTGCTGGACTAGAAAGGGTCACCCTGTACAGGCAATCAAGTCAATCAAAAATGATAGGAAGGGATATGCAAAGAAAAGATGCAATAACACTGCAAAAATATTCATCCAGGTGTTCATTCACAGCTGAGGATCAGAGCTGAGTGAAGCTTTGCGGAGGACTTTTGTTTTGCAGAGGACCTTTGCATCCCTTTCCCCCTTCCAACTTTGGTGTTTACGGTGCAGACGAGTCCCCAACGTTCAAAGTGAAATTGAGTCCAAACCTCAGCGCTCTACCTGGTTTCTAACTGAAACCAAAAGCCGACCCAGGTTCACCCAGAAGTCAGCCCACATTCATGACCCTTGGCACAGGACTCTCTCTGAAAGGTTCAAAAGCCTCAGCGAATCTGGCCCTACACTCACGCTTACCATGGTGAGGTGAAGGTGAACTAGCTGGCCTCCCCAGGTCCATTCCAGGTCTACATTTCTATGAATCTATAAACTACAAATCTCTGACATTTTTCCTCGGTGCTAATGACGTTGTCCACACAGACCCAGTCAAATGGAGCAGTTGCTGAGCCAAATTCTTGTGTCGGCTACGCTGGCGTAAATGCGGAGCAATGCCAGAGAAAGCAGTAGCATTCCTTTGGAGTCCCTTGGTGTGTCCGAGTGCAGAATTAGCCCCCCTGCCTACTTACTTGAGGTAAATTCAAGCTACAGGCTGAATAAAACACTGATGCTGTCCATGTCTCATTTCTCGCCCACAGCCCCCACGTTTGTCTCAAGTTTGGGCAAGCTCAGTTTTCCTTTCAAGGGTTGATAGCTATCCACTGTGATCTAAAGAGAGATTTCCTCTGCCTCAGAGACTTCAGCCAAAATTTAAAAGGCATTTCCCTAACCAACAATGATTCTGAAAGGGAGGCAGCTGGCAGTTTAGAGTTAACTGCACAGTGAGACGTTGAGTGGGTTTGCAAATGAGATAAAACAGCCCTCTAGAGACCTTTCCACATGACATGAAGTCATTCTTCTGCTCTACTCTGCGCTGATTAGGCCTCAGTTGGAGTATCGGGTCCAGGTCTGGGCACCACATTTCCAGGAAGACATGAGAAACTGGAGAGGGTCCAGAGAAGAGCAACAAAAATGATTAAAGGTCTAAAAAACATGAGCTATGAGGGAAGAGTGAAACAATTTGGTTTGTTTAGTTTGGAAAAGAGAAGACAGAGGGGGCATGATAGCAGCTTTCAAGTATCTAAAAGGGTGTTACAAGGAAGAGGGAGAAAAACTGTTCTCCTTGACCTTTGATGATAGAACAAGAAGCAATGGGTTTAAATTGCAGCATGGGAGGTTTAGGTTGGACATTAGGAAAAACTTCCTCACTGTCAGGGTGCTTAAACACTGGAATAAGTTGCCTGGGGAGGTTGTGGAACCTCCAGCGCTGGAGATATTTAAGAGCAGGTTAGACAAACATATATCTGGGATGGTCTAGATCAGTGTTTCCCAACCAGGGTCCCGTGGAACCCTGGGGTTCCGCAGACCATCATCAGGGGTTCCGTGAGAAATCGTGGAATAAATAAATAAATGTTTTTTTCTCACAGTGTAAGCTGACATACATACATATATATATATATATATATATATATATATATATATACACACACACACATAACAGCTCTTTACAAATACATTTTCTTGACAATAATTTAGCAGTAATTGAATTGTGCTCCCCGCTGTCAACTTTTTCTGGCCAAACAAACGTTTTCACAGGTAGGGGTTCTTCGGAATATGAAAAATTATTTTAGGGGTTTCTCCATGGGAAAAATGTTGGGAATCACTGGTCTAGATGGTGCTCGGTCCTGCCATGAAAGCCGGGGACTGGACTTGATGACCTCTCGAGGTCCCTTCCAGTTCTAGTATTCTATGATTCTATGAACTTTGGGAGTAAATACAGAAGTGAAACAGTTAAGAAGCACCAAACAATAAAGGATCCAAGACCCATCCAGGGCTTGCTATAGATCAGGGCTACTCAACTTTGGAAGCCCAGGGGGCCACAACAATACTCACAGCACATGCCAAGGGCCGCAACTTAAGTGTGGTTGTATAGACATACAAATATATATGCAAATATATGCAAATAACTTTTTTCACACTGATGGGCATGAATACAAAGCACTTCCCACAAAGCTGCGGTTCCCGGCACCTCCTCCTGAGGGTTAGAAATGCCGACACCCTGTACCCGTCTGTTCCAGCCAGCCTGTCTGCTTGTGTCTTTCAGTGCTCACCCTGCCTAGGAGACACCTCGCTGTTGTGGAGCATGTTCCCAGTGGAGGCCATGTTCAAAGGATCCCACCCTCGGGCGGCATGTTGAGCCCTGTGTAAACCCAAACAGCACTGTGGGCCGCAAACAAACAGCCCGCAGGCCGCATGTTGAGTAGCCTGTTATAGATAAAGCCTCCTCGATGTGTATTTAAATCCACAGGGGGATTTGTAAGTTACAAGCTGCAAAAGAAACAGACCTTTTTGCCTTAAAAAAGCCTTCAGATTCTGCACGCTATTGAGCGCACACTATTTCACAACAGCATAATTTCTCAATGATGCAAGTAATAGCAACCCACATGAAAGAGACTCAGGGTATGTCTACACTAGCCCCTTAGTTCGATCTAGGGAAGTTTATGAGGGCGACCAAAATTGCAAATGAAGCGCAGGATTTAAATATCCCACGCTTCATTAGCATGTTCCCAGCCGGTCGCCATTTTAGAAATTGACTAGCCCAAAGTAACTGCCCGTGTCTACACGCGGCAGTGAAACGGGATTCCGAATTAAAGCCCTAAATTGAATTAGCTGTTATTCCTCCTGGAATGAGGTTTGCCAGCTAATTCGATTTAGGGCTTTAATTCCAAATCCCGTTTCACTGCCGCGTGTAGATGCGGGCAGTTACTTCGGGCTAGTCAATTTCTAAAATGGCAACCAGCCGGGAACATGCTAATGAAGCGCGGGACATTTAAATCCCGTGCTTCATTTGCAATTTCGGTCGCCCTCATTAGCCTCCCTAGATCGAACTAGGGGGCTCGTGTAGACATACCCTCAGTTTCAACACAGAGCAGACGCTTTCCAACAGAGATCGCTCCTCATGCTTCATGGCACAAGACAAGGCCTCACTGGAAGAAGGCCGGATGACAGACTACATGGGCCATCGGTTTGTCCAGCAGTTTCTTGTAGCAGTTTGGTCGCACACTTAGCAATCAAATCCTCAAACAGAAAAGCAGGTTTAAAATCGTGTGACACATCTAAATGGCCGTCAACAGGACGAGGAAGGCCTACACTGAAGACCCACTCCCTTGTTACTGCACAGAGCCATCTTTCAATCCTCCAAGACCCAAACCCGGGATGCAATCTTAAGAGAAAGCCCCCAGAATGAAGGACGTGGAGGAAACTCACAATGGCAGGGATGGGGTGGGAGTCAATCCTTCCAGGCAAATAGCTCGGGCTAACCCACCAGTTTTCTTTTTTTCCACCAATCGAAGCACGGGGGCACCAAACGTGCCTGGGACAGAGGTGACTGCCAGCCAACCGGTTGCAAACTCTTCCCACTATGGACTGTGTGAGGATTTGGCGCGGCATGTCTGGGGCTCTCGGCAGCAGCAGAGAACAGTTCGTTAGAAGTCTGTGCCTGTCCCCCCATTTAAAAAAAAAAGATGTTCTTTTGAAGGTTGTTTTCTTTCCTCCCTCTTCTAAGCCCCCTGGCTGATCTCCTTATAGCCACTTGCGGCTAGCTCATTACCTCCAGCTGGCCGAGCTGGATGCTCGCCAGGAACTAGCTCCAGCAATGCTGCTGCCAAAGCCCCCTCCAAGGATCAGACTGCAATGGCTACCACAATAGCTCTAGTGGCAGCATGGCCCCTCCTCCCCACCCACCTCTGTCCTGCCCCACCCCAGCCCCTGGGCCATCACCTCTGCGACACACACAGCTCCTGCCAAGCCCGAGGGCCTGGGAACGTAAATCCATCTCCGTTAGAGCTCAGGGCTATGGCACGGCAACCCAGCAACTTGCACGTGGGAAGGCAGAAACAAACAGTGGGGGAAGGGGAGGAGAAAGAGGGAACAACTGGAGGATCGTCCCCGCACTTTTTATTGATCCTATACAGGATCTATATAGTACCTGGTCTTATGGCCTCTATGCTGGCTAAGCACCCCACCAAATGGGAGTGTTGCCGCATTGAGACTACAGGATTGGGTCCCTCTGTGGGGTTATCATTGAAAGCCGAGGACATAAAACCATTCGGAGCTACACCCACTCCTCGAATGCCCCGGGGATTGAGTCAAAGCCATGCAAACAGCTGGTTGGGACCCCGCTCCTTAAATTGCCCCACTCCAGGTCAAGTCTCATCTACTCAGAGGGACGAGGCAGTCACACACACACTGCTTTCTGCTCAGACCCTGCACGTCACGTCCCTTTCCGCCCTGGGGGGCAGGGTCTGCTGTTGGTGTATGGGCAGCAACATTTCCAGTTCCATTGTAGAAAACAAGGCTGAGACCTTCCAACTCATTTCGCCTCTGATTTTGTTATTACATGTATCCCAGTCGCACCTGGAGGCCCAATGGAGACTGGAGTCCGTTGTGTAAGGCGCCGCACGTTTTTAAGAAGAATGAAGGCAAAAGGGAACAGGGGCAGAGAAGGGCTACAGGTTGGACCTCCCTGGCTCGGCATCCTCTGGACCTGACCTGTCCTGGATGAGGGATTTTGCCAGATCAGGGGAGGTCATTTCTGGGCCCCCTGCCACTGGCCTTCCCAGTCCTGGCCCAGCGGACAGCCTCCTGGCTGACTCCCGCTGCTGTTGGCCCCACTGTCCTGCTGGCCCCACTGGGCTTCCCTGCTCCAGCGGGCAGCCCCACTGCCACACACTGAGCCCCTGGCCCTCCTAGGCAGCCCACTGCCCAACCGGCCCGCAGGAGCTCCCAGCCAACAGCCCTCCACCGGGACTCTCTGGTCATGGATCATCCATGCTCCTGCAAGACCACAGATGTTCCTGGACCAGAGAGTCCCAGTTTTGAGAGGCCCGACCTGTACTAGAATGATCAGAGGAATAGAAAACCAGACTCTCAGAGCTTGACTTGCTTGGCCTGCACAAAAGAAAGTTGGAGCAAAACAGGGTTGCTCTCTGTCAGATCCAACAGAGGCATGAATACCCGGGTGGGAGAGGAGTTATTTACATTAAAGGCCAATGTTGTCCCCAGAACAAATGGACATAAATTGGCCACCTCCAAGGTGACATTAGATGGAGGTTTCTAACCATCGGAGGAGTGAAGTTTTGGAGCAGCCTGCCAGGGAGAGCAAGGGGGCCAAGAAACCGACTTCAAGGCTGAGCTTGCAGAGTTTATTCCGGGGATGGTATAACAGGCTTGCTACAAACCAACTTCCCGCTAATCTTTTCCATCCGTATGCGGAATACATTTTTTATGTGCACCGGGGCATGTGCAAACGTGCACTACCGGTAGCAACAAAACCCCCAGCAGTGGGCGCTCTGCTAATCCTCAGGGCGGCATTGGAATTTCTCCTGAGCAGTGGCACGAGCGCACGGCTTGCAGGGACCACGGCACGTGGCCGACTGCAACGGCCAGTACCAAAAACAACCTGGGCTGGGAGGCAAGGTGGGGAGGTTCTGAGTGACGACAGAGAATTTTTTCCCAGGTGGGTCTTGCCCACACGCTCAAGGTCTAACTGATCGCCAGATCTGAACCCAGGAAGGAATTCTCCCTGGATCAGATTGGCGGAGGCCCTGTGGCGTTTTATACCTTCCTCTGCAAGATGGGCCGTGGGTCACTCGCGGGTATAAACCAGTACAAAGGGTGGATTCTCTGGAACTTGAAGTCTTTAAATCGTCACTTGAGGAGCTCAGCCTGAGGTCCGGGGTCTATTACGGGGGGAGGGGGGCTAAGGTTCTGCAGCCTGCAGTGTGCAAGAGGGCAGATGAGTGCAGTGATCTTCAAACCTTTCCTCCTCACCCAGTGCAAGAAAATTGCTGATGCCACAACCCGACATAATGTGACTAGAGTGTGGGTTCCGGGGTGGGGCCGAGGATGAGAGCTCAGGATGTAGGAGGGGGCTCTGGCTTTGGCGAGGGGTCCGGAGGGGCTTACCTTGAGCGGCTCCCGGGCAGCGGTGCAGCGGGGGGGGGGGGGGGCTAAGGCAGCTTCCTGCCTCTCCTGGCACCACAGACCATGCTGCACCCCAGAAGCAGCCAGCAGCAGGTTCCCAGCCCATGGGAGTGCAGAGCTAGTGCTCTCCCCCCACCACACACACACCTAGGAGCTGGGCCTGCCGCCGGCCACGTCTGGGGTGCAGCACAGTCTGCGGTGCCAGGAGAGGCAGGGAGCTGCCTAACCACCCTCCCACCCCCTTGGCGCCCGCTGCTCACCTGATCCCCCTGCAGCAACGGGACCTAGAGCCCGACATTCAACCAGTCCTGGGTTGTGCCCTGTCATTTGAAAACCACTGGACTGGATCATTATGATGATCCCTTCTAGCCTTAAAACCTACAAGTCATGTCCAGACCCTGCCCAGGGCTGGCCCACCACAGTTTGGCACCTGAGGCGGGGAGCTCAAATGATGCCCCCCTCGCTTGGGCCAAAACTTTAAAAGGTCTCAATTCTCTGGGTCCTAGTGGTGCCCCCCCCCCCAGTCTGGCACCTGAGGCGGCCGCCTCAGTTCACCTCATGGTAAGGCCAGCCCTGCCCCTGCCCCCAGAGAACTTACAAAGCAGAGCAAGCAGGACCCATTAGCACCATCGTGCAGATGGGGAGGTGAGGCACAGAGAGGCAACGGAGTCTCCTGCAGTCGGAGTCACCTCCAGAGCCCTAATCTAGCGCCTTCGCCCCACAAGGCGGAAGATAGCTGCTTAGCTTGCAAGCCTGCTAGTCCCTGAACTCAGAGCCTGCCGTTACCCAGCGAGCATAAATTGGAGGCTGATTATCAGACCAACTGGACTCCAAGAAAATCAACCCCACTTCCTCGAAACACAGACCCTTCCGTTTCCCCCTCTCTCACCCACTTCCTCCTGTCCC
The DNA here is from genome assembly GCA_032595735.1 of Pelochelys cantorii. Lineage (NCBI taxonomy): Eukaryota > Metazoa > Chordata > Testudines > Trionychidae > Pelochelys > Pelochelys cantorii. Next base: position 4,963,394 of record CM064344.1, on the reverse strand, counting down.
AATCTTTCTCTCTCACCTACCTTGCCAGCTGTGCTCATAAATAAAGCTGCCAGGATAAAGAAGGGCGTTTCCCCCCCCCCCCCCTCAACAGTCTTGATATATGGGAGGGCCCTTCTTTCAAATAAATAAATACAATTTATTGCAGGACACATCTCTAAAGCCACAACCCAGGCCAACAAACTGCAGCTGCGGTGTAATAAGCACATAAAGAAAGTTTATGGCTAAACTGGCCTGACCTAGCCGTGCCCTGCGATACAGAAGCAGTGTCTTGTCATTAGTATGCAGAACACATCGCTCATTTGTTCTCAGCCCACTGGGCTCTATAAATCTTCACAAAAGGGCAAGGAAGGGCTGGGCGGGGGGGCGGGGGGGAGAGAGACTGAGGCTGGAATTTAACTACTGTAAGTAGCCATTTCTGCCACCATCAGAATGAATTATTCTGGGGGGCTGGGGAGGGAGGGAATTAAGTAGTTTAAGATGAACTTTTTCTTTCCTTCCTTCCTAGGCTGCAGCCAATACCGAAGCCTGAAAGGCCTTCTCTTGCCGCCTGTTTGTGCAGTGCCCATGCCAGGAGGGGTGGTTTCCTTTGAAGGAGGAAAAAAACCAAAGGGGTTATTTGCATTGCAGTGTTTCTTAAAGGGCCCAGCCTTATTGTGCTAGGTGCTGGATACACAGAGAGGCAGAGACAGACCCTGCCCCGAAGAGCTCAGAATCTACATAGCATCACAGCTTGAGACCAAACTCAACTCCCTATCTGCCTGCTGAATGCAGAGATGTCTAGGCATGCGGCAGGGAGTCCAGAAGGTGGGGGAGGGAGGTTAGTCTCCGGATTGCTCTGTGCTGCTCAACTCTGGCTGATCTGCAAACACCAGCTCCCCCACCTTCCCTTCTGGGTTTATTAACATAAGAACGGCCATACTGGGTCAAACAAAACTTCACCTAGCCCAGTATTCTGTCTTCTGCCAGTAGCCAATGCCAGGTGCCCCAGAGGGAATGAACAGAGCAGGGAATCATCAAATGATCCATTCCCTGTTGCCCATTCCCAGCTTCTGCCAGAGGCTAGGGACATCATTCCTACCCATCATGACCAATAACCATGGATGAATCTGTCCTCTATGAATTTATCTAGCTCTTTTTTTACCCTTTTATAGTTTTGGCTTTCATAGCATCCACTGGCAGGGAGTTCCACAGGTTGACTGTTGTGCAAAGTATGTCCTTTTGCTTGTTTTAAACCTGCTACTTATTCATTTCATTTGGTGATCTCTAGTTCTAGCATTATGGAAGGAGTAACTAACACTTCCTTAGTCGCTTTCTCCACACCAGTCACAGTTGACATAAAGCCTTTGCATAGGGCCATAAATGCACATTCAGTTTGCAGAGGGAGGGCCTTGTTCTTGTGCATTGCAGAGTGGCTGCTTGGGAAATGCTGAGCATTCCCAGTTCCTACCGTTCCACTAGTAAACAAAGCCTCTGGCCATTGGCCCCAGAGACGAGTAGCAAAGGAACCAGTAAAGCTACATCCATACAGTCAGCTGGTGCCCACACATTTCTGTCTCACATCCACCCCCTGCCAAGGACTGCAGTATTACAATGGGTCAGCATGTTTCCATCAAAACATGTGGCTTTTCAAGTTTAATGGAAATTTCCAGCTTGGTTTAATTTGTTTCTCTTTCTGGCCGAGAAACCAAAATATTTTTTCTTCATTTTTTTTTTAAACCAAAAACAATTTACAAAAATTGCAGCATTTTTTGCTTCGTAAGAATGCCGCTTAGAAGCTTCTGGGGGATATTTTTACAAAAGCGGGATTGCCTATGAAGAGGGAGAACCCTCCATCCAGACACTGAGGTGAGATGCAGGCGTCAGAAAGGAGGGCTTATATGGACTGCATCATTTTAAAACTCCCCCTCTTTCTGCAGGTGTCTGCGCTATCAAGGGAGGGGCCGTGCCACATCTTAATTGAGATCCAAACTCCGCTGTGGTCTTGCTCCAGTGACTTCACTCTCCCCTTCCTACAACCCTTTGCAGCTGCCATGAAACTCCGTAAATGGATTTAAAAGTAGCCATCCTTCTGTCACGTTACTGGATTTTAAGGGGAGCAGCCAGATCACTGCTGCGCCCATGGGGAGGTGTTTGCCCCAAAAGTGTGTACAAAGGGGGCCATGTGAGGTGTCAAACAGAAGCTTATGCTCTACTGATTCTGCATATGCTATTCATGTAATTGTATAATGTTTGTATATGGCGCTATACACATGTACTCTGTATGGATGCTGGAAAATTCTCTATCTGTGGCTGAGCAATAGGCAAGGAATGCTCAGCCAATGGCTATGCTAATTTGCAAGGCTCCAGGGACAATAGATCTCTAAGTGCCAGAGACACACCTGAAGGAACGCCTGGATATCTTTAAGCCAGCCAGAATAAAGGCTGCTGACTTGGGACACAAGGATAGGTCAATGGACAATGTGACCTTTTATGGCCAGGAGGATGCCAGGATGGGTATAAGTGCCATGTGGCCCCTTCATCTTGGTCTTCAGCTCAGCTCTTAATCCCAGAGGCAGCATTGCAGGGAACCACGAGCCAGAAAGAACTGTGGACCCATCCTGACATAGGATGTACACCAGAGACTTTTAAGCTAGCAGTTATAACATCTCTGCTAAGAACCTGCATCGAGAACTGGGTGATTTGATGCATGTAATGTATTATCCTTTAACAGCCTTACTCTCATGATTTACTTCCTTTTAGTAATAAACCCTTTAGATTTTAGATTCTAAGGGTATGTCTACACTACAAAGTTAATTCGAACTAACAGCTGTTAGTTCGAATTAACTTTCATAGGCGCTACACATGCAAACCGCTAGTTCGAACTTAATTCGAACTAGCAGAGCGCTTAATTCGAACTAGGTAAACCTCATTCTACAAGGACTAACGCCTAGTTCGAATTAAGTAGTTCGAATTAAGGGCTGTGTAGCCACTGAATTTGAACTAGTTGGAGGCTAGCCCTTCCCAGCTTGCCCTGGTGGCCACTCTGGGCCAAGCCAGGGAAACTCTTCTGCCCCCCTCCCTGCCCCGGAGCCCTTAAAGGGGCACAGTCTGGCTACACTGCTCGTGCCAGCTGCAAGCCTGCCAGCACCCGGCCAGCAGACCCTGCACCTGGCACGGCAAGAGCCCGCCACCCGCTGCCACCCAGCCCTCCGCCTCTTCCCAGGACCAGGCTGGCGGCTCCCAGGAGCCTGCCCGGGGCCGCAAAAGGCGGGCACCCTCCTGGTCTAGTGTGGAGATCATGGACCTCATCGAGGTTCGGGGGGAGGCCTCCAATGTCCACGATCTCCGCACTAGCCACAGGAATGCGGCCGTCTACAGCCGCATGGCTGCCAGCCTGGCCACCAGAGGCCACATGCGGACCTGGGAGCAGGTCCGCTGCAAAATTAAGGACCTGCGGCAGTCCTACTCCAGGACCTCCCAGCCAGGGGCCGACCCGGAGGCATGCCCTCATTATGAGGCCCTGGACCGCATCCTGGGGGCTCACACAGTCCATGCCCCCCGGGTGGTGATCGACCCCGGGGCAGAGGGACCCGTCCCTGACACCGAGGAGGAGGAGGAGGACGCCGAGAGCCAGGAGCCTGCAGGGAGCCTGCCCAGGACCCAGGACCCCCGAGGCATCCCACAGACCACATCGGCTGTGTCGTCCGAGGCCGAGGGGGGCTCCACATGTGAGTGCCATCATGCTCCCCTTATGTGTACGGGGAGGTGGGGGGAGAGGGAGCCCAGGGACCGTGCACCTGGGCCTTGCCCACCATGGAGCAGCAGCTGGGTGTCATGCAGGGGCCCTGGCCCGTTCCCCACACGCCGACCTCGCCTTGCAGAGGGGGGCTGGGTTTCACCCACTGTGTCCCCGGGGAGAACTGACCACTGCTCTTGTTTCACCACAGCTGCAGCACCTGGGACTGCAGGGCGCACCACCCTGCCTGCAACAGCCACCCGCACCCGGGCCAGCAGGCGCACCAGGAACCTGGAGGACTACCAGCGGCGGCACCTGGAGCACCAGCTCCGCACCCAGGACCACTCGGTCTGGGAGGACCTGCGGCTGCAGCAGCGGAGCTTGGAGGCACTGGAGGAGCAGGGCCGTGCCCTCAGAGGCCACCTCCAGACCCTGGTGGACAGGTTCCTGCCTCCTGCTGCTCCGGCCCCTGCGGCCGCCTCAGCTCTCGCTCCTCCTCCCACCCCCCATCCCTCCTGCCCCACCCTCCACACCCACTCCCCCCCGACACCCCCACACCCGCAGTGCTGCGAGACGGGAGAGCCAGCAGGACCCCCAACCCTGAGCTTTCCCTTCCCTTCCTCCCCTTCCAGCTCCCTCCTCCCAGGTTTCCCCCTCCCCTCTCCCACCCTCATTCCCTCCTTCCCCCCTCTTCTCACCCCAGTTATGTACAATAAAAAGAGATTGTTGTTTGCAAAACAGGTGTCTTTATTTAACATTAGGAAGGGGGGTTAGGGAGGGGAAAGGGGAAGGAGGGGAGGGTGGAAGAAGGCCCCAATGGGGCATGCAGGGAGAGTTCAGTCCTCCTCCTCCACCAGGAAGGTCTCCCGCAGGGCTTCCCGGATCTGGACGGCCCCCCGCTGGGCCTCCCGGACGGCAGCGGTGCGGGGCTGAGCGTAGTGGCCAGCCATGCGCTCAGCCTCAGCCATCCAGGCTGGCAGGAAAGCCTCCCCCTTCCGCTCGCACAAATTGTGCAGCACGCAACATGCTGCCACCGCGAGAGGGATATTGTGCTCGGCGAGGTCGAGGCGGGTGAGGAGGCACCTAAATCGGGCTTTCAGTCGTCCGAAGGCCCCCTCGACCACAATGCGGGCCCTGGTGAGCCTGGCATTGAAGGCCTGGCGGGAGGGGTTGAGGTGCCCCGTGTACAGCTTCATCAGTCAGGGCTGTAGGGGGTAGGCCGCATCCCCCACCAGGCAGACGGGCATGTCCACGTCCCCGACCCTGATGTGGCGGTCGGGGAAGAAGGTCCGGGCGTGCAGCCTCTGGCACACCGAGGAGTTGCGGAACACCCTGGCGTCGTGTGCCTTGCCAGACCAGCCCACATTAATGTCCGTGAACTGGCCCCGGTGGTCAGACACGGCCTGCAGGAGGACGGAGAAGTACCCCTTGCGGTTGATGTACTGGGAGGCCTCGTGTTCCGGGGCACAGATGGGGATGTGCGTCCCGTCGATGGCCCCCCCGCAGTTGGGGAAGCCGAGGGCGCCAAACCCCTGGATGATGGCGTCCGGATCGGCGAGGCAGACCACCCTGCGGAGCAGCACCCGGTTGATGGCCTTGACCACCTGCAGAGAGACACAGCAAACTGCGAATCATTGGGGCGCCCGGGTGGCTGGGAGTGTTCGTTCCCTGGCACTGCCCCGCGCCCCACTCCCAGAAGCAACCCCCGCTGCAATCCTGGCCGCCGCCAGCGGCTTGTAGTATGGCCAGGACAGACCGAACCCTCCCATGAGGGGCACTGTCGCCTCCTCCCTCGCCCCCATTTTCCCTGGGGTGGCCCATTCCCTCCTTGCAGCCCCCTTCCTCACCGGCCCAGTGGCCGGTGAGTGCCGTACCTGCATGAATACTGCTCCGACGGTGGATCTCCCCACGCCGAACTGGTTCCCGACGGATCGGTAGCTGTCCGGCGTGGAGAGCTTCCACAGGGCGATGGCTTCTGGAGGGGGATGGCGGGCCTCATGCGAGTGTCCCGTCGCTGCAGAGCAGGGGCGAGCCACTCGCAGAGCTCCAGGAAGCTGTCCCTCTTCATCCTGAAGTTCTGGGTCCACTGTCTGTCTCCCCAGCGCTCCAGGACGATGCGGTCCCACCAGTTGCTGCTGGTGTCCAGACGCCAGATGCGGCGGGGCACGCTGGCATCCGGGCGCTGCTGCGGCTCCTCCATGGCCCCCAGGGAGGCCAGGTGGAGAGGCAGGGGGCTGACGTGCACCAGGTGGTGCCAGGCAGCCTCCAGCCATTGCTGGCAGGCTTGCAGCAGCAAGTCCAAGAACTGCACCAGAATGCCCAGGGCGAGCTCTGGCTCCATGGTGCCAACTGCGGCAGCATCCCCAATGGGAACCACCGACACAGGCAGGCACAGAGGAAAACGCTTTGCTGTCCCTCGGCGAGGTAGGCAAGCAAGCGGAGAAGCTGAGAACCGGCTGTCCAGGGGGGTCCCTTTAAGCACGAGCCTCAGATAGCCTCAGACAGCAGCCACACAAAGCAACTACTGACCTGATGCCCTGCCGGAACCGGTTTCAGTTGCCCTTAAATGCGACCCAGTGTCCAATCAGTGTGGACACGCTAGTTCGAATTAGCAAAATGCTAATTCAAATTAGTTTTGGGGTCTAGATGCGTTAGTTCGAATTAACTAATTCAAACTAAGTTAGTTCGAATTAACTTTGTAGTGTAGACATACCCTAAAGGATTGGCTCAGCGTGATTTTGTGGGTAAGATCCAGAGTGTAAACTGACCTGGGAACTGTGGCTGGTTTCTTGGGACCAGGAAGAATCCGTTCAGGGTAGGTGAGATTGGGTTCTATAACCCCTCACCTGTGTGCAGGCCTGGGACTGATTGGGGCACAGGGAGAGCTGGGGTGCCAGAGGGGTTTTGCTTGTGAGGCTTCTGGCTGGCCAGGCTGGCAGCTGAAGCACTCTGTGTGACTGGTCTGTGGCCTATTTGGGAAGGGCCTCCAGTCAGGGGTGTAAGGAGACCCTAGTTTGAGCAATTCACCCTAAGCGGACGCCCTCAGCTGTGCCCAGACCCGGCCCGGTCCGTCACACCTTCTGCAAAAAACGAAAAAACAAAACAAAACAAAAAAACCTTCCAAACCAAACTACAAAGAGAAACAGAAGAGCTGTGATTCATTTGCAAATGTATTACAATCAAATTAGGATTGAATAAGGATTTAAATTGGTTCTCTCGCTACAAAGGCAATTTCCCTCTCTTGGTATTCACGCCTCCCCATCAGCAGCTGGATGTGAGCCATACCCACCATGACAGAATTAACACTGGACCTACGCTTGATAAGTAACTATCTTCTTCTGTCATACTAGTACTTGTATCCCTGCCTCTATAATTTCCACCCCAATGTATCTGATAAAGTGGGTTTTACCCACGAAAGCTTATGCCCAAATAAATCTGTTAGTCTGTAAGGTGCTACCAAACTCCTCGCTGTTTTTTCAGATACAGACGAACGCAGTCACCCCGCTGAGACATGCTGCAGAGAGACAATTTTAAATTTAGCAGTTTACTGTCAAATTTTATCCTGCAAAAAGCTTCATTGCTTCCTAAATGTACATGCAACAAGCATGTTTTCTTTACAAGGGGAAATATTAACAGCTCTTTCTCTGCCAGCACTCTTGTACTTCCTTTCTCCCACCCCCTTTTGAAGAAGACAAGCCATTATTTATCATCTTACCAAAAAAAAAAAGAAGGATAGTACAGGTGAACCAAGCAGGTGAAACTTCTGGGGAGCAACCTGAGCGTGACATTTACAAGCAGGGAGTGAGAAAAATGCAGCTGTTGGGCTAGAGGCAAGGGGAGTTGTAGAACCCAGGTAATGCAGCTCAGACAAGATGATTAGTGTCAAGGCCCCTAACAAGTCTATTTTGTGCTACATAAAAAAATGGACCAGGCCATTGAGACTGGGGGAGGCCACAAGCTGGACTCCGCTGGCAGACTGGAGTCAGTCCAAGGATTTACTGGTGTAAACCAGAATCCGGCCCTTTTGCTCACTTTCCGATTTGCGGGAAAGGGGTTAGAAAGTAGCAGTAGATGAATTTCGGGGGGGTGCGTCACTTGTTCACCAAATAACTCAAGTGCGAGTAACCAGGTTTGCCAACAGGGTGGGCACAGGAGGCTGTTGCCCCAGGACCCAGTGATTCAAAGGGGCCCACAGCTCCTGGCCCTTTAAAATGCCACCAGAGCACTGTGCTGTGGGTGTGCTGTGAGGCATGGAGGGCTGGCTGTCCCACCCCACCCCTCCCACCCAAGACCCCGCCCCTTCCAGGAGCACAAGCCCTGCCCCACCTTGCCTGGGGCCTAGGGAGGCTGTCGATTCCCCTGCATATCACACAGAAATAAGCTGTGTTGATTCTCTTTCCAGTGGCTGGTGCAGTAAAGGATAATAGCCTAGCGTTGCTATCAGCTGAGGGAGTTCCTCCTTCAGCTCTGCAGCAAAGGCCAGTCCTTACTGAGCTGAAGTGCCTAGGTCCAAAGCCCTGGTAATGGCTTGTCCTTAGGGGATCTGGAGTGTGAGACACCAGCTGGAAATCTTACAGATGCCCGCTTTTCCGCACAATTCCTTGCAGCTCCCGCGGCTGCTCAGGTTGGAAACGTGACTCACGCAGTCTCTCTCTCTCTCTCTCGGCCTTTCCAAGTCTCTGCTTCTGGTCTCAGCCAGGGCGGGAGAAGTCGGCAGTAACAATGAAAGCGGCTTTTCAAAATAAAGACACGGAGCCGCCACGCTTCTCTTCGCCACGTTTCACGCTGCGTTGCAAACCTCTGCGAGTAAGTCCTCCCCTCTGGCTGGTCCCCAAGCTCCTGCCTACGAGACAAAAGACAGCGCTGCAGCTTTGCTCCGGGGGGGCCCCCTCCGGATTGCTCTGTGTTACAGGGCAGCCTCGTTGCAAAGCCCGGCCCAGGCCAGCTCTGCATGTTCTGATAAACGCAAAGTGACAGGCATGTCAGCCGGCTTGAGAGGCACCTTAATGAAGTCGTCTGGTAGGTAAGGCCTTTGTTGAAGGAGAAGGACTACCTACCCGGACGGCCCGGCTGCTGGGGCAGCCGCTCAGGAAGCATTTCCCAAACGGGTACTACAGCCGCTGGGATTTCAGATGAGGAGCTCCTTTGTGATCCCCGCTGGGACGCTTCAGTGAGGGGGAGCCCCCTTCCATCGCCTCTGGCAGAGGCAGACCCCGCCTGCGTGGCAGGGGAGAGCGGGGAACGGTTTGGGAGTCCATCACCGTGCCAGAGTCCGCTTGAGTGCCCCCGAAATGCCAGCTTTCTCCAGCACAACGATGGTCCTGTGCCCAGCGAAAGTAACAGCTAATGAATCATCCCGGGGGGGCGGGTCGAGGCCTGGGACAATCCGCTCGACTCCCAAACTGTTCCCAGCTCTCCCCTGCCAAGCAGGCGGGGTCTGCCTGTGCCAGAGGCGATGGAAGGGGTGAGGCCCTGGGCAACCCCCCACCGCAGGCCACACCCTTCCCTTGCCCCACTCTACCCCTCCCCCAACCCCCAATCCTGCTCCCCCCCCCCGTCCGCCCCCTTAACCCCTCCCCTGAGCAATGTGGCTTGAGGGATTACGGGGGCCTGCCACAGGGGCAGCAGGGTTTGACTCCCACCCCCTCCACTCACCACAAGGACAGGGGACTCCAGAGAGGCCTGCAGCCTGCTTTTCCCTGCCCCACTGTTCTCCCAGCCTGCTGTGCCTCGCCTCTCCACAGGTGTCAGGAACCTGAGTGCCCTGAGGCGGGGTGCTCTGCTTCCTGCCCTCACGGAGAAGCTGCATGCAGTGCGGCAGGAGATCTCGTTTCCTTTTTTAGGACCTGATTCAGGAAAGCACTTAAGCACATTCTTAACTCCGACCCAATTCAAGAAAGCATTTACATGCTTAACTGTAACCAATTGCCGGAGTCCCCATTGCCCCCAATGGGACTTAATCCCCTGTTCACGTGCTTCAGGAGATAGCTCCCCTTTTCTGCATTGGGACCTAATTGCACTTTGGTTGTTACATGTCAACCATGAAATACAAGGATGTGCAACGCAGCCACGTACAACTTTTTATGAAATCCATAACTGTTGGCATTCTGTAACCACCGCCATAATGTTAGCATTGCATTGATGCTAATGTGAATTTCAGTCCATCAACGTATGGGACTGTGTACGTGCTGGTGGATGACAACTATATTAAAATGACGTCAGATCCATTAAAACTCCTGATGTGCTGAGAGCAAGGCGACCTTGCTTACCTTTAGAAGGCAACCACCAGCACATCTGGCCTTTGATGCATCTCACAGATATGTGAACCTGTTCGATTGTAGACAAGGTGGAATAAACCCAGTGTTTAACTCTGTTAATTACCAGTAAAGTGTTCATGAGTAACACCATATCATTAGGGTGTGGTAGGGTTTCGAGGACAGACTCCTATTAGCATGACCTCCATGAGAAACGCTCTCTCCTGGATGAATTTTGACATAAGAAATCATAGCTCTAGTTATGCTTTTCCTGTCCAGATGCCCCCAAAGAGCTATTGGAATCGTCTCCCGTTCCAGTGTGGCTAATTCTACAGAATGGAATATTTGGGTTATTTTCTCCCAGCTGTAGCCAATCAGCATTCAGAACCATCATCCAAAGGGCTGCTACATCAATTGGGGCGTGGCCAACATGATAGACATGGACAGATAGCATCATGCCTAAAAAATTAAGCCCGCTTAAAAGAGAACAACGCTATTCTGAACAAAGAGAGCGCTGGTAAAAAGGGTCAGAAGGGAACATAGGAGCCTTCAACAGGAAACATGAGCCCCACCGTATGTTCTCTTAAGTTCTTACTCCTATTAAAAGAAGGGGCTGCATTTCTAAGCAAGGTGTTTCAAAAAGTACAGGTTGAACCTCTCCAGTCTGGTCAGACAACATATCCGGTCTGGTATGATTTGAGTGAGCCGGATGTCCTCTTGTCATGGGCGTGGCAAAGTTTTCTGTGGTCCCATAAAGTTTGTTTACAGCTACCAGTCCTGGCTTTCAGTGTGCTGTGCTGTTATTTAACTCTAATTGACCCCTCATTGTCTTCTAAGAGCCCCGCAAGCAATGGAAGAGTTGCTAATGCTGCCAGACAACATTGACCTCCCATGGTTTGGCTCTGCACCGGTCAGACCCCGAGGGAAGAAGTTCTACCTGTAGCAGTTTAATTCCTAAGGGCTGAAATTAGAACGTGAATGTCTGAAGGTAGAAGTGGTCAAAAATCTTGGAAATGTGGTTTTTTTCCTCCACAGGATGAAGAGAAGCAAGTAAAAAAAATTGAGAGCAGTTTCTCCCTATGACATGAAACATTTAAAAACATTTCAAAATATTGGTATTTTTTCATCAAAAAAAAGAAAGTTATACAGAAAATTTGAAACAAAATGAACAATTTGCATTTCTTACCCAACACTCCCCCCCCCCCCCCCATCAGCTCTACGGGGAAGACATTTACCGTGCAGAATGAGAGGCGAGCCCTCCAACAGCAAGGACACATGCCCAGGGGAGTTTGAGAGATACTGTCATAATTGCAAGCTGTCACATCCTGCCCCATGAAAAGGATGGAATCCATAAATTCCCCTTTGACTCTGATGTCTTAAAAGGTGATAAGCCTACAAAGGAACCAACCTGCTAGATGATGGTAAAAGTAAAGGAAATGAAAGGGAAAAAAAGTCCAGAATGGGGGAAGCCCAGGGCTGCTGATGGAGGCGGGAGGAAACAGACAGTTGTGCTGGGGCCCAGTGATTTAAAATAGCCTGGGGGCTCCAGGCCACTGCCCCTGCTGCTGCAGTGGTAACCGGAGATGTGGACCCTTTAAATCACTGCCAGAGCTCTACACTGTGCAATTCGGGTGGCGCTGAAGGCTGGCCGGGGCAGGTGCAACACATTCCAGGAAGCACTAAGCACTGGCTATCCCAAGACCCGCCCCTTCTGCCTGAGGCCCCGCCCCTTCTGGGGGGCCCCAGAGCTGAGGCCCCCTTACATTGCTCAGGGCCCAACAAAGTTTGTCACCAGCCCTGGGGAAGCCTATGGGACACGTGTAAAGGGACAAGAGAAGAATGTTTCTCCGAGATCACAGCAGAGGTAAAACTGTGCAGCTTGAAATCTACGCAGTGCAGAGCTTTTTGCTAGACCAGCGCCTTTCACTCAAAGTTTGCGATCCTGAACCGTACACTCCCAAGCGAAGCTGGTGCACACCTCCTGTTAGCCTCATTAATAACCACCTCTGGCTGCAGAGGCCTCTTTCACCTTTGTAAACTCTCTCAGCATTGACAGGCTTTTGTCAGAAAGCGTGAAGGAAAATGACGAAGGAACCTTTGGTTCCCACCTGGCTGCTTTCGTCTCCTGGAGTCACTGTTCTGCGGTGCAGGTATTTCAGTTCTTACAGTGCTGCGGAACAGGATGGGACAGGTCACTGGGGAGTCAGATTACAGACTTTTACCTTTGTAACTTTTCTTCTCAGCACGTAGACTAGAGAACTGACACCAAGGCAAGGGGGCAGGGAAGGGACAGGGCTGGGCAGGGGTGACGGGGAAACCTCAGGGATTTGGAAAGATTGCAAAGTCATCAGAAAATCTCACCCTCCCCGCACATAAACCAAAGAACTGGGGGGGGAGGGGAGGGAGTTAAATTAAAGTGCAAAGCAGATATGAAAATTTTTTTCCAGGATACAAGGATGGCAAGGAGGTGAACGCAGAAGTAATTTGCACCATAGTTTATTCTGGGAACCCCCAAAGACATGTGTATTTAATTCCCTTCCTATTTATACCTATAAGTCCCCATCCTGTTCTCCAGTCATTCACAGAGAAGTTAAAAACTCACCTGGCGTACACCACAATGAAAAGTTTCATTGTATATTAGACCTGCACCAAGAATCTCTTACATTACCTGCAAAGGAGTCAGACCTCCCCAAACACTCAGGCTATATCTACACTGAGGTGGTATCCCGAAATAGCTATCCAGCGTCTTAACAGCACGCCCATTATTTCAAAAGATAACGGGCTTGTTATTCCGACGATCTGTAAACCTCGTTCCACGAGGAGTATGGGACATTTCAGAATAGCGAGTTATTTTGAAATTTGGCGCAAATTATGAAATAAACTATTTCAAAATCGACAAGTTGCGTAGCTTACTGAAGACGCACCCTCAGAGAGCTGCGAGAGACAAGGACAAGGAGACAAGGACCAGGAGTTACAAACTCTCGTGGCCATGGATAATGAGTAGATTTTAGATTATCTGATCTGACCTTCTGTATGACACAGGCAGAATTTCATCCAGTTAATCCTGTTTTGAGCTCAAGAACGTGTGTCTAGCTAACACGTCTCTTCCAGAAAGGTACAATTTCTTGATTTGAAGATTTGAAGGGATGAAGAATTCACTACTTCTCTGGGCACATTGTTCCAGGGGATACTCACACTATTACAGGGTGGCTGACAGACTTGTCAGACCCCTGGGCAAGATGGGAGCGGGGGGGCAGCTGCATGCCCCTGGAAGGGGCGGGTGGCGGAACTAGGCTGCCCCAGTCAGCCCTTCAGTGCCACCTGCAGCATACCATTCGGAGCTCAGGTGGTGATTTCAATGGCCCAGAGTTCCTGCTGCCGCTGCTGCTGGTGGCCTTTTTAAATGGCCAAGCCCCAGGGCAGCTCCCTCTTTGCCCCCCCAGGTGGGCTGGTCTGCCCCATTAAAAACATGTGCCTTATTTTGACTTTGTTTGACTGTGACTCCCAGCCACTGGCTCTTGTTAATTAGTTTATGTTTGAAAAGTTGCTCCTTCACTTGAGCCTTTCAGATGAAGCTAGTGCTAGACGGGATATCTATCTACCTATATATGAAGTATTATAAAAACAGTGGCTGGCTTTGAGCACAACATTCGTACCCATAAGAAATCAAGTTCTTGAGATTGTGATTTTAACAGGCTGGGCCATGTGGAATTACTTTACAATCAAATTAACTTTTCATCATGCAACTCATGGGAAACTGAGGGACAGAGAGGACATGTGACCTGACTGAGGTCACACAGGAAATGCCCCTCTGCCATGTATAGTGGCCAAACTGGACAGTCTCTACAAGAAAGAATTAATGGACACAAATCAGATATCCGAAAAGGCAACACACAGAAACCTGCTGAGGAACATTTTCACTTGCCCGGGCACTCGTTAATGGATCTCAAAGTCACCGTATTATTTCAAAGCAATTTCAAAAGCTAGCTCAACTGGGAAGCGACAGAACATAATTTCATTGACAAGTTTGATACATACAACAGAAGTCTAAACAAAGACATTGGCTGGATGGCCTGCTACATTCCACATCCTAATGACAAAAAACAAACAAACAAAGGGTACTTAGAGTGGGTACTAAGTACTCTTATCAGCTTCATTTAGCATGGATTCTCTAATTGACAATTTCTTTCCTCTTTTTTTCCTTCTTTTTCCTTCTTTCCCCCTATCCTCTCTCTGTGCTATTTATTTGAAAACTGGACACCTTAAATCCATTCATCTGAAGAAGTGGGTTGTGCCCAGGAAAGCTCATGATACCACAGCTACCTCTCTATTACTAATCTACATTTTTTGTTAGTCTCTAAGGTGCTGCAAGACTATTCGTTGTTTTTTAAGTGTAGTCCCACAGGAAGTCGGCAGTAGAGCAGGGAGCTGAAACTGAGCTTCCTTTGTCCTAGAATAATTCCCAAATCTTTCAAGCCTCCTTCCTCTATTAACCTCTTGGTTGGGCTCACAAACATGACACCAAGATTTCAAACAAATTGAAAAATCATAACGACTAGGGAAGTTATAATTAGTGAAGAGATTTTAGCCACATAGTTCAGTTTTCATGTTCTGTTCACAAACTCTCTGCTAACACAGAGATTTTTACCAATTTGCTTCTTTTTCAAAGTTGCTTGATTCCTCCACAGTATGTCAGCCTCCGGCCTGCTTACAAGCTATCCACCGCAATTAGGCATTTGACTATGCACCGTTCGTAATGATTGGGCACCCAGGTCACATGGGATGTTTCTGATCCATGAATGGAGAGTGAAATTTATCAACAAGGAAAGGGAAAATAGCCAATTATTTTCGGGGATGCTGCATGAAAATATCCAGCATTGAAAGGTTTTTCACCTAAGTGTTTGCACAACTTTCAGATTCCAGGAACAATTTTGGGAACAGCACCCTTGCAGTGGGTAGCAACATTCTCAGAAAGCATGTACCACGGGGCACTAACACAGCTGAATTCAGGCTCTTTATATGAAAGAAAGTTTGCAAAGGCTTCTGGACAACATCAGCCCCACTCTATTAACACCATCATCTTCTCTAGTGCCATATGCTCACTTCAGGGCAACAAATTATTCCGCATAAGGAGTTATACATCCACAGTACACCCACATCTTGAATACTGTGTACAGATGTGGTTGCCTCATCTCAAAAAAGATACCCACGCACGGGAAAAAGTTCAGAAAAGGGCAACAAAAATTATTGGGGGTTTGGAATGGGTGCCATATGAAGAGACATTAAAAAAACTGGGACTTTTCAGCTTAGAAAAGAGGAGAATTATGGGGGATATGATCGAGGTCTACAAAATCATAACTGGTGTGGAGAAAGTGAATAAGGAAATGTTATTTACTTGTTCCCAAAACATAAGAACTAGGAAAATCTCCATGTTTTGTTAGTCTATAAAGTGCTTCCAGACCATTTGTTGTTTTTTAAGTTTATCCTGTACAGACTAACTCGGCTACCCCCTGAAGCTTAAAAAACAACAAATAGTCTAGTAGCACCTTAAAGACTAACAAAACATGTAGATAGCATCATGAGCTTTCATGGGCAAAACCCACTTCTTCATATGACCGGAGTATAATAAGTCCAGATACAAGAATAAATAAGGGAACGGGAGGGGGGAGAAGAAAAAAGAGGAGGGGAGGAAGAAAAAGAGAGACAGTGAGTAGATAGTTCAAATAGTTACAAGAGGCTGTTAAGAACCATTAATATCTCCACTGTTTGGTTGGTTGTTTAAGTCATTAAAAGGTGGAATATAGTGTGTGAGGCATCCTCTATCCCAGTTCAGACCATTAGCATAAGAATTAAACTTGTGAATGAAGTTAAGTTCCAATCCTTCTCTGTGTATTTGGCTTGGGAATCGGTCTGAAACAAAATGGTGACTTAGAGATCCATTAATGAGTGTCCAGGAAGATTAAAGTGTTCTCCAACAGGTTTTGGTGTATTTTTTTGGATATCTGATTTGTGTCCATTAATTCTTTCCCATAGAGATAGTCCAGTTTGGCCAATATACATTGCAGTGGGGCATTCCTGGCATTTGATGGCATAGATCACATTAGTGGATGTGCAGTTAAATGAGCCTTTGATTTGGTGGCTGATGTCATTGGGTCCAGTGATGAAATCGCTAATGTAGATGTGTGGGCAGAGTTGGCACCAGGGCTGATTGCAGGGGTGGGTTCCTGGATGATTATGATGGAGGTGTGTTGTGTGATTACTGGAAAGAATTTGTTTGAGGCTAGGGGGTTGCCTGTAAGCGAGAAATGGCCTTTCCCCCAAGGCCTCTGAGAGTGAGGGGCTATTTTCCAGGATAGGTTGTAGATTGTTGGAACTATAAGCACTAGGGATCACCAAATGAAATTAATAGGTAGCAGGTTCAAAACAAACAAAAGGAAGTTTTTCTTCATGCAACACACAGTCAACATGTGGAACTCCTTGCCAGAGGATGTTGTGAAGACCAGGTTTTAACAGGGTTCAAAAAAGAGCTAAATACATCCATGGAGGATAAGTCCATGAATGGCTGTTAGCCAGGATGGGTAGGAATGGTGTCCCTAGCCTCTGTTTGTCAGAAGTTGGGAATGGGTGACATGGGTGGGATCATTTGATGATTCTTGTTCTGTTCACTCCCTCTGGGGCACCTGACACTGGCCATTGTCAGAACACAGGACCCTGGGCTAGATGGAATTCTGGTCTGACCCAGTCTGGCCATTCTTATGAGTTGATTGGCACAGACATCCACAGGGAATTTCCCCTGGCACCCAGTGCAGCAACGTGCAATTGATCAGGTGAGTGATGAGACACTTTTGGCTTTAAGCACTGACACTGCCAGAAGGACACTGGGGTTTCTAAGTCTAGCCCTGCTCTGTACCAGGTCAGACCTACACTGGAGAAATGTGGTGTGATTTTTCTGACAATGCCCAGAGTCACTGCATGGAGTGGATCGTTCAGCCACCGATGAAGAATGGAAGATTTTGGTGGTTTATCTTAAGCTGCATCTTTACGGCCACACATAAGGCAGCAGCCCAATGTGCTGAATGACAAGATGTTGAACGGCCTCTGGCAGATCTTACGTGGGCGACAGGTGTGAGGTTCTCAGCGAAGTGAAATAATCCTGTTGTTTAACTCTTTTAATCAGCGGCAGGGCGCTGTTGATGAGTAATGTTCGAGCACTAAGGGCGCGTCTGGCTTTTCACCGCTGTGCCCTCTTCGTAGGGGTGATAGAGCCGCAGAGGGGAGCTTGTGCATTCTCTCTGAGACTAAACTCTGCAGATGCCGAATGTCTAAGCCCTTCCTAAAGCGTGAGTCAGGGTTCAGTTTTTCAAAACAAACTCCAGAAGGTGGCTTAAATCAGAGCCCCATTCAGGTAAATGCTTTCAATTCTGAACCATCTCGACCTGGCCAACACCCACCAGGCCTCCTGGGACAGAATAATAAGGGATTGTCAATAAGGGATTATAAACATACACATGGGAATTAGGAGTGTGGGAAGTGCTGTAGCAGCCCTGGGCTCCCGGCCTAGGCCCTGGGCTCTCGGCTGCCGCCCCACGTACCAGGTTTTTGGCTGCTGGCCCTGTATGCTGGTTCTTGGCTTCCATCAGGCTCTGCCACCAATGCCACAAGCTGGAGTCCCGGTTAAAGCTCCACATGCCAGGGAGCAGCAGAGCTCCTGGTGCCGGGTGGCAGCTGAGAATCCAGTGCCCACGATCCCAGCTGCTGGCCCCACATGCTGGGGCTTTGCTGTCACCGTCAGCTGAGGTTGGGGGGGGGGGGACACAGAGCGCAGCACCCTCACTTTGAAAAATGTTCCCACGCCGCTGGTTATACACAGGAAAAGACAAGAATACTGAGTGTCTCTTTGATAACAAAAGGCTCAACTCAATGGGACAACCTCTTAACAGCCATAAGTTGCCATTTCTAACTTGTTCAGGTGAGTGGTGTGGGTTATTGTCTGTAAATCCTTCCTTTTGCCGAGAGATGTTTGAAAAGAAGGCAAGTCGCAAACGACACTGGCTGGGAATCGCTGTTCCCAATGAGACAGGCACCATCATTTCACAGCTGGTTTCTCACCGCACACTAACAAAAAAGCCAGAAAAAACAAAACTGGAATGAAAACAACGGTTTAAACAGAAGCCCAGGGCTGGCAGATTGCTGCCTCAGGCTTTCGTTAGTGGTATCCCAGCAAAGCCTCCACAACCCAGAACACATTAGCAAACCAAACAGGGAACTCACCATATCACCAGGACAGCACCAATACGGATGAAGTCCTTAACACAGAACCCCACCAACTTTTGGACTAGATCTCCCTGAAGGCTGAGTATTTGGGTGGCCACCCAGGACAGATTCAGATGCCGACCAGCTGACTAGCAGAGTGCCCACACCATGTGTTTCTAATGGTGGTACACATCCACACATGCACTGGTGCACATAACATTTATTCCACACACGGATGGAAAAATTTAGAAAAATTAGAAAAATCTCCAGGCACAGGCAGAGAGATACCTATTGGCAGATGAATTCCAGCTTCCACTAGTAAAAGATAATTCAAGGCCTTCCATATCTCTTTGGGTTTTTGCTTATAATTGTTTAAAAGATAAGTCACCTGCAACACCTTGCATCATGATTCGTTTGGGCTGTGGACACCGTGACATCTCACAAAGAAAACACAGCTATGAACACCAACCAATGAGGCACTTATGAGATGCGTTGAGGTTGGCACCCCCAAAGAATGGGCTGACAAGCCTCTCCACCGAACCGGATTAGCCAATGTGCTGGCTTTGTAGCAACCTGCATGGAACATGGAGCACAGGTTGCTGGAGACACCATAACGTCAAACCTCAAAGGACACTACTCTGTGGCGAAAGGAGGAATTAGCGCCCCTTCTCCATGGTTGTTCAATCCATGGGCTTTCTATGGGGACTCCCAGCAAGGTGGATTGTGTGCCACAGAGATTCTGCCACCAGGCAAACAGCTGAGACCACCAACTCATTTCCTCACCGGTCTCCAAGCACCATCCAATGTTAGCAACATTTAAACTCTACCAAAATGGGGTGACTTTAAAATGCCCAGACTGGGCCAGGTTTTCAAGGGAGCTCCCCAAGCTTTAGAAAATATGGCCACAACTGGGAGCTGGACTCTGAGAAAAACTCTAGCCAAAAAGTTTCATCTCTTATGCCCACTCGCTGTTCTTTATTATAGGGATGTTAAATTTCCATTAATTGACTAATCGAATAGTCGATGCAATTTGCATCGACTATTGGATTAGTTGATAAGGGCGCCTTCGCCTTTGAAGTGTAGCAATAGCCCCAGGGCTGCGGGGAGCACGGGGCCAGCAAGGGACTCAAACAGTCCCCTGCTGGCCCCGTGCTCCCCACAGCATTTCAAAGCGGCAGCACCGCATGGAGACTGGGGTCAGCTGGGAACTCTGCATCCCCAGCTGATCCCGGGCTCCATGTGGCTCTGCCACTTTGAAGCACCCCTTCCTCTTCCCCTCTTCCCCCCTTGCTGCCTCTTTCTGATAGAGGCAGCAAGGGGGGGAAGCAACTAGTTGACTAGTGTGTTGACCAGTCGTTCACATCCCTATCTTATTATATGGTAATAGTGAGATTTTGACCTATCATAAGAGTGTAAGATTAACCCTTTCACAAATGAACTAAAATTCCTCATCTCTCTAGTTTATACACAAGCTGCTATGTCAAAGAACTGTTCAGCTGGCCGGATCTCCTCCCAATAAAGCCATTTCCTTACCCCGCTTCTGTTTAACTATTCAATACAGTTGGCTGAAACCTTTTATTGGAAAAACAGTTTTGATTTGTCGCCTCAAATGTTCATTTCCTTCAGAACTTGCCATTTTTTCAATGGAAACAATTTTTTTTTAGTTTTGTATTTCAGTTGTTTATCATAACCAACAAATTCTCACAGCAAATGACCATAAACGTGCACGCGCACACACAAAATTCAAATTTCTCAGCAAAAAATAAAGTGACCATTTTGGACTTTCTCTGTGATTCAGCCAAGGATATCAGACCAGAGATCATCGGAAAGCTCCAAGAACCAATGCAAGTAGCATTTTCCAACCCTAACAAGGGAAAGAAAAGTTTTTTATTGACATATCGATATGTTGTATAAACAGCTATCTCCTCAACGGCATTGTAGCACACTGGCATGAAACAGCTTTGGACAGTTTCGGCTAAATATGAGCTATTAATCTCAGCAAGAGTTTATGGCTTTGGGCACCACAAAGCAGCAGAGCTTATCCCTAAATTAGACCAGATTTGCAAGCCCATCTCTGGCATTTTGAAACTTAATGGATAATTAGACAAGACCAGACCGGGGGGAGGGGGAGGGTATGAAGGGTGAAACCACCATGTGTTGACTAGAGATGGTCTTCAACCAGAACATCAGATCCAGAAATGCCCCTCAGCTTTCCGAAGTGTGTTTCCTGAGCTGTTCTTTGTGGCCAACCAGCTGTTCCAGATTTGAACACTTGTGAATTTGGAGGAAGATTACGTGCTGCACCACATCCCAGCTCATGATCTAGCATTGCTCATTGCTGCCATACTTTGCAAGCTTGTCAGGGCAGGGCATGCTTTTCACCATGGGTTTGTTCAGTGGCTTGCACCATGGGGCCCTCATCCTTGATTGCCAGTACTACTGAAACACAAGCAATAATAAATAGCCAAGGGAGTTGCACTTCATGAATATGGCAGCCAACTCTTGAAAACAGCAAGATGAAACTTCATAGGCCATTTGTAGAAGTGCTAGTTGGTGGCCAGAGACGGGACCAGGTCTGCTCGATTCATGGAATCCCTATCTCGTGTCTAGATTACGTAGATGAATCCTGCACAAGATCACAGCAGAGGTCTGAATGAGGAACCGCCGGGTCCAAAGGCGGGAACTGAACCAGGTGAGTCATGAAGGAGCAAAGCAGGTGGGAGCTGCAGGCAGCTGTTCATCGTCTCATCTAAGAATGAGAACAAATCAAAGTGCAGGGAGGGGACAAAGTGAAGTCCCAAAGTCAGTAATGTTCACGAGTCATCATACTGACTTGTGCTTCAAGATCGATTCATGGACCTTCAAGGGGGGGTCACTGTTCTTCATTTTAGAGATGCAAAGATGAAAATTAAATGTTAGGCCCCAAATTCTTTCATTTAAAATAAACACATGCACACACAAAAATCAATCCAATCAGATCGATAAAAAAAACTGGATTGGTTTGTCCAAAATATGAGAGAATCAGTTGTACCGAAATCCCAGCTCCAGATTTCCAGCTCCTTCTCAGAATGACCACTCTCATTGGCACCATTGAGGTTAGGTCTGCACTGGGAAGGGTTGGCGTCAACAGTGCTGCCGACATGCAAAAATCGCCAAAAGTGAAAACCGGTCAAACCAGTTTTTCTGCCTCCCATCGTCGACATTTCATGGCCGCATGGCCAGCACCCTGTTGACATCCCACAGTGCAGTGTTGTGGGAAGGCAGAGGTGATCCCTGGGCTTCTTGGGATTCCCTTGTAGCTCTGGGAGCTCTCTGTGCTGAGGAATGTCAAACAGCACAGCTGTCTCTTCAGCCCTCCCCCTGCAGCAACTGTCTGCCTGCCACTGTGTACCTAAGCAGGGCAGAACAGGAACCTTTCTACAATTTGTTCTTTGTTCCCCAAGCAGAGCAGCTCACTCAGCTGTGAGATACTTCCTGGAGCTTTGAAAGAGGAGGAGTGCATGCCTGCAGGGCAGCCGAGATCACAAAACACAGAGCACAGCCATCAGGGCAGGCATCGTGGGATACTGGCGGAAGCCAGTTCTCTCAACAAAACAAACAACGAAGTCCACACTGGCTCTTTGTCAACAATAAAGGGAGGGGGAAAGAAAAGTCTCACAAAACTGGAAGTTTTTTGTCCCCAAACCTGGGTGTTTTCCCCGACAAATTCGCTCTCACTGTTTTGTCGTCAAAAGGCAGTTCTAATTACAACACCGCTTGATTAACTCAGCACCTGCCTTTCCCCTGCAGAAAGGCAAGCAAAGCCACGTAGGTAGATGGATTACTGCAAATGAAGTGACACTAATCCCAGGCAAGGACCTTTATTCCTGAGGAAAGTGTCCATCTCTTCCACATCACAACTCTTCCCAATCTCCTCTTAATAACATGCCCGCCCGAGTGTTGAAAAGATTAAAACCACTGAGTGATCTAATTCATGGCACCACTGACACGGAGCACTCAGAGCTGGACGAAAGAGGAAATATTCTTCTTTCGTTTAGTGCTTTCGTGAGGCTTGCTCCTATTATTGTCACCTGGACGTGGCATAATGACGCACTGTGTTCTTGGGTTCTTCCCGAGAGCGAAAGCAAGTGAGAAGGGAACGGGGGAACTTGAAGCATTGCTTTTGCAAAGACTGATTACCCTTTGGCACACTAATCCCAAAGGCTAGCTTGAGCCAAGAACTGATTATGCGAGGGACCAATAACCAAACATGTGCACTGCTTTGTCAGCGCCTTCCTACTGAACCCTGCTTACCAAACCTGTCACTATGGGTATGTCTAGACCACATGCCTCTGCCGACAGAGACATGTAAAATAGGCTACCCGACATAGTCAATGAAGCAGTGATTTAAATATCCCCAGCTTCATTAAAATAAAAATGGTCACCACGCTGTGCCGGCTCAGCTGATTGGCAGCACAGAGCGCGAGTTAAGACGTGGATCAGTCGACAGGGGAAGCCTTTGTCGACCGCTCCTGTAAATCTTGTTCCACGAGGCATAAGGCTTCACCCGTCGACCGATCCGCATCTTGACTTGCGAGCTGTGCCGACAATCAGCTGAGCCGGCACAGCGTGGCGGCCATTTTTATTTTAATGAAGCCGGGGATATTTAAATCCCCGCTTCATTGACTATGTAGGGTAGCCTATTTTACATGCCTCTGTCAGCAGAGGCATGTCGTCTAGACATACCCCTTGAAACAGAAAGACAGCGAGCATACTTGGACAGAGAAAAAGTCTCAGGGAGGCTTCCCTGGAAAATCTCATATTGTAGCTCTCTCAGGATTTCCTGAAAGATAAAGACCTTTCTTCAAGGTGGGTTACAATCGAACCACCTCATGTTTACTTGGTACCCAGTATCTTCAACTCAGTAAGTGTCTAGGGATGTAAACAGTTAACTAGAAAGCCTCACCCTTAACAGGTGAGGCTTACCAGTTCTGGTTATCCAGCCCGTGTCCATGGTGGGTCCAGCCTCCCCTCAAGCCACAAGTTACATCCTGACTCCCCAGGAGCAAGAGCCCACAGCAATGCCTCCCTGGGAGGACGGCTAGCAGCTCTTGCTTGAAATGCCTGAAATGCAGCCACCTCTGAGGGGGAGTCACTGTGTGCCCGCAAAAGTAATAACATTGAGGAGACTCAGTGTAACCCACACACACCTAAATCAAACTCTGGAAGATCAATCGTGGCAACAATGATCTGCCTTTTAGTGTCGACAAGGCTGAAGCCTTTATGGTGCCCCAGTTGTGTCTTTGCCCACGAAAGCTTCTCTCCAAATAAATCTGTTAGTCTTTACGGTGTTGCAGGACTCCTCAGTCGCTTGATGCTGAGGCTAGAGGAAAAAAAAAATCACACAACAACTTTATGGCACCTGGAACCTAAGCCAGGTCTCAATGGTGGTGGTCTGGCATCATTTATATTGGTTTCAGATGAGCAGCCGGCCGCTCTTAGCTGAGGTATGTGCCTGGGATAATAAAGTTTATGAAATCAAGGCCACTGCAATCTTTTTCACAGGGCTTCTCTTCGGTCATTATAAACCTATTACTTGGAGTTAATTGCATAGTGTTCAAGACAGGCTTATGTAGATGTGGGAAACCGTCCCACAAGAACCGAGTGCCTTTTGCCCTTCGGTCACTGACAGCTCAGCGTTTCCACACAGGAGCTCAGTGAGTTTCTCAGCTAACAGGGGAAGGCCCAGCAGCTGTTATGCAATGACTGTCGCTTGTGGGAAGGGAGGCACTTGCTTCTTAAAAACACCTCCCCAGACAGAGGAAGTGTGTTTGAACGGGGAAGCCTCGGAGGGAGACACTTCCATTGTCTCTTTTGTGGTTTAACCAACCATGGATGTTATCTGACTAGAAGATTTGCCTGGCGTTGCTCGGGTCCTTAATGCAAATACATTTTGTTCTTCTTCATTGAAATCGTTGCTCTAGGGTGGGGTCAGGGTGCAGGCAGCCCCAGGGAGAGAGGACAACCCCAGCCCTCTCTCCCCACAGCAGCTTGTGGCCAGGTGAGAAGCACCTCTCCATGGCTGCTGCAGCTGCAGAGGGCACAGCTGGGGGAGGGGTACATGTCCCCCAACCGGGAAAGAAAGACACACAGACAAACAGAAAAACTCTCTGATATATAAAGTAGAGAGCTGTCCCTTTCTCCACCCCTGCCAGGCCCCTAGTATTACAGCTATCCCGGCTGTCCTGGTCTCCATGGGTATGTCTAGACGACAGGCTTTTGTCGACAGAGGCTTTGTCGACAGATACTGTCAACAAAGCCTCTGTCGAAAAAGAGCATCTAGACTACAGCCAGTTCTGTTGACAAAGCAAGCCGCTTTTTTGACAGAGAGTCTAGACGCTCTCTTTTGGAAAAAGCACAGTGTGGATGCAATAGCGCCTTTTTTCGACATAACTCTGTCAAAAAAAGGTGTTATTCCTCGTAGAATGAGGTTTACCACCGTCGACAAAACTGCTGCGTTCTGTCGACTTACTGTCGACAGAACTCAGCAGTAGTGTAGACGCCGGTATAGTTTTGTCGACAAAAGTCCACTTTTGTCAACAAAACCTTGTAGTCTAGACATACCCCATCTCTAGCCTTTGGCTTCCCCCCTGTCATTCTACAGCATAACTGTCCCTCTTACCAGACCCCTCCCTTTCCACTTTATGAGAAACAATCAAATTCCAGGCACATCCCATTGTCCTGGCACAACCAAAACCTGCCCTTGCTTTAAATTCTGATAAGAGGAAGCTGCATCCACATTTGGTGGTCCTGGCTCTTACAGTTTAGGAGGAGTTCTTGAACAAAGGGACTCACAGATGGCTGGACGGACACACAGACAGAAGCACACCCTCTCTCAGATATATAGTGGAATAGATGTAGAACTACCCTGGCCAGATGCTCAGCTGCTGCAATAGGCATGAGTCCATTGACTTCAAGTGGAACTATCCACATTTATACCACATGAGGATTTAGCCCTTTGTGTAAGTTAGAAGGATAATTTAGATTTGGCAACACAGGGTGGATCACTTGAGGACTGCTTGTTCTGTGCATTCCCTCTGGTGCACCTGGCATTGGCCACTGTCAGAAGACAGGCTCCTAGGCTAGATGGACCTTTGGTCTGACCCGGTATGGCCATATGTATCAGAGCAGTGTAGGTCTTTCTTAAACTGTGTTCCGTAGCACACCAGTGTGCTGCGAGGCAGTTGGAGGTGTGCCGCGGAGAACAACAGAATTCAAAATGGCCACACTTAAAGGGGCAGGCAAGGTTAAACTTAAAGGTTTTGCTCAATAACTTTCCCCAAAACCTTTTTTTCCCCTTCCCCCGACCCTTCCCCCTCCCCCCCCCCGACCCCTTTTTTTTTCTCTCAACAAAAAATCCTTGGTGTTCCTCATAAAAAAAATTGTTTGGTGTTCTTCGGTCTTAAAAAGTTTAAGAAACACTGTACTAAAGTAACTTCAAACCCCAAAACCATGTAAGGGTGAAAGCCAAGTCAAGCGGCAACGCCACATACCTGCCAAAAAGCAGAGTCTCATTCGCTGTGGTTGGATGCATGTGAGAGGCCAGGGCAAATCCTAATGAATGTGTTTCTCTGCTCTCTGCCTCAGGGCTGGAACAGGTAGAAACAGAAAGGAAAACCATTTCACAATGGGGAAAAAGAGAACTGGGGGCAGCAGTAACCACTGAAAACCAGTGGGCAGGAAAAGCGACCCTGTAGTGAGGCAATAAAGGTGGTGAAAAAAGAGAGCAGAGGCAATCAGGTGTTCCCAGCAGGAGCAACCTTAACGACAGTTCTTGGAACACAGGAGTACCTCCTTCTTTAATGGCAAATCAGCGTAGCGCTATTCAGGTCAAGGCAGACCTACAGGTTTTTATCAGCTAAGAATCCGGCCCACTAACTCGATGTTTTTTCCTTCATCTCATTTAAAGCCAGAAGAAACCACTGTGATCATTCGTCTGAAATCCCGACCCTCCCCCCACATCAATTTCAGCCAGTGAATTTCTGCATATTGCTTACCACCATGTGCTGGAATGACAACAGATTGTTTAGAAAGATGTCCAGCACTAATTAAAGGCTCCAAGAAAAGAAGACCTGACCACCAATGTTTTCTCTATTTTTTCCAGTCATGTGCATAATAATTTTTTTCTTTTGTGCACCAAAGCATGTGCATATATGCACCACCAGTAGAAACACACCCTGCCAGCTGTGGGCGCTCTGCTAATCAACTGAGTGGCATTTAAATCTCTCGTGGGTGGCCGACCAAGCACTCAGCTTTATAGGGAACACTGCTGATCACATCCCGTGAGAAGCTCTTCCACTGGTTAATAAACGTTGTGGTTAAAAATTGGTGTTTCCAACTTGAACTTTGTTGAGTTCGACCTCCAGCCACTGGATATTGTTAAGCCTTTGTTTGCTAGCCTAAAGATCCCTTTTGTATTGAAAATCTCCAGACCTCAATCAAACCCAGAGCTGAGCAAGATGTGGCCCAGGGGCCAGATCCGGCCCACCTAACACTTTGATCTGGTCTGCAGATTGCATCTGGCTGTTTTCCATTTATATCGTGCTGCCTGTGCCACCGAATTTCCAGGAGGTGGCTCAGGCAGCAGGATCCTTATTTAAAGGGCTCCTGGCTCTCAGGGTGTTACCCCGGCAGGGGCCAGGGCCGCAAGCCCTTTAAATAGCAGCAATTTCACGGGCTTGCGGCCCTGCCACTACCACATTGCCTGACAGCCGTTCGGAGTAGCTGCGGCTATTTCAAAGACTCCTGGTTGCGGCACCACCCCCGGGAGGGGCCAGAGCCGTGAGCCCTTTGCTGTGCTTTTAATTCAAAGCCTCCGGTCCCAGATAACTCTGGTGGTGGAGGCTAATCCCCAGCCCCCCTTCCATCCAAGCCCCGCTCCTTCCAGGGGTGGAGCCGGCCCATGACCGCCTACCAAAATTCATTAAGTGGCCCCCCTGCAAAAATTATTGCCCACCCCTGCTCTAACCCCTCTAGCCATTAACTATGTTACATACCATTGGTACAATACTGAGTCTCTTTGCAATGTAATGTTAGTAAGTGTGGGCTGCATGGCTTATGTTTTATCTTTTGGCCCACTAGGGACCCAATCGTGCTACACTGCTCATTCAGGCATAGGTCCTTTTAAAGTCTTTAATGCCTAGCTGCATCAGACCCCAACCCCATGCAGCAATCGCTGCCACAAAACTTATTACTTACCCCGGGTTACGCCTCACAGTGAAACTGAGCTGCTACACTAAGTAAAGGCAAACCCCCACTTTCTGGATCCTATCCAGGCCTGCCCACAAGCTGGGGCAAAAGGGGGAACTGCCCCAGGGCCCGGAGATTGAAAGGGGCCCAGCGCTTCTGTTACTATGGCAACAGTGCCCCAAACCCCTTTGAATGATTGACAGAATGTAGGGGCACTGCTCTAAGGCCTGAGGAGGGGTGCCATGGTGTGGGCAGCGCTAAGGGCTGACTGCCCTCTGCCCCACCCCTTCTGGGACACAGCCCCCCCCCACACACACCTTGCCCCCTGGGGCCCACAGTGGCTGTCGCCCCGCTGATCCTATCTATCCACCTTTCCATGTTATCCAAAGCATAGTTCTGGCCTGAGTCGTGCAAACCAGACCCACAGCTGGTGTAAATCAGCATGGCTCCATTGACGTCAGAAAGGTGTCCCTTTACATAGCTGAGGATCTGGCCTAGTAATGAAGTAGTTGCCCTCTAATTAACTGGATCGTAAAATATTCCCCAGTGGCCAGTCATCTGCTAATAGCCCCAGAGAGTCCGGCAGGTCTCATGCGCTACTTGGCACAACAGCCGGGTGAGGTTTTTGCTTTTGGAAATCCACCCTTCAAAATCACCAGAAGAGTTCACTGCTGTTGGCCTTGTTTACTCACAAAACCACCGTGTGTGGCTACCCAACAGAGAAGTGAAACAATTTTCAAAAGACGTTTGTTGACCTTCCATACACTTTGTACAAGGTATAAGGCCAGTGTTTATTTACCCAGCAAAACAATAACATAGAAAGACGTTTTGGGATGAACCACGCGATTTACTTCTTAGAATCGAAGGTTGAGTTTAAGTCTCTTGCTTCCCATTTATTGAAACCAGCATTTTACGATGAAAAACTGTTCAACAGCCTGCCTGGAAACAATTCTACTCATTCTTATAAATTCCTACTGCTGCCCTACCGCTGCCACCCACAAAATATATTGTACAGGGGCCCTTCCCAAGCACTTGTCAAGGAACCCAAGATACTTAACTGATATCCTCCAAATTCCCGTGTGTCTGGAATGATTAAAATTGAAAATGGAGTTTTATTGCACTCTGTTTCCCCGTCCCTTAAGAGTCAGTGATCTCACCATGAATTTGCAAGGCACAAGAAGACAGTTTGGCTAATGCTCCGTTTCAGTTTCAAACATATTTGTATCATCAGGCATCTTCCAAAGAGCTATAAACTACAAAGCGCTTGGTTTGAGCAAGCAGACTGCTTTGCACCTAGACAAGAAAGAACATGCCATTTCTATTTTGCAAATGGGCTCGTATTTTGGGAGTATCTCTTCAGATTATACTTTTATCTAATCCATCCAAGGTAATAATTTGACATATATAATCTTACTAGAAGATTTACCCGGCGTTGCTTGGGTCCTAAACTCAAGTAAGTTTTGGGTTTTTTCATTTAAAATCACTGTTCTGGGGTAGAGCTGGGGATGAGGGGTTCAGTATGCAGGAGCCCCAGGGAGAGAGGACAACCCCAGACCTCTCTTACCCCATCAGCTTGGGGCCAGGTGAGACACACCTGTCCATGGCTGCTGCAGCTGGGGGAGGGGTCCATGTCCCTCAGCTGGGGGACACAGACAAACAGATACACAAACAGAAATATATAGTAGATAGCTTTCCCTTTCCTCCACCCCTGCCCCCAGTTGGCCCCAAAGGGTTGTAGCTGTCCCAGTCCCCATCTCTGGCCCCTTGCTGCCCCCTGTGGTCATTTTGCAGTATAACGGTCTCTCCTGCCAGACCCCCTCCCTTTCCATTTTATGAGAAACTGTTAAATTCCAAGCACATCCCACTGTCCTGGCACAACCGAACCCTGACCTTCCTTTAAGTTAGGATAAGAGGAAGCTGCCTACCAAATCTGGCAGTCCTCACTCTTACCATTTAGGAGTTCTTGAACAATAGATTCACAGATGGACACAGACAGACAGACGCACATGTGTAAAATATATAGTAAGACATAGTGTTTCATTTTCAAAGTGTCATGCCAAC
Organism: Pelochelys cantorii; assembly: GCA_032595735.1. NCBI lineage: Eukaryota > Metazoa > Chordata > Testudines > Trionychidae > Pelochelys > Pelochelys cantorii. The sequence goes on along the minus strand of CM064344.1, from coordinate 4,933,883 downwards.
ATTACCATTGTATTCTTCACATCCCTCTTAGAAGGGCTGGGGCTTAGTCATCCCTGTTTTGTAGAGAGGGAAATTGAGATATAGAGCGGATAAGAGACTTGCCCGGGGCCAAAGGGATTAGCAAAGTAGAGATTGAAATCAGGAGACTGTGACTTCCAGTGCTTTGCTCAATCCACTAGCTCGCTATTACCACCAATTACCATGGTTAAGATCTAGTAATTAAGGAGAAGGATTTTCTGAAGGATACAGAATTAAGAGCAGCTTCAGAGGAAACACTAAGCATTAACCTTGAAATGAATGTTCCCATACATGCACTTCATATAATTAACAATTTAATGAGGTATTTCCGAATCCTCACATAATATTGGATCATGAAGACATTCACGGATCGAAGGTTGCATACTACATCCTATCTTCATATGTCTACCCTTTGCTACCATGCTGTGCTGTGTTTTTGACAGGTCCATTTGGCCATTCAAAGTGTCCTATTAAAATGAACATATGATTAATGATCAGATGCAGGCACTTTGAAACATGTATTAGATAATCCTCACTAAGCAGAAGTTTAATAATCCTGGTTTATCAGGCAAAAAGTTGAGGAAGAGAAGGAAGATGGTCTTGAAGTGAGGGTACCAGACATGAGTAGAAGATCTAGACTTATTCTTGCCTCTGCCACAGTCTTCCTGTATGACCTTGAGCAAGTCACATCATCTGAGTGACTCAGTTTCCAATCTGTAAAATGTAACTAAATAATGACTATTTCTTCGGTCTTGTCCATTTAGAGCCAACAGACTCACCAGGACTCTGGGCAGTGGGGGGTGGGGACTCAGGTGGAAGGGGTGGGGCCTGGACAGCCAGCTCTCGGCACCATCCGGAGCTCACAGCGCCTTCACCGGCAACCCTCAGCGCTTCTGGAATGTTCCATGCCGGGCTCCAGTGGCAATTTAAAGGGCCCGGGGCTCCGTCCACCCCTGTTGCCACAGTAACTGCGGCCGGGAGCCCTGGGTCCTTTTGAGCAGTCCTCCTTCCCTCCCCGTGCGCTGTTGATGGGCCTGTTAGAATGTAAGCTTTTAGGAGCAGAGAGTGCCTCTTACCACGTGCATATATGCAAATCGTTCCACAGATGTCAGCGGGAGAGGAAGGCTTTCAACAATGGTTGAAACAAATGAAATTCCTTTGTTTTTCACAAATATCTTTCCCTCGATTTTTGGAGCAGCCCTGCCTCTTGGATTAGACCTCAGGACATTAATACAAACAGATCCAAGGCCCATGAAAGCCAACGGAAACACTCCCATTTACTTTTATACTGGGCCAATAGTTCACCTAAATAACGCTGATCCTGAATCCAGTTCGGGCATGCTGAATTTCATCTGACTATAGCGATTCTTTGCCTGAAGTGCAACAACATGTTTGGAATCAAACTAAACCAGCACAAAATACAGGCTGGAGGGTTTAAAAACACCGAGGCACAAAAGCCAATTAATCCAACTGAGGGGTTACCCTCCTCATAGGGTGGAGTCCGCAAAGGTAAAAAAAAAAAACAAAAACAAGACAACAGTCCCCCATGTGCACCCGAGCGCTTCGCCACGGCTTTTGCCTAAACGTTGCCACGGCAACGTGTACCTAAGTCTGTCCTTGCTCTGAACCACAATCTCTGACTCGACAGAGAACACCCATTTGGAAGCCAAGGACAGGTAATCGTCAGGGGAACAACAGCTCGTTTTGTTCAGGTTGAAACCTGAGATCACTTGCCCGGCTGCAGGAAGTCTTGAGAGCTCCCTGTAATTCTCCCCCCCCCCCCCCATTTTCCCCAAGGGGAAAAAAATAAATGAAAAACCGCAAGGAGCCTGAGGGATAGCAGAGCTGGCACCACCTCGTCTGGATACTGATCCGCCCCGCCCATGGCTGCTTGCCTGCTTGGGAGGAGGAAGAGATGGGCTTTAAAAACAACAGGGGTGGTGGAGGAAGAGGAGGGAAACGTCTCTTTAAAAAAGGACAAGTTTTAGATGCGTCTCGGGATGTCGTTAGTAACGAGCGCTTTTAGAAAAGGCAGAACCTTTCAGGGAGCAAGGCCCAAAAGGAATCTAACCAGCTGATGGCTGGCAAGCCACTAGAACAGGGGACTTTGCTTCCTGTCAGTGACACGGATGCCTATAAGGGGAACGTCTTTGGAAACGACAGCCAGAAGGAACGAGCGCGCAACAGCCACCTGCCGACTGGGGGAGCAGCAACTGACCCTTTCATGCTAGTTAACAAGGGGACCAAGCTTGGGGCAAATTCAGAGATGAGGCCTGGGGACCCAGCGTGGGGCTCTGGGATGCCTTGGTCCGTGTAACTAATACGGTCTTCCAGCAGCCCCAGCAACGATTCACCCTGGATCCGTCACCGGTTCCCAACCCAGAATATACAGCTCCCTACTTACGCATCAACTGTGCATGGGGCCCACTGAGCTGGAGAGAGGCTGGCTTGGGGTAATTCACCCACCAAGAGGAGCACAGCGGATCGAGTAACTCACCCGAACAGGCACTGAAGTTGAAATTTAAACAGACCCGGGGCATCCCAAGGGGAGTGCGGAGCCTGGGGGACCTTCCCCCAGTGTCCCCAGTATAGGGCCCATGGCAACCCCCCACCACGGGCCCCATCCCTCTGCCAAGCCCCCACCCATCCATCCCCCAAGCAATGTGGCCCATGGATTACAGGGACCTGGCACAGCAACAGCAGGGGTCTATCACCATGCCGGCAGTAGGAGCCGGAGCAACTTGGCAGCCTGCTCTGCCCCACCGCACTGCCCTCCCGGCCTGCTGTGCCTCACTTCTCCCTGGGTGGCAGGAACCATAGCGCCTTGCGGTAGGTGGTCAGTAGTATATCCCTACTGTTATATTCATTTATTAAAGCATGGAATAGTTTGGTTCATTTAAAGATTTTTACGTCATTTGATTCTATGCTCTTTCACATACAGTGCCACTCCCCAACCCGCGCGACCTGTTCTGCCCAGTATATTTTATACCCCGGTATTACCATGCCCCATTGATTAGCCGCAGGGAAGGGGCGGAGCCTCAGGGAAGGGGCGGGGCTAGGTGTTCAGTTTTGTGTGAATAGAAAGTTGCAAGAGTGATTGGAAGGAAGGGAGAGACACAGACAGACAGAAAAAGGTTGGCTTAGGAAGCATTGCTAATTTGTGACTGGGGGGGGGGTGCCACATGAAAATTAGGAGAGATGCTGTGGAGAAGCGAGAGCAACAAGAACAGGGGAAGCACTGAACAAGAATCAGATCTTACTATTCTATGCTCTTTGCTGGACACTGAGCTATTATAATGGCTCAGATACACCCCGCTCCCCAGAGTATAATCCACTGAAAGGCAGCCAGTCAGGATCCCTCCTTTGCCTGCCCATCCATCCTTCTGAAAGTTACAGGATTTATATAGACCTTAAGAAAACCCCTTTGGAAATATGGGATAATGATTGGGCGGGGAGTAAAACAATGCGCCATTCATTCAACAACCTTACCTGTCATTTTCCGTCCCCAAAAGGGACAGATTGCAGCACAGGTAAGGTCATGAAGGGGACCAGTTACGAAGACAACCCCAATTCTCAAAGTCAAGTTGCAGTAACAGCGAAAGGCCGAACAAAACATGCAGGGCCGCTCGCCCAAGGCCTTAGACCGAATGCGCCGGGAACAGAGAACTCCGCTTGTCACTGGGCAGGCTCACCCCGCGGCGCCTCCTGCAGGTCGCTCTGGGGAATTAGTTCTTTAGCCCACAGGGCGCCTCCTTCTGGCTGCTGTCTCCCCTGCCCTCACTCCACGCTCCTGTTCCGCTCCCCGACCACAGTAGCCTCTTTGGGACACTGCCCTCTGGCAGTGCCCACTTCAGTGGTCTTGCCTCCCCCTTCTGGGAATTATCAACAGTCCTTCATGCAGCACCTGCCACCAAGGCCAACTGCAGCCTCAGTCTAGCCCCTCCCTGCAGGGGCATGCCACAGTCCTTCCAGGCCACGTAACCATGGTGGCTAGACATAGTGCAATGGGGAAGAGGGGGACCCAGGCCTGCCCACTACTCTGGGTCCCGACCCAGGGACCCGCTTGTCCTGTCCTCCTTTACTCCCCTTCACCACTTCTAGTTCCATAAGCCACTTCCCTTGTGACCCTTTGCACCCTCCAGGCCCTTGAAGCAAGTCCAGCAGCCTAGCAGGCATCAGGTGGGAGCCTCCCTCTCTAGCCCCCCCCCCCCCCCCAAGCCTGCCCAGCACTGCTCAGCAGATGGTATTCCTCCAGGAACCATACCCTACACCCTCCCTGGTCAGGGCCTAACTGCCTGTTCTGTGCTGAGCAGCTCCTTTTATAGAGGACTGCCACAGCAAGCTACACCCTGATTGGCTCCTTAAAAGCCTCTCTCTGATTGGCACGGGCTCTGCACAGACTCTCTCCTGCCTGCTTTAACCCCTTCTGGCCAGTGCTAGACAGTCACCCCACCATAGTGCTGTTAAGTAAAGCAGCAAAGGGAACCAGCTAATGTAACCCACATACTTTAATGTGGTTCACTGTCCCGTGTAGTGGCACTGAGACCACTTAAAGTGAGAGATACACACAAGGAAGCTCTACAGGGTATGCTGAGAGCCTAGCTTTATAGCTCAATCTGTAGAGGCTCCTACACTGAGGTCCTGGGATCAAATCAACCAGGTGGTGGTTACCTTTAGTCAAGCAGTTTATTTCTCAGCATTCTTCTAAAGGCAAGTCTTGTGCAGAAAATGTTTCTCTTTTCAAATCCCAGCATGTCATGAGGAGCTACGGGGTAGGTCCAGGCACTGATCACCATCATGTACCATAGCACAGGCAGCAGGCACCAAATGGCATGGTGACAAGCCAAACATTTCACGTTCATTACCCTCAAAGGAAAAAAGTCTCAGCAGGAAGCATCCATCCATGCTCACCTGAAATACAATCCTTAACAGGAATGTTTGGAGCTGGGTTTTATATTTAAATGTTTAAAAAAATAAAAAAATTGGCAACTCTTTAGAAAGATTTTTTTTTTAAATCTTGTCTGGTTTTATAGATGTACTTGGGAAAGGAACTCATCACTTTCGATAATTAGGCCATTTATAACATGGATAACGAGGGAAAGAGAAGGTGGAAATAATTTTTAAGAAGCAGAAAAAATATTTTAATACAGTTAAGGTCTGGACTTACTTGGATTACTATAGACATTAGCAAATCTTGGTGTGGGATTTGTTTTCAGGAGCTAACATTTCCCCTTGAAATGGGCTTTGTTCATTATTTTGCTCGGTACCCACCTAAATTAAACCCGGCAATTTAAATGAGATGCAATGGGCCAAACTCTGCTCTGTGTTCCACAAGAGTAAGTTGAACATGAATTATTTATTTGTATCACTGTAGTATTTTAGTGTCAGACCAGGATCCTATTATGCTAGGTGCTATATGAACACTGACCACATGTGCGCAGAGGACATGACTTGAAGACTTCTCAGGGTTCTTTCAAGCCCATTATTTCTCTGATGCTATAGTTTTATAATGAACAGGGTGACCAGCAGTGTTCCCTGTAAGCTGAGCATTTGGGGGGAGGAGAGGGGAGGGGCCACCCAGGAGAGAGAGTCCAATGCTACCCAGCTGCTTAGCAGAGCACCCACACAGCCTCCCACAGCCAGCACCATGTGTTCCTCCTGGTGGTGCACATCTGCACTTGCCTTGGTGCACAGAACAAAAATTACTCCACACATGGGTGCAAAAAAAATTAGAGAGAACATTGGTGACCAGGTGTCCAGTTTTCAACTGGAACACCCAGTCAAAAAGGGATCCTGGTGGCCATTAAAAGTCCAGGTAGGCGCTGCTGCGGAGCTGAGACAGGCTATCCTCCAGAAGCGGACAGCAGGTCCAGCTCCTAGGCGGGGGGCCCACGGGCCTCCATGCACTGCGCCTGCTGGCTCCACACTCCCATTGGTGGGTTCCCAGCCGCTTGCCTTTGTGCCACAGACCAGGAAACACCCAAGTCCCAATCCCCTGCCCCCCCATGCCTCTCCCAAATCTGAAACCTCTCTCAGACCCCAACCACCAGGCCTGAGCCCCTCCCTGAACCTGGAACCCACTCTTGTATCCCAAACCCCTCATCCTTGGCCCTACCTCAGAGCCCAGCCCAGAGCCTTCACCCCCTTGCACCTCAACCTAGTGCCCCCATACAGCGCCCCCTCCCCCACTCTCATCGCCTCATCCCCAGCCCCATCTCCATGCCCTCACCCCTTTCTGCACCAAACCCCCCCCTGCCTCAACCCCCACCCCTCAAATCCTTTGCCCCCTCTCCCCAGCCTGGAGCCCACTTCTGCACTCCAAACCTCTCACCCCCAGCCCTAACCCAGACCCTAACCCAGCCAGAGCCCTCACTGCCTCCTGCACCCGGAGCCAGAACCCCCTCACTGCCTCCCTCGCCACCCCCACATAAGAATCACACCACAGTACAAATCACCAATGGTAAATTAGATACCACTCTCTACAGAAAACCCACTGACTCATACAGTTACCTACATGCCTCCAGTTCCCATCCAGAACACACCATAAGATCCATCGTCTATAGCCAAGCCCTTCGATACAACCACATCTGTTCTAATCCCACTGACAGAGACCAGAAACTTCAGGATCTCTACCAAGCATTTATAAACCTCAATTACCCACCCGGAGAAATAAAAAAACAAATTGAAAGAGCCAGACAAATACCCAGAAACCATCTACTTCAAGACAGACACAAGAAAACCAACAATAGAACACCACTTGTCATCACCTATAGCCCCCAACCAGGGCCGGTTCGAGCCATTTTGGTGCCCTGGGCTGCCCGGCTCGCCCACCCCTTAGTCCAGCCCTGCCCCCAACTTAAACCCGTCCAACACATTATCAATAAACTACAACCTATACTGGAACAGGATACTACACTCCGAGAGGCTCTGGGAGACAGATCCATAGTCTCCTATAGACAACCACCTAACCTCAGGATCATTCTTACCAACAACCACAGGACATACCACACTAATAGCAACCCTGGAACTTTCCCTTGCAACAAACCCTGTTGCTAGCTTTGTCCACATATTTACACTGCTGGCACCATCACTGGACCTAACCATTTCAGTTATAAGATCAAGAACACATATTCCTGCTCATCCAGAAATATAATTTATGCCATCATGTGCCAACAGTGTCCGTCTGCTATGTATATTGGACAAACTTCTCAGACACTTCGCCAAAGAATCAATGCACACAAAACAGACATCAGACAGTTTCACAAAGAAAAAACAATTTCTTACCATTTCAACCAGACTGGGCATTGTCTCAACGACCTGACTACCTGCATCCTGCTTCAAAGAGATTTAAACACAAGACTTCAAAGAGACGCCTCTGAACTGTCATTCATGCTTAAATTTGACACTTTACGAATGGGCCTTAACAAGATGCTAATTATCTTACCCATTACAAAGCTAGCTTCCCTAATTATCACCTCTAATATCATTATCTCATAGACATTAACTTACCCCCCATCCTCCCTCTGTTCTAAAATCTTATTTGTCTATTTTATATGTGTTCACCTTTTTTGATTGTATCCCTTTGGTATACATGGTCATGCCAATTTTCTTCCACAGTTTGATCTGAGGAAGTGAGTCTGGCCCATGAAAGCTCATCACCTAATAAACCATCTTGTTAGTCTTTAAAGTGCTGCATAGTCCTGTCTTTTGTTTCAGCAAGACAAGACTAACACGGCTACATCTCGATTACCACCCCCCCCACACACACACTCAATGAAAGTGAAGGTGTGGGAGAGCACGCCACTGAGGGGCGAGGAGGGATGGAGTGAGTGGGGGAGGGGCCTCAAGGAAGGGGTGGGGTCTCAGGAAGGGGCAGGGCTAGCGTGTTCACTTTTGTACCAATAGAAAGTCGGAAACCCGAATAATAAAGGCTCTTATAACTCTGGCCAGCCAATCACAAAGCACTTTGGCTGCATCCATTTGCAGCCCTTCAGACGTCAGCCCACAGCTTGTAAGCTGAAGAAATCAAGGTGGTTTTCAGTTTTCACACTAGATGGTGAGCAGTAGGCAAAACCGAACGGGTTGTGCAGATTTCTTCCCACCCAAGCAGTTTGTTTCCCTTCTGCAAGTCGCCCAACCACATCAAAATCCTAGAGGACACCAAGAGGCATTTGCTGCTGATTCTTGGGAATCCCGAGCACCTCCCTTCACTCAATTCCTTATTTCAGTGGAAACAGATGGAATTTGATTTGCTCCCAGTTCCCACGAGCCCAGAGGAGGTGGAAAGCGATGCCAACAAGATACCAGCAATAAGTCTGGGCTCTGGAATTTTTGCAATATGACTTGCTGTGCAGAATACCCACAGCCGCCCATGATTTGCTGATTAAATTCTGTCATACGACAGGCCTTCGGTTCTTTATTATTAATCCCAGGTCACGTTCATATGTGCCAAAACGGTTCTTTGCACTGAATGGTGTTCAAGTGGAAAGCCAAAGGAAGAATAATCATTTTTAGCTGCACACAGAAAGCAGTCCCTCAAGTTGTCATCTGCTATGCCACCACCAGTAGCAGGGTGGGATAGATTCTCCGATATGCAGATTACCAGCTCCGTTAGGAGACAGGGTTTAAGCCGGCATGTAGGCAACTGAGCGGGCAAGTGGAGAAAAAAAAAGAAGAAAGGTGGGCAAATATACAAAGTCTGTGCCATAGCCTGTTTCTTGTAGAAGATGGCAAAGTCCTCACAAGCACTTCACAAAACTGCACAGATGCCTTCCAGCAAAATCCCACCTCCCTCAGGCATTTAGGATTTTAATTCCTGTTCAGTGTTCAACCCAGCCACTTGGGGCTGTCCCCAGAAATAACAGCAGCTGAGGGGGTTCCCTTACAAGAAAGCCAAGAGTTTGACAGGAGCAGCAGGTTCAAACTTTGTCTTGTTATGAGCTAGTGCCAACATGAGACTTATTGGTAAAGAAATTGCTTTTGAACTGCCCACCCTCCATTTCCTTAAAGCAGTGGTCATGAACTAGTAGATCAGAATAAGAACATAAGACTGGCCATACTGGGTCAGATCAAAGGTCCATCTAGCCCAGTGTCCCATCTTCCGACAGTGGCCAATGCCAGGAGCCCCAGAGGGAATGAACAGAACACGGAATCATCAATTCTTCACTCAGAGCACAGTCAACCTGTGGAACTCCTTGCCAGAGGATGTTGTGAAGACTAGGACTGTAACAGGGTTCAAATAAGAGCTAGATAGATTCATGGAGGTTAGGTTCATCAATGGCTATGAGCCAGCATGGGTAGGAATGGCGTCCTTAGCCTCTGTTTCTCTGGAGGTGGGTGACAGGGGAGTGATCATGTGATGATTACCTGCTGTGTTCCCTTCCTCTGGGGCAGTGTTTCCCAAATGGTGTTCCATGGAACCCCCAGGGTTCTGCGAAGTGAAAATAAGGGTTCCACGAGAAAACTCCATTACAACCTGAATTATTGTAATGGAATGGAATTTTCATTCATAAATTTTATTGAAAACCATTTTCATCTGTTTGCCACGATAAGTATCCCTGTGTAATGCCAGCTTAGCCAAAGAGTGGGGACGATGATGTCACTATTCAGCGCTGCGCACGCAGTCAGTCAGGGGTTCCACGCAATTCTTTCGCATTCAAAAAGGTTCCGTGGCCAAAAAAAATTGGGCAACACTGCTCTGGGGCATCTGGTATTGGCCACTGTCAGCAGAAAGAATACTGGGCAAGATGGACCTTAGGTCTGACCCAGTATGGCCATTCCTATGTTCTAAGTCAGTGTTTCTCAACCAGTTATATGAGTACCCTCAGGGGTACTGGAGAGAAGTCGGAGGGGTATATCAGCACAACTGAAATTTGGAGAAAAATGAATTTTTGTTTTAAGTTTTACAGTTTTTAAGTTTATTATTTTTCTACTTTTTACACCCAAAAATTTCTCACCCCCACCCGGCTACGATTAAGTTGTTTAAACAAATGCGTTGCAATGGTAGAAAAAAAATAGTGTGCCTGAAAACTGTAGGTACTGGGGGGTACTTATAAATTGTTGTTTTTTTTTAAAGGGATACTTTATAAAAAAAAAAAGATTGAGAAATGCAGTTCTAAGTGATCCATTCCCAGCCCCTGACAGAGGCTAGGGACACCATTCTGGCTAATAAGAATTGATGGACCTAACCTCCATGAATTTAGCTAGCTCTTTTTTGAAGTCCTGGCCTTCACAACCTCCTCTGGCATCTATTGGTAGATCCTGGCACCTCTGACAGGTGATCCTGACTGGTTTGGCCAGGAGCCCCCCCCACCGCCGGTCTGCTCCTGCCCTCGGCCTGTGTAAGGTGGGGGGGGCCGAAGGGTGGGTTGCTGATGTGACAGTGTCTCTCTCTGTGCCCCATCTCCATAGACTGAGAAGAGCAGGGTGTCGGAGAAGGGGTGGGGCAGAGGCAGGGGCAGGGCCAGAGTGTTTGGCTCTGAGGTAGATCCTAGCAGAGGCGGCCCGTGACTATAGGCTGACTCGGCCGTCGCCTCGGGCTCCGCCTTCAACGGTGCCCGATGATGATGTCACGGGGCGCCCCGAGGCGCCCAATGACATCACTCCATTGACGGCCGTGCAGGCAGGGGCGCCAATCACGCATTCCGCCTGGGGCACCAGCTGCCGCAGCCAGCCTCGGGCCACTCCTGGATCCTGGACAGACTTAAATTCAAAAAGGGAGCGTGTGCTTCAAACGGTTGGCGGCCCCTACCTGAAAGGAAGCTACCCAGCAGCTTCTCCTAGCCCCCCATGAAAACCCTTATGGGGGAGACCAGTCAATAGAGAGCCATCCTGGCAAACAGCGTGCCATGGGCCTGTTGAAGCCAGCGTTGTAAGCGGAGACAGCCCTTTCTTCTTCGAAAGATGGCTGGCTGCAAGCCGGCATTAACGCAAGCCTCTCTGGGGAGTTGAACCCCCCTGACCTTGTAAATAAGAGACCCACCTTAAGCCGTTTGCCACCCAATGACCTGTCAAGATGATTAATAACATCAAAAAGCTGCTTTTGCATTGGCCGCGTGCTTGGCCACCTGTGCCATCTGTCAGTCCTCAAGAAGACACCGTTCACCTCAGCTTTAAATTTCCTGAAACTGGAGATAACTGTTGGTTTTGGCCACGCTCTGAAACTTGCCTGGCTTACAACAGCCCCGTTGCGCTCAGAGGGTCCTCGCGGCTGCGTGATTTCACAGGAGACCCAGGCTGACTGAAACAGCCAACTCGAGGCTGAAAGGAGCGTGCTTTTCCTTCAACAGGCGGCATTACTGGCTTCTCGGTATTCCCTCGGAGCCACCCCTGTTCCCGTCCAGGAATGGCAATGTGAATGGAAGGGAAACCAAGGGGGCAATTCAAAACGAGGGGTTATGGGAAAAGAGGAAGCCACACACTCTGCCAGCCAAACCGCATGCGCCCTCTGCCGCCCACCTGCCCACAGGAGTGGAGGAGACTCGTGCATCTGCCTCTCCGACAGGACACAGCTCTTCCGTGAAGCAGAGTGGCGCCCGGTCAGCATTAGGGAAATGACCGTGGTGCTTCCCTTGCACTCCGCAGCAAATGAGCGAGTCCTGGGGCAACTCTGCCGTTTTACGAGGGCAACACTTGCCAAATTCCCCCCCGAATTGGAGCCAAGTGAGAAGCACCTTTCCATGGCTGCTGCAGCTCCAGAGGGCACAGCCGGGGGAGGTGTGCGTGTCCCCCAGCTGGGGCAGGTCCAGGTTCGTCTGCCCCTTGTACCTCCAAGCCAGAGCAAGGAATGCAGCAAACTGTGCCCTGTTCCCTGGCTCCCTTATGAACGTGAACAGCCAGCAATGTTCCTGTATGAATTGGGGGGCAGAGAGGGAGCGTCAACCCTCCTTGTCATCCCTGCAGGGCACCTGGGACATGGGCGGCTCAAATCAGGGTGGGAATGAGGAGTTAGAGTCAGACAAACTTTCTCAAATACATTCTGACCTTGACTGGTGCTTCTGTGCTACTAGTAGCCGTTTTGCAATGCAGCCCCTATTTAGATGGTATAGTTCTGGAGGCAGGGATGTGCTCTTCCCTAGCACAACGGGGCCTTGATCTCAGCAGGGCCCCCGCACTACTGCAAGACAGATACATTATGGGACTGAGTCAGCCGAAGGTCAAGGGGATCGCAGTTCTGTCTAAACGCACCAAGGAGGGAAGTGAAGAAGAGGGGAAAACAAGACCCTAATGGTCCCATGCTGAATATTTGTTTTTCTTCCCTTTGTAGCTCGTCGAGCTGGGAGACAGAATGGAATTTTATGCTCACGGCAAACTCAGAACTCCTTAAGATCAGCTAAGAACAGGGGGGTCGAAATACAAGAATGCAGCAAGAAATGAGGCAGGACGAACAAACCGATCCAGGAGTCAAACTGTGGGGTCTGAGTTGAGGGGACACCACGACCTTAGCTCCCAGGCCTCCTTACGACGCACAGTTCAGCATCTCTCATTCTCACCTGCATGGGGGGAAGTGACAGTTCTGACGGAACTCGAGAGTCAGACGGAAGGAGCTGGACGGGGGCGAGGGGGAGGGACAGGAGGGATGTCTGGCTTCCACGGAGCTGACCACTTTGGTCGGAGCACAAGGCTCTGCGCCGTTCATGCGAACCGTGGGATCAACTGATTTCTTACATCTCCCAAGTGCAACACAAATAAACCACGAGCGTTTCATGGCATTCAATGGCAGCAGCTGTGGATCTTAATCCCATGTTACGACGGAACCTTAGGCCAGGTCGACACTGGGGGAGAAAGTCAACTTAAGATGCGCTATTCTCATACCTGGAGTCAATGTATCTTAAGTCAAATTTCTGCAACATCCCCACTGCAGGAGGTCAACAGAAGAAACTCTCCTGTCGACGTCCCTTACTCCTCACAGCCCAATGGAGTACCAGGAATACTATCAGTGGTTGATTTAGTGGGTCCTTGCTAGACCTGCTAAATCAAACCCCAGAAGATGGATCTCCAGAGCATTGATCTCCAATAAGTATAGACAAGGCCTGAGAAGCAGAAGCCCTAACCCTGCCTCTGCTTTCAAACCTCTTTGCTGCAGAGATGTTGGGTGGAAAGGTCAGTCAGAAGCCAAGCAGGGTGCTGGGTACAGATCCTTTCACATTCATCCTGCTTTTGCAGAGGCAGCTAATCTATAGAAATGCTGAACTTTACAAATGTGCACATGCAGGAAAGCCGCTGTTACAAGAGGAGCCCATGCACACGTCTAAAGACAGGAAATGACGCTAACGCAATAGACTCATCGTTTGTGTCCATACACCGCTCCCCTCTAGGCCAGAGTTCAGCCATCAAAATGACGCTTTCTAAAGCGGAGAGGAGGGGGAGTGTGGCTGTGATGGAGCTGGGGATGTGCAGATCAGTCATCACTCTGATTCACTGGCTGAACCAACAGCCTTGAAAAATAATTTCATTTTGGGTGGACCTAAAAGACTTTTTGGGGGGGGGTTACATGGGGAGGGGGACGAGAAAGCCGACAATGGTTAGTTTCAGGGAAAAGCTTCCTTCTGGTTTTCAGAATCTGAGGTTGGACGGGGGGGGGGGGCATTTTTAATAGAAATCCTTTCAAATCAAAACAATCAAAAACTTTGGGGGGATTTTGGAGGGCAGGAGCTGAACAAAAAAAAAAAAAAATCAGTGAATTTGCCACAAATTCACAAAATGGTTTGGCCAAGCCAAATATGCATTTTTTCAGGGCAGAAAGGTTTGCCCCAAACAATTTCACCTGGCTTTTCCGCTCAGGGCCCACGTTATCACCCGAGAGCTTGTGCAGAATCGTGGCCTCACTGGGCACATGCAGAGCTACAGGGGAGAAATCTACTGAGTCTCCTTCCTCTGCCGTCCCTGCCAGCCTGTGCTGGGTAAACGCTGCAACAGTCTGTGCAATATTTCTTCGCTGTGTTCTAAACCCCCCGTGTGCTCACGAGTTAAAGCAACCTCATTGCTGAGGGATTTCTCCATAATCTGAACACATGTCCTGAGGATCAGGACTGTGGGTGGCGGTGCTAGCCTGTGGCAGTTGTTCAGGCCCGCGGCCTACCGCCTGACTCCCTCGGAAAGCCCTCTTAGCCGAGCCGTTTTCAAATTTAATTAAGAGGGACCTCTCATGGGCTTAACTCCGCTGCCGTGCCAGCCAGAAAAGCTCCTTCAGAAGCTCTGCACAAAAGCAGGGGAGCCTGGTGTCATGTCGGCATGTTCGTTTGCTGGCCCGAGGAGGTTGGAAAAGTTTGTGCCGGCCACGATTTCCCCCAACATGACCGTCTAAGGGGACGCTCAGAAAAGGTCAGATTCATTCTGCCAGTGCAGCAGTAGAACCGTATGGGCCTGGCAGTTAATGAAAACCCAGCTCCACTGGTGTAGGTTTGCCTGTTACCCAAGAGTTGCACAGAATCGCCGCAGCACATGACTACATAGCCAATGCGCCCCAGTCGAATCAGTTCTCACTCTGCTAGTGAGCTGACAAAGCAGGCAGTTCCAAAAGCGGGGGAAAGGGAAAGCCAGACAAAAAGCAGTCAGCTGGCTGCAAAACCCAGAGCATTAAGTCTGGCTGCAAACAGCGGGGAGAGGGGGGAGGAGAGCTGGCCAGGGGAGGGAGATTGTAGGTGGCTATTTTCTGATTAGACACACATTAGCTTTTGAATGTTCGATGTATCCGCCTTCAAGGATATAGGATACACGAGGGAAAGGAAAGCCGAAGATCTTTGGCGTACGTCCACACCTAGCTGAGAATTCCACCAACAGCTGACTCAGAAGGAGAACGCAGAGTGGCTCCCGAAAGGATGAATTGCAGGGGATCAGCGCCCACAAACTCACCGGTCCACAGTACTCCAGGAGTTATAAAAGGGCACTGAACATTCACATGCCCACCACATCAGAACATCAGCCTTGATTTGGAAGCTGGGATGGGAATTGTTTTTGGGTTGGGGGCCACTGACCCAAAGAAAAATCAGTCGGGGGCTGCACACAAGTGAGAAGCAACCCCCTCCCAAGAAAACAAAACAAACCCTCACTGAGGCTGCCCCGGACAGAGAAGAAAGACACGCCCCGCATTGCCCATGCACACCGGAGCCTAGGGGGGTCCAGGCTAGTAGATTTTGTGTGCTCCAGCCCTGTGGTGGGGCAGTGTGGGGGGGGGGGGAGCTAGCACACCAGGATGGGCTCCCCAGTGCTTGAGGGGAATCCCTGAGCTTTGGAGGACAGCTCCAGGCAAGCCAGGGGCTGCATCCGGCCCCCAGGCCTTAGGTTCCCCACCCCTGTAACATAAGTCTTGCAGTCTGTAGCCTGCTAAGTAGTCTAAAACCAGAAAAGTTTGCGTTGGAGAACAGGAACATGGCACAAAAAACAGCAGGCATGAGCTGTATGTATATTTACCATCCTTTTAACTGGGTCTCAGCCTGTTCCATCCTTCTCTGATTAAGATCATTAAGGATGTCTTTTTTTGGGTGGGGGAGGGAGGGTTCAAATCACTTAGCCAACATATTCAGAGCAGCCCGAAATGAAGTCCAAACTCTGGGGAATTTTAATAGCTGGATCAACAGTCTGGCTCTGTAATGTGCAAACAAGCTGAACCTTCCAATGAGAAAGCATGCCGACCTATGTGCTTAGGGCACCAGCGTGGGGGCCCAGATTTTCCCTTCTCAAATCTGCCACTGGCTTACCGCACGACCTCGGTCAACTTGTTTAACCTCTCTGCTGCCGTGCGCCATTCTACAAAATGGGTTGAATCCTCATCGGCCTCACGGGCACGCTGTTCCAATGCAATGAGTGTTTGCAGCCTGCTTCACAATCATCCCAAGGGAGGGGCTGCGAAAAGCCCAATCAGGAAAAAAGGGATAGAGAATAAGACAGAAAATATCTTATTGCTGCTGTATAATTCCATGGTACGCCCACATCTTGGATACTGCGTGCAGATGGGGTTGCTTCATCTCAAAAAAAGATATATTGGAATTGGAAAAAGTTCAGAAAAGGGCGACAAAAATAATGAGCAATTTGGAATGGCTGCCATATGAAGAGAGATTAAAAAGACTGGGACTTTCATCTTAGAAAAGAGGAGACTAAGGGGGAGGGGCGATATGACAGTGGTCTGTAAAACTATAACTGGTGTGGAGAAAGTGAATAAGGAAAAGTTATTCCCATAACTTGTTCCCATAACACAAGAACTAGGGGTCATCAAACGAAATGAATAGGTAGCAGGTTTTAAACAAACCAAAGGAAGTACTTCTTCATGCAGGGTACAGTCAACCTGTGGAACTCCTTGCCAAAGAATGTTGTGAAGGCTAGGACTTTAACAGGGTTAAAAAAAGAGCTAGATACATTCATGGAGGGTACGTCTACCAATGGCTATTAGCCAGGATAGGCAGCAATGGTGTTCCTTGCCTTTGTTTGTCAGGGGCTGGAAATAGGCAACAGGGGAGGGATCACTTGATGATCCCTGTTCTGTTCACTCCCTCCGGGGCACCTGGAACTGGCCACTGTTGGAAGACAGGACACTGGGCTAGATGGACCTTTGATCTGACCCAGCCTGGCCATTTTAATGTTCCTTATTACTGGGTGCTGCAAAGAAGGAGCCGGATTAAAAGTAAAGAGCTCAGAGATCAACATGTGTCTGCTTGGTTGGTTTCCGCCTTGGTCGGTCCCACACCCACACAAGTCACCCCAGTGGCACTTCCTCCTTCTTCTCCTCAACTGTTTGCATTCTTACGCCCTTGGAAGCCACTTGGATCTCGGCAGACAAAGGCCTTTTGCACTGCACGCCCAGCAACAGAACGAGTGTATCCAGCAACATGTGCTAATCGGAGCAAGCCGCAGGAAATCAGGACACAGTAGAACCGATTTTGATGTGCTCCCTGCCCACCCACATCAAATAAAAAGGCCCCAGGGACCTATAGTGTATGCCACCCAGCCCTCCTCCTCTTACAAATTTCAGACGCAGCGGGGGGTTTCTGGTTTGCACTTTAATACAAATAGGTTACGGTGACTGACCACTGTGTCATGTTAGGAGACAGGCCAGCGGGCGAGCGAACACAAACGGCACACGTCCAAACATGTTGGCTCTGTGCATCTGGGGGGACCAGCACTCTGCTGCTCAGATGGGCGAATTTGCTGAGTGGAATTTCTTGGAAGGAGCTAATGAGATGTATTACAAAAGAACACCCCAACCCTGAGGGGCTGTGGGCAAGGGAGGAACAGAGCAAGAATGGAGCGCGGGGGCCGGCAGGAGGACTATGAATTTCTCTCACCTCTAGAAACGGTCCTAAGCAGAGAAATGTCTTTTTCTTATAACACAGAGGTTTCAAACAGGCTTTTTGCCTAGAAAGGGGATGGGCTTAATGGTCTGGCTGAACTAAGAACAAATCATACTTTTGAATTCTGCCTCTCCCACCCTGCAGACAGACAGACAGACTCTCTCTCTTTCCACCCCCACTTTAATACTTGATGGGACTGATCCATAGCCCCCAGTGGGTTTTTGAAGATCGGGCCTTGGGTGATAAGTCTTTGGCAGGTCTCAAAGAAACATCTAGGCATTTGGTCTGGTGAGGTTTAAAAAAAATAATAATCATCATGAAAGCAAAGGGGAAAAATGGGGTTGGATGATTCAATCTCTGAAGCGGCTGAGAGAAAGAAGAGGACAGGAATGCAGGGAATGAGGGAAAAAAAGCCTGCTTTTTTATTATTAAACTATTATCTCACATTTCTAATAAGCGGGTTGAAGTTTAAATTACAAGATCCCTAACAAAGTCAGGATCCAAACAGTTCAGGAGCCTTCCGATAACAATCGCCTTTCCCCGGATAGGTTTCAAGTCATTTCTTTGCAAAGACAAAGCTTCTATTCAGAGTGGGGAGAGGAACCTCGCCGTTTTTCATTACCCTAGTCATTGTAGCTCTGAAGAAGGAGAAAAGGGAGAGGGGGGTCTGCATTCCCACTGCATCGCTTGAGATGACAGCATGGAACGCGGCGCACACCTGATGTTCACAGCTGTGCGGGGCCCACTTGGAAGAGGGTAGCCAAGCCTGGAAAGTCCCCGCCCAGTGCTTAGATTGTTACACAACCGAAGGAGAGAGGGAGCATCGGTGCTTCGAAGGCAGTCTGACACAAGGACGCTCATCTGATATTTCCTCGGGCTGTCCCTTGAAATGCCTCAGAAATGACCCTGGATTTCTCCCGAGCTGGGTCATTTGAGCTCTAGAACAGAAAAATCAATTTCGGAGAGAGTCTGTCATTTTCCTCTCCGAGTGAGGAAGGACACAGGGGTCGCAAGGCTCACGTCGCTTTGCAGCACCCCCTGCTGGAAGGTCAGTTTTCATAGCTGTCTGGACTGCAGACCTCAGGTTTGAGTCTCGGGAATAGAGATGCGCATTATGTGCTAGGCTTGCCAAGAGAGACAGAGGCGGATTAAGTTATTGTGAGACCCTGGGCCAGAGCAAGCAGGGGCCTCTGCCTATAGTCCACACCCCTCCCGCCCCCCCCCCCCACACACACATACACACTCTTCCCAGGGAAATGAGGTGGGGTGCAGAGGGTTCCCCCCAGGGGCAGAGGGTATAATAGGCGGGGGAAGGCACAGCCTTCCCAGACCGCTAGCCTGGCTCCGCCCCCAGAACGCCTACTGTAGACAGCTTGGATCCTGTGGGGCGGGGCCTGCACAGAAGGGGCGGGGCTTGGGCTGGGGGCTTGCCCTACCTTTGCCCAACACCCATGCTCCTGGCAGCAATACCAGACAGGCAGAACAGGGCAGGGCCCTATGCCTTGACCCCCAGCAGGAGCATTGGGCAGGCAGAGTGGGTCCATATGTGGGGGTACCCATTTTTCAGGGCCCCCCTCATTTGGTCAGGGCCCGTTGGCCCAGTAGCTAACCAACCACTGGAGAGAGAGTTTGTGCCCTGAAAACCACATGGGATGGGTTCGTTCTCACCCACTAAGTGACGGGAGCCCCACTCAGCAGAGCCCAGAGTACGGCAGGCAGGGTTTGCACAAGCTAGATGGCTTTGTCCCAACCCTCTGAGCCAGGCCCCTCCGTCAATCCTTCCGTGGACTCGGTATCAGGTCAACCCATCACTTTCCACCTCCTTTTACTCGGTACACAAAGCTCCCTGGCATAGCCCGCGCGCTCCTGTCTCCACTGTAATTATACCCCGTATAAACGAGGGGAGTGTGACTCATACGGCGATTAGCTCCTGCAGGGTGAAAGCTCCATTCACAGCGCACACTGGAATGGGAACATACAGTTCCGAAAACTCACTGCACTCCACAGCCTCCCCATGGGAAGGGACATGGAGCCAACTCGTGCGTGCGCGCACACACACACACACACCCTTCCTCTTTCTTCACCTTTCAGAGGTCACCAGTGCCGCATTCCCATGTGCCGGGCCTCCAGGTTCCTGAATCTGATGGATATTGCAGGATTATCTCTGGTGTAACCCTAGTATTAAGATGAAAGAAGGACGCCTCCTGGTTTTCAAAGTCGAAATTCACCAGAAAGACGCAGTCGAGTATGGATGGGATCTAAGCTAAACCTGTCTTAGGGCAGGTGTGCCCACGTTGGTTACAAAATAGAAATTCAAAGCAAGGTTTTGGGGAATGTATCAACTCAAAAGCTAGCGCGTGTGGCCGGACCTTTTGGTGAGCACTTAGGGATTTTTTTAAATCAGAGGAAGCAGGCTTTGCCTTTGCTAAGCAAGCCCAGCTTATGCATACAAAACATGGGGAAAAACTAAATTTTCAAGAGTGTTTTATATATATGCCCAGCCACAAGGCAAACAAAGCAAGCGAGTGCATTGGTTTTGCAGAATTTCTCTCAATTGCACATTTCTGCTTCTTTGTTGGATAGGCTCTGAAACAAAGCAGCAAACAGGAGCATGTGAAAATCTGCAACATTTAAACTACAATTTGTTGCACAGCAGTAGTCGAGTGAGCAGAGGGAAGAACTGCAGATCAGAATGGAAGAGTTTTAACCCCGTCTCTTTCACAGCATCTGTTCTGTAGGTTTTGGCCTAGGGATCTCAGTAATAAACTATGTATCACTCCCCTCATCTAAACCTCCAAAAAGTTAAGATGGTTACTTAAATTGCATTCAACACTTTGAATGTTTTATTTATTTATGTATTTATTTTGCCGCATACATTCCATTGGTATGTCTTACTATTCTTTTATCCAGGGATCTGTCAGGAAGCTAAATCAACATGAGCAACTTATTCATGGTCACTTGCCACATTCATTCTTGGGATTAGCATTTCATGTACACCATTGGAACCTTACTCTAGAACAGGGGAACCTTTTTTGGGTCAGGGCTGCTGACCACACAGAAAAAAAAAATCAGTCGCGGGGGTGGGTGGGGGGGCAGGAGCAAAACAAACAAACGCACACACCAAACCAAATGAGAAAGACACTCCCTAAATCCCCCTCGCATGCCAGAACATGGGGGGGGGGGGTGGACAGGCTGGGCTACTTGATTTTGTGTGTTCCAGCCCCCTGAGCCTCGAGGGCCCCATTAGGGTCCCCATCCTTGCCCTCGAAGTTTACTTACCGACGGTTTGAAAACTGAATTATGTATTCGATTTCATAGTGAGTCTGTACCTGTGGTTATTGCTCAACTCTGTGTTTTATTTTTAATGTCCAAGAAGGAGATAGATAAGATCATGGAGATTAGGTCCGTCAACCCAAAATGATCAGGGATGCAACTCCATGTTCTCAGTGTCCCTAACTCTCCAACTACCAAAGGTTGGGATGGGACAGCGGGGGATGGGTCATTCACTAATTGCCCGGTTCTGTTTGTTTTGAAGATTTAGTGTGAACGTGCCAAAATCACTCAAGCATACTTGTGAAACTTACTATCGGTCTGGGCTTATCAAAGGAAACTTGGAGAGGAATGGTCAGGCTCTACGGAGCTTCAGTAAAATTTGGGCATCTAATTCATTAAGCCCTGGTCTACACTAGGGCTTTATTTGGAAATACCCCCCCTTAGGTCAAATTAATATGCGGAGCATCCACACGACCAGGCCTGTTATTTTGAAATAACGGGCTGCTTATTTTGAAATCGGCACTCCTGTTTTCCTCGGGGAATGATGCTAATTCCGAAATAGTTATTTCAAAATGGTGTTTGTGTGGACGTGCCGATGCCTCTATTTTGAAATAACGACTCCCCGGAGTCATTCGAACTAATTATTCCCCAGTGCTTCCTGGGGCTCTAAGTCCAAGGTAGCATATCCACATTAGCGGAGCCTGCCTCGGACTAATTTCAAGGCTTCCCCATAGTGTGTCCACGCTAGTTCCATTTTGTTATTTCGGAAGTTAACTAAAAATCGATTTATTTTGAAATAGTTTCCTAATGTAGACATGCCCTAAGACACCTTTTAAAATATTTTTAGAGAAAGAAATGTGATCTAGAAACAAGACCAGGATTGGGCTTAAAACCCAAATAAAGATTTTTTTTTTCAGTTCCTGTGAACAGAATCCTGAGAAGAGATCATCAGCACTTCGAACCAGGCACATTCTCCTAGAGGAGCATATATCTTTGATGGCTCCACACCATTCTAGCGGTTTGCTGAATGTCCATAGCTAAGCTAGGTTGGGTCGGCATGTTACTGGAATGAGAAACCTCCAGTGCATACCAGGTTGCTGCAGGGAGCCGGATGGGCAATTCATACAGAGCCGATACCCCCGCAGGGTGTAACCAGCCGGTGTGCTGCCGGAGACGCGCCTATGCGCTTTACTACTTGATGTCGGTTAGGACCGTTTCTGCTAGTTTCAGGGTCACGGCCAGATTACAAGCTGAGTAACTTAACCCTACCCGGGTTTCCAACAGGAGATGTCATTCTTCTCCATTTCCTGGCCCAACCTGTTTTGCTGCACGTAGTGTGGTCTAGTGGCTAGAGCAGAGGAGTGGAGATGCTAGAAGCAGGTTTAAGTCCTAGCTTCACAGCTAACCTGCTATGGGACATCACTTCGATCATTTTCCCCTTCTTGCTTATTTCGGGGCTGTGTTCCACCAGTGCCTGCACAGAACACCTAGCACAGGGGTGACCAACCCTCAGCTCACAAGCAGCATGCAGCTTTTCTCCCCCAAAAGTGTGGCTCACGAAGCTGCTCCTGCGCCCCTGCCAAACGACCCACCCCCACCCCCACCCTGGCTCCCCTGTGCTCACCGGAGCAGAGATTCAAAATGGCAGCCAAGATGGCGGCCGTTGACGGGCGCCTAAGCTTGTTTCTTAAAGGGGCAGGCTCCTTTTTTTTCTTTCTTTTGCTTGACAATTCTGGTGCGACTCTCCGCATTTCTTCCGTTGCTGTTTCGGCTCTCTTTGTTAAATAGCCACAATCTCAGCTGAATTCACAAGGTATGGCCATGAAACAAATCATTCCATGGCGTTGCTCTGCCCTGCGAACCCGCAACAGCTTTCTCCCCCAGAGGTGGCTGCATTTCAGTGATGGGTGGTGAGTGTATATTAGTGAGAGGCCTGAAGCAGAACGCTGGGATTGAAGACCCCGGATGGATCCAAACTTTGCAGCTTAGGCCGCGGCTTCTAACTCTGTGTTCCTATGAGAGTCGCTAGCCACGCTGAATCTTTAGGAGGGAAGGCAGTTGAGAAAGATTGACATTTCCCACCAAGGAGTCCGTGGGCCTCTCTCAAGTAGCCAGAGGACTAGCTGCTGTTCTGAGAGGAATCTCCCACTTAGGGATGTTAAATATCAGTTAATTGATTAGTCGATTAACCTCATGAATTTTTATCAGTTACCTGACTATTCTATAGTCCCCGGAGGTGGGGCCAGCAGCCAGTGCACTCTGGCCCCGCTCCCAATGGAGTTCCCTGCCACTCTGCGCCAGGCAGGAGCTGGTCCACAAAGGGAGCCAGTTTAAAAACCAGCTCTCCTCGCAGACCAGCTGCCTGTCGCCCAGAGCTGCTGCCTCTGATACAGAGGCAGCAGTGCAGAGTGGCAGCAGCCCCTGTCTGGGGGGAGGGTCTGAGCTCCCGGACCCGGCGCGAGCCAAAACTGAGCTGGGCTGCCTGCCCGCCTGGCTCCTAATACACTTTAAATGCAGAGCTGCAGCAGGGGTAGGTCTCAGAGCCAGTGCAAGCCAGGACAGGGCCAGGCTGCTGGCCAGCCTGCTAAAAAATTTCCTGGCGGAGGGAGGGGGACCAGAAAATGCATGCAGTCCATAGCTTTTGCTTAATTGACTACACGATTACATCTCTACTCCCAGTGGCCAAGCTGGCTGCTTTCATGGCCCTCCAAAGCACGGAGCACAAGATCAGCAGTGCCCAAGAAGGGCAGTGCCCATCCCTTAACCCGGCCCAGCCCCACCAGCACAAAGCCTCTGCCAATGGAAAACCTTTGGCCTGTCACCCTGACCTTTTATTTTCTCAGCTTCCTTTTTCATTCCTCCCCTCCCCCCACACAGTCTGATTCAGGGACAAAGCATCAGGTCTCAGCCAAGTTTGTTCTCAACTCTTTATTTTTCTGCTCCTAGTGCCGTTTCCTCCTTTCCCCGCCCCCACTGTCCTGCACTCTCCTTTTTTATACCCTCATCTTCCCCGGACTCCAAGCAGGCATGCATTCATCTCTCATGTTAGCGCTCTGGGGCGGGGGGCTCTCCCCCTGGAAAGCTGCCTTCTTGCCTGGGTCTTTCCCTCTCTCCCGGCCCCTGCTTTCACTCCATATTGAGGCTGATCATTACTGCTGAATAGCCATCCAGATTCCCAGGCTTGTCAGTTTGGGCTCTCCTCCCGCCCTTTCTCTGCACACTTTGTTCAGCCGGGAGGACGGATTAACTGCGAGCCATGGGCCAGTGCTGCCGGGGCAGGGGAGGGTGCCTTTCGCACCGGTCCTCTCGCGTGGGAGAAGCAGGTGAAAGGCAGGGGGGACCCGTTGCCTCCCCATCCCGTCTCCTTTTCATTTGCGCCGGCTGCAGGTAAGAGTCCTGAAGCCGGCTGCCAGGGCCCAGAAATGCAGTGGCAGAGGAAAGGCCTTCCCAGGAGAGATTACACCTAACCCAGCCCTTTGCCCAAAGCACCTCCATGAAGGGCCAGATGCCCTGCTGCTGTAAATCAATCTAGCTCAGTTAAAGCCAAGAGAGTCATGCCAATTTACAGCTCAGGATTCTGCCCCCCCCCCCGCCCTCCATACACTCCTTCAGGGTAGTTTTGAAAGGCTGCATGTTCACCATCCGGGACCCTGCGCCCTGCCTCTGACTCATATCCACCTCCTTTCTCACGGCAGTTCTGCAGCTGCAAATCAGACCACTGCTTACCACCCTCCTTTCTCCCCCAGATCCTTGGCCTTGCGGGAGCCTTGCGAGCCCAGGATGAATCAAGTCTGCCCTTTGGAGGCGACTATATCCTCTTGCCCCTTCTTGATGGATAGAGAAAACGAGGCATGGAACTGTGAGCATGATTGGCCCGCAGTCACGCAACAAGCAGAGCCAGGAAGAGAACCCAGCCCTCTCGAGCCCCATGCGGTACGTTTTGGCCTGATTCCTCTGTGCATCTGGAAGCCACAAGAGGAGAACAGCCCACGCCTCAGATGTCACCTGCTTCTTGGCTTCTTCTTCGGCGTATCGTCGCATCTCAGAAACACAGGGCTGGAAGGACCCTCCAGGGGTCAGCCCCCCTGCGCTGAGGTGGGACCAAGTCTCCCTAGACCGGCCCCAACAGGTCTAACTTGTTCTTCAAAACCTCCAGCGAGGGGGATTCCTGCCGGGGAAGGAGCTCCGGAGCTGACGTGGCCTTACAGCAGTGTTTTTCCTGGCACCTAATGAAAAAGCCCCATGCTACAGATTAAGCTCAGTGCTTCTTGCCCCACCTTCAGTGGGCCTGGAGAACAACAGAGCCCCATCCTTTTTAGAACAGCCCTTCCCATGGGCCTGCTGACAGGGGGAGCAAAGGGGGTAATTACCCCGGGGCCTGGCGATTTCTAAAGGGCCCGGGCATCCCGACCGCTGCCGCTCGCCCCAGGCCCTTTAGAATCACCCCAGGAGTGTCACCCGCCTACAGAGCCCGGCACGGCACACTCCAGCCTGCTTTGAGGGCCGCTGGGGGTGGGTGGCATGGGGAGGGGGGTAGGCTGCCCAGGCCTGCCCCCTCTGCCTGAGGTCCTGCCCCATCTGGAAGTGCCGAGCGGGCCGCCCACACGCACCTTGCCCAGGGGCCTGGCAGTCCTGTCAGCTCCTCTGCCTTCACCTACTTGAAGACTAGCCTCGGGAGGTAGCCGATCTGTGACTGGAGAAGCAACAGGGATCCCTGTGGCACCTGGAATTCTCACGGGCATAAGCTTTGGTGGGTAAAACCCACTTTCCCGGGGGCCCTTTTCGAAGCGTGTTCTCCGGCCCCTCCCTAGGCCTTCTTTTCTCAAGACTGAACAGGCCCCGTTGGTTGTATGTCGAGCTCGAGAAGAGGTGTGGCTGTAAATCATCCCAGGAGTCCCACCAATCAGACAGGCCCAGCCGCCCATCACCAGCATCCGCTATAAGGCATCGTAGGATGAGCCCGACCCACACCCTGGTCCTCATTTTGTGCTTTTCCTGCCTGCTGCACAAAAGCAGAGTAGGATCTCAGAGGGGGACATGCATATGCACCCTTGTGATTTGCAGGCGTGTGTGTGTGTGTGTGTGTGCGCGCACACCCACCCACCCCATGACCCGGCACTCCTTGTCTCAAGCCTCTGTCTCCACTGTCAAACAGGAGAATCTTACCACCATTGTGCTCTGCATTTCATTCATCTCTACATTGCCCTGGAAAAGCATCACCAAGTCCTTTGCTGCCTGTCCTTTCCCCCCAGCCCCCCCCAAGAGTCCTCCAATTAAATCAGGAGAAAATTAATTACAGCAGGATTTCCAGAAACACGGCATCTAACAACCATCTCCCCCGGCCTTAGACCAGATAATCTCAGTCTCCTTTTTGCACTGGCAAATCTTGCTCCCTCCCCACTTCCCATCCGGCTCCCAATGCCACTGTCTGAATTAGACAGGGAACAAGGCACTTGCTAAAGGCAAACTGAAGCGCTAAGGCCAGACATGAAAAACTCTGCCACCCCCACCGCTGCCGCCCCATGTTAATCCCAGCTATGTTTCCGCCAAAGATTCTCAACTGTTTTCTTCCTGGACAACAAAATTCTCTCCATTGGTCTGTGAATTTCAGGACACCGCTGCTTAGTAATGCCAGGGGTGAAAACTACGAGGTTTTCCCTCCCGTTCCCCACCTCTTCCCTCAGTTCTCTGAAGGTATTACAGGGTTTTATACGAAGCAATTGAAATCTGAAGGGCCATGAAGTGGCTTTTGTCTTTCACTGGTGCAAGTAAAAAATAGAATCAGGCCCTCCGTCTCTCTGTCTCCACCTGAATGGTTTGGGGTCTCAGTGGTTCAGGTCAGCCTTTTCTTTCATTTCCCCTCCATTTCCCGCCCCCAAGGCCTGAGTTTGGGGTTTCACCATCCCCCGCCCCAAACGCCAAGCAAAACAGTTCCAAAGTGCCGAATGCCTCTCTGGTTTTACACCGAAACCAACAAGGTCCCTTCCAGCCTTCACGGCTGAACCACAGATCTGTTCTGGGTTGTCTCAAAACGTCTGCAACCTGCAGAGTAATGGTGGGAACCCAGCCTCTCCTGCACCCCAAGTTCAAAGTTTGTCAAATGTATTGTCATGTGATGGCTTCCATCTCCTCCTCCCAGAGCTCCCCAGAATTCCTCACAAGCAGCAGCAAGGTACGAAACCAGATGGATCACACCTGATTCCAGGTTTTGTGGTGACCATGGCGCCCGGCTCAGTACCCTGCGACAGAGCTAATGTCAGGTATAGGAGGGAGCACTCCAGCCCTGATTCTGACTAGGGGCTGCTGCAAATATGCAGCACAGAAGAAGAAAGAGGGATGCGGGAAAACAGGTGCTAGATGATTCCTTTCCCATCGGTAATGTTGATGTGGGGGATTCATAATTCATCCCCCATCTCCCTCCGACCCCTGTCACAGAAGTGGCATACAATCAGCAGGGAATAGAATAACGGAGTTCCCCAAATATGAATCTGGACAGACTCTGCATCTCTATCGGTTCAGTCTCCAACCCCCTTTGATTTGATCTGTGCAACGTCACCCCCCCCATCTGTAAAAATGGGGGTTAACATTCTTTCTCTGTCTTTCTTGACTACTTAAATTGTAAGCTTTTTGGGGCAGGGACTCCCTCGTATGTATTGGCCCAGCTTTGAGAACGATGTGGCACCATTATTCTAGAGCTATGGTTCTTAACCAGGGGTACGTGTTATACAGACACCTTCCAGAGGGTGCATTAAGATATTTGCCTCTTTTGACAACAGGCTACATCAAAAGCACAAGCCAAGTCCATACAAACTAAAATGTCATACAGTGACTTAGTCATGCTGTTCTAGAGACTATATACACTGATGAGTGGTAAGTACAATACTTATATTCCACTTGATTTTATAAGTAGTAATTTTACATGGAGTTGCTTGGGTTCTCAACTCAATTTTTTTTAAAAGGAAAACGTACATGTTTTATTGAAATGATTGCATTTTTCAAAACTGCGGCGTTATGTTTATGTAGTTAATTTTAGCAAAAGTTTTTACACAAGAATTCCTTGAAGTGTATTTTTTTCTTCATCCCTATAAACTTTTATCATTTGCTATGTCTTAACAAAAAGGGGCAATAATCAATTTGGTTTCCAATAACATGCTCTTCTAGTTTTCAACCTTTAAGCATTGATTTAGCTTTGCCAAAACAAAGCACTACTCCCAGTGTCTGTTTTATCTTTTTCTGAGAAGCAGTCCTATTCCAGGTTCATTCTATATTTCTGACTCATATCGGTTCAGTCTCTTTCAACAGGTACTCAGTGACGGAAGGGGAGCGATAACTCAGTGGTTTGAGCATTGGCCTGCTAAACAGCAGGGTTTTGAGTTTAATCTTTCAGGGGGCCATGGGCAAATCTGTCAGGGATGGTACATGGTCCTGCTGTGAGGGCAGGGGACTGGACTCGATGATCTCTTAAGGTCCCTTCCAGTTCTAGGAGATGGTATATCTCCATTTATTATTATGTTAACTTTGAGGTGTGCTCTTGATACGGTGATTCTGTCTTTTTTCTATATAGTGTTATGAAAAGCAATCCCATTCCAGGCACATCCAGGCTCCCAGGCACAACCAAACCCTGGCCTGGCTTTAAGTTATGATAAGAGGAAGCTGCCTACCAAATTTGGTGGTCCTAGCTCTTACCGTTTAGGAGGAGTTCTTGGTCAAACTCACCAACAGACAAACTCTCTAACATTTATAGTAGATTATATGGGGAAAGGAAGCAATTTTTAAGTGAGGTGAAAGTTGGGGGGACGCTAGACAACTCAGACTCCTGAAAGGGGTCAGGTACTCTGGAAAGGTTGAGAGCTGCCGTGCTAGGCAAATTAACAAAATATGAAGCCCCCTTTCAGCAAGTCTGGGGGAAGGCACTTCTCAAGCGACGCCCTGGTTTGTAATCCGGTCTTGGTTATTTGCACACGGCTAATCACCTCTCTTGCCACACAAAAGCAGCAGCCTGTCAAAAGCCTTCCACTTCAGCAGAGCCTTAGTCACTCTCTTGACAGTAGCGTCAGGGACACGCCATCCCAGCCCGTCCTGCTGATGTCCTTCCACGCCCCCTCCCTACTCCCACACACGTACACACACACCACAAATCTGCTGGCATTTAAGTCTTGACCCTGCAAAGGACGGAGAACATTCCACTGCCCCTGAGGCGTGGTGGAAACGGACAGCGCTTGGCCCCTTGCAGTAGCAAGTCCTTAGAAATCAGTTCCCTCCCATATGTTCCTGCAGCTTGCTAGCTATTTCTTGACAGAACCCCGCCAGCCCAGCCTTGGCAACTAAACAGGCAGGAAATCATTTATCTGCATCATCCTCTTCAGGAGACTCGGAGGCCTTTTCTGTGGAGGTTCACACACATCCAGCCTAATTGTTCATTAGTCATGCTCACCCATTATATAACAAATGAAAAATGCCTTGCCGAGTGTCAAGAGGAGCCCTGCCAGAAACCACAGCGAGGGAAGAGCAAACCTGCAGCTCTGGATTCTCAGCTTCCCACTCAGGGGGCAGCCACACCAGGAGGCAAAGTGGGGAAGAGGATTATCACGTTAGCCAGTGTGTGGTCAAATCTTAGCGCAGAGAAAGCAGTTGTGATTTTAACACTTTAAAGGGTCGAGGTAAACACGAGGGACAGGTCTCCACGAGGAAATTATTTCAAAATAACTAAATTTGCAAGAATAACTCTCGAAATAACAAAATCAAAATAGCGTGTCCCCGCTACGGAGGAGCCTCGAAATTACTCCAAGGCAGGCTCCATTACCGTGGACGCACTACCTCGACTTAGTGCCTCAGGAAGCACTGGGGAGTAATTACTTCTAATGACTCTGGAGAGTCGTTATTTCGAAATAGCAGCAGCGGAGCGTCCACACAACCGCTATTTCGAAAGAGCTATTTTGAAACAAGCGTTATCCCCCCCGAGGAAAGCAGGAGAACAGATTTTGAAATAACCAGCCTGTTATTTCAAAATAATGGGCTTGGTCATATGGACACTGTGCTTATTATTTCGAAATAAGGGGGGTTATTTTGAAACAACTCCCTAGAGTAGACCAGGGCTAGGTTCCCTCAACCTGATAAAAGTGCCCTGTACCCATTAGGATTTTAACATGTGTTAACTAATATGCAATAAAGCGACACCATTTTTTACTAGTGAAGGGTCTGAACGCCTGAAAATGAGTCCCACTCATCTGCAAAGGTCTGTGAACACTTAGCTACAGTAGACTTTGCCACTTCAGCTTTGCCGCTACTAGCACAGATGCCTAGAGCCCTGTAAATCCGTGGATTTCCTCTTTATGCCCGCAGGTATCTGTATTCGTGGATGTGAATGCAGTTATACTCAGCTCATTTATACATACAAATTTTGTACCTAGACTACTGCGAATTTATGTATAGCTACCGTGGCAGAGCTCTGGCCATATTCCCTGGGTCCTGCGCTCCCTGGTGGCTTTTTAGTGTACCTCAGAGGCTCGCGGTGACCCTCCGACTGCCTCTTGTTTCTCCCCGAGGCAAAGGTTCCCTGCTTAATGAGCCATTTTCACATAGGCCAGGCACCAGCTTGGGAGGGGAAAAAAAAACCTCTTCCGTGGTCCTAGGCTCTCCTTTTTCCCCAGGGACGGTCCACCAGGTGTGAGAAGGGTTTGGGGGAACCCAGCCCCAGGGCCCTAGGTAGCAGCCACTAGTGGAGCTCCTGCCCTTGTCCCCACAGAATAGCCACCTCTCCCTGGGCCACTTCCCCAGGCGCTCCCCACAGTACCTCCTCCTGAGCCCTAGACGAGAACTTCTCCCAGGTTTAGCTTTCCGTTCTCCTCCACCCCGTGCTTCCTCCTCTCTGGTCCACCATTCTTCTCCTTCCCCTTCCTTACCCGAGGGGAAACCTTTTATAGCGGCCCAGCGGGCCTTACCCGGCTGCAGGTGTCCAATTAGGCTGCTGCTGCAGGCCGGTTCTTAATGAGTCCCAGGTGCCGGCCTGTCTTAATTGCTGGGCAGCCATCTCTGGCAGCCTACACTGGGAAGAGGAATCTGCCTACCCAGATAGCTACTGCTCATTTCTGAGGATAGGGCTGCAAATGGAGTAGCTGCGCAGGGCTCTACAGAAGCACCTGTGATAGGAAAGGCAGATGTGTAGACAAAATCCCCCAGCCGTCAGTTTTCACAGCCTGCACTACCCCACTGGAGCTGGAGGGTGGTACCAGTGGCGGGAAAAGGCTCATGTAAACACGACCCGAGATTTATGAGAGCTGGTTAGTGACACAAAAAGGAGGAGGTAACATCTTTCATTGGACCAACTCCTGTCTCTCTCTGTCTCCCGCAGAAGTTGACCCAACCTTCCCCACCTTGTCTTTCTACTATCCTGGGACCTGCCGCAGCATGGGAGAGCTTGTGGACTTGCTTCATTTGGGGAGGGGCAGGAATGTGGTTTTATCTGGAGGGAAGGGGGGGGAATGGAATGAAACTGTGACCAATATATTTTGTGAATGTTTTTGACCAGCTAAAGCGTCTGTGAAATTTGAAACGTCGGCAAACAAATTATTCTCATTTCAGGCATCATTAAAAAAGGGATGAGGGTTTTGTGACAACTCCAGTGGGGAAAAAAGAATCAGTGTTGGCCAGTTCTAGTCATTGCTAGATATTTATTTAATAGTAGCATGGAAACCCCCCTTTAGGCCTGGGGCCCCCCACTGGGCAAGCCATTGTACCCATACAGAGCCCTGTAAAAATGTAGCAGGCAGTGCAGGAGACAAAAGGACCCAGGGGGGTGGGCGTCTTTTGGCAGGACAAGATCTCCCGGAGAGGATGTGCGGTGATGGCGGCCACGCCCGCCGGCACATTAGCAAAGTGGCAACGTCACGGCCAAAACGCCCCTGGTAAAACTTTCTAGTGCGGACGTGACCAAAGGAAGAGTCTGCCTCCTGATGAGTTAGGCGCTCCCACCAGACATGTCTGTGGGGCCCATTTATGACCAGACGAGGAACAGAGGCCCAGGCTGCATCCCACCTGCCATCCGAGGTGTGATTGCCCCGTGGGTACGTGTAGCCACGCTAACGTTAATCGAGCTAGGCCCAGAGCAGGCGAGCAAGTGAGCCCACCATCAGGCTCAGAGGGTGTGGCTACACTGCACACCAACCCTGGGTTCTGACTCTGCATTGAAACCAAGCCACCTTTCTGTCCACGCGCTCAGGGTCAGCAGGCACTCAAGTATCAGGTCTGAGGAGATGGGGCAGAGCCCAAGTCCTGTTGTGGCTCAGGTCCAGGGGAGCTGACAGCCTGTGCGGGCCCCTGGGCAAGGTGGAGGGGGGGCAACTCCACTCTCCCAGAAGGGGTGAGGCCTCAAGTGGAAGGGGTGGGGCCAGCCCTCCCCTCCATCCCGCCCAGGGCGCGGTGACCCCGCCCCCTCCCGTCCTCAGAGCCTCCCGGAGCGCACAGCACTCCAGCGGCGATTTAAAGGGCCTGGAGCTCCAGCTGCCACCACTTCCACAGCAGCAGTGGTCAGGAGCCACAGGCCCCTTTGAATCACCAGGCCCAGGGCAACTGCCCTCTTTGCCCCTGCCCTCCCTCCCACACACACCGCCAGCAGGCCTGCTGAGCTCCAAGCCCTGTCATTTCCACAGACCCAAGACAGGAGGTCTGCAGAAAGCAGGGGAGGAGCCACAGGTGGGCCTGAGTGGGCTGTGACCCACTTTGCATCCAGACCCACCCCACCGCTCTGCGGGGCTCTCCTCATGCCTCACCACTGACCCCACTCTGCCAGCCCATCCGATGCCCCTGCCCGGGGCACCGGGGCCTACCCGATTAAATCGCTTGCCAAGGTCGCATAGGGAGCACTGGAGAGCTGGGAGTTGAATTCCCAGATCTCCTCAGCCCCGGTTCAGACCAGCTCTTCCCTCGCTCAACCCATATAGGAGAGAAGACGCACCACTCAGCTTTCCACTTTCAACTGCATTTCCCAGCCAGCGAAGGCAAACCTGTGACCTGCCTCCCATGGTACATGGAACAGTGACACCCGTAGAAAGGGGACAGGTCGCGCTTAGCATTGATACCGCACTGATACACTTTAATAGCTTTCATAGAACCATAGAGCTGGGAGAGACCTCAGGAGGTCATCAAGTCCAGTCCCCTGCCCAAGGCAGAACCAATCCCAACTAAATCAACCCAGCCAGGGCTTTGTCAAGCCAAGACTTAAAAACCTCTATTCCTCAAGAGCTTCTTCCGTGCCCCATTCTGTTTTCTATGCTCAGTCTCTCAAGAGAAGCTTAAAAATAAGATGCCCAAATGAGCCAAGACAAAACTGTGAAGGGGAAGAGGAAGTCCATCTTCTCTGTATTTCAAACAGTGGCATTAAAATGGTGTCTGTTCAACTGTGCCACCGTCCCGACAGCTATGCCTTCAGAAATTTGGCCTACAGTTGAGGGTTTGAGGTGGGGGAGGTTGTTTTGTTTTGTTTTTGCAATTGTTCTCCTTGGCCTCTGAAGATAGGACAAGAAGCAATGGGCTTAAACTGCAGCAAGGGAGGTTTAGGTTGGACATTAGAAAAAAATTCCTGTCTGTCAGGGTGGTTAAACACTGGAATAAATTGCCTGGAGAGGTTGTGGAATCTCCATCACTGGAGATATTTTAAGAGCAGGTTAGACAGACAGCGGTCAGGGATGGTGGTTCTTGGTCCTGCTGTGAGGGCAGGGCACTGAACTCACTGACCTCTCAACGTCCCTTCCAGTTCTAGTGTTCTATGATTCTCTGATTTCTCAGTAACCAAGCAGGCCAGTTGGTAAAGAAATAAAACCAGACACGTTAACTGCTTGGAAGCAGATGGTTTATCTTCAACCGATTTTACTCCTTGGAAGACAATTCTAGGGGAAGAGTTTTTGTTGCAGCCTTTTAATGTTTGCCGATCGCCACACAATAGTCAAATTGCAGCAGTTGGATGTATGTGCACTGGCATTGGAGAGGGGAGCAAATTGTCCCTTCTGAAGAAGAGACGGGCAGTTACTTTTCACTCACTTTTCAAAACCTGGCTAACATCTCAAGCTCTCATGCCCCTTTAAATGTCGGGTTGGATTTTTAACTCCACAGTGCTCCGTAAAGGGATTCCACTTACTTCGATGGGTGCTAGCTCAGAATTTTGAAGGGACTTATTGCTGGGTTGGTGAGGCAGATTTGGCTAAATACATTACATGGACATGATGCTGGATACGTTTTATGTCTGAAGTAGGACAGGGCTGCAGTCCTCTGCTAAAAATCTGCTTGAAATTGTCAGCCAAGAGTTTTGTTTTTGAAATGGTAGCCGTCCTAATGCTGCAGAGACCTTGGAGTGAAGAGGAAACTGAGTTCTTTTTATACATAACTAAAAGTCTTCCTAAAATGTTGTCCGTTATCACCCTCCCCGTCATATTTCACTTCAACCAGTTTCTTAAAACATAAAACTATAGCTATTTGATTGGGGTTACTTCCAAACCTACTTCCCACCCATCACAGATCCCCCGTCCCTCTTTTCCCCCAGCCCAGGTCAGACATATAATGAACAGCCATTCCTTTGGACAGCAAGCCTGAAAACTTGTTGTCGCCTTGGCAACTTTGCATCCCAGAGGGAGGGAGGGAATGATGGGCAGAGAATAAAAAAGGGGACAGAGATGATGTCACCTCTGTGGGAGGCAGGCAGCCAATCAGCAGCTGAGTTGGTGATGTAATCGCCTTCCCTCCCCCTCTGCCCGGCACTTGTTCCCCTCCACCCTCTTTCGCCAAGTCAGTCCCATTCAAAACTATAGAAGTGTGGTGAATTAAAGCAGCCGCGAGGTCATTCTCCCCCAGCCTGTGCGCAAAGAGGAAGGCGGGGGGGATGGAAGAGAGGAAAAATTCCCCTCCAGCAGACTGAATAGATGCTAATAGTCTTGACCGGAGGCATCCTCATAAAGATGTCATCAACTTTGGCTCTCCCGGTTTTACAACACAATGGAAAAAATGTGTGTGGGGGAAGGCAGAGAGGGAAAATTTATATTTAATCATCCTCTCCCCACCCCCCCCCCCAAAAATTGTGAATGAAATGTCAGAAAGTTCCTCTCTAAGAATCAAGGAGCTAAGCCCGCCGAGGGGCAAATATTATGAGCTGCCTTCCCTGCCACCTGAGTCCTTGTCTGCTTTCTGTTAGACCAGACCAGAGAGTGGGACACACAAAGCCACCCTTTGAGGGATCATATTTTGTGCAAAACTGAACAATATTGTCGCCTGAGCTTTGGACCAGCAGAAAAGCAGGTTGGAGAGAGACAGGCCCCTTGCTGCCAAAGCTAGAGGACAACGAACACGTTCACTTGCTTCCTGCGGCCACCTCCTGAGGGAAAAACAAGGGCTGAGGTTTGGAGAGGGGACCCCAGCTTGGTAGGATTCCTGTCAGAATCATAGATGGGAACCAAGCTGCTGAGTTCTGAGCAGGATCCGGACATCCCTACAGTTCAGATAAGAGCTCAGAGCTCCAGTTTCAGCTCAGCTCTGGTACAACACAGAAAGCAGCACAGTGTGGCCACTCGGGGAGATTCAAATGCTGCCCAGCTGAGGCACGAATCCCCCACTGCTAGTTGTTGGTTTGTTTTGGGGTTTTTTGTTTGTTTGTTTCTACTGGTGGTGCACATTCACACATGCCACGGTGCGCATAAAAATTATTCCGCACAGAAATGGAAACGGTTAGAGGGAACATTGGTGTGGCTCTGGACATACAGAAGCCATTATAAAAAACACAAATCAAGCCCCCAAACATCATGAGATTTAATAATAATAAAAATTTCAGAGGGGTAGACAAGTTAGTCTGTAACAAGAAAAACTTAAAAATCAACAAATAGTCTGGCAGCACTTTAAAGACTAACAAAACATGTAGATGGGATCATGAGCTTTCATGGGCACAGAATAAAATTATTTTTATTTGCCTTCTAGTCTTTAAGGTGCACCTGGGTCACATTTTCAACCTTTTCTCTACAGCCATAAAGGCAAGAAACTTCCTTTTTATTTTAATGAAGATGGAGAGTTGCAGACTATCCCCTGTCTCCAGAAAACCCAGTCCCATGAGACCCATCATAAAATCCCCAGAACTGCCAGCTCCGGGAGAAGAGAGGAATGGGGGTGGTTGGATGCAATCTTTTGGCTTGGGCCAGGTGCTAATCTGGGCGTGGCGGGCTAGCCAAGATGGGGGAGGAAAGGCAGTGGGACTGTTTTTGCTTTACAGCAGGGTCTGGTAGGATACATCTACGTGGCAATACGGGTCCCTGGAGGGGCTGCAGCTGGCTCAGGTCAGCTGACGTGGGCTCGTGGGGTGAAAACTTGCGGTGGAGACATTCGGACTCAGAATGCAGAAACCAGGTGTGTGCGGGGGGGGGGGGGGGTCTCAGAACTCAGACACCAGCCTAAGCCTGTATGTTTCCACTGCAATTTTGAGCCGCAAAGCCCGACCCCCAAGTCTGTTGATCCCGGCTGAGACTCGACACCAGGGATTGGTTATTGTGGTGTAGATGTACCCATGGGATTTTCAGCGCAGGGAACACTGGCGGGTGCCCAGGAGGTGAGTGAGGTTCATTCCTGATCTTGACGAGCTCAGCAGTCCGGGGAGAGCCCCCCCCCCCCCCCGACCCATTCTCCAGTCCTTGTCCAGATCAGGAGCTGTGGCAGATGTGCCATCCCATAATACGCCATCTCGCCCCCGTTCAGGCTGCCGTGGTAGACGGTGTCAACTCACAGGGACAGGGCCCAACAGAGTTGTGGATTTGCTTCAAGACAAAGTCGATTAGGAATAGTTGCTTTTATTAATCTCACTATGTCACTACTATTACAGGCTTAATACTGCCAGATGGGTACACAGCTACTGCAAAGTAATACACCAATAAGCATAGGCCCAGCAATGCATAAAAGAGTAACAGGCACTTGGAAATGCTTACACCCCTTCAGTCTGTGGGGAGTGCCATTCCGGTCACCTCACACCAGGCCGCAATGCATGTGGCTCCAGCTGGGGGGATCCAGGGCACCCTTCGAGGTCTACGTCCCTGGTGAGACTCACAGAGGGGCGGGACTCCCAGTGATCTTCTACTTTAGCTGTTTACTGAGTGTGCGCGAGTTGGCCCAATGCCACTTTCAACGTTCCCACAGGGCTGAGAACCGAGGTCATGTTATTTATCCCATACTCGGCTCTCAGCTAGCAAGCATAGAGAGTTGCGACTGATGAAGACCATCTGATAAAGAACACCTGGTATTTTCATCAGCAGGGCTCATGGCTGGCCTAGAGGAATACAAATTTAACCCCTGCAGGCCTACATATGGCTTTTTATGTGACAGATGGGCTCAGTGGCACACGTTGGTTTTGCTGGCGAGGTGAGACCCAGCGAGACAGCAGTGGCAAGGGCTGAGAAACAGGGGTGCCAGATGGTTTAACCAAAAATACCAAACACTGCCCCCCCCAAAAAAAACCCCACCGGTTCAAAATTCTGTTGAGGGGGAAAAAAAAAGGACCCCAAGAGTTATTAAGCAAAAAATTAAAATAAATAAATAAAATAAAACAGCATTAAAACAGCATGGACCCTTTAAGTGCATGCAGAGTCAGAATAGGGATAGGAATAAGGAGAGGTTGAGCACTAAGACCCAGGGAAGGCATTGCTTCCCCTTGCTTCCGGTCTTTAGGCATTTTGCCAGCGGCCATCTTGTTTTCTTGGTCAAGCCAGAAGGCAGCTTCCCTGCGGAACCAGGTAAGCAGGGCATCCGGGGGCAGAGGCCCGGGAGCCCAGGGGTAGGGGGAGCCAGGGACTGGACCCAGTTGCTGAGTGTGTTGTAGGGTTGCCAGGTGTCCAGTATTTTCGCCTCCTGGCAGGGAAAAAAAACAGAAAATACCCGATATTTTAGGTGTCCAGTATTTTCTGAATTTTTTTACTGGACAGGAGGCGAAAATACCGGACTGTCTGGGTCAATACCGGACACCCGGCAACCCTACTGAGAAAAGCCATCCAGCCACGAGAGAGACTCCAGGAAGGCCCTGGTCCAACGTAAGCAAGTACGTGAGGAGTCCTGCTGCAGTCAGCCCGATGACTCATGCCTTGACTATCCAGCAAAACATGGGTAAAAGGCTTCGCTCATTCCGAGCCCAACTTAAAGCCAACCCGTCCAAGCCCCATGAAAAGCAACATTCACAAGCACAAACATTTCCTCTCTTCATTTGGCTTGATGGAGGAGCCAGGGCCCAAACCCAGAAAGCTGGGGGCAGAGACGTAGGTTTCTGAAGGAAGGTCAGAGAAAGCGAGGGTGCTACTGAGCAAACTCCAGCAAAGTCACTATTATTGCTGCAGCCAGGTGGGTCTGAGTCACCGTCCCCCTGGTGAATTACTCAAGCTCACCTGCTCAAACACTGGTGTGTATGTCATGCCCTAATACCCTGTTTTCAAAACTTAGACTCAGCCACTCCCAAGAGGTGGAAAAAACTGGGGTGGGGGGAGCTTGCAGCAAAAGACAAATGAATACTGCATATAGAGGTGGTCATCTTTTCTCTAAAAAGATACCTTGGCATTGGAAAAGGTTCAGAAAAGGGCAACAAAAATTACGAGGGGTTTGGAATGGGTGCCATATGAAGAGAGATTAAACAGACTGGGACTTTTCAGCTTAGAAAACAGGAAACTAAGGGGGAACATGATAGAAGTCTATACAATTATGACAGGTGTGGAGCAAGTGAATAGGGAAAAGTTATTTACTTGTTCCCATAACATAAGAACTAGGGGTCACCCAATGAAATCAATAGGTAACAGGATTAATACAAACAAAAGGAAGTTTTTCTTTATGCAGTGCACAGTCAAGCTGTGGAACTCCTTGCCAAAGGATGTTGTGAAGACCAGGACTTTAACAGGGTTCAAAAAAGAACTAGATACATTTGTGGAGGACAGGTCCATCAATACTTATTAGCCAGGATGGGTAGGAATGGTGTCCCTAGCCTCTGTTTGTCAGAGGCTGGAAATGGATGACAGAAGAGAAATCACTTGATGATTATCTGTTCTGTTCACTCCCTCTGGGATATCTGGCATTGGCCATTGTGGGAAGACAGGATACTGGGCTAGATGGACTTCGGTCTGACCCAGTGTGGCCGTTCTTATGTTATTTTTCCACTGAAGCAGATGCCGCATGGGTCCTGCGTTCAAATGATTGTGAGCCTCAGTTTCCCCATTTGCCAAACAAGCGAATACATGACCAACTGATGGGGGGGACAGGAGGTTTACACTGGGTGTAAAGCACTTGGAAATCATCAGCTGGAAGGTTCTGGGGGGGGAACCCCAAGTGTTATCACTCAGTCATATGAAGAGACTTGTCAATCGCTGCTTTCAAGTGTAGCTTTCGAAAACAGGTAATATTTTCACCACCTTCAGTGAACTCCAGCCAGGTTTCTCTTCATTAGCTCCACTGTTTAATAAACACTGAGACAAGCCAGCCACACCAACCCGGCCAAGCACGGATGTGTCTGCTTTGCTCCAGTTCACAGGGGCTTTCAGGAGACACTGCGATTTTTTCTTTCTTTTTTTTTTTTTGGTTAATCTCAGCTGTTGGGGGGTGTCCTTCTGGCCCTGTTGCATTCCAGGGAGCGCTGTGGCAAGACATGCCCAGCGTGTCACCCTCAGCCACAGTGACTCGCTCTGGCTCGCTATTGTTAAATAGCGAAGTGTCATCAAATTTTGCTGAGCTTGGTAATTTTCGGTCTGATGGTTCTGATGGATGGGTGAGCACGATCCCCAACCATAAGTGTATTCAGGGCTGGGCTTTCCCTACTGATCATGGCCATTGAATGCAGAATCTATGCAGAGCCAGGAATAGAATCCCGAACAGCTGTCTGTGTCCTACCCACTAGGCCACGCTACCCTCACTCTCACAACATTCCTGTCAGTTCATGGCTTCTGTTTCTCCTCTCTGCAACGGGCTGCAAGAACCCTCTGCTCTCAGAAAGCAGATTGAACTGCCCAGAGGTTGCCCGAGACAAGACACGGGTTGAAGGCTTAACACCCTAATGTAGAGCAAGGCAGCCAGACAAGGATCTGACTCTGTTGGGCTGTTTGCACGAAATAAGTGTGTGTGTGTGTGTGTGTGTGTGTGTGTGTGTGTGAGAGAGAGAGAGAGAGAGAGAGAGAGAAAGGGGTGTGTGTGTGTGTGTGAGAGAGACGTGTGTGTGTGTGTGTGTGTGTGTGTGTGTGAGAGAGAGAGAGAGAGAAAGGGTGTGTGTGTGAGAAAGGGTGTGTGTGTGTGTGTGTGTGTGAGAGAGAGAACACAGAGCCCCAGGAGGCATTGGGGAGCTGCAGGAGGCCTCCCAGAGGCCAGTAAGTTCCAATTAGAGGCACCAGAGCATCCAGACTAACATTATTTCAGACTTACAAGTTTGGGAATAGCATTATTCCTGAGGAAAAGCAGGGGTTCAGAGTTCGAATTCTGCGGCCACTTATTCCAGAGTAACGGACTTGGTAGGGTGGACACCACTTACAAATTCGACCTTGGGGGGTTATTTCAGTCTAAGGTCCTTGCCTAGACCAGGCCCAAAAGAGGGAGGGACAGACCGACAAACTAGGCCAGTAGCTTGGGCATTTACCCAGGCTGTGGGGGCGAGAGTTTGAAACCCCTGCTCTGAATCTCTCTCTGGCTCTGACCAGACAATTCCACTCTGGACCAGAGAAGCTTCTGGATGCAAGGGGGGCAAAGGGAGCAGCTACGCCAGCACCTGGCGATTTAAAATGGCCCCCGGGGCTCCCAGTCACCACCGCCGCTACTTCAACCGCAGCAGAGGCCCAAACCCCGAGCCCCTTAAATCGCCGCCAGAGCCCTGGGCAGCACTAAAGGGCCGGCTGTTTCCCGAGGCCCTGCTCCTTCCAGGCCCGCACAGTCTGCCCGCAGCCCTGTGCTAGATTCATTGAAACGGACACCTGGCCACAAACAGGGTCAGTGTTGACAAATCCAGTTTCCTGATGGCTTGCTGGAAAATTCCTGAGCCGCCTCCTTTGTGTGCACGGTCTCAAAGAAAGGCCCCGAGCAGGGCTTGCCCAGAATGTCTCACCTGCTGGTACCTCACACCTGATTTCAGCCACAGGCGTGCTTCCCTTTGGAAGGGAGTCATTTGTATCACTGGGACATGCCGCAGAGCCTGGTAGTAAAAGGTGACGTATTGACTTGGGAGGCCAACGTGCATTCACATGAGATACTGGACCTCAGCCGGGCCATCCTTCTCCTTTGTTAAAAAAGATCCCATCTTCCGAGTGCTTGCAAGTGTTGGGTGCAGGCTATTCCAGCAGTGTGAGCTCTATGACTTTACACCGCTGCCTCATCACCGTGTTGCCAGAAGACAAGGGATTTCCAGTCTTGGACTCATTTTAGCAGCCTGACGCCAGATCTGACTCCAGCCCAGTGGTGTAGCTAGGACAGGAAAAGTGTGGGGGGGGGCAGCTTTCAGAGGGGTGGACAATGCTGGGAGGTGGGGGAGAGGGATGGAGGTCCTGGGGGGGCAGGAAGGAGGGGGTGTGCAGAAGGGATCTAGTGCTCTCTGGAGGTAGGAGAGGGGCAGGAGGCAGCCGGTGCTCGGGGGGAGGGGGGGAGAGATAGGGAGGGGTCACAGGAGGGATCCAATGCCCTGGCAAGAGGGGGCAAGAGGGATGGGGGATCTGCTTCCTCCCACCCCCACTTACTGCTCAGCAGGAACCCAGGGCACTCAGGGGGTGGGTCACACTCATGGGGCGGGGGAAGGGTCCTCGCTGGGGCTTGAGCTCCACCCACCCCTTCCAACCTCAGCTCAGTTGCTGCCAGCCCATCCGCATCCCCCTCCTGCTGCACTCTGGTGCCCCAGAGCTAGCCCTATCCAGCCCCGCCCTCAAGAGGTGAACCGCCCCTGGGGAGAGCGCTAGGGCCAAAGACCAGGGCAGCAGCGCACGGCACCAGCAGGAGAATGATGTTGCCCAGTGGAGAGAGGGGGTGTCCCAGCCTGTGGATTTGGGGTTTCCAGCCCTGATTTGGGTGGGCCTGGGTGCTAAGGGGGGGCCACAACCCACTCAGGCCCACCCATAGCCACGCCTCTGATCCAGTCCAAGCTCCCATCAGGCAACTTGGGTTCTTTTGGCAACATCCTGGTGAACACTGTTTCCAAGCCCCTTCCTTGCTTATGGCTTGGCTTGCCAGATGCTTTCAACGAAAATCCCGAACACGGCAAACTTGGTTGAGCCAAAAAAAAAAAGAGCCCAAAAAGGTCGCTGCGCCTTTAAATGGCCCCACGCTCCTCACTCCCTGCCAGACACAGCAGGGGAAAACTGTCCTCTTCCGGACACCTGGCAACCCTACTTATGGCTCGCTAGACGGCAAAGGTCATACAAGACAGAGCCCTTCACCTCAGAGAGACTCCTGAACTCAGCTCAGGCAAGTAACACACAAAATACACTGGGCCTGGTCCCAAACTGGTGTAGCTCCATGGACAAACATGCTCGTCAACAATGGGTCTGGAGGTGGCCACCCATGGACTTCTCTGGGAAAACAAATCAGCGACGCTCAGTCTAGCTGCTAGTAGCCGGCAGCGTGTGGCCAAAACCGTCACCTCAGTTGGAAAGAACAGAGGCAAAGCCAAGGACTGAAAAGATCCCAGGAGCCTCCACAGCCCTCGGGCGTCCATGGGAAGATTATTCTAGACCAGTGGTCACCAAACAGTAGATCGGGATCTACAAGTTGAATCTCTCTCGTCCGGCACTCTCTGATCTGGCAACATCCATTGTCCGGCATGATTTGAGTTAGCTGGATGGCCACTTATGAGTGTGGCCGAGTTTCCTGTGATCCCATAAAGTTTGTTTACAGCCACCAGTCCTGGCTCTCAGTGTTCTGTGCTGTTTTTAAGTGCTAATTTAACCCTAAAGAGCCCAGTCAGCAGTGGAAGTGCTGGTAATGCTGCTAGACCTTGTTGACCTTCCTGTGGTTCAGCAAATTCTCTGATTTGGCACCAGTCAGGTCCCAAGAGTGCCAGACTAGAGAGGTTCCACCTGTCCTGGTAGATTCTGGAGCCTCTGACAGGGGATCTGGACTGATTTGGCCAGGAGGTTATTAAGCGCTGGCACATCATCTGCCCCTTCCCACACTGCTGTGTTGCTTTCTGCTTTGGAGCTGCCCCCCGGAGCCTCTGGCTTGCCAAGCCAGGTGGGGGAAGCAGAAGTAATGGGTGCTGATGTCAGGGTGACCCCCTATCCCTGTACCCCATTCACAGTGTGAGCAGGGCGGGGCCTCAGAGAGGGGACGGAGAAGGAGGCGGGGCAACAGTGTTTGGGTTTGCGATAGATCCTGGATTGACAAACTCAGAAAGCAATCTTGTGCTTCCAAAGGTTGGAGTCCCCTGTTCCAGGACAAGACTCGGGCACACGGGGAGAAGAGGGAAGCTGGCGCTGGCGTTGCCCGAGAGGTGCCCGCTGGTGTGGACAGACAAGGTCTCTCTCTGGGGCTGACACACGAGTGTGACAAGTCCCTTGAGAAGCAGTTTTTAACAAACATTCCCCACCCCACCCTTCCTGGCAGCTGAGCCCCAGAGCTGGGGAATCTCGCAAGCTACCCTGCGACTGCCTCTTTACCTCTCGGTGTCAATCAGCGAGACCATCCCCTTCGGCGGCTCCTCCAGGCTGCCATTCAGAAAACAGGAGGAGGAAGAGGAGTCGTGAGCTCCCATTTGATCCTGTTCCTGTCGAGCCGGTTTGTTCTCCCATCCCACATTGTTACTGTTCCCATGCAACCTCCTCTGGGCATACCGGGGCATGTCCGGAAATGATTACCATCAACTACAATAATGTTAGAGCTGCTCCAGAGCCCAGCCAATGCGAGGGGGGGGACCCACTGTTCCTACATTTTATGAATGAGTAACGCCTGATGCTTTCTATAAACATCAAGATAAATCACCTGTGGGCATTCTCCTCTCCGCACAAACAACCCATTCACGGCTGCAGCTTTTCATGGAGACGTCAGCCCCAGGGCCTTTCTCCTCCCCAGGAGCAGAAGGCAGGGGTGGGGGGAGTTGTTGTGCCGACATTCTTCCCCATCTACACCCTCACGTTTGCCCAAGCACAAAGATCCTCATCTCAATGCCACGGGGGGTGTTTTAACTAAAGGCTGAAACTCTCTAACCCAGGACTCGGATGCTGCAGGACCAGAGCACCCCGGTGGTGGGCCGCTAGCAGGGAGCCCTGCGGGGCTGGCAGAGCAGCCGGCTGCCCACAACAAGCTGCTGGCAG
This sequence comes from Pelochelys cantorii, assembly GCA_032595735.1. Classification (NCBI taxonomy): domain Eukaryota; kingdom Metazoa; phylum Chordata; order Testudines; family Trionychidae; genus Pelochelys; species Pelochelys cantorii. Next base: position 4,890,040 of record CM064344.1, on the reverse strand, counting down.
AGGGGCCCAGCGCTCAGCAGTGGGGCTCGGAGACCCAGCGTGTGGGTGCCTGGTGGAGCTGGGAGCCGCAGCGCATGGCTGGCCAGAGAGGTCCGGAGCCATGGTGCACAGCTGCCTGGTGGTCTTCTCCACCCCTATGCTCGCCAAAGGAGGGGAGCACTCCAGTCTGGCCAGAGCAGCCCTTAGACACAGGGAGCTCAGCCTGGGTGCACCATGGATAGGGGGCTCCAGCCGGGCCCAAGCAGCTCCCAGCCACAGTAGGGCGGGGGCGCGCCAACCTGGCCGCAGCAGGCGGGGTGGGGAGGCCCACTCACCCCCGTTCAATCAGTTAACCAGTTAACCTTAATGTTTAACCAGTTAACTAGTTAACTAGGGATTTTATATCCCTTGTTTTTCCAGTCTGGACAACCACGCTTTCCCTGTGGCAGTGGGGTGGGTCTTTCATTTCCCACATCTTTCCCCTCAGGCCTGGCCCCTTTCTTGGAGTTTCTCTTCCCGCCTCGCTCTGGAACTCAAGTTTATTTTCCAAGGCGTATTTGGAACAGAAACGGCTCCGTTTAGTAAACATGGTTCACGGGCTCGGCGCATCGCTAAGGCGTGTCTAAAAATACACCGCGCGATTGGGATCTCCCAGGCACCCAGGTGTCAGCCTCCCTGGCATGGCCGAGCGAGCCTGGAGAACAAGGAAATCAGTAAAAGCCAGGCTCTGCAGTCACAGCGGTCACGTGTGTGGGGCATGGCCCTGAGCGGAGGGCTCTCAGAGGGTTGGAGGAGGAAGATCCCACAGGAGAGAGAGCGGGAGTCAATTTCCATAGCTCTCCATGGGGTGTTCAGTCGTGCAAGCCAATGGGACGTTCCACCTGAGTCCAGCTGTGCTGAGACACAAGGTTCATAGACACCCGCCTCTCTGGGGTGATGTGTAGCTAATCCCATGGCCGCAGACATTAACGCCCATGGCCAGCAAGGACCCCCGCAAAGTAGGGATCTTACATACCGTGTGTTTTAGTAATCGTGTGGCCTCATCCGTTTTTAGCGGTTGCACGGTTATTAAAGGGGCAGGGGTGGCAGCCAGTGCACTCCCGGCTCCGCTCCCGGGGAGCCCCCAGCCACCCTGCACCGCTGCCTCTTTTAAGCCAGCTCCCCACCCCGAGCATTGGCTTCCGCCCGGCCCCCGGGATGCTGCCTCTATGGGAGGCAGCATGGGCGTGGGCGGGCGGCCACACGGGGAACTGGCTTAAAAGAGGCAGCGGCGCAGGGTGGCTGGGGGCTCCCAAGATTTTTAAGCCAGCTCCCCATGGCCCATGGGCACCAGCTCCTGCTGCCCCCTCCCCTTGCTGCCTCGGATACTGAGGCACCAAGGGGGGAGTAGGTTACATAAGAACATCAGAACGGTCATATTAGGTCAGGCCAAAGCCCAGTCCATCTAGCCCAGTGTCCTGTCTTTTGACAGTGGCCAATGCCAGATGCCCCAGAGGGAGAGGGAATCTTCAAGTGATCCCTCTCCTGTCACCCATTCCCAGCCTGTGACAAACAGAGGCTGGGGACACTATTCCTACCCATCCTGGCTAAAAGCCATCAATGGCCCTAACCTCCATGAATCTATCTAGGTCTTCCTTGTCGTCGGTTGGATGAACTGATAAGCCCAGGCTTACGGGTTAATTGTTTAAACAGCTATCCGCTGCCATCCCAACAGCAAAGGACTGAAATCAACACCCGTCCCGGCCACTTGAGCGAAAGGAGCATTCCCCCTTCACAGCTGTAGTTTTGTTCCTTTTGGCGCCTTGGGGCCATCAGCAGGAATAACACTCCCCCAGGAGCCGGCAGCCCCACACAGAGGGGCTCCCCATGTCCATAACCGATCCCCAGCCTGTTCCTAAGCCGCCAGGCCTGCAGCTCTGCAGTGTTGAGTTTTCAGCAGGCCGCCCTGCCGCCGCAGTGACGCCAGGCATTGCAGACTGGGCCTACGCCACAGGAATGCCACAAGGAGGGCAGTGAAGCAAGGCCCGGGCGCCTCTCGCTGCCAGCTGGCCCAGCTGTGCCCCACCGTGCTATGCAAGGCAAGGACGGCGCCAATGCTCAGAATGCAGTTCAGCATGAGCTACCCGGAGTCTGTGAGCAGGAGGCCACGCCTGGCCTGGGTCGTGTTTGACTGGTTCCCGGTGGGGGCGGCTCCCACGCCCCTTCCCCCAGCTAAGATTTTTTTTTTTTCCCCTGACACCACTAGCTTCCTTCAGGCCGGAACTTGTCAGGCAGGCTCGCTCCGGTATTGTACCTTAGACAAACATCTCTGTCTTTCATATACTCGGTCTCTCCTTACCAGCCATCCAGAGCAAATGCAGACATCTCAGAGCGAGGGGAAGATTACAGCTTTCATTCACCCACTTTCTCCCCAGAGGTCACTCATAGGTCAGTCACTGGGAACCCACCTGTTCCCAGTCACGTGGCTAGGACTCAGTCTGGAGTTTTCGGCAAATGAGGAACTGGTGAGCTGAGCAGAGAGTTCAGAGTCATGTGAAAATTCAGTGCAACAGGACAGGCCGCTTGATGTCATTGATTTCCGGCCCCCAACATGATAGCAACCAGGCCCCTCAATGTCTAATGAATTTACCCTCCCATGGCCCCTTAGCAACCCCATTTGACAGATGGTGAGTGGAGGAAAAGTGACTCGCCCAAGGTCACGTGGGAAGTCAGTGGCATAGCCAGGAACCTGCTTGTTCTCCAAAACTTTCTTCTCCCCTAACTCTCAAGTCTGCCTCTGTCTGTCAGGATATTCTCCTGGCTCATTCTAACTAGTGGGGCAGATAGCAGCTCCCTCCACAGTTAGGATGGTGCTTATCTTTCCCCCCAGGCAACACCAATTGCAAAAGAAGGAATTCTCTCCCATCTACTACTGCCCCTGGGACCCACTTTGGGGCCCCAATCCACAGCCAGGGAAGAGTGCTGAGCACTCTGCATGGATACCCGCAGCAGAGGAAACAGTTTTCCAAAAGGGTTTTAACAAGCCCAGAAAGGCAGGCCTGGGATAGGACATGCCTCATGGTAACGCCCTTATCAGCCCACCTCTCTAGGTTCTTTCCTCCCCACCAATCCTGGAACACCTCCCTCCCACTCCTAATTGCTCTTCCTACAGCATGAGAGATGTCTGGCTTCCCAAGGCAGGGTGATTTGCGGGGTGGGGGAAGATGTGAACTCACCGTGACTGCCATGAAAAGGCCGTGAGCTGGCTCAACCTTTGGTAGCCACAGAGGCACGCTGGAGGCCCTAGCACATCTCGAGGGCCGGACACCAAATGCAGATTTTCCCCTGCCTCCCTCAAGCCTTTCACAATGGCCTCGGGCTCCGGGCCAAATTCACAGCTGGTTTCATTCTATTTACTCCAACGAGAGCACGGCTCTTGGCTTGCGACCTGTGAACACAAGGGCTTTTGCTCTAAAGGGGTCTGTGATGTGGCTTGACATTCCCAGCACACCCCCATTGTCTTCTCTCTCTTGCCCTTCTGTTTTTCTACCTGCTGGCCCCTTGAAGTGAGTATGAGCCCCCCAAGCCCAGAGAACTAAGATATTCATTTGGCCCCCATCACCAGCTCTGAGTGCTGGGTGCACATATCCTCACCACACCCCTGTGAAGAAGGGCAGCGCGGTCATTCCCATTTTGTATATGGAGAAGAGAGACACCAGGCGATGAGCAGTTAAGGTGGCCCACCTAACCTTAACACTGCCCTTGACTGCCTCTAAGTTGCACAAAAACCTGACTGAGGAAGGAACTGAATTCAAACTCCACGCTACCCCCCTCCCAATGGGCCATCCTTCCTCCTAACTAAACCCCACCCTTTCTTCATTAAAAGCTCCAGCCTCCAACCCAAATGCCTGTGTTATAATTTCAGGGGAAATGAAAGAGTTTGGGGTCGGGGAGACCTGTCTGGATTTCCGAGACCACATTGTCGTCTTTCTCCATCAGAGATTCTCAAACTTCCTTGCATCATGACACACTGCTCCACAGGCTTCAGTGCCGGCCCTGGATGGTGGGGCTTGGAGTGCAGCCATGAGCCCCAGCAAGTCTGCCACCATCCTTGGGATCCACTTTAGGGTCCCACCCCACAGCTTGAGAACGGCTGATTTAGATTGCAAGCTCTTTGGGGCTGCATAAATGTACCGCCCAGAAGCAAGCCCATGACCAGCATCAGACAACATTAGTAACATCGGGGCTGGGTAGAAACACAGCTGGGAGATTAATGAAGATTAAGTTCTGCGGAATAACACCGCCAGCTGAATATCAGGGAAAAAAATTCCTAACGAGTGAGCTGTACGAAACTGTGGGATAATTTCCTTAGGGACTAGGTAGCAGCCGCAGCATGAGAGTCATCTGAAAACAAGGGAGAAAACCAAGGTATACTGGAGGGGATGAGTGGGTGCTGGTGGGAGGGCAGACTAGATACCAGACCCATCTTTTCCCAGCTCTGGTGTCTTTAATTCTGTGTCATTCCACCTTGTCTTTTAATGAAGTCACAACAGCTGTTCTAGGGCACACAGGGTTAAAGATCTGGGGTGCACGAGGGATGTAAAATCCTATTTAATTAGTTAACCAGTGAAACATTGAGATTAAATTGGTTAACTGATTAAATGGGGATGGGCGGGAGGGGAGCGGTCTTCACGCCAAACAGGGGCTGCTTCGGATCCCGCACACGGTTCCAGGCAGTCTTTTCCCCCACTCCCGCCCCCATCCACCCCTGCGAGGCTGGAAACTCCCAGCCCATGGGGGAGAAGGGGCTGCTCCCGGGTAACAGTCACCCAGGAAGGGTAATGCTTACCAGGTAACCAGTTAACCGGTTACCCATTCACATCCCTGGATGCCACGCAGCAGACCAAGTAGGCTCATGCGTAAACCACAGACCCTCTCCAGAGGCTGTTCGCTATGCTCACATGTGCTTCAGCTGGCAGAGTCACGTCTACCCCCGGCTTGTGTATTATGTCACCATAGCTATCTAGGGGCAGTTTTTCACAGCTCTGGCCAACATAGCTAAGTATGGATCATTTTGAAACCTAGACCAAGCCCTAGCGTCTGGTTTCCAGCAACTGGACACACAACCGGGCAGAAGAATCTCAACCGCCCACCCGGCCCGAAGAGCCCTTTTCTAACAGGCTTTGGTTTTAATTATGCACTCTTGTGTTCTTTCCATTACACCCCTGTAATGTGTGGGCCAGCCTTGAGACGTCACATACCAGCCATTCAGAGGCACTGAGTCAGCCTTATCTTGTTTTCTAGGAAATGCTTGCAAGGTGCTTTTGCCAGAGCAGAGCCTTGTACGTGGTCGGTGAACACAGCCACTGCTGGACTATTTGGAGAGAGAGGAAAAGAAAGAGGAGAGAAAACATTGAGAAAGGGCAGGTCTCATGTGGAGGGAGGTGAGAAGCCAGGGGAACAGCCCCGTTGAAAATGCCGAATGAGCTTTGAATCCAACCCTGCTAGCTCCTCGCCCTCAAAGCGTACAGATTAAAAACAGGATGTTTTGCTCACAGCGGGAGGCGTATCAGTTAGACGCGACAGAGGAGAGAGAGGCCAGGCCTGCCGACACGGGCGGGCAAACGGAGCAGTTGCCCCAGGGCCGGAGATTGAAGGAGGCGGTGGCGGTCCTTTAAATCGCTGCCAGACTGCCACTCCACGCCGCTCCGAGAGCTGAGGGGGGACGCGTCATGAATGGGCAGCACAGAGGGCTGGCAGCACCCAGCCCCGCCCCTTCTGCCTGAGGCCCCGCCCCTTCTGGGAGCACAGAGCCGCCTCCCCCTCACACCTTGCCCAAGGGCCCCCACAGTCTGTCGGCTCCCCTGAGAAAAACCTGCATTGGTCAATCACAGGATAACTACCCCACACCAGTGTGAGGGGGGCCATGAAAATGCTGGGTGAGCTGGTGCCCAGCCTTGGACCAGAACCCCTGGTCAAAAAGGGGGTTCCGGCAGTTTTCGTTAGCGGTGCTGACCGGGCTGTTGGCTGTCTGGTTGGCAGCGCCACCGTGCAGCGGGGGCTGGTAGGCTCTTTGGCAGCCGCCTCTGCCCGCAGGCCCAGCTCCCATTGGCTGAGTCAGGGCAGGGGAGGAGCTAGCGCGCCACGTGAGCACTCCACCAGTGGTTGTTGAGCGGCCACATGGCACCCACACCTCTCCTACTGCTGCCTGGCCCTCTACTCCTCACGCGCTTCGTGGGGCTGGGCTCGAAGGGTGACACATGCCCTGTGGTGGATCGTGGTCTGGCACCCCTTTGCCGGGAGTTCAAGGTATGTGTATCCCTGCCTCCGAGTGCTGGGAATGGGGCCGCTCCCCCATCCCGCCTCATCCCAACCCCTCATTGTATCCCTCCCCATCTCATCCTGTCCTGCCTCCATACCTACCCACACCCCTTACAGTGTTCTCTGTTGAAGTGCACGGCCAGCACCTACCAGCCTGGAGCCCTAATCTTAGTTGGGGCTCTAGGCACTAAACAATTGCCATGTTCCCTGTGGATTTGTAGTTGAGGCCCAGGAGCGGGCCTTTCATGGACTCATTGCAGCTGTGATTACGGGTGGTCCTGATGCCACACACAAAATTATAACAACTTTATTGGACCAAAACATGAAGCTGGTGATGAAAAATGGGAAGGGGGAGGCAAAGAATCATGGAAATCTTTGTGCAATTTCACTCGTTAAAAAAATCACCCCTTGTGACTATTTTGCTGCCAGCTCTAGCATCCTGTAACAAATAAAACCTGAGCTTAGCAGAATACATCTGTCAAAACAATAAATAGGTCGCTTTGGGCTTTGCAGGGAAAATGAGCACGTGGGGGGGGGAGAACAAGTGGCAGAGGGATGGAGTGGGGAGGGACAGGGCCTCAGGAAGGGTTGAGGGCAAGGGCGGCGCCTCAGGGAAGGGGCGACGTAAGTGTGTTCAGTTTTTTGGAATTAGAAATCTGGCAAGCCTATGAAAAAGGCTAATACAATCTGCGGCGACATGAGGCAAGGGGTTTCCCGTAGAAATGGAGAAGCGTTATTATTATACAGAGCGCTGGTGAACGTTCATCTGGAATACTGTGTGCATCTCTGGTCTCCCGCAGTTAAGAAAGAAGAATACAAACTGGGACTGGTACAGAGAAAGGCTATTAGGAGGTTCACAGGAATGGAAAACCTATTATACGACTGTGTGGCTAAGGAGCTTTGCTTGCTTAGCCTAATAAAAAGAAGGACAAAGGGGGAGATAGGACTACTTTCCCTAACTACATCAGAAGAATGAAAACCAGAGGGGGGAGTTATTTAAATTAAGAGCCAATGCTGGCACAAGACCAGGTGGCTATAAACTGGCCCTCGCTACATTCAGGCTTGAAATTAGATGAAGGTTTCTAACCCACACAGGAGCGAAGTTCTGGAACAGTCTTCCAATGGGAGCAGTGGGTGCAAAAAAAACCAACTTGGTTTAAGACTGAGCTTGTTAAGTTTATGGATAAGATGAAATTGCCTACAGAGGCAGGTGGCTCATTCGTGTCTTAGCAAATATCTTCAATGGCCTGAGATCGGTCACTAGCTGGGGACGATTGAGTAGCTACAGAGAACTCTTCCCCCCCAGGTGTGCAGCTGGTGGGTCTTGTCGACGTGCTCAGACTTTAACTGAGGACCATACTTGGGTCAGGACAGACTTTTCTGGCCCAGGTCCCATTGTGAGTTTTTCACCTCTCTGTGCTGGGTGGGTCACAGGTCACCTTCGCACTAGACAAAATGGTGGATTCTCTGAAACGTGAAGTCCTTTAAATCAAGGCCTTAATGTCTATAACCTTGGTGTCCAACATGCTAGCCGCTAGCCCCCGTGGCTATTTGGCTAGTTGAGTATGGCTAGCTGGCTCACAAAATTACATTTTCAGAATCACGTGGCTAGTTTGTTACTGTAGTGGCTACTGCTTCAGGACTGGTTGGACACCACAAGTCTATAAGGTAAAGATGAACAACCCTGCATGAACACACCATACAGATATGACAGTGAAACTGGTGAGTTCTGCAGAGTTAGGTGAAGTTCCCTGTTTCCCAGCCATGGTCATTTTTCCCCACAGTTAAATGGAAGATGACAGGAAAGGGGCACGAACCCTGTAAGATAAAATGAGATGCCCATGAAAAACCAGGGAGACAACTCTCAGCATTGTCCAGCGTCAGCCAGAACTCCTGCGTCTCATGGAGGGCAGCTGCACGGGGCTTGGCTGTGGCGGACATTCACTGCAGGAATTAACCGGCTGAATTACCAGAGGACGGTGCCTTTTGGTTTCTGAGCTTCCACAAGAAACCCCTGTACGGACACACACCAACCCAGGGAGAGAGAAAGTGGTGAAGGGAAAATGGTGAAACACCAGGAAGCTCTGGAGAGGGCAAACCCCATTCACAGCCACTCTCTTCCCTCCTCAGACTGAGAATGGTAGTAGGTGTTTGTTCATACACAGACACATGGGAGATGAAGAACAACAACTTAGCTCCCTGGGCTTTACCCAGTACCTTGTAGCATGCCCCTCCCCTTGATGCATTTTCCTCAGTCGCTCCAGACACACTTTTAATCGCAAACACAATGGCTATGTCTACACTGAGCATTGTTATGCAAGATGATATGCAAATGCGCAGTGTAGACATAGCCAATGAGGAGTCTTGGGGCACCTTAAACACTAATCGTGTGTCTGCACAGTAGGGCTTAACTCGGAATAAGCTATGCAAACTGAGCTATGTCAATCACGTAGCTTATTTTGAAGAGCTTATTTCAAAATTGGGAGCGTCTACACAGCACTTATTTTGAAATCGAGCACCCTTCCTCCAACTTCCCTTACTCCTTGTACAACGAGGGTTACAGGAGTCGGAGTAAAAAGTCCTCCAGCTTGACAATATTTTGACATATTTCGAAATAACTGCTTGCTGTGTAGACGCAGACTAACTTATTTCAAAATAATACTAGTTACTTCGAAATAATGTTGCTGTGTAGATGTACCCTAACACATTTATTTAGGCATAAGCTTTTGCGGGCAAAAACCCCTCTTCATCATGCATCTAAAAGTGGGGTTTTGCCCACAAAAGCTTATGTCTAAATAAATCTGTTAACCTTTAAGGAGCCACAGGACACCTCATTATTTTTGCAGATACGGACTAAACACAGCTAGCCCTCTGGCACTTCTAATCACAGTCTATTGAGAAATATGTGCCCTTTTATTTTATGCACAGCTCCGGGTGACCGCAAACATGGCTTGGTATTCAGATACATGTTAGAAATACCTACAGAGAGAGGTGTTTCCAATAAAATCAGCTTTTTCCAAGCCCTTCATCTCTTAGGCCAAGTCTACACTAAATACTGCCATGATCAATGTTCCGGAGCTTGATTTAGCAAGTCTAGTTAAGACTCGCTAAATTGAACTCAGAGGGCACCCTCGCTGGCGGCCTGCACTCCTGCTTGCGAGACGAGTAAGAGAAGCCAACGGGAGTGTTTGCTCCTGTCAGCCTCATGCTGTGGGGAGGGTACGGAGGTGCAAAACTAGGTTCTTAACTCCAGCTTCATTAATTATATAGCGGGAGCCAGTGTACTTTCATTTGACGTTCCCTAAGAGTGTAGACCCGGTCTCAAACATCAACTGCGCCTCTCCTCTGAAACTGCCAGTTCCCAATTTGTATAGAAGGCCAGAAGGAACCAATAGGACCATCTAGTCTGGCTGGCTGTGCAAAACAACCCAGAGAAAGTCACCCAATAACTCTCACATCAAGTCCTTCATTTCTGGGTGAGCTACCGTGTAAAAATCCTGATTTAAACACTTTCAGGAGTGGAGACCCCAGACAGAGAATTTCTCTCAGTCGGTAGCTATAGAGAAGGGGGTGAAATGGAATCTAAGAATCTGAAGGAAGTAGGACTTGCCCGGTTACTCCCATGGCTGGTGCAGGAGTTTGGCAATTAACCCTTTCCTGCCACTCCTGTAAAAATTCACAGTGCAGCATTGCTAATCAAGGTGTTTTTAAAAAAGCATAAATCCCAAAGTCATTCGTGAACAAATGTCAATACTATTCAGTTCATTGCAGCGAGGAGCTGCCCGCATGCCGTGAGGAGGGAACACAGCCGCCGTCAAGTGGTCCCTCAGGCGAAGCAGTGAGGAAATTCGGCTCCACCTCCATTCCTCCAACACCAAGCCTTCCCTCCACTCCCCATATTCTAGTTGCTTATTTTCTCAGAGGTGAGCCAGTCTCCCATCTCTCCCACACTTCCTGTCCCTGCACTCGTACCCCCACATTGTCAAGGGGGAAGGGTGCCAGGTCCTGCAAATTCCCTCTTTTTTAGAAAAAGTTCCCCTGCTCCTGAGGAATGATTAATTATCTGCCTGGTCAGAGTGTAAAATACCTCACTCGTGCTGCCGGCAGGGCTGAGTTATTGAGTGAGAACGCTCCCCCCACTCGCCGCCTTGAGATTACACGGCCAGGGCTGCACGCTGAAAATCCAAGTGCATGCTGGGAAAAGGTAAGGGAGACACAAGGCACCTTTTGTGAAGCAGAGGCTCGGGGCTCCCACCGTCACATGAGGTCAGTTTCTGAACATAAAAGCGTTCGTGCTAATCAAAGCAGACGGGGGCTGCGTCGGAGCAAAAAAAACCCACCTTCCTTGTAATAGGGCGAGGCCACGCCTGCTCAAAGATGAACATGAATGAAGCTTTTCTTAAGGATCTGCCCAGCAAAGAGAAATGCAACAGTTAGCCCTTGCCACCTCAGTACATTTCACAAAAGGCTAAGAAGTATTATTTCCCCATTTTATGAGACTGGGAAACTGAGGCACCAAGAAACCAAGCTCCAAATTTTCCAAAGTGGCTGCTGATTTAGGGTGTCAGACTAGAGATACTCAGAGTCTGATTTATAAGAAGCTTTGAGAACTTCCTTGACAATAAGGGTAAAGGTCACCTCTGCAGAAGATGGAGCTTTCTCAGGGACTACTTACTGAACCATCTTCCCCAAGAACTAGGAACCATCATACGCACACCACATTTCTTTGACCTGGAGTTCTCTAACATCAATACACAGGAACAAGTCTATTTGGAAACACCTAACCCCTTCCCCAAACAAGACTGCACACATTTCTCTCCCGGGGAAGAGGAGAAGAGAACTAACAACAGGATAGTGGTTTTCAAGTATCTAAAAGGGTGTCACAAAGAGGAGGGAAAAAAATTGTCTCCTTGGCCTCTGAGGACACAACAAGAAGCAATGGGCTTAAACTGCAGCAAGGGAGGTTCAGGTTGGACATTAGGAAAAACTTCCTAACTGTCAGGGTGGTTCAAATACTGGAATAAATTGCCTAGGGAGGGTGTGGAATCTCCATCTCTGGAGATATTTAAGAGCAGGTTAGACAGACACCTGTCAGGGATGGTCTAAACAGTGTTTGTTCCTGCCGTGAGGGTAGGGGACTGGATTTGATGACCTTTCAAGATCCCTTCCAGTTCTAGTGTTCTATTAAATGGATGTTGGCCAAGTCCCAAAGGATACGTCTAGACAGCGGTGCTATTTCGGGATACATCTAGTATCCCGAAATAGCATTTTCCGTATCTTAACAGCATACCTGTTATTTCGAAATGCAGTCGAAATAATGGGCTTGCTATTCCAACGTCCTGGTAAACCTCATTCCATGAGGATCAAAGCACTTGTCGGAATAGTGGTCTATTTTGAAAATGGTGCTGTGTAGACCGCACCAAATTTCAAAATAGGCTCTGGAGGTGCTCAGATATTACAGTGTGGAGAATGATAGAAGAAGATACAGAGCATAGAGGAGGTTATGCAGGCTCTCAAGCACCTCTGAAAAATCAAACTCAAGTGCGGCCCCCATAATTGTTGGGCAGTCTTGAAAACGGTGGCCAAAATGATTTACGCCACATCACTCTAGGAGTCAATGGTCAAAGGGGGAACAGAACTCAGATCAATGAACTTCCTCTACTGTGGCGCGGTCTGCATTTCTTGCTCCACTTTACAGTTGGACACACCAGATTAAACCATGGCCTCATGCATTGCTCAAATCCTGCTGCTTCAAAAGTCAATCTTCCCCAGACCCCTTTTTTCTCTATATGATGCCCCAGCTACCTATGAAAAGTGGTTTATATGGAACAAAGACCTCAGTCCTTACCACACTTGTGATTAGAATGGATTATACCCTGGCACTTGAAATGGGTTTGCACATGTTACCATTTGGGTCAAAGCCAGCTCCGGTTACAGCACCATATCTAGGTTACCCTCCGGCTGGATTTGATCCTCTGTAACTAGATGCTTCCCTCTTTAAGTAAAGGTTGTCAGCCCATGTCTGCCAAGATATTTTTCTTTGCCATCCAAAGCTGATGCTTTTTTTTTTTTTTTTTTAAGGGAAACTTCATGGTGGAGAAGATTTCTGATTTAAAACTTCCAAGCAGTGGTGATGAAATGGTGTATAAAGGCTCCAAACCACATCCTTCTGCTGCCTTCTCTTACCAAGGGAGAGACATGGCTTTGGGACTCCACAAAAAGATGGAGGGATCTTCACTTTCACATGACCTGTCAACATGGCACTTGCTTCCTGAAATTGCTAGTGCCTCTGTATGGTAATGTTGCCGACTATCACGATATTTGGTGACTTTCTTAAAGCTCCAACTCCTGGAGTCATGTGAAAACATTTTTTAAAAATAAAAGCTGAAATGTGCATAAGTATCTAGCCCTTATAATTGGGGGAGGGAGAGAAACCTAAAGCAGGGGTAATCTAAAGATTCAAAAGCCGGACATTACATTTAAAAGAACCCCAAAGTATTATTTTGTTTTAAAAATGTTTCATGGTAATTGGGGATCTAATTCATGATTCTTGAAGGCTGGGGATGCTATGGGAGTCATTAGCAAGTCAGTGACAAGGCAAGTCAAGGAGACAGAGCAAGAAATAGAATTCTAGCCCATCTCCACTAACAGCATTCATAGCCTAAGACAGAAAATGCTCACAATGATATCGAAGGGAATCTCTGTACAGAAGGGACAAACTGCAAAGGAACATAGCAGCTGAAAGATTAAACTGTTTGGGGGAGGAGGGAATTATTTAAACTAGCTGCCGGGGAGAACGCAAGAAGGTTGCAAGGGGCGCTCATGCTGGGCAAAGACGTCCACAATGGAAGTGGGGGGAAAGGCAGCAGAAACTGCTGCTCCAGGGAGACCATGCAATTAGCAAATCCACTCTGTCCCCCAGGTCCGGTGGCTGCAGTCCTTCCACGAGTGAGCCAAGAGCTGTTCAGCAACGAGAGCTGTGGGAGGGTTTCTCGTCCAGATTTGCTTAAACCCAACAGGCAGAAACCTGCACTTTTTTAACTGAACGTAAGAACATAAGAATGGCCACATTGGGTCAGACCAAAGGGCCATCTAGCCCAGCGTCCTGTCTGCCAACAGTGGCCAATGCCAGATGCCCCAGAGGGAGGGAACCCAACAGGGAATCCTCACGGGATCCCTCCCCTGTCACCCACCTCCAGAGAAACAGAGGCTAGGGACACCATTCCTACCCATCCTGGCTAATAGCCATTGATGGGCCTAACCTCCATGGATCTATCTAGCTCTTTTTTGAACCCTGTGGAAGTCCTAGTCTTCACTACATCCTCTGGCAAGGAGTTCCACAGGTGGACTGCTCACTGAATGAAGAAAAACTTCCTTTTGTTAGTTTTAAACCTGCTGCCTATTCATTTCATTTGGTGACCCATAGTTCATATATTGTGGGAATAAGTAAATACATTTTCCTTATTTACTTTTTCCACACCAGTCACGATTTTATAGACCTCTATCATATTCCCCCTTAGTCTCCTCTTTTCTAAGCTGAAAAGTCCCGGTCTTTTTAATCTCTCTTCATATGGGACCCATCCCAAACCCCTCAGCATTTTCGTTGCCCTTTTCTGAACTGAAGGTCAAAGACTTCCTGAGTCTGTTGTCTCCAATACATGGATGGGTTCTAATGCCAGTCCTAGAGATTACTGCAGCAGAGACATGACCCATCCATCACCCTGCAGCTCCACTGGCAGTAGCAGGATGACCTCAGAAGGAAGTCTAACTTGGACCATGCTGTGCACAATTCATCGCAGCCTGTAGACCCAGGGTGGGGAGGAGAGCGGGGGACCAGCAGCTGCCCATGGGGGATAAATTCCATCCCTCCCCTTCCACTGCAGCATTCTTGGCCGAGTCTCTGGTGGGGGGAACTTTCCAGAGGAAAGGAGGGAACAGTTGCTCCTTGAACGATAAAATGATGCTGTGTGTTCCTTTCAAGGCCAACTTGCTGGGGCAGGCGTCTATGGACAGCTACTAAGGAAAACCACCTCTTTGTGCCTGAAAATAAAAAAATCACCTTACATTAAACCCCCCTCCCAGAGATGGGATGCTGTCTCTGATCCTGGTGCATCAGTGCCCCATGTGTGGCCTCCTCCCTGCACACCTCCAAAGCAACACCGCCCAGCTAAAACACACCCACGGCAATGGAGTTCCCTCAAGTGGATGAACAGGGATGGAGCATGAATGGAGGTCAGGCTTGCTCCAGAGGGGCCGGGACTTTAACAGGGCTCAAAAAAGAGCTAGATACATTAATGGAGGTTAGGTCCATCAGTGGCTATTAGCCAGGATAGGTAGGAATGGTGTCCCTAGCCTCTGTTTGTCTGGAAACGGATGACAGGAGAGGGATTACGTGAGGATTCCCTGTTCTGTTCACTCCCTCTGGGGCACCTGGCATTGGCCGCTGTCGGAAGATGGCTGGATGGCCCTTTGGTCTGACCCAATGTGGCCATTCGTATGTTCTCAGTGAGAGTTGCATCAGAAAGGGGAAATGCCCTAGAGAACAGAAAACATGCCTTGAGAGCAGAATACACCAATGCCCACGCCAATAGCACACGTCAAGAATGCACGTCACTGCTGTGCAGACCCAGCGGAGAGAGGACTTTAGGGTCCTCTCCTCCCAGCACTTTTCACCCCCCAGATCTTTCAGCAGGATTCCGACCCTGCTGTCCTTATCCCGCATCCTGTCGGCAGCCTACTTGGTTTATTGTTTTACAGCGTCGAGCTTGTGTTTCAGGCCCCGGCCTTTCCTCCATCCCTGCCACGGCTTTGCCAGAGTCTCAGCTGCTTCCACCTGGAGTCCAGCTGTACCACTCCACCTCCTAGCCACAGGCGGCAGAAAAGTAGGGATTACAGAGAGGAGTAGGGGTGGGACTTCTTGGGGGGGGGGGGGCAGGATGTGGTATGGGCCAAAGTGCATTAACCCCTGAAACAGGGAGAAGCACCCTCAGAAAAGCCTCCGATGGAGCCCCATGCTTTTGAGCAGAGTAGTGGGGTTGTGGGGAGGGGAGCTTGGAGGCATTAAGGCCACAAAGCCGTAGCAAATGAAGACAGCCACGTTTTGCTGCTGCACGGCGGCTTAACAAATACGGTGACCAACTCTGCAATCCCTCCCTCACACACGGGGCCGAGAAACAAGCCATGTGCAGCGCCTTCTCCTTTGCCCCAGCCCCATGCTCACTCTGACCAGCTCAATGCAGCAGCTCCTGATGGATGCCTCTGGCACGTTGGCAGGACCAGCACTGGATCAGAAAGCCTCCTCGCTTGTAGGTCTGGACTCTCCCCGCCCCAAACAAGCCCTGCAGAGGAGCTTGCGCTCATTACCTTAGACTTCACTACATCCCCACTGGACAAATTCCCTCCTACCCGCAATGCTAGTGGACTCTCCAGGCTAGCAGAGAACGCTTTAACGTGATCCAATGGCTGGAAGTTGCAGTCAGAGTGGAGATGAGGGATGTAAAATCCAATTTAAAAAGTTAACTGGTTAAACTGGATGTTTAACCGGTTAACCAGGATCCTACTGGCAGGGGGTTGCTCCAGCCTGTCCAGGCCCACTGTGCCACAAACTGCTCCAGCCTGGCTAGGCCAAGCCCGCTGAACCATGCCAGGCCAGGCACTGGTTAACTAGTTACCCCTGTAAGTGTACCAGTAAGAAGAATGCTTACCTCGTAACCAGTTAACCCTTTCCATCCATAGTGGAAACAGGGTTTAATTTTTATCACCGGGAGTAATTAACCACTGGAGCAATGTTCCAGGCAGAGGTTGGGATGAGTTCTTAGCACTGGGTATTTTTCTCACAGCTTTAGGAATTATTTTGGGGAAGTTTTGTTACATGGGAGGTCAGACGAGATGCTCACAGTGGTCCCTTCTGGCGTGGCTATCTATCTCTCTATGAAAACCCAGATGTTTGCACAAAGAAATCAAAGCTATTTCACCACCAAAGCACCAGCCAATCGGGGGGAAACCCTGGAGCCAACTTCTCTGTGCTCCAAGACAAACACTGTACAACCGTGAATTAATTTAGGCCAGCTAATATTTGCATTACTCTAGCACCTGCAAAGGCCCACTGTGGTAGGACGATGGTGAGACAGTCCTTTGACACGTTTCTATGGCCATGTCTGTACGTACCCGCTAGAAGCTCAATCTTCTGGACCGCGATTTAGCAGGTCTAGTTAAGACCAACTAAACTGAATGCTGAGGGCACCTCCAGTTGGCACCGGTACTTCTACCAGTCACAGGGAGTAAGGCAAGCTGAAGGGAGCCTTTGCTCCCATTGACCTTCCACTGTGAAGACAGCACCAAGCTCGGTCTCAGGTATGTTGACTCCAGCTACGTTATTTAGGCAGTCGGAGTGACGTCCCTTAAGCCAACCTTCCGGGTCTAGTGTAGACATGGCCTTTGAGATGATGCCCATATGACCAGAGAATAATCCCAGTTTGGGGGTTAGACTCATCTTGAACTAAGTCGCTGTTTGACTTGATTGCATAGCAAAACAAGAGCCCTACGCACTCGGCACGCACAGCCTAGCAGAGCGTATTTAGAGTGACGTGCAGCTAGACACACCCCTGAGCAGTGTCGTTCAAATCCTGAGTCCGGGGACGTTTGCTTTGTGATTTTGGTTCAGCCCATCATAGAAACAAGCCCCGGCACCAATTCCAGACCCGAGGGCTACTGCCTTCCTTGGTCCTTAGAGGTCCAGAGTTTTGCTCCATTTTCTAACAATAGTTCTTCCTCCTGGGCTTTACCCCTGTTCATCTAATTGCTTTCCTGTGGTGCACCGTGCTTCTGCAGCGATGCCATTCACTGGCAGGGTTTTCCCATCGCCCTGCAAATGCTCCTTAAAAGAGCAGCAGAAGAGAGAGACCGCTTCCAGCAGCACCTGGCTGTGTCTCCTGTTCCATCAGGGAGCCAAGGAAGGCTCCCTACTGGGAAAAGCAAACGGCTCTGGGAGACGGCGAGGGGAGGAATCCGCTCCCTGCATTCCGCCTTGCCAACAGCCGCCACCCACGCCTGGCCTGGCTCCCACTCCCAGCGCTGAACTCCTGACCCCCCCCCCCCCGCGGGAGAGTCCTGGGACAGCCTGCGCCTGGCTCCCCCATCAGCCTATCCTGGGTGGCGTGCATTAATGCCAGCAGCAGCCACCACTGCATCCCCCCAGCTCTCCAAATCAGATTAAACCCACAGAGCAGCTGGTGCCTTGTAAGCTACAACACTGTAATAATCCCCCCCCACCCACCCACACACACGCCCTGCCCCCCCTGTTCCTGTTGAGTGACTGTAGAGGAGGGGGATGGGAGAGAAGAGCCGCTAGTTTTAGACCAGGGATGGGCAACCATTTGTGATGGGGGGGGGGAGGTACTCCATGATTGTGGTAAGGGGTCAAGGGCCGCACTTTTCTACGGAGGGGTGCAGGGTCTAGGATGGGTGCAGAAGGGAGCTCGGGGTGCAGGAGAGGACGTGGGGGTCCGGGAGGGAGGTTGGGAGAAGGAGGGGGGTTGTGGCCTGGGGCAGGGGATGGGGGTACAGAGTTAGGGAGGGGATATGGCTGCAGGAGAGGATTCTGGTCTGGTGCAGGAGTGTAGGAGGGGATGGGAACTGTAACCTGGGGCAGGAGCAGCAGGGGGTGTAGAGAGTTTGGGCAGTGGAATGGGGCAGGGAGTTTAAAACATAAGAACGGCCATGCTGGGTCAGACCAAAAGGCCCATCTAGCCCAGTATCCTCTCTGCCCACAGTGGCCAATACCAGATGCCCCAGAGGGAGGGATCACAACAGGTAATCCTCACACAATCCCTCTCCTGTCATCCATTTCCAGACAAACAGAGGCTAGGGTCACCATTCCTACCCAGTCTGGCTAATAGCCATTGATGGACCTAACCTACATGAATCTATCTAGCTCTTCTTTGAACCCTGTTAAAGATCTAGTCTTCACCTCATCCTGTGGCAAGGAGTTCCACAGGTTGACTGTGCGCCGAGTGAAGAGAAACTTCCTTTTGTTTGTTTTACATACAATTGATTTTGTTTGCAGCGTGGTTCTAGCATGCTGGTCCCCAGGACGCGACAGAGACACGGGGTGGGGGGAGGCGATATCTTTTACCGGACCCACAAGTCCTCGAGCTACACAGAGCTCTTCCCGCTACGGCCATCGGTCCATCAATCAATATTACTCCCCACCTCCTTCCGTCTCTCAGAAATAAATAAGAGTCATAAGCGAGGAAGACTCAGAAATTCCACAGCAAAGGGTCGCATTGGGTGAGATTAAAGTTCCATTCATGGAGCCTGGGAATTGAAGCAGCGACGATGAGAAAAGTCCTGGGATTTTGATTTATTTGTACCATAGCTGCACCTAGGAGGCCCCGGGGACAGACCCCACGGCGGCAGGTGCTGTGCAGACTCAAAGCAAAGTCCGTTTCCCTCCCTCGAATGCTGCAGCAGCAGCCTGGGTGCCAAGCCACAGCCGGACACAGCATGGGCGGGGGGTATGCTAGGCGGGGGAAGGCACGGACGTCCCAAACCCCCAGCCTGGCCCCACCAATACTCTGCCCCTAGAGTGCCTACTGGGGACAGAGAGGTCGCCTGCCCTCCTCATGCTCTAGGGCTGGGAAGGCTCTGTCTGTGCGAGGCCACACCTCCTTGTGATGCAGGAGGTGGGCCCTAGGCAGAAGGAGCAGGGGTGGGGGCTTGCCTCCCCCAGCCCTATCTTCACCCACTGCCCAAGGGACACAGGAAGGAGACTCACAGCCTTCCAGCCTCAGCGGCTATAATGTTGCTTATACGGATGCTACGCAGACAGAGGGAGACAGGAATATGATGGAGGTCTCACCCTACTGGAGCAGTAGGCTCTATTTCATTCTCCTTCAGGTTGTCTGCCTCTTCCCCTCCACTTAATTTCCATCTCTTATGGCTCCCTGTAGCAGAGACAAGAATGTTGCCTTTTCTATGGAAAACGCTAAAACGGGGTAACACCTTCGCTGCCTGCAATCCGATTTTTTTTTTCCCTCCACTCTCTTTTCCTCCCTCATGTGCTACCAGATTTTGCTACAGAGCCTCTAAGCCTGTCTAATTGAAAAAACATGACTGAGGCTAATTGACAGCAGAAAACAGAGGGAACATTTGCTCAACATGATTTACGGCAGCAAAGCAACCACCTTCCCCCAGTCTTGTGCCTCGCTCAGAGCCCTACTGCCAGAAACAGCGCAGCCAGGGGGAGCAAAAAAAAAAAAAGTAATTAGTGTTTAATTTTTTAACCATTTTTTACCCCCTTTTTAATTGCTTTACATAAACCTGTCCGGGAGTTTTATGACTTCCAAAGTTATGCCCCAGTCTAGTCCTCCTCGCTGGTTTTAATTAGAGCGAGACACGTCTGGCACAGCGAACCAGAAGAGGAAGAGTATCGACACAAAAGCCCCATTTCAGAACTGTGTGGCTGTTGTAAGGGCCCAGAACAGCACAGAGTGGGTAGCCCAGGGCCGGAAGATCACGGCTTGTGTGAAAGCTACAGAGAAAAGGCTCTCTCCGGCCAATCGTTAACACGCCCTATTTCAAAGCAGGTCCGGCTTTGGCTGACCAGAAAACGTCGCTAGATATTAATAGTACCTAGGCCACGCCGGAACCCGCCCCAACACCTTACCGTCAGGGTGCCCCTTAACCCTCAGGCCCTGGGGCTGGCCGGCCGTTGGCCTTCCCGTCTGCACCTGACCCGACTGGACCCGACCTGGGGGAGGAACGGAGAGGTTTCCCAAGGGGACGTTGGTTTGTTGCAAGGCAATGCTTACAGGAAGGCTGACAGGGAAAAAACAAGCACAGGCCTCTGAAAGTTTTGCTGCAAAATAGGGTTGCCAACACTCAGGTCGGGATTCACTCTTCTGGAAATCTGGGGCTATTAGATTTAGGGGGTCCCCCAGGCTCTGGGGTGGGGCCAGAGATGAGGGGTGTAGGGAGCCATTAGGGGCTCCAGGCTGGGGCCCATGGGTTTAGAATGTGGAAGGGGACTTGGGGTTGGGGTGCAGCACAGGGTGGGGTGCTTACCTGGGGCAGCCTCCTTTTGGGGGGCTGGGAGGGGGGGGGGGCAAGTGGCTCTGCATGCTGCCCAGCCCTCGCTTGCATTCCAGCCCTGCAGCTCCCAGTGGCTGCCATTCCCGAGGGTAGAGCCTGCAGGTGGGGAAAATGTGTAGATAGGGCACCTGGTGGTTACAGTTCCAGCCTAGTGTGTGTGTGTGGGGGGGGGGGGGGGGGGAGAGAAATGGGAGCGCCTGGAGCTGCCTCCCTCCCTCCCATGAGGCAGGGCTAGAACACATGGGCTTTGGTGTCTACAGCCCCAGCTAAGAGGGCCCTCCATAAAGATCTGCACTTTAGGCTGCCTGGAGATTTTTTTGTTGGGGCCCCTCTTAGCCAGGGCCTGGGCTTCATCCCCTGAAGCCCCCCTCTTAATCCAGCCCTGACGCCACTTCAGGATGGGCCTGGAGTCATCCAGAATCGGCATCAATCTCTCAGTGATGACTGAAAGCCATCCTGAAGAGTCTAACAGGATAGGCTCAGAAAATAAGGCGGTCATGTTGGTGGAGAGGGGGGGAAAAAAAAAAACCCTCTCTCCTGGAATAGCTTCAGTCCGAACTGGCAACCCGCCTGCAAAACTGCTTTTCAACTACTTGGCATTCCCGAGGCAGTGTGCGTTTGCTGGTCGTTTTCTGGGTCTCCTCTCCCTGACTCAGGCCTGCATGGGCAGACACCCGATGTGAATGGTGTGAAAAGACGTTCCCACAACACACCCAACCGAAGCCACGGGGGGGAAGTCCTGGCCCACAGGCCCTGAAGCTGCCTCAGCATCCGTGGGATGGGAGGACAGTGCGGAAAGCCTCTAAAATCCATACGCACGCTGGAGGAAAGTAAAGGTGTGGGGCAGGAGGGGGGAAGATTTCAACCTTCAGCATCCTGGTAGTCACTTGACCCTTTGCATTAAAGCCTCCGGGAATCAAGAGAAGCAGAAGGTCCCTGCCGTTTCTCTTCAGCGGAACCAAATTTCCTCTCCAGATCAGAGCCTCCAGAAGTGAGACAGGCCTCCAATCTGGCCACAGGCCTGGGCAGCCTGGGGGTAGGCCAGCTACTGGAGAGGGGAGCCGTCTCTGGCAGGGTCATGCACACACGCTGGGCTGCCCGGAGGGAAAGGCTGGCGATAGCTCTGACTGCAAGCCCACTGACATCAGACTCCACGGGGCTTTGGATCAGACCCTGTGTCTGCCTGTGGTCCAGGAGGCGGGAGGCCTACAGGAGGAATAAGCCCTAGACACCAGCGCGTGAGTGAGGTGCCTTCTGCTACGAGGCATAACTGACCCACAACACGACATAATTTGTGATAGCACCACTTAGCGCTGCTCGGACTCGACTTTTACCTCACAGGATCGACATAAGCACCTGTGCTGGGGAGGCCAAGCCAGCACAGACCACCGCACTGCCACTGCTCTGCTTTGGCGGGGGGCAGGGGCGCACACTGCAAAACGCCACGCATCTCAGCTCCCACCGCCTCCGTGGCTGCTCAGGGTCCCATTGCGCTGTGCCTGCCAAAGCTCAGCAGTTCCCTGCGCGTGCAGCCCAGCCCCAAAGCAGAGTCACCTGGCACCACGGAGCAGGGCGCTCGATCCAGCTCCGTGCACACGGTAACGAGCATGCTGACACCCGGCGGCTATTACAATTACAAACAGAACTCCCGAGGAAAGCACCTTAGGATTAAAATAAATTAGAGCCATCTCCATGGCAACGGAGCCGCCAGTTTAGACGCCATGATTATTTTCAAAGGTGAAGGGGAGAGAATTTTGCAGGGGCTGGTAAGTTGCAGTGCACGGTAAATGGGAATGCACATTGCCTCCCCTTCTTAGCTGTTAACCTCTTAGGAAGAGCTGGCAAGTGAGGGTCCAAACACCATCTACCTCCTTCCCCAAATGCCTACCAGCCACCACTGTTCCTTTCCTGCGTAGCCTACAGCAAAAGCCCATGCAGTCTGCATGGCTCTTCACCAGTGTTCCCTCATTTTTTCCATCCATGTGTACAATGAATTTTGTTATGTGCACCAAGGCATGTGCAAATGTGCACCACCAGTAGAAACCCAGGCTGCTGGCTGTGGGCGCTCTGGTAATCAGTGGGGTGGCATCTGAATTTCTCCTGGGTAGTCACCCAAGCGCACGGCTTACAGGGAACACGGGTCCTCACAAACCCCGGAGCACACCAGTGCAGCCATATGTATAAACATCCTTTCAGCAGACACCAACTGACCTGCAGCTTCAGCTCCTGAAATGCTGATGCTATAGTACGGGGTGGGCAATCATTTCAGTTGGGCGGCCACTCCAAAAATTGGGTAAGTGGTCACACTCTTCCATGATATCCATTGAGGTGGCGCAGGGTCTGGGATGGAGGATGGGTGCAGAATGGAGCTTGGAGTAAGGGATTGGGGTGTAGGAGCGGGTGTGGGAACTGGGAAGGAGTCTGAGTGAAGGAGAGGGGGTTGTGACCTTGGACAGGAGACTAGAGTGGAGGAGGGGGTGGAGGATCTGGGAGGAGGTTGTGACCTGGGGTAGGCATGCAGGCGGGGGTGCAGGGTGGTCTGGGAGGAGGTAAGGATGCAGGAGGGGGCAGAGGGTTGGGAGGCAGGAGGGAGGGGCTGGGGTGACAAGAGGCAGGCTCTGGTGGGGGGGAGCACTTACCTGAGTGGCTCCTGGCCAGCAGCCCAGCAGATTCCTCAGCCAGGCTCCCTGCCTTCCATGCCCCCATCGGTCACTAAGAGCAGCCAGCTGCAGGGGCCATGTGCTGCTCTGAACACTGCGAGCTTGGGGGGGGGGGGGGGAGGGGAAGGGTACTTTGTAGCCCAAAACAGTGCTGCAGTGTAGACATAACCTTACTGTGCATGTGCAAGCCGTGCTGCCCCTCTGAAACACCGCTGCAGCATTTCAAAGGGGGCAGTGCCGCACAGCTGATCCCAGGCTCCGTGCACCGGCGTTTCAAAGGAGCTGATCCCAGGCTCCCCGCCTACAGTACTTCAGTGAGGTGACCTGAAGGTTGGGGTTTTTTTTTTTTTTTAAACAGTGTAAATGTTTTATAAATAAAATATAAAGTGAACACTATACACTTTGTATTCTGTGCTGTAATTGAAATCAATATATTTGAAGATGTAGAAAACATCCAAAAATATTTAAATAGAAAGTATTCTTCTTATTGTTTAACGCTGCAGTTCATCGTGAGTTTAATCACGATTAATTGTTTTAATCACTTGACAGTCCTATTTGAAATATAACAGGCTCGCTAGTCCGATATCCCTGTAACCTTCGCTCCACAGGCGTAAGGGATGGTTCGGAAGAGTGATTGATTTAGAAATCAGTGCTGATAGACAGCGCCAAAGTTCAAAATAAGTTAATTCGAAATTAACTCGAAAGAAGCTATGCAATTTGTGTCTCTCAAATTGTGTAGCTTATTGCGAGAGCCGGGTGCAGTACAGATGCACCCTAAGCGTCTCCGATGGTCACAGAGCAGAGCGGAGTAATGTGGCTTGAACTCAGAAAAGCCCCGGCCATCAACTGAAATGTGCTCACCCTGGAAAAGTGGGCTGCCAAACAGGAGTCACGGTCTCCCCCCCATCATTTCTCTCACTTGGTTTGTCTGTTTGACTCAGTCCGGACTCCTTGAAGGTTAATCCGGTTCAGCTGAACGTTTCAAGAGGGGACATGCAGGAAGGAGGCGGGAAACATGAAGGGGAAAGACAGAGGGGGGGATGGGATGGGATGGAAACATGAGTGTGGGTAACAGGCACCTGATGCAGAAAAGGGGGGGGGGGTGCATTTTCCTCCCTTTTCTGAGCTTGGCACTGAACAAATGACCAAATCTCGGGATGCCTGGAAGGGATTCCTCCTAGGGGAAACAAAGGATTAGTCTCCTAATGAACCACGCCAGCTCTGGATATGCTCACCTATGTGCTCTGAAGTACCAAAAATAATAATAAATAATAATAATAATTAGCCGTTTCATTCCTAGGTTCTGTCATCTTCGCCCTGGGAGCGCCCTGGCAACAGCACGCCTGTTTCCCAGAGGAAGCATGCAGGGCCGCCCACCCCAACCGCCCCATTGCTGGGCACGCTTTGAACTACCTCCGCCTCAATCAAGTTTGAATTCCTCCACCTGCAAACGGGGCCTCAATGGGCGACAAGCACCCCAACACGAGGGGCACAAAAATTAGCCCTGCAGGCAGGTTAAAACGCTGTGGGATTCCTTCCTTTGGTCTCAGTAACTTTAGAGCCTTGGGGTCATGACTATTTCTACTAAAAACCCTCGACAGTGAGAAATGTGAGGGGACACCAAATTGGCGGGGAACATAGGGACCTTGGAAATTGAAACGAGGGCCTGTCCGGTGGTGTGTCTCAGAGGTTAAATGTTGGCTGCCAAGTCAAATCTTCAGAGCCATCTGCTATCGCTACAGTATAGGTAGAGCTTAGGGTGTCATGCATTAATTCACTGCTAAGAACGGCCACACTGGGTCAGATTAAAGGTCCATCTACCCAGTGTCCTGTCTTCTGACAGTGGCCAATGCCAGGTGGCCCCCAGAAGGAATGAAAAGAACAGGGAATCATCAAGCAGTCGTATCCCTGTTACTATTTCTACCCATCCTGGCTAATGGCCATTGATGGACCTAACCTCCATGAATGTATCTAGCTCTTTTTTGAACCCTGTGAAAGTCCTGGCCTTCACAGCATCCTCTGGCAAGGAGTTCCACAGGTGGGCTTCGCACTGCGTGAAGAAACATTCTCCACACCTCAGTGCTGTTGAGGGCATGTTTCCGAACATTTGCAGTACAACGGTTAGGGTGGCAGTGTGGGATCTGTGTCGGCGATGGAAATAGAGACCTCGTGTGCAGACACTGCCAGAGTGTTCCTTGCCCAAAGCGGCCTAATTTCTCATCTTCACACTCATCAGTTTCAGGCATCGAAGGGGAAATCTTACTTGATTCAAAGGATGCTGGGGGGGAGGGGGCGGGGGAGAGGAAACCTGGGTTCAGATCCCTGCCTTAGCATGGACTTTTGGTGCTTTGAGTCCCCATCTGGCCAATGGGGCTAATTAGCATTTTCCTACCTTACAAGGGCTCAGATACCATGGTAATGGAGGCCATAGACAGGCACACTGATGAGAGGGGGAGAGGGTCTCCGCCCCTTTTACCCGGGCCCCAACCCCTTCCTGGAGCATGCACCCAGCCCATCCTCTCCCCCCCCCTCCCCACAGACTCATCAACTCTGTCAGCTCCCCCTGGCCATGGAAGTACCGGCACCTGCGCTACCGTTAGAACCACAACATTAGAAGGAACCGCAAGGGTCAGTTTGCCTCAGCCCCTGCCAAGCTGCAGGAGGAGTTGTGTCCAAACCATCTAAGACAGGTGGCTCTCCAGCCTCTTTTTGAAACACCCCCAGCGAAGGAGCGTCCACAACCTCTCAAAGCAGGCTGGTCCATTCTGCTATTGCTAGGACAGTTAGGAAACTTTTCCTGACGCTTCATCTAAATCTGCTCTGTGGTCGTTCAAACCCATTTCTTCCGAGGTGAAGTAAAACACTTGATTAAACCAAACCTAAATGGGGAAGGAGAGGGGGGTCTTAACTATTTGATAGCATCCCTACCACACCTGAGCCAGGCTGTGCAAGCTGGGACCTCATCAGCACACAGTTGGCTGTATCCCCCGGTGTCAGATCTGAGGGAAATAGAGTCAAAACAGAGCCAGCCTCTCTATCTACATTACTCCTCCAGTGCAAAGGGCCAAGCAAAGGGGAAATTGGTGGTGTCTACCCATCTGTCCTCTTCAAGTGAAAAAACAAGCCAGGTGCGCCAAGAACGAGACACGCTCCCCCTCCTCCTCCAAACGGACTCTCTCCCCTGAAATCCGAGAGCTGTCGCCTGCGTGCTGCACAGTTTAGTTACAATTGTTCTGTTAAACCGTCTAAACCAATGGAAGCGAAGTGCTAGAACATAATCTCATCTCTTTAAAGTTAGGTGCGGAGCAAACCCTTCTATGTGCAGGCAGAATATGAAAAGGTGATGAAAAGAGATGAATCAACTTTTCTACTGGCCTGGCCTCCTGCTTAAGCAACTCTCAAAGTGCTTTTGTAAACCTACCAGGGCATCTTGCTGAGCAGGAAAACGGTCAGAGACCAGCACCTGAAAATTTGGGGGCCCCGCTGGGTCTTAATGTCCATCTCCCGCCTCTTCCGCTCCCTGGTCGGTGGCTCTGCTTCCGTGAGAGAAGATCTAGTGAATTGCAAAGTGACAGAGCCGGCCAGAGCTCTGAGCAGAAACTGAGCCCATCGCGTGGTAATGAAACCATTGAACAGGCATTTGCCAACCCCCAGTCTAGACCGTCAGTTTCTGAATTTACTGTGTGAGGCGACAGGGCCTGTGTTTCAAATATTTCATTAGTGTGTTGCTGATGATTGTAAGTAAAACCATCTCTAAAAAATCATTGTCTGCCCCAGCTGTTTCCCACCATAGGGGTACCAGTTTAATAGCCCTGCACAGGGCCCCATAAATCCTAAGGACGGCCCTGCCTGCCACTCAGCACCTCCAGTTACTCCCTCCCCTCCCAAGAAAATTGCTCAGAGATCTGGTGTGTGGCCTCATAAATTAAATGTCTGTCCGGGAGGGTTGAGATCCTCCAAGGAAAGAGGCAAACAAAATAGCCAAAGCGTTATCCCTCCCAGAAGGGGTCAGAACGTCGTACGGAATTCCACCGCAGAAATCAATCGATGAAACAGACACTAACAGTTTAGATCAGGGGTTCCCAACCTGGGGTATGCGTACCTGGGGGTACGAGAAGCTTGTCAAGGAGGTACGGGGAATATTTGGTAAATAACTAGATTATCCTAATTGAAATATTCCAAAAGTAGTAGTGTTAGTGAAAAAAGTTGTGGATTCTAGAGTTTAGAATTTATTTCCTTTCATATTGAATGGGGGGTACGGGAAGGTTTACTAGAAGCCAAGGGGGTACAGGGACCGAAAAAGGTTGGGAACCCCTAGTTTAGATGGTATCTTTTTTGGGTGGACATTTTCTGGAGTTTAGACTTGTCTGGACACAGGGAAATTCAGCAAGAAAATGTCCTTGCCAGAAAAAAAGGCCACTTTGCACCCTCCCCCCCACAACATGTCCGCCCGCTCTACATTTCACTAAAAGGCCTCAAGCACTTTTCTGGGAGAGCTTTGTCAACAGGCCCCCTCCCTTCACCTTGTTTGGAGACATCCGGCACACACCTGCAGCCCCTGCGCCCAACATTGTGAAGCTGTCAAAACAAACAATGTAACAGAACGCACAGCGTCCAAATCTGCAAGCCAGCGGTGGAAGGGACCACCCCAAGGCCTGGGAATTCCCCCAGAGCCAGCCAGCCGCTCCAGCAGATGGGTTTTATGAGCCCCGGAGGAGAAATAACATCGAGCATGGCTTCTAAATACACACCAGATGATGCAGGGACAGATGACACGGAGGAGATAGGGGTTAGGATAGAAAGCGGGGTGGGCGGGGGGAGCTAACCACAGGGGAAAAGTGGCCTACAGCTCCCTCCTTTCCCATCCTTCCTGCAGCTCATTCAGAAATCCAGCCAAGTCCCCTCCCTCCTCCCCTCCTACCTGCTGACATTTATTTTTACTTTGCTGGGTTTCTTCAAACTGAAATCAATTGTTATTTTACAGTAAAGTTAACTGCCTGGACACCCTCCCTTCCGTGGGCAAGAGCGAAAAAGTCCCTTCTCCCCCTGCATCGACGGCTGCTCCTCCTGAGGTCATTTATGCATTGCTGAGGGGGCGGGGGCGGGGGGAGGAAGCGATCTAACTCAAATGGATTTTGCTTTAGCAGCAATATTGCTACACTGGATGCTGGGCGACCCCAGCCCCGGTCCCCCTCTCTTCCTTTCCCGTAGTGACCCCGTCTGGAGTAACAGGATTTGCGCTTGCTTCTAAAAAGCAACCCGGCCCTTTCTGCAAACGCTGATGGGGAACGCCTCCCGCGGTGCGTCTTCCGGAGTTCAAGCTGAACTTGGTTCAGACTCAAGCCGGGCAGTTCTGTCCCAGATTCCTCCGAGGATTATTTGGGGATTTCTTTGCAGTGGGTTTTTTTTAAAAGCATGGAAAGAGCAAAAGCGCCTTGTAAAGGGGTGGGGGAGGGAAGGAGAAATTATTGTAAGTCCCGTTTCTATTTTTAAACAAGGGGCTAGAACAGCGATGGGCAACCAAGCCTAGTGAGTGGGCCCCCCCCCCCCATCAGCTCAGAGGGCCATATGATTGCCAGTGGGGGGAAACTGGGGTTCCACCTGCAGCCCCCCCACCTCCTCTCTGCTCCCTTCTCGCGCACGGGAGCGCCGCACGGCCGACTCTTCCCCCTTGCCGAAGAGCTGTGTGTTCGCCGACTCACGCTCCGCCCTGCTGTTCCCCCTCCCTCCCAGAGCATGAAACAGCAGACTCACGAGGCTCCGAAAGTGCGAGGAGTAGAAAGGGTGGGGCTCCGGTGCCCCAGGGCACAAGAGACGCATTGGGGAAGGAAGCAGACAGGAGGGCCGCGGGTTGCCCGCTCCAGGGTTAAGAGCCTCCTTCCAAGCAAACTGTGCGTAGGGCAGGGCGGAGGCGGTGGAAGAGCTTAGCTACAAGCCATGTCTCTAGTCCTGGGGAGCCAGGGGGTAATTTAGAGCAGCCTCGAGGCTGAAGTTTTAAGTTACAGCAGTTGTGACTGTTCCCTCAGTTCTGCCCTGGCCCTGCTCCCTCCCTCTGCCCACACCAAGGCTGGGGTAGTGAAAAATCAGAGGCATTCTTAGCTGCCGCTGTACCACGCCCTGAGGGGCTGGCCTCGCCGCTGCAAATTTTGAAAATACAGTGAAGAATAAAAATAAAGAAAAAGCTAAAAGGGTTTTTTCCCCCCTCAGCCCACACGTTCAGCCTCTCTGTTTTTGTGCACACAAAATGGCTCTTTCCGCTCACGTCACCCCTGTGGCTCAGAGAGGGAGCTGGGCAGAGAGACACCGGACCAGCCAACATGCATGGACAAGCAGCAGTGCCGAGACTGCAGCATGATGCTCCTTTTCCACACAAGTGTCTAGTCAAAGCGGCCATGGCCTTGTTCCAGTCGGGAGCAGAACCTGAGTGGCTGGAGGCCTAGGGGCATGGCTCCCGCCAACAGGGTGAGCGGTGCTGAGCCCTTCCTCTGAGTGATGTTCTCATCTCTGTGGTAACCAGACAGCCAAGCTAGATGGACACACTTGGCCCTTTCCCGCCTTCAAATCTAGGATAGAGTCTGGTATCTGGAGCCAAATCTTGTTTATCTACAAGGAACGGGCCAAGTCCTGCTTCCGCAAAGGCAAGAGGAACCAAAAACAGAATTCGGAGGGGTGGCCGGGTTAGTCTGCGTCAGCAAAAACAAGGTGCCCGGTGGCACTTAAACTAACACTTATTCGGGCAGATGCTGCCGTGAGATTCAGCTCACTTCCTCGGATGCTGCCGAGAAAAGGAAAGGAAAAAGAGGCAGGGATACAGAGATGGGAGTGTGGCATCAGCCGCTAATTAAATCCTAGTGGATGTGGCTCACCTCTAACAGTGATGAGAAGGAAGAGGACCCATTGTTATGGGAGAACCACTCCATGTGTCTATTTAAACCTTTTCTCCGGGGCCCACGTTTGCCTGGGAATTCCAGCTCGGCTGTTTCTCTCTGCCGAAGAATGACAATGTGCAAGTCAGAAACTGCGTGGCTAGGGAGGTGACAGTGCTCCCTCGCTGGTTGGGGGAGGTTGCGATTCGGATTGGTGTCCATTTATTTTTGTGGAGAGCCAGTCCGGTTGGCCCAATGTACATGGCCGAAGGGCGTTGCTGGCACATCGCCCATTAGCAGATGTGAATGAACCTGTGATGATGTCACTAGGGAAGATGGGCGGATAAAGTTGGCAACAGGAACTGGTAGCTGGTTCTGTGGAGGGGTGGGAAGTTTCTGGCTGAAGCCCTGCCCCTTCCAAAGGGGCAGGGCCAGGACACTTCCTGTGCTCCCCTGTTCACAGACCCCAATTAGCCTAGGGGTGGGAGAGCGCGTGAAGTCTTTGCCCCTCGCCTTTCCCCCTGGCGCCTAGAGAGAACCGCCAGCTGTTCGAAACAGCTCTCGGTTCACTCTAGCTGCCGCACACCCCTTGCAGGGCAGGGGGTTAGAGACTTTACGTACTTCCTCCACCCCCAGGCCAATCAGGGCTAGAGAGACCTGCCAGCTGTTCTGCACAGCTGGCCTTTCCCTCTGGTGCTGTGTGCCCCTGGTGGGGGGGAGGAGACTCAACCAGCTTGGCGGGCCCAATCCGGCCCACAGGGGGCTCTCTTGCCCACCCCGTCCTTGAGCAACCAACTGGAAGACTACGTATCGTGTCCTCTAACGGTTGGCGTATAACAACCTACTATCACTAGCCACTAATGAAGCTACCGCAGTAGAGAGGCCAGTGTGGAAAAGCTAACGTCTCCTATTTAAACCATACAGCATGTATTTACAATACAAACAAGAACCAGAAAGGGAAGCAGCGCAGTCTAGTTTCACAGGCCAAGAGGAGAGAATTTCAAAAAGGAACCAAAGCACGTCAATGGTGAAGAAAAGCAGGCGAAGGGGTGAAAGGGATTGTTTTGGTTTTTAGCATATTAACAGTACCCCTTTAAACTAGGTTTCAGCGATCCATGGCGAAGGGTCAGAGCCAAGTAAAATCAGCAGCAATTCTTATTTCTTTTCCTCTCCGCCACATCGAGCTCAAAGCAAAAGAAAAGTGCTGAAACAAGAAGTTTCCTTCAAGCCTCCTTTTCCTGGTGAGCTGGTTGACAATAAGTACCTGCTGGGGTCACAGAAACATGAGAGAGGCTCCTTTCACCTCTCACAAAAGCGGGAATGGGGAGGGGGGAGTCACTCTGTGCCTTTTTTTCCCATTTTGCAAGCTTTTCAGAGGAAAAAAAAAAAAGACACAACATTACCCCTTTTTTTTCCCCATCTTCTGCAGCTTTCATGGGAGATCATTTCTATCCCGCTTTGGCTCAGCAGCTCTCAGCCAAGTTTTTTGGATACCCGGCTCTCTTCCAGGGCCATAAGAGTATTTTTGCCAAGCAAGGAGGTGAAAAGCAAAGGATGTTCAGTGACAGAAAAAAAGGGAAAGTTTTTCTGCCTTAAAAGTAAAAAAAAAAGGGGGGGGGGGAAGAGGCATATGGGGCAGATTGCCTGTTAAATCAGATGAGCAATGAGGAACCCCTCAAAAGAAAGGCTCAAGTTAAGGCTAGGTCTACATTTGAACTCGATCAACAAAACTCGGTCATTCATCGGTGCTTAAAAATCATGCCACCACCCATGGACAGAAAAGTTTTGCAGCAGCAAATGAAAGTGTCAATGCTGCTTTCCTTGGCAGGAGCGCTCTGCTGCCAATCAAGCAAAAGCCCCTCATTGAGGGTGGAAGTATTTTGTTGACAAAAGGACAGAGCATTCACACCTGCTTGTAGTGACTGTGCTGAGTTGAGGCAGCCTTGTTGTTAAAAGCTGCATAGCATAGATAGGACAAGAAGCAACAGGCTTGAATTTCGGCAAGGGAGGTTTAGCTGGGACATTAGGAAAAACTTCCTAACTGTCAGGGTGGTGAAACACTGGAACAAATTGCCCAGGGAGGTTGTGGAATCTCCATCTCTGGAGATATTTAAGAGCAGGTTAGACAGACAACTGTCAGGGATGATCTCACAGGATTCGAAGCCTGGTAAATTTCATGTTTTCGGCTGTTCCAGCCTGAAATTTCATGGTGGTGTAACCACGAGGACCACACCCAAAAGGAGATGGCGGGGAGGTGGTGGGGGGTCATGGGATTGCCCTCCTCTCTTCTGTGCGGCCTTCAGAGCTGGACTCTAAAGGCAGCAACTTCAAAACTTCCTGCAGCTGCAGGAAGTCCCAAGAGGTAGGATAGGGTCTGGTCTGGCCCCCTACTTCCCACCACCAGAGCAGTCTGCAACGGAGGGACAGGTCCTGCCCTTATCCAGCCCAGTAGGAGGCAGGAAGCCCCCTTGAAACCAGGAGACATCACATTTCACTGGGAAGGGCTTATTTCATGGTCTGTGACATGGTTTTCACCATGGAGACAAAGGTAAGGGGCCCGACTGAGCAGGTTTTTAAAATTTACACTCAGTTTCAAAAGGGAGAAATATTAGATCAGATTTCTTGCCTGTCGCCCTCACCAGCTGAGATGCCCCACTCCTGTAGGGCAAAGCAATACAGAACCGGGGGGGGAGGGGGGGAGCTGCTTTTTCCACTCCATAGACCTAGGTGCCAGTGGAGTGAAAAGTTTAGTGAGTCTCAGCCGCCTCATTGCAGTTGGACCTGAAAACCGCACGCACATGAACTGAGGGCAGGGCCGGCTGCTTTAAAGAGCCTGGTCTGTTGAATGCATCAGTAATGAAACTGGGATGTTGTGAAGGCCAAGACGATAACAAGGGTCCAAAAAGAAATGGAGACGTTCTTGGAGGTTGTGTCCATCGATGGCTGTTAGCCAGGATGGGCAGGAACTGTGTCCCTAGCTGCTGTTTGTCAGAAGCTGGGAATGGGCGACAGGGGAGGGATCACGTGATGATCACCTACTCTGTTCCTTCCCTCTGGGCCACCTGGCATCGGCCACTGTTGGAAGACCGGATCCTGGGCAAGATGGATCTTTGGTCTGACCCAGTCTTATATTCCACCTCTGGCTATCTTCAGATCAAGATTGAGGGTTTAGCAAAATATAAGTTATTGGGCTTGTTACAAAGGTATCAGTACAATTGAGGAGCTTGTGCTCTACACGTAATCAGACACAGTGATCTTAGACTCCCTTCTGTCCTTAAAAATCTGTGAATCAATTCAAGACCTAGGCCATGTCTTCACTCATCAAAGCTTGGCGCCACTGTGATCGGTCTTCCGGAGTTTGATTTAGCGGGTCTAGTCAAGACCCACTAAATCGTACTCAGAGGGCACCACTCAGAGGGCCTGCGGCTGGTACTCCTGCTTCTGTGAGGAGTAAGGAAAGCCGGTGGGAGTGTTTGCTCAGGTCGGCCTCCCACTGTGGGGATGGTGGGGAAACTCAAAACAAGGCACATCGGCTCTAGCTACTTAATTAACGTAGCTGGAGCGGCGTATCTTGATTTGACCTTTCCCTTTAGTGCAAGCCTGGCCTGAGATGTGTTGGCAGCGCTGGGTGTGGAGTTGAGAGGTATCACTGATTGTGTGTGTGTGTGTGCGCGCACACGCTAAGACCACTGCTGTCAGCAAAATTCCATGTGAATTTGAATGCTTGTGAAAGCTAGACTTGAGTGCCAGTTCCCATTCGTGCTCCTTCAGTCTGCAGCCTAATAAGCATTAATAGAGATGACAGTTTATCTAAGGAATAGCCCATGCAAGCTTTTAAGTGCCTGTAATTATGTTCTGACAGCGTCAGAGGGGAAGGAAAGCCTCCAGAGCCAGGCACTGACGCATGGGGCTGTGTCGCACCCGGGCTGTGTCGAGGTGGAAGGCTCCTTCTTGCAATCGCACAGCAAGCAGCAATCTGGGGCTTAGGGAACCAAGCGACCCCACGCAGCTCTGCACTCAGGTCTGGATATGCCCATGGGCAGCACAGCCCTCCCCATAACCAACTGCAAAATGAAAGGCAGCACCTGGCAAGGTGCTGAGTGCCCCCGAAGATGGGCTGGGGGGGGGGGTGTTCTCCCATGGGAGCGGATGGGCATGGAGGGCCAGTCGCACCCCACCGGGGCTGCCTGGCCTTTTGCAGGACCCGGGCCAAAGACAGGGAGACACAGGCATTTCAAAAGCACCTCCCTTTAGCAAAAACCGGCGCACCCCGGAGAGCCCTCTTATCGGACAGAGCAGGCGCCAGCCAGCACAGCGCACACAAAAGCCCAAAAGCAGCGCTCGGGCCGAGCGAGCCTCCACTGACTATTTGCATTTCGTCAAAAGCAAACTTATAAATCCCCACGGGTTTAGCCGCGCTTCCTGCTTGTATTTATTAGCAAGAACAACAGGTCGGTTTTCCTCCTTAGACACACAAGTTTAAAAAACATCACACCATAGCTCCTACACCTCCTTCCCTTTCCAAGGCCCAGCCTCGTGTTGACTTTCCATCTCTCCACAAGCCTGGATTACACGCCCGCCAAGAAGAGCAAACAGCCTTTGAAGGCAATATTAGTTATGAACTTCAGAGGGCCGCAGCAGGAAGTGTCTTGCCTTGAGCAGTGCTGGGACCACTTCCCCGGAGCTGCTGGGGGAAAATAATTCACACAGTTCAGAGAGACGGCAGAGCCCAGGCAAGGCTGCATACCAGTGTTCCCTCTAATTTTTTTCATCTGTGTAGAATAAATTTTGTTACATGCACCAAAGCATGTGAGGATGTGCACCACCAGTAGAAACACGTGCGGCCAGCTGTGGGCACTCTCCTAAGCATGGGGCAACCTAGGAATCTCTCTTGGGTGGCTACCCAAGCACTCAGCTGTCTGGGAATGCTGCGGCATGCATCCCCCTGCCCAGCACAGCCCCCACAGTGCAGTCCACTAGCATGAACAGGAACCAGTTGCCACCACCACACAGCAGAACGTGCGTGGAGGTGCAGATTCATCCAGGAGCACTTCCCCGTAAGAACAACAACTGCCAAACTGAGTCAGACCCATGGTCCCTTCTATACCTGAATCCAGCCTCCACCTCTAGCCAGTGCCCAAACTTCAGGGGTAACATGCAGAACAAGGCAAATATAAAGGGCTCTGCCTCTGCTTTCTGCTCATAACTTCTGGCAGTCAGATTTAGGGGTGCCCTAAATATGGGGTTGCATCACTGGTCATCTTGGCTAATAGCCATTGTAAAATTGGTTTCAGAAAAGAAAAGGTCCAACTTTTGGCCACTACACCGTCCCACAGCAAGGAGTTCCACAAGTTAATTGTGCTCTGTGTGAAAAAGTATTTCGTCTTGTTTCTGTGCCACCTGCTGTCTATTAAATTAACTGGGTAATCTTTGGTTTTTGTATCAAGGGCAAGGGTGAAGAGCACTTCTCTATTCCCTCTTTTCCTCGCTGTTTGTGATTTTATAGACATCTATCATATCCCCGCTCAGCTGTCATTTTTCTAAGCTCAACAGCCCCAGTCGTTTTAGTCTCTCTCCTCGAATGGAAGCTCTTCCAGAGCTTTGATCATCTTTGTTGCCCTTCTCTGAACTGTCCCCAGTTTCACTATGTCCTTTTGGAGCTAGGTCCTGCTTTGGGGAAGGGGTTGGACTCGATGACCTCCTGAGGTCTCTTCTAGCCCTAGGATTCTAGGAGATTGGGCAACCAGAAATGGACACAGCATTCCAGGTGTAGATGTATCCTGGATTTGCATAACGGCATGATGATATTTTGTCTTACTGTCTTATCCCGTTCCTAATAGCTCTAACATTCTTATTGGACTTGCTGACCGCTGCAGTGCATTGAGCTGAAGTTGTCAGAGAACTGTTGACCGTCCCTCCAGGATCTCTTTCTTGAGGGGCATGCTTGGGACTATTTTTCCAAGGTGCATGACTTGGTACTTATCCGTGTTTAACAATTTACATCCAATTTGGCGTATGCCATACCCGCACGGGCTCTTGGCGTAAGCGCGAACCTGCACCAGTGAATGCATTCGCGCGGATCTGCTCCAGCACAGAGTTCAAACCTATGCAATCAGTGAAATGAGTCTACAAGGGCTCACTGGCAGGCACCCTGGATACGGTCTTGCACCCAGTCTGTGCTATTTTATTTTTCACTTTTTATTCAAGTTACATGGAATCATCATCATCATCATCATCATAGAACCCTAGAACTGGAAGGGACCTTGCGAGGTCATTGAGTCCAGTCCCCTGCCCTCACAGCAGGACCAAGCCCCATCTAGATCATCCCTGACAGGTGTCTAAGCTGCTCTTAACTATCTCCAGAGATGGACATTCCACAACCTCCTTCGGCAACTGATTCCAGTGTTTTACCACCCTGACAGTTAGGAAGTTTTTCCTACTGTCCAACTAAACCTCCGTTGCCGCGATTTAAGACTGTGAACATACAACATAGGCTGGTGCTTGTTACGGATCAGACTAATATTCAAAGAAGCTGGCCGCATGGCTGGAGAACGGTCTTCCTGCAAAGGGTGACCACATTTCCAAAAACCTATCCGCTTTCTGAGGCTTCTCTTACGCACCCACTTGGTATGAACACTTTGCCATTACGAAAACAGACCTATTTTGCCATCACACAGTTCCCGTAGGAGGAGGAGCTCATACTTTTTCCAATAACATGCAATACAAAATCTTGCTGCTAAAAATGAAAAAGTAATTAAGTTGTCATTCTGTTTAAAACGTAGAGTGGTAGACCCTTTCCTAGAGCATTAAATTAGCTGGGACGGGGCACCTTCAGAAAGCTGGCAAAAGAACGTAAGCTGTCAATGTCATTCAATCATTTTTAAAAGAATTGTGTTAATACAGGAGCAGCACTGGAACCACACTGGGGGTAAGACATACTGAAGTGACAATTCAAGACAAGCAATACAAGCTCCCCTCACCTCAGCTCTAGAGGCAGCCTCTGCTGCTTAATTGAACACTTAATTAGCCTCATTAACACAGGTCTTACAACTGACAGGCACTTCTTCTGTTATATCTCTATCTTGCTTTCTGCTATTTCTACACCAATTCATCTAATGAAGTGGGTTTTACCCACGAAAGTTCACGATCCTATATATTTTAAAACAAGGAGTTTTACCTGGAATTTCTGTTATAAATTCTGGGTTTGTGTTATCCCTTTCTGAGGAAGTAGGTTTTGCCCACAAAAGAATATATATGTTAGTCTCAAAGGTGCCATAGGACGTCTCGTCATTTTTAAAGTTACAGACTAACACGGCAACCTCTCTGATTTTTCCGCTCCTAGAAGTTGCTTTAGTCCCCATGCCTCCCTGCTAGCAAGAGCATGAGTTCTTGCCAGCTGCAAGGGTAGCTTCTTTTGGACATGCAGAGGCCTGTCCTCAAGGCAGAGGACTGAAACCATGCAGCTTATTTCCCAGACACCACCCAACTGCAGAGAGGTAAAACCCAGCCACTCTGGCTGTTTTCCATCCCTTTGTCTCTGATCGAGCCTGGGTTCTCCAGTGTTCCTACAGTAGCGCACGGATGGGCGGCGTAAGGAGAGAAAAGGATCAGAGAATAAACACTCACCACCATGCACACCCTCGATTTGAACTACTTTCTGAACTCACGTCTTCCCTGGCAGAGATCCAAACCAACACTTGTCGGTTCAAAACACAGCAGCTACAAAGGACAAAAACTGGGTTGAGTTGCCGGAAGAGAGATGGGACAGTTAAAGAGGCGGTGGGTGGGTGCATGGCACACAGGTAGTAGTGTAAAGCAGCATTAAGGAAAAGGACAAGGCCATCAGTGGAGACATGTGGGGTCTTTTTTTGGCACCGCAGCTTGGTTGTGCGAGTTCCCTTTGTCAAGCCTACACAAAACACAATTCAACCAAGCTTTGGCTGGGGGTGTGTTCCAACACCACCTTCTATGCTGGCCAGTATCGTCTCCTTGAGCTCCCCTGTCTGTTGTCTCTCGTCTTGTGCTTCGGCTTGGTCTCCACTGCCAACTGAACATCACCCATGGGTGCTTTAAGAAAGCCCTATCCCCACCAAAAAGTTTAGACAAAAGTTTAGCCCCGGCAAGTGGCCGTGTGAACGGCTGGTTGGCCACAGAAGCACTCTCCCGTCGAGAACGCGAACCCCGCACCTAGGGGATGGAAGTATTTTGTTGGCAAAAGTACCAGCAAGCAGAGCTCACACTACCAGACTTTTAGTGATATGGCTGTGTCGACGCAGCTGTGTCACTAAAAGCTGTGGACTGCAGACAAAGCCTTCGATCATAAGCCTTTTGGGCAGGCATTCTCTCTGTTCGGTGTTCATACGGTCCCTAGTCCAGTGGGGGCTGGGCTCCTACTTACTATGATAATTGGCGATGTGAAGGGTTAACTGGTTTCCTCACTCTTCCCAGGAGAGACTTACCGATTATGGTTAACCGAGGGGGAGGGGCATGTTGGCGGGGGGAGGAGGGGGTGGAGGAGGGGCACTCCAGCCTACCCAATTTAATTGGTCAAACATAACATTTAACTGGTTAGACGGGATTTTACCTCCTCAATGGGAATGCAAACAAACAGTTAGGTCTCTGTAGCCTCCTTAAAAAGAAAGTCACTGGGATTCACAGGTGTAACTGAAAGCAGATTTTGGCCCCTGCAGCTCACGTTCAGAAGTGATTTTAAGTGGTGGTGAACATCACGCCATTAGATGAGCATAGATGCCATTGTGGAGGCCGGCAGGTGGAACGGTAGCAGAAAAAGCAGCCAACAGGAGGTGTAAGTAAGAGATGTAGCATTATCTAGCCACCTGTTAGCTGCGTTTCCTCCCCACAGTGGGTAGTTCGCACTCACACTCCCCATGTAACTTGCTACACACCATCGGGTTACCCAGAAGTTGGCCCAGAATGCACAGTGTGACCGTGTTGGGTTTTGCATTGACTGCAAGAGTCTAATTTTCACTCGGGATGTGACCATGCACACGGTTAACCAATGAGCCTGGGCTCATCGGTTAACCTGTACAGTTAAATGCACGCCCCACCTCCACCGCTGCCCGATACAGAGGCGGGGAAGGCAGCTCCGCGGGAGACAGTGCTCACAGGGAGCTGGCTTAAACGTCGGCTCCCCACACGCTGGCTCCCAGGGAGTTGACCTCTGTGCGCAAACATGTAACTGCTGGATTTTTCAGCGGTCACCCATTTACACAACTACCTGCATTTGAACATCCCTCGTTTCACACACACATTGTAGGAATACCATGTCATTAGCTCACTGGGAGCAGCGCTGTTAAAACAGGCAGAATTAGAACCGGGGCTGGAATTCTCCCCCTATAAAGAAGGGCTTGGCTATACCGCTTTTGCAAGAGAAGAGCATGACAAATCCTCAGCAGGCAGCACTAACGGGCCTCAAAGCAGACCCAGAAATGGGCTTCCAGCTCATCTGAT
This sequence comes from Pelochelys cantorii, assembly GCA_032595735.1. NCBI lineage: Eukaryota > Metazoa > Chordata > Testudines > Trionychidae > Pelochelys > Pelochelys cantorii. The sequence continues at coordinate 4,850,673 of CM064344.1, read as the reverse complement.
GACAGGGGTTTTGGCCATGAAAGCTCACCGCCCCCCTCCCTTCTCCCCTATTTATTTTGGTCCTGGACATCCAACACTCTGGTCATCTGAAGAAGTGGGTTGTGCCCACAAAAGCTCATGATACCATCTACATGTTTTGTTAGTCTCTAAGTACTACCAGACTATTAGTTGTTTTTTTAAGTTTACTCTATATTTTTGTTAGTTTCTACGGTGCCCCAGGAGCACTCGTTTTTAAAAAGTTACAAACTAACACGGCAAACCCTTCCATGTCTCTTCTGAGACATGGAAATCCAGGTCTGACTCACGGAGGGGAACCCTTTAATTTGCCTGGGGACTGTTCCTGCTTGTCACAGCTGCTGCAGAACGCCAATCCACTGAGCTCCGCTCAACTCTTCATGCATCCGGGAAGAGAAATACCCGCAGACCTCTTCAAAAGCACTCCAGCAGCTGAATGGACCAGCGGGCTATTCTTGCATTCAAGCCGTTTTAGCTCTTTACACTTACCCTTTGGATCCTCTGTGCACCGTGGAAGTGCATTATTGCTTTAATGCAGCACTACACAACGGGATGGAAACAGTTTTAGGAGACAGTTTGCACACAGTTAAATTCTCCTTTACTGACACCAACACCAGTGTGGCTGTAACCACATCCACCAAGGGAATCTACTTAATGAGTGAGACACCAACATTTGATCTACCTTTGGATCACTGGCGAACAGAAGGAAGGAAGAGAATATCCTTTTGATCACATCTATTCTGCACCACTCAGAATCCCAGTTCTGCATCTGGGCACTTAGAGGGGCTATTTCACGTACCTACATGCCCACCAGTTAAACTGGGCTCATTAAAAAAGAGCCAGTTACAAGCTTGCTCCCTTCATTTTTCACCATGAGCCACACAGAACCATCACTGCAAAACCACAAGCCATTCAACCATCTTTTGTTTCAGGGTTTCATCAACACTCAAATTTCAGCCCAAGGGTACAGACTGGGTCTCAAAAACCCTTTTCAGCAATTCTGGGGCCAAGGGCTGCTTGCAGTAAAAAACTACATTAAATACAGTGAGTTTCTTCAAATCTGAACTCAAAACGCAAAGCAGAGGCAGGAAGCCGCGGCACACGGATAACAGTTAAAGAGATATGCAGAAAACTATGCAAACTTTAACCACAAAGTGCTGCCAATCTCCAATCTAGACCCTTGATAAAAAGAAGCATCATGGCACACGGAATACAATGATATTAAATATACAGTCTTTATTCTAACTTGGCTTCTGTGGGAAAACAGCTCCCACAGAGAACTGAAGTCAAATCGCATCCATTTTGAAAAATATTTTCAGTCTCCATATTAGTTAGTGCTCCTGTTGCTGCGTAATTCCAAAGACTGCCTTGCATGAATATGGGGTAGGAGGGAGACACCACACACATTTGGGAGCTGAAAACCACACACGTTATTGGCACAATTGCCACATGACCCGGCTGTACACTGGTGCTCCCACCGTCAGGCAGTGACGTTTCAGATGGGTGTTCGGCTGGGAGTAGGACAGGACATCCAATTTCCGCTCTGGCACATTCAGGTGCTGAGATGGTGGCCAGCACCCTGGCTACCTTTGTATCCGACTCTCGCTTTCTCCCGCTGCCTGGCAGACTCCCAGCGCAGAGGTCTCAGAGCTAAGGCACGAGGGACTGAATAGCAAGAGAGGCGATTGGTTTGTTTTTTGTTTTTTTTTTAAAGGAGACATTTAATAGATGAAGATGACATTTTCCCAGTTTGTTACTGGTGCCTTGATGCTCGCTCCCTGGAGTTACCGGTCTCCCGTGTTCCTTCATCTGGTCCCCCACCCATTCTGGTTTAAAGATAGCTGCAACTAAATGTTGCCCCCTGGCGTCTCTGTGGGCTTGCACTGAACTGAGGTATCCACACAACACGTCTTTTCTCTACACCACGAGAGGACCTGCATCTCAGGAGACTATCCCGGCAAACATCCCCACACGTTCTCATCACCAGCCAGGTGCCCACAGCTTACTCCCTTCATTCAGCTCCCAAAGTTGCACGTCACCAGAGGTTTTCACCTTTGCTATTTTTGTGGCAAGGGGCTGCATCCGCACTGGGTTATAAACCAGCCATACGTAGAGGACCAAGACCCAAAGAAGTCAGAAGGGAGAGAGGAGAAAAAAAAAATCTGTAGCTGTTTCCATGGAAAATGAGCAAACTGTGGGCTCTTTCCAAAAAGCATGGAAATCGAGCCCCTAGTTGACTTGAAAGCTGTTAGCCGTTCACCCCACCGTAGCCGGCCTGAAAGCCTCCTGGCCAAGAGGAGAATTTCCAGGTCTAAAGGCCCAGAAGAGTGCATCTTGAAGGAGGCCAAGTCCCATCTCTGCATGGGATTCCCCAAGGTACGGTCAGAACCAGGAGGAAGCGGAGTAAAGCAGAAAAAAAAACCCCGGGGCAAAGCACAGAAAGTGAACCACAGTAACTGCACCGTGAGGCAGTTTCCAAGTGGAGGGAGGCTCCTTGTAAGATCCCATCATGGCCTCCAAAACCATCTAGATTCCTGTAGAAACCAGGCTGAACTCCTTTCACCCAACACCTCTACTTCAGGTCTTGCAGGTGAAAGGTTCCTCTTGTGCAGACCGAGTGGTCCCAGGCAAAGCTTTCCCAGAATTCCACTTCCCAAAGGGTGGAACGAAGCCTCTTCTGCAGCGACACTCCAGCAGCAAGTTGGTTTTCCTCTTCGCATCCCTGGTCCACGTGCCCAGAAGTCTCCTCCCTCTCGCGCCACAGAACCTGCAAAGAGGAAAAAAAAAAGAAAGCAAAGAGTTAATGAAACACTTGGGTTGTCAGGCTAGAAGATTCGAGACAAGAAGCAAGGGGCTTAAATTGCAGCAAGGGAGGTTTAGGTTGGACATTAGGAAAAACTTCCTACCTGTCAGGTGGTTAAACACCGGAATAAATTGCCTACGGGGGTTGTGGAATCTCCATCTCTAGAGATATTTAAGAGCAGGTTGGACAGACACCTGTCAGGGATGATCCAGACGGTTCTTGGTCCTACCTTGAGGGCAGGGGACTGGACTTGACCTCTCAAGGTCCCTTCTAGTCCTAGTATTCTAGATACTAGGGCTCAGAACCTCCTCCGCTATTAAAAACCAAACTGCAGGAAGGCTGGAGCAATGCAGGGAAATGTAGACATCAACCTGATGGGTCCCTTAAAAATGTTTGGGTCCATTCCCGTGCGGTGCTTCACACCCGTGGAGAGAAGCTGAGCATTCAATTCATACCAATGTCAAGAGCTCTTAGCACCTGGCACCAGTGAGCCCATAGGAAGTACAAATCCACACTGAAGTCTACAAAGACCACATCCTTGCGTGCTTCTTTTCCCGCCTTTGAGGGGAGCAGCAGGTACCGGGCACTGCTTTCCCAGCAGCCTCAGGGCATCAGAAAGACTTAATCCACTCTTTCCTTCTTAAGGGATACTGAGGGCAGCATACAGAGGGAGGAGGATCGAGGACAGGAGGGAAAGTAGTAGACGACCTTGCCAATCGGGGCTAGCATGGGGAATGCATAGGTTAGGAGTGAAGAAACTTTTGGGGGCAGACAGTATCACCATCTCCATCCAGCACCAAACACAAGTAGGGCCCAGAGCTGTCTGCCCTCGAGGCCCCACGGCATTATGAAAATGCTAACCCCCACCAAGAATTGCAGCGAAAGGGGCATTCACCACTAGCATTATATTTTCTCCCCTTTACACAAGCTTGTGTCTATTGGTTAGACGAATCTCTTTGGGGTAGGGACAGAGTCTTCCAAAAGGTCGGTACGGCATCTAGTACAAAGGATCAAGCCAGATCTGGGAACATCCCTGCACAACATCTGCTACGACAATAGACCTTGGCTGGGGCAACAGTCCCTAGCAGACTATTTGCCATGGAGAATGATGGTACGATAGGCCCAATCCTGACAGCCTTTAGGCATTACCACAATACAACTCAACGTCAGGGTGGAACAAGGCTATTAACGCAGGTCCAGGATCTGAACAACTGCTGCCCAGAAGGTTTATGCCTTCTGCACACCAGCTGAGCCAGACTGGATGAGCAGCAGCAATTCCAGCTTCCCCAACCCGGTTCAGTCAACGTGCCCCATCCCAAATCCCTCTAGGGCTACGTCTAGACTTCAGGCTTCTTTCGAAAGAAGCTTTTTTTGGAAGAGATCTTCCAAAAATACTTCTTCCGAAAGAGAGTGCCCACGCTGCAAAAGTGCATCGAAAAAGTGATCTGCTTTTTCGAAAGAGAGCATCCAGACTGAATGGACGCTCTCTCGCATGTAAGCCGTGATTGCTATGGACGGAATGGCCACCAGGGCACCTGTGCTTTTTCCTCTTCTTCCGAAAGAACTCCCTCTTCCTCACCCACGCACGCCTTTTTGCGAAAGAGCTCTTCCACAAAAAGGCTTCTTCCTCATAGAATGAGGATTACCAGCTGCGCAAACACCCCTCTGTTCTTTCAATTTTCTTGAGGAAGAACGCACTTGCAGTGTGGATGTAACTCAAGTTGTCGGAAAAACGGCCATTTTTTCCCACAAAACTCTGTAGTCTAGACATACCCGAGGGGATAAGGGAAAGCGCAGCCCACTCTCTGCTGAGATGACATGCCTAAGGGAAGCCAGCCGAGATGGAGGCTTGCGTGATGTAGACACGTCTGCACTAGAAATTGGTCTAGATCTCCTAAATTCTTTCCCAGTAGGCAGCCAAAGAGTCGTGGGCAGATAACTGAGCCGGCCAATGCAAGGAGCTATCATTCAGTGATAAGAGCAGAGGATGTGCTGACATCATTCCTGGGAAAAGCATATGTACTCAGCCGGATCTCTACAGGGAGCCAAGAAAAGACATCTGCTCCTACTTTCGGCTTCTATCATCTAAGCGCGTGATTAAGAGTTTGATCGACCAAACTCAATTTTGCTGGGCATGGCTCTGGATTGATCATGTCAGATTGCGTGATAGGGCTTGGAGGAATGCGAGAAGTGGGCAGAGCAGTAGCCTCCCCAGGAACTGAAATTGGGGGCGGGGGGGGGGGGGTTCGAATTTACAAGGGGGGGGTGTCAGGGCCGATGAGGGGTGAGACCCTGAGGGTGAAGGTGGGCTGTATGGCACCATAGTTCACAAAACTGGAGGGGTGTTGGGGAAATTCAGGGGGGGTACACACTCCCGTGGGGGGGGGTGCAGGGAAATCCCTGGGGCAGAGGCTGATGAAAGGAAGTCGAAATGCTCATTTCCAGACAGTGAACAAAGCCCCATGGTTGGGAACACATAACCGATCAATCACGGACTACTCCTTTGTGCATACTCAGTCCCCTCTTACCCATGGAACTGGTGAAACATCACAAAGCCCGCGGGCAGATAATACGATCAGCCTATTGTGCCCGGGCGGGGGGGGGGGGGAGGGAAAACTGAGGCACAGAGCAGTTAAGGTGGTTAAAGTTAAATTGTCCCAGTACACTAGCCCTGACAGTAAGGAAAAGTGCCTTAAAGACAGACACAGGAACAAAACACTGGAGCCCTCATTGACCCTCCCCACCCCGACACTACGACTGAAGTGTAACCGAAGCCTGGGAGCTGCGAATGGCTCTTTAAATGCATTGCCCGCAGCTCTTTGCACGCGCGTGTGATTCCACTAACCACCAGTCTAAACCATCAACCAAGCCAGATGCTTTTACGAGGGATGTGAAAGGTTAACTGGTTCACCAGTAACCGGTGGGGGCTGGAGCAGCTGTCCACCTGGTGCAGCCCAGGGTCTGCTCTTGTTCGGAGTAGCCCCCATCCATGGCGGGCCTGGGCACCCCGCGAGGCGGGGGCTGCTCCCACCGAGGAGCCTCGGTCCACGAGGAGCCCATCCCCACCACGGACGGGGCTGCTCTGGGAGTCAGGAGCTGGCAGCCAGCTCCAGCTTGGGGCTGGGAGCTACTCCAGACAGGCTGGAGCAGTCCCCAACCCGGATCCTGCTTAGTTAACCGGTTAATACGTTAGGGTAATCTAACCTTTAATCAGTCAACTGATTAACCAAGATTTTACACCCTTCACTTTTACCAAGTTATTAGCCACCTGTAATTAATAAAATAATCGTTCTAATGTCAGTCATTTTGCTATGAAAATAGACAACGAATTGACACCGCTGTGTCTCTTTGGGGCAACGCGGAGCACTAATCCAGCTGATCCACGGAGATCTGAGTCTTGGTTTTAGAAGTTAACTTTGTTGCAACAAAATTGTACTTCGAGCCACAGCTGATGTGGGCTTTGGCTGCTGCTGGTTGGCTTCCCCAGCGCTACCCTCGGTCCCCCTAGAGGGCCTAGGCGTTCAGCAGGTTAGGAATAAATGCAACTGTGCCCGGAGAAACTTCACACACAACACGACTGGCCAAACTGTGCCGTTCAAACCGGGCCTTCCTCCCTGTTGCCCAGCAACCCCATGCACTTGTCAGGGGATGATGAACAGGAACGGAAGGGCTGAGTGACCCCTGCGGTCGGTCCGACTGTCCTGGTGGAGACAGGAGGAAGCCAGGCTTAGGAATGGAGTCCTGTCCAATTTCCTCTCTCAAGACTGCTGTCCGTACAACCAACTTCCAAACTCAAGGAGTCATGGGAGCGGACATCAGACAGCCCAGCCCCTAGGGAGCACAACATCCTCCATGCCGCGTCTGGAAAGTAGGAAGCCAATGGCCAAGTGACTGTAGCGCAGCCGTGTCCGTCCAGCGCAGAAGGGCAGTGGTCTGGGGAGGAAGCCCTCAGACAGACGGAGGCCCCAAACAGCTGACTGTTGGGCCCCATTCCTGGCGACACGTTCTGCCCCCATTTAACAGCATAAGGGGGAGGGGAGAAGACCCCCCGACGAGGCCTGTGACTCCTACGGAGGCAGTCCGTTAGCAAGAAACTGCTTCGCCGAGCAGGACTGATGGATTCTAGGCCCTGTTGCTATGGAGGCAGCTTTGGCATCTCCTGTGAATTCCCTTGTATGATGCCTGACTTTTCTTTTCCCCCCTTCCTCCCCCAATCCCCATCCTTTTCCTGCCTCCAAAACTGAGGGGAAGGGGAGGAGCATGGATTGGGTTTTTTTTTTAAAAGCCACCATCGACTCGAGATTACGCTTGGGGGTGGAGGGGCAAGGAGAAAGAAGGGCCCAACAGCCAGTGCTGTGAGATGAAGGGTACAGTCAAAGTGGATCACACAGCCGTACAAGAGGCAGGAGGGTGCGGCCTCTCCGAACACGCACCTAGCCGAGAGGTTAGGCAGCTAGCCCCTCCGTTGGGGGCTTTTTAGCAAGCTAGCTCAATGAGAGTTACTACAGGCATGCCTCCTTGAGCTGGGAATGCCACGCCCTGCACCATGTGTAGACCTACCCTCAGAGGATTCCCTCTCTCAGGCACTGTTTAAACACACAGCTACCAGCTGCTGCTTTTTTTTTTTTTTTTTTTAATATATATATAAAGAGTCACTTAGAGGGAACTGAATCTTGCACCATAGCCCTGTTCCACTCGACTTTATTTGGCCTTTGGAGATTCCTGTCCTTTAAGGAATTTGATTTTTCTATTCTCTCTTATTTTCCCTCTGTGTAAAAAAACCTAAAAAACCCCAAACATGTTTCATCATTAAACAGATATCCTAATATCCTAATGAGGGTACCATGTCTGGCTTCCCTTTACAGTTGACGTCAGGTAACGGCATACGAGAGAGGTAGGACTCAGTTGCTCTATTGCACCTCTCATACGGTGTTCCCTGTAAGTTGGGCGCTTGTGCTGCCGCCCAGGAGATACTCAAATGCCAGCCAGCTGATCAGCAGAGTGCCTGCAGCCTGTGTTCCTATTGGTGGTGCACAGTCGCACATGTCCCAATGCACATACATTTATTCCGCACATGGACAGAAAAAGTCCACACATGGTTGAAGACGATTAGAGGGAACATTGCTCTCATACCTCTGGGAGCAGCAGAGAGCGAACAACGTTGAGAGAAGATTGGTGCCTATATGGCAAGGTACCATCCACCTCTGAAATGCCACAAGATGGTTCTTCACATACACCGCCAGGGAGACCCATTCTAGGCTATTTGGCAAGCCGGGTTTGGGGACAGCCCACCATGCAGCTCCTAAGAGTTTGCAAAACCCTGTGCACAAAAGTCTCTGGCATTTGCAAATGCATTAAAAAACAAAACCTTTTAAGAGCTTCCAGATGTTGTGTTTGTGTTGTGGTGTTACCCTGGCCAATCCTCCAGAGGCCGATATGCAGCCCCCTCACTGCCGGGATGACATAGCCGCAGCCAAGGGGAACGGCCTGGAGGAGCGGAAAGGGTCAGAACCCTTCTCTTTTTCTCTCTCCCCAACTCAACTAGTTAACCCGTGCGCTGCTGACAAACAGGCAGATCCCCCCAGAAACGCAGCATCACATCCTTCCTTGCCTGGGACACCCCTGGCAATATGGTTAGGGAGGCAAACATCCCAGCTCCGGGTCATTAGCATTTACGGTGAAGACTTTAAAGCTTAATGTTCACCAGGGATGGAAAGAGGGAAGCGCAGAAGGGAGTGATGGTCTTCCATGGCGGCCAGCTGGGGGTCTTTTTTCACTTCCAAATCAGTGGTGGGCAACCTGCGGCCCCAAGGCCGCTTGCGGCCCCTCAAGGTTCAACGGGTGGCCTGCGAGACAGTAGTATCAGTAGGAAAACAAGCTAACGGGATAGGCATGTGAAGTCAGGTGCGGGCGGATCCTTGGGAGAGCCATGAGCTCCCTCTGCATCTAGTCCAAAGCGCTGCTCTGGTTCCATCCGCACCCCCTACAAAACGCAGCGAGCAAAACGACCCTATCCCGGAGCCCCTCTTGGTTACAACAATCTTGAGGCCCACTGAGATGGAGGGCCACTCACGCGGGCCATTCACTAACCTGGGTTGCCCATCGCTGTACCAGATGGTGGAATTTAGTAGACTCCTAGAATCCCAGAGCCGGCAGAGACCTCAGGAGTCATCAAGTCCAGCCCCCTGCCCAAAGCAGGACCAACCCCAACTTAATCGTCCCAGTCAGGGCTTTGTCAAGCTCTGGACTTAAACACCTCTAGGGATAGAGATTCCCCCACCTCCCTAGGGAACACATCCCAGGGCTTCACCACCCTCCTAGGGAAATAGCTTTTCCTCATATCCAACCTAGACCTCCCCCACTGTAACTTGCGACCATTGCTCCTCGTTCTGCCATCCGTCACCACCGAGAACAGCCTCTCTCCATCCTCTTTGGAACCTCCCTTCAGGGAGTTGAAAGCTGCTCTCAAATCCCCCCTCGCTCTTCTCTTCTGCAGACTAAGCTCAAATCCCTCAGCCTCTCCTTGTAGTTCATGTGCTCCAGCCCCCAATCATTCTTGTTGCCCCCCGCTGGAACCTCTCTGATGTGTCCACATCCTTACTGTAATGGGAGCCCAGAATTGGATGCAGTACTCCAGATGTGGCCTCACCAGGGCCCAATAAAGGGGAATAATCACTTCCTTGGATCTGCTGGCAACGCTCCTCCTAATGCAGAACGGAGTTCAAATCCTGACAATCAGCCCATCAAGCGCTGGTGAGTCTCAGAGACATTCTGGGCCAGACGCAGGCCCAAGACCGGGATCACAGGGCCTGATGGATGTGCCGGGGCCAAGCCGTGTGTGAGGGATCAGGACTGCAATGGGCAGGTGAATGCCCAGAGAGGGCAGGGGTAAAGGGGTGCAAATGGGGACTGAGTTGCATGGGCAACGCTGGAGGAGAGAAAGATGCACACCCCATCCTCTGGCTATTCCAAGCTGCTTTATTCACAGGAGCGAAATTCAAAAACACGAAAATAAAATGTATGGAGATATACCTCTCTCAGAACTGGAAGGGACCTTAAGAGGTCATAGAGTCCAGTCCCCTGCCCTCATGGCAGGACCAAGTACCATCCCTGACAGATTTGCCCCAGATCCCTAAATGGTCCCTCAAGGATTGAGCTCACAAACACTGAGTTCAGCAGGCCAATGCTCAGACCAGTGAGCTATCCCTCACCCTAGAGCACCTGTCCCCCACCATCAATCCAAACCCATGATGCTACTCAAAACCATCCCAGCTGCCCCATGGGCAGCAAAGCAAAACCAGGGGGGAAACCCACGGGGCAAGGAAACGACTTGCGCAGCTTTGGCCTCCCCTGGGGCCGGATGGCCACAGAACAGAGATGGTAAAGTTCCACGGCGGCGGCATCTGCAGCCGGAGCAGACAAGCCAAACGACACTGCTTAACGAGCACTGGGCTGGCAGGCACGGTCTCCCACCCGCAGGACTCAGGGAATCTTTGCCCAAGGCGGTGCGGTTACGATACGCTCCTTTTGAAGTTCCCGTGAGCGAGCGGCCTGGTAGGCAGCAATCGTAAAACACAGATGGTGCAACGGTGTGTGCAGGCTCGGATCGGTTATCTCGCCCTCTCCCAGGGTGGGGCGGGGGAAGGGAGGTGAGCTCCACGCGGCTCATTTGAAAAAAGGCTTGCCGCAGGAGATCAAAGCTGGTTCCTGAAGGGCCGCGCCCAGGCCTGGCCTCCGAGGAGCAGCATTGCTCCCACCATAGCCCGGAATGCAGGCTCAAACGTCGCTAGCAGAAGGGAAAATTGTTCTTACAATAGCAATGATGGCCCAAGTACAGCCAGGTCTCCGCTGCATGGTGAGGACCCCACCCAGCGGCACTTCCGCACCCGTAGACTTCCAAGTGGTGGAGGTCGGCATCATGATTTCTATCTTCCAGATGGGGAAACTGAGCTTGCCCAGAGAAAGATCCAGGGACAGAAGTTCTAACCCGGTCCACTACCACCATGCTGCCTCTTCCCCTCTTCATCAGATGGCTCTTCTGGCACTCAGAGGCATAACCACATGGTAGTCCCCAGCCTAGACAGGGTAGGGGAGGTGTTCTTCACGCAGGTGCCTGTTTGGGGGGGAGGGGGGAAGAAAGATGCAACCACTCTACCTGCTTCCAAAGTGGAGAGCAGAACTGGACTCCAGCTCCAATCTGATCTAGCGACCGAATACCCTCGTGTAGACGAGATGACCTGCCCATTTCGTTGCTAGATCTTCCTCCCCCTCCCTGGCGCTTTTCATTAGGGCAGGATTTGAATCTGCGGGGGCTGGCTGAATGCCAGCGTGGGGACTTGCATTTGGTTAATGATGCAGTTCCCCTGTGGTTGCCCCTGGAGAAGTCCTACGTCAGCAGTGCCCCTTCCTCCTGCCCTCTGCTCCCGACCCCGCTGCATTTCAACGGGCAGTAAAGGGTTCCTACACAGGGACTATAAAATGCTTGGGGAACCTCCAGGCTGAAAGCTACATTGACTAACACACATGCCACCCTCGGCCCCGCCCCTTCCAGGAGTGCAGAGCCGCCCCCCATACCTCATCCGGCTCACATGCACTATCCCCAAGCTACCCAAGGACTGAGATCCTCGTGATGCCGGGAGGTCAAGTGACTTGGCCAATAAGGCCCCACATGTAGCGGGGCAGCAAGGTCTCTACGGCCCATGGTTCCCCCAGCCCCCTCTGACGAGTAGGCAACACTGCCTCCTTGGGGAATGAAGAGAAAGAAGCATGAACTGCTAACGCCAAGACTGCAACTGGTCAGTGCCAGGCTCATCAGCAGGACAGGAAGAACGCTATGTCCAGAGGTGACAGAAAAACAGAAAGGGAGGCAATCACCAGACAGCCGTAGGACATGCCTGCCAATTTGTTCGCTTGAGGCGTTTCTGCTTCTCCCTCCGGCCCCTCAAACACAGAGCTTGGGACTGGCCGTGTCTCTTTAGGCAACGCCACTCTTTTCTAATGCATCAAGTTTCCCAGGGGAGGGAACTTTGTACCGGTGGACTGGCTTGGTGCAACAGCAAAGCCAAACAGCCACGGAAATCATTCTGACAGTTTTGGCCTCCTGGCTCCTGCGGCACCCATCCGAGCAGAGCGACTTCCCAGCCGCCTCTTGTCTCGCGGGCATTCCGCGTTTAGTCCCTCTCACCCTCAGGCACTGGGAATTCTTTCCAGCAGATGTGCCGAATTATGTAACCTCTGCTACAGAGGTGGATCCTATTAGTGCAAGTTATTATTTCCAGCCCCTACAGAGCCCATCCAAGATCAGGGCCCCTTTACACAAGGTGCTGTACGTAGGTGGAGTAAGAGACCATCTTTGCCCCAAAGAGCTTCCCATCTAACCAGACAAAGGAGGGCTGGTTATCTACGGCTTTACAGAGGAGGAGCAGATGAAATGACTTGTTCCAGCTCACACAGGGCATCTGTACTGGAACAGTGACATGAACCTAGATCTCCCAAAGGCATGAACCATCCCATCACCCTTCATCAGAAGTACCGATTGGCTAACAAAGGGCAAAAAGAGACCAATGGCGCTACAATTTACCCCCAGCAGAAGATTTGGCCCAGAGAGACTTATTTAGCCTAAAGAAAAGTTCCTGTCTGCTTTATATACCATCATCTCATGTCTCTCGCTTGCCACATTTCCTGTCCCTATGCAGGCTCCAGCGGGGCCAAGGCACAGGGAATATTTTGGGGAAGGGGAGAAGATCTAGAATGCATGCATGGAACAAAACAAAAAAAGACAGCGGTTTGCACATTTAGTGCCTCGACATACCAGACACTGGTTTGATTCTAGCCCTAAAGAAATTCATCATTTTGGGATGCCGGTGTATTCACATGCTCCAACGTGTTTCACGGCCAGAGCAATCTTCAGTAAGCCAAGGGCTGGATTATAAAAAAGGTCACCATGGAAAGGGATTTATTGTTTAAGGGAAAGACTCTAACCGAGATGCAGCAGACCTATGGCCGTACCATGTCCTCCGGCACGTCAGCCCAGCTAGTTTGACATCGCAGCTCTGGCCCAACCCTCACTTCTCCTGAGAGACTGTGTCTAGTCAGCCACGCAGAGGAAGATCAGCACGTTCTCCCAGACGGTCCCAGGAACTGACTCCCAGAGTGGACTGCAGTCCATGGTTGCAGTTAGGAATGGGAAAGCGTAACCTTGTACACAGTTAACTAATGAGCTCATTGGTTAATGTTCATGGTTACAAGCAGGCTCCTGGTATGCGGGGAGCTTAAAAGCCGTCACCGGAGAGCTGCCTGCCTCCCTGTGCTGCTGCCTCGGATACAGAGGCAGCAGCTGGCTCCCCACACGCATCCCACTGCCACCCCGTGTGTAACCGCTGACATTTTCAGCAGCTACACGGTTACTTAATTACACGCATTTTAACATCCCGAGTTGCAGTCGCTGCAGATGGGTGGACTCCCTCCAGCTTGTGGTTACACTACATATAAGCCCCTCGGTGCTGAAACAGAATGCTACTCCTATGCCTGATCTCTTGGCCTGGCGGTGGCGTGATCGTGAGCCCTCGGTGGTCATTCGTATCCTGCCTTTAGCGGCGCTGGTCTTCGCTGCAGAATGTGCATATGTGCTGCCCCTAACTCGCGTCTCGTCCACACATGAACCTCCTTCGCTTGAGCACGGTGGCGCTTTTTCACCCATGACGAGCGAGCCGAAGGCCTAATCCCATCGCTCTGCAGCGTGCATGCGAGGCAGCCCCACTCGAGGCTGCTAGCCCTCCAACGCCACAACGCACCCGGGGTACCCCAACAGGCAGAGCCGTGCTCCCACAACTGACTGGGAAAAATCCCCACAGAGCAGCTCAGTTGGCTGCAGCAGTGAGAAACAGGCAAAGCCTCGCAAAGGCTGCACTGGGGCGGAGGGAACACGGAGGCAGTTGAACCGGCACCCTCGGGACCTGACCGGGGCTGAACCAGAGACTTTGTCGTGCCACAGGAGGTCAATATTGTCTGGCGACGTTACCCACACTTCCACTGCTGGCCGGGCTCTGAGAAGACATTTAGGGGTCAATTAAAGCTAAGTAACACCACAGAACACTGAAAGTCAGGACTGGTGGTTGTAAACAAACTTTATGGGACCGTGGGAAACTTGGCCTCACCTATGATAAGTGGCCATCCAGATAACTAACATCCTACCGGACCACGGATGTTGCCAGCCAGAGAGGTTGAACCTGTCCAATCTTTTCACTCAAGAGACTCTCTGATTTGTCAACAAAGCTACAGCTGGCCGACACGAAAAGAGCAGATAGAGTTCAGGGGGTGGGACCCGACCACTTCCAGAACTAAGTGGGGGACCCAGGCACAGCCTCTGCAGGGAGGCCCAGGAGGAAAGCAAGCTGGAGAAAAAACTGCCAGAAGCAGCTCCGTATGGAAATGTGGTGTCTCCTAGCCCCATCCTGTGGCTCAGCAATCTGGTGGGATTCACTGGCCAGGGTTGGATGACCGGCAATTTGATCCCTATAAATTGGGGGGGGGGAGGGATGGGGAGCAGTTTGCGTTGTTCGAGCAGCCTAGAGCATGTGATGGGAACCTGGACAACAGGGTTCTTCCTGGCTTTCACCAGCTGGGTCATCTTGCTCAAGTCACTTCCCCACTCTGTGCCTCAGTTTCCCCTTCCACCCTGGTGGCCTGCCTGTTTAGGCTCGTAACGTCTTGGGGACAGCATCTCGCACCATGGGGGCCTGATTGCAGCTGGGCCCCCCAACAACCAACCGTAAAACACGTGAGTACTATCAATAAAGATTCCATCGCACTATTCCACCTCCTTCACGGAGCTCTGGCCCGAATGGATTATCCTCATTTGCCAGCCTATATGTTCAGCACGAAAGCCCTGCCAGAAAACACAGCATCTCGGAACAGATGTCATGAAAGCTCCTGGCGGTGAAGGAAGCCAAGCGAGCCTTTTGTTCCCATGCCACCCTTGCTGGCAACATGTTAATAAGTAACCATGTCCCAGACAGGTGCTGTCAGCTTAGCCTTAGGAGTTCTCCTTCAGTTGAAAAGGTGAGTCACTTCCCTTTTATGGTGTAAACCACCATGAGTCATAGAAAAATGGTCCCTTTTAACTAAACACACACAGACACACACTCGCCTATTGTTGCGCACACAAACATCAGCGACGGGCTACGGGAGAGATCCAGATGAGAAGTCCCTTTGGTTCTGGCCATTAAAGTCAAGGATTGCAAAGGCTCTTGCTGCAAGCTGGGTCCAAGACCCGGCCTGAGCCCAGTCAGATTTCACATTGGAAAACCAGGTCACCTGCCTCAGCTTACCCCTAAACTCGGTCAGAAAGGACCAAGACACCTTTTGCCATGGCAACAGCTTCCTCCTCTCACGTCAGAGGAACGATCAACCCACGGAGCAGCCACTGGGTCATCTTCCAAGTGGAGGCACTCAGACCGCAGGCGACGTGCCACAGCCGTATCCCACCTGCAAGCCCATGGCGAGTGTCTGGTGATGGCTTGGGGAGAAGAGAGAGTTGCTACTATTCCTTGGCATCTCATCAACCCCCCGCAAGATGCGTACGGAGTCAGCTCAGATGCCCCCATCACAAAGAGGCCATCAGATCAGGCAGCCTTGCGATGGGCCGAATGCCGTGGAAACAGCCGCGCACTTGTCTAGGTCACAAACGAGACTGAAGCTTGCCTGGTGCAGGAGCCGACAGAGAGCTTGGCCCTCCAGTGCTGACAAAAAAAAATAAAATAAAATAAAATAAAAATGTCTACTGATCAAGCAAATGCATCAGAGGAGGAGAAACTTTGCACCCAGAGCCTGGGGGACGCAGAGCAGGGGGTTTAGTTCGGCCTGTTAATCAATCACAATCACCAAGTTTCGGATCAGAACCTGGGGTTGAAGCTGAATCCAAACACTCTCATCTCAAAGCATTTTAACACAATTCCCCTGCTTTCTCTAACTACATGACTATAAACAGGGCCGGCCCACCACATTTTGGCACCTGAGGCAGGGAGCTCAAATGACGCCCCCTCGCTTGGGCCAAAACTTTGAAAGGTCTCTTGTGCCCTCCTTCCTCCAGCAGAGCACTCCACCATCTCTGCATCTGGAGCAGAGAGAATACATCTGCACCAGCAGCAGGCACAATTTTCTACACTCTAGGTCCTAGTGACACCCCCCCACAGTCTGGCACCTGAGGCGGCCGCCTCAGTTTGCCTCATGGTAGGGCTGGCCCTGGCTATAAAGATCATCTATCACAGGGGTCCCCAGTGTGGTGCCCGTGGGCATCATGGCACCCACCCAGTGACCAGGGCCGGCCCGAGCCATTCTTGTGCCCCGGGCCCTAGCGCATGCATGGCCCCCACCCCGGGCACACGGCAGCCCCAGAAGTTTGGGGACTACTGATCTATCACATCTTGCAGCCGCTTGCGTTTCAGAACCTTTCCTCTGTGGGAAGAGGAGACCTGGAGCTAGTAGAACAATTCATTTCTGCTCTTCCTATCCAGTGAGAGTTTTGCTCTCCTCCATGCCCAGCGTTCCCCATGGTTTTGGTAAAAGGGGACCGGCCCTTTAAGATGATGCATGCCCCGTGTCTAAACAGACCAGCAGAGGAGGGAGTATGGCGCTGGGGAGAAGGGGATTTTCTTCAAACGAGATCATCAAGGCGGGTGATGTCAGAGCTTTGGAAGGGCTCCAGGTAATGCACCGGAGGGGCTGGAGGCAGGTTCCACTCAGACCTGGCACCTTCATTAAAAAACATCCCACAACAGGATAACCTTGTGACGGCTGGATGGATGGGCTGTCAGATTAAATTATCTCCTCGCCCGTGAAGTTCCTCGACGTCCCTGCAACCTCACCCCTTCGGCTGCCGCGCAAACCAGCCTTCCCCTCCCCTGCACTTAGAGAGAGGATGCCAGGCGGGCAGGCTACGTTTGTGCCTTTGTAACCGCCACCGGGCAGATTTGAACCTGGGGATCTCAGTAGAGTAGCCTCTACAGCTTAAGCGACAAAGCCAGCTGGCTCTCAGCCCAGGCTGGAGAGCTCCCTTATTCGTATCTCTCACTGTAAGTAGTCTCAGTGCCACTAAATGGGAGAGTGCACCAGACGAGGTGTGCGGGTTACACCTTCACAGTGGAAGCCCTTGGAGGTCTGACTGTGCCAGCTGGAAGAGGGACACTGGTGGTGGGTGAACAGCTGGCTTGGGGAGGCAAGCCCCAGCTCCGCCCCTTCTGCTCAAGGCTCCACCCCTTCTGCTGGCTCAAAGTTAGTGCTCCCCCGCCCTCCCGCATCCAGTGCCGAGCAGACGTACAGCCCCAGCGTGCTGGGCAACCCCAGCTCAGCCCCGGAGCAACCTAGTAACCTCAGCCCCGCCTCTGGAGTAGTCAGGAAGCCTCAGCCCCCCCACTTCTGGCTTTTCCAGCTGGCTAGACAGCCCCACCCTGGCTCCAGCCTTTCCAGCCAGCCGCAGCATGGGCAGGGCCATCCCTGTCTTTTGAGAAGGCAATGCCTTCCCTTGCCTGCATTACCCACCGCCCATGAAGATGGAAGCTTTACTCGGTGGACAGGGAGAGCGGCCCCTCTAGATTCAGTCCACTTGCCCCAGCCCATATAAGGAGAGGTCCCTTCCTTAACGGTCACGTGAGTCCGAGAGGTTTTTCTCCGATGGGTGCTGCATCGTGCACTCGTCTGGGGAACGCAGGGCAGCTTCCGCCGGCCCATGCCTGCGCCAAGCAGCACTTTGTGCCTCCAGAACAGTGGGCAGTGGGCCTCAGCTCCTTCTTGACCATGAAGTAGACTCTCCACAGCTGAGGGGAAGGAGACTGGGAGGTAGAACCGATGTCTTGAATACCTCAAGCCCCCTGCCAGGCAAGCAGCCGCTCCTCCTGCTGTATTAGATCACCAAATGAAATGAACAGGCAGTGGGTTTAAAACAAACAAAAGGAAGTTTTTCTCCACTCAGGCTAGGTCTACACTGCTGCTTTTTTTCGACAAAAGGTGCACAAATTGCACTCCACCATTTGTGTAGCTTTTTCCCCCCCGATTGCTTTTCCAGAAGAGGCTAGACGGGGCCAAATGGTGAAAAAGCTTCCTCTTTCGGAGGAGCCCGAATTCCTCGTGGAACGAGGTCTGTAGGGTTCCCCAAAAAAGCGTGTTTGCTCTTCCGCAAAAAAAAGCGGAAGAGCAAACGCGTTCCCTGGATGCATCCCAGAAAAACCACGCAGTGCAGGCACAGCCTCAGCGCACAGTCAACCTGTGGAACTCCTCGCCAGAGGATGTGGTGAAGGCCAGGACTTGAACAGGGTTCCAAAAAGAGCAAAATAGATTCATGGAGGTTAGGTCCGTCAATGGCTATTAGCCAGGATGGGTAGGAATGGTGTCCCTAGCCTCTGTTTCTTTGGAGGTGAGTGATAGGGGAGGGATCACCTGTTGTGTTCCTTCCCTCTGAGGCATCTGGTATTGGCCACTGTTGGCAGACAGGACACTGGGCTGAATAGCCATTGGTCTGACGCAGTATGGCTGCTCTTATATCAAGGGTGTTTCCTGCCTGGGCGTACAGAAAATACATGGCTGCATAGGGCACCTGAAAATGAGGGCACTGAATTTTCAGGAGCCCTATGCAACCACATGCATAAGGATGGGCCTGTGTTGCCTTTGCTACCTGGCTGCTCTGTGGCCCCTCCTGGCACCTGGGCTTCTCCCTGCCCTCTCCGCCACACACTCCTCTCCACCAGCATCTGGCCGTTAACTGAGGCGCCCAAGAAGCGGGTGCCAAGTTGCTTGGGAGGCCTGCGTCACCCAAGGTAGGATCATCCCCAGAAGCAGGTCAGATGGCGCAATGCTCCGCAAAGGTAGGTCTGGACGACCAGGGTGCAGACCTAGGAATTCCTATTGCGGGGACTTCCTTCAGAAGAGCTGTGGATGCGGGCTGGGCTCTAGGAGCATGTACTGTCACTCTGAGGGGGCTGCCCCCCCATCCCCCAGCACATACACAGCAGGTGAAGATAGGACCCGAAACTCACTTTGAGTGGATCCTTCATCCTCTCCACAAACGCTACCAAACAGCCTAAAAAAAGGCCTGGACAGTAGAAACAAGCCGGGACGGGAGCGCAGCTCTGTTTCCCCGGCCTTCGGTCCCGGCAAGGTAGGAGACGAGGGACCCTTTGGACATGTAGTGTAGATAAGCTGGTCTCTCCCGCCAGGAGGTTTGGGGGTAACACACTGGCAGGGACAGAGCCATCCTTACAATTTATGAGGCCCTGTGCAATTGAGGCCTCACACACGCCTTCTGCCAGGGGTCGCAGGCTTCCCGGAGGCCGGAGCAGTGCTTCAGAGGCTGGGCTCCTCTCTGCTCCCAGCCTGGCAGGAGGGAGCCCTCAGTTAATGGCTGGCTGCTGGCCAAGAAGAACATGTGGGGGCCGGGGGGGAAGAGGAGGCAGGGAGAAACCCTGGTACTGGGAGGGACTAGAGAGTGGCCAGGTAGCAAAGGTGACACAGGTCCATCCTTACCCACAACAAGCACACACAGCTGCTCGTAGGGGCACCCAAACACATGGTGCTCCTAATTTTCATGTGCCCTACACAGCCATGTATTTTGTGTATGCCTAGGGATGGCCCCGGGGCAGGACACGCTCTTGATAGAATACGATATCCTAAAGAGACCTTTGGGAGGAAGCAAGCATGCTTAAGCTGGTCTGTCTGAAAGGTGGAACACAGCAGGCCATCCCTAAAACCAAGCTCTCCCATTCTGATGGCTGCGTTCCTCACCTCACCAGGGGTGGCTGCATTTCAGCGACAGTGCAAAATCAGTCTCGTATCTCTGGTCTTCCTTCAGTTGCTGGACCACATACGGAGCTCTGTAACCGTCTAGACTACATTTTATTTTTCTGCAGGAATTTGTATATCTTCTTCCGATGGCTTCACTTTCGAAAGCAGGTCTTTCGAAAGCGAAAGTAGTCTGGATGCGTTTTTCCCAGACCCTCCCCCTTCTCAAAAAACCACTCTTCTTTAAAAAAAGGAGATTTACGCAGTTTTTTCGGAAAAGGGTTTTTTTCCCCCCAAAAAAACGCACGCAGACTACTTTCGCTCTCAAGAGACCCACTTTCGAAAAAGCGAGCAGAAGAAGACATGCAAATTCCCGCAGAATTTGCATATCCTCTTTCAAAAATAAAACGTAGTCTAGACGTGCCTTAAGTCTGCTCCTGCTTCCAAGCCAAGGATGGGCCACCTAGGCTAGTGAGGGGGCTGCATGAGTGGTCTCCATCTCAGTGGGCCGCATGACTGTCGTAACCAAGGTGGTCTCCGGACGCAGGGTAGAGTTGCTCACTGCACTGGTGTACCTAGAATTTGCAGGGTGTGCCAAGCAAACCATCGCAGCACTGTGATTGTACGCAAAGGAAGCGCGTGGCTCTCACCATCAAGGCTGTGTGCAGTCAGTCTGTGCCTCATTACATGCTAGGGATGTGAACAGGGAATTGGTTAACCGGTTACCCCCTAAGCGTCACCCTTATTGGGTGATGCTTACAGTAACCTGTTAATTAGTGCTCAAAAGCAGGCCCCCTCCCCACCCACAGCCTGCCGCGGGCAGAGGCCTGCTCCAACCCCCCTGGGCCCACGGTTGGCCAGGCTGCAGCCCAGCAGGACCAGAAGCTAGCAGCCCCACAAGGCTGGGACCAACAACCGCCCTCAGCAGCCCCGTGAGGCCAGGAGTAGCAGCTACACAGGGCCAGTCGGGCTGGACTGGCCCCACACGTGTAGGATCCCGCTTCAATCGGTTAACCAGTTCAATTCAACGTTTAACCAATTAACTGATAAAAACGGGAGTTTACATCCCTGCTTCACGTGCCCTTGCTTTGTGTGCGTGCGTCACTAAATACGGGTAGAAATCCTGCGCATGGGCAACAGGAAACAAAACGCCTCACAGGTCACAGAGAAACCGCATGGGCCACATGTGGCCAACGGGCTGAAGGTTGCTCACCACTGTCTCTAGCATCAGCACTGCAGATACGCCGCCCGCTGCCCCCCCCACACACACACACCATAAGCATCACAAATTGCTGGACACTAAGGAGTCTACACAGGAAGAGATGACAGCATTGGGAAATGCCAGATGAATCGGTTTGGAAGGGGATAAAGGAGGTGGCACTCTCAGAAGGACAGGACCGTCGGGGCAAACGCTGCTGGCGGTGGCATTTATTTCATACACATGTGGATAGGGGGCCTGTAGCATCCCCCGCTGTGGTCACTCTACGGCACATCCCCCCCTCAACCAAAACTCAGCATTAGCCAAACTGCTTGCCATGGGCTTTCGGAAACGCACACGTGGCACAGACTCTGCTGAGCAAGGTTAAAGAAGCTACGCCTCTGCCAAACGAGGGGCCTGCAGAAGTCTCCATGAGAACGAGCTAACTGCACAAAAAGGCTAGAGATACAGCTTCCAAAAAAGTTCCCATCCGGCTCGCTTGTTTCCGAGATAATCATAGAATCATCCAGTTGGCAGAGACCTCAGGAGTCATCGAGTCCAGCCTTCTGCCCAAAGCAGGACCAACCCCAACTAAATCGTCCCAGCCAGAGCTTTGTCAAGCTGACTTAAAAACCTCTAGGGATGGAGATTCTGCCACCTCCCTAGGGAACCCATCCCAGTGCTTCCCCACCCTCCTAGGGAAATACTTTTACCTAATACCCAACCTAGAAATTGGATCCACCAAAACTGGATCTCTGCAAACTGCTCCAGAAAAAGCACAGTAAAGAACAGAAGAGGGGAAAACCATTCCTACACATTCAAGGGACCGTCACTTTTTAAAATTTATCTATAACTAGGCTCGGAAGGATAAGATTGTGATCAGTAAATGTTGATCTTACCATACACGCACAAACCAGCCAAAATGTTTCCGTCAATAACAGAAACTTACAGATAGGCAGAGTAAGCAAAATGCCGCTTGAGAACCTACTAGACTAGAGTTTGATTTAAGGCTATTTGCTTTGTATAGTGATATACAGCATTGACGGTTTGTGTTTTAATGGGTGAATCTCAACAACTCCGATTACATTCTCCTCAACTGTTTACATTTAAATTAATAAAACATCCAGAACAAATGCTAAAAAATAAATGATCAATTATTTTGTAAAAAAAGAAAATGGAAATCTGGCAAGCTTAGCTATGACTTATCAGCTTGACCTGTCCTTGGACCCCGCTAGCTGTCAAGCAGGACAATTAAAGTGGCAGCTTTATTAAGTTATCCAGGGCAACTCTGCTTTAGATCTTCGAGGCCATTCCTAGCAAGTACAGGCTCCAGTGTTCCCTGTACGCTGGGCACAAGTGCAGCCGCTCTGGAGAAATTTCAGTGCTGCCCAGCTGATTAGCAGAACGCTCATGGTGAGGTTTGTGTTTCTCCTGGTGGTGCACATTCACCTATGCCTGGGTGCACATACAATTTATTCTGCAAATAGATGGAGAAAAATCCACCTATGACTGGAAAAGATTAGAGGGAACATTGACTGTCTCCACATTTTAGTTGACTGAACTTCCTATTACCAGGGCAGGAGGTAATTTTCCATGTCCTCTGTGTTCTGTCTGGGAAGGAGAATGGGTTTTAAAAGGACAGTCTTTTGTTGTCCAGTTGCTTCCTTGATTAGGGGTACAAAGACCTGTGTGGGGAAAGGAGGGAAGGGACCGGAAGAGCTTACAAAACTCCAATCCAGCATTAAAGCACAGAAAAGGCTTAGCTAACGAAGTCTGTGCTAACCTACCTCAGTCTGGAATTCTCCCGCAGGGTAATTCATTAACCCCTTTTGCCCATAAAAGTCATGGGAAAAGCCGCAGTGGGGAACTTGGGCTTGTTTGCCATCACCCCTCCTAACCTAAACTCAGCCCCTCAGCTTCCTCATCCAGGAAGGGAAAATTCCCCACCCTCTCCTCTTTCCTTACTACTTTGGGGTCCTACATAATGGAGAAAGTCTGCGTGAGTCACGCTAGATGGGTCTGGCTGCTCCCAGAGCAAGTGTACTGCATGCGGCTGTCTACAAAACCAAGTGAACCCAATGGATCTGCCACAGTCCAGCACTACTGGAGTGTTACATGGAGAACTGCAATAAGCAGTTGAGTGTTGATGCTTAAACAGCCCCTAAATAAATCCAGCCATAGGATCTGAGCTCCCCCCCCGGCCAAACGTAAATCATCCTTATTAGGAGCAGGCTAAGTCAGTGTTAACTCAAGAATGCCCTGCAATCCTGCAGCAAACTCTTCCCGCTCGAAGGCCAACAGGTGTAAGCCTCCTTCTCGGATATCGCCCCAGATCCTGAATTGATTTGTAAACCTGGGGGGAGGAGGGGAAGACACAAGACTCCCGTGGCTTCCCAGGTAAAGCAACCATCTAGATCGGCTTGCCGGCAGATGGACTCAGCCCCAGGAAGGAGGGAAACCGGAGGGCAGCGTGCTCTCTTGTGGGGGAGTGAACAACAATGCCAGCTCTCAGCCCCACCCAAAGAAATGCAGCCATCCTTGTATACTTGAGCTTCCCCATCTGACCCTCTCAGACAGAAGTCAAGGATGTTAAAATGCGCTTATTTAGGTAAATGTGGAGCCGCTGAAATTTTCAGCAGTTACACATTTTCATGCGGGGGGTGGGGGGGAAGCGGCTCCGTGGGAGCTGGTATGCATAGGGAGCTGGCTTAAAAGCCAGCTCCCCGCACACACCAGCTCCTGCCTGCTCCCCCACACTGCTGCCTCTGAATCAGAGGCAGCAGTGCTGTGGGCGGGGGAAGAGGAGTGTAACCATGAAGGTCATTTGAGGAGCTTAGTCTCTTCAGCTAACTATGTACACGTGTTTACCTTCACATCCCTAAGAGAAATCATCTCTCCACGCATTCCCTTCTCATTACCCAAGGGCCATCACGCAGCTTGGATTCCCGGGAAGAAACTCAAATGCCCTTGAGGAAATATCAACAACTTTAGTTGCAAACTAATCAGCGTACCTGGAGAGGTAGGCCAGGAAATCCTGAATCCTTAGACATTGTGCTATTTCTAAGTCCAACCCTCAACCTGAGCACACAAGGGTTTCTTTAGGTCCAACTCTCCTCTCACTTACAGCAGGGTGGGAGGGATAGCTCAGTGGTTTGAGCATTGCCTGCCCCCCCCCCCCCACTGAGGGTTGTGAGTTCAATCCTCAAGGGGCCCATTTAGGGATCTGGGGCAGATCTGTCAGGAATGGTACTTGGTCCTGCTGTGAGGGCAGGGGAGTGGACTTGAACTCAAGGGTTCAGTGAGATAGGGCAATGCCATTGAATTCACAGAAACTGAAGTCCTGATTACTCATCTTCATTAAACACCCCATAGTGCTTTCCATAAGTAGAGAATTAATAACCCCAGGGTCTGATGCAGTTCTCATCACTAGCTAGCCTATATACCTGGTTTAGATGCAATTCGAGGTGGTGTTTTTCAACCTTATCCTCAGTTGCCATATATTTAGTTATGTTGCATTATCTTAACCCCAGTAAATGCTTTCCATGAAGAAGTGGCAGCATTTCACCGCTGGGGGAAGCGCTCCTATTTCTCGAGGCGGGAAAGTTTCATTCGTGTTTGTAAACAGCCTGGAGCTCCTTGCAATGTTCTCATGCTAGAGTCTGGGCCAATTCTTCTGCAGCAAAGTTTTGCAAAAAGGTTAATACACAGGAAAGAAATACTTCAGCAGAAGAGGTGTTAAAAGCCAGGAGGGACCCTGGCGACCACCCACACTGATCTCCAGCATAGCAAACCAGGGAATTTCCCCCAGGGATTCCTGCATCCTGTAATGAAAGCTTTGCTGGGACTTTGATTTTGATGTTGGGGGAAGGAAAAAGCTAGCCAGACCCGTCTATCGCAAGCCATCCACAAATTCCTCCTCAGCCTGAAAGCTCTATTTACACCCCTCAGTGAT
This sequence comes from Pelochelys cantorii, assembly GCA_032595735.1. Classification (NCBI taxonomy): domain Eukaryota; kingdom Metazoa; phylum Chordata; order Testudines; family Trionychidae; genus Pelochelys; species Pelochelys cantorii. The sequence continues at coordinate 4,825,935 of CM064344.1, read as the reverse complement.
GTCCAGAGGCACCTCCTCCCCATTGCACTCCTGAGCAAGCAGCCAAGGAAACCAACTTATGGGCCCAATCCCGCAAGGTGCTGAACCACCTCCTTGTAAATGCCCCGCCACGCTCAAGTCCCACGGAAGCCACTGGACAGGTGCGTAAGCTCTGCAAAGAAGGCAGGGCCTGCGTGTGACGTTCTGAGAAGGCTTCAGCAGGCAGAGAGACAGGAGGTCACTGGGGCGTGGACAGGTTTAAGGAGCGCTTCAAACAGGATTTTTCATGGCAAATTTTGAGAGGGGACAAAAACGTCCATCGGTGAGGACGAAGACACTTCCAACTGCTTTCACGTCAGCCCGGGCCAGCGTTTGAACCCAGGGTGGGCAGCAGCCGGAACACAGCAATAGAACTGACTGTACTCACCTTTTAAACACACACTACTTTTTCTGGGGGCGAGGGGAGAGAACAACACTCGGCAAATTCATTCCCCAGCTCTGAGCTGATTCCTATCCTAGGGGATTACCCATTTAAGCAGTGTTTTTTCCTGTTCTGACCATAAGCTGATTAATTCCGCCCTCCCCCCTTCCTCTTTTCTCCCCTGCAAAAGGTGGATATCAAATGCAGGCAAGACGTAGCGTGTCTGGGAGAGGGAGAGCGTGACCAGCCCCTGAGCAAAACAGACACAGAGCGCATGTCGGGACTCAAGGAAGGAACTGCAGCTCCTATCAACCAGGAACGCCTCCATGCGCCGTAAAATTGGCCTCGGGCCCGGAACCGGTGGGTCTCACTGCCCGGGTGCACAGAAGAGGTGAGGGGTCAAGTTCACAGTCACGGCCTGTGTCTTCGGCGCGCTTCATGGAATGGAACCGGATCCCCCTAGAACAGGGGTCTTCAATCTTTTTAAGCACAAGATCACTTTTTGAATGTAAGTGCAATCCGAGATCTACCTCGCACTCAGATGCTCTTGCCCCGCCTCCATTGTGCCCCTTTTCTGAGGCCTTGCCCCATCCTCCCTCACTATCACCAAACTGAAACAGAGGGCTCTGGTCTCGGATTAAGGGATCTGGAGTGTGAGAGGGGCTCTGAGCTGAGCTTGGGGCAGGCCGTTGGGATGCCAGAGGGGGCTCTAGGTGCAGGCTCTGGGAGGGTGTTTGGCTGCAGAGCTGCTTGGGGCGCAGGAGGAGGGTTCATGACTGGGGTAGGATTTGGGATGTGGGCTCCAGCTGGGCCCTGCTTACCTCAGGTGGCTCCTGGGTGGTGGTGCAGTGGGGCTAAGGCAGGCTCACCCCTGCCCTGGCCCTGCACCACTCCCAAAAGCAGCCAGCAAACTCCATCCCAAGCCCTGCTGTGCCCCCTCTTTGCTCTGTGGAGAAAGGATACAGAGTGGGAGGGGGCACCTTGACATCAGCGCCCCCCTCTCCCTCCATTGCACAGCAAGCAGCAAGCTCCTGAGGGGGCAGCTCCAAAGCAAAGGGCAGGGGAAGCGCAGCAGCGTGGGGAGGGGCAGCTGTAGTGCTGCACTTGATAACAGGCTCTTGGCCAAACCAGTCAAGATTCCCTGTCAGAGACTCCAAGATCGACCCCGACCGACTGGTTGGTGACTGCTGCCTTAGAAAATCTTCTAAGCACCAAGACGAGGCTCATTGACAGCAACTCTGCTCTAGGGACGTAAAATTGTGGTGAAACAGCACGGCCAGCTCCCACCTGCCCCTTCCTCGCTGAGGGGGGGACGGGGTCGCTGCGGCTCAGTGTGGCCGGGTAGAAGCTGCCGGTGTGGCTGGAGCCACCCAGCCCGGTTAACCAGTTACTATCTGGTAAGCCGAATGCTTACCAGGTAACCGGTTAACCAAGTAACTACGGACATCCCTAATCTGCTCCTCTAGTGCAGTGGAAAGAGACTTGCTTGTATGAGAGAAAAAAAACCTTCTCAGGGACCCATGCAAGAGCAAGGAAACTCATCGTGGCAGGATGTATTCACCATCCTGAAGGCCACCGCTTTCCACTCTTCCACAGACAACCATCACTAACGCACACGCAGCACGAAAAAGCTACATCAACAAGTGTGACATTTTTCCACTCTCCTGTGGAAGGTCACTTCATGCATATATAGGCTATGATAGAGCGCTATAAAATCATGGCTAGCGTGGAGAAAGTAAATAAGGAAATGTTTACTCCTTCTCAGAACATAAGAACTATGGGTCATCAAGTAAAATAGGCAGCAGGTTTAAAAACAAACAAAAGGATATGTATTTTTTCATACGCACCCAGGCAACTTGTGGAACTCCTTGCCAGAGGATATTGAGAAGGCAAAGACTATAACAGGATTCAAAAAAAGAACTGAGCAAGCTCATGGACACAAAACCATCCTAGTCTTTTTGTAGCTATTAGCCAGGATGGGCACGGAGGGTGTCCGGAGGCTGTTTGCCAGAAGCTGGGAATGGGCAACAGGGGATGGGCCATTTGACAATTACCTGTTCTGTTTATTGCCTCGGAAGTGCCTGGCACTGGCCGCTGTCGAAGGACAGGAGACTGGGCTAGTGGACCTTTGGTCTGGCCCAAAATGGCCGTTCTGATGTTATCACTGGGAAGTGCTCAGTTGCCATAGAGATGGGTGCTGTGCATGTAGCACTGGGAGCTGGGCAGGCCCTCAAGTTCATGGGTACAAAGGTGACAAAGCCTTCTCCTGATTCCCGAGCTGCATCCACTCGGGAGCTGAATGTCAGAATGTGGGTCCTTGAGGAATTGCCTTCCCACATAGGCTGGGTTATGGCAATTGTTCGCATAGTGGCCCCAGTTTGGAATCAGAGCCCCATTGTGCGAGGCCCTGTACATAAATATTCTAGCATAGACCCTCATATACGGGCATTTTGGACAGTAAAGTCAATGAGATGGGGGAACAGATAGCCTGCTGTTCTAACCCCAAGCACCTACAAGGAAAGGTAGGTCACATTTATGGAGAACCACACAGGCCCTTTCAGCGTGAGGCAAAGGATCCCTTCTGATCATGCCATCAAGAAGGATATGAGACACAGAGAACATTCTACACGTCTGTAGCACTTCAGTTGGACATGTTGGGGCCTGAAAATAACCTTCTCTGTACGGGGCACAGCCAAAGGCAATGCAGTGTTAATGCTAGCAAAAACCGAGCCAGGTTTAAAGATTTTTCCCTCTCTAGAGATGGATTCCCAAACTACCCACGCCCCTCAGGTTCTGAACCACCCCAAAATTCGGCAGCTCTCGCACTTAGAGCCCAACTTTGCAGCCCTCACGTTCACCCACTTAGTCCCAGCGCATCAACTGTGTATCACAGAACCTCCCCTACCCCCAAAGCTAGCCAGAATGTGGACTCAGGTCCTAGTGAGTGAGCACAGAACCAATGAAGTTAGTCTGTCAACCTTTGGTCGATGGAGGACCCAGTCACCGTGGTACACAAATACCTTGGAATCTTTAATGCATTTATTCTCCCAGGCCCTCAGTGAGGTAGGCTGGTGTTATGATCCCCACGTTAGGCCAGGTGTACACTACCAGGGAAGTGCGAATTAAGATACGCAACTCCAGCTACATTACATAGCTGGAGTCAATGTACCTTAATTTGAGTTTCTGCACCGTCCCCACAGCGGGAGATCAATGGGATCAAGCGTTCCCATCGGCTTCCCTTACTCCTCATGACGTGTAGGAGTACCGGCACCGACAGTGGCGCCCTCTGAGTTGGATTTAGCGGGTCTTTACTAGACCTCCGAAATCAAACTCTGGAAGATCAACTATGGCAATGTCGATCTTCCATGTCGTGAAAACAAGCCCTTACAGATGAGGAACTCAGGAAGCAACTAGAAGTTCAGAGCGTAAGTACTTTTGTAGAGCTCACCCAGGAAGTCTAAGACGAAGAGAGGTCTGTGTGTGCACACCTTGCTGCAGGGCAGCAGGGAAACTGAGAACACACCCAGCACAATAAAAAGATAATTATACGATCGGATCTGGGAAATTAGCACAGCAAAAAAGCCTGTCTAATTCTCACAGTGGACTCTGGGATAGGATAGAGAGGTAAAATTAAGTCACATTTTCAGTGAGACAGGCCCCTGGGGCGAGGATTAGGGTTTACTGTCGAGAAAGGGTGGAAAAGCTTGAAAAACTATCCCCACCCTAAATTTGGCCTTTGGGCTGCTCCCAATCCCTTCCTGACGCTCAATGTGAAATTAACACTCAAACACACGCCCAAGAGAACACAACACTGGCCCCGTAGACTAACTGGCCTAGGATTTTAGCGGGCAAAGCATTAAAAAAAAAAAAGTTACCAGGATTAATTAACTTCCTTCCAAAGAGCAACAAAAAGGCCCACACAACAATTTACCTTTCAATTGCTCCAGTCGAACGAGGGAACGTGTATGCAAAGAGAAGAAATTAAACAAGTTATTTTTAATATAAAATCTTCTTCTCTTCCACCAAGAGAAAAATATTTACCTTCTATCCAACGTCATGTTAGATTGCAGTGGAAGAGAGCTGGCGGGTCTCATACCTGCCACCAGTTAGCACTACAAACACGGATATTGCTGTGCATATTGGTTACATTTCACACAGGATGACCACGTGGTCACAGCTGCCACTTCTACAGTGTTTATCCTCAGTGGTTTGCAGCTCCCTTAATAAAAAAAAAAAAAAAAAAAGGATTTTCTTAAAAATCTGGAGGAGGTTGTGAGCGTGAGTGAGCGAAACAGACAGACATTTTGGGCAGCAAAAACTGGTCAGAGCAGAGGAAACTACTGTTTTAAACTTCAGTGCACCTCAGCCCCGCCCCCAGTCCTGATCTACAGCACCTCCTAATCCAACAAACCATCACCCCACAGTTATATAACCTGTCTGCCCTCTATTCCAGCACTTGACTCAGCATCTGCACCTTTCCCACCCAGCTCTTCCGCCCCACTGCCAACAGCTATCACCTCCACAGCTCTGCCAATGCATCTCAGAATCAGAGAAACCTACAACTGGAAGGGACCTCGAGAGGTTATCAAGTCCAGTCCCTGCCCTCCCAGCAGGACCAAGCCCCATCTAGATCATCCCTGACAGGTGTCTGTCTAACCTGCTCTTAAATATCTCCAGTGATGGGGATTCCACAACCTTCCCAGGCAATTTATTCCAGTGTTTAACCACCCTGACAGTTCGGAAGTTTTTCCTCATGCCCAGCCTCAACCTCCCTTGCTGCAATTTAAGCCCACGGCTTCTTGTCCTATTTCCCTCATTTACCGATAAGAAAGTCATGCAAGACTGTATCAAATGCCTTACTAAAGGCTAGGTATACTGCATCTACCACTTCCCCCCTATCCGCAAGGCTTGTTATCCTATCAAAGAAAGAAAGCTATTAAGTTGATTTGACATGATTTGTTCCTGACAAATCCATGCTGGCTGTTACCTATCTTCTGCCAGACCTGCTATCATCTCCCCCACCCCGTATCACACTCAGCGCATCTGACTACCATCGTAACTCATAGCTGATCTGTATTCACCAGCTACCCCAGTGCCGAGTACTCCTCGAACACACCACTCAGCCAATGCACCTCACCTTACTACGCTCGCCTGTGGGTCCCACTGAACTCTGCTGTTTAGTTTCTGCTAAACTTTCGAGCCATGAGGAGGACCGAAAGTGATCCCTTAAAGGTGCAAAAATGCACCCAGACACACACACATCTGAGAAAGAGAAACAAACTGCAGTCAGAAAAGTCCCATGCCAGGGTGGAGCTAAGTTTGGCTAGGAATATTTTTGAAAGGTAATTGGTATAATCAAAGCTCATCCTTCAGGCTTTAACTTTCCCATAGGGGTCAGGAAGGGATGGTGTCCCTCACACCTACAGGCACGCTCCCTGCCACACTTGGCCAGCATGCTCTGGAAGCAAAGCAGCTCCCTTCTTCTGAAGCATCAAAAATCAAATCCCACAGGTAAGAACTTGATTAACTAGACCAGTTTGTAATCAGGAATGACATAGGGCTAAACTCTTTAGAACAGGGATCGCATAAAAGTCAGGCTCTCCCTGCCCAGGGAACAACACAGGAGCCTGCCCCCATTGCTATCTTGGCACACAGCTACACCAAAGACAGGCATGAAATCTGCCCACTGCCCAGGGGGAGACTGGGATGTTTCCCCTTCTCAGCACCACCGCAAGGCTAAACAAGTGGCCAACCACACAAAACCGGTGTCTGAATCAGAGCCTTCCATCTCCTAAAGAGGAGCGCGGCTCAGAGAAGTCACGTTCTACCTGGGGCCTGCAGGAGTTCCTGCCTTTGCCAACGGGCACATACCGCTCAGACACCCGCAGAAACTGCGCCAAGCGCGGACAACCCTCGTCAGCCTCAGAAGGTTGCCCTCCTTTCTCAGCATGGCGGTTTCAGCCACAAAACCACACACTCTAGTACAGGCAAGACCAGCTCAGGGGCCTTTTGGGTTTGGCACAGACAAGACAAGGCTTCCAGCTGTCTCAGCCTAAGCCAACAGAGCTGAGATGCACCACCGAGATATGTCTCTGCAGGGATGGCTTTAGGAGGAGTATCGGGGGCCTCTCTCCGGATTGGGCAGGGAAGAAGAGTGATGGAGAGCAGAGGTTGGGGAAAGGGAGGCCACACCTCAGTTACGTCCTGCAGCAAAGCAAGGGGCACACACACGCAACCCTGAGCTAGGGAAGGGAGGAGGAAATAAGTATCCAGTGTAATGGTAGCAGAGCGAGGCAACAAGCCTGAGTCAGTATGACAGCCACACGGCAAGAAACCTCCACCCCCCTTCCTGCACTCCAGGGTGGGTCTGCTGATGGACCAGCTTCTTCCAGGGAAGAGAGCAGCCCTCATTTCCACTCTTCCATCCAGCTCTGGAGAGCCAGCAGTTTGAGCTGAAGTTACTTCATTCCATGCGCGGTTGGTGCAGTTGGGACTGGGGGAAGCAAGCCCCCAGCCCCACCTATAGCCCTCCCCTTCTGCTAAAGCTCCCCCCCCACCATCACAGGGAGGGGAGGAGGCAGGGCAGCACGCTGAGTGTGCCCCCCACACCATGGGGAGGAAAGTGATGGGAGGAAGGGGGTTTCGCCCAGCCTCCGGAGCACCAGGGAGGGAGGGGGGGTTGCCAGATGGTTTAAACAAGAATACCAAACACCCCCAACAAAAAAAAAAAGCCACGGGGGGAAAAAATTCTGTTGAGAAAAAAAAGGGGGGTGGAAGAAGAGAGACCAAAGTTGTTAAGCCCACCCCAAAAAAAACAAAAACAAAAAAAACAAAAAAAACACACCATGGCCCCTTTAAGGAATGCCTTTGAGGCTTTTTGGCCCCAACAGGCTGCCCGCCGTCTTGTCTCCCTGCTCCGGGCCGGACAGCTACCCTGCGGAACCTGGTAAGCACCCAGAATTTTCTCCTCATGGCCACGGGGGGCGGAGGGGGGGAGACAGACAGACAGACACACACACACACACGACCAGAAAATACGGGAAATTTCAATATATTCCACAGGACAAGGAGACCCAAAGTCTAGGGTCTTAGCTACACCGGGCCTTTGTCCTGCCTGCTGCCATCCGTGACTGGCTGTTGGCACAACTGCATCACTAGAGTCCTGGCATTTGGAGCAGAGGAGCAGGCAGAATGCTGCCTTGGATGGGTTCACGAGAGTGCAGCTGGTGACGCGGGGCATCGGGGACCGTAACGGGGGCAAACCCCAGAATAAACAAGGTCTCTCTACTGCAGGTAAGTTGCAGGAGCGCGTAGGTACCAGCCACGTTCTCGGACACAAACAGTCCTGAGCACAGTGATAACCCAGGTATGTGGGTGAACCAATCCCCAATCCCCCCGCTTCCTCCCCTGCGACAGCCGAACCCCCACACCGCAGGAGCAGGTCTCCAGTTCCCAGCATCAGCTTCCCCGGCCCTGGAACACGGGGAAGGTGGGTGGCAGGCGGCCCCAGTCTCCCCAGACCTGGAGCACATACAGCGCATGGTACCAGCCTCAGTGCGGCTGAAGCCCGGGGGCAGCCCAGGAGTCATGCTGAAGCAGGAGGCGGAGTGTGGGCGGAGCCACACCTCGCGGTTTGGGAAGGCAATGCCTTCCAGACTCGTTTACCCGCCACCCATGAGAAGGCAGCAGGTACTGTGTGCAAGAGGAAGCATATGGGGACAGGACAGGACAGGACAGGACAATCAGTAGAGGTGCTCTTGCTCTCCCAGTCACCGCCCAAGCCGAAGAAAGTCTCTGCAACGGTGCCCCAAAGCCCTCCCCGGCAAGAAGCGAGACGTGGGGAGCTGTGTTCTGGGAGACATTCTGGGCCACCCCTGCGTTTGCACCATCTTGGCCCAAGGCGAAGCAAGGGAGAGAAATGCAGGCAGAGCTGCCCAGGTGGTTACAGCCAACTACAAGGCGTGGCCACGGTCCCCGCCAGGTCCGAGCTGCTCTTTCCTCAGGGAGTTTGTCCCCTCCAGCGTCTCAGTAAGGAAGGGACAGCTGGACTGCTGAGAGCCAAGCCTTCCCGGTGGTGAGCTTTGTATTGTACTGTGAGTCTCTGTACTTCCTCCTCGTTGGCTGTCTCCCGGCGCCCTCGCTACCCTTCATGAATTTATCGAGCTCTTTTTTGAACCCTGTTCAAGTCCTGGCCTTCACATCATCCTCTAGCAAAGAGTTTGCATGCTTCAAGTGAGAGACCGGCTGCATGCCGCCGCCAGCCAGGAGAGGGTTAAGGTGGTGTTTTTCAGTATGCACACTGCTGCTATGCAGAAGGGGCTGTCCAGGTTGCATCTCCAAGACAAACATACCCTCGCTGGAGCCTGCTCCATTTGCATGCAGGTCACAGGCATTCAGCAGCTCCCAAAACGTCCCACTTTCTTAAAAAACTGTTGTGAAGTGAACAGATGGAACATCGCGCTTAGTTACCACCCCAGTGGCGGCCTGACCGCAGTTAGCCACCCACCCTTCCATCCATGCTACCTCCCCACCCGCTCTCCTCCTCCACACGCTGGGCCAGTAAATTGTCACAGAGTTTGCAGTAAGTCTGTGCAGCATAGGGGGGCAGGAAGCGAAACAAATGGAGTAAAAGGCACCATGGCTCAAGGGCATCTGCGGGAGAAGTGGCTCGCTCGAAGGGCATGGAGGATCAGGCGAATGCAGACAGAGAGAACACCCTTTTGCACTCAATGCTACGTGCCACCAGAATGGCAGATGCATCTATGAGGTACGCAAGAACAGCCATACTGGGTGAGACCAAAGGTCCATCTAGCCCAGTGTCCTGTCTTCCGACAGTGGCCACTGCCAGGTGCCCCAGAGGGAGTGAACAAAACAGGGAATCGTCCAGTAATCCCTCCCCTGTCATGCAATTCCAGCCTCTGACAATCAGAGGCTAGGGACGCCATTCCTACACATCCTGGCTCACAGCCATGGATGGACCTAACCTCCATGAATTTATCTAGCTCTTTTTTGAACCCTGTTGAAGTCCTGGCCTTCACATCATCCTCTGGCAAGGAGTTCCACAGGTTGACTATACGTTATGTGAAGTAGTTCTTCCATTTGTTTGTTTTAAACCTGCTGCCTATTAATTTAATTTGGTGATCCACAGTTCGTGCATTTTGGGAAAGAATAAATAACTCTTCTTTAGTCACTTTTTCCATGCCATTCATGATTGTATAGACCTCTATCATATCCCCCCTTAGCCTCCTCTTTTCCAAGCTGACAAGTACCAGTCTACTCTCTCCTCATTTGGCAGCCATTCCCTACCCCTAATAATTTTTGCTGCCCTTTTCTGAACTTTTTCCAATGACGCTATCTTTTTTGAGATAAGACAACCACAACTGTACGCAGTATTCAAGGTGTGGGCATTCCAGGGTTTTATAAAGAGGCAATAACATATTCTGTTTTATCCTCTATCCCTTTTTTTAATGATTTCCATCATTGGGGGGGAGGGAGGGTTCTTGGGACAGCTGCCGCACATTGAGTGGATGTTTTCAGAGAACTATCCATAGTGGACTCCAAGGTCTCTCTTTAGGGTAACCACACATTTAGCCCATCATATTACACATAAATATTGCTACCCACACATAGCCCCCCTAAGATCCTCCCCTCACAGTAAGTTTCCATCAACAGCTACAGGAGTTTGCTCGGTGGAGAAACAATGGGAAAACTTTATGGTCACAATTATTTTACCCATCCAAAATCTAACCTTCCCGAATCCACGCACCCCCAACTGTTTCCAGAAGCTGCTTTTGAAAGCTGGGAGACCACTCTGACCTTCGTGCCGGACAGGCCCCGTTTTTTGGTTTTTTGCTTTTTTAAAATTTACTCCAGAATCCCAACGTAAATGGCCATGGACACAGGACCACCTGGACTTGCTAAAGAAGCTACTTGGTACCGAAGGGAAGCAGGAGAGGGTCGCCTGTAGCACACGGCAGTGAAACGAAGGCCATCACGTGGTGGTCTTTGCTCTGCTACACAACGCAAAGCGAGCGTCGAACCAGAACTCGTTGGGCAACCTCAACTGCATCTCTGTCAAACCCGCATCGGGGCTGCTCTGCTGTTCTCTTCCCTTCCCAGTAGGGTAAAGGGCCTCCTGTCTTTTCCAGAACAGGGCTTATGGTAGCCTACTTCAAACTGGAACTCTGAAAGGTCTTCTGGGCCCTTCTCTAAACAGGGTGAGGGGCCCCCCTCCGGCTACCATGGGATGGGAGTCACGGGGGGGGGGGGAGGGGGGCGTTCTATGGCTTTTGCTCCACAGGTCCGACAAAGCCGTAAAAAAAAAAAAAAAATTGTCTCAGATCATAGCCCAATTGAAGGCCATGGCAGGATACCCACTGGTTGCAAAAGGGAAAAGATTCCACCAAGGATGGCTACAATTCCCACCCTCAGCAGGAGCAAATGGATCAGCACCACGCAGATACATGAAAGACTCTAAAAGGGTCTTGCCCAGCTGACCCTACCCAGCACATCACAGGTGGCTTGACACTAACTTGACTCAACATTTAACAGGCTCTTTCAGGCTTCCGTTGGAATGCAGGGTAGCTTCCCCAGTGCCCCTGCCCAGCCCCACACAGCAGTGAGGAGGTTTTTCGGCAGCGCTACTGGCTTCCAGGAAAGCTCAAAAGCCCTGCAACCACCTTCTCTCCTAGTTCCCCAGCTGGTTGGCTCCCAGAGGCAGGGTTTCTGGGGCTCTGCTCACCCAGTCCTTGCAAAAGGTTTCATTCACCTGCAGCATTGTGTCATGAGAGCATGGCTCACAAGAGCAACAGAGAAAGACCATAAGAACGGCCAGACTGGGTGAGACCAAAGGTCCATCTAGCCCAGTGTCCTGTCCTCCAACAGTGGCCAATGCCAGGGGCCCCAGAGGGTGTGAACAGAACAGGGAATCAAGTGATCCCTCTCCTGTCATCCATTTCCAGTCTCTGACAAACTGCGGCTAGGGACACCATTCCTACCCAGCCTAGCCAATAAGTATTGATGGACCTAACCTCCATGAATGTATCTAGTTCCTTTAAGAGGGTTTAAAAAGTCCTGGTCTTCACAATATTCTCTGGCAACATCCTCTGGCAAGGAGTTCCACAGGTTGACCACTTACCTAGCCTCGTCTGGAGCCCAGAGTCAATCCGGGAGGCAGATCTTTGAAGATGGTGACTCAGCGTAGATTGGGGCTCTGATGGCGGAAAGTGAGAACTCAAAAGTGGGCGTGGCCAGTGCGGAGGGGGCAGGGCAAGGCCAGTCAGAAGAAGTTAAACACCCAACCCAGGACTGAATTTGTGGAGTGCTTGTGCCCGCAAGCCCATACTGCCCGGCATGTACTGATGTGAATCTGGCTGGCTATAAGGTTTCCAAAAGGTAACATATTTGTACACACTGATGTTTTTGCACAACTAAATGCTTTTCATGAACCAAATTTCAAAAATCAATTAAAAATATACAGAAACTGGACTGAAGACAGCACCAAACGATACTATTTGAAGCCAATTTATTTATGCCTTTAAACCCACCCGGCTGGTATTTCAAGATGAAGGCAGAATGAGGCATCTGACCACAGCGCCTTGTGTGAACTCCAACATCCCTATAGAACTCTGGTGGTCTTCAAAACCAGCCAGGGGCCCCCTCCACCCCCCAGCTGAACTACCCATCAGCACCTTTCATGTACCACACAGTTCACCATTGTTAAACATTCCACCCTTGGTGCAGTTTGCGATCGGCAGCCCCATCCCCAAAGAACACAGCTCCCCCCCCCACCCCCAGATAAAAAGGGTTTCTCAATATTTGCCTTCGCAATATCAAAAGGGGGTAGCATGCTGGTTTCTGAGGCCCTCGGGAGCTTGCTGGTGGTCCCTAAAGAAGCAGACGCATGAGCTCATACCAAACACCCACAGGCTCTTGTGGCCAGCCCCCACTCAGACCACGGAAACCTTCAAACAAACCCAGCGAACAGGAGAGTCCCAGTTCTCCCCCCAAGCCACCATCTCTCAGCTGGTTCCACCCAGGGAGATGGTTCTTAAAGTAAATTCAGCGTTCCTGGGGTTTACCCAAAATATAAACCACCCAGGACAGAGGCTGGAAGGGCAGCCTACAAGGGAAGAAGGAACACACAGAGTTGCGACTATTTCCTTGGCCGAGCTGAGTTAGTTCCCCGTGATTTAAGGAAAGGGAATTCTAGACAGCCTTCCAGGAGCCCCTTCCCATCTTATCTAGATCAGGGAAGGGACAAAAAGGTAGAGTAACCCCTCCAGGATCTCACTGCTAAAAACACAATGTCCAGGTCACAACAAGAGGGCAACTCCCGGCAGGGGAAATAAACCGCAAGCTCCCGGACTTACTAGTGATACTCCCCCATTTGAAAGAGGCTGTCCCCACTGGACGGGTGGGGGGGGGCGGCACCTCGCAATCCTTTCGGGGCATGTCAGTGGTTTGCAGTTGCCTGGCACAAGACCGCTGGGGTTTCCTGCTCCCCTTGGCACATGGGGACTAGGTGTCTCGTGGCTGCCATGTACTCCAGGGAAGGGAGCCGAGAAAGGAAGCCAGGTGCAGCCGTAACCACTGCCTAGTGTGAGCGGAGGAGATGCTGCGGGAAATACGGCACATGGGGCGCTCGCGGTCAGTGGCGTAGGCGGGCACAGGAGGGGAAGAGGCAGAGGGAGGAAGGAGGGAAGAAAAGCAACCACAAGAAGCGAGTTGAGAAAGGGCTCATTCGCTGAAGTCTTTGGAGGACACCTGTTAGGAGCTAGAGCTATTGATTTCTAGTGGGGAATTCCATCGGCATAACACTGCCAAGCGGAACCCTTCAGCCAGAACCTGTCTGAACTAGGGATGTTCGCGTGTCAACGACTAACCGGTTAACCGATACGTGGATCTTATCGTTTAATGGTGTTGGTTACGCTCAGCCAAGTCACCTTCCTGGGAGCCGGGCCAGCAGATGACCCCACTGCATTGCTACACGGTTACCCCATTGCACAACTTTTCACATCCCTCATCTGGACTGCTGGCTAGTGGCCTTCTTACAGGAATAGCGCATTGACAATTCAATGGACTAATTGACCAATGGACCTATAAGGGGCTGAACCTTAGACAAACCCCTCCTCTAACCCATAAATTGCTTTTCTTCTGACCGCCCCAAATCCACAACCCCCTCCACCTCCGTTTTACACGTACTCCCACTGTTGCTTAGCTCCCAAAACTTGGTGCGACGAGACACATGCAGAAAAGCTATTCCATTGCCTAGAGATGATCATTTCTGCCCAGGGACGAAACACGGTCCCCCTAATCTCTACTGAGATTAGCGCTATGGATTTATTGTCTTCGTCTCCCAAGCAGAATAATCCCACCTAAACCCAACAGGATAGGAAGAGGGCATTGCTACGTCAGTACCACGGCGCTTTCCTAATACCTCAGCTGATCAAGTTCCCAAGATGAACCAGTTCCCCACAAACCCCCACTGCCCTCTGTATGGCCCAAGGGGGCTGCCCTCAGGCCGTGCTGCTCCTTCGGCGATTTCTCAGCCAGCACTTTCTGTCCAACCGGTTCTGCTCTTTATTTTTGTTTCAGGGAGGATCGTCACCATGGCAATGTCCAGGTGACCGCAAGGGGGGAGAGAACCCACCTGCATGCAAGCCTTAATCCCTGAAAGTGTGTCCAAAAGCAGCACGTACCCAGAGTAAGAAACACTACTGTCCTGCAGCCGGGGTGTGATCAAACACGCAGGGATAGAACGGCTGTATAGCGGAGTGACCTCATGCAGTTGAAGGACATTTAGGGAGTTCACTGAAGCCATAGGATACATGCGGCTCTTTAAAGGAAGATAACCACCACAAGTTTCTTTGTTGTTTGAGGATTCAGGATCTGGATAGCTAGGAAATACGTCCCTGCACTCGGGATGTGAAATCCCCATTCATCAGTTAACCAACTAAGCGGGCTGCCGCTGCCATGAGCGGCAGGAGGCTCCCAGGCCCAGGGCCGGGGCTACCGCTGGCTCCCGGCCCCGCAGAGACAGGCCATGGGGAGGGGCTGCTTCCGGGCACCAGTTAACTAGTCCCCAATAAGTTTTGCCAGTTACCTGATCACATCTCTCCTTTGCACTAGGCAGCAGGGACAGCGTGCAGGTCTATGAAGCATCTAGTTTGCAACATCCAGGGACTTGTTCTGGACCCCACAGTGACACACAGCACATAGGGGGCTCTTAAAGTGCTCCAGTTGGAGGGTGGGAGGGTCGGGGGGAGATTCTGCCATTTCAAGAGCAGCTTGCCTACCTGGTTCTATGCTGGCCCCTTGCAGCCTCTGGACAGGGTGTCTCACTAGCCTGGAACACAGTGGCTATTCTGTGCGGCGCTGCAGATTGCGGTGCAGCCCCTGCCTCCCGCCCCACACACACAAACACATGTAAAACAGAGCAGCCGCTGGGACTGCTCTCGTTTAGGCTGGAGTCCATCTTGCTTCCTATCTAGGGATGTAATAGCGTAGTCGATTAACTGATAAGCAAAACCGTATATGTTCACACTATAGACTACACGCATTTCCCCCCCCCCCCCCCGCTTGCCAGTAAAAATTTTTAGCAGGCTGGCCAGCAGCCTGGCTCAGTTTCGGCTTGCGATGGGTCCAGGATCTACCCCTGCTGCAGCTCTGCATTTAACATGTATTAGGAGCCAGGTGGGCAGGCAGCCCGGCTCAGTTCCAGCTCACACCAGGTTTGGGAGCTTAGACCCCTTGCCCCAGCCAGCGGCTGCTGCCACACTGCGCTGCTGCCTCTATCAGCATGGAGCAACAGGCAGCTGGTCAGAAAGGGGAGCTAGTTTTTAAACTGGCCCTCCTTGTGGGCCAGTTCCTGCCTGGCACCCCACGCTGCTGCCTCTGATACAGAAGCAGCAGCGCGGATTGGCAAGAGACTCCTCGGGAGCGGGTCTGGAGCGTGCTGGCTGCCAGCCCCACCCTCAAGGACGATAGAATAGTGGACTAATCGATAAGAATTCGTGAGGTTACTCAACTATTCAATTAACCGATATTTAACATCCCAAACCAGTGTAGAAGCCTGGTTCCTCCCACTGGGAATAAGCCTCTTGAGAAGGGCTTATGGAAAAAAAAAAAAAAACAAAAAACAAAAAAACCCTCTCCCTAGGTTACCATAGCGTTCCCATCACCATGCTATCCAAGTGCCTTGTGATGAACTGAGCCGGCGCTGAAAATCCCAGATGTGTTTTGGCACCATGCGTTTCGGGCCGACACCACTGTAACAGTCCCGCGGGACAAAAATCACCACGTGCCCCAGTTGGCTTCTTCACATGGCACCTCTTCACCACCTGCACCCACGGCGGCTGCACGGGTTGGCGAAAACAGAATCAAGCGGGAAGGAAGACTTGTGACTCAGTCTGCCCATTTTTTCCCAGCAGCCTAATGATGGAGCAGAGACAGCTATGCCGACCTCGCCCCTTTCATGCCTCACCTCAGGGAATGCACACGGATTTCACAATTCCCTGCCAAGTATCAAGTGTGCAGATGTTGGATTCTTGGCAGGCAGTGCAGCTATGAGCCCTGAGGTCACCACCACACCCCTCCCAAAGGCATAGTGTGGGGTTGATGACCATACCCACCCAGCATGCTTTCAACTGTACCTTTGTGCCTGGGGGCTTAAGGGAAAGAGAATCAAACAGCCTCCCACAACCATGCAAAAGAGCAGGAGCAATGCAGAGAAAGAAACCAAATAGATTCTTGCCCTCTGCTGGGTTTCCTGCTCCCCAGTGACTATCTATCCCTACTTCCCAAGGCTGACCCATGTGAACTAAAATGGGGGAGAGCCAAAATGCAGCCTCTGGAATCCACCAGGCTGTTTCAAATGGCCGTCGCACGGCCTTGTTGGTGGAGAAAACTCTCCTAAGCAGATACTGTTAAGTAACACAGATGCACACTCACCCCCACCCCCAGCTTCGATAGGACTCGCTAACATACAGCCCCAGCCTCTTCCACGGTTTTCTTCGATTTTCTGAAGTTACTGCAAGGTCTTGCGATAACCTCTTGGCAAACATTGGTTCATATGAAGAGTGTTCCCGACAAGCTGGGCATTTGGGAGGGCACGCAAAAAAGATTCAGATGCTGCCCAGCTGATCAGCAGAGCACCCACAGCCGGCACCCTGTGTTTCTATGGGTGGTGCGCATACCTTAGTGCATACACAATTTTTTCCTCACCGATGGAATGGCTTAGAGGGAACACCGCAGAGGACTATGGATTTTTTCCCCCTCCACCACACGCAATATGAAAGAGGAAAAATACCCACGCACTAACAGGAGGTGAGAAAGCTAGAGACGAGACCAGCTGTGCAGTGGGAAGGGGAACTGGAGCCAATGCAATGGCTACTTGGCGGTCTCTTCTATGCATTTGCCCTGGAGCTGACCTGCAGGCTGGGCGCTGGTCATCCCAGATGTAAACAGAGCCTCTGGGACTCTACGAACAGCCGGTGATTTATGACAGCACAAGTGGGGCTCTTCGGATCAGAAGATTCTTCAAAACATACCTGGAGTGCAGGCAAGAGCGGGATTGCAACCCTAGCCCGGCTCCAACTTGGAGGGAGGCATAACATGATCCGCTCATTATGTAAAACCCTTGGCATAACTCCATCTCCCATGTATCCTGTTCGCAATCTTGTATCCGGTCTGGGAATTCCAAGAACATCTGCAACTGTCTTTTGCCTGACCGCACATCTGCGAGCCGAGGCGCGTCATGTCCCTACCTGCCGCGCTCTGTCATTAGAAACGAAGCGTGAATTCCCTTCACACCAGTGAAACACATGAGCCTCAGTGCCAGGTCACACCTGCAGCACAAGACCTTTTAACCTTCACCCCCCCATCCCCCCCGCCCTTGGACAAACCAAAAATACATTGCATTCTTCCTTCTCCCCAAAGGAGGGAGATAGAGATCAGAGAGTGGGTGGGGGGTTAAAAAGTAACAGGCCACTCAAACAAACCCCCTAAATCCCGCCATACAAAAAACATCCAAGTCTGCCCACGCAAAAAGTCAGGTCCCTTTTTAAAAGAAAAAGCACCCAAACGAGAGAGCTCATCTCATGGTTATGACAAAGCTTGCCTTTTAAAAAAAAAAAAGGGGGGGGGGGGAGGGCACATCTCTGACCTCAGTCAGGTGGGAAAGATGCAGCCCAGGGAATTTATTAACAGCTTCAAGATAACTAACCACATTCTCAGAACCCATTTCCTTTCTTTGGCCTCACCCAACCTCTCCCCCTCCAAAATGACAGCTACATAGAGACATGCTTAATGATTGACCGGGGAGGTGAGCTGTACTCCAGATGATCTCAGAAAAACCCCATAAAGGGTATGCAGGCTGGGGCATATGAAGTGCTTACCGCTGCCTTCAAAATCAGTGTGGGCAGGTGTTCGATTCCTGCATTTGCGCTGGTCACTTGTACAGCGACGGACAATTTCGAGGACTCCATTAGAGACGTGTTAAAAAGGAGCCCAGGGGGGGGGGGACACCCAGGCCCTTCTGAAAGTCCTGGCCCCAGTTGCTGCCAGCAGCATGAATGGACACTAGACATGTGCTGCACCCCAGGCAAGGGGCACAATAAAAGCTTTTGTTTTAACCTAATCAAGCCCTTTTAGGGTTGCCAGGTGTCCGGTATTGGACCGGACCGTCCGGTATTGGACCGGTATTTGCAGGTTATGTCCATTAAAAAACAGAAAATACCGGACATGTGAAATGTCCGGTATTTTCTGTTTCTCAGACAGAAGGCTGCTTGGGACATTCTTCCCCTGCCGCGTGTGGTGAGGGTGGGGGCGGGAGGGGGGGGAGAGCATGGTGATTTAAAGGCACAGTGACTTTTTTTGGTGCAGGGTTGCTGTTTTTTCTTTGCTCAGCCAATTTTTTTCTTGCCATGTTCAGTACGTTTTGTGAAGCCATCTGGCAACCCTAAGCCCTTCTGCACTTTGGGCTGGTTTTAGTGTGAGAGGAGAGACTGTTTCTAACCGAATGCTTTGGAGGTGAAAATTAGTCTCCCCAGATAAATGGGATTTTACATACCTGACCCTAACTGGGGGGCCCGGCTATGGATAGAGATTGCTCCAGCCAAGCGAGAGCAGCACTTAGGCAACCCCCACCAATGAACTGGTTAAACGTTCACATCCCTAGTCGAGGCAAGGCCTCGGCGTTACTGGGACTTCAGCTGCCCATCGATTTGGTGCCGGCCTCCTCAGCCCAAGCTTAAATTTCACACCGAAGAAAGGGCTCATAGGTCAGCCCTGTTCTGCTGCTCCTCTTGCTCGTTTGCACTTGGCTTGATGGAGGTCTGGGAACAGGGTAACCGGGGGGTTGGGGTGGGCACAGAAGCCCCACTTGGCCCCGATCGCCTTGACGCCACCCCATCTCATCTCTTTTTTGGGTCAGGGGAGTCTCTGACCCACAGCAAAATCAGTCCAGAGCGGCGGGGTGGGGGGGGGGGCGCACACAAGTGAGAAGCAAAAAATGCCCCCCCTCAAAACAAAACCCCCTCAGTGACATGGCTGCCGACTGTGAAGCAGAAAGACACTCCTCACATCCCCCTCATGCATCAGAGTATGGGGGTGGCCAGGCTAGTAGATTGTGGCCCCCCCCAGGCTCTGGAGTGGGGCCAAAAATGAGGGCTCAGTGTGTGCAAGGGGGCTGCCAGGAAGGGAGCTTGGGGTGTGAGAGGGAGAGTGCAGGCATGGAGTGGGGGTGCAGGAGTACGCTGGAAGTGGGGGGGGGGGGTCTAGGCAGTGCTCCAGCCTCACGGGGGAAGCCGCAAGGCAGAAACACCAGCACCAGCACCCCCGATGCTTTAGGATCATGGTAAGAGATCCTTTCGATTGCACAAAACTAGACTCTCTCCTTTTACGTCTGTCCATCCCAGAACGCCCCACGCAGGGCTTTTAACGGGAGTTAAGTCTGTGTACCCTCACATGCCATGGGACAATTTCCCTGCGGCCTTGGGAAATTGAAGAAAAGACAAGATGGTGGCATTAGAGTGGCTTGGGAAGCAAATCCCCTCCACACCACACCCTCCTCACCCGACGGAGAGACCGCGCTGGCAGGTACAGGCTGTCCTAGCGCCTGCCTGAGTTTTAGAGAGGAACGGTGCTGACCTGGCATCTGCAGTCATCGTAACGTAGCCTTTCAGTGGTCGATGGGGTGACGGGGGGATTGCTGCACCGCCCCATTCTTCCTGCTTGTACTCAGGGGAACCCCGACTTCAACTCCTGGAGACTACAGTCTCCCAACTCTCCCCCCCGAACCCCCACTGTGTCCTTAACCTGTAGCCAAGTGCGACGGGGCACACTCACTGGGCAAGAAGGGGTTAACCCTGCATGGAGGGCTGAGAACGCCACACCCCTCCCACTTCACTGGGCATGCTCCAGGTGCGCTGGGATAAAAGGGAGCAGCTCAGCTCAGTTGAGGCTGACAGCCGGAGGGAGAGGGTGTGCACCACCTGCTCCAGGCAAGCTGCAGCGCAAATCCAGGGATGGAGACGCCACAACCCAGGCGGAAAGCAAGATGCTCCCAGAGGCCTCCCGGAGTGCAGAAATGCCAAGCAGGGGGCAGCCCATGGACCAGGGAGATGAAACAGAGCCCCTACCCCCACCGGTGGGGATGGAGGCAGGAAGTAGCCCGGGGAAGGTGACCCCTAACCGGTGAGACAGACGAAGCCGGGAGTCAGCGTGTTTTGGTTGGAGCTTTTCCCCACCGACTCAGTGGCTCAAGCTACAGCCATTAAAAGGGCCCCGGGTTGGGATGCAGTGGAGAGGGAGGGCCTGGACCACTAGGGGATGTAGCTCTCTTCCCCTGTCTCTTAACTGGGGAGCTGCACAGCCCTGTGAATCCGGGTGAGTTTACTGACTCTGCCCATTAGGCCACACTGCCTCACGACTAAAGGCGAACATCTAGACGTGGGTTGGGAAGAACGAAGTCGGGAACTGCATGCGCGCTCTAAAGGAGGCAGGCACACTCACCCCACCCTGGGTAAGGTCTTCCCCAAATGTGTCATACCATATCGGTCAAGAACAGTCTAGTTATTACTTAGCCCTGCCTTGAGTGTAGGGGACTGGACTAGATGTTCTAGTAAGGTCCCTTCAGTCCTACGCTCCTATGATTTAGTCCTTTGGATCTTGCCTCATCCTGTACATCCATCCTTCCAGCCGTTTTTTCCTAGCTCTTCCCCAATTGGTCTGCCTACCCCAGGATCACGGTGCCCTGAACTGCCAGCATGCCCAGGGACGTTCCATCAGAGCGCAGCCAGGAAGACTATCCCTATACGCAAGCCCTCCGCCTGTGCAGTCCGAAGTCGCACTGGCTTCAAGTTCCCTCCCACCCAAAATTACAGGGGGCCAGGGAAAGTCTGGATGGAATGTCCAGTGCCCCTGGGGGCCCAAGATGGAATGGATTAGAAGGGCAACGCCTAGGCCTTCTGAAGAAGACACCAGAAAATCATCCCCTCTCCAGCAGGGAACGCCCATAAAACCTGACCCATGCACCATAACTCACGCGAGCTGGCAGCCGACACTCCGAGGCAAGCCGAGTCTGCACGTAGGCAGCGTAACCCTTCACCTCTGGAGCTCTGGCCGAGGTCAAGGGACCGAAATGAACAGAGGGAAGAGAAGGCTCGTAGGGGCTAGATTTTTTGGGGGGTAGATGCGAGCAATTGCACATGTTTATTTGCGTGCACCTACAGGCAATGAGGCAACACACTAACTGTGTGCATGTGCAAACACCCCAATCTGCAGGCAGGCCTCCGGTTGGCGGGAGCAGACCTTTGGCGCATGTTGCATATTCAGCAAAGCTGGGCCTGGCTTATGGCTACAAGTGTAAGGGTTTATTTTTAGAAAAGGGAAGGAGAAGAATACAGGTTTTCATGGAACAGAAGAGACGCCGTTATGGAAGAATTCTCTGCACCACTGGCAGTCCGAATGGAGCATTTCCCTTCTTCGTGGAAACGAAGAGGCTACGTTATTGCAAAAGTTGGCTAAAGCCTGCAAACACAGCAATCAATTTTATTTTCCAAATTCTGCGTGGCCACTGGATTCTCCCTCTGGGTTACTACTTTCGTTGAATGGAAACAGGGAAGGAAACACGAAAAATAAGGGACAAGGCTTAATATAGCGTGTATCTTTCTCTCAACTGTACATTTTACTGCCCTCGAGTATACAATGCAATTATAATGTGCTGCTATTTAAGTGTCCAAATAACTGGTACTCTCAATTATTAAAAATAAGGGTGGCAGGGTCCCTTTACTCCCACAAAGCCCACACCCCTGGTCCCCCCCCCCTCTGGTGCCCAAGCCCCTGCAGCGCCCCAAGCCCCCTCCTGTACCCCAAATCCCCTCTAATAGCCCAGGTCCCCTCCGGTGCCCCATGCCCCTTCCTGTACCCCAAATTGCCTCTGGTACCCCAGTTCTCCTCCTGTGCCCCAAACCCCTGCAGTGCCCCAAACCCCTTCCTGTACCCCAAACTCCCTCCTGTACCCCAGGTCCCCATAGAATTAGCGACTCATGTGCTGGTGCAGAGGTATTTCCCTTTAAGGAACAGTCCTGCACATGGCTACATAATTGGAAGTAGTAACACACTTGTCACACCCAGCTGGTGACTAAATCACAGAGGACAACAATCTATTGCTGCTGCCTTCATACGAAGCCACTCCTTAAGGTCAAATGGTGGATATCCCTGCTTTGGTGCGGTTTGGATTTAAACAGGTCTGAAGCAAGGTGGGGGAAATTAATCCTTTTATTTGCATGAATATTCGTTCCCTATTTACTGCTACTTATTGACCTGTACACACCACAAATAGTTACTCCGATTATGGGTTGCTTGCAGGTTGTTCAATTTTGAGCAAGTTGACACACAGCATCCAAGATGCTCACAATTAGTCACGTTTGGTTCACTACCAGTTAGCAAAAACAGGGGAAAAAAAAAATAGATTACATGAGGAATAAGTC
Source organism: Pelochelys cantorii (assembly GCA_032595735.1). NCBI lineage: Eukaryota > Metazoa > Chordata > Testudines > Trionychidae > Pelochelys > Pelochelys cantorii. The sequence continues at coordinate 4,803,543 of CM064344.1, read as the reverse complement.
TCTCGTAGGTTAACTCTCAACCAACTAGTTAGGAGAGGTTATTAAATGAGCAGCCGTGCACCCTAGTGCTACCTGGCTCAAACACCGAGTAAACACACCACATGGGGAGCTTAGATCCTCAGTGAGCCAGACAACACATTACGTTACAAGACAAAGGTGCAGGTAGCGTTACTATGCAGATATTTTTATATTCCTCTCCAGAACGGAGGTACAACGCCAACCCGCCAAGATGAACGCTTGGGCAGCTGCCCAGAAGAGATTCAGGTGCCACCCAGCTGATGGGCTCTCTGCCAACCGCTGGCAGCCTAGGTTTCTACTGGTGGTGCACATCAGCACATGCCTTGGTGCACATACCAAAATTTATTCCGCACATGGGTGGAAAAAATTAGAGGGAACGTTGGTCAGCAGGAGGAACTGGTTCACAGAGCTTGGTAGGGGTGTGAAAGGCGAACCAGTAGCCGCATCTGGATCTGCTCCTGTCTGGGGCGGGCCCAAGCACCCCGCGGATACCAGTCAGCCCCGGGGCCAGGAGCCAGAGGCCCGTAGTCTGGAGGATGCTCCAGCTGGCCTGGAGCGGTCCCCTCCATTGATCCCACTCAATTGGTTAAATGTTGGGTCAACGTAATGTTTAACAAGGTAACAGATTAACCCTGATTTTACATCCTTAGCCCCTAGTTTTTTCCTGAACCTCTCCCCTGAAATTCACATACCAAGACTGCAACCTTAATTAATATGCAATTCACAAGACAGTGTCTAATGCTCCTCAGTGAAAGGGTGGGTGAAAGACATACCCGGAAAACCAGCAAGAAAACGGTGGTTAGAATCACACCCACACAAGAAATGAGGGAGGAAGAGAAAGCAGCACAATTAAGGGGCTCAATGAGGCCGCTTAACTCATTTCCTTTTATATTCAAGCCCTGCTCTGGTTCCCACCATCCACCTCTCTAGTCTGCTTGGAGAACGCAAAATCCATTATTTATTTTACCACAATCAAAGCTAAACTCCCCCCCACCAGACCGGAATCACCTGTCATTTACCTGGACAGGTGTCACTCCAGTTGCACAGACTTCAGAGAAGCTGGGCAGGAGCCAGTCCTCTGATTTAGATGCCAGGAGATCGGGGGGGGGGGGGGTGTTTCTGTGGGGGCGCCAAGTAGGAAACAAACGAGGAGAGCGAAACTTTTTGATTAATTGAGAAACTGCAGCCGTGCCATGTTTGAATAAGATTGCACAAAGGAATGTGGGTCTCCTTTTTTGTGTGTTCATTCAGTTGAAACAGAACGACCGGCGTTCACGCCAGACAGGGAGGGGAGCAGAGAGAAATAAAGATTCATGTGATTTGGCCCATGTTCGGGATGGGGAGAAGAGGGTAGCGGCGGTTTGGGGGGTGGGGGGGGGAGTTCAGCTGCTTTTTTATAAATTAAGGAGTGATTGCACATTTATGCAATAGCAGTAGAGCTGATGGAGCTGCCTAGCTCACCTCAAAAACCTCGTACTCAGAGGGGAAAAAAGAAAAATAAAAAACCCTGCTCTGCCCTACATGCAAACACCATCATAATTTCGCTTATACCCTCTCCTGCCCTGAGGGAATTTTACAGGGATATTTGTGGTCACTCACTTGGTCTGTAGCTTAAAAAAAACCCCTAAGAAACAGCAATGCCTTATTTCCGGGTTACTGCTCCTTTTAAAACCTGCCCCGTGTTTGCAGCCGGCATCTTGTTCTCAGGAACAGATGGCAGAGACTGTAAGGAGATGCCTACTCTGTGCTCCCTTGTAGAGGCTTTACTCTTGTTCTTTCTTGCTCCGCTGTTTCCTTTGGTCTAACATTGAAGAGTCAGCCACACGGTTGCTCTTTTGGGAAGAGGGAAAAAGAAACAGGGGAGTTTGATACGACCATGCAGCCACATTCAAAGTGTGGCAGACTCACAACACTTGGGGGAATGTTGCTTTTTTTATGAGCGCGTCATGAAATCTCATTGCACAACACACAGCTATGAAAACAGACCACCACCAGCTACCGTGGTGAGCTCTTTCTTCTACCAGCCACTGCACATGGAGCAGGGGTGGGCAAGAGGCTGCCAGTGGGCCGAATCCGGCCCACGGCTGCCTTGCTGGGACCCGTAAGCGCAGCTGCAGCCGCTTTGAATGTGGCTGCTCTATTCTGGGAGCGAGGAGGGTTTGTGCTCTGTCCCACCCCTCAGCAAAATCTCTCCGCTCCCATTGGCCAGTTTCCAACCAATAGCAGCTGAGATGTTGCTGGCAGCAGGGGCAGCCAATGAAGCCGCCTCTCCCTCCCACCACCACTCCTTCACCCTGCCAGAGCAGAGCCACTTGGAGCAGCTTGCGACTGCAGCCTCCAGGCTCCTGCAGGGCTGCTGACTGGGAGCTGCTTAGGTAAGAGCCTTCCAGCCAGAGCCTGCCTTTAGTACCCCTCCCCCCCCTTCCCCACTACAACTACCTGCTCCAGGCCACCACCCAAACCCTCTGCACCCCCTTCACCCAGGTCAACTCCCTCCCAGACCCTGCACCCCCTCAGGCCAGAATCCTCTCCTGCACCCCATACCCTCTCCCTGACCCTGCACCCCATTCCCCTACCCCAGATCACAACCCCCTCCTTCACCCAAACACCCTCTCTGACTCCACACCCCCTCCTGCACCCAGTCTCCTACCCCAAGCTCCCTTCTGTGCCCAACCTCTGTCCCAAACCCCCTTGGTAGGAAGGTGGCCCTTGACCACTTGCCAAAATCTTAGAGTGGCCCCCCATTAAAAATTACCCACCCCTGACATAGTATGTTGGCCATTACAGAACAGCACTGATTTATTTCCAGCATTCCCCCAGGACTTTAGGGATTGCGTATAAATCTACCTTGTATCTATTTGGACTCTACAAACCCGGGAGCCCATTCAAGATTATGGGAGACCTTCCATTGACTTGAGGTTTGGGTAACACACCCCTCACCCCAACCCCTGCCCAGCACAGAGCTATTCTGCCAAAAGTCACAGAACATGGACAAAGTACTTTTTTCTCTTCCTGCATCCAATCTGTGTTGTCTGCAGGACTTCTGTAAATAAGCCAGAGTACGAGGAGGGAAGCACGACAGAGAAAAGTGTCTCAGGTGATTGAGCAAATCGATATTTTTGTCCTACCATTTGTGATGGCATCCCCACCACATCCTTGGGGCTAAGCTCCCCCAAAACGGTCTTATGCTCACACAAGAGTCAACCTATCCCTCCCACGTCATCTCTCAATCCTGTGCCAAGTCTTCCATCTCAGGTTCCAGGGGCAACTGCGAAGCTGGAATTCATCTGCAAAATCTGACACCATCAGAAGGGATCCGAATAGAGCCATGGAACGGCTCTCGTTACAATGAGTGATTTCCCCTTCAGGTCCTCATCTTATTGTTGGAGGCAGGCCACATCCACCCTGAATTAGCACTGAGGTGACACTTCCATCTCTGTATCCTGCCCCTCCTTCACTTCAAGCATCTGAGGAAGTGAGCTGTAGTTCATGGAAGCTTATGCCCTAATGCAGGTGTTCGTTTTAAAGGTGCCCCGACTCCTTTTGTTTTTACAATATTTTAGCTTCGTTTCTACGTCTAGTCAAAGTCACCCTGGCCTGCTACGTATTTGTATCCCTCTCCCCCAAGGAAAAAAATTATGACCAAAGGAGTACTGTAGAAGAGCATGATCAAAGAACATCATGGGGGCAATGCTAATGAAATGAGTCTACTGGCAAAGGGGAAAAAACCAAACCACCAAGGCATGGCATTGCGATCTACTTACGTGTCTTCCCTGCTATCCAATGCCATTTCAGTATACAATGCCAGCGTGCCAAAAGCCTGACCCGGAGGCTTCATGAAGGACTGTCTGGGAGAAAGCAGGGGATCAGTGTTTGTTATTTGCGTATGCCCGTCGTGCCTCCTTTCAAATCCTACCCCACCCACGCAGCCACTTTCCTCTTTCATGCAGCAAAAGGAGGAAGCGCTCTTCAAACACTCGGCGAATCTGGTCACTGCACTGCCCTGCGGCAGCATATGGCAGCATTCAGGGCACGCCTAATGCTACGCGGAAGAGCGACGCTGCCACGGTCAATCTTCCAGGATTCAATTTAGCAGGTCTAGAACAGACCCACCAGATCAAACTCAGAGGGTGCCCCCCGTCAGCGCCGGTACTCCTGCTCCTCATGAGGAGTAAGGGAAGCCAGTGGGAACATTTGTTCCCATCAGCCTCATGCAGTGTGGAAAGCACAGAAACACGATGCAAGATACGTAGCTGGAGTTGTGTATCTTTCTTCGACCTTCCTATGTAATGTAGACCAGGCCTCAGTGTCTATGAGGTGGCACTGAAATCTTTTAAGATGTTATTCCAACACGTGCACGGATATTGTTCCCTCTTTCCAGTTGTCCTACATTAGGGTCATACATTGCCCAGAAAAGGGAGGAAGCCTCTCCCTACCGCCTGGAGGATTGACCTGAGATGACAAGAGCTTGTTTTGACCCTGCCCTGCCCAGGTCAGGTTGGCATTTCGACAAAATCTACTTTTGAGGATGAAAAAGGAGATGGGGGGAAGGCACTGCTACAAAGATCTCACCATCCTATCAACCACCCCCAAACTCAGACTTCAGGGATCACAAGTTAGCCATCCCCTCTTCCCTAACCAGCATGACTCACCAGCCTTTTGTTGCTGCATCCGTCGCAACACAAAACCCCAGGGCCCCATTGTATCACACGTGACATGGGGGGACATTCCCAGAGAAGCCAACAGAAATCACGGAGGCTCAGCAACCTCTGAGAATCAGGGCACTTTTCCTCTAGCTGCCATAATCTCGCCATTAGATCCCCCCCCATGTGGGAAAGTTTTGACCTTGCTCTCCCCTCCCCACCTTTTGTAGAGGTGGAAAAAATGACCTGGGGAGTTTGAGAGGCCTAATTAAGTCAATATTTGCAAGGCTTTAGGCAAATGCCTCTAAGGGCTAGGGTTAAGATCGAGCTTCTGCTACCTGTTCAGCATTGCCACTGCTGAGCAAAGTATTTGGGTCAGTGACAGCTTGGCACATCTCTAGCCATGCACTTGCGGGCACATATGGTATTAAGAGATTGCATTGCAAGTAAGAGATTCATCCCCACTGCTCAGGAGGGCCTAAGGGAGAGGAGGAGGAGGAAGAAATTCAATCATGGAAGATTTATGCAGCCAAGCTGCTGTTTAGCCAGGTAACCTCCACCATGCTGCTGGTGAGGTGCTTTGAAGATGGATACGCAAAGATCAGCAGCAAGGGCTGCCTCACACCTGCTCCTAGAAACCACAATCCACCCCCCTCTGGGCTCAGCTAGTGTATTCAGGAACCTCAGCTACCATTTGGGAACAGTCCCCAAATTACAGTCAATTCTCCTTGCAGAATCGCCCCATTTCCACAGCAGAGTATCTCTCCAATGACCACACACTGCACCAGACTAACAGCCGCCCTTCGGTACTTTTACACGTCTTCAGGAAGGGGGCGGGGGAAGGGGGGAGGAGGAGGAAGAGTGGACAGTGGCCTAATCTCTCTCAGGTCTACAGTTGCTATGTCCTGCCCCAACTCTTCAAAGGAGAGGATCACCAGGCACAGACAGCCAGCTCTCCTCATCTGTTGGTACCCATATGGCTTTGCCTAGGCCACGCCACCCAGAACACACCAGGTTTTCATTGCTCTAACCCAGTGGCTCTCTGTGTGGTCCACTAGTGGTCTGCAGCTGGCTTGCAGGTGGTCCACAGGCTTGAGACTCACTCCTGCCCACAGCGGGGAGCCTGCCTGGATTGGCTGGAAGTCCCCAGAAAGGTCTGCTGTGAGTGGGATGGGCCACGAGCCAAAAAGTTTGAGACCCACTGCTCTCCCAGCCCCCCCACCGCTGCTCAGTAGCATTGTCTGCATCTCCAGCACCCCTTCCCCACCAGCACTGGAGTACCATTATGTCCTCAAAGTTGCCGTGCTCTTCCTTTACACAGCAAGGATGTAAACCAGTACAGTTTATAACAGGAATATTGCAACATGTGGGGCGGTTATTAAGAGCGACTACTGTAGCCATTTTGTTTTTTATGAAGTGCAAACGCATGTGATTTTAGGGAACCGGTCACCTAGAGGAGAGAGATTCATTCTGTCTCCCCTCTCTAGGCTTGTGGGGGGCAGGGGGGACTGCACAATCATCCTTCAAAATTGCTACGGCCCAGCTGCATTACAAAGGCATCTCAAAGAGGAATCCGACACCCCAACGAAAGCATCCCGCTTTACCTATGGAGGCCGTTTCATTTAAGCACATCTCGCATTCATGTGGCCTGCGCGGGAACAGAGAGCGCTTTGTGTACCAACGATCTCTCAACACCAGTTACGCATGGAATTTGATCAAATGGGACTTATGATCTTCGCATGGCTTTGAAATCCACCGCCCGTTCCCCAGCCCCTGCGTCTGCCCCCAGCGTTACCACAGAGGTCAGCCAGGACATGAAAGCGAGAGGAGAGACACAGAGAACCTTGGCACGTGGATAGCCCAGCCGCGGGAGGCGGCAGGCACCCGACAATGACGGACATTGTCCCCACAGCGCCATGAAGGAAGAGAAGCCGCCAGCGAGAAAGCATTGGCCAGTTTCTGATCTCGAAGATCCTCTCCAACTTCAATGCTCATAGGAGCTGCCCCCAGCACAGATGCAACTATAGCCAACTTGCAAGTACACACACACCCCCTCCCTCCATCCCATCACCATCTAGACTAAATTTTCTCCTGAAGTAGGGATGTAAGAATGTAGCCATTTAAATGGGTACATGGCTACACACCGCTCCTGGGGAGCCACCAGCCACTCCACACTGCTGCCTCTGCGTCGGAGGCAGCAGCGCAGGGCTGCAGGTGGGAGCTGGTACATGCTGGGAACAGCCTTGAAAGCCCACTTCCTGTACGCATGGGCTCCCAATGAGCTGGCTGCTGCCCTGCGTGTAAACCATGTAACCGCTGACATTTTCAGCAGTTATACAGTTATTCAGTTACACACATTTTCACATCCCTATCATGAAGTGCATTTACACGAGTATTTTATGTTCCATTTTTGGAAGTTGGTTCAATAACAGTACTCATGGCAAGGAACCAGTATCTGGCCCCCCCCAATGGGTTCAATAACAGTACTCATGGCAAGGAACCAGTATCTGGCCCCCCCCAATGGATTTAGCATCTTCTCTCTCCATGCCGCGCAGACCTGGGGTGCTTCTGCGTTTCTAAACCCATCACCCCGCTCTACCAATGCAAGTCCATTCTGAACAGCCATAATCGGGCCACGTGAGTCCAGTGGTTTTGTACCTCGTCCTTCCAGTACGCCGCGCTCTCAGCTATGGGCTGTCATCGTTGGGCTTGGAGCAGGAATTAACAGAACAAAGTTCTATGCCCTGTGTTATACAGGAGGGCAAACCAGACAATCCAAAGGCCTCTTCTGGCCCGGGTGGGGGAACCCCTCCCCCCCACAAACTCACAACCTCAGCTGTTCCTGTCCTGCCCTCCCACCCCAACAGGAGCTCAGTTCCGACTTGCATTAACACAGAGTCCTACTTACCTGATGAAGTGAAAGACCCTCACATCTCTATTATGGGGATAACTATGCAACATGCTGTTTAGAGCAGTGGTTCTAAAATGACGTGTCATGACCCAGGATTGGGGGTGGGGGTGGAATGTCGGGCCCTGGGGCTCATTGCTGCAGGGGGATCAGGTGAGCAGCGGGGAGTCTAAGGCAGCTCCCTGCTTGTCCTGGCACTGCAGGCTGCGCTGCGCCCTAGAAGCGGCCGACAGCAGGCCTGGCTACTAGGTGGGCTGGGGGGGGGGGGGGGGGAAGGAGAGAAGAGCGCACAGGGCTCCACACACTGCCCCTGCCCCAAGCACTAGCCCCGCACTCCCACTGGCTGGGAATCTGCTGCTGGCTGCTTCTGGGGTGTAGTATGGTCTGCGGTGCCAGGAGAGACAGGAAGCTGCCTTAGCGCCCCCAGCAGCATTGCTGACTGGGAGGTGCTCGAGGTAAGACCCTCCTGCTCCAGTCCTGCCCCCCCCAAAGCCAGAGCCCCCTCCTACACCCACAAGCTCTCATCTGCAGCCCCACCCCGGAGCCCACACGCTAGTCAATTCACATCGGGTTGCAGCATCGACGATTTTCTACAACTGGGTCACGAGAAAATAAAAGTTTGACAACTGCTGGTTTAGAGCATCCCCTTACCTGTGCACTCATTTGAGCTATGTAGGAGAGGTATCACAGGTACCTTTGAACAGCAGCAAAAGAAAACGATGCGGGAGAAACCTCCTTGGCCAGTATCTTGGGAACGTGCCATCAGCACCCAGGGGAGAGCGCGTTCTTTGGCTGCAACGCTGACCTGTGCATCAGGCATCCTGGGACCAAATGCTACAGACACACCAGGAAGTCACAGTCTCCCTGGGCCTCTGCAGAGCTGGGTGACGGAGGCTCACAGTGGGGAGATGGACGAAGGAAACGCACTAGATGGGATTCACGGTCCCCACTTCCAGTGTAACTGGCTTGACCTAAGGATGTTAAGTATCGTGTAAACTGACTAATCGAATAGTCAATGAATTTTTGCATCGACTATTCGATTAGTCGATAGAGAGACGCTGCTCCCTTTGAAACGCTGCCACGGCGTTTCAAAGGGGCAGCGCCACACGGAGCCCGGGATCAGATGGGGACTCCCTCTGCGGTGTTTCAAAGGGGCAGCACCGCACAGCCGATCCCAGGCTTCGTGCGGCGCTGCCCCTTAGAGGCAGCAACGGGGAGGGGGGAAGTGACTAGTCGACTATCCTGTCAACTAGTCCTTAACATCCCTAGCTTGACCCAGAACCGCAGCAGGGAATGCAAATCAAGAGCAGGCTATTGAATTGCCCCGGTATTTGAAGCCATATGGAACATTTTGCATGGCAGCCTGTAGGATCGGAGGTTGACGACTCGTCTCGGTTTCCTCACCAGGTCCTAGGCTCTTGGGCCTTTCTGCACGACCTCGCCCAGCTAGTCTGGAGGGTCGACATGGCTTCCTGGGGCTGCGCTATTAGCCGAGTTTAAGCATGTGACACGGTGCAGTTGAGGATTTCCCTTATTCCTGCCTCGACACATCCCTCTCTCCTCCTCCCCCACAACTCAACTGTGGGTTATCGCCCACATTCTTGCACCATGCAAAGGCCACTGCCTTCATATGGAGAGGGCCTTATATCTGGCAGCCTCGCTGGTTCTCCCGACAGCCTCTCCTGTCACCACTGTCCCAGAGATGAATTGAAATCTTAGCCTGGCTTATGACCTCATTAAAGCTACTGGAAGAAGAAGAAGAGAGATTCACGGCAATCCACGTTAAGACAAAGATTAGATTACTAGCACATCCGAAAGAAACAAAATCTGGCCACTGGATTTGGGAAGAGTTAATCGTTCTGCCACTTTTCAGCAGAACCGAAGTGGGTCCTTGCGATGGGGGGGGAGAAAAGCCAGCGAGTCCCCTTGACTTTCTATCCCCAATCAAAACAGGGGTGGGAAATAAAGAGAAACAACATGTTGCTGATGAGTTTTCCATTAACAGCCAACAGCTAAACCCCTCTTCTTTGTATTCCAGCCTTTGCTTTTAGCCTCAGCAGGCCACCAATTTTCCCCCTCCCTTCTTTTTATTAATAAAATAATAATAATAATAATAATAAAAAGTTATATGACTTTAATTAAATGCACTTATTAAAAGGGTGAAATATTTGGAGAGGCTGTTTTTTGACGCTGGAGGCACATTTTCCAGCATGCTGCAGAGCGCCTACATCCGCCCGCCCCAGGCCATTTTTAATGCACAAATAAATCCCCACCTGACGTGCTGACAGATTATTCTGCAGTGTGGCAGCCAACGAAAGTAAACACCGGGGCAAAGTTTTAACCTCTTGCAGTCCCGACGCGTTTCCCCCGCCGAGCCCAGCTCAGGTGTAAATGATCAGCAGCAAAGGCACTCTTGCCATTTGCTCCCTTTCAGCCCTACTTTCACGGGGGAGGAGAGCTTCAGGCATCGCCACCTGTGGGTCTTTGGGGGTTTGCCCTACCCAGGATGAAGAGGTGGAAGCTTAGATCATGCCCCTTCCAACCTACACGTTCTCCAACCCCAGCCTGGACGAGGCATGTTGGACTTCAGGCTCCAACATCACCAGCTCACCCATGCTTACCTCCCCAGTTTGGTACTTAAAGAGAGGTTTCAACGGAAGCCCAGTTTCATTAATCACGGCCCTCCTCTGTACAACCCTGCCTGAAGTGAAACGCTGAACCCAGAGGGAGGGAGCTGGTGGAAGAGAGCAACAGAAGCAACATATGTATGAGTCAACAGTATGCCCTTGTAGCCAAGAAGGCGAATGGCATATTAGGGTGCATTAGGAGGAGCGTTGCCAGCAGATCCAGAGAAGTGATTATTCCCCTTTTATTCGGCTCTGGTGAGGCCACATCTGGAGTATTGCGTCCAGTTCTGGGCCCCCCACTATAGAAAGGATGTGGACACACTGGAGAAGGTCCAGCGGAGGGCAACCAAAATGATTAGGGGGCTGGAGCACATGACCTATGAGGAGAGGCTGAAGGATTTGGGCTTATTTAATCTTCAGAAGAGAAGAGTGAGGGGCCTTCAACTTCCTGAAGGGAGGTTCCAAAGAGGATGGAGAGAGGCTGTCCTCAGTAGTGATGGATGGCAGAACAAGGAGCAATGATCTCAAGTTGCAGTGGGGGAGGTCTAGGTTGGACATTAGGAAAAACTATTTCCCTGGGAGGGTGGGAAAGCACTGGGATGGGTTCCCTAGGGAGGCGGTGGAATCTCCATATCTAGCGGTTTTTAAGTCTCAACTTGACAAAGCCCTGGCTGGGATGATTTTGTTGGGCTTGGTCCTGCTTTGGGCGAGGGGCTGGACTCAATGACTCCTGAGGTCTCTTCCAGCCCGAGGTTCTATGATATTTCCTGCCACTGTACTGTTCTCTCATTCCTTATCGAAACACTGAGGAAAGTGTCCATCGTACGCCATACACTCCAGTTCGGCAGAAAAGACCCTGGGGATGACAGTGGGTGAGAAGCTGGATATGAGTCAGCAGCGTGGCCCTTGTAGCCAGGAAGGCTACTGGCACATTGGGGTGCATTAGGAGGAGCGTTGCCAGCAGATCTAGAGAAGTGATTATTCCCCTTTGTTCGGCACTGGTGAGGCCACATCTGGAGTACTGAGTCCAATTCTGGGTCCCGCATTACAGAAAGGATGTGAATGCATCAGAGAGAGTCCAGCGGAGGGCAAAGTGATTCAGGGGCTGGAGCACATGACTTCTGAGGAGAGGCGGAGGGATTTGAGCTTATTTATTCTGCAGAAGAGAAGAGTGAGGGGGGATTTGAGAGCAGCCTTCAAGTACCTGAAGGGGATTCCAAAGAGGCTGGAGAGAGGCTGTTCTCAGTGGTGGCAGATAGCAGAATAAGGAGCAATGGTCTCAAGTTGCAGCGGAAGAGGTCTAGGTTGGATATTAGGAAAAACTATTTCACAAGGTGTTAAAGCCCTGGAATGGATTACCTAGGGTCTCCATCCCCAGAGGTTTTGATGTCCCAGCTTGACAAAGCCCTGTATAGGATGACTTAGTTGGGTCCTGCTTTTAACAGGGGGGTCGAACTGACTCCTGAGATCTCGTCCAACTCTAATAGTCTATATTCTGGAGGACGGGAACAGCCTACTATTGCCCCCACCCAAGGACAATAGTTTGAAGGAAAAAACCCTTAAGAGTGTATTGCTTGTATCAGTCCCCCATTTGCAGTTTTCAGCACCATGCACTGTCGCGATTCTGTAATAGCAAACCAACAGCCAGCAGGTGTGAGGTTTCTGCATTCAGGATCAGGCCTGCATCACACCCATGTTGCTACACCAAAGGATCGGGCGCAGGAGGGTCCAAGTAGCTCCCAACCCACTGGAAAGCAACTGTCTCTGCCACCGGAATCCCAGATTCCCAACAGTACCAGAGTCATAGGCAGAGCTTAAAGCCGGAGAAGACCATCATCATCCCGTCTAGCACAGGCCATCAACCCCACCCTCAGGAAAAACCCAGCCAGCCACACTACCCTGACTCACTACAGCCCACAGGAGAGTACACCGGGACGAGCTACAGGCAGAGAACAGAAGGCTCCGAGCTGTGACGATGTCTGAGGCCAGGAAGGGGAATGAATAAGCTCTAGCAGGTCACCAGAGAAACAGAAAGGTGTGTCAAGCCAGCCACCTTGCTCCCCGGCCCCCCGCGTCCATCCGCACACTGGCAATCCTCCAGCCACGGCTGCTGAAAGAACTGTCTGGTCTAGAAACCAAGACTTTGCCAGGCGGAAAATTTTCACATGCTACAAACTACGTGGGTGCGCGGCACCAGCAGCTCATAGAAATGGACTGTTTAAGAATCCCATCTCAGCAAAGGAACGCCCAGACACCGGTGGGGAACTTCTTTCGGTCGGGGGCTGCTGGCCCACAGGAAAAAAAAAAAAAAAAATCAGCCTGCACAAATGTGTGTGTGGGGGGGGGGGGGCAAGAGAGAGAGATACCAAGCACCCATACCTCACTGATGTGGCCTCTGACCGGGAAGCACAAAGACACTCCCCGCATTGTGCTCTCATACCCAAGCTTCGGGGGCCCAAGCTAGTACATTTTCTGGCCCCCCCGAGGCTCTGGGTGGGGCCAAAAAAGGAGAGGTTCAGTGTGTGGGAAGGAGCTGCTGGGAAGCGGGCATGGGTGGGAGGAAGGGTTCAGGAGTGGGTTGGGGTTGGTGGGTCTGGGAGGATGGTAGGGTGCAGGAACAGAGCAGGGGTGCTGGGGCTGGGTGGGAGGAGGTGCAGGAGTGGGATGAGGGTGAGGGGTCTGGGCAATGGAGGGGCGATTCCCTAGCGTCGCTCCCTGGGGATGCAGGGCTGGAGTGCGTGACCCACAATGTTGGGGATGGGAGATTACTAAGCCTCAGGGTCTGGATCTAGGCAAGCTGGAGGCTAGATCCGGCCCCTGGGCTATAGGTTACCCACCCCTGCTTTAATCCATCTTTCTATTCCTCATTCCCCCATCATGGGCCAGCAGCTCACCAGGCCAGTCCTCCTGAAGGCTGCTCCGAGTTCTGCCAGGTGCCAAGAGACCCGTGTGTCCAGAATCTCTCGCCAGGCCCCCTGCCATAGCCGCCTCGGTACCATGCCATCCGTTCCAGTGAAGGACCCACAGCCACTGAATCATGGCCTGCTACCCTGGGCTTTAAAAGGCAGCTTTCCACCGTGTAGCAGCATGAAGCTGCCCTAGCATGGGAGGTCTGGCCCTCAACAGAAAGGAGTGCACAGAATGAGTGCACTGTGAGAGTGTGCATCTCACCAGTGTTAAGTGAGTAGTAAGGCACCAGAAATCCTCACCCTCAGACAATTTTGCATAGGTACAGCAAGTTTCGTGTGAGGGCGGCACTTGCCTTCCATGTCCCCTCGCATCTGTCTCACGCACTGCATCCCTGACCCTGCTTTGCCCTCTCTTGAATCCTCCCCTTCTGGTGCCTGTCCCAAAGTTAACCTGTGGGACTCCTTGCCAGGGGATGTTGTGAAGGCCGGGACTTAAACAGGGTTCAAAAAAGAGCTAGATAGATTCACGGAGGTTAGGTCCATCAAGGGCTATGAGCCAAGATGGGTAGGAATGGTGTCCCTAGCCTCTGCTTGTCAGAAGCTGGGAATGGGCAACAGGGGAGGGGGGTCACTAGATGATTCCCTGTTGTGTTCACTCCCTTGGGGGCACCTGGCATTGGCCACTGTCGGCAGACAGGACGCTGGGCTGGATGGACCTTTGGTCTGACCCAGTCTGGCCGTTCTTACATTCTGGCTTCCCACATGCTTATGCCACAACACAGGGCTTTCGGTGGAAACCGCTGACTGAAAATCACTTTCTCCAGTCCAATACAAAGTTCCGCCACAGGAAAAAACAACAGCCCACTTCTTCAGATGACCGGAGTTATGAGTAGGGGATATGAAAACTCGAATGCATAATTATGTAGATGGTAGATGGCAAGGGCTTCACGCTTTTCAGGTGAGGACACCAGCTGAAAATGGAGTGCCAAGAAAGCGCTGTAGTTCACCCACTGCTGCCCAGGGCTACAGAGATGTCCCCAACACACATGCAGCCAAGTCAGGTGAGAACAGATTGGCAGCTCCCGCCTTACAATGGCTTAAGCTTTGGTCAATGCTCTGATTACTGTGGTAGCAGCAAAATACTTGAGCCAAAGTCAGGTCCCCACGGCACTAGGACTACTCAAGTAGCCAGGCCTAGATCACAGGTTCAATTTGCTTCTGCTACAGATTCCCTATATGACCAAGGGAAAGTCACTTAGTCTTAGCAGGTGTGGTGAGGTTCAATAGAGTAAAGATTGTGAGGAGCTCCAATTTTACAGCACTAGAGGCCAAACACCACTGTGGCTAGATGAATACAGTTACCAGTTAGAGACAGACCCAGCCCCAGAGAACTGACAGTCTATTTAGACCAAACAGGCAACAGAAGGGAGGAAGAAATGCCATCCTCCTCACTTTGCTGCCAGGGACCACATACAGAATGTGACATGCCCAAGGACACGAGGGCCATCTGTGGCAGAGAACCCAGAAGTCCCACACCCCAGGCAGGTGACTCAAGACTCGAGGTTGAGAAGAAAAACGGTCCTGTGATCGAGGCAAAGTTTTCCAAATAACTGCACCCCGGTTGCATGCCTTTCCACGCCCTAAGCCTCACGCTCACCACCTTCGTGGATCAAACCTAGACTTAAGAGTTGATTAGTCAGCTGGCAATCAACAGGACAAAAGGACAGGTGTTCCCAGACTGTGGTACAGTTACCCCTGGGGGAGAGAGATTTTCATAACAGGCTACTCCGATGAAGCTTTAAAACTCGGTAGGGAAGTGTGATATACAATGCAAGTAGTGAATCTACTTCAGAAAGTACCAATGAGAATGCAGACACAGAGACACCCCCTCCAATCGCTGCGAAGCACCCGTTCAGTTGCCCAGCAACCATCCCGTCTAAGCTCAGAGCGTAGGTATATTTTCCGGTTGAATCAAGGGTGCTGGAACAGCCTGAATCAGTGTTTCTTAAACTGTGTTCTGCGGCACACCGGTGTGCCACGAGGCCGTCGGAGGTGTGCCGCGGAGAACAACAGAGTTCAAAATGGCTGCCCTTAAAGGGGTAGGCGACCTTTTTCCTCCCCCTCCATAACTTTCCCTGACCCTTTTTTTTTTTGCTTAATAACTTTCCCCCCGTTCCCTTTTTTTTTTTCGTGCTCAACAAAAAATCCTTGGTGTTCCTCGAAAAAAATTGTTTGGTGTTCCTCAGTCTTAGAAAGTTTAAGAAACACTGGTCTGAATGGTGGGGAGGTGCTGAGCAGGGGTGACTGGTGAAGTGGGGCAAAAGGGAAGGGCTGGAACAGACTCCGCTCCACCACAGGCCCCGCCTCTCCCTGTCCCTGCTCCACCCCCTCCCCGCCTCTTCCCTTGCGCCGTTCCGCCTCTTCTCCCTTCTCCGAGAGAAGCAGCATGACGAACTAGCAGGCAGGAGGGCAGCAGGTTGCCAGATTCCGCTGGTTTCTGTCCACACAGTTTTCCTACCAGCATTGCTAAAGTGACACGCACGTAAAGCCGGGCCGGTGAAGCGAGGTGCGGGCTGATTGCACACAACAGTGACAGTGAGAGAGTCCTGTGCTCGCTACACCCTGCACATTCTAGGTACGCAAGCGCAGGGAGCAACGCTGCCCTCTCCCGGCAGACCGTCTTGGCGAGGACAATCTTGCAGCCCACGGAGATGAAGAAGGTCACTCATGCGGCCCGCTCACTAGCCTAGGTTGCCCATCGCTGCCCTAGGGAGTCTGAAGTGGCTCCCCAAAAGTGGAGATGTTCAAAGTGACCGACCACTTTTTGAAACAACGTCTTGATGCATCAAGCCCTTCCTTCTGCCCACCAGCCAAGAGTCACACTGGCCACCTCTCAAGTTAATAAAAAAAAAAAGTAGTTGGCCCAATGCAGTTTGTACCCATCTCCCGCATGTCATAGTACGAGGAGTCTCTGCCAAAACAGGTTCTTAGCAAACAGCCGAAGCAGGAAAGACCAACAGGCACGTCAGCCACTGGGCTGAGTTTCTCGGTGTTCACCCCAAACGTGGTCAGCGCAACTCCTCCTCCTCCTCCAGCGAAATGAACAATCCCTTCCTTCCCCGTTCGTAAGAGCCACCTGGGTCACTCCGCCAGCGCGTGACGGAGATATCTTGAACAGAACCCTCCCTCTTGTCCTGAAACATTAAGGCCTGAACTGTGCTTCTATGCCTGACAAGATGCCGCATGCTTTGCTAATCCTTGGAGGAGATTAGCTTTTTATTTAGAATTCCTTCCTTTAAAATGTGGCAGTTATGAAGATTTGCCCCCCCCATCAAGCTCTTGGCAAGGAAAACAAGACTTTCCCCAAGCTGGCTAGAGTGGTTTAGATAGGAGCAAAAACTACATTCTAAACTTGAGTCAAAGCAGTGAGAACCTTCACTGGAGCAGAAAAAGGCCAAGAAACGTGCCGTAAAAGGGTTGCCACCGGCAAAAAGCCCAGATTTGCATTGTCATCATGCAGGACAGGAGGCTGTAGAGCATCACCCAGGTTTGCAAACACGTGGGCGTGCCCATGATGGAGTGGAAAGTTGCATTACAAAAAGCATCTTCCAGTGTTGCGGATCAGTTTAAAAATCTGGGCCATAAAAAGAGTCAAATGCCATGTTACAGATTTAAACGAGGAAGGAGAAAGCATCAATCCTGAATGAAAATAATGAGTGCAGATTTTTCTTATCAACACTTCATAGAGGCAAATTCCCGATGGTGTAAGCTAGCAAAGCACTACTACAGTCAACAGAATTCTGCCTGCTCACACTGGCAGAGAATTTGGCCCGCACATTTTACACCTCAGAACAGATGTATGGTTGGCCAATTCCATTCAAAAGATGCTTCAAACACTCCTTCCTGTCTTGGCCCAAGATCAAAACAGCTGCCACATCTCACTCAGAGGTGGCTGCTTTTCACAGATGGATGAAGCAATTCTGATTTAATGTCCACCTGACATTTATCACTATGGTGCAGACCATCTTTTATTCCAGAGTATCCCAAAGAAGAGTTACACATGATATCAAGGTAGAGGAGAGAAAGGGGAAGCAACAGAACCAACAGCTACCCGTTGTGTGTGGGGCGGGGGGGCTGCACTAGCCCAAAAATCAAGTCCCAAAATAAGAAAAAAAATATTCCCATCTCATCCAGTAGAGAACAGTCACAGTGCAGACCCCAACCAGAACAGTCATACAAGGGCTTCCTTCCACCTAGCATCAGGCTGTTTCCTTCAGCCAGAGTCTAGCTGGAGAAAACAAGTGCTTATCGTGGTCATAGACCAGGGGTTTTCCAACTACAGGTCAGGACCCAGCGCTGGGGGGTGGAATGTCAGGCACTGGAGCTCCTTGCTGCAGGAGGATCAGGTGAGCAGTGGGGGGCCTAAGCTCCCTACCTGTCCTGGCACTGCAAACTGCGCTATGCCCCAGAAGCAGCCGCAGCAGGCCCAGCTCCTAGGTGGGAGGGCAGGCAGACAGCACACCGGGCTCTGTGCACTGCCCCTGCCCCAAGCACTAGCTCCACTCCCCCCATAGCTGGGAACTTGCTACTGGCTGCTTCTCGGGCACAGCATGGTCTGCGGTGCCGGAAGAGGCAGGAAGCTGCCTTAGCCCCTGCACCACTGCCCGGGAGCCGCTCGAGGTAACCCCCTCCTGCTCCAGCCCCAACCTCCCCCGCAAAGCTGGAGCCCCTCCCCCTACAGTCCAAAGCTCCCATCCTCAGCTCTACCCCGGAGCCGTGCCCGCTCTGCTTCCTGCGCCTGGCTTCCCACCTCCAGTAGGCACAGTGGTTAGGTTCCCCTCCCAGCAGCTGAACTAGTCACAGCTGCTAACTCTTCCTTCTAAGTCTGACCGCTCAGGCAGTCAGGCCAGGCTACCTTACCCCTTCCTGCTTCAAACGGGGTGAAGCACATACACCCCCTGGAAAGGTCAATATTTTTTTTGCACGTGTGTTTTGGTGAAAAGGGGCTTACCGCAGAGTGCAAATTATTATTAGTGGTGATACATCGATGGGAAGGAAACACCAGCTGAATGATTTGTTTCACCTCCACCTTTGGATGCAAGCGAAGCAAATTTGGTGGGTCTCCTCAGCTACACAAGATTAGATGGTTGCAAAGCAACAGAACCAGTTGTGCTGATGCAAATGCCTAATGTAGACGCACTCAAACCGGTTTCAGTCTTGCTTCAGCTTAGGTCAGTCGGCAAGTCACGAGAGGCTTGAACTGGTCGAGGAGCATCTACATTAGAGGTTTACCCCCAGCATCACCATCATTCAAGATTCGCTAAGGAATCTCGTGATGTTTAGCGTTTTATACCCTTGGCTCCCAGAACGATATCAAATGTATGAACATCTCAGCTCGCACCTAACGGTGGGGGGAGGGAGTTTCTAGCACTTATTTACAGGGAAGAGCTTTAAAAGGTGACCATGAAGGCTCCAAAAATCAGAGTGCTGATTTAACTCCCACTGGGCAGATTTGAAGTTGGGACCTCTTGAGCCTAGTGTAGGAGTCTCTATAGCTTGAGCTATAAAGCCAGCTGGCTCACAGGCCAGGCTAAGGCGTTCCCTTGTTCTTACCTCTTGCTGTAATTGGTCTAAGTGCCACTCCATAGCACAGTGACCTACACCCAGGTATGCGGGTTACAATGAATAAAAGGCACCTGTGATATTTGACCCACAATCTTTAAATGTTTGGGAGGGGCAATGCTTTCACCAGATAGAAGAGTTGGACCAGTGCAAGGAAGTCAAACCCAGGTGAGGCCCAAGACTCGGGTGGCTCTCTGGCCACACCAGAAACACGCTATGCGCCTTGGGCCTGGTTTGATTAGCAGAGGGCCCCCCGCACCCCCAGGCCACATGGGCTAGACCACTGGGCAGGTCCAGGAGTCAGAAGAGCTTCTGGGGGGGGGGGGGCGGCGGGGGGAGATTTGGATTGGCTCCTTTGACTTTGGTCGGCCTGTCGCTTCCACCACTGCTAAAATCCCACCCCACTGCTGAAATTAAATGAAAAATGTAGTCATCAACTCACTTGCCCACACAGGGATCGGAACGTATTAAGACAGACAAGCAGCCCCCGGGGCAGCCCAGCAAAAGTTTGGAGGATTCAAGCAGCTGTTTTCACTCACCAGACAGAGACGGGAGTGACTCCAGCCGCGGTAGATCAATTTATATGAAACATGAGGAAAGATGCCCTGGAACAGAGCAAAAGGTAAGCCGGGCGCTATATTAAAAAAGGAAGGGTATCGCGAGGCGGTAGCTGTCAGGAGGCATTTCTGCAGCAATAACTTTGGCAAGATAGACACAACTAATTTAGGGCTGCCTGATGGAGGTATATTAAGCTGTCAGTCTGGATGATATGAATTTAATCACTCCTGGGAGATCAAACGCACCACTGGGCCCCAGTGGTGGTAGGCCGGACACACAAGAGGATGAGGGGAGAGGAACCCCGAGCAGAATATGGTCGGAGCAGGAAAGCGGAACAATCCCAGGATGTTAAGAAAGCACACCTTGCTTCAGGGATCTTCTCTCTCTGGGCTGGGCCCCCAGTGATTCAGTCTGTGGGGATGGAGCAGAGGACCAGGCGGGGTGGCTGCATGCAGACGAGGGTGCCAAGAGCCGTGTAGGGCAGAGGGACCCTGGCAAAGGCTCAATGCTGGCCACACTCCTTGTAGGGAAAAGGATTGCCCCAGGGCAAGACACTAGATCAGGGTTACTCAACTTTGGAAGCCCCGGGGGCCACAATGATACTCACAGCACATGCCGAGGGCCACAACTTGTGTGGCTGCATATACGTGCAAATATATGCAAATAGCTTTTCACACAATGCCCCAGCATCCAGGCACCTCCTCCACGGGGGCTAGAAACATTGACAACCTGTACCCGTCTGTTCCAGCCAGCCCGTCTTTCAAATCCTTACCCCGCCTGGGAGACACCTCGCCGTTGTGGAGCATGTTCCCAGTGGAGGCCATGTTCAAAGAACCCCACCTGCGGGCTGCGTGTTGAGCCCCGCGTAAACCCAAACCGCACCGTGGGCCACCAACCAACGGGCCGCAAGCGGCCCACGGGCCATGCGTTGAGCAGCCCTGCACTAGATCTTCCTTTGCACTGAGGTCAGGCAGCTCAGTAGCGCCTCTCCTCTCAGACCAATGGCCCCCATCCCGGGTCTTGAGACATCACTGCTTAGGAACCCAAGGGACCGCTGATCTGGCTAAGTAAATCACCTCTCAGTTGGCTGAAGTAGGGGGCCTCGGGGAGAAGCACACTGGCTCCTTGGTGGCTAGTCCCGTGTAAAGAACTCACATGGTACATCTTCATAAACCTTGAGCAAATGAGTCAGGGACGGATCCACACAGGCACCGGGGTCATCAGACATGGAGCCCCAGATCTCTGGTGTCGGAGTCCAGGTTACACCAAGAGTCACTCCAGGAGCGGTCAGCAGGCTACACCATGCGCTGGGGCTAGTGCCATCCACACACAGAGCCAGCATATCACCTGAGCATTTGCTTTGCCTACCTGGGGCCGTCCTACAAATCGCGCGTTTTGTCCTGTTCCGGCCCAAAGCCTTGAACGGGCTGAAATCTGCTCGAAACCATGGTGACTATTCCAGTGACGCGGCTTGGCGTTTCACTGCCAACACTGACTCGGTCTTGCTCCTAAACCTCTGAGGAAGAGGGGGTTGGAGAAGGTGGCAGGCGGTTCAGTGGGGTGGCAGGAGACCCCCTCAAGATCTCCCCTCAGAACTAAGCTGCTCCCTTTCACTCCACTTGAAACTTCCCTCTTGACCATCTATTGGAACGCCATTTCTCTGGGCACCCAGCTCTGGTCTTCATTTGCTCTACCTGCTCATTGCTGTGGTGGAAAGCAGAGTCTGCTACAGGGTCTCTGGGAGACTGGATGGCTGCCCTAAGGTTAGGGAGAGCCCCAAACTCATGGCCAGAGGGAAGGGTCAGTTAGAGAGGGGAAGGGCATTCTCTCTGCCTGGGGGGAAAGGGGGCAAGGTACAAGCCTGGGGAGACGGCAGTGGGTGAAGAAAGCAGCAAGATGTACAAAGTCAAGTGACCAGCGCGCTCTGTCAAGCTGCCAAGGTGGCAGAAATACTTGGCAAAGATCCCTCCCAAACACAAAGTCAACCACCACGCCCGGCGCGTGTCTGTGTAAATAAGGGTGAAGAAACCGGCCACAGATCCTACTTTCAAACACGCTTAGAACAAAATAATCCCTTCCGCTGCCCCCGTTCTTCCATTGCCCACCACTACCGAGGCGTCAGAGAGGCCTGTCCAGTAGCTTGGGTCAAGTCGCCCCCTCCCCACCCCCCCGGCCTACCTGGGCTGCACAGGAGCAAAGGCAAAGGCAGTTTAGGATACCCTCCCTGGGCAAAGTGGGCTACAGCTCCTGCATTCAGAGCCAGAAGCTGAGAAAAAGTGGTTCTCAGAGCAGAACAGACTGGAGAAGACCCAATGAAGAGGCACAAGAAGGCTGTCAAATTCACCTCACCTTTGCTAAGGGTGGGGGCATGGGGAAGGGGGGGAGGAATACCGAACACCAAAGTCACAGGCACCAGAAAATGCCTTGAATGCTCTTCGCCACACCAATTGAACGTATTACTGGATGGGGAGTTTGGCGTTCCCATCAGGCCTACTATTTCTGAAGCCCTCCCGGTTATAAAATTGGAAGGTCTTGTCACACCCACAACCGAAACCAATTTCAGGGATAAAGATGTTAATATTGATTAAACAGCTAATTGAGTAGTCGACAGAATTTCCATCGACTACTCGATTAGTCGATGGGGAGGCGCAGCGGGGAACCCAGCGTGAGCGGGTTCTCCGCTGCACCTCTACCTCCCCTGACATCCCCCTCCACGCACTGTGGGACCGGCTCCTGCTCCGCCCCCTTGCTGCCTCTGATATAGAGGCAGCAAGGGAGGGGCCAAATGTGAGTAGTCGACTCGACTAGTCTTTTACATCCCTATTCAAGAGGCAGTTGGTGGAGCAGTCTTGCTGCTAAGCAAGATTTCACCACAGTGTCATGCTGGGACGTGGCACTGGGAAATAATACCTCCTTGTACACCGCACGATCTTGATACAACAGGAGGGTGTCCTGGGAAGGTCATGGCAGCCAAAGTCTGGATTTTAAGGGACGGGGGAGGAAATCAGTGAAGAGTTTCTGGGAAAAACAAAAAAAACAAAACACACCAACACTGGAGCGGAGGGGTGGGTGGAAGAGGCTCATTCCCTCTTGTAACGGCCCACCCTTCATTTGCAAGTCAAAGGATTTTTCTCGTTTGCCAATAGCAGCAAGTCCATCCAAGTTTCAGGTCCAAACACCAGGGTGCGCAAACCTGCCCCGTCCTCAAGGGAGTTTGCCATCCAGGCATTTGTTTCACTCCTCTCTTTCCTCCTTCCTCCAGATCCGCCCAGAGTTCTTGCCGTGGTAGAAAGCTGCCACGTTTTGGAGGGGAGTCCTCTCCAGTCACCAACACATATGTGGACGTTCTTTTCTGCCAGCTACGCCACTGACAGGTGGCCCTTTGCCTCCAAGCGAACAGGAGTGTTGGAAGTAGAAGGGTGGAATGGCCGAGCAGATAAAAGGGGGGGAAAAACCACCATGCTCCCATCAGAGCCAAGAAAGAAAATCTCTCTTAGCAGTCAGATTCTCTGGGAAGATCTGGCCTCCCCCCACTTGGTACAACATGCCACGAGACAGCACATCTTCCCCCACCCAGTCCCGTAAAGTGTTCCAGACAACAGGGATTCTAACATTTCCCGTGAGAAGTCGGTCTGCCCAACCTAACACTGACTCACGTATCAGGTACACATGATCCCTCTTTTTAGAGGGAAGGTAGAACGCCCTAGGAACATCTCTCAGCGGGGGCGGGCGGGCAGGCAAACCGCACCCCCATGACAGCAGAACCGTCTGCATCTAAGCCCCCCTGCAACCATTTCTACCAACAGGAGACACAAAGCCCTCGGCCTTCCCCAGCAGCGGATTCCTTTGCTCCAAGTCGCTACAGTCGGTCGAGAGCCACGCTCATTTGCTCGCCCCTCAACGTCCACGCCTCGTCGTCGTTGGATCGGGATGCTCAGTAAAGCTACGAAAAGTGGGTTCCTTAGCAACCGGCGAAGGCCAGCCCCGATTTCAGCAGGCCTGGTGATTAAAACATGCTCCCCCAATTAACAAAAGCAGCTGGGTTCCCCACCCCCACCCTACCCCCAGCCCGTTATATAAAGCCACGAAAGCTCGTTACATAAAGCTAATTAGCAGGGCTCCACTTTCAGCGTGGCAAACAGCTACGCTAATCCTGGATTTATTCTCCTAGAAACTAATTTAATCATGCCGTGCCAGCCAGGCAGTTCACATGGCTGGGGGCACCAAAAGCCCTCGCACCTGGTAACCCAGCCATCGCTTAGGAGGTGACCTCATGAGCTGCCCAGGCTGATCCTAGTTGACTGACAGCCTCCCCATGGAGGGGCTCTTTCAACCCTCTAACATGGTCCCAAACAGAACCGGCCTCATAAAAGTCTCAGATAAACCAACCCAACAGAGGTTTGGGGAGGAAGGATGGTCCAGGGATCAGAACACTAAGCTACATCTCCTCCATCTCCACCACAGACGTCCTGGATCGTCTTGGGCATGTCTTCTAACCTCTCCGTGCTTGAGTTTCCCCCCCTCTGTACCATGGGGATAGTAGGAGCACCCTACCTGACAGGAGTCTGGGAAAGCCTTAGATGGAGGTGCTCAGATACCATGGGGATGAGGGCCACAAAGTGTCGTGAGTATTTCTCCAGCACACAGTAAGGGCGCGCGCCACTAGGAACTGCAGCCCTGCTTCCGATGGCCATTTTACACGTGGGGCCCATGAGGTGTTTCTGGCTTCAATGCAAGCAGCACGGTCGTGCCCTAGAGACAGAGCGTTAGCTCCTGCTAACATCAGCAGGGGCCTTCCAGCCACTTCCATCGGATGTCTACAGTATTCCCAACGCTAGATGTAAACCGCATGCAGCAGGGCCAACAGCTTCCCAGAGCCCCCACGTACAGTGGGGCGGGGAGGCTCCATGCCCCTGGAAGGGATAGGGCCTTGGGCAGAGGGGGGCAGCCAGCTCTCAGTGCCGCCAGTCCCACCTCCCAAGCACGCAGAGTGGCCCCCCAGCGGCGATTTAAAGAGACAGTAGCAGCGGTGGCGTCCGAGCGCCTCAGGCCCCAGGGCAACTGCCCACTTTGTGCGCCCCCCCATCCCGTTGGCCTGCCCACATAGCTTCTCGGCATGATGTACTGTCCCATCTAATGCCACCGAGACCTCTTACAGAGAGAACGAGTCTGCTCTACGGCCTTAGCTGAGAGCCAGCTGGCTTTTAGGCTCAAGGGGTAGAGATTCACGCACTAAGTTTCAGAGGTCCCAGGTTTGGTTCTGCCCACGGATGACCAGGATCCATTAGCATTCAAAGGGCATTCAAAAAGTTATGAGTAAGATTCAAAAAAATTCACGAGTTCTTAAAAACAGTGCGTTTAGTTCTCTTTTTATTTGCAGTTTGGCTTCTGAACTTCTGGGTTCAGGTTTTCAAAGTTAGCTCAAGAATGACAGAGGGCTATAAACTTTTTTTGAAATTGAACGCGGCGATTCTGGTGTACTCCAATTCCCAGATTGAGAGAGTTTTAAGAAAAAAAAAATCTATAAACAAAACATCACAGGAATTGGCAACACTGACAAAAAAAAAAATCATTCACAGGTGTGATAACTCGGGGAGGGGGAAGTCATCTGCACTATCCATGCTTCGGAAGGGTACCCCAAAGTTTGGGGGCTCACCCAACAGCTCTGAAAATTCTGAGACGGTGAGGAAGAGGACACGGACAATGGAAATAGACACCTCACGCACTGTAGACTCGCCGAGCTGTGTCTATTCATGTATATTTTGAGACTCACAGACTTGTTTACACGTCTGTCTTCCCCGCGAGCCCAGGGCAACTCAGACACAGGAATGTCAGCCAGGAGTAGATCAGGAAGTCTCACCCCCTCTTCCCCCAAGCATATCGGCAAGGACCTTTTTTTCTCTCCCCAGTCTGCCGAGTGCTGATGGGGTAGATGGAGGAGCCCCCAACTTTTCCTATATCTTTACCCTCTGCCTCACTTTCCAGAACCGGTGTGTAGTTGAATTGCCGTGGAATTTTGCTGCTTATTTGAGTGTTCAAATTAAAACCCTCCACCTCACACGGCTTCTCGCCCCCTCTCTGCGCTTTGCTGGCTGATGCCTGAGACACTACACAGAGGCGAGAGCTGGGGGCTTTGGCAGCCCAGTCATAGAACTGCTTCCAGGGTGCTAGCCCAACCTCTCCGCGGGGTTGAATTTCCTTCTCGTTTCTCTGTAGCATCTCTTGAACGTTCCCTGAAGGCTCGCGACGCAACCCAAGCCTCAGGCAGGAAGGACAGAAGGAGATCCAATAGTCCAGGGGGGGCCAACCCATGGCTCGGGAGCCGCATGAGGCTCTTTAAAGAAAAAAAATTGTGGCTCCCACACCTGCAGCTCGCGGCTCTTAAGGGGCAGCATGTTTCTGTCTGAAAGACAGAGCCGAGTCATGTGCAGACTTCAAAATGGCCACATTAAAAGGGCAAACTTTTTTTTTTTTGCTCAACCAAACATGGTGGCCACCCGTCCCGTCCCCCCCAACAATCTTTTCCCCCTCTGCCCTTTGCGCTGTATCCACCGCTATTTTGGCTCTTCATCTGTAATAGTCAGTAACTTCATTTCAAAACAGACCAGCGAGTTTTTGCCTAAGCCCTTTGCGGGTACAGAAGGGAGTAGGGAACAAAAAAAGGAGCTGTCAATCCAAATTCAATCTAGATTCACACTGCACCATGCACCCAGCCAGCCAAAACCCAAACAAGGCAACGAAATCTTTCTAAATCGCTAGTAGCTCTTCAGCATGGAAGAGCCCATTTTCAACAGGCACCGAGAACCTGCTGAAAGCCTTGCTGCTCGGGTCCGGGAAGCGTGGAAGGGTTGTACTGTATGAAGCAGTGTTTGATTCCACCCCAGCATTTGCAAACCCGTCTCTTCCACTTACTCAGGGCATTAATCTCCCTAGGTTCATACAGGTCTGCTCCTAACTACTGTTTCCCTGCTTCCGAAATATAATCCACATCGTCACAGGCTTGTTATCTTTTAAGCAGCTGGGTCTGGGACACTCCAGAAGCATATAGCCATTGAATTCCACCCCACTACTGCAGGGAGGAGGAGAGGAGAAGTATATTTTGCTGCATGTGAAGAGAACATGCAGCTCATAAGATCAATGAAAAAAATAAGGCCTAAGATCATGGCAACCGGGGTCAGAAACAATGCTCCCTCTAATTATTACCATTCATGAGGAGAATAAATTTTGTTACATGCACTGAAGTGTGTGTGAATGTGCACCAATACAAACAAAAACCTAGCCGTGGGCATTAATCAGCTGGGTGGCATCTGAATCTCTTCTGATCTTACACTAAAACACTGGTCACAAATAGTAAATTCCTAGCCGATGGCAAAAGAGCAATGAAAAGCGAGCCCCATACTTTTTTCAAATGAAGATGAAAGGCTCGGAGCAGGAAGAAATTGGGCGGGAGGGGGCTTGCGCAGTGGCAGGGAGTAGCAAGAGAGTCTACTGCTGGAGGAGGGAAATGGAAGACCCACCTTCGACTGCCGGCAGTTCCAGTCCTTAGTCCTACACAGCATGGACACGCAAATCCTGTCGTGCCACACCCCAGCATGACTCCATTCCAGAAACCTCTCAGGACCAAAGGCTACCAATTGTGTCTAATTCTGGAAAAAGCATGTAAGCTCAAGCCCCAAACCACAGTTTGCAGCAGTGAGAGGTTAGCACATTAGAACTACAGCTGCATCAGACAGGCTTCAACGCGTGTTCCCTTCTGGAAGGCCCAGTGCTGGAGTTGCTCTCTCAAGTTTAAGGCAGCGATGGGCAAGCGAGGGGGCTGCATGAGCGGGCCTCCACCTCTGAGCCACAAGTTTGTCATAACCAAGACGGTCTCCCAGGCGGGTAGTTTTGCTCACTGCACTTGCGTACCTAGAAGGTGGGGAGGGGGGGAGAGAAGAGATGCCGACTGAATTGTGCATCCCCTCCCAGCGCTGAGGAAGTGCACGGCTTTACGTGTGTCTCACTTCAGCAAAACCAGCTGGGAAAAAACCAGCCAGGACAGAAACCAACAGAATGTGGCAGCCCTGCATGGGAGACACACAAAATGTCTCGTGGGCCACACATGGACTCTTTGGGCTGCAGGCTGCCCGCCACGGGTGTAAAGGTGTTTCCACGGTTAGATGGGTGATCAGGCCACTTAACTGCACAGTATCGTGGGGGGGCAAGACACGGACTTGGCCTTCGCAGCTACGCGATCCGCGCGCAAGACGCCGTCTCAGTATTTCCACGTCTGCACACCTTCCCCTAGTCAAATCTGAATTTTCCCACCCCCACCCCCCGTACAAAAAGCAAAGCCAGGAAAGCTGCAGTCAAGCAGCCTTCTACAGCCCCTACAGTTGTGCCCCCTTCTGCCCGTAAGTGCCAACTCTCTGGGTGCTCCAGCTCTGCAGCACCCATGGAAAAAAAGTGGGTGGGCGCTTAGCACCCCTTGGCAGCCAAGGTCTCCTCCTGCCACCTCCTGTTCCACGGCAGGCAGGAAGTACTGGAAGGGAGGGGCAATAGCAGGGGATAGAATGAAAATGGGTGGGGCAGAAGCGGCAGGGACAGGGCTTGGGACTCAGCAGGGATCGCGCACCCTCACAGAAAGTTGGAAGTTAGCGCCGTTGGTTCTGCAATAAAATGTACTATCTTGCTCATGGCAACCTTGGAGAAATGGGACTCCCCATTCCAGAAGGTAAAGAGCATCCAGAGGGGGGAAAAAAAAAAAAAAAAAAGAGAGACGACTCATGAGTGCAGGGGAGATTTTTGATCCTTGGGAACGGTCCACTTGAGGACTTGACTTTCGGCTCAGTGAAGCCAGCGTCGCAGACAGCCTTCCATAAAAGTCACTCGTCCAGCATTCGTATGGTATTTCTCACCTCCAAAGACAGACCCCAGCCTGCTTTCCACCCATACCGTGCCTCCTGGTGGACTGTCTGCATGGACTGAACCCTGGAGAGCTAACATATGAAGATATACCATCTCATAGAACTGGAAGGGACCTTGAGAGGTCATTGAGTCCAGTCCCCTGCCCTCACAGCAGGACCAAGTACCATCCTGGACAGATTTGCCCCAGATCCCTAAACAGCTTCCTCAAGGATTAAGCTTACAACCCTGGGTTTAGCAGGCCAATGTTCAAACCACTGAGCTATCCCTCCCCTTTGTATTTAAAGCGCAAGTCCCTACTGCTTGCGCTAAACCCACAAGCTCCATTAGCTTAGAACAGCGGTGAACAGCCTGTGGCCCATAGGGCCCACAAGACATTTTGTTCACCATTGCTCACGCACAGGGTTGCCAGAGAGGCTGCTGGTTTCTGTCCACGTAGTTTCTCTTACCGGTATTACTGGAGCAACACGCACGTAAGGCAAGGGCCGTGAAGTGTTTGCACACAACACTGACTGTGAGCGCCGGGTGCTCCTGCTGCAGCCAATCAAAACACTGATACGGTTCTGTCGGCACCCGCCGCAGTGAGCAACACAACCCTAGCCCAGGAGATCGTCTTGGTCATGACAACCTTGCGGCCAAGTTTGATGCAGGAGGGCCACTCATGCGGCCCACTCGCTAGCCTAGATGGCCCATCACTGGCTTAGAAGCAGAACCAGACTTACAGAGCTCCGGATGTGGTCCAGCAACTGCAGGAAGACCAAAGATATAAGAGCGATGTGCACGATCGGTGAAATGCGGCCATCTCTGGGGAGGAACGCAGCAGTCAGGTGGGGAAAGGATCTTGAATGCTTCCCTCAATCTTCTGAAAATGCAACATACGATTATGCCACTATCTCTCCGCCATCCTCCCTGTAAATCATTCTTATCAGTCTGATGCCCAACAAACAAGCAATAAAAAAGCAGGACTGAGTAGCTTATATAACTGCTACATGACAGCTGTACTCCGCCGCTGAGTGTGTTCAAGATATGGGCCGGCTTGCTTTCATCCTCAGAAGCTGTATTTAAGCAATAAAACATGGTCATGCCCTGCAGTGTCATTCCACTCCGCAAAGTAACTTTAAAAGATACACGGGGCTGGGGGGGGCGGGTTTCCACATTTATTGCTTGGCAACGCTTCCAAACTACCAGCTCTGACAACTGAGGCTGGAGTCGGAAAGTCAAGTTTCTTCTGCATGACGGATGTAATAGTGTCGTCGATTAACCAATAAGCAAAAGCTTATCCGTTAATTCTATAGATGCCCTCCCCCCTCGGCACTAAATTTTTAGCAGGCTGGCCAGCAGCATGGACGCTCTCTTGAAAGAAAGCTCTGATTGCTAGTCACAGAATAGCACCTGTGCTTTTTTCGATTGGCTCTTTTTGCACAAAAACCCTGTTGCCCGTCCACACACACACACCCTTTTTGCACAAGAACTCTGGTGCAAAAAGGAGTTATTCCTCGTAGAAAGAGGAATACCTACACTGCAAAACTCCCTGATCTTTTGTTTTACTGTAAATTTTCTTGCGCAAAAATGTGCTTGAGGTGTGGACGCTCCACGGGGTTTTGCGCAAAGACGGCTGCTTTTGCGGAAAAACCCTGCAGTGTCAACGTCGCCTTGGCGTTAAGCCGCCTCCGTTAATGCCCCTCCAGGCCAAAAGCAACCGCAGGCTGCCAAGCAGTTGAGAGAGAGTCAGAGTTCAGCCTTCCAGGACAAGTTACGTAAGAGTTTCATGCCCGTGTGGGAGCCGCCTGCCCCATTTATTGCTCCTTCACCATGCCCTGGAGATAAGGGAAGAGGCAAAGCGCCGTCCCGAGTCAGCGGCCCAGCCAGATGCGCAAGACCCGGCAGGTGCCGTTAGGAAACTGGGTGCCTTGGAGATCACCAAGCAAACAGCACCTCGTGTTCGGGGTGGAGCAGCCCCCAGCCTGCGGGGCTTCTGCTCCCAGCCCCCTGGGGGGGGCTGCTCTTGGGGAACTGGTTAGCCGTTCACATCCCTATCAGAAACCACAAAGGAGAGAATTCAGCACAGCCACTGACAGCTTTCAGCTACCACACCCCCCATCAGGATTCAGATCCCAACAGCCTCTCACCCAGACAAGCTGCCAATTCAGCCAGATAACCGTGGGCAGGCAGAAGCAGGAAGTCCTAGCACTGGGGTGGGCACCTGACACCCAGGGGTGCTGGAACAATTTGCCTAGCCAGGGTGCTGAGTCATTGAACCGAACGGTAAACACAGTATAGGATCAAAACCACTTCAAGCCAAGCAAGCGCGTCAACACCCATTCCAACGATAAGCACATCCATCAAAGGGGTTGGGGGATTGTTACAGGAGGCTTTTAACCACTGACAAATATTCAAGTATCCGTTTATTATAAACATTCGCTCATAAGGGATTAACCCTTTGTAAGCTATTTACGAAGGTGCACCCTGAATAGAAAGTGTATCCTTTATGACTGATGCGTTCACGGCGTTAGACAACGCAGAGCTGTTTGTTTCTTTGCTACTTTCCGAAGGGTTTCAATCAAACCCAACACGGTTCTATTGGCTGAATTACCGAGTGTGGTTTCGAGTTCGCAGCAATGCTGTAGCTGCATTGGTCCCAGGATGAGGGCCAGATTAAGGCATGGGCTAGCCAGGCAGCTGCCCGGGGTGCCAACCTATGGGGGGGCGCCTGATGGCAGCTGTAAGGGGCGCGCCCAGCTCCCCGATCACAGGCTACAGCAGCTCCCAGCCGCCACCCTGCAGCGGCCACCCGGAGCAGGGGTTGCATTCGCCGGCCAGCAGCGCCCTTCCCCCCGCAGCCATGGGGCCCTGCACAGCCAGGCTCAGCCCGCCCCAGGCAGCGTGCCAGCGGCGGTAGCCGGGCTGGGCTGGGCCGGGCCGGGCACATGCGTCCTGCCGCCACCAGCTCCGTGCGCCCTCCTCCACGTGCCGGCATGCGTCCTCCCACAACCTGGGGTGCAATTAAATTGTCTGCCCGGGGCGCCAGAATGCCTCGGTCCGGCCCTGCCCAGGGTATTTGAAAGTCAGATTGTGTAATTTTAGTGTGTTATTGGGGGGTGGAGGGGGAGAAATCACTGTGGTTTAAAAAAAAAAAAAAAAAGGACATCTGTCAGCTCTTCTTGTCCCATAGCTCCTGGTGCTTGAAAACACCCAGAGATGAACGTCTGGGCAATGCAATCACACCCTGCTCTTAAAGAATGCACACGCTGAGTATTCAACCTCTGAAGCTCTTGCGTCTGTCCTACAGAACCATAAAATGGTTTCTGCAGCTATCTGTGCCCAGACTGAGCCCTGTATTTCCTCTCAACCTGAAATTCCCAGATCTACTTAGATCCAGGCCAAATTCCATGCTTTTCTGCTGTGCCCCACATTGATTTGTCTAGTGACTAGCCCTGACATGCAGCACCCCAATTGTCTATGGATCATGGAGCTCCTTGCAAATCTTTCGCCACTAACTGGCACAAAATACCAGCTGAAAAAAAATGAGCCATGAAATGCCTTCAGGCCAGGGCATTTTGACGACTGGATCATAACACATGCTCTTGTTCTGGGCTCCACGATGTACGGGATACAGGTTCACAGGCAGAGAGGGGAAATGCAGACGTTGGTGCTCCTGCAGAAGAGCATTGGGTTTAAAGAACAGTTTGCACTTAAGAGGCGAAAGATCTCACAGGGACAGTGGGAAAATCATCCACAACGCAACAGTCCTTCAACCCCGCACAGTTGCATCACTTCAAACAGCACCTGGCACAAGCAACCTCACGGAGCAAGTTTCAGCCGACAGAGAAACCACCCTGGTTTTATAGGCATCTAGATGAGTCAAGGGCAGTTACGGGAAGTTAGTTCAAAGGAGAGCCCTCCGTCACTAGCGCCCTAAACCAAGATGTGTTCTCATCCATGGAGAAACAAAACCCCACCAACTGTATCCTCACCTGCATGACCTGGACCAAGTATTGTCTCTGCAGAAACTACTAGCCTTGTGCCCAGGTAGAGGCAGGATTGCAAAACAATTTCTGACAATTCATGGTGGGTTGAATTCTTTCACTGGAAGGTTTCAAATAATTTGTTCCTAGTTTCTTGGTTCTCCAGTTCTCCCCTCTATTCTCCCTTCTCTGCAGGGGGGGGGGGGCGCGCGGGGAGAGGGGGAAGTGGAGGAAGAGGGAGAGAGATGGGGAGCCAAAAAAAGTTACTTTTGATTTTAAAAATTTCTTCTTTTGTTGGAAAAGAACATACTTCAGGAAGATGGTTTTTATTTTGTTTTATTTTTGTAGAAAAAGAATTCTAACTGTCCAGCCATTCCTGCTGGCGTGTCTTACCCAGGAGTATTGCTAGTTCTCTCAACGTGGACGAGGGAGGTGGGGGTCCTTTTGTCACCCCTTGGCTCACAGTTTTGATGAAAGCCAGCTTCACAATCCTGCGTGGGGTTAACCACCGGGATGGAGCCACGCCTTCAGAGAGACGAGCACAGAACATCTCTATTAGCAGCTGGACTGTAGCTGCAGCACTCACCCCATAGCAGGACCTGTGCACTGACTTCTTATCTCCACAAAGGCTACTCCCAATATTCCCCACTGGAAAATGGACAATAGAACTAAGTTTAAAATGAACCAGGAGCATAATAGCTACAATTAGATGATAAAACCCAACACAGGAATAAGCAGGTTTTTCATACGGACAAGGACAGCGATCACGGGAACATGCCATAAGGAACACGAAAGCACCATAACCCGCCTGCTTAGCTTGACGGGCCCTGCATAGTTTGCTTTGAAGAGACATGTTTTACTGGAGATTGTCGGGCAGAAGGGAACCTGCTCTTAAACGCCGCCATAAATTTGCCTGAACTTTGTTTTCAAACGTTTGCTGGGTTATTTCTCGCCCCGTACACACACACACACACACACACACACACACACACTCCCCCCCCCCCCCGATGAAGATAGGATTTATGGCTTGTCCGAGCACTCACTTTGCAAGCAGGAGGGAAAGAAAAGAAAAAGCCCCGGGGGGGCAAGTAAGCCTTGCCACGTTTAAAAAAAATCTGAGAAAAAACACCGTTCTAAAAAGAGGGGGGTTATTTTCAGACAGAGGCATGGGGCTGTAGCGGGGTTGGCTCAGCCAAACAGCGTGGAGAGAGTGGGGAAATATTACACGGAGCATGCATTGGTTGCCCTGTCTGGCCTAGTAAAATGCCTTCCTCCCTCCCCCCGCCACTCACTAGCAGGCATGTCACACCGACTCACGCCATTTTCTCCCTCATCCTAGTCTAGATGAGGACAGTCTTCGAGGCGGGGGGGGGGGGGGGAAGGCCTGAGCAGAGAACGAATGGCTTTGGGGTGCTGGCTACTCGGTGTTCAGCCGTCTGCTTCACCACAGCTTTCCCACCTGGCCAGAGGCCCGTGCACTGAAAGTCTGGACTTTGCTGCTTTTGAAAAAAATCCACCCGTAATCATCCCCTGCTTTATTACTGTCCTTGTTCCACACAGGGGGAACTACCTCCCCGCCCCAGGAAAACACTGCGAAGGCGGCCTCGTTCATCTTCGGCAGGTGAGCGGAGCCGCCGCAGTAGCTAGATAAGCTCAGAGCATTGTTTTCGTACTTTGCCAATAAGATGCCTCGGGATGGGAGAGGTCGACGGGTTAACCGTTAACTCGTGGGGCCTGAAGCAGCTTCCCGCCTGCCGCAGGCAGGGGGCTGCCCCAGCCCCGTGGCGGCCTGCCGCGACAAGGCAAGTTAAGAAGCCCATGCCTGTGACATGCCCGGGCCTGCTGCCGACGGGGCCAGGCTGGAGCAGTGCCTGCCTGGGGTGGGGGAGCTGCTCCAGCCCAGCCTTGACAGACGAGAGGGTCGCTCCCACCCAGTGGGGCTGGAGCGGCACCCCTGCCCCTGCCCCCTTTAACCTGTTAACCACTTAGATGGGATTTTCCATCCCAAACAACGCCCAGGCAGAACAGTAAGAGAGAGATAGCCATGTTAGTCCTCTCTCTTGTTTCAGCAAGATCCGACTATGTAGCACTTTAAAGACTAACAAGATGGTTTATTAGGCGATGAGCTTTCGTGGGCCAGACCCACTTCCTTTAAGGATCCTTTGAGAATCTGGACCTGGTGTTCACAAGAGCTCTGCTGTATTCAGGGTCTGGTTCCCCCCCTCCTCCCCCCGGCCCCCAGCCGTGCGGAGTCTCCCAAGTTGATGCAGGACCCCTCACTCGCACTCCAGCCGAGAAGCTCAGCCCTTAAAGGGACAGCCTCCCGCCCCCAGCGCCCCACTTGTGTGGGGAGCCTCAGAGCACTTTGCATCAAGCCTCAAGCCACTGCCATGCCCAGGAGAGGCACCATTTTATTTTCTTCCTGTCTCACAGACACCTGAAAGGGGTTGCAAATCATGCCTGTGCAGAGGGCCAGCCAAGGGCTTTGGTACAGGTTGTACCTCCCTGGTCTGGCACCCTCAGGACCTGACTGGTCCTGAGCTGGGGGGGGGGGGGGGAAGGAAGAAAAAAAAAAAAAAGCAAACACGTCCACATCTGAGTGGCCAGGATTAACCTCTGCTCAGCCCCCCCCTCCCAGCCACACCCCCCACAGGAGCCAAGCCCCACCACAGGGACAGGCCTCCACTGACCCTGTGAGCCTCCTCAACCCTGGAAGCCTAAGGAGGGTGGGAGGAGGCCTCCCTACTGCCCAGCCCTAGAACACAGGCAGGGCGCACTTCCGCAACATCCCCAGCCTCCGCACGGCTGACGCCAAGGAGCCCCACCGAAGCTGGAGGTGGAGGGTGGGTGGGACCACACCTGGCAGTTTGAGACAGCAACGCCTTCCCTTGCCTGTTGCACCCACTGCCCATGAGTTGAGAGCTGGCACAGACCAAGTTGGAACTGGGGAAGGGCAGGGTGGATGTGGGGACCTGCTGGAGCCAGGCTGCTCTCCCCCTCTCCCCCCAGCTATAGGGTGGTGCTCCTGGTTCTCAGCTGAGGGGTTCCACTGCTACCCTGCCTCTTTCGGGGCATCCCCCCCCCATCCCTGCTCCTCTCCAAACTTCAGCACAGCAAATGAGCTATTTCCAGTGCTCTGGGAAGTGCCTACAGGGCTGCCAGATCACTCAGGATGCCGGACTACAGAGGTTGAACCTGCACCACTCATGAGTTCAGCATTGCTGACCCTTCTACACAGGAGTTAAGTGCTTCCGGAGAGACCTGCTGATCTTTCAAGCCCAGGGGCCAGGCACATCAGAAAGAGAATCCAGGCACTAGAGTCCAAGCTATGCCCTGAAGATGGCACATTGGAAAGCAGCTGGCACAGGCTCGGCTATACATTGGGGATCAAGCTACCAGAGACAACCACCAGCACAGTAGGGTAGCTGCTGCCTGCAAGGACCCTAAAGGTTTTCTATTTTCAAGCAACTTTTCATGGCTCATTTGCCACAAAAAATAGAAGGGGGCAAACTCCAACTTGCACTGCAAGGTGGTAGTTTCTATTTCCACACCCTGTGGAAATGGATCTCACCAGCCAGCAAGAAGGGAACGATACCTGCTCATCCTCATTGTGCAAAGCAGATAACCGGGCGATCCCGTCGCATTTCTGCAGGCAAAGCAGCCTTCCATGTTTGAGCGGCGTATTCCTGTGCTCTGTCGCTCTCCCATTGCCACGGTAAAGGGCGGATATGTTTTACTCCAAGTTCTGCTGGGCAACAGACGTCCCATCATAGGCGGTGCACCTTCCCCCCCATGTCCTTGCTAAAATTTAATTACAAAATAGGGTGCTCCTATTTTGCCTCCTCCCTGCCCCTCAGGGTGGGGACTCCCTGCACCCCCTTTCTCCTCCCCTACAGGCACCAGTCCACCCTGCTTCCCATGGACCCTTGGGGTCCACAATTCTGTTTCCTACTTTTTTCTCCACTCAAGCTCATCTGAAGAAGAGGGTTTTTCCCCTCAAAAGCTCATGATACTGTATATATTTTTGTTAGTCTCTAAAAGTGCCACAGGACTTTTTTTTTTTTAAGTTACAGACTAACCCAGCTAACACCCCCCAGACTCTTCCCACTTGTAAAGGGAGACCAAAAGTTCAGGGACATCTCTGTCTCCATGTCCCAATCACAATACTTTTTACAAAGGGCTCCGAAACCATGGCAGAGAAGACGTGAGAAGTTCTTAGAGTTGCTTTTATTGTGAAGAAATTGAAGCTGAGTCACAGAGTTACAGCAGTTTGGTTTCCAGATTCAGGGAGTGCCTTACAGTTACCGGATGTGTTCCTGGAAAGCGATTAAAGGCTGGTCCAAAGAGGGGCAGGATAGCACAGGGACCTGGTCATGGGGAGC
The DNA here is from genome assembly GCA_032595735.1 of Pelochelys cantorii. Taxonomy (NCBI): domain Eukaryota; kingdom Metazoa; phylum Chordata; order Testudines; family Trionychidae; genus Pelochelys; species Pelochelys cantorii. The sequence continues at coordinate 4,767,007 of CM064344.1, read as the reverse complement.
AAAAGCCTTTCATCTCAAGGTTACCATCCCGTCTCCAAACCAATCCAGGCCAGGTTGGTGGAGGGGAATGGGTGTGGGGAGGGGAAAAAAAAAATAATAATCCCGCTGCCATTCGGTAGGCTAGCTAGGCAAGAACTGTGCATGAAAGAGGTCACCTCCATGCACGGGATACCGCATGCCCAAGCAGGTGGGCCTAGAACCAGCTTGCACCTGGGCCTTTTGGCAACTGAAAGAATCAGGCCTAAAAAGCAGATTTCCTCATGGTGAGAGCAGTTTTCCTTGCCCTTTAAGTCACTCTTCTCTCCCTCCCACACCCACTCACTCGGCTATTCGTTATCACGAGTGATTTCATAATCTTGGGTACACAATGTAAGTATAAAAGAACTGACAATGTTGCACACGAAAACCCAGTCACAAAAGGGATATGGGGAAAAAACCTTACTGTGCCCTGCACGATAACAATAATAATGAAAAAAAATGGATGCTACAGTAACTGAATTGTAGAACTGTAGCGCTTGAAGGGACCTGGAAAGGTCATCTTACACCAAATAAATACAGGGTATGTCTACACTACACAGCTTTTAGCCACCTGGCTGTGGCGCTAAAAGTCAGGCTGCGTAAACACTGTTTGTGGGCACTTGTGGACAAAACGCTTCCACCCCGTAGAGCAGCATTTGCTTTGTCCCCAAGAGAGTGCGCTATTTATGCTAGTTAAAGCTTCTGTCTTGGGGGGAGAGGAGGTTAAGCACCTGTGAATGACAAAAGCTGTGTTGCTGAATTACCAGTGTAGACATGGAGAATAATTGATCACCCTTGTCTTGATCTCATAGCAGCTATTCATATATTGAAAGCCTGTTGTCAGTCCCTCCTCAACTGTCTTCTCTAGACCAAATACATCCTGTCTTTTCAACCTTTCCCGATAAAGGGTTTAGAAAAATCTGACCCATCGCTTTTGTTGCTCTCCTCTGAAATCTCTCCCATTTGCCCGCATCCTTCCTAAAGAGTGGCACCGCCACCTGGAGACACTACTCCAGCTGAGTTCTCACCCGTGCTGAGTAGAGTGGGACAATTCCTTCCCTTCTCTTCTAGACGACACTCCCGTTAATATACTGCACGAGGACAGCAGCCTTTTTTGCCACTGCATCACATTGACAAGACCTATTCAGTCTGAGACACGTGATAATCCCTAGATCCTTTTCAGCAGTACCAGCACCGAGCCATTTTGCAGTACTGCATTTGATTTTTCATCCCTATGTGTAGTACTTCAGACTTATGACTGAACTGCATTTTGTTAATGTCAGACCAGTTATCTAATTTGAATGCTCATCCTGCCTTCCAAAGGGCTTGCAATCCCTCCCTGATACAGAGGCAGCAGTGCAGAACGGCAACAGCCCCTGTCCAGGGGCGGGGCAGGGGAGCTCCTGGACCAAGCATGAGCTGGCACTAAGCCGGGCTGCCTGCCCACCTGGCTCCTAATACACTTTAAATGCAGAGTCGTAGCAGGGGTAGGTCCTGGACCTGGCGCAAGCCGGGACTGAGTGGGGCTGCTGGCCAGCCTGCTAAAACATTTCCTGGGGGGGGGGGGGGGGGGGAGAGAGGAAGGAGAAGAAATGCATGTAGTCTACAGTATTAACTGATTAGCTGATAAGCAAAATTTATCGATTACATTATTACATCTCTAATGTGCACAGAGCCATGGGTGGATGTGCACCACCAGTAGAAACATATGCTGGCAGCTATGGGTGCTCTGCTAATGATCTGGGCAGCATCTGAATCTCTCCTGGGTGGCCAATCAAGTGCTCAACTTACAGGGTCCAGTGCCCTGTTCCCAAGACTGATCCCTGCAGGACCCCATTCTATATATAGCCACTCAATTTGACAGCAACCCCTTGGTTACTCTTTGCATACGCTCTTTCAGCCAGTGTGCCCACTGCATCGCTCACATCTCTTCAGCCTGCTTAGGAGAACGGCATGTGGGACTTTCAAAAGCCTCACTAAAATGAAGCAATACCATGTCTACAGCCCCCCCCGGCCCCTCTAGCCTCACAATGCTAGTGTGCATATGCCCAGACGGCCCCCGCCTGCTTGCAATGTATCCAATGTCGAATCCAAGGATGGTTTTGCAGTTCAGGCAGCAGACAAGAACTAAGGATACCTGGGTTCCACTCCTGGCTAAGCTATAAGTTCTGTTTGACCTTGGGCAAAGGAGTTTGTGCCTAGCTTTCCCAGCTGTAAAATGGGCAGACTATTTTCTCCCTCCACCCCTTCTCTTGTCTAACTGCGGTCATAAGCTGGTTGATGCAGGAGCCGGCTCTTGCTAGGTGCTGTTCCATTGTCTACTGCAATGGGGCCATGAAGCCTTCCGGTCCTACTCTGGGACTAAACCGGCAGCAATGCACACAAACGTGCCATTCCAGAGGTCTGTTTGTCCAGCATTAAGTCCAACCCACTACATAAATTCCACAGCATCGGGCCCTGCCTGCCCTTGCCCCCATAAAAGCAACCCATGGGGCTGCACCAGTCGCAGCCTCTAAGCGTAGGAGAGCGAGTGCAGATTTCAGATGGGCCGAGCGCACTGGGATCTGACTGGGAAACCACGCGATGTTGGACCCCAGTTCTCAGTGCTGCCACGTGACGCTACATGGGCATCACCCTCTCTAGCGCTGTAATGCCACTGGAGCTATTTCAAGGGGGGCGGGGGGGGGGGAAGACAGATTTCCATAGGCAGATGTGAATGCAAGCCAGCATAAGAGCGGTGTGTTTCAGTTGCCAGCATTAGCTCCCATTATCAGGCTCAGGAGGTTCTGCAGTACCCTCAAGCTCCCACCGGCCTCCCCATGTGCTGTGGGCTCTGCTGCCGTCTCCTCACCTGGGCTACCAGCCTCTGCTGCCCCACACTCTGGGGGTTCTGCTGCTGGTCCCAGGCCTGAGGTCCCAGCTACTGACCCTGCACACTGGCCCCGTATGATGCAAATTCTGGTGCCAGCCCCATGCTCCAGGTTCCTGCTGCTGGCCCCTGCACGCCAGGGCTTTGCTCCTGGGGCCAGCTGAGGTGCGGGGGGGGAGAGGCAGGACAGCGTGGCGGGGGGGGGAGGATGCCAGCAGCCCCACTCTTAAATGTTCCAGTGCCACTGTCAGCACTAGCTGGAATTTCGCTCAAGGCCAGTTACAGCCCTCACGGTGAGACAGCTGCTCTGAATGCAGAATCTGGCCATTCCCCAGCATCGAGGAAAGCCCGAGATGGAAAGAAAATTGAGGTGCTCAATGGCCAACAACGTTCAGAAAAGAGGCAGCAAAGCAGGGAGTTCGGGGGGCTCAAATGTGAGAAAATCAACTTTAAAAAGGGGGAAAAAAAAGCCAAGAAGCCAAATAGAGCAAAGGACACAACAGGAAACTGACCAGGAGGAGGGATGCATCTGGGAGAAGCAAGAAAAGGGTGAACAGGATACAGATCGGGAGAGAAAATCTGCATTAAGTAGAAACTACACCCAGTTCTAGAAGCTACAGGCCCGTGCATGGGCTACCTCGCAAATGCCATTAAAAAAAAAAGCAAAACAATTAAGGAAGAAAGTCTCTTGGCAGGGTTTCTCCTGGCGGGGTGGGGGGGGGGGGAGGGGGGCTGGCTTTGTTTAGGGGCTAGAGGAAGTGGTAACCGCTCCTGTTTGTTCTTCTAAAGAGAGCTTCAGTGTTTTGATTTCTCCGTTTCAAACCCTGGAGATTTTGCCTTCTGCGAATCAGAATTGCTCCTCTCCAACTGCTCCATTCCAGATTCACACCGCTTCTCAGGCTTTTTGTTGGTCCCCCAACCACCCCATGAACGAGGGAAAGGGCAAGACACAGCTGTTTCTGTGCCTAGAAAATATGCACCAAGAGAGCATTTCCTAAGCCAGAAAGGCTCCCTGTCGCTCCCACCGTACAAGCCCAGCTGCTGGGCAGCACCATCCCAGGGACGGGAAAAGGCATTCGAGTCAAGTCACTTGCAGTACCAAGCCCGTGAGGGAGTGCACACGGGAGGCCCCGATAAAAAGCAGTGGGCTGGCTAGGACTCAGCTCCAACTCAAGTCAGTGAAAATGGAGCAGATTCCTACATTGTAGCTGCAGCTAGCCAAGATCTGTCCCCACTGTGGCACTGCACCAGCACACAAGCCTGGTCTGCAGCGATTTTGAGCCGATCTAGTTAAACCCAGCTGCAAAATTCCGCATGAATGTTCTTGTTTCAGTTGCCGAGTGGCTTGGTTTGGTTGGAGACCGCTCCTAAGGGACAGTTTAAGCATCCTGTTGCTTGGAACTGAGTTCAGTGTCACACTTTCTGGAGACAAGCTCATAGGAGAGGATTGCTTCTGCTATGAAGAACAATCAATAGAAAAAGACGCCTTGTGGAAGGGGAAACTGAGGCACAGAGGGCTGAGTTGACTCGCCCAAGATCAGACACAGCCAGGCATAGAACTGGTTTCTCTGTCTAGTGCCCTCTCTATGATCCATACTCCCTTTGAGAGGTCTATATAGTTTTGCCGAGACTCGTGTCCATACAAGACACAGGGGGGGGAAATGCACCCACAACAAAAGGTGAGTTTTAGAACCTCCTCCAATCAGCCTCATCCATCCCGTGGGGAAGTCCCAACAAGAGAACAATTCCAGGGTGGCAGGAAGGAAGCTTCTGTCCTACTGTGAAATTTGCAAAAAAAAACCAAGCAAACAAACGCTCTCGGGTTTCTGAGTACAGTAGGGAACGAAGTCACCATGGAAACCCAGCTCCCAGGTTTGGTTGCATCACTGGAATTTGCATTTGTAGTTTACAAATACAACCCGTTAAGAATATCAACAAGACTGAACAGGGAAGCCTTTCATAATGAAAGTCACCTGCTGAGCGATCCCTCGGTTTGGCTCTCTGGAAGCTGCAGTCCAGAGGCTGCATTCTCTGCCCCCAGCGTAAGTCTGGAGATACTCCGCAATGCTGCTCAAGATTTAAACAATCCAAATTCGGCTCTTTTCCTCTGTTTGTTCCTTCCAGCCCTGCTTGCTAGTCAGTCACCAACTTCTGTGCACGAAGATCTGAGCACGCAAGTCAAATCTGTCGCCTCTTCACCGGAGTCAGGGACTAAGGATGCGAACGGGTAACCGGTAGGAATCACCCTTAACAGGTGAAGCTTACCGGTTATGGTTAACCGTTACTGGAAGCAGCCCCAACCCCGGGCAGAAGGCTGCTCCTGTAGGCTGGGAGCTGGCAGGCTTGGCCCTTCCTACCGCCTCTTCCGACCCTCCCTCCCACTGTAAGAGGCTACTAATTCCCAACCCGGAGCCAACAGCTCCACAGACCTGGAGCAGCTCCTGCCAGCGGGGTGGGGGCCCGTTCCAGCCCAGTGAGCTGGAATGCCCCCCCCTCGCCCTGCACCTGCCCACCATTTAATCAGTTAACTGGTTAAACTGAGCATTTAACAGGACTTTTACATCCCTACCAGGAACTTTTTAAAAACCAGTTTTAAAGTATCTTTAAAACTAGCCATTCGGGTTGGCTGAAAAGTTCATTTTCTAAGGAGTGGGCTGGGGGCAAAAGGACTGATTCAAATTATGGAGACAGCCTCACACACGAGAGCCATGGTGTCCCACACGCTAGACGTGGGGCTATTTGGCCACTTGAGTGTGGCTAGTTTGCCATAGCAATAGCCACTATAGGAGCTACTGCTTCAGAACGGCTTGGATGCCCCGGCTCTAGAGTGAAGGGAACTGGATCTTCCCTCCCTCCGCCCCCCCGCCCCAGTTCAGAAATTCTCTATTGAACGTGGCCTCCGTTCCAAACACCCAGCGGCCTCCAGCATGCAAGGGGCTCGGGGCAGAGTAGCCCGGGGGCTAGCAATGAGCTAGGAGAAGCAAGGCCAGTTCCCTTTGATTTGCTCCCACTGAGCAGGACTGTCTGGGGCAGAAGAGGGAGGGGGATTTTGGTCACTGATCTGGAAGGACCTTTTGAAAGGAAGGCCAGCACATTTCAGCCTCCCAGGACCATCAGGAACGGACAGGCCGAGTCATTCTGCAGCAATGCGGCCATCCCTATACAAAACAGTATGTGTCTGTAAGGGGTGGGGGAGGCAGATTCCGCTGCCCACCTCCTCGGTTCTGCATCAGAAGAGAGATTTGGGGAGAGCTTGGGAAGCAAAGGAGGAAATCCCCCAACACGGTTTTTGTGGGTGAGGCTCATTTAAACCCCACATCCCTGTGTCCTTCAGCACAGGCATTGTGGGGCGTAGGGCAGGACTGCGTGTGTGAAGTAGGAGCAAACACCTAAAGTGTGATTTCCACCTTCGAGGCCCCCCACTACAAAAATCGTTCCAGCACAGCAGGGCTGACAGCCACCATGGGCCCGAGGGCAAGTTAGGGAGGCGGCCAGGCAGAAGGGGTGGGGCTTCAGGCAGAAGGGGTGGGGCCAAGGGCAGTCCGTCCTTGGCCCTGCCTGGAGCGCGGCGCTCCCCGGCCCAGCCCTCAGAGCCGCGAGGAGTCTGGCACTCCCACGGTGTTTCAAAGAGACCTGGAGCTCCAAGCCGCCACCACTGGTCCTGCAACATCTCCAGGTCCCTTTGAGACACCGGGACCCTGTGCAATTGCCTCCTTTACCCCTCCTTGTCAATGGGCCTGCTCCAGCATCATTGCACAAGGCAGGGTCCGGCCTCCCTTCCACTTCTGCGTCTCGTTTCTGACCCAGCCCCCCCCAAGTGAAACACTCGAGCCCCAAGTTCAGCACCCAAATTTCAAAGCTGGGTTGACAAATCCGAGGCGCCCTGACTGCCTGTCAACATGGTTCCGCATGCCCACAGGCTATTTGCTAACAGTTTTTATTCCCCAAAATCTGGGTATTAGGATTTGGGGGGGGGGGGAGTTTTTGTACCAAAGCCTGTAGAGATGAGGTTTTGGGGTGCTTCTGCAAGCCCCCACTTCTGCATTTATCATGCCAGCGTGGGGAACAGCCTTGACAGTGGGGCTGGAAGCGACCTGAAGTTGTCATCCACGCCCCTTTCTGCACTGAGGCAGGATTAAAGAGGAAAGACCCCGCCTGACACACTTCACCTGGATCACTGCACGTATCCTATCTGAACACCAGAGCACGTTCGTCTGCCTTCCAACGAGGCCAGATTTCTACTGGAGTTAAACACAAATAAATTGCATCTAAATAGAAACTTCACTGGTGGCGCCTGGATGTAAAACGACCATCCCAGAGCTAAGGCCAAATCGGAGTAAGCATCCATTAAAGGCGACACACCGATAAGCGCCAAATGGAAACCAAGCGACGCACTGCTCAAAGCCACGGCACGGCTGCCGGTAACAAGACAGAAGTCTGGAAAGTCCAGCCCCAGCAAAAGCTGCCAGTCGAGAACTGGGACCTAGGCTGGATTGACAACGCGGGGCTGCGGCGCACAGCCTGGCACCTACGCTATCCACAGCCGCCTGTGACGGGGACAAAACGGAGCCATGGAACAACACTGCCATCAAGCGGCTGTTCTGCAGAGCAACTCGGTTCTGATATGGCTCCTGAGGGTTAGCTTTCTGTGCACGCCTGTGACGGGGAAATTTCTCCTTCTGCCCCAAAGTTAATGAAAACCAAGTCAGCCACCCCCCGCACGCTGTGCCTTCTGCGTAAGTTTTAAGATACTCAGTACAAGGAAGGTGTGTGCGTTAGGGAACTACACAATTAACCATAAACCGAGGCTTATCGGTTAATTCCCCCCCACCTGGCCACCTCTGATAGAGGCAGCAAAGTGTGTGTGTGGGGGGGGGCGGGAGGCAGTCCCCATTAGGAGCTAGCTTTAAGCAGACTCCCCACAAGCACCAGATCCACCTGCCCCCACCCCTGCGCTGCTGCCTCTGATCGTCACAGAGCTAAGGCCAAATTGAGTAAGCGTCCATTAAAGGAACGACACACACAGATGACAGAGCCAGATGGAAACCAAGTGATGCGCTACTCTCAGGGAGCCGGCTTTCAAGCATGCTCCCCCCGCGCTTGCCGGCTCTGCGGACTAACCGGCAAGCCCTCCCCCCCGCTAGCCCCTACTGAGGCAAGGGGGACAGGTAGCATCGCAGAGCTAGCGCTGGGGGCCGAGACCCGCTTTTAAGCCGGCTCCCTCCAACAGCGGCTCCTGCCTGGTCCCCCCCCCAGCACCAGCTCTGCAATGCCGCCCACCCATGTTGCTGCCTCTGGCAGAGGCAGCAGTGCAGGGGTGGCGGGGCAGGGACGCTGCTGCGAAGCAGCCTCGGTCCGTGGGGCTCCGAGCTCCCCACAGAGGCTGCTCCGTGGGATGCAGAGCAGCCTCTGCCCATGGGGAGCTCAGACCCCACAGACAGGGGCTGCTCCACCCCCATACTGCTGCCTCTATCCAGCCTCCTGTCTTGCCTGCCACCCCACACGGCTGCCTCTGCTAGAGAAGCAGCAGTGCTCCATAGCGGGGGGGGGCTCACCGGGAGCGGGGCTGGGAGCACACGGGCTCCCGCCCCCGCGCACTATCGAATAGTCGTGTAACCACAACAGTGTCACGTGGTCACATGACTGTTCAGTCACACAATAGCTAACGTCCCGAGTGTGCAATCAGCAAATAATGCCCTACTTCCAGCCGATACCTGAGCGTGTGAATTGCTTCTCAGTGGCAAATATAATTCTGTTTCTTAATCCATTATAACCTCAACATTTGCAGCCAATAAACAAGCCAGATAGTAAAAGCATCCGAAAAGAGCCATGCGTTTCCTCTTAGCACAAGTCTGTAAGCGTACAATAAAGACGGCTTCAAAATAACATCCATTTCAATTCATAGGACATTCCCGGCAAAGATCATGTCAGTACAAGGACCGAACGCCTTGATGAAAAAGTTCTCTATCAAAGGCGCAGATGCAACACTCCCATCTCTGTATCCCTACTGTTTCTTTCTCTCGCTTCAATGCATCTGATGAAGTGAATTGAAACTCTCAAAAGCTTATGCCAGGGTGGGCAATAATTTTTGATGGGGGGGGGGCACTCCAAGATTTTGGGAAGTGGTCGAGGGCTGCACTCTTCCAGGATATTAATGGAGGAGGGGCAGAGTCTGGGATGGAGGTTGGGTGCAGAAGGGAGCTCGGGGTAATGGATGGGGTGCAGGAGGGAGACTGGAGTCTGGGAGGAAGTTGGGATGAAGCAGGCGGTTGTGACCTAGGGCAGGGGATTGGAGTGCAGGGGTTTGGGATGTGACCTAGGGTAGGAGGGGATTGTGATCTGGGACAGGAGATTGGGGTGCCAGATCTGGGAGGGGATATGGGTGTAAGAGGGGGACAGGGTTTGGGTATGTTGAGTGGGGGGGCAGAGAGTTGGGGCAGGAAAGGGCTGGGGGGGGGGGGGGGCAGAAGCAGGCAGTGGCCAAGAGATTTACTTGGCAGCTGCCAAACTAGCTTGCCTGCCTGCAGAGCTTAAAATGTTCCCCAGCCAGCCTGCTTGCGGGGCCATGTGCTTCATGAATTTCTGAGCCCAGGAGAGGGCGGCGTGATTCTTCTTAGCTGCCTGTTATTCTAACAAGCAGCTCCCATTGGTTGGTTTCTGTCAGAAACTGGCCAATGGGAATGTGCTGGGGGCGGGGTGACTGCTAAAACTCCCTCCCCCCCCCCACCCTCCAGTTTCAAAACGAAAACGGAGCCCTGCCGTATTTTGCCCAGGCCTGGCTTATGCCATCATAAATGTTTTCGTTTTTAAGGTGCCACCCAACTTTGTTTTTTGCTGAAACACACTAGCACGGCTACGTATGAAACCGGTCCGTTGGGTCGCAGCGACTGTTGGACAGAGGGTGTCTTCCTCCTAACCCTTTAGAGGCGTCCTGCAGAGAGATCTGCAAATATTAGTTCAAATTGGATTCCTCCAGGGGAAAAGGAAGGAAGAACTGTTGGATAAATAGGCTGGTTATAAAGCCTCGGGGCGGTCTTCCTGATCCAGCCAAAGGCCAGGACGCGTGATCCATGGTGCGGGCAGGCTGTGGCGTCGTAAGACCGGGTACTTGCTCCAAGTTGAAGCGGTGATGAACTTGAAATTGCAATGCAGACCCCTGGGTGGGCTGCTGGACTATTCCTGCCAGAGCCAATGCTAGGATCGAGAGGATTAGATGTGAAACACAGATACAATCAAGCCAGATGCACTGATGGATGGGGTGATGTAATGGTTGGTGTACCCAGATCACTGGGGTTGGCATCCCAGCACCTACACCGGCAGACATCAGCTCCTGCCAACCAATCTGGCCCTATAGCCGTGTGCCTCCGTTTTCCCCACTGTAAAAAGGAGAGGAGACTAACCTCACAGGAGCCTGAGCGTGAGTGGATGGGAAGATTCAGCCATTTAGTTGAATGAAGAGCTCTGGAGATAAAAACTATTTATGATCAGAGGCAGGGAGATTATTACATGCTCCAGCGATTTCCACCAGGGAACATCCCTGCACAGAACTGCGAGTTAAAAGAGGAAGGGACCCCTTCAAAAGAAAGGCAGTTCCCTAGCTGTGGATGAGAGACAAGTGTCTTTTCATAGGCACTTGGGGGGGGTTTGTCAACTTCTCTCTGCTTTTCCACTAAAATACCGCTAGATCACGTACATAGCACATACTCACTGTGGGACACTGATCTCCCTGCTGGCACAGAGAACGGGGAGGCTGAAATAAAGCTTCACACACACCTTGGAGAATTCACAAGTTTGGAATCAAGCGAGCGTTATGAGGATTAAAAAACGAGGAGGGACAGCTGTAGACTGCAGGGCTCGAACTACCAGCACGAAGAGCCCAGGGGATGTTCTTAGCAAGGACACAAGCCGATGGCCACCTAGGACTTCATGGCTGTCACAGTGCTGCTCAAAATGGCCATGGGATGTTATTGGAGCCACAGGTCTTTACAGGTTATGGTTGCAACCACCAGAGCCATCCCATCCGGAGGATGTTTCGGGGTGACCATCTGAGGCCCTGCCCTTTGGTTGAGGAGGCTGCTGGGAGACCCCCATCCTATGGACATGGACCTGAGCAGCTGGGGATTACCTGGGTGCCTGGCGCCAGCTGCAGAGGCTGCCTTCCCCCTCCCACATTCACCACGGTGGCAGGAGTCAGAGCGACCCAACCGCCTGCTCGGGCCCACCCCGCTGCAGCAGTGAGAACAGAGGTGGAATGCAGCAGGTAGGTTGGGGGCAGAGTGGAGCAGGCAGTCGGGTCGCTCCGGCTCCTGCCGCCACCGCTAGCGTGGCCCCTTCCCGGCTCACGTTGCTCAAGAGAGGAGACGAAGGAGAGGCAGGGTGGGGACAGGGCCTGCTGGGGAGGGTGGGGGGTTTGCTGCTGAGTGTGGGGGTTGCCCCAGCCTCCCCTTAGGGTTGGCTCTTGCAACCGCACTTACAAAAATGGTTGTAAGTGCAGGGGGGCCCAACTCGGGCGATCGCATCTCGGGGGCCTCTTTGACATAACCACTAGGATTTTTAATGGTGTCACGGTTACTTTTTTCAACCCTTTTTTCCCATCCCTCAGAGGAACGATCCCATTTGGTATCCTGGACCACACAGGGGGAGCAGGCATGCTGCACCCGTGTCCTTCTGGTGAACAGCCTGGCCCGTCTCCGTGGGCTGCCACAGGGGAGGGGAATTACGCATCTCTCCTTGGGGGGGGAACATTTGCAATTGCCAGCTCCTTTGGCCCCCACACTCCTGGGATCTACACCAGGGCCAGCCTGAGCCATTTTGGTGCCCCGGGCCCCAGGCGTGTGGCACGGCCCCCGGGATGCACGGCCCTGCCTCTGGGCGCACAGCGCATGCGCAGGCCTGCCCCCAGGACGCGTGGGCGGACGTACGGCGCATGCGCTGCCCAGTCGGCCCAGCCACCGCCAATGGCACGCAGCCCAGGGCTGCCCAGGGCGGGCTGCGCCTGGCCATGCAGAGCCCTGCGGCTGCGGGGGCAAGGGCGCTGCTGGCCAGTGCTGCGGGGGTTAACACGGCCCCCGCCCCGGGCGGCTGCTGCAGCCCACCGGGAGCTGGACGCCCCCCGTAGGTTGGTGCCCTGGGCAGCTGCCCAGCTAGCCCACCCCTTAGTCCGGCCCTGATCTACACCACTGTCGTCCTCCCTCCGGCAGGGCTCTTGCACTCACTCGAATGGCCTCTCCCCCTTGGCTTGCCCATCCAGGGGTTACAGGACCCAGCTGCAGCATCACCCCACCGCACTAATGCCAAGCGCCTTCCAGCCAGGGGGGGAAGACGACCAGTGATCCATGGCTCATTGCCTTTCCCTACAGTCCTGGCTGGGTCTCACTGTCCCTCTACTGACCCAGTCTGACAGCTCTGAAATTCTAGCTGGGCCCAGCCACATCCTCCACTGCAGCTGGCGGGGACTCCAGCCCTAAGGGAGATGCTCTAATCTAGAGATTGGCAGACATCCACAGTACCATGGACATGCCTCAGCCCCCTATGTAAGGGATACTGTTGCGCAGAACCCCCAAATCCTCCCCCTCCACTTACTGACATGATCTGTTCTCCCAGCCCCCTGCATCAGTCTCTGCCCAGGCCCAGATCTCCTTTGGCCTCCCCATCACAAGCCCCTCTCCTCCGATCTTCCACTGTCTCCCTCTTTTCAGTCTGGGCAGGGAGCTGCACCCACAAGGGTCTCCCTCCTCCACACAGCTATAGGGTACACATCAGCAACTCGTGGTAGCACCCAGGGGGCAAGCCCTGCCAAGATTCGCTTGCTAAATGGGGTGCTCCGTCATGCCCCCTCCCTGGTCCCCAGGGTGGCCCTCTGTACACTCCTGCCCCCACAGGCTCCAGTTGCCGATGTGTGCTCGCATAACACCAACGGGGGGAACTGAACCGGGGACCTCTGGAGCTTGGTGCATGAGCCTCTACAGCAGTGTTTCTTAAACTGTGTTCCGCGAGGCAGTTGGTGTGCTGCGGAGAACAGAATTCAAAATGGCCACCCTTAAAGGCGCATGCAACTTTTTTTTTTTTTGGCTCAATAACTTCCCCCCAACCCTTTCCTCCCCCTGACCTTTTGGGGGGGGGGGGGGGGGACACTCTACAAAAGAATCCTTGGTGTTTCTCAAAAAAAAAATTTTTTTTGTTTGGTGTTCCTCCATCTGAAAAAGTGTAAAAAACACTGCTCTACAGCTGAGTTTAAAGCCAGCCAGCTCTCAGCTAAGGCTGTAGAGCAAACTCAGTCGAAGTGCCACTCCATGGAACAGTGAGCCATGGCCAGTACGTGTGGGGGTCACCTGCAGGTGTGGCTGCAGAGACCAGTGGTGGAGGGCCAGGAGCTGGCTGTCAGGGGGAGCAGAGCAAGCTCATGGAAGGTTTTAAATTAACGCCCTTAAGCATTAAATACAAGCTCCCCGGCGAAGGGAAGACCCAGACGTGCATGCACACACCCCCTCTGCCCATATTAACCCCCTTCAGCTCCCACCTGCTTCCTCTACCTCCCCTAAATGTTGTCTCACCTACAAGCTCCAGCACGGTCTACCTCCCCGACCCATCCAGCATGGATAAGCTGCCACCTGCCTGGTCCAGGCAGCCCCCTACACCAGCAGGGGATGCAGCAGGAGGGAAAAACAAGGCTTTGTCAAAGGCATGAAGTGGCCAGCCTCATGCGGGGGGAGGCTCTATGGAGACATGGCGAAGAAGGGGGTGGGGGGCAGGATTTCTTACCTCCGACTGGCCAACGCGTGTTAATGCAGCAGAGCAAACAGCCTTTCCTTCAGGTGAGCAGCGGCTCTTCCACCCGAGGCTTTAACTTGGGGAAGCCACCCCAGCGGCCATGTCATCACAGCTCTAACCCATTAGCTAACCTGAGTGAACACCTCCCCCCAACCCATGGCAGACATACCCTTGGCCTCACCACAGCCAGCACCAGACCAGCAAAGCTGGCCTCTTGCCAGGCTAGGTTCCCCCCCCCCAATCCTCCTCCACTCCTCACAGTTCACCTAGATCTTCCCCCCACCCCAGCCTCCACCTCCCCTCAAGAGCACAGGAACAACTTTACCCCACCCCAGGCAACATTTCAGCTTAACAAGCCACATGCACTTGGGCCCAGGCCCCACCGTCAGCTATTTGGCGATGGATTTACCCTTCACAGCAGGTGCTTTGTCTTTTAATTTCTCCGTTAATCCCTTCAAGAAGCTATTAACGATGTGCGGCCCCAAAGGTGCTAGGTGGCTCCCTGAGGTACTTCCAATGCCGCCTTCCCCCCTCTCCCCCCCATTACCAGATTACCTGGACTTGTCCTCACATCACCACCGATTGGGAATTGCTGTTCTCCGCACGCTACAGGTGGGGCACTGCGGCCAAAGGAGGGTTCAAGTCCTTGTCCCCCACAAACTCCCAAATCACCACCTCATGCCCTAACTGCCACGCCAAAGAGAAACCCCTCCGAAGCGATGCTGCCAAAGGAACAAGAGCTCCACCCGCACTTCAGACATTCATTCCCCCAGAGCGCTAGCCTGCTCATAAACCACAGCCTGCCACCCGACCTGCCCCAGCCACGAGGTCTCTCACCAGAGCTCCTCACTGGGCCACCCAACCGAAGTCAGAAAAAACAGACCTACCCATCCCCCCTGCTCCTCTGCTCTCAACGAAGTTTACTGCTACCTTGCAACAGCAGCAGTTCGAGAGAGCCCCGGCCCAGGTGCTTTGAACCTTCGGGATACCAGGGGGCAAGTTTTCCCGTCGAGTACACCACGTACCCACCAGGTGGCAGCACACACCAAGAAGAGCAGCCGCCACCATCCAAAGGGCCCACGTGCAATATCCGTGGGTCACCACTCTAAGGAGACTCCCTCGGGCAGCCTCCAAACGGTATCTGTTGGGGACATGGATTTTTATGTTTTAGGGCATAACGTTGGTTCGGAGGAGGAAGCGGAGGGATGACGAGAGACGTCTGCAGGACTGAGAATAGATGTTGAAACCAAAGCCTCCAACCCAGCCCTTGCTGGAGTGTTCTCTTCGGAGAGCGTGCGTGAGCGATACATCATGGGGCCTTCGCCCAGGGCCGGTCCTAACCAACTGGCGGCTCCGGGTGACTGCCCAGCTCGCCCGTAGGGTTTACAGATGGTTTAGAAAAAAATACCGGACAATTTGTCAAGCCAAAAAAAAAAAAAGGTCGGGGAGTCACCCGGGAAACCTGGGGGGAGGATTCGGGAGGTCAGGCTGAAATGCAGTCGCGGCCCACCCCTAATACCGGCTCTGTCAGCAGCCTCTTGAAAATGGCAGCCCTGGGCGACCACCCAGCTCACCCGCCCCTAAGACTGGAAACCCAGCCACTGCAAAGGGCAGCTGTAAACCCTCCTGTCACATTCTTGCAGAGATGCCGTGCGACCGCTAGGGGGCGCTGCTCTCTGCACAGCCAATGCAACCTGCAAAGCAGCCACATGGCAAGTCCACCTGCCAGGTGCCCAGGGGACACTGAGCATGAGGCAGGATCTCCGAAAGCAGGGAAGGGGGGATTGGGCATGAGGATGACCAAGGCATGAGGCAGGCCAGGAGGCACCAGCAGCTCCCTTACCACAGGGGAGGGCAGTGCCCACAATGCACCTCTCCCTCTCCCCCAGGAAGGCTCCCAAGACAAAAGCCCGGGCATCCCAAGCGACAGAGCAGGCAAATCTAGGACAAGCTGCAGCTTTCCCTCCGGCTGAGCTGCAGTGGCCCCCCCCTTTGCAGGTCAGTCCTGTCTACCTCCTCCCTCCCCAGCAAGCTCCAGCCAGCCAGATGACTGGAGGCAAAAGTCAGCCCCGGGCACCCTGCTTTGCCTGGTTTTGTTTGCATCCAAACGTCTCCGTGCCCGGCAGTGTAAGATGGTGTGGCGGGGCAGAACGCTGCTGGCTGGGGGATCATGGAGACTTGACTGCCTTGTCTCCCTGTTCCAGGCTAAGGTGTGTCGATGGGGAAATGTGCCCTGCCATTACCCACTGCTACCAATTCAAGGGAGAGAAGAAGAGAGGACACTAGCACCGAGGGCTTTCCGCCTAATCTGTCCCCAGCATGCTGGGCCAGAACGATCCTGCTCCTGCCAACACCAGAGCCAAACCTGCCCCCTTGATTAGGGAAGCAGCACAGCGCGCTCCGACTGGGGCTCCCAGCCTGCTGGAGCCGGAGTCAAGCTTCCCTAGAGTCGGGGGCAGCGATCGCCGTAAGCCGAGTGCATGGGCGGCCACCCAGGAGAGATTCAAATTCAGTCTAGCTAATTAGCAGAGAGCCCCCCAGCTGGCAGCATGCGTGGCTACTGGTGGTGCACGTCCACACATGGCTTGGTGCACATAAAATTTATTCCACACATGGATGGAAGACATGAGAAGGAACACTGGTTGGGGATAGCGCTGCTTTGAGTCCCAGGATCTTTGCCAGGTTCTCTAGCCCACGGACTGGAGAAAAAGAAGGGGTTTGGGGGCTTTTGCAATTGCTAGGGCAGCCAAAGCGACACAGGCTGACTCCAGGCACACGGACTCAGGCATGGGATGGGAGCAACGCTCATTCTGATCACCCTGCAGTGAAGCCATAGGTCACAGACCATTCTCAAGTCTGGATTCAGATGTCTTGGGGCCCCAGGATGTGGCAAGACGCGAGTCAGGAGGTAGCGAGCAGCCACTAGACAGACGACTATCCAGATATGGAAGGATTATGGAAATACCCACAAGTGTCAGTTTCACAGAAAAATATTTCCATTCATCACTGAAATGTACAGTAAGGCCATGTGAGGAAAGGTGCCACCCGAGGACGCAGAGTTTGATTTAAGGATATTTCCTTGGTAGATTTTGACATGCTGTTGATAACGTGTGTTTGAACAGCTGTGAAGCCTGCCTGCCCCCAGTCTCAGTGTCTATCATCCACTAATTGTCTGAGCCTCTTCATTCTCCCCCCCCCATCACGTAAGTTAGTGCAACTGTGAAAAATCGATAATCAGCCTTAACATGGGCCATCAACAATAACACCACCTCCATGTAATTCAGGCCAGCCCCCACTGAGTCCCAGGCAACTCAAGTCAGCCATTTGTGGGTTTTCCACAGAAAGTCAAAATGAGGCCAGCGCCCCACAGATAGGTGGAGAACTCCCCTCCCCCCGGGCAACAAAAAAGCGTAAAGCTTATGAACTTGGGTCGTTGGCAGGTGGCATTGAACCTGCAACCTTAGGGGCTAAAGCCATATGCCTATACAGCATGAGCTAAAAGCCAGCTTGCCCTTAGCTAAGGCTGGAGGGCAGATTTCACTCTAGTGATCCAAGTGCCTTTGGGTTACACACTGAGGGCCTAAGAATCCAAGCAGCATTAGTGGGAAAGAGCATTTTTCTTCCACGACTTCCGGCGGGACCTCCCTGGTCTGGCACTCAGGACCTGAACCACGACGTTTGCTAGGCCAGGGGAAGCCAAAAGCTCCCCACCTGGCTGTAGGCTCTGTACCCAGCCAGGGCTCTAGTCCAACGACACTCGTTATCCTGCCGGACCATGGATGTTGCTGGACCAGAGAGTCCTGCATTTTAGAGGTTCATCCTGTACTGCAGCAGACCTTGGGCTCAGCAGCAAAACCGCAGGCTGGTTCTGGAGAAAGACTTGGCTTGTCTGTCCGATTATTTGTATTAGGCCCCAACTGAAAATCAGGGCTAGACACAGGCATGCCGACAATTTTACAGGGCGCTTTTCCTTTTCAACACAAAACCATTGATTACTCAGCTGCTTTTCTCATCCCCCCAACCAGGAGACTGTTAACCCAGCAGCCTCGGTCACCACCACTACAGCCAGTCACCTCCAAAGCCTGGCCAAATCTGGCCTCAAGACCACATTTTGGATTCCTTAAGGACACCAAGTCCCGCCTCTTCCCTCCTGCACAGCCAGCCTCATGGAGGAGTCTTGTAATATCAGTCGGGGGCGGGAGGGGGAAGAGATTTCGGCTTGTCCTGTCCACGCAGCTCTGAATAGCAGGGGGGAGGCCGAGACTCCCATTTTGGAGAAGAGATCGAAGCCAAGTGCTTGGTACTGCCGGATGCTTATTTAAAACAAGCAAACCATTCCAAGCCTATAGGCCGGGGCAAGGCAGAGCTACTTCATCTGAGACACATTAGCACGGTAGCCCAGGGAGATGCAGGGGGAAGGGGGTAATACACAGCCCAAAAAAATCTTTTCAAGCATGGGAGGAAGTTTGGAGTCCTTCATGCCCAAGGGTGAAAGGGAAGGAACCAGACTGCGGGCTATGGGCTGATATAAATCAGGAAGCCGGAGGGAGAGAAGACTTAATGAAAATGCTGTCTTAGAAAGCAGCACGATGGGTGACCGATTTGCTAGGGACAGGCGGGGGGAGTAGAGAAGGAGAGGCAGAGAAGTCACTAAAGGAGGCTTGTTTACCCTAGTTCAAAGAAAGGCACAGCAAGCCAAGTAGTGGGAAATGCACCCCGGGGCCAGGGAGAGCTGGTGGCCTAATCTGACTTTAGAAATTCCAGGCCCGTGAGGTTGTTTTTCAGGAAGGCGTCCTAGCATCCGACTGGCCGCGATTACTCTAGAGAAAACTCGGGCCACGTTTTCCCGGACCTGGGCTCGGTAGAAAGGGGATCAGGCATCTTTAGGGACTCTACGACGTCCCCCCTCTTGCCCAGGTTCCATGGCCCGACACCCATCTGCAAGTTTCTCGGGGCAAGTTGGCCTGCAGCGCTCCAGGGCCAGCTGCGGTTGAGGGGGAGACGCCAGACACCGGCCACGTTTCTCGCTTCCGGTCACGAAGCGTTGGGTCCGGAGTCACGGGGAGGCTCCAAGTCAGGCAGGGGCTGGAAGAAGACAGCTCTGTTTGGAAGGGTTGTTTGTTTTGCACTCAGACTGCTGGAGGGTTATACAAACGCAGGGATGTTTAAAACTGCTGGCAAATGCTTGTCACTGTCTGCTCCCAGGGCCGGCTTTCTCCTCCCCCAAATCCTCCAGGAAGGGGGTGGGGAGGGAGGTCCTAGATTCTGCAATTGTTTTCTGAGACAACGTTTAAACACACCACTGAACATCTGGGCTGCAGAGAAGGCTTTGAGGACCTGGAGGGTCTTCTCCCAACTCCGCACAGCTATCCACTGCCAAGGCCCATCCTCCCTGGCCGATGGATACACACTCCCTTCACTCCTGCCCCACATGGCTAGCCAGCCTCTGGGACCCACTCTCAGGCTAACCGACCCACGCCCACAAGACACAACAGCATCCATGGCCCACGCTCCCCACCGACCTCCCCAGCACCCCACACGACTACGCAGCTCCTGTGACTGGCACCGGGGGAGAGAGGGGAAAAGACAGCCACGGATTTGCACATGAATTAGGGATGTAAAATCCCCTTTAATCGGTTAACTGTTAAACTGTATGTTTAACTGATTAACCAGTTAAAGGGGGGCTGGCCCGTGAGTATCGCAGTCTGCCACTGGGCTGGAGCACTCTGCCCCCCGCTCTAGCCCCCGATCGTTAACCTTAACCAATAATAACCTTAACCGCCCCGTTAAGAGTGAGAGTTACCAGTAAAACATTCAGATCCCTCGCATGAATGGCAGCTGGGCCCATCACGGAGTGACCAGCTGCCCTAGGATGGGGGTGGGGAGCAGTGGGGGAGAAAAGTCACCTTCTCCTGGGCTCAGGGCAGTTGTCATGCCCGGAACCCCCTGGGTTATGGCAAGCCAGCCCAGGCCGGGTTCCGTCCCGCAGAACCCCGCGTTGCGTAAGCCTCGGCAGGCACAGCTGCCGCAGAGGCTGTCGGAGCTCCCGGACCCCGGTGACCAGGAAGGCAGGCCGGGGTGGGTATCTACCCCCTCTCTGAAACATGCCACAGCGCTGGCTCTAGCAAGACACCAACACGCAAAGAGATCAGGTCACTCAAGCTGGCTGGCTGAAGCCCAGAGCCCAGCGCACGCCAAGCCCTGTGTGCAAACCCCCACGCCAATGCCACCTGCCCCAGGAAACGGCCCGCCAGAACGCCTGTGGGCTCCAGGGAGGCAGGGTTCTCCCCAGCACCCCCCCCCGTCTCCGCCTGCCCGCCTTCGGGCCGGGCTGCCGGGGTCTGTGAGGTCATTTCTACCGAGGCCAGCCACGAGTCCACAAAACCCGGCGGGCCTCTCCCCCAGACTGCGCTGCGCAGAAGGGCGCGGCCCAAAGCCCAGCTGGATTGTCTGCAGGCCAGAGCCGGCACAAAAGGCTGGGGCAGGGCCAAAGCAAACGCTGCCCAGCTGAGGTAGAGGACAATCGGTGACGCAGCGCCTGAGACTCGCAGCCCAGGGGCTACCGAGGTGTGCAGGACCACTGCAGACCAGCCCCGCCCCTTCCACAAGCTTCCCCCATGGAGCCACGCCCAGCCTCCACCCCAGGTTACGGCGAGGGACGTGTAGTCGTGTAAACGACTAACCGATACGCCTGGGCTGATCGGTGAATCCTAACGACTGCACGCACTCCACCCCCTCTTGCTGCCTCTGGGGAGACAGTGCCTGTAGGGAGCCAGCTTTTAAGCCAGCTCCCGGCATGTATGAGTTCACACAGAGCTGCCTACACCCCCCCCCAACTTTCTGCCTCCCACACAGGCAACAGCAACGGCAGGGAGGGAGGGGGAGGAGACAGGCAGGAGCCGTGCCTGGAGGCAGCAGCAGGCAGGAGCCAGTCTGCGCAGGGAGCTGGTTTTTACAGAAGCAGCCGGGGGGGGGGGGGGGGGGGGGGAGTGGTATGAGGCTCCCTCGGAGTGGGGCTGGGAGCACACTTGCTGCCAGCCCCACCCCCAGGGACTATTGAATAGTCAGGTAAGCGATCAGATTTGGTACGGTTACAGGATTAGTCAATTAAACAGCATCCCTGTTATTGCTCCCCGCCCCTTCGTGTCCCCTGTCCCAGCGAGCGGGGCAGCCCCACCTCCCCTGCCAGCCAGAGACCCAGGCAGCTGCTACCCGCTGTCCAAGCCGTAGACAATACGGGGCAACCTGAGCGACACGGAGGAAGAACAGGGAAGATCCGCACACACGGAGGCAGAGCACGAGGGGCACCGCACACACAAGGAGAGGATCCGCCACGCAGCACGGACAGATCGCACGAGGCTGCTGCCCACCCAAAGGCATGTCAGACACTTGATCTTCCTGTCCCAGCGGTGGTCAGCGGGGCCGAGAGCCACCAGGGGCCCCAGGGCAAGGTGGGAGGGGGCCTGGCTCCAGGCAGCGGGGCTGACAGCAGAAGGGGCATGAGCCCCCGAGCGCCACCCAGAGCGTGGCACTGAGCCCCACGCAGAACCCTCAAAGCTGCACAGAGCGGCACTCCTGCAGGCGATCAAAGGGACACGGGACTCCGGCTGCTGCCAAAGTAGCAGTGGCGATGGCCGGGAGCTCCCGGAGCCTTTGAAAATGCCAGGCCTCAAGGCAACTTCTCCCTACCCCACTCACTGGCGGGCCTGATGCCGGTGCACAACAAAGCAGTCTCTGGAGAGGGACAGAGCTAGGGAACAGGAGCCAGGGTCCCTGGGATCCATCCCCAGTTCTGCCACGGAACAAGTGCGCAGCCTCAGTTTCCCCCTCTAAAATCACGATTGCGATCAGTGTTCCCTGTAAGCTGAGCACTGGGGCAGCCACCCCAGAGAGATGCCACTGCCCCCAGCTGAGGAGCAGAGCACCCACAGCCAGTAGCGTTGTCTCTCTCCCGGTGGCGCACAGAACAAAATTGATTCCAGCCATCAATGGCAAAAATTAGAGGGGCAACGTTGACAGTGACACGTGGCCTCGCTCACCTAAGGCTGCAGGAGCTGGGATGTGGGCAACTCAGACTAAGGAACGGGAAAATCTAGAGCCTCGTTACATTCATGTTCTCCCCAGCTGGGGTCAACGGCATTAGAGAATCACCAAAATAAAACAGACAAATACCGTCGCTGGTTATGCACAGAGCAACGGAAGCCCCTACGACCCGCTCTGACGTAGCACGAAGACTAAACTGATCACAGCATGACAGCGCCTGCAGAAATGGGCCTGGCCCCCCTCTCTGATTCTTCCACCCAACGCTGGAAAGAACGACCCCTGCCATGCAAGGTACTGCATAATCCAAACATCAGCCGACAGGGGTTCTTGCAGACCAAAGGTGGGGGCGAAATGGGCATCTCTCTTCTATTTAGAGGTGGGGCCCAGCTGAAATGCCTACGTAAGAACGGCCGGACTGAGTCAGACCAAAGGTCCATCTAGCTCAGTGTCCTGTCCGCCGACAAGGTCCAATACCAGATGCCCCAGAGCGAGTGAACAGAACAGGGAATCACTGAGTGATTCCATCCCGTCACCCATTTCCAGCCTCTGACAGGCAGAGGCTAGGGACACCATTCCTGCCCATCCTGGCTCATAGCTATCGATGGGCCTCTCTCCCCTCCAGGATGACCTATCCTCTGACCTATCCTCCGGTGATCTCCGCAGTCGCATATGACGGCATGGGGGTTCCAAGGCACGTAGGATTTTCTAGGTAAATCCAGGAGCCCGAACTCCACCCAGGAGCTGAGACGCCGCCATGCGGATCACAGAGCGGAGCGGTCACGTCCTCCCAGCCAGAAACCCCGCCTAACGACCCAGCCACAGCATTCTGCAACCCCTTTCAGCTTCCGTGCAGGGAAAGCAGCTGCTCCAGCACAAAGCCCAGGACAGCCAACCGGAGAGGGCCAAGGCCCAGATGATGGTGGCAACATCCCCCACAGCGAGGTCGGTTCAGCCCCCTGGCTGCTAGGCAGCGGGGAGAGACTCTGAGCCATCAGGACTGCAGGTACAGCTCCTGAAGCCCTCCAGACCAGCTTGGGGAGGAGAGACTACTCCTGCCCCATGTCAAGAAGGCTCCAAAGGTCAGAGGAGTCCAGTCTGCAAGAGGCCAAAGAACCAGAATCCTCCTCTGGCCTTACCCAAGCCAAGGTGTGTTTCTCCTTGGAGGGTCCCAACATTTTCCAGCCCATTCCGGCGGGGTCCCTCCTCTCCCAAGGACTCAGTGCCCTAGAGAGACAAGCTCCACATTGTTTTCAATGGGCCTAATAAAACAGCAGCTCCCCCTCCCAGCCACCACCACTTGCTTTGACACGCTTCCCGGGCTAGAAACAGCAGCAGGGTTCTCCTTCCCGGGAGAGAGGAAAGCCTGCTTGTATCCCGCGCCACTTCAAAACTTCTCTGGTCACTGCTGCCCCATAATCTCGGGAAGAGCGCTCTGGTAGGGCAGCATTTCAGGCTTGCAAAACAAGTGCCCGCATGTAAGTGGCAAGGGGAGGGCAGCTTTGGGACACCAACCAACCAAACAACCCGCTATCCTCCTCTAAGGTGTCATTAGAGGGATTCAACGGAAACTTGAGGGACCATCTTCTGCAAATGGAGAAGGGGCGGTTTGTTATGCGCGCGTGTTAAATCTTACAGCAGGGCTACTCAACATATGGCCCGTGGGCCGCATGAGGCCCATTGGTCTGTGGCCCGTGGTGCAGTTTAGGTTTACATTAGGCTCAACACGCGGCCCACAGGTGGGAGCCAACACAAAAAAGTAATGAATATAACAGTCTTCTGCTGAGATGTGTTTTAGTAGTTAAATCCCTGGACTGCCATTGCTCATTCTAAGTGCTGTCATATGGGTGGAAATCGGGTAAATGTTGCATTTTATTAATATTAGCAGAACTGACTTAAATGGGGCCTGCGTGTTGTGTAGTCTTGCCTTAATCTTTGTATTCATGCCCATCAGTGTGAAAGAAGCTATTCGCATATATATTTGCATGTGTATGCAACGACACTTAAGTTGCAGTCCTCGGCTTGTGCTGTGAGTATCATTGTTCGGAGCTTCCAAAGTTGAGTAGCCATACCTTACAGAGGATGTCCAATATATTGTGACCGTGAAAAGAAATTAAAGACACCGAAGAGGTCTCACACATACACACACACCCCCACCCAAATTTCAGGGCTGTGTAGACAAGCCATCAGTCCCAGTTCCCAGAGTCAGAAACTTGTGAAAGTTCCACCTCCGGTCTGTTACAGAGGTGTGACCAGCCAGCCTCTGCCTACTCCACTATCAACTGATAATTGGAGCTTTCATGGCCCTCTGGAGACCTTAGAAGTTGTCTGCCAACTAACAGCCCCTGAACATTCTGCCTAGTGTACCCAGCTGCCTCTAGATGACACCCATGGAAGTGGAGGAGTCTCTGAACATTGCAGGACCGGGCCCTTCATGGCTGCATTTCCCAGTGTTTTGTTGGGGGATCTCTTGCACAGAAACCTGTTCTCACGGAAGAATGAAAGCACAGTGCTCCCAGAAGCAAGTCAAGCAGAGAAATTCACTGGATTTTAAACATACGTCAGTTTTTACATCCCCAACAGAGTTCCATTTCCAGATATGAACGGCCCCTCGGGTGCCCAAAAGCTATGGACATGCCACTCGGTAACCTTTAGCTCTCAAAACTTAAAGCCAAGAATAAATCGAGACAAAACACACATGCTACCATTCAATCGCAAAAGTCACTGGGCTCAAGGAAGGACTCACTGGGCGAGGAGCCATTTAAATGGTCCCTTCTGATTTTAAAGCTAGGACTCTATGAAGTGATAGCCAGTGGCAGCAGAGTCAATCTGTGTCAGTAATAGCGTCAGGTTACTAGAAAGGCTGCACCAAAAGAAATCAAGGTTAAAAGCACGACTTGGCTGGCCAGCTCAGGCCATTATATCAATGTTCTATACTACTCTCCAGCCCCTCATAGGAGATGTGCAAAAATTAACATCTGTGCAAAATCAACAGAACCAAAATATTTCCAATCGCAGCACAGACGAGGGATGAGTCTTTCTGCTCCTCCATCCACAGTCTGGGGTGGAAACAATTACAAAGGTGTGAAAAGGACGTTCATCCCTACGACAGCTGCCACATTTGGGCAGGAAACCCAAGGACGTCATCTGTTCAGCAGGAGGGGCCCTCGGTGCACTGGTTGAAAGACTAGAGAACCTTTTGTTTATGAAGGATTTGGTTTTGGTGGAAGGCAAGTGACTGGCTGGCAGCCTCAGAGGCGTTTTGATAGCCACAGAAACAGTACTGCGCCAGCTGCTGGCAGATACACAAGGGCCATGTGTAAAGGAAGCCCATGATACGAAAAACAGATACCACAATTGGACATGCTAAGCAAAGAGCGGTGTTGCAAGAAACCCCAGGCGGGAAAGGCTTCCAGTCCTGCGGGATGCGCTGCTTCCACAATGGCCATCTCAACAGTTTGGCTCGTGCTGATTGTAGACATTGGCCGCAACACCTGGCACCATCGGTCTATGGTTTCTTCCATAGGACAGGAAGCCACAACACAGCGGTTTCTCCAGTTTTCTGAACACGAGGAACTGCACCCCGGAAAGTTACCCGGATGTTCCTGCTCTCATCCCACAATGCACGCGCTGCTGCTAAGTGCAGGAATAGAACCGGGTTCGTAAAACACACAGAAAATAGCGACGCTACGAAACAGCAAGGCCATTAGGCACCAAGTCCCTTGGAATTTGCAGATGGAATTTGCACCTGTGCCTAGTGCCAAAAACTGCTCAGCCCAGCGGGGTCTCTCGAAGATCTGGCTCATTATAAAAGAGGAGCCCTGGAAAAACCTTGCACTTCTGGGGAGGGGCTCAGCCAAAAGGCTCAGAGTGGAGTGGGCTGCAGAGAATGCCCTTCCCGCCCCCCCGACCTGCCCCACTCAGAAGCAAACACACACATCACTGAAAGGCTAAGTTAGCGGCGACTCTCCTCGGCCAGCCGTCCTGCATGCTGACCCTCGCACAAGGCAGCTTGATTTATAGCTTGCCCATCAGTTTTATCCCCCAGAGGATATTTATGATCTTTTCACAGATCCACAAGTGCGCACACACACACACACACTCACACACACACTCTACTGGCTTGTCAGATGGCCGCTTGCTGACAGAGTCCATATTTGTTTCCCCACGGGGGTGAAAAATAAAGGGGGTTTTGTATTTTCCTCCCTCTTCTCTTTACGGGTCTGAGTGCGTTTATTTGACACTCCAGCGCTCTTTGTGAGCGGCGTGCCCCAGGATAAATGCTGCCCTTAAGAGCGACTCGCCTTTAGACACAGGGACCCTCTTCAGAGGAGAATGGGGGGCTTGTTGAGATGAGGCGGGAGGGGAGGGGTGGGGAGGCCTGCTGAAGAGAGTCTGTGCAGCCTTCATAGAAGGGTCTCTGTCCTGGACACACAATAGAGCAAATTCTTAAAGACACCGGGTGCTGAAAGGAAGGAACGGGCATTTTCCTCCCTTAAAAAAAAAAAAAAAAAAAAAAAAGCAAGCTTTTTATGGAACAATTGAGGCAGCGAAGAGGGGCTTTATTTTCCCCAGACATTTTAGGAAGCAGAGAAAATACCCTCCCCTCCCCCTTCTGCTCCCTGACTTTGTTAGGAAAAGTTCCCCCTCCTCCCTTTTTATAACATTTTCATCTTCCACAGAACCAGGGCCCTAGAAATCCCCCTTTATGGGAGCGGGGGGCAGAGGGAATAGAAGGGGCCCGAGGACAATGATAATGGAGAAATCATAATTTCCAGTTGAAACCAAGCCAAATATTGTCCCATGGTTCAAACCTACAAATGGTTCCTATGAAAAGCCTAATTTGTCGGGGCGAGGGGAGAGGAGAAGAACAGCCCCGGTGAGATGTTTGTGTTTTGCCACAGGAGACAAAAAAAACAAAACAAAAAAACCCAAATCCAAGTAAGCCACAAAGAAGCAGCCGCACTAAACGACGCCGCTTCGTCTCCTGCCCCCAGCTTAGTGCAGCGGCTTTGTGTGCGCGTCACACAGGGGCAGCCCGTCCACATAGGCGAACAAGGCAGTCGCCTAGGGCGCCAAGTTAAATGGGGCGCCAAATGGTGGCGCAGTATCGTTGAGGGGTTTGGAGGTGGGAGCGCCGATTGCATGGTTCACCTGGGGCATCAGTTGCTGGCAGCTAGTCTAGGGTCACCCCTGCCGTCACACGTACCCGTTTGGATGTCTGGAAGGTGGAAAAGTGCAGAGAAGGGAACATGTCCGGATGCTGGATGCACGAATGTGCACTCGATCCAGCCATCCCTGATGGTTGCATTCAGCCGCAGGTTTTGTTGGTTTAACACACACAAGAAGGGGGAGAGGTTGCATTTCCTCCTCTACCCTTAGAACAGTCAGAGTGCAGGCCACACCAAAAACCACACACAAAAAACAAAACCCTACAGCTACCAGCGAACCTCCACTTGCAAGGTCTAAAGCAGGGGTGGGGAACCGAAGGCCCGGGGGCCAGATGTGGCCCCTGGCTTGCCTGGATCTGGTCCCTAAGGCTCGGGGCTCCCCTCCAGGATTGAGAAGCCAGGGCTGGAGCACCCCAAATCTACTAGCTTGCCCCTGGCCCCCCCACCCCAGGTGCTGGTGTGCAAGAGGAATGTGGAGAATGTTTTTCTTCTCAGTTGGGGCCACATGAGTCAGGGTTGGGGGGCTTTTTTGCTTCTCATTTGTGTGGGGCTCCAACGGACTTTTTGGGTGGGTCAGCGGCCCCCAACCCAAAAGAAGTTCCCCCAGCCCTGGTCTAGAGCACGGACCTCAGCCAGTGGGCCGACAACATCCCCTGCTATCCTCCTCCACAGCTCTCCGCCAACCCCCTAATAGTCCACACCTAGGACCAGGGCCTCCCAGGAGAGGGGGAGGGGCAGCTCGCCCCAGGTCACCCATTTGAGAGAGCTCCCGTGAGGAAGGAGGGGGACAGCAGGGCCAAATCGAGTGAGGGGCCATTGCCTCTATCAATAGTGCAGGGGACAATTCGTGCTCCCAGCCAAGCCCAGATCCCACTGTGACCACAGTGCACCGGGGCCAGAGCCGGGAGCAGGGTGGAGGAATCTCACTCCCAAACAGCAGGAAGGCCACAGCTCAGGGATAGGCACGATGGGAAGCAACCCCATGCAGAACCCCCCCACCCCAAATCCCTGCAGAGAGGACAGCGACCTTGTGCCTGGGCCCTCCAACAACCTAACCTCTAACTTCTTGTCTCCCGGGGAATTTTTGAAAGAAGGAGGTGGTTTCAGACTCTGCCCTAATCCCCCCCCCAAAATCTGGGTGTCCCTGCCTGGAACTCTCCTTAGGAAAAGACTGGAGACCGTACCACATTGTATGGGTGTGGGACTCGGAGAGAAGTCTAGCGCACTTGTAACTACCACCGGGTGGATTTGAACCTAGGACCTCTGAAGCAGAGTATAGGTGCCTCCACCCTCTGAGCTAAAAGCCAGCTGGCTCCCAGCCCATGCTGTAGAGGTCTCTTGGTCTTTAACTGTTGCTGTGGTCTAGGTACCACTTGCATTGCTCAGTAACCACACTAGGTGTGTGGGTTACACACTCACCCAGGCTTGACCTAAATTAGGATTTCAAAGCCAGGTGCCAAGAGGTAAGCAGCTGAAATCCATAGCCTTTGCCTTTCTAGACGTGCACACGCACTGCTGTTCTACACTCGCGGTGCAGAGCAGATGACCCAACGTGAAAGAGGCACCAGAAGTTCTAGCCTGGACCCCTGACCATGACCAAGTTCTCCCCACAACACATCCCTTCCTTAGTCTCAGACACGGATCTATGGACCATCTCGATGTACCCCCACTAGCCAGACTAGTATCAGAGGGGTAGCTGTGTTGTCTGGATCTGCAAAAGCGACAAGGAGTCCTGTGGCACCTTCCTGTGGCACCTTATAGACTAACAGATGTATTGGAGCATAAGCTTTCA
Organism: Pelochelys cantorii; assembly: GCA_032595735.1. Lineage (NCBI taxonomy): Eukaryota > Metazoa > Chordata > Testudines > Trionychidae > Pelochelys > Pelochelys cantorii. The sequence goes on along the minus strand of CM064344.1, from coordinate 4,738,347 downwards.
TGGGCAAAGACCCACTGAATCTGACAAAGTGGGTCTTTGCCCATGAAAGCTTATGCTCCAATACATCTGTTAGTCTATAAAGTGCCACAGGACTCCTTGTCGCATTAGCCAGATTAGAGAGTCATCAGCAAACATGCTCAGACTGTTTGCATTTAGATCTGGCCTCCTATTAGACGGGTTGGTTTGTTTCTTTAAATGCTCAAGGCTTAAACACAAAAGCAGCTCCCCAAAGCCACTTGCCGGGTGTTACATGGGCAACATGAGCTGAACACTTGCAACACATCGGTCAAAGACAAGAAATCTAGCCAACCCACGTTGGCTTGGGTTGCCACTTTGCTCAGTTTCTTGCATTTGACAAAGCAAACCCCAAGCTTGAGGGCTGCAAATCCACTCCCCATGCCCAAACCAACTGCTGTTCGTCATGTGTGTCACACTCAGACTACAGCTCTTCAGGTTTTAGCCGGCTGAGCTCTCTAGTTTCTTGCATCTCTGGTTCGTGCTGAGGACTTTTTGACCATAGCAAACGTGCAACAGGAGAGACACCAGCATTCCAAGGGGTAGTGAACAAAAGAAGCACCTGGCTGCTCCATACAGAGCCGCTCCCCGTTTCCCCAAGACATGTGTCAACTCCTTCCTCTTCCTCCTTCCTGGTCATAAAACAGACTCTCCCATGATGTTGCATCTTTGCAAGGAGAGGGCCTGGTGCTCCCTCTGTTGGGCCGGATTCCAAACCAAAACGTTTGGCCCTCAGCCGACAGATGCAGACCCAGCAAGAAAAAGGCAGGGACAGGAGAGTAGGCATTGCCCATTGTTCTGCGATTTCTAGGTCACTTGCACCCTTTTGTTTTTCAAAACCGTTACAGCCAAGGTGGGTATTTGACCATATGGTTTATGGACTCCACATTACACCGAACGGCCTATTTAGGCCCCTGATATCACAGAAGTCAATCCAGAAGGGAGACAAGTTAGGAGCCCTTGAGGATATCGAAGCATGAAGGTCGGGGAAGAAGAGACGAGTCCCTGGACCTTCTGTAAGAGTTCACGAGCTATGCAGAGTCAATGAGCCCAGGTCCGCAACAGTAGCAGTGGCCTCGAGGGGACGATCATAGTCTAAGCCCAAACTAAATCCAAACCCACTCTAACAGGTGGCATCTTCCTTATCCCAGAGAACTGCTATAAATGCTATTATGCCCATTACACAGATGAAAGCAAAGTCTTGATTTACAGAGGGTACTAGGTTCCTACAGCTTCTAGGGACATAAGCGACTCGACTGGTTGACTATCCAATAAGCAAAAGCTGATAGGACAGTCACCACACTAGTTGACTCGTCACTTTCCCCCCCTCCTCCCCCCCCCCCGCTGTCTATCAGAAAGAGGCAGCAAGGGGGGGGTGAAAAGGATGGGGTGCTGGGGGGAGCCGGCTTAAAAGGTGGTTTCCCCCCAGCTCCATCAGAAGGGGCAAGGGTGCAGCGGTGGTGTTCCACCTTTGAAACGTACAAGAGTCCTCACTGGGGCTCTTGTACATTTCAAAGCAGAAGCACTGCATGGAGACTGGGGCCAGCGGGGGACTCCAAGTCCCCCAAAGACTCCACGAGGTGTTTCAATCTTTGAAATGCACAGGAGCTCCCGCTGGGGCTCCTGTACATTTCAAAGGCAGAACGCCGCACTACACTTCCGCCTTCGAAACGCAGCAACAGCCAGCGGGCTCTTGCTACATTTCGAAGCAGAAATGCCCTTATTGACAATGGAACAGTTAATGGAAATTCCATCAACTATTCCATTAGTTGATTCATCTAGTTTTAACATCCCTAACAGCTTCCCCTAATGAAGATGAAAGCTGCCGGTGGTCAGCATGCCTTAAAAAAAAAAAATATTAGAGTCCAGGCCCTTGTGACTTGCCCATGGTCATGCAGGTCAGCATCAGAGCACTAGAGATCTGAATTCATCCAGTTTTAACCTACATGTCACACTGCTTCCCGAGGCTCGGCTCCCCTGCATTCCTCTAGCACCATTCAAAAGGTGGCCAACCGAGCCTTTCTGTCATGCAAGCACATTGCACGGAGATCTGGACAGAGATTATTCATCCTAGTCCGTACCACCCCACCCAACACATGGCTTGATATTGCCTTCAAGGACCAAAGAGCAGCGATGGGCAACCTAAAAGTTAGTGCCGGTCTCCCGGGATAGAGTGGCTTTGCTCACTGCGCTGGTGTAGCTGGAGGGGGTGCCGACTGAACAGTAGCCGTGCTGGGATTGGATGCCGAAGGCACGCACAGCTCTCAGTGTTGTGTGCAATCAGCACGTGCCTCACTCCATGTCACATTAGTAAAGCCGTTAAGAAAAAAAAACGACGTGGAAGGAAACTGGCAGAATCTGGCAACCCTGCCCGTGGACAACACCAGTCAACAAAATGTCCCGGCGGCCCCACCTAGAACCCGTATTAGCTACAGGTTGCCCACCACGGTCCAAGAGCATTTTTAGGCCTTTTGACAAAATGACTCATGTGGCCCGATCAACAAGAGGCCCCATCATTCTACACAATGGGAAGATTTTGGCTGGGACTTGGGATCAGAAGAGGAGGAGAAAATTAACCAACCTCATGTTTTAACAGGAAAAAAACCGCATGGCTAGAACGCATGATCTCACATATCCATAAGACCATTTGTTTTCAAGAAATTTAAGAACTAAAGTTCTCCAATTTGTCCACTCTCAAAAAAGAACGTTGCGTACACGGATTTCCAGTATCTGAACTAACACGACACAGTGGTTTATTTTACTCTTCTTCCCCCTCCTTGAGTCCAGAGCCAAATATAATGCCCAGTGGGAAGAAATATAGGATTGGGAACCAGGCGTTTTAGTTCTGGCTCTGACATGGACTCATTAAATCACACCCTTCTCCCATGCCTCGTGCATCCCATAGGCACAATGGGGACAATTAGGATGACCCCTATTCACTAGCAGATTGTGAGGCTCCATGTGTTACAGCTCTTGGATTTCGCACCACAGCAAGGATCAACTGCTGTTTTATGCAGTGAGCATGACCAATGTTCTCAGCACCCTCCATTCTCAGGGTGCACTCTTGATGTTCTGCCGAAAGGGGGGGGGGGGACTTCTCACTAGTTTGAAGTGCTCCACCAAGAATTTATCCCCGAGGGTCTATCAAATGCAAGCAGCACCCAGGTTGTTCTGAAAAAGCTCCCGTCACCCAAGCCTCCACATTCACAGGCACAGAAGCAATACAAACAAAAGGATCACGCTAGACATCAACTAGACTCAGAATGATCCCGTCAAAACACCAGCGCAACACTCCCACCCCCTTTAGGCGAAAACCTGAGCCCACTCAAAGCCTGCATGCCCCAAACGTGCATCATTACACTGCCACACAACAAAAGATCCCCAGATGACGAGCCATTACTGAAGACATTCTGCTCCTAGATACACAACTCTAGGGACAACCACCAAGAACCCACGACGGGGCATCTCTTGCAGTGATCTCAGTGTGGACGCTCTCCAATGCTGTAATGGCATCTCTGTCATCTGACCCAGTACAGAACCATTATTAGCAGCCCCCCCACACCCAGCAGTATGTACAGCAGGGGTGGCCAACCCATTAAACGAAGAGCGCTTAAAAAAAAAAGGACACTGCCTCTTTAAAAGAAGGGAAACAGCTTTTTGGCCATATGAGGCTCCCGTCAGCCGCCGCCATCTTGGCAGCACCATTTTGAATTGCCGGAACGGACAGCTCCCCTGATGTACAGGCTACTAGCTTTCAGCTCCGCATAAGGAACAGATCCTCGCCTTCTTCTGAAGTCGGCCCTCCAACGCATGCCACACTGGCTGAGATGGATTTACTATGTGCACGTGTCTACGTGCAGCACTTCTGATGGACCCCAGGGAGACGGTGAAGAGCAGAACCATTAAAAGAGCAAAGCTATGGATCGGCCTTCCAAAGGAAGCAGTGGGGAGGAAGCTACTAATCCCCTACACAAGTCTTGAAAAAGGTTACGTACAATGGCACATCCGTGACTGCTACTAGCCAATCGCTCCAATGGCTGGAGAGGAGACTCAATGGGTAGGGCTCAGAGTTACTGCAGGCTTTCAATCAAGATCTGAGAACTTCCATATCCCTGAGAGATTCAGATACCAGCCAGGTGATTAAGCAGAGCGCTCACAGCAGGCAGTGTGTGTTTTGACTAGGGATGTGAAATCTTAATTCATTAACGGCTTAAATGGGACATTTAACCTGTTCACTGCTTAAGGGGAGGGAGCTTCAGCCCGGCACCCCCTGCCCAACTTGGCTGGGCTGAAATGGCTTCCCCCCCATGCAGGGGTGCTCTTAGGCCCTGCAGGGCTGGAACAGCCCTCACCAGCGAACCAGAACCCGTCAGCATCACCTTGATGGTGATGCATACCAGTTAACTATTCACATCCCTGGTTTCTACTGGTGGTGTACATCCGCACATGCCTCCGCACACAATTTATTCCACACGTGAATGGAGAACTGGAAGGAACACTGCTGCCGAGCCATGTTCATCAAAGAGGAGACGGAGTCATATTGAACAGTCAATCAGTCTCCTGGGAGAAGTAAAACAACTTCTTGTAAGCCCTAATCCTGTGTTAAGAGCTTTCATCCAAAAGGAATGGCATTTATTAAGGAGCGCTAGGAGGCAACACAAGGGTTTGCATTAACACGGGGGACTGTGTGTTCGCATTTGGCCCTTTGTGTTTTAAGTGCATCTTTCTGCTGAAATAAGCCGTTCTAAACAAGGCTCACCTTTGTCGGGCAGTTCTAGCTTTCTGGCTGGCCTTGGTAACCGGCAAAATGGACTTTTATCCCTCTGTTACTTTTCTGTTCTGCAGGAAGTTTAAACAAATACTCAAGCTGCACTGTGCGCCTAACACTATCCCTCGATTCTCTGGAAAATAATAAGATGAAGGAGGTGAGCCTCAAGTCAAGCAGCGTGAGGATCCAAAATTCAAGAGTATTCCAAATCTATTCTGAAGAGAAGACCCCTCCATCCAGAGAACGGCGATCCAAGGAACTGTCTCCGTTTAGACGCGATCACTATTTTTAATATACAATCAGCAAAAAGGTGGTGCTGCTAGCGTTATAAAAACCAGTTAATCAAAAGGGAATATATGTTTTCCAGAGGAGGCTGCATTTCACCACATAGCAAGAGGACGATGACAGACAATGCACCCTCAAAGGAGTATAAACAAGCACCAGTGAGCGCCAGTGATTTGCCAGCCTTATATAGCATCGTGTGACGTTCCATCCCGCAAAGCAGGCGTCGCCAGTTTTATTTGTATCGCAGCCCTGCCTGCATGCCCCACCTGAAACCAACACTCCATGGTGTTAGGTACCCATCGACATATGGGGAAGATCGAGGCTGCCAGGGTCAAACTTCCAGGGTTCGATTTAGTGGGTCTAGTTAAGACCCGCTAAATCGAACTCAGAGGGCGCCCTTATTGGCGTCAGCACTACTGCTCCTCGTGAGGAGTCAAGGAAGCTGATGGGAGCGTTTTTCCCCGTCGACCTCCCGCTGCATGGATGATGATTTAAGATACATTGACTCCAGCTACGCAATTAACGTAGCTGGAGTTGCATCTCTTAGGTCAACCTTCTGCTCCAGTGTAGACCGGGCTGGAGAGAGGCAATCCCTGCCCTGAATCTACGATAGGCAAGACAAAGGATGATCATCTTCCTTTAACACAGCCAGCCGAGTCAGAGAAAGGCACAATTTGCTATACGTCACAGAGAGGCAGTGGCCGATCCAGGAACAGATTCCAATCTCCTGCACCCCAAATGAGTGATGGAACCATATGACCATCCTGCCACTACCACAGCAAACAATTTAATCCACTGCTAGCCCCCAGCTGCACAGCACCAGACCTGGGCAGGATTAGAGTTAGAGCCCTGCGCAGACACAAAATTGCTATCGGCATCTGCACAATATACCAGCAGATACAAAGCAGATCGCCGTGGATTTACAAGACTAATTATTGATATGCGGAGCCTGACAACTCAGCTGCCTTGTTAGTCTTTGCTTAATGGCGGCGATTTGAGAACTGCTTTGCCCATCCCTTCGCTTGGAGTTTCGGCAAGGAAGGGACAAGTACTCAAGTGAAGGAGCAAACTTAATGCAGTTGGTAATACCATCCGTTGGTAATACCTGGGTAGGTTCCAGTCCCACCTCGCCGCAGGAGCACTCATATTGATTTGTGGCTGCTTCTTACCCTCACTCGCCAAACTTAGCACATAGACAGTCCGATTTCATTTTCGGTTCACCCAGGCAGAGTCTACCAGGAAGCTTCACAGCAATCAATAAAAGCTGCAGCTCAGACAGGACTCCGGAGTACGGGTAAGTGGGTTTAATTGGGACAGTGTCCTCCATGTCCCATCAGTGCTGCAGCCGCCGCGCCAGCTAACATCCGCGGGAAACCAAGGCTGTGACATGTGCTTGTTCAGACTAGCACTCGTGCCATGTTACACTGAGACCAGGAGAAGATTTTTAAAAACCCAAGACTGATCCATAACTAGCGTGGAGAATGGCACTAACAGCTGGGCAGGCTTCTGCACCCCAGCTCTGCCAGCCCGTAAGATGGGGATCACTCCCCTCCCCCAGCTCAAAAGGGACCCTTGTGAGGGCTAATCCGGGCACCGTGTTGATTTGCCCAGAATCGTAGGAGATCGCTTGGGCAAGCAGTGCACAAAATGTCGATGTCTTGTGGCTGTTTCACAGCAGTAAGCGGGCAGGGGCGCACAGACGAGGCTGGCTGGGTGACAAGGGCAGCACATGCTGGGCCAAACCTCCCCCAACGTGCCGGAAGAGGAAGAAGCAAGAGCAGATCACGACCGCGCCTCTCCTGCACCTCTCCTGCACACCTGCAATGGAACTGCTTGCTGGCAGGCCAGGCTGGGGATTTCACTCCCTAGCGCTTTATGTTTGTGGGGAGGATTCTGGCAAGAGGTCTGCAGTGTGCAGAGAGACCAGACTCCCCCACTTGGGGGCTTTGCCATGGAGAACACGAGCTCTCAGATCTTAGTCCCCCAACTCAGGGGAAAAAAAGCCACCGATCTAATTCCACCAACCCAACCGCTACCCACCCTACGCTCTTGTGCGATTTCAGGAAGACATCCTGTTGGACAGGACAGCGAACAAACACGGGACCAAAACTTGCCAGTAGTAGAACTCTGTTCAAGCTAGTGTTGAACTCACGCCAGGGACAAAGAGGACTAAGTTGGTGAGGCAAGTTCCCGCCACCTTCTTCTACACGTAAACCTTTCAATTTGAGTGACTTGACTGAGGGCACAGAACAAACCTGCAAGAAAGCAAAAGACGGCCTGACACCCTGTCTCTTGTTCTAACCACTGTGCCGGAATCTCTCCCTTCATTTGCCTAGGATTGCTGCCGGCTTTTTCCTTCCTGCCCCGCTGCAAGCTTACAAAAAAACCGAAAGGGACTGCTCACTTCTTTTGCAGAGACATTTTTATAAGGGCACTGTCAAATCTTGAGACTGTAGGGGGGGACGTATTCTACCCTATAAGAAGCAATCATAACAATGTGTGGGAAATGAAGCTGCCTCTTGTTTACATCAAAGAAAGCTCAAATACTTTTATGCCAAACAAGCATCACTTTCTCGCCACAGAAAGCTGCGGCTTGCACTTTGGAACAGTTGCGTCGTCCCCAGGGAGCTGCGTCCAAAGGCACAGACAGCACTCATTTTCTTGTGCGTTATTGGTTGCAGGTCTAGACTGGTGTGGTCTTTTTGTTGTAGGACGCACAAGAAGGGAGTTATTCATATTTTTCCATCAGGCTCACAGAAGTACTCTTGTGCATCAGAGGGACTTGCATAATCAGTCTCAATCAAGTGTTTCTCTGATTTGGTGTGAACAAGAAGCCGCCTGCCAGCCACAAAGCAAACATGGCCCATGCCCTCCGCAAGACATTGCTGCTAGGAGAAATTAGCACACACAGACCAGGGCCAGCTGGTGGCATAGAAAAACAGATCTGTATTACTGCCAATCCATATTTTTTCCCTGGAAACATCCATCCAAAACTGCAACATCAGGATCACAAAGAAATGTCGTGTTTTCGCTCGTTTATTGCCTTCCCTGCCACTCGTAGCATGGACTGACAAGATACCCGTTTGCAGCTTTTTATACACTAGAATTTCTACTCTATTCACACTACTGGTAAAAAGAGTGTATTTTCCCCATTCTAAGAAGCTAAAGATTTCTTTTAACGCCCATGTAATAGACATTTCTCCGAGGATAAAATATGCAAGTGCCAAAGAGAAGCAAATATTTCTTAGAGCAAGAAATAGAGTCCTTCCTTTTACCCCCCTCTCCAGTTTTAAGTTTCTCCAAGCAGCAAGAAGAGCTGCAAGCTGTGTTTATACCAACTCTCCCTCCTACATCCTCCCTTTTTAGAGCAGCCAATATCACTGTCCAGTTCAAAATACTTCAAACACACTTCAAGCACTCATTGAAATGGGCTGTGACAGGTTAGAACCATTTCCAGCCTGAGTGGCAGCACTGGGGAAGACTGTGTGGCCCAATAAAAACCACAGTCTTGTCACAGATAGAGAGGAGAATCAGATTGCAAAACCAAGGGGTCAGGTCACTTAACAGGCGTTTAAGAACGTGAATCATTCGAAAGTCTTCTAAGTTTAGATTCCCAGAGCGTTCTCTGTTAGTTGTCCACCCTAGCTGCAGGGCGCATGAAAACATCTGTCCTTCCCACTGGGAGAGGAGTAAAAACACGTCACCAAGAAAGATGTAGGGGGAAAATGGAAACAAAGACTTATTATATAGGGGAGAAGCCGAAAGCAACCATTAGACCTGCTTGCAGTGCCCCTGAAAGTAAAGGGCTTGGTGTTAAATTGCAGGCCAGGGATACTCTGTGCCTCAGGGAGGGACCTCAAAGACACAAAATAAAAATAAAGCACCTTGCTACAAAGGTGCTGGTTACAAGCGAACTGGCAGCACTTTCTGTAAGGACAAGCCATTTTATCCGGCTTTTCCATGGAGACCTGGGCGCACCCACGTCCTTGTGATCAGACACCCGCAAGAAAGGCGCACTGCCCTTTTGGACTGGAGACAGCTGCCCACCGCACTTCCCTGGCATATGCTGGAGAAGATCAGGGCAACACACACTGAAGCCCCCTTGTATCTCAGATCTCTGGGTGTAACTCAGGGAATGGATTATTACCCTGTCGATTCTACCCCCAAATCCACCCCCCACACATGACATTTAGTTGTTTTTATTCTAATTCCCTTCCTAACACCAGCTGATCATGCTCCATTTGGGCCTTTCCCGACATCAACTTAACCCCCTGGTAAATTACAGCCTCAGCCTGAAGCCCAGAATCAGGGAGGTTCCTCAGTTTCATGGATAGGCTCTTCCTTCGAAGCCTGAACCGGCTGCGGTGGCGGGTTGGCGCTACTTCCTCACCCATCCAAGTAACGGATCTGGGGGAGAGAGCCACTGAAGAAACAAGTGCAAAAGGCACCGTTTTATGGCTCTTTTCCTTTGCCTCTCTGGGGCACACTTGCCAGTTATGATGCCCATGGGAGCTGCCCTCTGATGAATTTTCTCTGGACAAGAATAAAGGGCACTCAGGACAGTTTTTAAAAGGAAATCAGGGGAGAGCTGTTTTTCAGACACATTTAAACCCACCCTTCCTGGGGGAGCAGAGGGGGGAGAAAACTGGCTTGTGAGCACAGAATCTGGTTAGGTGTGCTCCAGTGCACCCCACCTGTTACCATTTCCCCAGTTCCCACCTAAAACGTTTCCCCAAAGGCTAAAATGCACCAGGAAAGCCACTTACCTTCCATTCAGCACCCAGGGTGCGCCAGTCACACGAACGGGCCCCGGTATATTCCACACAAAGGGGCAGGACGATACATCCCCAAAACGCAGAGAGAGCGCGTTTCCATGGTGGGAAGGAATCTCACCTGGAGAATCTTACGCTGGCAGCACAGACCCCGCCGAGCCGGGTGAGGAGCTCCGAGGTAGATCCCACCCGCGCCGGATGGGGAGCGACTCCTCTTGCGAGCCGCAGGGCGCAGAGAAGCAGCAACTCCAGCGCAGCCTGCGGGTGCTTCGGCCGATCCGCCCGTGGCCCAGCCAGCGCCGGGGGGGATTTCCAAAGGACGCTGCCCGGCTCCGGCTGGAGAGGGACGCCTGTGCGCACTGCGGGCAGCCGAACCTGACCGGGCAAACCAGCGCGCCCAGCCCGGGCAGAGGCGCAGCGCTCCCTCGCCACGGCACCAGCCGCAGGAGGAGCGCAGCCCTGCGCAAGCAAGAGCCGAGCCCCACTGCGCCCTCCCGGGCCGGCTCCCCCAGCCAAGGCATTGCAGGGGACCCCGCCAGCCAGCTGCTCCTCTGGGGTGAATGGAAGCACGAGCGCTCCAGCGCTGCGCCCACGCTCCTCGGCTGCCTGCTGCCAATGGCCCGGCGGGCGCTGCCATTCCGCCTTTATATACACCGCAGTTGCGAGGCAGGCTCATTGGGAAGCGCACAGCCCCATGGAACTTGTAGTTCCGCCGCCCAGCCCCGCAGGAGCAGCTGGCCCAAAGCCGGGCGCCTGGTGCACAGACAGAGGGGGCGGGGGCGGGGATGGAGGGTAGGTGAGCTGCAAGAGTGGAGAGGGAACTGAGTCAGGGTCTGCACAGCAGAAGGAGCAAAGCACCTTTCTTACCGGGGGCAAAAAGGTTCCAATTATTCCTCCCCCAAATCATGTGCTTTTTTAAATTACATTTTGGATTCTTTTTATTTGCCATCTGCGTGGGGCCATGGGGTTTTTTTAAAGCCTGTGCAGTGCACTGGTTTTGCATTGTCATGCTTTCCTCCAGTCACAAGGGCTAGACATTTACCTTGAGATGCCCAATGATTCCCGTGACTCCAGCAGCTGGGGATTTAGGAAAGATGCCAGATATCATGAAACAGGCAATAAAATCAGCTGACTAGATAATAATGCAAGTTCCATGTTAAAGGGGTGTGTGCTGAATGAATTCCCTATGCCACTGAGTAACGGAGTGACCTTCGAGTCTTGGTGTGTGTATGTGAAACTGATTAACTACCCCATGTATTGGTTTAATTACTGATGTACTCATTAAGACATATATTAACAGAACTAGCAATTAGTCCCACTATTGGCCTGGGTATTAATTTAGACCCCTTTGACTCCTGGAAGAGTCCACACAGGAGAAGTCCACTCAGCATCCATGGAACTACTCACAGGTATAAAGTTGGGGACATGTGTAAGTCTGGGCAGGATTTTTTGAGGGCTTAGGGATGCATTAATTTGTATGCATCTTTGTGGATTCCTTCTGATATAATTCCAACTTTTTCTAAGGTACAAAAAATACCTGGGTTAAGACAACTGGGTGCAGAACAAAGGGTATGCATGTATTTATAATGCAAGACACCCCAGAATGAAATACATATATTTATAATGCAAGATGCCCCCACCCCAGAATAAGACCCCAGGATTTGCCTGGATTGGTGATGTTCGAGCAGGGGAGAGGAACCTTTTTTGGGTCGGGGGCCGCTGACCCACAGAAAATTCAGTCGAGAGCCGCACACAAGTGAGAAGCAAAGTGAGAAGCCCCTGACGGAGAAGGAAAAAGGCCCTCTCCACATCCCCCTCACACACCAGAGCCTACGGGGGCCCAGGCTAGTAGATTTGGTGTGCTCCAGCCATGTGAGTGGGGGCCAGAGGGCTGGAACGCCAGCGTGGGCTCCCCAATGTGGGGGGGGAATCCCTGAACCTCCAGGGCCGGATCCAGGCAAGCCAGGGGCTGCATCCGGCTCCCGGGCCTGAGGTTCCCCACCCCTGTGTTAGAAAACAGGACCTCCCTCCCTCAGACACATTCACACACACCTCTTCAGGAGGACAAATTCCATTCTCTCCCCCACTGAAACGGGACTAGGGGAGGAAACGCCCTTTGGCGGCATGAGGTGGTTCTAGCCTCCTGTGTGAGTCTTTTTCCCGGGGTCTAAGCCCCAGTACCTCTGGGCCTGGCCGTTCGTAGCCCTGGCATCCGTTCTGAGTGTACAACCACGGTTTGAGCCCTGGCCCTCTTCGCTGCACACAAAGCACAGCTTGTTCCCCGTACAAAGGTAGCTGGAAGTCCTGCAGCCCATGAAGTGGACAGCTTGGGTGCAGGATTATAGAAAGCCGGCAGAGGGACTTTATGTTGGGTGGCTAGTTCAGGCGAGGATACCCACACCATGTAAGCTGCAAAATTGTCTTAAGCACAAATGTGAAGAGCAGGGCTGAGCACTAGCTCCAAACTCCCATTGGCTAGAACCTGCTGCTGGCTGCTTCTGGGCCGCAGCCTGGTCTGCGGTGCCAGGAGAGCACGAAGCTGCCTTAGCCCCTTTCCTACACCCCATCCTCAGCCCCACCCTGGAGCCCACACTCCAGTCCCATTATGTGAGGTCGCAGCATCAGCAATTTTCTTCAGCTGGGTCATGAGAAAACAAGTTTGAAACCTGCTGGCCTAGGGTGCCCCTCTGCCGCGAGGCTGGAGGATGGGAAGGAAGGCAGAGCAGCAGTTACTGAGTAGCAGCATGCCGAGGTCCGGACCTCTGCAGTGAGAACAGGCATCCACCAGCCAGCCCACTCCATCTGCACGCCACCTCCTGCAAACCCTGCCATTCCCTGGTTGGATAGCACTGTGTTTACCCAGCAGGGGAGTCTCCAACTACACACAGGTGGCGTGTAACCCCTCCTGCACCCGAGGGGGCTGCCGCACTGAAATGGGAAGACGAATTCCGTAACAAGCCTGCCAGGAGCTGGGGAGGGGCGGAAAGGGGAAGATAGGAATTCCAGGTGTCCGGTTTTCTCCCGGACTGTCCGTTATTCGGGTCCCCTGTCCTGTTAAAAAAAAAAAGAAAATACCGGACATGTGAAATGTCCAGTATTTCCTGTTTCCCTTGGACAGAAGCCCAGCAGGGACGGAAGCCCGGCGGGGATAATTTCCCCCTGATGCATCTAGCAGGGGCGGTGGAGTGAGGAGCGCGGTGGGGCCATTTAAAGGCGCAGTACCCTTTTTTTTTTTTTTTTGGCTCAACAACTTTGGTCTCCCCCCCCCTGCTTTTTTTTTCCTCAACAGAATTTTTTCCTGGTGGTTTTTTTTGTGTGTGGGGAGGGGGGTGGACATCCGGTATTTTTTGTTAAACCTAGGGGAAGGGCAGGTGTTCAGGGCCCAGTGCTGCCGTGGAAATGTAGCAAACAAGCAGTATTTTAGTATTGGTATAAGAATGTACGTTTGCTGTATAATGATTTGCTCATGAGATCTGTAGGCTTCTACAGTATTTCACCCTGTTTCTCGTGAGTAGACAATGCCTGCTTTGCAAACCAAGTTGTGTCTTCTAGTACCTACATCATCCTTTGTCTGGGATGCTTTTGCTCTGTCAATTGTTTGTTGTGAGTGGAGAATGTGTGTGAAAGTCCTCAGGAAGGGCCAGATGGCCCAGGATGATTGAGACCCTTGCAGATGACGAGGAAACATCCATGGCACTGGAGGCGGGATGGAGGCTGACGGAAGTGAGCAGAATAGCTGAGTCCTGGAGACAGGCAGACGCTCCCGAAGGGGAACCCACAAACAAGAGATAGCGAAGCCTGACCAGAAACATCAAAGGAGAACGGCAGGGAAAACACCCCAAGATTCACACATGAAGGACTGCAGCATGACACCCCGAAACACATCGGTGCCAATGAAAACTGACATGTAAAAGAAGGGGGGGGGCTCTTGCCATTAGACTCTGGGATCAGTCCTGCAAGCCCAGCCTCGGAGGAACCTCGAAATGTGATCGCTGAACCCCCAACCCCTCCACTCAGTCAGTCTTGCCTGGCCAGTAAGATTGACCTGAGCCATGACAGACTGGTACCTATCCACCATCTGCAGGACGAGTGTGCATGAGTGTGCACGCACACACTGCTTTGTATGTCGCACTTTCGATAAACGCGGCGTCTTGCCTTTTCCCCTGAAAAAGATACCGAGTGTTTCTTACAAGCATAACAGAAATGCTTCCTTTCCCTTCCCCTGAATTGCTTTGAGAGTGGCTGAATGTAGGGAAGAAACCACAGCTGAAACGCTGCACAAATGGCATTATCGTGCTTGTGCTGGCTGGTACGTTAGAGGGAAAACAAACCTTACTATGTTTCACCCTTGGGGCTGGAATTACAGTCTGTTTGAAGTGCGGGAGTAAGGGCTAGCAGTTAAAGCATACAACTGGGAGTCAGAAGGGGAAAGCGTCTAGTTCTTGGCTCTGCCACAAACTTCCTGTAGGAACTTGGGTAAGTCAGTTATCCTCTCTGTGCCTCAGTTTCCTCCTCTAGCACAATGCAAATACTAGTATTTAGCTCCACCGGGGGAGGAAATGTGAGATCTAATGAACTTACAAGTTCACAAATTAACATTTGAAAAACAACTAGAGGCAGTGTAACAACCTATTCTGCCAAGGGTGTGGATACACACACACACACACACACACACACACACACACACACAGGCTTTGCTCAAGCACTACAAGATGGGGGCTTTTTTCCTCTCCTTTTTCTCATAGCTCAATCCCGTTGTGAATTTCACTCTGCAGTGACTGTCAATAGATAGAATCACCAGCCAGTGAATAAACCGCTTGTGTCTCTCACCTCACATTTCGAGTCCTACTCGGCACCAGGTTCTCTTTTCTTTTAGGAATCTTTTAACCTTCCGGGCATAGCAGAAGCAGTCCCTTCCCACACGTGGGCTGGAAGTGATAGGGGAAGAGCTGAGTGGGGTATCAGCTAGCAAACGACATGAACACACAGCAGGAAACCTCGGGAGCAGCTACTTAGCAGGGGAAATAATAGCAAGCGCTCAGAGAGGGTGTTCCACATGCTGCTTGCTGTCGCTCACCTGCCCGAGTGGGATTAATTTTTCTGTAGACTTGCGCCTCTACTCTGAGCAGACAGTGAGTGTGGAATGGACTCGGCTGCTTTGCAGCAAAAGGGGACATCCTTACGGTACTCTCATGTGTTGACTGGCCACCTACAGACCAGCAGAATGCTCCGAGATGCTCCAAAACGACACGGGGGTGGGGCCTGTATTTTGGGGTGTGTTTGTACAGTACCGAGCACTCACAGTGTGGCAGTGTGAAATATAATAATTGACATGAGCACTTCTGGGCCACCCTTACCCATACGCAGAATAGACAGCTGTGTTGGGGCACCTGAAAATTTGGGGCAGCATTGGGTCTTAATGTCCACCCACCTGCCTCTTCCTGTCCCTAGTCTGTGGCTTCACTTTCTCGGGAGAGGATCTAGTGACCTGAAAAGTGACAAAGCCGGCCAGACCTATGAGCAAAACACGGACCGTGTGAAAGAGCCATTCAAGTGGCAATGAAGCCATTGAACCGGCATTTGCCAAGCCCAGGTAGGGCCAAGCCCAGGAATGTAACGGGTGAGTCAACAGGACCTTAGTTTAAAATTTGCTTTAAAATATTTAATTAGCATGTTGCTGAAGATTATAAAATCACAGCTCTGAAACGTCATCATCCGCCCTGGCTGCCATTGGGCAGAGGGGCAATCTAACCCTCCATTGCTTCTTGTGCTATTATCAGAGGCCATAGGATGGTTTGGGGTGGCCGCTGAAGGACCCCTGCTTTGGGGGGGCCCCACGGAGTCTGCTCTAACCATCCTATGGATGGAACCCAGAGAATTACGGGGAGGCAGTGCAGGGCATCAGCAGGAGTCGTCGTCCAACCCCCCACCCCGCCCCAAGCCCTTGCAGTGGTGGGAACTGGAGCAGCCTGCTCTATCCTGGCCCACTGCCCTCCCCACTGTGTTCAGCTTCGCCACAGTAGCAGGAAGCAGGACGCCCTGGCCCCAGGGCATCCTGCTTCCCACCCCCACGGCAGGCCTGCAGCGGGCAGTGGGGTGGGGTGCAATGGAGCAGGTTGCTGGGTCCCCATGGTGAATGTGGGGGGAGGGACCCCAGCTACTGCCTGGTGCTAGGCCCCCCCATAATACCCCATCTCGCATTGCTTGGGGGGAGGGAGAAGGAGGCAGAGCAGGGACAAAGCTGGTAGAGAGGGTGGGGCAGGGTGGAGCAGAGGCAGGGCCTAAGGTGGAGGAGTGCACCAGGCCCCACATCTGGGGCACTGTGGTAGGGGTTGCCCCAAGCACCCCCTACAGAGGCAGCCCTGATCAAAGGTTAAGCAGAATAATTTTTCTACCTTCTCCTTGTAACACCCTTTTAGGTACTTGAAAGCCGCTATCCTGTCCCTTCTCAGTCTTCTCTTTCCCGAACTAAACAAACCCAGTTCTTTCAACCTTTCCTCACAGCTCCTGTTTTCTAGGCCTTTCATCATTATTGCTGCTCTTCTCTGGACCTTCTCTAATTTCTCCACATCTTTCTTGAAATGTGGTGCCCAGAACTGGACACAATACTCCAACTGAGGCCTAATCAGCCCACAGCAGAGTGGAAGAATCACTTCTCGTGTCCTGCTCACCACACTCCTCTTAATGCCTCTCAGAATCATGTTGGCTTTTTTTGCAACAGTGTCGCACTGTTGACTCATATTTAGCTTGAGGTGCACTGTGACCCCCTAGATTCCTTTCCGCAGGACTCCTTCCTCGACAGTCCCTTCCCATTCTGTGTGTGTGTGAAACAGATTGTTCCTTCTTAACTCTTATGGACTTTGGAAAATCAGTTGCACTAGCTTAGGCTAGTAGCTAGATTCCCTATACAATGAACGAGGATCCAAAAAAACCCAGCAGGGAGGTAGGGGGAAAGTTGCCTGAACAAGCCAATGGAAGAGGCCAACGAGAGGGGTGTGTCCTAAACCCTGCCCCGCTTGCAGATTCAGGTGCTTTGGTATGGACTGAAAGGGAGTGCCTGTCTGCATTCGCAACCCGCAGCCTTGAATCTTCTCCTGGATCAAGGTCACAAGCCGTTCATCTACTCTTTTCATGTTGGTCAGCTGCAGCTTTGTTGACAAAGCAGGGAGTCTCTTGGGTGAAAAGCTTGTACAGGTTGAACCTCTCTAGTCTGGCACTCTCTGGTCCGGCACTCTCTGGTCTGGCATCATTTTAATTAGCCGGATGTCCACTTATCATGGGTGTGGCCAAGTTTCCCGTGCTCCCATAAACTTTGTCCTGGCTCTCAGTGTTCTGTGCTGTTATTTAGCTCTAATGTATCCCTAAATGACTTCTAAGAGCCCAGCCAGCAGTGGAAGTGTTGGTAATGCTGCTAGACAATATTGACCTCCCATGTTACCAGGGCCGGATTAAGGGGGGGGGCTAGCCGGGCAGTTGCCCAGGGCACCAACCTATGGAGGGCACCTGATGGCAGCTGTAAGGGGTGCTGCGCGCCGGGGCAGCGGGGCCGCACATGCACCGTGCGCCTGGGGGCGGAGTCGTGCATGCGTCACGTGTCCGCTGCCCGGGGCACAGGAATGGCTCAAGCCGGCCCTGCATGTTACAGCAAATTCTGTGGTTCGGCATTGGTCAGATCCCGAGGGTGCCGCACTAGAAAGTTTCTACCTGCACAGCAGTAAACTGTGTTTATAGCAGGCCTAAGGAAACACACACACAGATGGTTTTTTTTCTGCCCAAAATGAATATAAACCTTTTGGGGTCTTTTTTTATCCATGAGAAAGTCGCAAACAAGAAGGGTGCATGCCCACGTTTTTTTTCTTTTTGCCTCCGCTGTTTGCCTTTAAAGAGGAAAAATATAAGTGTTCCCGAAATTGTACAACTTCACTTCAGTAAGGGTTGTTTAAAAAAAAAAAAAAAAAAGACCAAAACCAAAAAGACGGCAGGGACGCAAAACAATACCATGCGCTGAAATAATGCCATGTGCCATCCGTCTGATTTTCCAAATCTGCTCTTGCCCCTTTGACGTAACTAAAGGGTCTGATTAAAGGATTGAAAGCAAGGGGTGCGATTTTGACTTGCATAAAGGCCTGGAGTGGAACTGGGGGGAAAACCCTGCCCTGGTTTTGTAAGAGGCTGGTATGACTCA
Organism: Pelochelys cantorii; assembly: GCA_032595735.1. NCBI lineage: Eukaryota > Metazoa > Chordata > Testudines > Trionychidae > Pelochelys > Pelochelys cantorii. The sequence continues at coordinate 4,720,322 of CM064344.1, read as the reverse complement.
AGGGGTTTTCAAAGCAGTTGATTCCTGCTGTGTACATGGGCTTGGGCGGCAATCGGTGATGTCACTTCCAGGTAACTGAGCGTTCGAACATGTAGCCAAGTTGGAAAGTTTGCGTGACTAGAGTTCTGGCTGGGAACACAAAGATATTATTTTAAGTGATTGTCTCCTCCCCTTCCCTAACTTCCTTGTAACAAGACAGCATTCCTGTCTGACATTCCTTAACCACTGCTGAGTCGGGGAGGGGAAATCGAGAGGAGAGGAGCGAGAGGAAGAAAGCAAAATGTGTTAATTACTGAAGTCGCCCGAGTGTTTGTGGGATGGTGGTGGTGGTGTGGGAGGGAGAGACCAAAACTGCCAATAAAGCAAGATAAAGTATGTAAGAATCAGATAATAAGGCCAATTAAAGAAAAGCCCGTAGGCTAAAGAATATGTCAACCAGATGTTTCCAAGACACAGAAAATCAGTGGTTTCCCCATAGGCCCATCATAGCACTTAAAAGACTCCTTTATTCTCCCAAACCTAGAACTCTTGAGTTCTCATTTGAAGAGGGGGTGATGCAATTCCCTCCAAGGTCTGCTTCGTGTAAATCAAAGGTAATCTCAGAAATCTGGACGTTGTCTGATCCCAAACTTTCTGTGCGGGTGAAATAGTGAGGCCATCGGTTGGCACTGGGGTGATTCTAGGAGAGCCAAGAAGCTCTCATGATGGAAAGAGGTCAGAGCAAATGGAAGAGGCTTAGGCCAGGTCTACACTAAAGGGGAAGGACGCAATAAGATACACAACTCCAGATACTTTAATTACATAGCTAGCGTCGACGTATCTTAATTCAAGTTTCCCCATCATCCCCACAGCGGGAGGCCGATGGGAGCAAATGCTCCCATTGACTTCCCTTACTCCTCACAGGAGCAGGAGTTCCAGCGCCGACTTGATAAATCTGAGATCGATTTAGCAAGTCTTAACTAGACCCGCTAAATCAAACTCTGGAAGATCGATCGCAGCACTGTCAATCTTCTGTTTAGCGAAGATGTGGTCTTAGTAGTTGAAAGGAGTTCTTAAAAAAGGTCTCATGGTGAAAAGTGGGCCTCCAAAAGCTAGCCCTGCCCACCTCTTCTTGATCACCTCCAAGATAACTTAAACTCTACATCCTTCTTGCAGTGGAAACAGGATTGTGCTAGTCCTCATGAAACCCACGCACTATTGTGGGAAGATCTTACAGGCTTCTTTCCCTACAAGTTTGTGCCATGACCCAGACAACTCAGCAAGCACATTTCAGGTGACAGCGTAAAGCATCAAGCATGGGAGGAATCAGAGTCCCTGGAACAAGCACGGCACGGCAAGACCATGCCCAAACACAAGCTTACTGCTGAAGGGTGTTCCCATTCTCTGCCTCCCGCCTGCTCAAGTTCCCTGGAAAGCACCTGCAAAATCAGAGGGAGCTGTAGGCTACTCGGGTGCAGTGAGCACAGGAGGATGGACGGCACTACTATAGGAAAATAGGTCACTGCGGAAGGAAACACCTTCGGGAAAGGGGATATAGAACACCCCCAAACTCTATGAGGGGATGTCACAGGTCCAGCTAATTGTTCCCTCCACCCTCCCTGTTCCCTGAGGCTAAGTTGACACTGTCACTTTGCTGCACTGAAACTGTCTCGCTTAGGGGTGTGAAAAAACACCCGCCTGAGCGCAGGAAATGTCCTCTCTGTAAAGCGCCAGCGTAGACAGCGCTGCAGACCTGCCCTTTGAATCCACTCCCACTCTGCTTTTGGGCCTCACACCGGCCTCCCCAACACGTGGTGGAATCACAAGTTTCTTCTACTCTCAGAGCAGGCCGTGGCTGCAGGCCCGGGCTCGCCTCAGCAGGCCTGATGAATGTCCAGTCCCCACAGTTCTGCTCCCTCTGGGAGTGATGATTGTGAGTGGGCCCTTCTGACAAAATATGTATTTAGGGCAAAAGCAGCTCAGCGAAAACCAGACTACGCACGGTCTAGTTTACCACACAGCTCCCCGTCTTCCACATCGGCATCCTGGCAGACTTGGCTTCCTCTCAGCCCTTCCTCGGTGCCTTTTTCTGACGTGTCTGCTCCTCTCCCCAGTAGGCTCCAGCCCATTTCTGCTCCCAACATATTTCACTGTGGAGTGGCCTTTTGAGCTCCAGCTTTCCAGCCTGGCCCAACGAAGATTGCATCTTTAGATCCTTGAAAATGAGCCGGTGGGCAGGGCACTAGCCTACGAGACCCAGGTTCAATTCCCTGCCCTGCCCCACACTCCCGGCATGACCCAGGATAAGTCACTTTTAGATGTCGCAGATCCCTCTCTGCCCTGCAGGGATAACAGAGCTTCTATGCCTCTCAGGGGCGTGGGAGGATACGCGATAAAAGAGGGTGAGGATGCTGAGAACTGCTGAAGAGCCAACTAGGTATTATTCTAACAGCCTCCCGCATTGTCTTTCAAGTGTGTACCAGGAGGTGCTTACCCCGGGAGCCTTCTTGCATGGTCCCCACTGACAGAGCCAGCTCAGGCATAGGATGGCTCCGGGCAGCCAACCCAGGCCCCATGGCGGCTGCCCCAAACATCCTACGGGCAGGACGGTCCCCCATATTGATGGGAGCCTGCAGGGGCTGAGGGGATTACCTGAGGGGGCTGTCGCCTGCACTCACTGCCCATCCCCCAGCCGGGTCGCTCCTGGCCTGCTCTGTTCCCCTGAGTGATGCAGAGCTTGGGGGTGTGGAGTATACTGGGTTGGGGCACGCCACTTCCTGCAGGCACGGTGAAGCAAAGGAACCCGCCTGGGAGACGGCTTCTGCTTCCCGGGCTCCCATCGCCATGGTGAGAACAGGGGGTACGGCAGCCCCCTGGTGTCCCCCGTGCTAGGCCGCCTTGGTAAACCCTAGGTCACATAGTTTGTGGAGGGGGCTTCAGAGAAAGGGGAATGGGAGGGGGGCAGGAGGAGGTGGGGCCTGGAATTGCCCAGTCCCCCATAGGGTTGGCCCTGCCGACTGAATTCAAGCATTAGAGGTGGTCTATGACAGTGTTTCTTAAACTTTTTAAGATCGCAGAACACCAATCTTTTTTTTTTTATGCGGAATATCAGGAAAGTTGTCAAGCACAAAAAAAAAAGCAGGCATGGCCCCTTTAATTGCCATGTGTGTTGTCCCAACTGAGCTTCCGTCTCCACGGGCGAAGAAAAAAAAAAGTTAATAAGAGGCCGCAGTACACCTCCAACTGTCTTGCAGCACACAGGTGTGCCACGGTGCACAGTTTAAGAAACGCTGGTCGATGAAACATCCCACAACCCCGTAGCGTGAGTTAGAGTCCGTCCGTTGGCTACAGATCAGACTGAATCCCAGCAGTCCCTGCTCTGTCCCGGGGGAAACTCAAAGAGTGGGTAGGAACCTGGCATCAGGACATGCTGACACAGTCGCTGAATTGTATCCAGCAGGGCGACGTGTCAGGCAAGCGTCACTGCAAAGGAGCACTCGGCTCAGGCTACCCGAGAGCCGCCAAGAGCTGATACGTGGACCCGCCTGGATTGCTGGAATCTCAGTCCCTAGCAGCTGGGGGGATGAGTCGTTCCCATCCACTGCTGATTCAGGCATGGTCTTGGTGGTGCATCGACCGGCTCTCCTGGGCCTGAAACGCAGCTGTGGAAAGGGGAAGAACTAAGGAGGGGAAGTGGGGTTGGATGCATTGGAACCTCTGATGGATGCTTGCAAGGCCCGGCACAGGTGCACACACTTTGCACAGAAACCTTGCCTGAAAAGACAGCCATGGGCTGAAATTGCAGCAAGGGAGGTTGAGGTTGGACATTAGGAAAAACTCCCTGTCAGGGTGGTTAAACACTGGAATAAATTGCCTAGGGAGGTTGTGGAATCTCCATCACTGGAGACATTTAAGAGCAGGTTAGACAGACACCAGTCAGGGATGATGTAGATGGAGCTTGGTCCTGCCGTGAGGGCAGGGGACGGGACTCGATGATCTCACAAGGTCCCTTCCAGTTCTAGGAGTCTGTGGCTCTAAGTTTATGTTTAGGCTACTGGACACAGGGTTAATGTACAATGAGGAGGTCAGAGGCAAATCTGCTTGCACCATAATCTGAGGAGGACACAGCAGAGAAGGATTGTTCTGAGCGGTGAACGTCCTCTAGGACACCGATCTCCAGAAAGCAAGCAGCCGGCGAAGAGACAGGAGAAGCAGCAGTTCCAGAAAAGCAAACTGAGCCGCTCAGTAACCCTTCTCCAGCCCACTAGGGAAATCGCTGTTAAGGGTTATTAAGAGCGTCTATATTGACCCTTCCTCAACTGCGCTGCAGAGAGTAGAGGCTCGCAAGTCATGCAGGGGTCTGGACCAGAGGACCTTTCGAGGTCCCTTTAGCTACATCTACACTGCACTGGAGGTATCCCAAAATAGCTATTCTGCATCTTTCGAGCGTGCCCGTTATTTCGAAATATAACGAGCTCGCTATTCTGACGTCCCTGTAAACCTCATTCCACGGGGAGTAAGGGACGTTTTGGAAGAGCGATTTATTTCTAAATAAGTGCTGTGTCGAGAGCACCAGAGTTTGAAACGAGCTATTTCGAAATTGACTCGAAAGAAGCTACGCAATTTGTGTAGCTTAAATTGCGTAGCTTATTTTGAGCTCTGGATGCAGTATAGATGCACCCTTCCAGGCCTATGATTCTGTGGGCCACTTGACTGCTTCACCACTCACCCAATGGGCAGTGAATGGCCGTAGGGTGTGTGTGTGTGTGTGTGTGTGTGTGTGTTGTGCATGCGCACGCGCAGAGAAGGAAGAAATATAGCTAATTCTGATACGGGTGCAAGCACCTTGATCAGTAGAAGGTCGTATTTATTTTAGCGATGCTAGTTTCTAAACAAAATGTAGATGAAGTTCTCTCAGGACTATTTCAGTCGATTTTTTGTGGAAGGCACGGAGATACGACAGAGATGGGCAGCAGAATATGGAAAGAAAGATAAACAGCCGTAGAGAAAGTGGTATAGAAAAAAACCTGTGTATACTGTAGACAAGCCCTGTTTCCACATGACCAGGGTTTCTTATGTTCTGTTCATTCCCTCTGGGGCACCCGGTATTGACCACTGTCTGAAGACAGGACACTGAGGGTATGTCTAGATTACATGCCTCTGCCAACAGAGGCATGTAAAATAGGCTACCCAACATAGTTAATGAAGTGGGGATTTAAGTATCCCCGGCTTCATTAAAATAAAAATGGCCACCGCGCTGTGCGGGCTCAGCTGATCGTCAGCACAGTGCGCAAGTAAAGATGCGGATCGGTCAACAAGGGAAGCCTTTGTCAACCTCTCCCTTATGCCTCGTGAAACGAGTTTTACAGGAGCAGTCGACAAAGGCTTCCCTTGTCAATCGATCCATGTCTTGACTCGCGTGCTGTGCCGATGATCAGCTGACCCAGCACAGCGTGGCAGCCATTTTTATTTTAATGAAGCCAGGGATATTTAAATCCCTGCTTCATTGACTATGTAGGGTAGCCTATTTTACATGACTCTGTCGGCAGAGGCATGTAATCTAGACGTATCCTGAGTTAGATGGGCCTTTGGTCAGACCCAGTATGGCCGTTCTGATGTGTTACGTCTCTCTGGGTCAGGTCACCCTTGTAACCTCTGAAAGTCCTCTGACCTTCACACCCCCATAAAAAAAAGTAATGATCTAAATGTGGAAACAAAAAACATTTTGTTTCCTTCGCGAGTGCCAAGTTTCTAAAAAGAGCCAGTAAAGAACGGTTACTCCAGGGATGGGGGAGCTGTGCTTGCGGTAAAATTTAAAAAGAAAAAAATCTTAACCTGAACCTTTGCCCAAAATGTGAACCCAGCCCAAGATATTTAAACCTCACAATTTGGGTGGGGGAGGGAGGGTAAGAAAAAGGTGGTAACACATTTTCAATTTTTACTCTGCTTTGGATCCTGTCCTGTACCACAAGCAAACGTATTGAAATATCATGTGAGAGGCAGGCAGGAAAGGCCGGGTGAATGGGCTGGCATAGAACAGCACATTAGCGCTCTTGTGTTTTTGCTGCTTGGTCTAGATCTAGAAAGAACTCCTAGCCTACTTCTTCAGCCCTAATACGGTGGCAGTTGGGAGTAACTAGCAATAACTAGTGATAGACTCTATCGTGTCTTTGGTAGTTCACCTTTCACTAATTAATCTCCCCCCTGCCTGCCCTTGTCAGGCTGTAGTGCCCCCACCACTGCAGCAGCTCCAGCCCCCACCAATTCACCAGAACCGGTGATGTTTACCTCTGAGCTGATTTGGATGTTATTCCAACAGTATATGCATTACGCTCTGTTACACAGATCCAGGGGAGAACTTTAAAAACACAAAGGGCAGGGAAGTACCTGGTGAGGCACTGTTGTTACAACCCAGGTCCTAGTCCCCGTTCTGCTAATCGACCTCTGGCAAGTCGATACCCCCCCTACCCATGCCTCAGTTTCCCCAGCTGTAAAATGAGGCTAATCCTTTGCAAAGCACTTTGAGATTGACCGCTGTTTGGCAGAATCAAGAGACCTGGGTTCTGACCTGGACTGCCACTCGCTGACTTAGGGACCCAACTATGACCGGGAGGGACCCAATGTACCATATGCGATATTATAAACACCCAGTAAGAGACAGTCACTGCCCAAGAGAGCTTATGAACAAATGAGACAGGAATAAGACACAAAGGGGAGGAGACAGCTGTTTTACAGCTGGAGAACTGAAACAGGGAGAGATTTGTTAAGTAACTTGACCGAGGTCATACAGGGAGTCCGTGGCAGAACAGAATTCCAATCTTCTGAGTTCCTAAGCCCAGCCCCCTCCTTTCTCTCTTACTTTACTGCATTACTTACTTTATGCAATAGCACAAATACTTTTTCACCCTAATAAGTCCCAAGTATCAAAGATTTGGTGCAAACTAAAGGTTCACACTACTTGTGCACTGCGGGTACATAGGTACATTTGTGACCCTTAACAATAAAACCTGCTTCCCATTGGCAGTCTGTAGGATCAGGAACATCTATGCACCTGTGGGTCTAACCCGTGGGGCCCAGAATAGGCCATGTCCTCTATTTTGCACACCAATATTTGGAAAGCTCGCTAAAGCCGGGCTGCTTTTCAAAAGTACATTGGGTGCTACCTTTTTTAGATGAGTAAGTTGGAGACTTGAAAAGGCGAGCCATCTAAGGTCTCTTCCAAGCGGGGGTGGGGGAGTTAAAAAAAAAAAAAAAGCACGGAGTGATTTTCAAGGAGTCCAATGATTTAGTGTCTCTTTCTTTCTCTCCCTACACTTTCTGCCTCCTGCACAAGGATCTATTGAGAAGCTGCAGAACAAACGTTCCCTTATGCAGCTCCAAAAAAAGTCTCCGTCGGTTTGTCTGAGACAGCTGCCTCTAAGCACGCTATGGTTACTCATTAACCGGGTCTCCCAGGGCTGGGGGAAAGGAGTAAACTTAATAGACCCTAAACAAGGAGCAAAAATAAAATAAATAAATCAGGTGTCCTGGGAAATAAAGTGAAGCAAACAGGTGGCCCGGGGGACACCTTGACAGTCCAACACAGAGGGGCATCTAGTCTTGCCGTGGTGCCCAGCCAGCCCTGAAGCAAGTGGGAATGATAACACTGAGAGTAAATGTACAGGCACAAAAGAAGGAGATTATTAAAAGGGGAAGGGAAGAAAGACACTGGACAGAGGGGCACTTGTGCTCTGCTCCACTTTATATGCTTAGGGTACGGAGCAGGGGGTGGGGGTTATTACATTGCAAAGTTGCCTGGTTCTGCTCTACAGTAGAGGAGATTCATTCCCGTTCCTTGGCCTTTTTGCATTAGAACAACAGACTCTTTGGAAACAGTTTCTGGGGAGACAGCTAACTCCACTAGCCGCCTCCCAGGGATTCAGCCTTCGGCTCCCCGTCGCCGTCACCAATGTTCCCACTGAAAAAGGGCCCAGTCTACGCATTACTGCCTTCCCAGTATGGTGGGGATTGATGCCACAATTTGGGGGGCATGCCTGGTTGCAAAGGGGTAGTTATGAAAGTCAGGGCACCAATGTTCCTTCTAACCTTTTCTGCCCACCTGCAGATTTTTCCCATCCATGCGTGGAATAATTTTTATACACATATGCAGATGTACACCACCAGTAGAAACACAAAACCTACTTGTGGGTGCTCTGCTAGTCCACTGGGCAGCATTTGAATCTCTCCTGAGCGGCAGCACAAGCACCCAGCTCACAGGGAACGCTGCAGGGTACCCTCTCCTGGTTCCTTTCCTTTATCAAGGCAGATAACATGGCTCCGTGGCTGAATTTAAATCCCTCCGAACACATATGAAATATTTCCAAAAATCGGTATGGCAAGCAAACGAAAACTCAGTTATTTGCATAGGACTCACTAGACTGTCCATCTCTTTGGGGGTGGTAACTCCTCTATACCCGCCACCCAGCTTAACCTGCTGTGTAGTGTATTCCTCTACACCAGTGGTTCTCCAACCTTTTTGGCACGCGGCCCATCCCGTTAACGCGGACCTTTCCGCGGACCACCTGCCAGCCACCCACGATGACAAAATTGGTGCAGGAGGGGGTGGTGGGTGGGGTCTGGCTGGGAAGTAGAGTGCAGGAGCAGGGTATCAGCATGAGGGAGGGTGCAGGAGCAGAGTGGAGGGGTGCAGGGTCATGAGTGGAGTGACAGGCACTTATCTGGCTCTGCACCTCCTGCTGCTCCCATTGGCTGTATTCTGGCCAATGGGAGCAGCGGAGAAAGCCTCCAGGTGAGCGGTTTCCTGTGCTGCTGTCCCTCCAGTAGGGGGGAGGAGAAGCAACAGCACATGGAGCCACTTTCTGCTCCCACGAGCCGGTCTGGCCTGCGAGGTTTGCACCCCCTCCCCAGCGTGGGAAGCCAGTTCTTGCGCTCCAGCCTCATGGAGGTTGTGGGGGGGGCTGAAGCTCCAATGCAGGCTCCCCACTGCAGGGGAGCCAGCTCCGAGCCCACGGCCCACCTGCAAGATGGTCACAGACCACTCATAGTCCACGGACCACACTATGAGAACCACGGCTCCCCGCCACTACGTTGGGCAGTGACCCCTGGAAAACCTGCCAGCAGTTCCTGGGTGGCTGTCTCTCCTCCCCCTGCCACACGAGCAGCCGCACAAGCCACCGGTGGCGCTCGCTTCGCTTAGCTCGAGACCGGAGAGATGCCACCTCTGTGTGGCAATGGGCAAACGGCGGGAGCCTGACAGCTTGCGTCCCTGACTGAGACCAGTAATTCTGGCTGCAGGAAAACACTGGGTACCACTCCCTCCAGCAACAGTCAATCAGCTCTCCCTGCAGCTCAGAACTTGGTATGTCACAGGCTGGGCCTGCCCCACAATTAGCTCGTTCTCCTCCATGTGCTTCTTATCGCTTGGTAAATCTCCGTCTCTAGCAATTGCAATCAAAGGAAGACGGGCTCACAGGGCGGCCCTATCAAATTCACAGTCCACTGGGGTCAATTTCACGGGAGTCCAGGATTTCAGCTATTTAAATCTCAAGTTTCTTGGGATTGTAAATGTCGGGGTCCTGAGCCAAAAAGGAGTTGGATGGGGTCACAAGATTATTGGGGGGGGGGGAGGTGCGGCACTGCTACCTTTGCTTCTGTGCTGCTGCTGGCAGTGCTGCCTTCAGAGCTGGGCAGCTGGTGGCTGATGGCCGGGGGCTCAGATCTGAAGGCAGAGCCACCACCAGCCTCAGCAGTGCTGGCATTAGGATGACATGGTATTGCCACCTTTACGTTCACATTGCTGCCAGCAGAGCTGGGCTCTCAATTGGCAGCCACCACTCTCTGCCTGCCCAGCTCCGAAGGCCATGCAAAAATGAGGCTGGCAATCCCATAAGCCCCCTAAAATAACCCTGCAAAATGCAACCCGCCGGCAACTCCCTTTTGGGTCAGGACCCCAAATAGAGAAACACCGGTCTCCCCATGGAATCTGTACAGTATCAGGTAAAAGCACAGAAGGGACCAGCTTTCATGGGGAGAAACTAGATTTCATGGTCCAAGATGCATGTTTCACGGCCGTGAATTTGGTAGGGCTCTAATCACAGACAACCACCAGCGCTAACCAACAGGATCGCCTGCCTGCCGGTGGTACCTAATAATATCCGCAGCAAACTACCACTCCAGTATGGTGTTGGAAGGCACGCTGATACATGAGACGCTTTCTTTTGGATGAAATGTAACCCCTGGATCCTGACTGCTTCCTGGGTGTGTCCAGACTACAGGTGTTTTGGGGGTTTTTTCGAAAAAAAGTAGCCTTTTTTCGAAAAAACTTCCCCTGCGTCTAGACTGATGCCGCGTTCTTTCGAAAGTAAATCGAAAGAACACAGCAGTTTTTTTGACCGTGGTAAACCTCATTTTATGAGGAAGAACGCCATTTTTCGAAAGTGCTCTTTCGAAAAAAGGCATTCTTGAATGCAAACTGTGCTTTTTCGAAAGAGAGCATCCAGACTGCCTGGGTGCTCTCTTTCGAAAAAGTGGCTTGCTTTTTCGAAAGACCTGGTTGTAGTCTAGATGCTCTTTTTCGAAAGAGGCTTGTCATCTAGACGTAGTCCCTGTGCCTGCAGAGTCCATAACACGTTTTGCAATGAGATGAGGCTTGCTCTACTTCTGTGGCCCCTCTCACTGCAAGATCTGAGCCCCGCGCAAGTGTCAAAGCATTTATCTTCACAACAGCCCTCGGAGGCCGGACAGTGCCTGCATTTTACAAATTGGGGAAACTGAGGCACAGAAGGGCGCAGCGACTTGGCTCCATGTCACAGAAAATCTGTCCAAGCAAAGATTTGAGGTCAAGTATCTGGTGGCCACCCTAACCCCGAGACCATCCTTCCTTTGGGTAGACCTGTCTCAGTCTCTCTCCTCCCCCACCGTGCTTTCCGATAGACAGGGCATTCTCTCCTGATGGTGGATCATCTTGCACCATTGCTACGCACTTTTAAGCAGCTTCCACTTTTTTCTCCCATCCCAGAGGGTTCTGCCTTTCAGTGGTGGGTGCAGCGACACCCATATCATGTCTCGGGATCCTTGGAGATGAAAAAGACCATACAATGGTCTCTACTCTGCGCTGGTTAGGCCTCAGTTGGAGGATTGTGTCCAGTTCTGGGCACCTCATTTCAAGAAAGATGTGGAGAAACTGGAGAGGGTCCAGAGAAGAGCAACAAGAATGACGAAAGGTCTAGAGAACATGAGCTATGAAGGAAGGCTGAAAGAATTGGTTTGTTTAGTTTGGAAAAGAGAAGATTGAGGGGGGACATGATAGCAGTTTTCAGGTATCTAAAAGGGTGTTACAAGGAGGAGGGAGAAAACTTGTTCATCTTGGCCTCTGAGGATAGGACAAGCAATGGGCTTAAACTACAGGAAGGGAAGTTTAGGTTGGACATTAGGAAAAACTTCCTAACTGTCAGGGTGGTTAAACACTGGAATAAATTGCCCAGGGAGGTTGTGGAATCCCCATCTCTGGAGATATTTAAGAGTAGGTTCAATAAATGTCTATCAGGGATGGTCTAGACAGTATTTGGTCCTGCCATGAGGGCAGCGGACTGGACTTGATGACCTCTCGAGGTCCCTTCCAGTCCTAGTATTCTATGATTCTATGATTAACGTACAGAGCGATTACTGCGACTGTCAGCGGGGGAGAGGTTAGGCTTAGGGTTAGTTCACCTGCAGTGGAGTTGATCCTACAGCAGCAGTTTTCAAACTTGTTCTCTCATGACGCAGTTGAAGAAAATCATTGATGCTGCGACCCAACATAATGTGACTGGAGTGTAGGCTCCAGGTGGGGCTGAGGATGGAGCTTAGGGGGCTGCGGCTTTGAAGGGGGGTCAGTGCTGGGGCAGGAGGGGCTTACCTTGAGTGGTTCCCGGTCAGCAGCCCAGCGGGGGCGCTAAGGCAGCTTCCTGCCTCTCCCGGCGCCGCAGACCATGCTGTGCCCCAGAAGCAGCTGGCAGCAGGTTCCCAGCCAATAGGAGTGCGGAGCTAGTGCTCGGGGCAGGGGTAGTGCATGGAGCCCTGTGCGCTCTCCCCCCCACATAGGAGCTGGGCCTGCTGCAGCCACTTCTGGGGCGCAGTGCAGTCTGCAGTGCCAGGCCAGGCAGGGAGCTGCCTTAGCCCTCCCCCCCTGCCCCCCGCTGCTCCCCTGATCCCCCTGCAGCAAGGAGAGCCAGAGCCCAACGTTCCACGGCCCAGTACCGGGGCATGACCCATTGTTTGAAAACCCCTGTCCTACAGAACACCTGGCAACCCCTGGGATTCAGGAGTCAAAGTCTTCTGAAAAAACTCCGCTTTTTCTGCCTAGTGCATATCCTTTGCAGTCACCACTAGGCCTCACAGCCCCAACCAGCCCAGTTTATAAAGGGAGACAGTGTAGCCTGCATTGTCCAAGGAGATTATCTGCTGTCCTTCAAAGCCAGAATACAAAGGCAGCTGCATACGCTAACAGTGAGAAAAAGGTGTGTGTGGGGGGGAGAGATGTAAGAAAACCATTTTCCCCCTGCGGGTCAGCTGGTGCTTTGGAGAGACAGGTACTGTATGATTAGATTTTTGTGAAATGCTAAACATCTGGAGCTCAGCATTACAAAGCGGCCTTTGTGTAGCTGGTAAATTATCGGCAATAAAACAGCACTTGCTGCTGAGAGCTTCAAGCCAAAAGAGGGAGAAGAAAGAGCAAAGAGCCCAAATGGAAATTTCCAACCTTTTCTGAATTCTCACAAATATTTTCTGTGGGTCGGGGGAGGGGGGCGGGGGGGGTCACTTGACTCACTTCCCATGACAGGCACTGTCTACACTGGCAAGCCAACAATCATCGGCATGACCTTTTTTTTGTAATTATTTACATCAGCGTTCACTGAATCCTCTGGTTTTCCCCTTCAAGAGGTGTTGCTCTTTGTTTTTAACTAGATCCAGACTGTCCTGCACCCATAAGCAACCGCACAAACAACACCCCAGTGTGTCCCGCTTGTTGTCTACAAGCAACACTATTATAAGAAGTCAGTGCACATGGTGGGATCCAACCGTATACATGGCATGATCCTGAAAACACTCAGGTATGAGAGCGACTATGCAGACGAGCATAGGGGTTTGGAACAGGTCCCATATGAGGAGAGATTAAAGAGACTGGGACTTTTCAGCTTGGAAAAGAGGAGACTAAGGGGGGATATGATAGAGGTCTATAAAATTATGAATGGTGTGGAGACAGTGAATAAGGAAAAGTTATTTACTTGTTCCCATAATATAAGAACTAGGGGCCACCAAATGAAGTTAATGGGCAGCAGGTTTAAAACAAATAAAAGGAAGTTCTTTTTCACACAGCGCATAATCAACCTGTGGAACTCCTTGCCTGAGGAGGTTGTGAAGGCCAGGACTATAACAGGGTTTAAAAGAGAACTAGATAAATTCACAGAGGTTAAGTCCATTAATGGCTATTAGCCAGGATGGGTAAGGAGTGGTGTCTCTAGCCTCTGTTTGTCAGAGGGTGGAGATGGATGGCAGGGGACAGATCGCTTGTGTTCTTATGAGCAGTCCCATTGAACCCACCACAACTACTCACCTGTGTAAAATTAAGCTCAAGGATTTAAAGGCATGGCCCTATCCAGCACAATCTCCTTTCCTTTCTCACTGCCTTGGTTCCAGTTGGAGCCTTGGGTGCAAAAGGAATGTTGAGCCTGTGATCTGAAAAGTACGCTAGGATCCTTGGGGCTGAAAGGTAAATATGCTTTATCCCGCCTGCCCCTTCGGTGGGGGTGGGGGTGGGGGTGGGGGGTGGAACTAGTAATAATGGTGGCTGGGCCCCTAAAAAATCAATGGCACTGATCAAAATTACAAGTCAAAAGTGACACCAGCCAGAAGTTGACCACTGATTCGAAAATGGAGAGTTTGGATCAACCTGCCATCTCATGAGCGTTTGGATCCTACGATGGGCACTATTCAAACCCCTTAAAAACATCCAGGCAACACTCCATCCATGTACCTTGTGCCTTCCAATCCTGGGGAGAGGCAGAGCGGTGGGTCCGTCTCACACTTCGGGTACGTCTACACAGCAACATTACTTCGAAATAACTTAGTCGGCATCTACACAGCAGGCAGGTATTTCGAAATAATGTCGAAACACTGTCAAGCTGGAGGACTTCTCACTCCGACTGCTGTGACCCTCGTTGTACGAGGAGTAAGGGAAGTCGGAGGAAGAGTGCTCGATTTCGAAGTAAGTGCTGTGTAGACACTCCCAATTTTGAAATAAGCCATTGATGTAGCTCAATGGATAAGATCTGGAAAAGCAAAGCGATTAGCTTAGGAACAAAGCTGAGTGTCTTGAAAACGTGTGTATTCAGCAGCATGTGGTATGGATGTGAGACATGGGTGATAATGAAAGATTCGAAGAGAAGGATATTGGCGTTCGAGAGGAGTTGTTATAGAAAGATCCTGAGAATAGGATGGATGCAGAAGGTCACCAATGAGGAATTATATAGGAAGATACAGACGAAAGACAACCTACTGCAGAAGGTTATACAGCAGAAGTTACAGCTATTCAGGCATATCTGTAGAATGAACAACAAGCGAAAAGTTAAGACCCTGGTATTTGGCATAATGGGTGGTCCGAAGAGGAGAGGCAGATCCCACAGAGAATGGGGAGATGATATAGTAGATTGGTGCAGAGCTAGTCTACAAAAACTAAGCCACTTGGCACTGGACAGGGAAAGATGGAAGGAAATAGTGAGGGAGGCATCGGACACTAACAGGCGTTGAGTCTGTGGTGGTTAATGATGATGAATTGGCATAGCTTATTCCGAGTTAAGCCCTGCTGTGTAGACACACCCGGTGCATACGATTTACCTTTCAAGCTATTGCCTTCCTCCCCCCCTCCTTCCCCCCCCCCACGCACCAGAACGAAAGCTGCGGCAGAGGAAAGCCGACACTATCGTCGTAAAAAACAGCTCCTCTGGAATTTAGGCAGCTAGTCAGCTTCAGCGAGGAACATCAGAAGACGGAAACCACTACAACCGTCCCGCTGAAAGACTAACACGAACCTTGATCTTGCAACCGACTGCTCAGGGCCAGCACAGAATCCACGGCAGGATCAGGGCCATGGAGTGTGTATGTGTTTTCCCTAGAGGCCTAGCACAAAAATCCACTCATTGAGCACACCTGGCAGTAAACACTGGGCTTTCAATCTCAACCGGCCGTGCCTTCCTTTAGGCGGAGGGATGAGGAAATACCAGCCTCTCCAATAATAAATAGCGCATAAAAAGTAACAGTTTCTGAAAGTCCAATCACAGAATTAGCGGGCTCCTCTGAGGAGCCCAACCGTAGGTGACGGACACTTTTTTTGAGAGCCACTGTGAGCAGCCGTGGATGGTCTCCCGGAGGAAGGGACGGCTTGCTTTCTAAGGCTCGCAGTTGGGGGGGCTCTCCTCCCTGCCCACCCCCAAATTACACCCATGGCCTCCAGGGGAGAACAATGGGCAGCGGGGAGAATTCGCAGTGAGAGCCGCTGAATGCTTTTCACAACACGGCCACACCACTGAGATGTCTGAAAAAGGAGCGAAGGTCTCGAGTCCCGGGCCAGGCCTTCACCCCAAGACCAGCCCTCATGTGTCCGTCACTGTCTCTCTCTCCCCCAGAGTGTCTCCTAATGAAAAAATAAATTCAGGACATCACATACAGCAGAGGTGGGGGACCTTTTTTGGGACGGAGGCCACAGAAAAAACCTTTTTTTGGGACGGAGGCCACTGACCCACAGAAAAAATCAGTCGGGGGCCGCAAAAAAATCCCCACCCCTCACGAAAGGGACCCTCGCCTGAGAAAGAGAAAGACATTCTCCACATTCCCCTCGCACACCAGAGTCTCGGGGGTGGGGGGAGTAGATTTTGTGTACTCCAGCCCTGTGAGGAATGGCGGGGGGGAGGGGGCTGGAGCATCAGGAGGGATGCAGGGGGGAGCCCTGAGCCTCGGGGGCCGGATCCAGGCAAGTCAGGGGCTGCATCTGGCCCCCGGGCCTTAGGTTCCCCATCCTGGCTGTACCGGCCTTGATTTCCATGCAGGGAGTGGATTTATCTCTCCCTGTCTCACAGCTCGAGAGCCCCTGCGTCCATATCGTGGTAGAATTTTGCCACATCTAAATCCCATGTGGGCCCCACACTAAAATGACTTGTGTGAAAATAGCCTCCGGGGGTTCTGAAAACTGCGAGCCCCAGGGGGTCCCCTGCTTCAGACCCATCGCGAAGGTGAGATGAAGTTTTGGCTGCCCCTTTGCTCTATAGCGTGACAAGAATGTGATACACCTGTCTCCGTCTTCAGGTAGCAGGCAGAGGCCTGCCCTTCCCAACAATGGCTCCCATTGTATCCCCACCTCCCACCGCAGTTCCTATTGACTGGGAAGCCCAATCCGTCAGCGCCTGTCAGTGTCTCCAAAACACACGACGTTCCTTATTGCGCACGCACACACACGGCACACCACGAAGCCCCCAGGCCCTCTGAGCCGCGCTCCTTAACACGCAAGGTGTCAGTCAGCTCAGGAGACGTGGGAGGAGGTGGCTGTCAGGCTTCACCGCCAATCGCAGGAAAGGGAGAGAACATGCCGTGCTCGCACCAGCCCTGGAGTCAGAGGTCCACAGCATTATTCACAGACCACAGCCAGCTGGAGTGGTGGCCTTGCAAGACCTCCCAGCCAATGCAACTCCGCTAACATGTATTTGTATTATGACAGCATCTAGGAGGTCTAGTCCTGGATCAGGTGTTGTATAAACACCCAGCAAAGAGACGGGCTGCACTTCGGAGAGCTTACAATCTAAGTATAAGACAAGAGCTAGACAGGCCAAGTCAAGGAAACAGTGACACAATAGAATTAGAGCAGGCCCGTGGCCCCCTTTTAATCGCTGTGCCGGGTGCGCCGCATGGCTTTGCGGGCTGGAATGGGGGCCCCAGTGCCGTACTTTTGGCAGCACGAAGGGCTGACTGCTTTTGGCCCTACCCCTTCCACCTGAGGCACCGCCCCATCTGCCCAAGGCCCCACCCGTCCATTGGAGGCTCCGCCCCTTCCAACTGAGGCCACGTCCCTTCCAAGGGCATGGAGCCTGGACTACCCACACCTTGCCCCCGGGCCCACGGCGGCTGTGAGCCCCACTGGATTGGAGGAGCCAATTCTAGAGCAGATACCCCAATTCAGTCCTGGGTCCCTCCTGCCGAGATTGCCTCCAGGGTCCCGTTGGTGCCAGTTGCACAGATGTACATTTTGACATGTGGATGCCTGTTCTCCAGGAGTGAGACTGAGACCCCCATAATTACCACACATAGTAACTGGATGGCAACAATTCGGGTCTTGCCTGACCCTAAGTTTCATTTTTTCCAACAGTTCAAAATCTGTTTGAGGTGGAAGAGGGCGGGAATCCATCTCCATGTCTAGATTTTAATTATATAACTGAGGGCCTTCTTTCTACCACAAACTAAAAATCACAAGGACCCCCCTATACACACACAAGACCCACTTTGCTAGGGAAGGGAATCATTTTCCTTTTCCTAGATCTAGTGTCCTGGGGCAGGATAATCCACCCCTCGTTTTGAGCTGAGGAGAAACTTAGCTTGCCAGCGCTGGTCACCTGCGGAAGCCGGGCGCGGACGCTGCCCACGAGAACGAGTCAGTCCTTATGCAAAGCAGGCGATACAAGGAGACATCAGCTTGGGTAACCTTCCAAGCGAGTCTAAGCCACAGAATCACACTCCCGCTTCGCATGAGGCCCAGGTGGATTTCAGTTTTCCATTTTATCAGCTTGTCATCTTGTCTAAACACCCTGCACCTCACACCACAGATGGAAAGGCAGCAACGCTTGGGACTTCCGCGCCATTCCTTGGAACTGTCGTCTGTGTTGCTTTGCTACAGCTGTTTTCATCCACGTTCTGCAGGCTGGGGGGGCCACGCCACCTGTCCAGTCTTGAGTGTGGTATAACCTGGCGCTATTTCTCCCCCTTGAACCCGGCGCACCATGGGGAAACGTTTGTCCAGGAGATGTCAAGGATTGAAATAACACAGAGTCGGAACCCTCTTCTCCTCCACCCCGATGCATCCCCCTTCTGGAACGAGGCCAGGGCAGGAAGATGCAGTGAGGAAAGCGTGCGAGATGCTTGCACTGACCTTCTCTCTGACAGGTATCTTTGCTCCATAAAGCATCAGAGGAGTCTAGCCTCCCCAGCCTGGCACGTCTCCCAAGCACTGAAATCCAGTCAGAACACACGTTGGGGTGTGAAAGCCCCATACAACCCAGGGCTTTTTAATGACAGCGGAACCAAACCGACTGTGCCGGGTTGGACTCCAGGCCCATCTTACAAGAAAACAGGAAGAGGAAACAATTCCCACCATGGGCTTCAGCCGATCCGCCAGAGCTAATTGCAAGGAAATTCGCAGCACGGGCTGGAGGGGGTTTTGAAAACATGACATGAGTTCTACAGAGAAAGATGCAGACATGGGGTAACCGACTGGATGCCATTCACAGCCAGGGTCTATGGTCCATGTGGTCTGGCAACCTGAGCCACTTGCTGGAGGCAACTGCTGAGCCCTGGGCCAAAGCCAGGAGCAGGGCCCCAGGCTGACGGCTGGGCCCCTTGGCAGCTGCAGAGCCTCCAGGGCCGATAGCCTGGACTTGGGGGCTGTGAAGCCTGTGGGAGCGGGGCTGGTGGGACTCCAAGGGCCGCTGGAGCTTATGAGACTGGTGGGCAGCGGTGAGGCCAGTGGGATCCTGGGCAGGACCCCATGAGGGCTGCCCAGAGGCAGGGACCTGGGGCTGGCGAAGATGGTGGTGAGTCAGCAGTGTGGGGCAAGCCCCTGCACCTCTACCTCCTGCACCTATCCCAAGCAACTTCCCACCCATGTGGAGCTAAGGGAGTGGGGGGAGAGTTGCTGCAGCATCCCAGCTCTTTCCCCCCCACACTGGGGCTCTGCTGTTGGTGCCACTACAGGGTCCTGGCTGCTGGCCCCACAGGCCGGGGACTCTGCTGCCTTCTTTCTGGGGCACCTGGCATTGGCCACTGTCAGCAGACAGGACACTGAGCTGGAAGGACCTTTGGTCTGACCCAGTCTGGCTGTTCTTACATTCGGGGTCCTCACTGCCAGCCCCACATGCTAGGACCTTGCTCCTGGCCTTAGCTGGAGAAGGAGGCAGGGGTGCAACCTGAACCCACAATCCCAGGCGGTAGATGCCTTATCCATTAAGCCACTGAGACCCATCCCATTGCCCTCCCCTCAGCTGATGCCTTATCCTCCTTATCTTCAGTGGATGCCAACTCCAGCCCTGGGGGAAGCTGGTGACCCCCCCTCCCTCCCTTCAGCACCCCCACTCCTAAAAATGCCCCCGCACCACTGGCTTTTCATTCAGAGAGCAGAGGCGAGTGTGTGCCTGTCTGCTCAGGCACCGCCCTCTTTTGCTCTAGAATCTGGCAAAGGGCGAGTTGCCCTTTGGAGTGTGATTCAGACCCCCCAGTGGAATGAAGCTACGGACCCGCATCAAGCAACCGCGCTCACGTCCGTGACAGAGTTAGGGCCCAGCCCTGCTTCCACTGAACATCCCTTGGCTTCAGTGTACAAAGGTGGGGACGCACACAGCAACCTAGCCACAGCCCACCGGAGTCTGTGGACCGAGGTGCCCTGGAAGCCGTGGGGAAAAGTCGCTCAGAGACGTTGTGTTTCTCCAACAGGTTCTCTGCATCTCCCCCTCCTGCCTACCCAGATCACTGTGCTGGACACATTCATCCGCTGCCGTCACACACGGGCCCGGTCGGCCGGCCCTGCTCCAGGACGGCAGAGAAGTGAGGATCCTGGAACCAGAGATCAGGGCTACGGGACGTGCACTGGGTCCCCCCACAGGTGCAAGCCTGCTGGTTCCACAGAACCTGCCTTCCCAACCCCCCAACAGTGATCCTCTCCATCCCCACATATTTTACCCCTCTGTGACTTTTAGGGCGACTTGGTGGCTGCTTCCTTCTAGCTAAGTGCGGGTCACCTGGGAACCAGCTTTCTGACTTCCACCTGTTCTACAGGTGCCAGAGGCAGACTTCTCCCTAGCTTTTCCCCTGGCCCCCAAACACAGACACCTCATCAACAGGCAGACGAGAGAAAACACTTCCTTTCTGCCCCTGACGGCTCCTAGCCGGTGGGCAATAACGTTTTGCCGGCAGCCACTTCAGAAATTTCTGAAGTGACCCCGGGCTGCACTGGAAGGGCGGGGCCTCAAGCAGAAGGGGCGGGGCCAGGATACTTCCCTGCTTCCCCACCCACAGACCATGATTGGTCTGGGGGCAGAGGAGCACCTTTGCCTTCCCCTCCAGAGGTTCCCCCTAGCTGCCCATGCCCCTGGTGGTAGGAGGAGACTTTGCATGCTCCCCTTTCTGCCCCCAGGCCAATCAGGGCTTGGGGGTGGGGGAGCACGCAAAGTCTCCTCCCGCCCTCCCAAGAGCATGTGGCACTTCTAAGTGCCACATGCTCCTTGCAGGGCGGGGGCAGGGCGGAGAAAACTTTGCGCGCTCCCCCTTCTGCCCCCTAATTGACCTGGGGGTGGGGGAGCGTCAGGGCCACTGTGGGCTGGATCAACCTGCTTGGTGGGCTGGATCCGGCCTGCGGAGACCTTTTTGCCCACCCCTGTCCTAGGCCAACCCCAAGGTCACATATCTCCACAATGCTTCCAAAGAACATCAGAATGGCCAGACTGGGTCAGACCGAAGGTCCATCTAATCCAGCGTCCTGTCTGCCCACAGTAGTCAATGCTGGGTGCCCCAGAGGGAGGGAACGCAACAGGGAATCCCCATGTGATCCCTCCCCCGTCACCCATCTCCAGCAAACACAGCCAGCCCCTGAAAAAGAGGTTCCCCTTGGGTGTACGAGGTCAGCGGTGTGTGCAGCATCACCCCAGGCCAGAAGGAGGTCACCGACCAGAGATGACATTGGCCAGTTTAGCTGGGACTCACGGTAGTCTCTAATATCTGCTGCTGTGTTGTCCTGGGGATGACAGTGGATGAGAAGCTGGATATGAGTCAACAGTGTGCCCTTGTAGCCAAGAAGGCTACTGGCATATTAGGGTGCATTAGGAGGAGCATTGCCAGCAGATCCAGAGATGTGATTATTCCCCTTTATTCAGCTCTGGTGAGGCCACATCTGGAGTATTGTGTCCAGTTCTGGGCCCCCAATTACAGAAGGATGTGGATGCATTGGAGAGAATCCAGCGGAGGACAACAAAAATGAGGAGGATGCTGGAGCTCATGACTTTTGAGGCACGGCTAAGGGAACTGGGCATATTTAGCCTACAGAAGAGAAGAGTGGGGTGGGGAGGAGGGAGGAGATCTGAGAGCAGCCTTCAACTACCTGAAGGGGATTCCAAAGAGGATGGAGAGAGGCTGTTCTCAGTAGTGACGCATGGCAGAACGAGGAGCAACGGTCTCAAGTTTCAGCGTGGGAGGTCTAGGCTGGATATTAGGAAAAATTATTTCCCTAGGAGGGTGGTGAAGCACTGGGCTGGGTTCCCTAGGGAGGGGGTGGAATCTCCATCCCTCGAGGTTTTTAAGTCCCAGCTTGACAAAGCCCTGGCTGGGATGATTGGGCTGGGGTTGGTCCTGCTTTTAGAAGCGGATTGGACTCAGTGACTCCGGAAGTCTCTTCCAGCCCGAGGATTCTGTGACTTCAGTCATATCAGGTTTCCAGCTGAGTATTTGCCCAGCACAACAATGTCACTCCAGTTGGGGAAGCAGAGTGTGAACTGGGTGAAGAATCTGCAGCAGTGATCTCCAACCCATCGATCGCGATCAACCGGTCGATCCCGGTGTCTCCAACAGTCGATCTCCGGATTCCCTCTGGCCTGAGCAGCTGCCCGGCCCCGCACAAGAAATTTTAGGTCCACCCTCCTCATTCACAGAGCCGCGCAGCAGCACTCACCAACACTCACTTTCCTGTGGGAACAGAAGGTGAATGGGGGTGGTGTTGGCCGGGTCACGTGGTGGGCGGACGGCTGCCCCTCTTTTCTCCGGCTGGAGCCGTAATGCGGTGAACAGAACACCGCGGCCAGCTGATTGTGCCGTGTGGCAGCGGGCAGCTGCCCCCTTTGCTCCGGCTGCCGCACTGGCAGGTAATGTGCAGTCACAGGTGTCACATTGCAGCTTGGTGAGTAGAGGCCAAAATGTCCAATTACAAACACCTGATTTTAGATTTCTATCGCATCCATTAAAACCAGACTGTTTCTTCTACAGCCCTGTCTTGGGGGTAGATCTTGGGCTGCACGTAAATGCAAAAACTGATCTTGGGCTGGAAACAGTCAGTGACAGCTGGTCTAGAGGCTTCTTTTCCTGCCAAGTCTCAGCTCAGCTAGGGGTGGGGGGAGGAAGGGAGAGGGTGGCTGTTTCCACCCGCCAGTGCTGCCTTTTTATAACAATTACAGAGGCCTCCGGGGCTTTCACACCCATTCCCCTGGATGTCCCTGTGTTCTTAACAACTTAATTTGTTTAATGACTCAGGAGGCCCTCGGGCCCCCTCAGGCTTGTTGTCTGGCTCCATTTCCTTGGTCTCTGCAGGATTTTTAAGAGCAGCCCATAAAACCACAGCCCCCCAAGCCAGCAAAATGGAGAGGTTTCAAAAGCGCCCAGGAAAGGTGGTTAAAAGCATTTCCCTCCAAGAGCAGGGACCTTCCCGGCGCCAGGGAAAGCAGAGGGACCTAACATTGGCACCTGCTCTCATCCTGAAGGGCCTCACAAAGCTTTGTGGACTGGATCCAGATGCGGATTGCTCATCCCACACCAGGGGTTCTCATGCTTTTTGGGCTGCAGCCCACCCGGCTCCACACAGGCCTTTCCAAGGATCACCAGCCAGCCAGCCATGAAGACAAAATGGATGCAGAAGGGGGTGGGCTGCAGGGTCTGGCCCGGAGATTGGGGGGACTGGGTGGGACAGAGGGTGCAGGCTGAGAGTTGGAGGGGGTGTGGCTGTGAAGTTGGGTGCAGGAGCAGGCTGGGGAAGAGGGGTCTGGCCAGGAGGTAGGGTGCAGGCTGTGGCTGGGGGTGGGGGTCTGGCCAGGAGATAGGGTGCAGGAGCAGGCTGAGGGTGGGGGTTTGGCTGGGAAGCTGGGTGCAGCAGCAGGCTGAGGGTGGGGGGTCTGGCTGTGAAGCTGGGTGCAGGAGCAGGCTGGGGGGGGTCTGGCTGTGAAGTTGGGTGCAGGAGCAGGCTGGGGCAGGGGTCTGGCTGTGAAGTCGGGTGCAGGAGCAGGCTGGGGGGAGGTCTGGCGGTGAAGTTGGGTGCAGGAGCAGGCTGGGGGGGGTCTGGCTGTGAAGTCGGGTGCAGGAGCAGGCTGGGGGGAGGTCTGGCTGTGAAGTCGGGTGCAGGAGCAGGCTGGGGGGGGTCTGGCTGTGAAGTCGGGTGCAGGAGCAGGCTGGGGGGGTCTGGCTGTGAAGCTGGGTGCAGCAGCAGGCTGAGGGTGGGGGGTCTGGCTGTGAAGTCGGGTGCAGGAGCAGGCTGGGGGGAGTCTGGCTGTGAAGCTGGGTGCAGGAGCAGGCTGGGGGGGGTCTGGCTGTGAAGCTGGGTGCAGGAGCAGGCTGGGGGGGGGTCAGGGTGGGAGGGGTGCATGTGAGGGGGATGAGGGAGGGGTCTGGCCATGAGGGGAATGGGGAGCTTAGCTGGCTCTGCACCCCTGCCACTCCCAGGCACCGTCCCCGCTGCTCCTATTGGCCATGATTCTGGACAATGGGAGCAGAGGGAAAAACCTCCAGGTGAGTGGTTTTGGGCGCTGCCCTTCTCCCAGCCAGGAGGGAGGGGCAGCAGCAGCACCCAGAGCCGCTTCCATCCCCCACAAGTTGGACCCAGCCTGCCAAGCCTGGGGTGTGCCCCCCCCTCCCCGCAGGGGAAGCCATCTCTGGCGCTGCAACCTCACAGGGGGCAGGGGAGAGGCTGTGGGGCTGGATTGCCAGGGCAGGCTCCCCGCTGCAGGGGGAGGAAGCCGCCAGTCCATCTGCAAGATGGTCCGGGCCACACTTTGAGAACCACTGTCCTACACTAATAGGCAGCCGCCTCTGGGGTGGAACACAGCAGCTGCTTTATCACCCAGCACCTCTCCAAGACATTTTATGGACCAACAGGGAAGAAGAAATGTGGAGAGAGCCTACTTTGTCCTCCATGTCCTTAAGATTACCTCTCCCTTGGTGCCAGAGGAGAAAGAGTAGGCCTGGGGCAAGCTCTGAGCAGAGAGAATTGATAAAAAAAATCGGTCGTGTTCCAATATCCGACATTTTCATTCCAAATCAAGCTAAAAAGCCAGAAAAATGAGAACCATTCAGATTTGGAAATGTCGAAACATTCTGTTCGTGTTGGGGGAGGGGTGGCCGTTAACCTGGAGTGCCTCCTCAGGGCCATAGTCTAGGTACCTCGTATGCTTACCTGCAGATGGGCACCCTAGCAGTGTTCCTGGTAAGTTGAGCGCTTGGGCGGCCACCCAGGAGAGATTCAAAGGCCGCCCAGCTGATTAGCAGAGCGCCCACAGCCGGCAGCGTGTGTTTCTGTGAGTGGTGCGCATCTGCACATGCCTTGGTGCATGTAACAAAATTTATTCTGCACAGGGACGGAAAAACTTTGAGGAAATGTTGCTCCCTAGCAAAACTACGTCTCCCATATTCGCACCACAGTCTCTCTGGCAGAGCTGCCGTGATGCATCATGGGAGATACTAGATGGGTATGTGACTTTCCTGTGGTGACCGCCGCTTACGTGCCAAGCTAGGAACTGCTTCTAGCTCCGAATTCCTCTGCACTAGAATTCATTAGTTACCCTCCCCTGCATTCCTTTAATGCATCCATTTTTCTTTATGACCTAATCTTCCCTTGGCTCCAGAGCACAGCTTTATAGCGGGGAAATTCTGCCTCTGTTTCAGTGTTAGCAACACAAACCAGAGCCAATTTCTCCCCTACTGTTTTCATAAAGGATTTTTGAAGTGGAAGGTGCTGGTTTTTGCTCTGGGCACCATAAAGCAATTGCATAAGAAGATGGTGGGGAAGGCATCTGTCAGGCTTTGTAATCGTTTCACTGTTCATGTAAGAACATGAGAATGTAATGTACGAGAGAGATTCAAACAACTCTTCCCTGTTATCCAGCAGAGGGATGTAAAATCCCGTTCAATTAGTTAACTGGTTAAATGCTAAGTTTAAATGGTTAATCGATTAAATGGGGCGATTGGGAGGGCCGGGCTTGAGTGTCCAACCAGTTAACTGGTTAACCATTAACATCCCTAATTCAGCACTGGTAACATACAAAAGTTTTTGGGTTATTATTGGGGTTTTGTAAAATTACATTACAATGTTTCATTTAGACGCCGTTTCCCATTCTCACATATTCCCCCTGTAGAATTATAAACCACAAGAACCAAGGCCAAAAATCCCAACAGGGTATTCAGCAAAATCATACCCAGAATTCTCCCTCTGCCCTTCCAAGAAAGATGGCACTTTTGGCTGCTGAAGCTTCCCATGAACCAAGAGAGATTCAAACAACTCTTCTGTGTTATCCAGCATACGGATGTAAAATCCCGTTCAATTAATTAACTGGTTAAACGCTAAATTTAAGTGGTTAACCGATTACCCTGAACAGAGCTGTGCGGGGAAGAGAAAGTCCACTGCACTGAGGATTTCAAGATGTCAGAAACCATCTTTGTTCCCATTCAGAATAAAATGCAAAATAAAACTCAAATCAAAATTCTCTGCAATAGAAATAGCTGGGGGGGGGGGGATCCATGTCAATTGGATGAAAACATTTCATTTTGAGACTTTAGTTCCTACTGTCTCCTAATACAGAGTACAAAATGAAAAGAAATTCAAGACAAAAAGAAGTTTTGTTCTGCAAATGACAAAGCGGGACTTTAACTGTGTGGGAACTCTCCTCCACATCCTTCCCCAGCCTCCCCAATGAAATGCTGGTAAAAATCAACGTGATTTCTCAGCGCCTTTAGACGGTGATGGAACCGAGTTTTCTGGAAGAAAACTGTTTGGACCAAACGGTTCCTAACCGCTCAAACCGCGATGTGAAATCAGCGGCTCTCTCACTCACACCCCTTGCAAGAACATTCAACCAGGGATATCGGCAGTGAGCAAAATCC
Source organism: Pelochelys cantorii (assembly GCA_032595735.1). Taxonomy (NCBI): domain Eukaryota; kingdom Metazoa; phylum Chordata; order Testudines; family Trionychidae; genus Pelochelys; species Pelochelys cantorii. Next base: position 4,694,204 of record CM064344.1, on the reverse strand, counting down.
TTCCAAACGGCATTGCCCAGTGATGTGCACAAGCTCAGAACACAAGTGAGCATGGCTGATGTGATGCGGTCTCATTGGCTTGATTCAGATCAGGTTCTGAAACACACCAGGGCTAATAATTACACCTGGTAGGACCCAAGAATCGTGGCAGCAGAGAATCCAGAGGTCATTGGTGCCGGCACTTTAAAAACTCCATGACATTTGATAACAGAGCAGCAACCTGAGCAGTGTTCCTGCTAAGCTGAGCTCTTGGGCAGCCACCCAGGAGAGATTCAGGTGCTTCCCAGCTGATTAGGAGAGAGCCCACAGCCGGCAGCAGGTGTTTCTACTGGTGGTGCACATCCGTGCATGCTTTGGCGCACACAACAAAATTTATTCTGCCCTTGGATGGAAAGAATTAGAAGGAACGCTGATCCGGAGCCAACATTTCCTTTCCCTTCCTGCACTGCCCTGCGCCCCAGAAGTGGGCACGCTTCTGGACAGCCATAGGTGTACGGGCGCTGCAGGGCACTCTGGGATGAAGCACGCTCTGGGCGCTCGGAGGTGATGATATCTCCCCCCACAAGAGGCAGGCCTGGGAAGGGCTCAGCAATCTGCCAGGAAGGAGCTGACTTATACCTTTGCTCTATGCTTTAGGAGCCAGCGTATGCTGCTTTTCATTGCAACCGAGCTGCCAAGTCTAACAAAGTCCCCATAAAAAGAAGAGAAGGCATTTTGTGTGAAGGTTCTTTTTTCACCGGGAGAAGGGGGGAGGGAGGGAGGTGAACTCAGAGTTTCTTTGTGTGTGGTGACTCAGGTGCTACAGTCTATCCTGGGTGCGCGTCCTGCATGCCCCAGCCTTCCCCCCACCCCGCGTTCTCTTTTATGGCATCAGCTATGATAATGGGATTATTGTTCGGTTGCGTGCAAAGCTCTGGCCTGAGGTTTCTGGTCCCCGCCCACTCCCTAGAAACCACAGCCGTGTTGGGCTGCACCTTTCCTTCGCCCTCCCTCCCCCCGCCCCCGCTGCCTTGGCAGGTAAACATTGGGCGTCCACACGCGATCTCGGCGGAAGGCAGCCCTGCCCCAGTTCTCACTGGCAAGGAGGCAGCCTGGGGCAATTCCTGAACCCTGACTCAGCAAGAAGGGCCTTGAAGCAACAGGAGCTGTGTCACGCTGCCCGTCTAGGTGCTTTACCTGGCTCAGCTGACACAGCCTCTCTCCTCCCTCCTCTCCCCCTTCTCTTCCCTTCTGGGACAGCACTGACAAGGGCGGCGAGGGGAACCAGGCCTGTTGCAGGCAGCTCAGAAAAGTCACCCCGGGGAGCTGTGAGAGGGGGGAACTCAGTCACTGGGCTCTGGCACATGACCAGGCTGGCAGTCTCTTCCCAGGGGCCGTTGGTGCAGCTGGGGCCGGGGGAGGTAGGCCCCTAGCCCCATCTATAGCTCCGCCCCCTCTGCTGAAGCCCCGCCTCCATGGGGAGCGGAAGGGATGGGTGAGGGTCCGTGTTCCCAACCTTCCCAGTCCCTGGAGCACCAGGGGAGGGAAGAGGCTGAGCGGCTCCAGCGTCCCCGGCCAGGAGCACAGGGAGGGCGGGCACTCGGGGCAGCAACACTCTGCCCCTCAGTATGCCTACGGCAGGTGTTCTGGGGGTGTAGTGTGGGCGGAGCTGTGCCTGGCAGTTTGGGAAGGCAAAGCCCTCCCTCGCCTCAGCTACCAGACACCTACACCAGGGGAGTGTGTCCTTTAGCACAACTCCCCCCCCCCCCGACCTCCTGCACATCCCCCACAGACATGCAGCACACGACACCTTCGCGGGCCCAGGTTTTTGGGCACCCAAAAGGAACGACGCTGCAAGAGTCAGAGACGGGGGCCCCAGCAAAAAGTGACCCCATAGCAGGGATGGAGTCTCTGCCCTCCCCCTCTCTAACCAAAGACAAGCACAGCCAAGGTGGGAATCCTCCAGTGCTTTACTGAAACCCCAACCACATCTTCTGCTAGCCACGGAGCAGGGCCTGCCGGGGGCTGGACAGACAAGGAAGGAGGAGAGAGGTTCTGCCCCAAAGCACTCGAACTCAGAGTCAGTCAGCTTCCGCGCCTCCTGGCAGCCCCTCTCCATGAAGTTGGCTTAAAACTCATGAGTTTTTAAGAACAGACCATTTAAGAATATCAAACCAGCCAGAGTGGGTCAGCCCAAAGGTCCCTCTAGCCCAGTGTCCTGTCTGCCGACAGCGGCCAATGCCAGGGGCCCCAGAGGCAGTGAATGTAACAGGTGATCATCAAGTGATCCCTCTCCTGTCATCCATTCCCAGCCTCTGAGCAACAGAGGCTAGGAACACCATTCCTACCCATCCTGGCTAACAAGTCTTGATGGACCTAACCTCCATGAACTTATCTAGTTCTTTTTTGAACCCTGTTCAAGTCCTGCTCTTCACAACATCCTCTGGCAAGGAGTTCCACGGGTTGATTGTGCGCGGTGTGAAGAAAAACGTCCTTTTGTTTGTTTTAAACCTGATACCTATTAAACATTTTCAGTTCTTTGCGTTTGCCTTTCTAGCCTTTAGGTCACATTTTCAAGCTGGTCTGAATAACCGGGAGGGCTAGAAACACTCTTATTTTCGGAAAATGAAAGCAGAGATTCCCCCACATTCCCAGGACTGCAGGTTCCAGGAGTTTTTGGAAACACACCACACAGTGGAAGAGTGGCAAGATGATGGCGACTGTCGGCAGTGCTGCCAGGAAGGAGGGAAAACGTGACTGGCAGTTTCTTTGGGCCTTTGGGACTCTGGATTGTCCCAGGGACTGACACCCTGAGGGCTGTAAAGAAGTGCACAGGAGGCCCTTGCCATTTGCAAAAATCACTATTCATGGCTCTGCATATTCACGGGTCTCCTGTCCCAGCTTGGGGGACACAGCGGGTGGGGGGAGCTGTAGGGAACTCACCACAGCAGCCAGCATGAGTTCCCCGGAATCCCTGGCCCCCACAGTAACTTTGGGGACCACAAGGAACTCACCACAGGGGCTGCGAGCCACGGTTCCCAGTATTTGTGAATAGGAAGAATTTCCTGCAAATGTGCACAGGGTCCTTTGTAGCCCAGAACCATCCACTAGAGCTATGCACTGCTGTCCAGCCTGTTCCTGCTCCTGTCCACGTGCTTCCAAAGTAGAGGGCAGGATAGGGCTATCTTTCCTGGGGAGGCAGAGCACTGAGCTGGCAGAAAATCTCCCACAACCCTTCCAGGCCAGAGTGAGGAGAAGGAAGAGTAGAATCCCTGACAGAAGGAAGAGTAACTGCCACCAGGCAGACTTGAACCTAGGTCTTCTAGAGCTTCGTGTAGGAGACTATAGCTTGAGCTATAAAGCCAGCTGGCTCTCAGCTTAGGCTGTAGAGCTCCCTTGTTTTTATCTCTCACTGTAAGTGGTCCAAGTGCCACTCCATGGGACAATGAACCACACTAGGTGTGTGGGTTACAGAAGTACATGAGTGCAGCAGGATGGGAGGGTGCGATGGGAGAAGGGAGTTTAGCTACTTCTGGAGATGCCTCTAAAGCCAGGTCTACCTTAGGGAGAAAATCAACTTAAGATACGCAACTCCAGCTACAAGAATTTCTGCGGTGTTCCCACAGCGAGAGGTTAATAGGAAAGTCAACATCCCTTGCTCCTCATGACCCAGTAGAGTACCAGAGTCAACAGGGGCATCATCAGCATTTGATTTAGAGGGTCCTTACTAGACCCGCTAAATCAAACCCCGGAAGATAGAACTCTGGATAAATAGAGACAAGCCCTAACGGTGAAAGTGGAGAGGTTGTTCAGGCCTCATGCTTTCTCCCAAGTCACTCCCTTGTCAGAAGCAAATTTCCAGGAGGCCGCCAAATTTCCCTCTTGCCCCAAAGCGGCTGTGGCAGGCCAGCATCATGGTGTGTGAGAAACAGCTGCTTTCCCTTCCCCAGTCCCAGCCTGAAATAGTCCCTTCAATGACCTAATCCGGCGATAAACACATTTCCAGTGCAGTACACCTGAGCTATCAGCAACACCTCAGCATATCACTTCCTCATAAACCCAGCATGGCTATTGTCTTAGGGCAGTCCCGGTGTGGGCAGAGGAGTTTCCCGCTGGGTGTGCTTACCAATGATTAACTCTTAGTATCCCATAAAGCAGCAATCGCCGTTCGAAAGACAACTGGGTCTTTTTATGTTGGCTTCTAAAAACAAACAAACAAAACAGG